>CM077464.1:42974488-44435095 GCA_039654755.1 Calcarius lapponicus | reverse complement strand
TTCTCCTTTCCTTCTCCTTTCCTTCTCCTTTCCTTCTCCTTTCCTTCTCCTTTTCTCCTTTTCTCCTTTTCCTTTTCTTGTAGTGGGAAACATATAGCATTTGCCTGTGTCTTTGAGCAGGGAGTTTGGCTCCTTCCATTCATGTCACAGCAAGACAGAGCATGTCTCAGCCAGGATAATTTCCCTGCTCTTTCAAAGCACCACTGTCTATGAGCATACCCCAGCTCTCCCCTCATGTGCTTTGTGTTGACAGAAAAATCATCTCCATCTGAAGCTGCTCCATCTCCCTGCAGCTACAGCCCCCTGTGAGCTGCGGCTGCCTTCCCCCCACTCCCTCCCTTACAGATGACACATCCCATCTCATTTATATTATTAAAATTATTTCCATGGGGTCACCTTCTGCTTCACGCCTGAAATGATAGAGAAAATTAAGCTCTTCCTCTTGTGCCACTTGGATTTAAATTGTAGATTTTAAATCTGTCCTCGCTTCTGCATCCTTTAATTTTCCACAGGCAGCGCCACTGCAGCGGCAGCTCCTAGTGACTGCATTAGACATTGGAAAAAAAAAGAAATCACAGGCACATCTACTCATATGATGTTATGATGAGTGAGGTGGATAATAACAAACATGCAGTACTCCTGTCACCCACTGGGTCTCTTTCCATTTTCTTCACAGAAAACCTAAACAGCCTGCTGTGTGGAGTACGACAAAGGTCATATCAAAAGAACATCTGCACATCACCATGGTGATTAGCTTGTAGAGTAGCACCCAGTGGTGAAAGGGCTTTTATCTTCTTTTCCACACACAAAAGTGATGGGTCGTGTGAAGGGATGCTTACACTGAAGTCAGACCTGATGTCTGTCGTGACTTCTCAAGCATTTCATCACAAGTATTTCCATGCAGGTGAGTTTGGCAAACGGCATTGGGCTGTTTAAGGTAAAGTGCTGGACTTTTTTAGGAAGTGTAATTGCAAATATGGTTTCACAGGCAAAAATGCTGCCAGGAATGAGTAATTCTTGGTATGGGATGCAGACAATATCGTAAATATGCAAACCAATACTTTGGAAATTGTGTCTTTCACTTAAGCTTGATTTAAATGTGTGAATTCTTTGCAGCTTTCTGGTGTTTACTAGTCTTTACCATTGTCTTTCTTTATTACAGGTCTGAAAGAAGCTGCTGCCATATGGAGAGCTGGAGCAGCCAAGAGTTATATTCACCAGCAATGCACCATTCAAAGCAATTAGAAGGTGCCAGTCCTCATGGTGGCAGATCAAAGCTAACCTTTGTAGCAGCACTATTAGGTTTTCTTGCTTCTTTTTCCAAGTCAGATAGTGTTGGCACTCTTGTGAAGAACACTGGATCAGATGGTCTGAGGGGTTACTCCTGATGGCAGTTCCTGTGCTAACTCGGATGCAGCTGCATCCCCAGTTACATTCAGTTCAGGGGACAGAATAATCCTCTGCATTTTTTCACTGTGGGCAGCGCAGATCTGATGGGTCTCACCTGAGTACTGGAGTGGGGATGGAGAAAGGAGGAGCTTTTGCTTTTTCTTTGAGCAAATGACTGAGCTATTCCACGGAGAAGGCTACACAACAAAAATTAATCCAGCTCTTTCATAGTGGCTGCTGACTAAATACACAGCTGTTTAAAGAAGCACCAGGCTATCTGTTCCATTTTCCTTGCAGCACATCCTTCTATCCAGAGCATACTCCAGAATGTGGCTGGGGACTGAGACAGGTCAGAGACACTGGAAAGATGAAAGCTATTGGATTAGCATTTTTGTCCTAGGGCTGTAATAGAAATCTTTAGTAAGAAAAGCCCAGGCGTGAAATCACATTGTAGCTTGAAGATCAAGTCCAATTTTGAGCTGAAATTCACTCCCTTTAGCGGTCTCAGGGCCAAAGTATGCACAGAGACTCTGTAAGTCCTATTTTCAGGGTGTTAGCAGCACAGACATCCCTCTGCTGGTTCCTCTGTACATGAATGAATTGGACCCAGAGCACAAGCACAAGCTCATGTAAGAGCACGGCTGTAGGCATGTTTGGAGACAATTTTACCAGTTCCAAAAATCAAAGATTAAAAGAAAAACTGACCAGAGCGGTGATGACACATTCTGAAAATTTAGAGGTGAAAGGGATCTGGGGTCTTTTAATAAACAGCTCTAAAAGTAAAACTGCAAAATACCACTCTTCTGAATGGAAACCTCAAGGCATGTTCCCAACTTTGAATCTAACTTGCAGACTGTATTCCTCTTCTGTTTCCTTTTACAAGACATAGTGATATTCTGCCTCATGAAGAAGGTCCATGCAAACTCCTCTGAGCTGCAAGCATCTAATTCTGCTGATGGGACTCTTATGGGCAAATTTATGCTACTGAACTTTTCTTCAAACAGATAGCAGATGTAATGTGTGACTGTGATAGTTATAGTCCAAGCCTTTCAGCTGTGGCTTTGGTTCTAGGATCATAAACTCCTGTAGGATTATCCACCAAAGTGGTCTTAGTTCTCTAGTAACACACAATCTGCTCAAGGACAGTCTTCATGCAGAATAAGGAATGGAATAAGGAACCACAGGCAGCACTCTGAGACCAGGCAGCCTCAGACAATAATGCCCCCTACTGATATTTGAGCAATTCCAGAGGAAAGAGATCTCTCAGAGAGCTGGCAGTGGCAGCAAGGCTGATAAAAGCAGCAAGAATGCGTGTGAGAAGAGCAGACAGACAGCTTGAAGATCCAGACAATTAAATGCATAGACGAAAGTAACTGCTCAGAAAAAAACATATTTTTAGAAAAGGCTGGTTTGAAGATCTTGTATTTTAGGGGGAAGGAGCCTCAGTCGCTAAAAGTTAAAATTTGGCATTTCAGCTGCCACAGAAGCCCATGAACTGTCTCATCCAGGCCAAGGGAACTGTGGGCTTGGGCTGCCTGGGAACTGCAGAAGCACGATGAGCACAGCTCACTGAGACATTTGCAGATCCACATCATGGTTGATATCACATACAGACCATGGTCACCTCACCTGGGGGGAAACTGAGATGGCAGTGGCATCACTAAAGGTGTAAGCATGTATGGGCAGGCAAATTACTTCCTTTCTAATTAGGGTTTCTGTAATGCCTGAGTCCTCTTACCAGCCCAGCAGTTATAATTCTTTACAGCCAAATGTTGACAGCAATTTCATTGCCTACGAACCACTACTTGTAACAGCTTTACTGAAATTTGGTGTTGAAACTTGGGTTGCTCTGCTTTATGTTCCATTATTATATATAGAGCAGGTGTGTCGCCCTGATTTTTTTAAGATTTTCTAAGCCTTCTGATGTTTACATTCTTCTAACAAACTTTCTCGCACACTTTATGTAAATAACTTATTGTTTTGCATTCTTTTATGGAGGAGAAATTTGATGGACTGTTGGTTTGTCCAGTGTCATTGGAGAGGGTGCACTGTCACCCTCCAATCCACTGTCACTTTTGGAAATCTGTATATGTTGGAGTCAGAAATTAAGAATTCTCTTTTTCACCTTGGAAGAGCTGCATGTCCATGTCATGTTATTTTGTGTTCTATAGTGACGCAGGTGTTTCCTGCGCTTCCAAGGAAAACCATTTTATATTTTATACTGAGTATCCATAGCCAAGGAGTCACAAACTTGTATTTTAAAATTAAAATAAAGCTCAGATATTTGAGCAAAAAGACTGCTGCTTAGTTTCTTCACCTTCCCAGGAACAAATCCAGCCATTCTGTTACACCCACTGAGAGCTGGCCTTGGCTCAGAAGAGCACTCCTGTAAAATTCCTATGAGGTGCAATCAACTCTGTGGCTCGGTGGAAGTTGCTGTATTTCCATCCACACACCTTCAGCAAGTCTTAAGTCATCCTAGGAGCCACATCCATGCAAAAAATACAAGGATGAGTATGTCATTTGCTTGTCACACATGTACCCGTTGTCTAGGGGGGAAGAAGAGCCTCCTCAGCCACAGAAAAGCTGTTTGCTCTCTGGTGATCAGGGCAAGGCATTTCAGTCAATACAGTCCTGTGGACTGGGAACCTCAGGGCAAGAGACAGGAGTTGGCTCTGATGCTACCCTTAGGTGAGTTACTTCCTGCTGTAAACACAGCCCATGTTTCCAAACAGCTACTTCCTGCCCATAGACTTGCTTAGAGCATCATGCTGCTAAGTGTGCTGTGGCTGCCTGTCAGCATTTGCAAAAATAACAAGACACCCTAAGAAATCTGAAAAGTGAGGTTGGATTTTACTATTACACTACCCAAAAACCACTGTGTATTAGTCTGCCCTTGGGAATACATTCAGACAGTGAAATCCAGTTTCCTTATCTTGTGCAGTAAACACTGTGAAGTTAAAACCCTCGGTGGCTTCTTAAGCTTTTATCACTGGATTTATGTCAGCAAAATAGCATGGAAAGTGTATTCAAGAGGTTATTATGCACCACTCTGATCAGGCCACATGAAGTTGTATCTGGCACCTTGCATGCAAAGGAAATCTGCTTTTGATGGAAACTAATGCATGGTTAATTTGCTACATTAGCATGTGATAATTAGTACGCAGGGCTTATGATGTATTACAACTACATCTTAGTATGCATGCATGCAAATAGACACATAATACATCAGTGTGTTAAATGCAGGCATCTCTAGGACAGAAGGTGATATAAACAAATCTAAGCAGAAGTTTTGGACACAGAATGAGGGCTGCATAATGAATGCCTCAATTTACAGTCCAATAATGTATTATATATTCCTCCGCACACCCTGAGCAGTGTGCATGTATTAAAATCTCTAATCTGTCTACTTTCATATTCGTGAATACATTAGGACTTTCTGTGGTTCTTTCTTTTTCAAATGCACAGTCCAGGGTCACTTAAATAGTTGCAGCTTGAAGATGAACACTGTGGCTGTGTCAGAGCAGGACATCTCATCACTCTGAGTTTTGTGCATCTGTAACCATGGTGACTTTGTGGCTGCAGCTTTCCCCAGACTTGGTGTAACCTGGGGTGGATAAAGGCATGCTTCTCCATCTGCTGCGGATGTCACGTACAGCATCTCTTAGGATACATTTTTAATTACCATGTTCTCTTAATTACTCCTTCTGATTTCCCTGGTGAATTGCCTTTCTCAAGTTTCAGTGACTCATTGTGAAACCAAGTGATATCTTTGCTGTCTTCAGTCAGGAAAATTCATCCCAGACCTCTGCACCTTCTCAAGGACAGCACTTGTCTGAAAAGCAATGCAACCTGGTGCTTTGTGCTTGTGGCTACCGAGCAAACACGACATTTTACAAGTGCAGATTTCCTTCCCTCAGCTGCTGGCCTTGCCAAACCATACTGGAGAGTGTGGCTGTCCTGTTCAAAGTGGCCTTTGAGGGCAGCCCTGCTTTGGCTGCAGGTTGGCTGAGCTCAAGGTGGGCTCCACTGGAACATCTCCTCTCAGGGAGGTGCAAGGACTGCGTGGTGGTGTCTCCAGAAGAAGTGCAAAGGTGACACGTGGTGGGGTGTAAGGACAAGGCAGGCTCTCATCACCCTCTTGGCCATTTGGTCCCCTCCATGGCTGTCAGGCACTCATGGGCCTGTGGGACATGGTGCCATAGAAAAGCTGTCTTGTGTTCAGTGGGGGAAGCTGTGGGCTGCCCAGCACACATGCAGCTGCAGGCAGCAGTCTCTAAGTCTGCACTGTGTCAATCTCACCAGCCTGTGCTGAGAGGGGGCTTAGCCAGGCAGTGTCCCCTGTCACCGCAATCTTTTTAGATTGTTCTGCTACAGCACAGCGTGCTGGGACCAAACAATGCTGGATTTAGCCTTTTATTTGACAAGGTACAGAGCTAAGAACTGTAGTTTATCCCTTTTGAGCCATCACTTCTCCAGGTGTGTTAAAGCCACCCCTGGGCAGAGGTCCAGGCAGCACAAGCCCTGCACCTGGGTGCAGACACAGACCATACACACATTTTACAGCCACACAGCACAGGACTGAGCAGCTGGGGAGGGACAGTGCCAAACTCCAGGCATGTTTTTCTCCCAGTGTACCTGGGGAGCTTGTCTTCAACTTGGCCTTCACAAACTGCAAACTCACCTTACACCATAAATTAATCAGCATTTAAGAGACCACCCGTGTATTCTTCGACTTAAACTGCACTAAACACAAGCAGTACTGCACCATTTCTTTTTTCTACCTGGGCAGTAATAGATCTTCTTTTCATGAAGCTGAGCCATCTCTGTAAACAGCTGAGCTGCTGAGGTGCATTATTTATCACCGTCAGATGTTTAGCACACGAACCCGAGCAGCAGGCGGCCATGGGATCACCTTCTCGCTCGGATGGGATGAGGGGGATTTATGGGCAAAAGCTGTGCCACGGAAAGAACACACAGTACTTGTTAATTAAGGACAAGCAGCTGAAGATCAGTACTGCTGCATTTCTGACAGAGGGCAGCATTGAGTTTTTTATCATATAAAATAAAACCCCAACAAAACACTTTTCGGCTCTCCAGTGATTGCGCAGTTCAGAAAGAAGAAAAGCTTCTCACTCGCATTTTTCAAAAAAACTCTGCTATCAACTGGCTTTTAACTAAAATTTCCTTTTAAAGCTGGCTATTTTTTGAGACTGTTTTGGCAGAGGGAGGGCAGGGTTGGGGTTGTTTGCTCACAGCTTCATGGAAAATGCTGCTTTCTGGTCTGCCCCTTGCCGGGCCTTTGCAGCTTCTCCTCTACCCTGGCCATGAAAGTCACCAGAACTAGATACTACCTGGGCAGCCTTGTAAGGGAAACTTGTCCTGTAACACCCAGCTGCTGTTCCCCTGTTTTGGGGGCCTGTGGAAAGGAATGATCTAGGGGTACTCAGAAATCATCTGGGGAGCCACCAGCTCCTGCTGCAGACAGTAGTTTTGTGAACCAGCTCTGGACTTGAATCCCTTTCTCACTAAAAGTCTCTGTTCCCTCCTGAGTTTTAATAAGACCAGAGAGCAGTGAGGGCATCCCCACAGCTGCAGCAGGAGGGGTTGCTGCTGAATGGCACCCTGGGCAAAGGGCTGATCTCAGGGAGTTTTGAAGGGAGGATTTAGCTGGTGCAGTGTTTACAGACACTGTCTCTAACTCTCTGTTTTCTGCTAGAAGCACATATTTTTTCCTTGCCAGCAAGGAATCAATTAATTTAATTCCTGACCAACATAATTTATAATTAGAAACAGTCACTGATGTGGGAATTTACAGCAAAGTCTGCATCTAACTTTCTAGTGTTACCAGCCTGTTTCATCTCTGGGCTCTGGCTGCACCTCCATTTGTAACTGAAAGGAGGCAATTCCTACATGAAATTGCTGGAAGAGTGGGTGCACCATGAACTTGACAATTGGAAACTTGCCCACTTAGGAGACATTTTACAGTAAATGTGGATGTTTCCCAAAACCAGTGGGTGTGAGAGTGTGCATGTTATCTGCTGTAATATCGCCTCCCTGTAGGCATTTTCATTATAAGTTTGGGAGAGAACTGCTGCATATTCCATCTTTGCCCTGTCTCATTGATATTCATTCATTCTCCAGTGGGCTTAATGTTGCTGTCTGCACAGGGGAAAAAATTAAAATAACAAGACAAGGAAATAATAGAAGAAGGAGGTGATTCTTTTTAAAACTTCTCTTGTGAGTGAAGACAAGGATTCATTCGTCCCGAGCCTTTGTTCTGGGAGCCCTCGGCACAGCAGTTGTCAGAGCAGGTTGCAGGAACAAGGTATTCAAATGCCTCAGAATACATCTATAAATCATGTCACCACTTTTCTCTGCAGGAGCCAAAGAGTAGGAGGGAAGAGAGATGAGAACAGTGAACAGATCAAACAAGCAACCTTCGGAGGAGACATCAGCCCCATCATGATCCTTGGCGTGATGTGAGCATCTTTGAGGGTTCCTGTGGGTAGTTTTATTTGTCTAAAATAGGATGGACCCTAAGCAAATATTTATGTGTCTCTGCAGCAGCTTTCAAAATATTGAAAGTTCTTTGCTCATGTGGACTGAAAGCCTTCAAAGGAGCACAAGTCTTCTTGACTTGCAAGATGATATGAGCACCTATGTCACAAGTCTGCTTTTAGAAATACTTCTTGCAGTACAGCCAAGGCAGACTGATGGATATTGTCCAGCTGTCCCAGCAGGCAGAAGTTGTGCAGCCCCTCCAGGCCAAAGGATATTTGGACAATGAAAGGGAAATGAGGATATTCCTGCCTCACCCAGCCCTGATTGCCTTAGGAAGGATGCAAATGTCTGTACAGCTTTACCTGGAGGTCAAACAGGACCTGATCCGGCCAGGGTCTGTGGAGGGAAGCTCAGCTAAGTGGTCAGGTCTCACAAGCTGCATATGAGTGTCGTGGGGCCACTCGATGCTCCTGTGCCATAGGCTGGGGCCAGGCAGTGGGGCTGCTCCCCAGCTCTGGTACCCCTCATGCCACACAGCCAGACAGCCCGGTGTGGGCACTGCTGACTGTCTGTGGGGCTGGTGGCCAGTCACCATGGGGGACAGGCTGCTCTCTTCCATCCCCTGCACATTGCCAGTTGCTGTCTTTCTGCTGTAATCTCTGCCAAATCTCACTCCATGTCTGCTCACCCCCTGTGGCCTGAGGTGTGTCATTGGCTGCCATTGCTGTCCCTTTGATCACTGCCCACCCCAAGAGGACCTTGAGCAGTTGTGTGCTCAGAGCTGCCCAACATTTTGGCTGTAGCTGCCTGTAGTTTGCCTGCTTGGTAAGGGGTCTTTGTCTGGGTGAAATCCTCACAGGTCTGCTGCTTTCACCTATGGACTGCAGTACTTGTACAGAGGGGCTCATGACAGGCTTTATGGGTCTGGTTTTATGGGCTTTTAGGAGCTGTGCTTAATTTGTGCCTTCACCTCCTTTGTCTTCCTTTCTACATGTCTGGGATGTGGAGTGAAAAGTTGTTGAACTTCACGTTAGCCACACCATCTCCTCATGTGCCTTAACTACTCCAGCTCATGACTAACTTAGGACAGCTTAAATTTGAACCTGCTCATATTTGCACCTGGGAGGAGAGCAGATTACCCACTTTTATCCCATGAGCTGTGCAGGAATGGAGAGATCAGAGGCACCAAGATTTCAACCAAGTCTAAAACTGTCCATGGAACTACCATGCTGCTGTCTGTCAGATGCATGAGGACCAAGCTTTACAGAGACAAAACCCAGCAACTCTGTTTACCTTCTGTACAAATCCACAATACTATTGGTTATCTTAACCTTAACCTACCAAATTTTAAACTTTGGGTGGAAAGAAACGTTCTAAAGGTGGCAAATGCTTGCAGTTTTGTTGGCAACATCTTTTAATGACCTGCAGCATTCCAGATGCAGGTCATGTTTACTACATCAAATGCTAGCAAATAGCAACAATACAAGTTTGCAGAATAAACCACAAATTCTAAGCAGCAAAAATGCTGCTGTTCTAGACTAAGCATCTTTTAAGCCCCAAACAGACAAAAAATTAGGCTTTCCTTTTTCACACCTTACCTCACAAGATGACTGAAGCATTTATTGAGTGCTCCTAACATACTGTGTGATTCTAATAGCAAGCAAAGCAAACTGGGCCACAGAAGAGCTGTAATGCCAGAGGAAAGCAAAACAGCACCATTGAGCAGATGATTTTATGCCTGGAAGAACAACTCTCAAAACTCACACCTGGAGAACATGGAGGCTGTGCACAGTCCAGTGCCAAGGCTAAGGGGAGGGTACAAACCTTTAGCAGACAGCAAATCACCATTTTGGATATGAGCTGCCTCCACACCGAGGTGGGGAAAGCCTTGAAGGTTCCTGCCCTGGCCAGCCTGGGCATGTGGCTGTGTGTTTCACCCTGCCTGGCATCCAAGTGTAGGTGCCAGCAGGAAAATGCATAAGGGCATTGAGCCAGCTTCCTGAGAACATGGCACTGCTTCACCCTGCAGCCAACAACAGCAATCACCATCAGTGCGACAAAGCCAGCAGATATGTCCCTCACATGCTCTGGGGTGCAGGACTTTCCTCTGCAACCTGCTGGAATGGCAGTGCCCATGTAACTGGGAAATACAGGATGGCTTAAGGCGGTGGAAATGATGGGAAAGAAGAAAGAAAAATCTTCTGAGGGGAAACATCTGTTCTCTTTACCATTAGCTACAAGTGGTACCCTTTTAATTATTGAGATGCTGTAGCTGGCAGAGGTTGTGAATTGACTTGGTAATTATTTAGAAGAGCCCCAATTGCTGGCAAGGATTCCCATGTAGTCATTTTCTAACTGGAGAGAGGGAGAAATAAACTCTTCAAGTATTTATTATTATTACAGCCTGTCAATTATGAAGATTTATTCATTCCTGCTGAGCTACCTTGAGACTTGGCTTTATCACTTCACTGCTGCTGCCACAACACTATTATATATGTGAAAATGTGAAGGTGAGGCATGCTTTTTGAAGTTAGACACAATTCATCTTCCTGAGTTTTGACAGCTCCCCACCATGTACCAGATAACACTGTCTAACACACCGACCATGGCATTACAGCCTGCTTTTCTCAGGTTTGATTCAGCACAGCTTCTTAGCTCACACACTGTAACATCTTCAAGCAAGTTGAAAGTACAATGAGACCAGTTCTTAGTGTTTTCCACAGCTATCCAGACTGCTGTATAAAACACCCCGGTCCACTGGGCTCATGTGCTGCTGAGGTCATGTTTAAGCCCATTGAAATTGGGATTTCAGTCGGTAAATTCCCCATCTTTCAAGTCAGTGAGGTCCTGAATTTAGGGCAGGTTGACCAAGATCTTCAGGAAATGTGGGGATATTGGTGTCTTGTCCTGTGGAGCTCATTTAGGCCTGTTCATGGATGTAATAGAGGCTCAGCAAAAAGCTATTGTTTTCTGCTTCTAGAAGGAAGTGGCTTATGATGTCATATCCCTCGGGATTTGTGTCCTTTCCATTCCCCTTCCTTTTCCATCCCTTTCCTTTCCATTTTCCTTTACAAAAAAAAAAAAAAAAAAAGAGCAGCAGTCTTTTATGGTTTGTTGAGTGAGGGGCAGATTTATTGGGGCGGAATTAAGGAGATAAGAGAATGGGAGCCCCCCTTGTTCAGACCTCAGCTGGAGAGGCTATGCCTGAGGAAAACCTTCCGCATCTCTTCCTTCCCAGTTCCCTGTCTCCTGCACAGCTGCCTCTCACACTGCTTGCAGTGCTCCCACAGAGGGTGCACGCTCTCTGGCTGGTAGGTGACTCCAAAACTTGTTTTCACAGGCTTTATTTAGGGAGTCATCTGAAAGACATGGACTGTCTGTGAGGATTTGAAGCCCTGCTGCCTTGTCTGCTGTAGCCAGGATACAGAGGGTGCCAGCAGTGAGCCTCGAATGGGTGGGACCCCTTCAGTCCCACCCCAAATGGGGGGTCAAGGTCCTGGGCAGGG
This sequence comes from Calcarius lapponicus, assembly GCA_039654755.1. Classification (NCBI taxonomy): domain Eukaryota; kingdom Metazoa; phylum Chordata; class Aves; order Passeriformes; family Fringillidae; genus Calcarius; species Calcarius lapponicus. The sequence continues at coordinate 44,423,696 of CM077464.1, read as the reverse complement.
GACTTGCCATAAAAATGCTCTTTGCAGTCTCATCCAAGCAACTGTGACAATTTGGGGCCATCTGCAGATTTGCCACCTCACTGCTCACCTCTTTTCCAGATCATTAAGGCATGCACGGCCCTCGGAACAAATTTGCCAGTCACTCCCACAGCTAGCTGCGAAAATTATCCCAGCTCCTTGTTTTCAGCCTCCATGTCTGTTTTTCGCTATGCTTTCCCCGGCGGGATGGGGCGATTTCCCAGTCAGGGTTATGCAAGGTGTGTTAGTCAGGATCCCTCACATCCTGGGCACAATCAGGGCTGGAATTTCTGCATGAGCCTTTGGGGAGGAGCAGGTGCTGCTGCTGTGCTTGCCAGCTTCCCAGCTGTCCTGCAAGGTCTTTGCTGCCTGTGTAAAGGTTGTGCCATGCAACTCTTCCAGAGGCATGGGAGAGGCATTTGGAGAAGTTTCTGGTCTCTTCTGTGGCTTTTTGCAGGAAGCTGTGCTGCGCCTGCAACCTGGGATAGGCAGAACCTGGAAAGAAAAAATATAAACAGCAAAACCAGAGTTACTGCCAGGCCGGGCAATTAGTTGTATTTATACAAACATGCCTCCCCACTGTAGTTTTTGCTTCCCTGGCACATGTTCATTTTTCTTCCTCCTCTCTTCTTCTTAGAACATTGTGGGGCCATGAGTTTCCAGCCTTTTCCTCTGGCTGGTCACCAGCCCTGCTGCTGGGTCAGCACAAGCACAGTGTCCCCCATGCAGCAGCCCCATGGCAGATGTGCCACAGCCAAGGCAGATGTGCCATGGGGGTCTGCACTCTGCATCCCCTGCTTCCCCTGCCTCCCAGTTTTGGGAGCTGCTCCTGAGCTCACGGTAAGGGACAGGTAGCTCATTAAACTGCTTGCTGTGCTCTGCAGCATTCCCACTTGGCCAGGTCATCACTGCCACCTCGAGCCATTCCTCCCTCCTGAGGGAGAGGTGGGGGGCAGCCTATCAGGAAACCTTCCCGTGTGCTAAACCATGCTTGCTGAAAATATACCACAGGACAGAGCCCTGAGGAGGCAAAACAGCCTGGAGCCAGCCTCAGATTTTATCTTCCCTGTCCACCAACAATTTTAAAGAGAGGCACACCACCCCAGTCAGATGGTTTGTTCCTTAACACGTGGGATGGATGGCAACCTCGTCCTTTGCTGCCTTCCCTGGTTGCCAGTGCAGAGACCTGGCAGCTTCATGTTTGGCTGGGGCATCATCCCAGGTCTCAGCCGTGAACCTGGACATGGGAAAAGCACAACCCTTTCTTCCCAGCATCCAGCCACTCAGGAGCCAGCACTAGGGGGGACAGGCAGCAAAAAATCCCATCATCAGCTGTGGGATCTCTTGGGGTGGTGGGGAGTGCAGAGCCCTGGCTGCAGGTCTCTGCTGGAGGGGAATGTTTGCAGCCCTGGGGTGTCAAGGTTCAGAGGATTGTCCAGCCCAGCTGGGCTGCATTTTTTTTGGATGCACCGAATGGAAAATATTAGCCTGTAGACGAAGGACAGACGCTGTGAGGAGGAGCACGGGGCGGTGTGCCCGCTGCAGGAGCCGGGGCTGGAGCAGCAAGCTCCCCACATGGCCAAGCTATTCCAGCTATGGGCTGCTGGGCAGCGAGGCTGGAACGTCGCCGTTTTCCAGCATCACTGGGATATGGTGATCCTCAACCATCCTCAGCCATCCCATGCTGGGAATAGCTTCCACTGCTGCAAGTCACCTGGGCACGCTCCATGGAAAAGGCTTTTTGAAGAGGGTGAAAAGTCCTCTTTGCCTTCCCAGCACCTGCTGAGGATGTTGGGGAAGGGTTCAGTGCTCATCTGCCTGTGTGTCCAGAGATAACAGGGAGGTGGCCAGCAGTTGGCCTCCTAGTCTAAAAATGGTTCTCTTCTATAACAAACACCCCACTTGTTTTTGTCAGGTGGTAACTTTGAAGCAGGAGGTCTGACACACAAGCAGGACAGGGCTCATCTCCCTGTGTGGTAAATATAGAGCTGGAACCTGCAGCATCACACTGGAGGTGACAACCTTGAGCAGCCCCACAGACACACACAGGGGAAAATCCTAACTCTGGGTATGCACCTCAGGTCAATTTTACATAGTGCTTTTTTGTCTCCTACTTTAAATAAACCCAGAATTCATTAATTCAGAGCCTCTGCTATTCTGTACCATCTGCTTGTGGGCCAGCATAGCTGAGGGTACCTGGAGTCAGCTCTCCTGCCACCTGCTCCTGCTGGGTTTTCCTCCTCTAGCAAAACTTTAACCTTTGGTTTGCAGCCTGTTCAAATGTGGTTCGTTATTAATTGGCTGGAAAAGCGGGGCCACTGCAATGGACTTCTGGAGCTCCTCCCTCCCACCCGTCTCCTTGCATGACCCAGCCTGGTCAAGCAGGCCAGGCAAAGCATGCCTCTGAGCTCAGCCAAGGAGGATTGCAAAGGAGGGGGCCACACTGCATGGCACCCCCCAGCTCCTGTGTCCAGTGTCCTCTGCAAATCCCCATCTGGATGCCAGAACTGATGGAGGGTCCTCAGGAGGAGGTACTGATTTAGGGACAGCCTTGTTGCTACCTTGCAGGGCAGCACAGCCTTCCCAATGCTCTGGTTTTACCAAGCTAGGCTCTGTCTTGCCCCCTTGCTGACTCATCCATGTTCAGGCCAGAAGAGACCATCACCATAATCTGGTTTTATGTTCTCACAACTCAGCTCTAAATCTTCACCCAGTGATTTCTGCACTGAGATCACAAGCGCTGCCAGAGGTAGCACCTGGCTTTTCAGAGGTCCAGACCTGATTCAAAGACTTTAAAAATCATTACAAAATTCTTTGGAATCTCTTCAAATGGGTATTAATACTCCCTGTGACTCGTTCAGATGGGAAACACAGCTTTCTGTCCCCCCATCCTGACAAAGGGCATGGCAGGCTGTGTCCACATGGATACACTCCAGCCTCCATGAGAGGCTACACACCTCCAACACAGCACTAGTGTGGAACATAAAGAAAACAGCAACCCCCCCAGAAGATGAGATCAGGATGTTGCCATCCTGGTCCTTTTGGGAAGGGGGAAAGCAGCAACCCACCATCTGAAATCACAGCCCAGCTGGTGGGCTGCCTGGCAGGTACTTGTGTTCCAGTATCCCTCTCCAAACCTGGAGCCAAGTCCCCAAAACGTGGGGTGCCTGCGCAGCCAACACCCCTGCTGCTGGTTCCACAGCCCTGCTGGGGGACCAGGGGCTGGGGCAAACCCTCCACAGCTCTCCAGGAAGCACTGGCCATCCAAAACAAACTTACAACCCAAGCTTTCCAGCTGGCCTTCTTTTTGTAGTCCTGGAGAGAACTTTTGGGTACAAAAAAACAATCCCAAAGACCTAAAAATAACCCTGCGCTTCTTCAACAGGGCAGTTGTATTTTGAGATATGTAGAATGTTATCGAGCACTGAGACCTCCTGCTAAAACTGTGGAGGAGATGAAAGCCCCTTAATTCCTTTTCTCTTGTCACCTGAGCTGACCTTCAGGCCTGGGAGTGCTTTTATTCGAGCACATTCCAGGACTCAGGCAGTGGCCCCATGCTTGACTGGGACAAGGACATGCATTTGTCATTGGTGTTCTCTGCTCCTTCTGCGTCAGAGAGCTCTGCTTTGTTTCTCTTCCCAAGACTAGCCAGGGAATACACAAGTAGTGTTTAAACAAGCAATGGACATATTATTTTATTGAAATGATTAAAAAAATAAATTAAAGGACACATTTGTTTTATAAACCTGAAGGTTCTGGCTCAGGCCCTCTGACAGCATCCCTTCAGCACAAAGCAAACCTAGAAGAAACATGACAACATGATATATTAGCAGCTTGAACACTCAGCTCAGTTTAAAGCTATGTGTTATTGCAGGTCTAAAATGTTATTTCTGTTGGATATACAAAACCTCTTCTTACAGACTTACTTCTTCACTCCTCTCAAGCTTGTCTCCAGCAGCAGGTTTTTGTGCGTTGTGTCCAGAGTCCAGAGCTCACTCATCCCACCAGGGCTGATGTTGCCATGCTTTGCTCAGCTGAGTGCACTCAATGTTTTTGCCAGCTGCCTGCTGCTGCTCCAGCCCTGTTTCAAATGCCCATTTCAGGAAGAGAAACCTGCTTGCCTGGGCTGCAGCAAAAAGAAAAGGCTCTTCTGAACTGGGGGAATGAATAACCATCCCTTCTTTTATGCTAGTAACTTTAAAAGGCATTAAAATAGAAGGCTTTCAGGGCAGAAAAATCCCCATCACCAGGCTACAGATGCTGCAGAAGGTGTTTTCATTATGAGCAAAGGATGTCTGGAAACAGATATTCCTTTTAACAAGTACTCCAGTCACTGTCTTGAAAAAAATTGGGTCTGTCACCTGCTCTGCTCACCTGTGAATGTGCATTGCCTCCAAATTCAGTTTCTTAGATCATTATATTGTCTACAATGGGGTTACTGCCTGCAGAGAGCTGCAGATCCCTGACCCCTGCACACACACACACACACACACTCTCTCTCTCTCTTACCCATGACAACAACTATCTTTATGGCCACAAAATCCCATGAAAACAGATGGTGCTGTAGTAAAACTATGATAAACAGAGTGATTTACACACAGAGGCAACTCCAGCTCTCATTAAGAATAAATTAAGTAAAGAGGCCCAAGATGCAAGCAGCTCTCCCGCTCCAGCTCCAGGCAGTCCCAGCATTGTTGATGCCTGAGTCTGGGATGCTGCTGCAGTCCCAGGTAATGCCGAAGCCTGGGAACTCCAGACTTGCATTTCACATCTAATTTGAGATGGACTGTGCACCCAGCACTTCAGTCTGAGCCCACCTCCAACAGAAACCAAAGGAGAAGATGCTTTATTTAGATTTTAAGATTTAAAGTTGAAGCTGAGCCCCATGGGGCAGGTGTTCCTCCCTTCAAAGCTGGAGCCCAGCACCTCTTGGTGTGCTTCAAGCACAGCCTGCAGCCCCCAGGCCTCCTATGTGCTCAATGAAGTTGGTAAGGACAAATCTGTCCCCTTTCACCTCCCCTTTGGCCATGGCCTCCGTGCTGGACTAGCCCAATTATCCAGAATGGGATGGCCAGTGATGAGCCCAGCATTCCCAGCCCCCTGCCAGGGGAGGTTCCAAGAGGTCTGAGTCAAGGACGAGTGTGACAGTGGGGATGGTGTGACCACACGAGCACACCTCAGCCCACCTTCCCTGCGGACTGAGGCTGAGGAATAAGCATCCTTTGGGCCTCCTCTGCTTGCTGGGAGTGTGCATGGCCCCTCCAGCAGCTCCCACTGCCCCTGGCTCTGCCAGCCTGGACACGGAGCCAACAGCTGGAGCAGACAGCCGACCCCTGGGCAAGGGCTGTGCAGTGCTGCACCTTTACCTCTGCAGAGGGATTCTGAGCTGGTGAGCTCAGCCAGCCCTCGGCCAGACACAGCTGCTGTACCTGGGAAGATAAAGGGTAAACACAGAGATTCACTGGTCTGTCTCTGCTCCACAGGGCTCCCCGAGGGCTTGCCAAGGCAGCGCCTCTCCTTGTGACCCCTTACGTGTCCTGCGGGACTCGCTTTGAGAGAAAGAGGGGGAGGACGGACGGAAATGCAAGATGAAGCACAATTAAAGCCACTGGGAACCTGATGAGCCAGCTGGTCCCCAAGCAAGCACCCTCAGGGACCTCCCGCAGGGAGCAGCTCCAGGGGCTCTTGCAGCAAACTCTCTGGGCAGCCTCTTCCCACGCAGTACAGCCTGCCCTGCCTTGCCTTCCTAACACTTTCATTTTCAGGATTTTCACCTGTGTGGTTTAGTTTTTGTTCACAGTGTGTTCCCATCTGGTTTAATTTGCACCTCTAAAATTAAAACAAGGTTCCTTGCTGTTAGGGGGCAGCAGGTCTGAACACCAAGCCACAGAATTTTCTATTTTTCTGTCCCAATGAGCTTAGTCAAACTCAGGGCTCCTTGTAGCCCTGGTGTTCATTAGCTCGGAGATACAGGAATGGGGAGCTGTGGCAATGCCAGAAAATTTTCAGGAAAGATTTTTTATGTGTCATCAAGCTGCACAACTAAATAGCATGGAAAGGTGCCAGATGAGGAACTCTGAAATTTGCATTTAATTTGGTGTGTGATTGGGTTTTTTGAAACCCACCATTAATCACTGTTCGTGATACTCACAAGGAGCAAAATATTTCTTTGCAAAACTGAGGTTCCCGTACTCCTGAAGTGTGAAAAAAGGGGTGAGAGCAGGAGCCCTGTGACAAATGTGTGCAGAATATTCTGGAATATCACTGGAAGGCTGCAGCCTCCATGTGCAGCATGGATGGAGATACACTCAGAGCTCCCTGAAGCCTGTAGCTCAGGGGAGACCTTTCCCACCAGGCTGGGTGCTCTGGGTCCCTGCAGCTCCTGCCCTTTCCATGTCTGATTCCAAGAGGAAAGCTGGCTGAGGTGATTCACTCGGCAGAAATCTCAACAGAGCACATCAGGCTGCAAGGAGAGAAAGCAGCCAGCTCCTGCCAGCCCCTGCCCAGCAGCCAGAGGAGATGTCTAGGGAGGGTATGAGGAAAGCACAAGCATACAATGAATTTGTCCCATGGAAATTCCATCCAGTGCCTCACAGACATAACCTGCCAAGATGATGTCCTTGAATTCAGCGGCCCTTGAAGGATTTTATTTACTCGACCCTTGACAAATCTCCCAGCACCTACACCATCCTGCGCCAGCAACCTCAAATGGCAGTGAAGTGCTGAAACACTGTTTCCTCCTGCTTCTTTTAAACGTGCTGCCTAATAAATTTACATTGTGATTTCAGGCCTGGTGAGAAGGGATGGAAGTTTCTTTCTGTTTCCCTTTCCTTCATGGACCTCCCGCATGCTCACCCTTGCCCTGCAGCCATCTCACTTCCAGTCTATCCAGCCCATCCTGCCACAGACACTGTTCCCTATTTCTGGCTGCCTTTTTCCCCCCAGCAGTGCAGCATTAGCCATGTTGATCTACCTGAGGCATCTCACAGTGAATCTATGGAGGTACAGGTAGAAGAGCCACATCATTGGGATGATCTCTCTGAGGTCATCATGTCATGCACGGCATTGCCTTTTACATGGAAAATTTCCCCACTGTCCCCTGGATGCATGCTCAGCCATGGGGATGATGCTGCTGGACATGGCTGGGAGTACACTGGCAGCCCCAGACTGTTCAAGTTCAGCTGCTGGCATGACTGAATGATGGCAGGGATCACTTGGTCCATCTTGGAAAGCAGCACGAGTGAAGAAGGAACAGCAGGACTGCCTCAGTTTCTCAATCTTTGCCACAGAGTACCCAGAAAGCAAACACACAGCCCACACTAGAGGGAGGCTCAAGAGCAACCACTGAGGAAATGTCTTACTTCACATCCTGAGCAAAGAATGCCTCTCTCAGCAGATAAAAGAGGCTGGAGTGGGTGGATGCATCTCTTCCCTCTCAGGAGGAGCAGAGGGAGAACTCTCCTGCTGGGCAACCTCTTCCCCTTTTTCCTTGCTGTTCCTGAGCTCATGAGCATCTTACAATTTTCTTTAATTACTGCCTTTACCTCCTGATTTGAGAAGCTGCCCTCCCACCCCCTGCTTGAGTGAGGAATGATATTTTACCATCATTAAACCAGGCAGGCTGGCAATATCCCATATGTTTTCATATCTGCCTGGCTTTCACTGTGGACCAGCTGTGAGGTGCATGGAGGACCAAACCCATTCACAATCTATCCAGAATTCCTCTGTGTCTGCCAGTGTTAGGGACCAACCTTGCTCAGTTTTCTCTGCTGCAGGTTGTGTTCCAGGCCTGACAATGTCCCACCTCTCATGGTTTCATGCCCTTTCTTGCTGTTCACTTGATGGGGAGCTGAACAAAACCAGTACAAAAGGAGGCTATGGCAAAATTTGCACTGACATTATTCTTTTTTTTTTGGTAACTTGAATGTGGAATGTGTCTGATATTTATCAGGAAAAACAATGCCACATCCTTTCTCTTCCTCCTGATATATGTTTAAAAAATAGAAAGGCGGTCTGGAAGCTTTTAGAGGCCTCTGTTCTTCCACCAAAGACAGTCACAGATGCCTAAATGCTTAAGCACAGATGCACAGCATGAACCCCAAGGAGATTACCCTTCAGGAGATCCTTCCTCATGCTGGATTACATCTAAATGATGCAATGTGATTCTAGTCTTTGCAGCCTCACACTTGATGTTCTGGGAATTGCCTGGCCATGTTTGTACCACCATGGGCATTTTACACCCCACAGTCCCCCATGGGAAAATGACAACAGTGGAGGGCTGCGTGTTCCCCTGTCCTTGGTCAGTCCTGCCTGCTGGTGTTCTCCTGTAATGAAAAATATCACATCAGCAACACCTTCTTGGGTGGAAAACCCAGCCTGAACACTTGCCCCTCTTTGTCTGCTTGGTGTCTTTTCCCCTTTTTATCTCAATCTGTGACCTGTAGCATGGGACTTTGGTGGAAAGGCCTATGGACAGGGCCAGTGTGAACCACAGCCATGGTTTCTGTGCTTGCAGATATGTGGATGTAGAGCTGTGCTTTCGTGTGTAAATATGCATATATGCCAATAGGTGAGCTGATCAGAGTATTGCCCCTGAGTATTTATCATTTATCATAATGCATGGCATTAAAAAGGATAGCATAGTAGATGTAATGTGTAATGCAAATGTCATATGCAAATAATTTACTTAGTGTCACAGCAAGAGCAACAGAAGACAAGGAATCCAACTCTCAGCAGGTCTGTGGGGTTTACATTTCACATTACATCCTCACTCCATTTGCTGGGATGGCACAAGGAAAATAGCTGTCAGTAATACTTTGTGTGGCAGCAGACACAACGTGCAGAGCTGTGAGCAGCCTGATGCAGTACCTTTTACTACCCAGATTAAGGATGGCAGGCAATTTACTCGCTAAAGGCCAACAGCAAATAATCTTTTCCCTGCGAAATGAATTTAGGCAGCTTGAGGTGGGGCCAGAAAGCAATTAAGTATATTATTAAAGCAGGGCAGGAGATTGTAATCATACATATGTATGTTACATACTTACATATAGAGAAAGGCAAATAAGTCTGCAGCCACCTTTGGAACCAATATATTCAAGTTTGAAATGCAATAAGGATGGAAATTAAGTGCTTATCTTCCTCTGTTAATGTGTAATCTTCCCCTTTAATCAGCTGCATTAATTGTTCCATCACACTGAGTTTTTACATTTCTGAAAAGCAGAAAAGTTAATTTTGTTGTGGTTCGTGGCTTTTGAGAATTACCTGGGGCAGAGCAGAGCAGGGATGAAGACGGGCTGGCTGCTGGCTGCCTCCCTGCCCTCGCAGGCTCCCTGCTAACAGGGTCCTCACCCCCTGCTCCGGGCTGAGCCCTCCTGCCCGCCGGGGCAGCGAGGTTCCCGAGATTCCCGCAGCATCTGTGACAGAGGGACACTCTGCTCTGGATGTTGTCTGTCGTCAAGGAGACAAAGTATCCAGATTATCAGGCCGAGCCATAATATGATGGACATTCAGTGAAATGCAGCTTTCAAGAAAAAGTAATCAGAAATCTTCCACAGTAAGACAGGGATTTTGCCTCCCTTACTTGGGAGGTCTCATTTATCCAGTACAAACAGAAGACAGGGTTTGCTTTTGGCTGTAACGAAGATGCAGACTGAGATGTGCTACTTACATACAGAATGTTAATAAATACACGATGGGAGAATATTTTCCTCTATCATAAGGGCAACACCCACAAAAAAGCCTCACTAAGTATGCTCCTTTTATAACATCTGATTGCAAAAGGTAATCCCTGCTTGCTGAGGACGTGGCAGTCACAGGCACAAACCACAAGCTGAGCAAAAGGTCATCAGGACGTGGAGCAAGGGGTACCACATCTGCTCCAGGGGCAGGCCTCAAAAATCTTCCAACTCCACTCCCACAGGGGCAGAGTGAGCATGTCACCCCTTGGCAAAGGAGGGTAAAACAGGGATCCCCAACCCTTATTTTCCCTCGTGGAATAGCTGATATCTGAAGGCAGACATTGCCCTGCTGAGATCACTGCTCTGAGATGTCAGCACCTCCACTGAGCCCATATTGCTGCTGCTGTCGCAGGCAACGCGGCAGGGCTGAGCGTCTACTGCCAGACACAGATGTATAAACTGCTGCAGCTCTAATTAAAATGTGGATTTCTTTCTTCTGGGGCTGTAAAAAAATGCTGTTACAAACTGAGGTCAACACAGGAAAACCAAGTCATTCTCTTTACACACTTCCTCTTTAGACAGAAGGATTGATGTTTCCCTACACTGAGCACACACCCCATGTGCTGATTTTGATAAAATTACAGTTTTCTTTGTTTAAGCAAAGTGTGCTGATATTATTAAAACATCCCAGATCCATCATGTTATTGAAAACCTTTCAGTTAACCCAAAACCCAGTTGAAAACTGAATTTTAATTTCAGGACATATTTTAAAATTTGTCATTTACTTTGGGATTAGGAGTGGAATAAAATCAGGAAACTGCAGGAACAGAAACTATCCTGGTAATTTTTATATTAACTGACACAGCTCTCAGATTAACTGCTTCAGGGTTTTATTGCAGGACAGGGTTAAATTCAAACTAATGAAGTGAGGCCAATATACAGGCCAAATAACGCAACAGCTGGCACAGTGCTCTAAGAACTGAAGGAGGTCACTAAAAACGATGCCAGGTCGCAGTGGTTTATATAAAATGTACTTTTTCAAACCTACCGGCTGCCTTTGATGAGATGATAAATTTTGCTGAAAGCAATAAAATGCCTTGGACTTGGTACTGCATGACATTGGCTTAGAAATCAGGATGGCATGAAATCGATGTGTCAATATTAAATGAAATTAAGCAACTACAAGCTGCTTAATGTCCACATCATGAAGCAAATTGTAAATAAGAATCACCTTGTGTGCATTGTGCGCAGGCCACTTTGGGGATCATGTATTTTGTGCCCATTACAGCTAATATTTTTGATAACTACTTAGAAGAAAACTTAATCACCACTGATGATGCTTGTGGGTGATACAGACCTTGGGGGATAACAGCAATACTAAAGAAAGGATAGCAAAGATCAGCATCACCTCAAGCTGAGCAAAAAGCACTCAGCTGAGCAGATCCAAACATAAATCCATAAATCTGAGGCCCAGAAGATGTTGATGAGGCAGGTGAGCCATGCCCATATCCAGCTTGCGAGCTGAACTACTCCAGTAAGAGCCCGATTTCAATTTAACATCCCAGAAGATCTTGCCAGAGCCCCACAGGCATATACATCAGCTAGCCTTGACCACCTCAACATTTGGGTGCCTCCTGAGTTCCTCCTCCTGTTTGTTGATTTGCCTGTTACTCTGTTAAAGGCTCCTTGTAGCTGCCGTGCTCTCTTTAGTCCTGGTTTTGAGGCACTGCACTGCCTACAGAGGCAGGACTGCAATTACATTCCACCTCGACTCCTGGCCTCCCAGCAGGCTTCCTGTGTTCATCCTGCCCCTCAGGACAGGGGACACTGTCCCTTGCTTGGCTCTTCCCTGAGGGCCTCTGGACTGCTGCTGACCTGGGATCTCTGGAGGACTTGCTTACAGGCTCAAAACATCCTTCTTTCAAACATGACAAATAAATCGTTGCCTTAATAGCCTTACATTTTGTGCCATCTTTTATGTCCTCTCAGGATGTTATGTGCCACATAAAACATGAGAGGTCATTAAAGTTGAAGTGAGAAACTAATTAGCCCACATTTACGCTGAGGGATGCAAATAAATTATGTTATTCAAATATCAGGCGTGCCTTTTAAAATATTGGCTAATATTCTAGCAGAATCCTCAGGTTATAGAGATCACAGAAGATGCTTAATTTACAACAAGCGCCCAAATATATGACTACACTGGGGTAACCCCAACACCAGATGAGAGATGACCCCAATACCACCTGCAGAGCTGCACTGAAAGCATTGCTACAGGGACTCTCACAGCTGCTGCCTCTCACAGGGGAAACAAAGAGCTGTGGACCCTTCCCCATGAGCCCATCAGCTTTGGCCCCAGAGGCTACAAGGCGCTAACATATGTTCCAACCAAAATATATCCCCTGTATATCCTCAAGGGAACCAATTGCCAAAGCAGAGGAAGGATATTTAATCTGTTGTCCAGTAAAGGCTGAGCGCCTGCAGCTTCCCTCTGATTGCTGCTTTTATTGTGATCTCTGCTATGCTCAGCTCCTGTTTTCATGAAACTTGTGGGAACTTAATATCTTCATGCCTTTTGTTCCTCTCCCAGGTTTGTCTGAGGGCAGCCAATGATTCCAGTGTAATAGCAGGGAATGCAAAAGGAGCAAGCAAGTGATTGCATAGCTGTATTTCCTTACGAAGTAGGCTAAAAATAACAGTGACCTTTACAAGCTCTATTTTTCCATGGGTTTGGAGCAGAGTTGTGAAATTTGGCAGGTGCAAGAGACCTTTGGGGTGTGCCTTCTGCTGTTCCTGTGAAAATCTTCTCAAATTTGGGCTAGGTATAAGCCTTTGGAAAACAAGACCATATGTTAAGAATACGCTTCAGAGGTATGTAAGAACTTGAGCAATTCAGAGGAATTCCCCCATAATTTCACCCTCCCCAAGTCTCACGCTACTTTCCTACTCAGTGCCCCTGTTTGGCTCTGGGGTCTTCACCTGGATATCCCCAGGACCCACTGTGAATACTGGGGTGGAGACCAGGGGCAGAGTTTCTTCAGAACTCCATGTTCTCATGCTGCTAACAAACACAGGCTGAAAGGATGCTCAGAGCAACCACACGAAGGGACAAGGACATGGAGCAGATGGTAGATCAAGGTGGTCCTGAGTCACCACATGCTGCAAAAGGCAGAGCCAGTGGACAGCCTCTCTAACCCATTCCTGCTTGGAGAAGGAGGATGTACCCCTGAATGTGCTTTCAGACAAAAGCTGTGTGTAAGCTGCATGTGTTAATCTCGGGCATGCGAGTAAATTTACTCATGTGAGTAAATGGTCCCAGTTACGCGGGGTTGCCACACACACGGCCATGTGGAGGGGAAGGTCTCAGTCTGAGATCTGACTGTGCAGCCACAACGAGGAAGAGAATGTTTGGCTTCACAACAGATTAGTCATTTGCTTGTAGTTTAAATAAGCCTCTGAGAAATTGTTGTCTTGACACTGTTTTCTGGCTGGACTGGTAAGAGTGGCTTTGAGCTGTGTCCGTGGAATATCTGCCTCACTGAACCGGAGGGGCGAGCAGTGACAGAAGGTGGTTTGGTGACTCTTGCCTGAGTGAAGGACGCTTCCACAGACAGCAAATAAGTGCTTTTTTTTACTCCTAATTTACACAAGCTTGTTTTAGGAGAAGGCAATTTTGAAGCAGAGGATGAGCTTTGAGGTCCTTCATCCCTACAGGCTCCAGCCTGTTTTTCCCCTGGCACTGCATGGCCCTGCTCTGACCTGCACAGGCCACACTGGGAGTTGGGATGAGGCAGGTCAGTGCATGGAAGAAGAGTCACCGAGTGATCAAGTGCAAGCAGGCAGATCAGCCCATCTGGAACAGATTGATATGGGCGCACCTGATCCCTACGGGACCCAGGAAAGCCTGTCACAGCCACCAACACCAGGAGTGATGGAAAGAAAATTAATGAGGAATTGAATGAGAATTGGGATTGCTTGGGCAGAAAAGAATGAAATTGAACTGAAAGGTAAGGGAGAGACAAGATGGGAAAATGGAAAATACTATATTCAATAGTGGCTATCAAATAGGATTTCTATCCTATGCACTCATGATGGCAAGAATCCCATAGAAAAAATAGATTTTGATTAACATGCACTCAATTACATTAGTAATTAAAGTCTGTGTATTGTAGGGACTGTTCAATTAAAATTACTCTACCTGTGTCCTTCTTAACAGCTCCTAATTTCCGGGGGGCTGACTTTGTGATGTTGCTCTGCCACTGCCATTTTCTTGACCAAATTCTAATCCTTCAAGAGCAGTGTGGTGCCAGCTGATACCTGTGGGAGATCTCTGTACACCAACCAGTACAGAGCTCACAGAGGGAGGGAGAGCAGGAGCAAATATTCAAAGGAGGCATTAGCAGAAGGGGTGGCTGTCCTTGTGTAATGCCTTCACTGCACTCCCCGTGCTATCCTGAAAATGCCCACTTGTGGGCAAAATACTGCTCGAGCCTGGAGTGACTGCAGGGGGGAGGTCATGAACTGCATGTTTTGCCAGCATTACTGGCAGTGGGTTAAGGACTGCCCTTGCACATTGCCTGGTCAAGCTTGGAGTACCCTGGCTTGGGGAAACGAGAGGGTTGTGACACCCTCGGCCCCAGCGCTGATGCCACCAGAGCCCATCTGTCAGAGCCCCGGCTGTCAGCAGGATCAGAGCTGACTGTCCTTAGTGAGCACAGGGAGACTTTGCTCTTGAGGTTTAAGGCTGGCCCTGTGGTGCAGGCAGGTGCCTGCAGCTGGGTGTTTGAGCCCTGGCTGAAATGTGTGCGTGGGACAAGCCTGGCAGATCTCACACAGCCACTCTCTTCATCACATGCTGCATCCTGGTGCTGTGGTCCTGCTGAGCTGATGGCTCGGGCTGAGGACCCCATGCAGAGCCCCATGGGGACAAGTCCTCATCTCCTGGGCCCAGTGCTGGGGCCTGCACAGCTCAATGCATGGAGCTACGGCACTGTCAGGTATCAGACACCCATCTCTCCATGCCCCATTTCAGATTGCAGACTGCATCCTAGTAAAAGGGCTGTTTCACAAAGGACTCTCCATCCTATTTGTGATAATCCAAAGCCCTTTTCCTCTTGTTCATGGCTGTGTAACAGCCCTGGTGGCAAATGCATCAGCTGCTTATTCTGGAGAGAAATGCTGGCAGGGCTGAATGCAAATTTACGTAAGCCACATGGCACACAAGTTTTCCAGAGAACACTGGCAGAGCCCCACTGGTTTTCAGAAATATCTATTCTTTTAATAGCTGATGGACAGGTTCATTAGGTACCTATTTTTAACAAGATGAAATAGATTCTGAATAACTTATGTGACCAACACGTCAGCCCTGAGCAGGCAAAATTTGGATGCAGTCACTGGGGATTTTTCCCATGTCAAAATGTGGCAAAGGCTGCAATAATTTACTTCTGTGATGCTGAGGACCCCCAGTTAGACACTTTGTTTTCTTCCTGGTGATGAATGAGGAATTGCCCGCTGATCACAAAAAATACAAAACAATCACATTCTCCCCAGACTTTTCTTAGCTAAACTTCCTTATTACCTACCCACCTTAATTTGAAAAAAAAAAAAAATTTGTAAGTGGCTTAGATGAGAGTTCTGCTGCCACCTTGGCACAGTTTGGCTCTCCTTTTTTAAGAAAATGCTGTGACTATTTCATGGTTGATTGTCAGCAAAATTTACCTGGGCAGGTGTTAACACTGAGGGCAATTTATTGTGTGTATATATACGGAATTGATTTTGGTTAGGAGTCTAATGAATTTTTAAGCAGATGGCAAACTGGGCAGTATAGCAGGAGGAAAAGCCAGGCAGATACAACTCTAATCTTGTTATACATGTTATATCTACTGGAGACCACCTGTGTCTCTGGGTCTGCAATGTCCCCTTGGATTCAGAATGGAAAGGGCAGAACCACCAAAGTCTGGTGCTCTGAATCCAGGGGCTTATAGTCTTAGATGCTTTCCATGCTACTGCCAGTATGAACTGGGCCAAGCAGATCTGGGGAGGTGCTACATTGGTTTTGCTGGGGTCTTCGGTGAGGATAAGGTTGGATCATCAATCACCATCCCCTCTGACCATGTGCTGTGCCAAAAAAACCTTTTCTGAAGTCTAATGATTTGCAGCCCAAAGAGCAAGCTAGTATTTTAACAGATGTAGACCTGCCTCATTCACCAATCCCCTTATAGGAAGGGTTCATTGGAAGGTTAATAGGATGCTGAGAAGACAGACTGATTAAAATTAAATTAATCCAAATTAAATTAGGGGAAAGTCAAGTAACCTAGTCAGTTCATAAGAATTCATAGGAAAAGTATTAAAAAGAAGCAGTTCAGACTGTAAGGAAACAAAGGATCAGGACCCGAGAGCATTCTTGCCTCGGCATCACCCGGATGGATTAGGCTGGGGAGTTTGCACAGCTTGTAAGACCAGTCTCGGGAGCAGCCAGGAACATGCTCTGCCTGCTCCTCAGCCCTGCAGTACACCCAGCTGGTTCTGGGACAGCCCGCGGACTTCCCAGCGGACAGCGTGGCTGGGAGGACCTGAGGGTGGCACCTGTCACACGCCCCTGCAGGAGGTCACAAGCCCTGCCCTGCAGCATCCCATCCCATCCCATCCCATCCCATCCCATCCCATCCCGTCCCGTCCCGTCCCGTCCCGTCCCGTCCCATCCCATCCCATCCCATCCCATCCCATCCGGCCCGTCCCCAGGCTGGGAGCTCAGCTTGTGCCTGTCGGGAGCCAGGGCAGCACGGAGCCAGCAGGGATCCTCCTCGGCTCCTTCATCCGTGCTGCCCCAGCAGCCTGACCGCCGCCACGCACAGCATCCATGGCACGGGAGGTTTGCACGGTCTGCACTTTCTGCAAGCACTTGGGAGAAAGCACTTAGCACAGGGAAGGGAGTTTTAAAGTAAGAGTAATAAGGATCAAGCGAGCTACGTTCATCTCTCATGCTATTAAAGCTATTTCATACAGCAATAAATCTCTCCACAGTTATATCTACGTTATCCACTCCCCCAACCCATCCTCCAGGAATTCAGATGGTTATCTGCTTTCACACGCAACAAGGTGAGCTTCTTTTTCTTCTTTAAGCTTCTTTTTCCCATCATGTGAAGTTTAGGAGAGAAACTGCTTCAGAAAAAAAGAGTCACAAAATATTCCCTATCCTAAAGAGCACAGAGCCACAGTTATCCTGCAGTTCAATATGTAACACCCCTAATATAACATGTGCCTAATTTCTTTTAATTTCAAAGTATCTGTATAGCATTTGTCTTTGGATTTTTGCTTTTTTTGTTCTTACTCTATGAACTAAGAGAGGCTCTTTAAACTCCATAGTGTGCAATATCTCCTTCTAAAGAGGCAATCATCTCATCACAAGATGAAACAATATGTATGTAAATGTACATTGATACATAAAAACTGAAATAAGGCATTAACATCTACATTTTGATGCACTAATTTGGGCCTGGTTATGTTGACACAGATGGAGTGAATTACTGGAGGAGAAAAAGCACATCTGTTAAATGTTATTGTTTAATTAAGCCATTAGCAACTGAAAGACAAGGGCCTTTAAATTATAGTATTTTATATTTATCCCAGCCCGTGGTAGTTGCATGGCTCCCTGAGCACTTGGGGTGTGCTGGAGTCTTTAATGCAATCAGCACAACAACCTCTCTGTCAAAGGGACCAAGAAGGGTCCCTCTCTCTGCCTTGCAGGTGGGGAGTTGAGCTGTTTGGCATAGGGAACTTGGGCAAAGCACCATGGGCTGGCTGGAGTTAACATTGTGACACTGACCTGCTTGGTTAGCCTGCATGGCAGAGCCCACAGGGCCTCTAAGGAAATCTTCATCTGGGAATGAGCATCCCTGAAACCTCTGGTCATTGCTCAGTGAGGGCTTTGCACCGTGGCATTCGTGTTCACCCAGCTGTGGAGTTTTGGACACAGGAAATTTTCTACCTGAGTGCCAAGCTCTGTGTGCACAGCCAAAGAAATTGGCAATAATCCATTATTACAGCCACAGGCTCTCTCTGGAAATCTTATTCTCCTGTTCAATTTTACAGGGAATAAATTTCCTAGCTGGAGGGAAATTTCTTCTTGCGAGAGGGAAGAAAATGTCTCTGTGAGACACCTTACCAGTGGACTTACTATGACACAGAAGGGAAAAGCACTCATCTTGCATTCCAAAAAGCCTTCGCCTGGGAAGGGTCCACTGCCACTCCAAGGATGCAGGGTCAGCCATGAGAATGTGTCCTGCAGACGGTCCCACTGAACACCCGCCTCCTTGTTTAAGTCACATTTACTGTGGAAATAGAATTTTACAGAGGTCTAGAGAGCTTAGGGATGTTAAGCATCCAGAAGCAGTGCAAAGCCAGAATCCATAAAGAACAAAGACACCCTTTAAGCAGTTTTAGGGTGGAAGAGGTGAACCCCATCAGCCCTGTCTTTGCCCAGACACTGAGGCTTCCTGGGTTCTGCTGCCCAGCAATGCCTGGTAGCTGTCACGATGGGGTCATAAGCAGTGCCCATAAATTGTTTATTTAATTTTTCTGTGCCATTTACACCATCACTGCCAGGAAAGTGACATCTGATAAATAGAAATAAGAAATGCTTTCAGCTTTAAAAATAGAAATGTTTTTCACTTTAGCTGCTGCAGGAGGAAGGGCCGAGTCCTCTCTCACTTGCGCTGGCATAAAACAAAATTAGCTACACAGAAATGAATGGAGTTACATCTATCAAAAACTGCACAAGGGGCAACAGAACTGACCTCTTTTCTTTTAAACTCCTTCCTGCTCAATACTGTATGAACATCTTTTATATTTGATGCAGTAATCTTTTAGAGCTGACCCCTGCCCCCCACATCAGAGCTGATGCCGTTCAGGAACTGACATGGATACAGCTCAGAGCAGAAAATCAGCCTTGGTGAAGGCCCATGCAATATGGGAAGCAATCCTTGGGCCAGCACAGAGCACTGTAAAGTGCCACCACAGAGGGCCAGCATTTGCTTTTCCTACACTAGGAAATATTGAAGCACAGCACAGTGCTTTAGGGAGGGTGCTCACGGGGCACTCCAGGAAGGAACACAGAGGGACTCCTGATGGTGGCCCATTCAGCTGTCCTTGTCCAGAGCCATTGACTTTGGCCAGGCATGACCGAGCCTCTGTGGGACCTAAGGAGGTTGGCAGAACACATGGAAACTTCCCGAGGGATGTGCCAGGGAAAGGTGACAGCGTATCCCTCCTAATGAAAGCAGTGGCTCAAAGACAACAAATCCCTTCTCCCAGGGAGCTGGATCTCAGTGCTCTACTGTCTGAGGTGGCAGCAATTTGAAAACTAACTAGAAGCCTTGCCTCTATCCCAGAGTACTGCATTAAATAATTGAAAAATGAATAATTAAATTAAAAGAGGATTATTTCCCACAGGCAGGCAGAAAATTGCTGCCTGCAGGACAAAGGATGGCGGCAACACTTTGTTTTCTGCAGTTCTCAGCAGTTAGGAGTGAGGTGATGTGAATAACATCCACAGTGGGCAGGAAGAGCCCCCCTGAGTCACATTGGGATTTTGGCTCACAGTTTATCCCTAAATTGTCTATCACCAAGTGCAAGATTAGTGATTTCTAAAGAGCAAGGAAGCAAATCAGGAAATACAAGACATTCCTTTTCCCAAGAATGTCACCCTTGGGGTGTTGGGGCATCTATTTACGTAGAGGTACCTGAGGGATTTGCACAGATCAGTCCCATCGATTCCCAGTGAGCTGCTACATACATTTGTAGGATACATTCCTATGTTTAGTCATCTACATTTATTTTATTGCTGGATATGAGGAGACGTGCATGTGTGCTTTGCTCTAGCACTGTATAAGAGCAGCATAATGGCACTATTATATTTTTCCCTCAGATGTATATATCTGTTTGGACAGATGACACATTGTAAGAGTCTGTATTTCTCATGAACTATAATTAAACATGAACAACTCTCCACATAGGATAACAATACTGTAATATACTTGCTCTCCTCACAAAATTTCAAACAAGTCGACATGCTGAGTGAATAATGATCCTACATTTGTGCAGAATTATTTTCTCTGAGTAGCTACAAGCCCCTGGAACACTGATACCCTGACTGTATGAGGCACTACAGCAGGGTCTGAACACGACCTGAGGAGAGTAAGTTGTCCTCTTCAACCCATCTGCCCTCCCAGAGCCTCAAGCTCTCCTTACCCAGCCCCTACATCCCTTCATGGTCCCACTTCGTTCTTTGTGCCTTTTGCATCCTGAAGCCTTGTTTTTATCCTGTGTGTAAGGTTCCTTCAGACAGCCCTCCTACACCCCTCCCTTAAACTCATATTTGTCCAGTGAAGCAATTTCTTCACTCACCACATCAGCGTTGGCTATAAAAGGTCACAGTATTTTTCCAAGGGCTGTGACATTTTCCTTAAGCCCATCTTCTTGTCTCTATCTATCCAGAAACTTTATAGTCCCCAACACGGTGGTCATAGCTGTGACTGAGCTGTCACAAACCAGATGGCTGTGAGGGTGCCGTGGGATTCAGAAACACACATGCAGCATCAGGAAGGATAAGGCTTCAACCCTGCTAGTTGCCCTTCCTCCCTCCACTAGCAGGTCCATACTCATCACCACATCACATGTATATCTGGAAACTGTGACCCAGTGCAGGAGGCCCAGGGTTCCCACAGCAGATTTCTCATTCTCCCCCCCCTGTGCCAAAGCAGATGGGCAGAGGAAGCTCAGCAAGTAAACAGCATGCTTGACACTGTGGAGCTGTACCGCAGCAGAACAATTTCTGAATGCCAACGCAGGGCCCCAGTCCCAAAACCAGCCCCTTCCTTCCTTCCTTCCTCTCCAGAGAGAATGTCTGCAGGCTGTGTTGTGTGAGAAGACATCTTTTGTGAGAAGTGGCTTTTGAACACAGGAGCAATGAAGCCATGCTGGAGCCCAGAGCCAACAAGGCCAGAGCAGAGGAGAGGCAGGGCTGAGGGCCTGTCTGGCTGTGCAGACATTGCCATTGTCCTCCTCTCTCAAAGGTCCAGCTAAACCAAGGACAGCTCTCAGCACTGAAGGGGTGTGGAGCAGCACAGCAGCTTCTCCCTCCATGTCAAACCATGAAGGAGGCTGGTGGAGGGGATATTTCAGTACATGTGTTTTCATTAGTACACCCTTGCCTTTGGTAAATGAATCTCCAGTCCCTTCAGGAATGGCTTTGTGGTGACACATTCTAGGGCCAGTCATCACTGATCCAAGACTAACATTTACACACACAGGAGTTGAAAGCTGGTATTCACACAGTACCCAGCATCAACGCTCCTCTCTCTGTCTATGCAGCTATTCCCTTGTCTCAGCCTGTCTAATAGCCACAGGAATACAGTTGGTGATGTTCTCCTCTGTCCTGAAGCCCACCCAGCTAAAGCAGTGGAAAACATCAAACATCTTTGTCCTGCTCAGCTCCAGTCCCATGTCCCTCCACGCTCCAGCGGGGGCTAAAACCGCCAGAGGGATACTCTAATCCCAGCCATCTGGCAGGGGTCCCTGGGGCACAGTCCTCCAGTTCCAGACTGTCAGCATGCTGCCAGATGAGTGCTCCCTGCTGCTGGAACAACTCCCAGCCAGCCGGCCTCCAGCCTCCAGCCTCTCCTTCCCATAAGTGCAGAAGAAAGAGCTGGTTTGGGGATGAGGGAGGAGGGAATTGAGCTTGGACCCTCCAGACATTTTTCTCTTGCTCATCAGGAGACACTAAATACAGTTTTTGTGAAGGTGTACTGGCCCCTGTGATTTAATGCCAGCCCTGTCTCTTTGCATTTTCAAAGGTCTTTACCATCAGCTGGCTGTGGTCTCCTCTCAGGAACCACCAGGCAGCTGTGCTGGGACCAGTGGCACCATGCAGAGCCTGTCCCCATCCCAGATGAGTCAGGCCCTGCAAGGGTACCTTCACAAGGCAGGCAGAGTTATTCAGTGTTATTCCTTCTGACAGATGAGAAAGATGAGAGGAGGTGCAATGGCAAGAGTCGCCCAGGGCCTTCCTGCTAACCTGGGCTGTGAATGCCCGCATTACTCAGCCCCAGCCAGTCAGCTCAAACTGCCTCTGGTTCTCTCTGCTGCAAACCACTTATAAAAGCATCAGCACGTCAGTTCTGGGTCAGGCCAAGGCCCCGTCTACCTCTGTATCCCATCTCTGACGAAAGGCTTGGCTGGGCACTGACAGAAAGGCTTTGCCAACGAGACTGGTAGAGAGCAGCTCCCTCTCAGCATTCCTTGAAAAATGAGTGACTCCTTTCCATCCCAATCACCTCTCATAATGATTAAAGCATTGAATCATGCTTTTGGCTTACAGAGCTTGCATTGTGCGGGTCTGTTTGAATTGAAGAAAAGAAACGCTTTGATGATCTTAATCAGAACTTCCCCCTAAACACACATTTCCGTCCCCACCACGGCAGGAGCAAACACAGCACTCTGCTGCCCAAGAGCTCACATCCAAAACATGCTTCCAGCCCCAAAGGTCACCAGAAATGGAGGAAAAAATGTAACCCTGCTCTGAGGTTGTTAGCCAGACCAAACAAAAGGTCCCTCTCCAGTACAAAGAGGAAGAAGGTTTCTAGTAGACAGTGGGGCATCAGTGGGAGATTAGTGCATTTCAGCCTGGTCCCAAAGCAACTGAGGTGGAGAGGAGGTTTTTGGTGGGGTGCAGATGAGGTCCTTGGGAAGCACGTCAACAGCATGGCTGGGTGTCTGGATCCAAGGTCTGAACCATGTCATAAGAGCACACAGCAGCACTTCAGGCAGGAGCCGAAGAAGAGAGTGTTATTCACCATATGCTTTTGATCCTCCCTTTTACCTTGTGAAGATGTTTTATATATTTTGCATCAGAGGTAAAATTTACCCAAGGAATGTAATAAACAGCATTGCCTCGAAGACTATGCACAAACTTTACACTACTGGCAGATTAAAAAGTCATCTGCTCCCTAGCGATTTCCTCCTGCACGTACCAAAGAAGTCCAAGTGTGGATAAATTTAACACAGATGATTCTCATTTTTTGCTTCTGGAAAATGTTGCCCTGGCAGATCATGGAGTCAAGCTATGCATCTGTCACTCCCTCCAGTCAAGTCCTTGGGAATCTATATTTATAGTCCTAGGCTTTGTACAGTTAGCGTCCATGCCAAAGCCTCTGCAGTCAATGGAAATTTTGGGGGAAAAAAGCATTAAAAATGTTTTATAAAAGCACAGTTTTGATGAGAGTATGTTAAAATGTTAGAATATGTAAAAATTTTTCAAAAATATTTTTTAAACATTTCAAAGAAAAACCAATCCAAGCAGTAGATCCTGAAATCAACTGTGGATGTGTGCTTGTGAAAATGCTCAGGGCAGAGAGATTACCTGAGCACAGCATCTTGCCTGTCATGCACAGCACCTTGTGCTCCTCCAGCATGTCAGCCTCTGAACTGGGTCAGAGGGAGTTTTGCATAGCTGACTCGGGTGAACTCCAATTCCACTTTAGTTTCTCTTTCTGTTAAATAAATGTCATTCCACAACTTCATTATTTGTTGTTACCAATCACTGAGAAACCAGCAGGTGTTTTCATCAATAAAAGCAGGGAGTTTTTTCTCACTTTTGAAGTTTGCTGAGAAACAACAGTGCTTCCTACAAGAATTTTTGGATGGGCACCATCTCCCTCTGGGACTCCACTGCAAAATATTGGCACTTTTTTGTATATGACTGCATCAATGTCAATATATTTTCTGTCTTGTTTTCTTTCAGCTTTTGCCAGGTTTTACAACCCCCTTGAAATCTGGTCTACAAGAGCCTAGAATGTCTGATCTGTAGGTCAGAGATACAGAAGGGGACACAAATACATGAAGGGGACACACATAGAGCAACACGTGACCAGAAAACTTCAGGGTGATAAATGGATGAGCAAAAAATATGCATCACAACTTCAAAACCCTGTAACCACTGAAGTAAGTAATAAGGCAACTCCAAAACAACAGCTTTTGCAGCTTAGGTAACCAAGTCACAAAGTAAAATAAAATGCTGACCAGGAGCATTTGTAGGTAGTACAAACACCGTAAGACTTCTCCAGTAAACTTGGCTTCTCAAGGTTGAAAAAGGCTTATACCAACCTTTGCTGAGCCTTGCACAGCTGGCAGAGGCCTCTCAGCTGAAACAATCTGGCAAGCCTGAAACCAGTTTTAGCATCTCTTGGCAATAGAGCATCATCAAGCCAAACATTTTCCAGTGATCCCACACCCACATGTATTTTAGTGTCATCTACAACAAATCCATGACTGAGGATATATAAAACAAGATATTGATACAGTTGTCCATGGGTTCCCCATGAAGCATCTGGAGCACCAAATTTCCTGTGCAGACACCCCAGTTTCAATATTGAAGAACTTTTGTGCTGAAAGAGCAAAGTCAGAGGTGATCCAGGCCCCATTCCTGCCTGCATGCTGCCCACATGGTTATTGTTTGATTTATCTACTGCCAGAGCATATCTTGAAGATCCATAGGGCAGCATCCTTAGGGAAGACTGAGCTCAGCTGTAAAAATACTTATGGCACAGTATGCCCTGCACATTGCTTCTGCTCACCATGGACATGTCTGGATTCTCAAAATCTTGCTTGAGGAGCTGTTGTGTGCAAAAAGCAGTGGGGAAAAAAAGCCCCATGCATTTCCCAGACAGTGTGTTATCTCTGTACAGTACAATTCTCATGGTGCTGCATGGCTAAGGACTGAAGGGCTTACAAGGTCCAAAATTAGGAGCTCCTTTACCCATAACGTCCATTAAACCTCACCTAGGAAGTGCTCTCACCACACACATGGCCAGTCCATTCTGCCCAAAACTGTGAAATAGGTAAAGCAATTTACTCTTACTCTGCATCTTCTGCTTTTTACAGCAAGAAGCTTCATCCACAATGTGGGAATCCCAGGCATAATTTCCTCTCCTAAAAGAGTAGGAATATATGTGTCCTAGATACATGCTGTGACTACCAAATAACAGGTTCTATCCCGGGGAGGTGCTCCATGCCCAAAATAAAACAGGGACACTTGGCAAGAAACAACAAGATTTGGTGGGGAAACAGAAGCTGTCAAGGGAAATTCTGCTGCTGCAGCAGCAGTGGAGAGGAAATGGCTGTAGGACAACGGAGGCCATTGAGCAAGGTCACTGCTAACTTCAGCAGTCTGGGTCAGGGTCCAAATTTGTAGCTTCCCATCTCACCCAAATTCTGGATTTTTAGAAATTTCCTTATAAACTTCATGTAACTTCTCTTCTTCTTCATGAGGTGGATGCTGCTTTTACCTGCTCCTTTTGCATGCCATGCTACCATGAGAGCTATTTAATGTCTTTCACAGTGTCTGATGATAGCGAGTGGCTTTTCCATGCCTTGCGCAATTATCCTGCTACGTGCTCAGGAAATGCGTGTCCCAGGACTCCAGGAATGCCTGTTTCCAGGAGGTACCTGTTGCTTTTATAATATGCAAATATCTCTTAGCTGGTTTTGTAACCTGGTGAAGTTATGAGCCAGTGAAATTAGAGAGTGGATGGCTTTGCACTGCAGAAACCCAAAGCAGAGCTCCAACATGTGTAAATCAGGGTAGCTCCTCTGAGTCAGATGGAGCTGGGTCAATTTATTCTAGGTGAGGAGCTCTTGTAACAGGAGACACAGCCCCCAAATGGCCTGTAATAAAACACCATCCTGCTTTCTCTCTCTTCTAGTGTGCTAGCACTGCATCCCTGCAGACGACTGCGTGTTACGCCACGTGCTGGCCCTTCGCATACAGCAAGGGGCACTGATGTTTATCACATGCATTGCATGAGGTGAGAGGGAAACCACCACAGCAAGAGCTTTGGCACTTCTTTAGTCTCATCTGAGCCTTGCTTTGGAGTGTTCCAGAGGCTCTGCCTGCCTGCTTTGTGTGGGCATGAACGGCAGCCTTTGATTCCCGGGTGGCACCGGTTCCTGCCCTTTGCTGTGGCTTTAAGACACAGGGGCATTGTAAGTGCCTGGCTGCAGTTCTTAGGAATACCAGCACTTCGGGCTCTTGGAGCAGCTGCCTCCTTATCCCCAGCATCTGAAAACCACTTGTGTTATTAAAGTGGCAGATTTCAGAACTGGCATTTCCCCACAACCACAGGTATTTTAAAAATTTAGCAAAACAAAATGGCACGCTGGGATGGTTCTTATGGGTCCTGCGTAGCACTTAGGCAGGAGACAAAAAAATCCCATAGTTGGCTCTATGCAGGATGAGCTTTGGATGTGATGTTTCCTCCGTCTCTGGCAGGATACAGCCACTGTGCTAACAAAACCATGGAGACTTTTCCAGAAACATTGCTCTTGAAACTTTTCATGGCCTTGTACACAAAATGCTGCAAGACTCATAACCTATTTAAGGTTGGTGATGCAGAGTGGGAAATAGTTGTCCCCAGGAAGCGGCTGGCTGATGAAAGTTCCACTGGTGTGAATAACCAGCACAATTACAGGGAAAGGCAGCTGTCTTGAACAAACTGTTAATGGGACACTGAGCCTTTAACTGCTAGATCAAAGTGCAAATGTGTCCCAGAGCAGCACTGACTCACGTTATTTGATGTCCTATGGGAAACGTGCTGGTAAGGCTCATTCCAGCTCCTTAACTCATCAGAATCATTGAAACTGAAGGAGCTGAAGCCTCCAGCAAACTGAGACGCTTCTGTTAGTCCTACCAGAAATGTATCTACACCTTTGGAAACCTGACCTTACTTGTCTCTGCCACAAGGGCCACCACTGCCACTCACACAGACTGTCTCAATTTTTGGCCAAGAACAGAAACAGCATGAAAACGAAAATCCCATTTTAGCACTCATGTCAATTATTTATTCATGAATGCTGATTTATTCATCAAGATGTCTGCCTTCAGCTGTGATTTAACAGCTTTGCTAAACATGGGTTTCATTTAAGTAAAAAGGAGCTTCACTCTGGTCCTTCATCTATCTAATAAGGGCCAGCAGGGGTCCTTATTTAATAAGGACTGCAAATGGATTGATCTGAATTCTGGCTTTAATAGACAAAATTAATAGCAAAGATTAATTTCCTCCACTGCAGGAATGAGCATTAGGATGAGCATTATGAGGAAGTCAAACTAAATTATTGTAATTTCTGAGCCTAAATATCTATTTAGGTAGTCATTTTGCAATAACAAACAATTAGATCTATGCAACAAGCAGATAATGAATAGGAAAAGGAAGTGTTCTATGGACCTTTCTGGGCCATAAATGTCTATCACCTGGTTGCCCAAGACTGTGTGGAACCAGAGTCAAAGAGGCCAGTTGGCTCTCCCAGTTCTATTTTTTTACTGAATATGAAGTAATTCATTTATTTCTCAGAGAAGACAGATTATAGGTATCCCAAATTTAGATAAAAAGTAAAAGCCTTTCTAAGCTACCCAACCATGAAAGTTCCAACCAGGACTTTACATGGAGTGCTAGCCACAGGCTGCATGAAGGCTCTCTGTAATGCTGGATATGGTACAGCAAGTCTGAATTGTGATATGAATTCTTGGTCTAAGCAAATTCACTCTGTAAAATGGGAAATTCTGACACGGTGCTGTTCTCGCACACTTGAGTGGGCTCAGTAAGGATATTTGATTCAAATGGTATAAACAGCAGTCAAAGTACCTAGAGAGCTGATCAAGGCCCAATAGGAAACAAAAAGCAGTAAGGTCATCTGATTGTGATCAAATCACCGTGAGCCTGAGCTCTGGAAAAAGCACAGCTTTAGCCCATGGTAATTACAACTCTCCTGTATTGTTCTGCTTCTCAGCTGCCCTGTTCTAGGGGCTGAGCGTGGCTCACAAGACTGTGCCCGTGCCACCTCTTACTAACACTGCTGAGCTGAAGGACAAAATGACCAGCCCCGGCTCTGACACAGCCTCCTTGCTGGCATCCACTGTTCCTTCACATCTCCTGGTATGGTGTTGTCAAACTCTCCCACTAAAGGCACAAGACTGATCAGTTTAAATGGTCCCAAAGAAGTTGTGAAGTGCCCAGAGAATCAACTGAGCACTGCAGAGTAGCTGGGTAGAGAGGGTCTGGGGGGTTACGAGAAACCATAGACAGTGACCTCTTAAGCCAGCCAAAAGCAGACATGCAGCCACAACCTAGATTGCCAAAAAACCTGTAGCTCTGTCTCACAGAAATATGTGAAAATACCCAAAGCCACATACTGCTCTACTTTCCCCTCTCTGGATGTTGTTTTTTAACAAATATTTCTACAAGCCTGGGGGAAAGACACTGGGATGAAACAAAGTATGTACTGGCAGTGAATATGCACCATGGTTTGCTATATGCTTGCCTATGTTTTTCTTCTTAATTTTTTTTTTCAAAGCCTGGCACACTACCATGACAGCTTTACAGTGAGACTCTAGTCCAACATGCTGACATCAACTAACAAGGCATAGCAACAACCCAGCCCTTTCACACACTTTATGAGCACAATGTGTTAGTGTTAAGCAATATTTGAAGAAATACTAGGCAAAATAGTTCCCAGGAAGAGATGGATTCTGACTTTATGCAGGCAAAGAAATACATGACAGAAATGTTAAGTCCTAATGACATTGCTGATGGCCCACCCAGTCAGGGAGGAGTTGTAGGACTCAAGTGCAAGCAACAGCCCATGAAAGACCATCCTCTTTGTTCCTTTCAGTTAATTTGTTCTGCTTTTATGCTGGCAAGTGTTGTTTGGTAACACTAAGCAGCATAATAGGGCAAGAGGTTTGCTTATTCGGCATCTAGTGAAGATAAAGAGGTTAAAAAAGACAAGTCTTGCTAATAATAACAACTAGTATTACAAAGGGCTGAGGTGTACAGTGCA
This sequence comes from Calcarius lapponicus, assembly GCA_039654755.1. Classification (NCBI taxonomy): domain Eukaryota; kingdom Metazoa; phylum Chordata; class Aves; order Passeriformes; family Fringillidae; genus Calcarius; species Calcarius lapponicus. The sequence goes on along the minus strand of CM077464.1, from coordinate 44,395,113 downwards.
CTCTTCTAGAACCACACTAAAGCCCAAAAGCATGGCATGTTGACACTTTCCAAAGTCTGCATGTTTCACAAAGAAAACAGCATTTAATCTCTAAAAATGGACAGATAAAACGTTCAGCAAAATCTCTACAGACATACGGTCCATCACTACTTTACAATGTTCAGGTCTTATGCAATTCACTCAGCTTCCCCCACTCCCCTTTGCCTTATTCAGGGATGGAAATGTTCTGCTGGCTTGTGTGCTGTAGCAGCTGCTCCTCTTGACATTTCTGCTGCAGGCTGGGATACAGACCCTGAGAATTAGTTCTAATGAAATAGCTAATATAACCCTTCCTCTCATTTCCCAATATTTCATGTGAATCAGAAATTCTAATTTAGGCAATCATTTATCTGAGAAGTCTTCCTAGGTTAGTGGAGATTCAAAAATAGTTTGAAACAGCACAACAAAACCAAGGGTGCTTCAGGCTTTAATTTTCTTCCAACAACTTCTGTGGCTTAGAAGAAAGTAGATGCTATTTCTATCAGGTTTCCAGCTAGGAAATACAGTCCATTAGTTATTGGTTCGAACTCTTTAGATGGGCGCTCAGGTGAATAGAAAAAGATAGAGAAAGCTAATCATAGAATCATAGAATATCCTGAGGGGTACAGGACCCATAAAAACCATTGAGTCCAACTGCTGGCCCTGCACAGGACACCCCAAGAGCCACCTCATGCCTGTCCAAATGCTTCTTGAGCTCTGTCAGCCTTGACTTGTGACCTGCTCACCTCTTGTGGCCACTTCTGTGGGAGCCTGTTCCAGTGCCCAACCACCCTCTGGGTGAAAAGCTTTTTTTTAATATTCAACCTAAACCCTCCCCTGACACAACTTCATGCCACCGGTCACAACAGAGAAGAGATCAGTGCCTGCCCCTCCTCTTCCCCTCACAAGGAAATTTTAACTGCAGGGAGGTCTCCCCTCAGTCTCCTCTTCTCCAGCCTGAACAAACCAAGTGCCCTCATCCACTTCTCATACATCTTCTCTAGGTCCTTCACCATCTTTGTAGCTCTACTTTGGACACTCTGTAATAGCTTTATATCTTTTTTATATTGCAGTGCCCAAAACTTGCACACAATATTTGAAGAGAGGCCACACCACTACAGAGCAGAGCAGGACAATCACCTCCCTCAACCAGCTAAATTCTGGTGCTGAGAATATGTGGACATGACACAATAAGAGAGTGTAGCATTCACATTCTCTGAAAAAATCCTTTAGCCCAGGATTTTTCTCCTGGGAAGCTGAGAATCCTCATAGAAAAAGGAAAACAAATTTTTTATCTCATTTGCTTCGCCTATGTTTTGCTAGTCTGGAATGTGTTTGGAGATTGTTTACCCACAGATGATTGTTTCATTGGATTCTGGTGTGAGTTGTTTTGATTCTTTGGCCAATCAGGGCCAAGCTGTGTTGAGACTCTGGAAAGAGTAATGAGTTTTCATTATTTTCTTTTTAGCATTTAGTGAGTATCCTTTCTGTATTCTTTAGCATAGTATAGTATTCTTTAATATAATATAATATTATAAAGTAATAAATTAGCCTTCTGGGAACATGGAGTCAGATTCATCATTCCTGCCTTCGTTGGGACATTCCCAGCAAATACAATAGGAGAGCATGATTTTGCCTCACAGGGTGCATTTGTAGCTCAAAAATTACAAGGGAGAAAAGTGTCTTTATGGCAATTATTAATGTTGTGCTTCCATGACAGAACATCCAAGATGCAATTCATGATAAAGGGGCTTTGCCTTGACAGGTCATTTCTCCAATGGGCCTGCAGGAGCTGCTCATTAGGAGGGTTTCAATCACCACCAGTGACCACTGAAGCCTGTACAGGAAGCCTCCATTCATTCCCATCACACTACAAATACACAGTCCATGCAAACATTTGGGTTTTTTCAAGACCCACTCTAACTGCTGGCTAACAAAATCATGAGCATCACACTGAGCAAATTTGAAAAAATAAGACAAAAGATGAGTGCCAGTCAATGAGACCTGGGAGCCGAGATATCTATTTTGAATTACCCTTTCTGTGCTTCTGCCCATCACCTGAAGAAATGTGGGACATCTGGGAAGCAGGAATTGCAAATGCAATTCAGAGTCAGTTACCTTCTCAGCTGTGACAGATTTAGTTTAAGTTCTGCTTGTATTGCTCAATAATTTCTTTAGGGAAAGGTGTATCACAGGAACAATTAATTGAAAAAATGGTAATTAATTGACATATACACCCCATCTCAGCAGTAGAAAATGTTTGTTCTTGGCACTAGAAAGAGACAAGTCTCCTCATCCCGAGTTGCTTTACAGCTCCATTAATCACCTGTGTTTGTTCCAACGGAGAATGTGCTTACTGCCAGTCCTTTGTCTCATGCCTGCATACATTTCCATGCCCTGACTCCTGCATAGCCTCCAGGAAACTCCTCTGTGCAGGAAAATTTCTTCACAAAGTTCACAGAGGCACTCAACTACGGCTGCTTGGCCAGCTCCATCAATATCATCATGCAGCATGCTGATACTGCTTTTTATGCATGTGTGTTTTTCAGATAACAGGAAATTAACCAACTAAACAGAGTATGTAACCTACGGGGAACATTTCTCAACAAACGCCACCCTTGTGGAAGCTTACTCCTGGATTGCCATGCACCTGTTTCCAAGGTTACTTTTCTATGTCCTGTTTCTGTATGCGGATGTCTTGTACCCACACATCAAAGTAAGGACTAGGAGCATACCTGCCCTAGAGATGCACTGGGTCACTACAATTCAGGCGTCCCAGCAGTGAATTCCCACTGGGAATCCCCCAAATACAAGTGAGGTACAACCTGTTGATCACACAGCCTCCCCTCCAAACACTCTGTCAGCTTCCTCCCTGAAACCTGCATTTCCCTCAAGATCTAGCATTGATTCCTCAGACTCAGCCCAGAGATTATAAATATCCTCAGTCTCCCATGTTCCAGTTAGCATTTTGTGAGAAAACCTGGGGAAATTCAGCAACACAGCTAGCTTCTACACAGCATCCTAAAACAGCTCATTAAAAGCAAACAAACAAGAGAGCTCCCCAAACCCCAAGCCCTTTCTGAAATGCAGCTTCCCTCCATCTAATTGTGTCCCATTTCAGAAGTCCTTGTGGCAGGAAAGGCAAACAGGCAGCTCAAGGGGTACCCTCATGCTTTAGCTTTCTTGTGCATCTCCTTCAGACTTCACCCAGGAGACCTTTTAAACCTTCTTTTATCACCTCTTTAACATTGCAGAGTTGCAGGCAAGTTGCCAGTGCTCCTGGAAGAAAGGGTACTAGTTTGTATTCAGAGATAATGTAGTCAATGGAACAAAACCCATTATGCCACCAAGCAGCAGCAGCAATCCAAAAAGTCTTCGCATTTGGGAGTATCAGGAGACACCGCAGCGGAAAACCCCTCAGTGTATGCATTAGGGCTTGCTTGTCATCTTAGATTTTAGGGATCAGCCTCCAAGTAGATGCACAATTTCCTGTCCCTATTTCTGATCAGCAATCACTGATAAAATCTCTTTTGAATTTTTGCCAAGAGGAAAACAATAGGCTGCTTGAGAACTTCAGCTTGAGGTGTGAGTTATTGTGCTTCCTCTGCTTAGCCAAGTCCTGTGAGAGGGCTGGGGGAGTATGATCAGAATTCAGTGTATGTGCTGAGAAGAAAGATGCATATCTTCTTTTTCCTTAATCCTAACATACTTTATTATCCCACTGGTGAGGATGGAGCTATGGAGATACCACTGCAGCTATCAGCTGAAGTTAAGAGATCAGTTCTGACAGCAGCCAGAGAATGTCATGAATGAATGCATCGAATGAATGCATCAACCCTGAAGTCACTAACTCACCTCAAAAATTGTGTTGTTCTCTTTAAATGCCAGGTTTCACTCTGTTGGACACCAACAATTATATGATCCCACAAAATAGTCAGAGCTTGGGCTAGAAAATGTGTGTGGTATGAAGGTGCAGCTGGAATATCAGGAAAAGGTTCTTCATCCAGAGGGTGGTCTGTCACTGGAATCAACTTCCCAGGGCACCAAGCCTGCCAGGATTCTGGGAGTGTCTGAAAGATGCTCTCAGCCACGTAGTTTAGTTTTGGGTTGTACTGTAAGGAACAGGGAGGTGGGCTCTATGATCCTTACGGAAGGATCCCATCCAGCTTGAGACATCCTATGATTCTATTCTTCTGTATCAGGCAATCAATAAACAGGTTCTCCCCAGCAGTTTTAGAAGTAAGAGAACCTTAAAAATAGCAAGTGGGTAAATGAAGTAATGAAACATAACATCTGTTTCTCTAAGGAATGCTTTATTTTTTGTGAGACTTGCCACAAAAATAAAGGCATGAAAGAAAACAGGTAGGTTACATATAAGTAAAATCCTCTAAATTGAGAAAGAGGGTTTTTTTTGAGAAATAGAAAATAAAGATGTTTTTTGCTTTGAGAATCCCGAAAGATGACACTACTATACAAACCAACTACAGACTATGAATATAATTTGTTATTATATTATTTCAGTAAACATGTTTGCCCTCTTTTAACTGTAGCTGAAAAGGATTTTTTAAAATGCAATCAACACATATTTCATTGTACTTATATGCTAGCAGAATAGCACATAATCCTCTCAGTTTTACCATCAATTTCCCATAGTTAGAACAAAAGTCTGAATTTGCAACTGTCTGAAGGGACTGTTTGTTTTTGACACACACCTCTTTCTTAGTCAGCTGGTGCAACCCAGTCATCATGGAAATCTGAAATTCATCGTGGAACAAGATATTGCACACTGCAGGGAATGTTCCGTGACTAACAAGTGATAATTTTTTAAATCTGAATTTCTTTTCAAAATAAAGTGGCTTTTGACTTCTCCTTTCAGGCTTGGGAATGAACACTGTATTGGAGAGTGTATCTCCTGTGTGTACCACTTGAAACTGCAGAGATGCAACAGCTTGCCCGTGGAGATGGAAACCAAAGGTCAGTTTGCCTAATGTTGGGATGTGGGCCAGGCCTTCTCTGTGTTTTTCTCTCTCTCCCAATATCACTCTTGTATCAGTGCCAGGAATTAGGATATTCATCTTCTCTAGGAAACATCAGTTTATAAAACAGAGAATACAATTGCACAGAAGCAGCTATGATACGCCTTGGGATTAGTGAATATCTCCTAATTGAGCTTCAGTGAAAGCGGCAGTTCTGGCATTATTTTTATTCACCTTGTGGAAAATTATTGGAGCATATTTCATATAATTAGGATCAAGAATGGATTTGGCATCACTTCCAGCAAATGCCCCTGAACACTAATCTGGTTTATTTGGCACCACTGATGAAGCTTCTCTTGTGGGGAATACAATGACAACAATTAACCTGGCAATACAGAACAGAAATGGGAAGTGGGAAATTGCCTTGTCTTTTATCCACATGCAGGGTGAAGTGTGGCCTCGTTCAGCAACAAAGCAGTGCCTTGAATTTATTTTCTTCTTTTGTTTTTTTCTCCCATCTTGAGATGCCTTAAGGAATCTTCTGTTTTTTCCCCATCTGTCTGAAAAATCTACATTTTTCATTCTCTTCAAGAGGATCCCAACAAACAGACCTAATGAAAGTGTTTGTAGCTCGATGTATTGGATAGAAATGGGTGTTGTTGAATAACCAAAAGTCTCTTTCTAGAATTAGTCCAATATTGACTTTCAACAGCTGCCAGCTCAGAGCAAGAAATCAATAGCAGGATTTGGGCAAGGTCTTTAGGTTACTGCACCAGGATATACCTATGTACTTTTTTTTTATATAATTGCATATGATCCATACATACTCCAGGTTTTAGCGAGTTCTGCTTGTTCCTTCTCAGTGACTGTTCCGGCCAACTCAAAAAAACTCCTTTTTTGTCTTCTTTATTCACTTGTTATGAATTCAGCATTGACAGTACATTTTAAGATTTCCAGGTCAGGTAAAATGACAATTCATCCATCTGTAGCTTTCTTTTCCTTTGATCTAGTCCTCAGGCTAGAGGCCACAGTGAGGCTTGGGAAAACTAGTCCTCCAAAGTTTGTTTTCAGGGAGAATGTTTGGAAGAAGAGACTTTCACTGGAAGCAGGACAAAGAGATTAGGTATTAACCTGGCATCTTAAATACAGCAAAGCTTGAGAGACTTAGGGAGATTTACAGACACAAGGAAACATGACAAAGAAGAGGAAGAGTAGAGTGATCTGGTTTAGCTGCTGAGCCAGCTGAGAAAGGTATGAGAAGAACTCTGAGGGCAGGAGTGAGAGAGGAGGATCTTGTGTACTCTGGGACCTTAGACTTAACCCCCAAAGAACACCATAAAGCAGTGACAAAATTTAAACAAGGAAATATATAGAGTTGCTTATTGGCATTATGCAGGGTTTTGTTTTTGTTTTTGTTTTTGTTTTTGTTTTGTTTTTTTTTCCTAGAGCAGGGTTTGGTTTTTTTTCCTATTTATTTTGCCAGATATAAGACCTAAGAACACAATAAATTTCTTGCCCAGACTCATATTCCATCCCTGATCATGGCATTAGGAAACACCATCCAGGCAAGCATGCTCATTTTATTTAGGAATTGTCACAAAACCTGCCTGTTTCCTCTCTCCCTGGAGGCTGAAAAGGTGAGATGAGAACCCTCGAGCACTTGCAGCTCTGGGGCTCAGGGCAGGAGCTTGCTTAAGCTGCTGAACAGCACATGGAGGGCAGCTGTGGGCCTGAGACACATGATTTCTACACAGAGTCCCAATTCTTTTAGTGGGAAGACAGAGAGAGCCTATGGTCAAGCAGTGTGTGAGAGAGACTGAGAACAGTCAAGTGCTGTGATGTGCTTCTGTGTAGAGCACCTGAGGAACCTCCTGTAAGCTCATTGTAGTGGGGCCAAGGTGTAAAACCTTGGTGAGAGCCGTGCTAGTGTTTATAGCAAGCAGCTGGAGATCACAGGATTGTATTTCTGTCATATTTTTAAAAATCTTTACAAACACAACAGATTTGGGGAATGCTGTCAGGTCTAGCCCCATCCTTTCTGAAATCCTGGAAAAACAGAGGAGACTCACAGCCTGTCCTGATCATTAACACCCCCCTCCCCACAGCCCCCAAACAGCCTCAAGCAAATGCCAGAACTGAGAGCTCCTCGCAGAAAGCGTCCTTCCATTATCCTGAGCTGCAATCTGTGCTCTATCCTCTTCTCTGACAGCAGAAAGGGGATGCAGTAAATCCTGTGCAAGCTGTTCACATCAAAACCAGCAGATGATCTTGTAAAATTGCTGCTCCTGGTAAAATACCTTGCTTAATAAGAGAGCAGCTGCATTCAGCTCCTGTGTTGACTGTAGATGTAGCCCAAATTGAGAGAGCTGCAGCAATTTAGCTGTGAAGCAACAAGTAACTGACTTGCAATAGGGAAGGTCTAGTATGGGTAAAAAACACACTGTAACAACATCCCAGCCAGACAAAAATGAGAAACTTCCTAGAAAATGATGATTTGTGATGTGCAAGAGGAACCCAGCTAGAGCCTCCATGTGCAAACCAAGGAATGGCAGGCACACATGTTCCATGTGGAGTGGAAATGACTATTTTTCCTTGGCAAATAACTCACTTTTGCCAGGTGTTAATTTTTGCCGAACCATTTCATCATGAACTCGGTCCTCCAGCAATAATCTATGAGGTTTTCAACACCTCGCCAGCCTTGTTGTCAGGTGAGCCAGAGAAAAGGGACTGGTTTATTGCCAACACAGCTGAACTTCCATGGCCTATTTTCCCTATTCTGTCCCTCACAAAAAAAAAATAAAAATTACAAAGCAGAGAGGAGGCAAGGGCAGGACAACTAACACTGTACACAGGGGATCTGATCCTTGCTCTGGAAATGGCTGGTGTGGAAGGAGTGGCAAATCTCTCAGGGCAGACCTCCCAGCTGCCACCATCATCAGGGGACTGAGCAGTGCCCTGCAGCTGTGGCTGGTCCCTGTCCCATGTTGTGTGTGTCCCCTGGCCTTATTCATGCTGCTGCTCATGGAAAGTGATACACATCATAATGGCGCCCCAGACCTTACCCTATGCATGAAGATATTCTGGCTCACTTTCCAGCAGTTTTTGTTAAAAAAATCATTTTTATGCACACATAGCATTGCATTCCATTTTTAAATTTAGAGGCTCTTAAATCCATCCTTAACTCAAAAGTCTTGGATACCCACCATCTGGCACCTCAGTTTAAAAGCTCTGGCCTGAATGTTTTGTGTCCTCTCTTGTGCCAGACATTGCACAGCCCCCTAAACAGTGACAGATAATGAACGAATTGCATGTACTACAATACCAAGTTTCATGAGCAGAAAATAGGATGTCACCCTGAACCATGAATTTTCTTCTCTCCTCTTCTAAAAATCTGTGTAATAACAATTAGCACAGCTTAAATGCATACTGTACACTTTCACAGGGTTTGGACACACATATATTTACCTCACACTACACCAGAATTAGCAATTTAGCAATGTTCCCTGTCAGCACAAAGAGAAGTGAAAGATAATAAATCATTGACTTGTAAACTGCATCCAAGAATCAATAAAATGCAAATGGCTACAACACAGAAGGTAGAAATACATTAAATATGAATGAAAGGAAGGGTAATAAGACTGGAAAACAATAAGGCTGTACATTTCTTTACATGAGACAGAAGTGATGGAGAATGTTTCTGGACTGGTAAAAGGAGAGAAGTTCTTTTCAAACAAAATTGTATCTTACCATGTAACTCTGTCCACTACCCCTTAATGGAGATAGAATATATTATATGAGTGTCAACAAACTTTTACAAACTTTACACATCACTGATTACAAATGAAAATGTAATGCTGCTTACACATGTTCTGGCTCTTATCTCTCCTCTAGGGGAAAGCATTAAATCTTCAGCCTGCCATGGAAAATGTAGCATTCAGACATCTGTGACCAGTATGTGTAAAGAAGAGAAGATAAGGTGCATATCAAGCCTACATCTGTGACAGGGGTCTCGGAGTCTCTAGAGATAGATGAATGAGCACATATGAAGACTGACTGAAAAACTCCTAATTAAACCTTTGCTTTTCCCAGAAGCATTTGCTCTCTATGGAGTATTTTCTGTTTTGAAAGAAAAGCTCACTGAAAAGATTTTGGTCAATATCCTCAATATCCAGTGCTTACACACACACACGCACACACACACACAGACACACCCTCTTCTTTAAAGAAATAAATAGCCTACTCTTGAGCAAAGATACTTTGTAGGCTTTAAAGACTCCCGGAGAAAGTTGAGCCTGCTCGCCTACTGTGCGAGGTAAGAGGTAAGCTGTTAATGGTTGCAGGATGACACTGGGTATTTGGGCTGTGTGACAGATTTGGATCTTTGAAGAATAACTGGTTCTTGAACAATAGGACACAAATAAATCAGAACAAATCCACAGGTAAGATGCTTGGATGAACAGTGGCCTGACAGTCAGAGCTGGTCATTAGCCCTTAATGGCAGTGTAGGTGAGATGAATAAGGTACAGCTTCAACTCCAAACTTCTAGGCAAGGCTCTTGAGTTTTACAGCTAGAACTACAACAGCTTTCTATGGTCAGCAATTAATCTTATTCCTTTAGAAATTTAAGAATAAAAAATGCAAATGCACCTTTCAAGTGTTGATTACTTAGGGATGTACAAAACATGAACAGTGGCAGGAACGAAATATCTCCTGGGTGCCTCTGAACACCACAGGGGGACACAGGCGAGGTTCCCTAGGAAACCAGAGATGCATTGCAAAGCACGTGCAAGTTTGGCCAGCTGACAGTCACCCAGTTGTGCTCTGAACATCACTGCTAGAAGGTATCTGATTCAACTCTGGAGTGTAGTCGGAAGGACTAATTGTGGAAAGCCTAGAGGAGGTTGGGATAGATTTATTCCTGGCTGCATAAATATTCAGACCTCTAAAGGAAAGAAAAGGCTGATTGCTAGCTATCCAAAATGAGGGAGAGAGAAGGGTGAATAGCACCTTCAATTAATCTAAATATTGATCTTAGTCCCAGACTCTGCTGGCCTAAATTCCACCTAAATCCTTGTGCCTACTGTTTCCTATTGGCTGGGACCCCAAAGGCTTCAGAATAATTATTCCAGAGATGTGAGTAAGGCTTAGATCCCAGAGCAGCCAGTGCTCAACACTAAGTACTCAGATTTATGTGGAATCTAGTCCTGGCAAAACTGGGATTTGATGGGGATTCGATGTACCTCCAAGATGCTTATGAGGGAAGATGTCTGCAGATCCAACGCTTGACCTTGCCTCTTCCAACTTCTAGATGAAATATCAATTTAGCATTTCTTGGGAAATACAGTATAGCACCTCTCCTAAGCTTTGTTCTCTTTCTGCATCCCAGTACCTCCAATCCCTTATTGGGTTTTCTCAGAAGAGAGTTAAGGCCATATGTACAGGTGACCCACATGGGGAATGTGAAGAGAAAAAGCAAAAGACTTTTGCCCTCCTTGGCCAGACGATTCCTAATGTTTTGTAGATCCTTCATCTCTTACTACTAGAAGACCTCTTTACAAGGGCAGAACAGTGGTGTTTCTCATACTGCTATGGAAGTCATGACATGACTGAATTCCTTTCCAGTTGCATTTCTCTGACTCCCTTAGCCCCTGTCTCTACCAAAGGCTGGAAAGCAGTCACAGAATTTTCCAAATCTGCGAGTCCTTCCCAATGATCTGCGGATCAAATATCCTTAATATCAGATATTTGAGGACTGGGATGTTTGGAGCGAAAAGGGTCTGCCACACATGAACATGCTTACAAAGCTTTCCGTGGATTGAAGGAGCACTGCTGTTCCCCAGCTCCCCTGCCCTGGTGTGAGTTAGAGCAGACAGGTGTGGCTGTAACTCCAGCACAAGTAATAAATACATTTAGCAGCTAGATTAGCATAATTGCTTGCCTAGTCAGCTAGCATGCAAAGTGCACAAACAAGTATCATAACAGTTTTATTACATGTACATGCTTGCATTTCCTTGAGACGTGATAAAACAAACAGATCAGTAATTTTAGAACAAGCAGTCAAAAAAACTAAAAAATGCAATGAGTAATTTAAAACAAATGTTAAGAAAATTGGATCTTGAAGAAATCTTCCCCAAGCTCTGCCTCAGTTGTACTGTATCAATGTGAATTATATGATGACAAAATGTGTTGCTGGTCACAAAAACTTACATTTAGGTAGCTTTTTGTTCCATTATGAAATATGTTTTGTTTTGTTCCATTATGAAATATACTTCACTGCAGTCATTTATACTCTTCAGTGTGAAAGGTATGATTCGATCTGGAAATATTTTGAATGGGTGATTGCTTGAAAAATGCTCCCACCCTTTTCTTTGTTCAAACAACAGATAAGGAATGTGCCTCTTATTTCTCAAGTAGAATATTTAGTTCTTGCTGATAATATTGCACAGCGCCTTTTGAAGAGCTTGAATATCAGTGACTTATAACTGTTCTAAATACATTTCTAACAACCCACTGTAACTTCACAAGTATTACATGAGCTAGCTAACAAGTTTGCTAGTCAAAACAAATAAGCTAAAACATCTTTGGGGTTACACCAAGATGCACTCAGCTGTTAAATGAAGCAAAATCAGCTGTTGGAGTTTGTTCCTTTTACAAATGGCCTATTGTGTGTGTTTCAGGGAACAGTGGGAGCAGTGAGCAAGACATGAATGAAGTAGTCTGTCAAATCTGTTTGATTTATAATAATGGGGTTGCATTGACATGAGAATAAAATACAGCAAAGCATATGTTCACTATGAGTAACACAGACTCATTTATATATTACAGGAGTATTAAATAAATAGTCTTGATGATTTTCTAAAATAGTCCTACAATGAATATGGTTATAATGCCATGGGACAAATTCTGCTTCACAGGCAGTGATCAAACAGACAGAAAAAATATTAACCCTGGGTTTTTTTCTCCTTCTGTTTCCAGTCCTTATACAGGTGGAGGGAGTTGAAACAGCATACATTTTCCTGTTGTGGGTCTAAAGGAAAGCTAATCCTGGTCTTCCTCTTGAACAGAGAACAAGAACAACAGTGACTTCATGACATAACTTGCTCAGTTTCAGTCCTCAAAGAATCTGGTCCCTTAAATTCTCAGTCAGATGTAGGCAGGAAAGGGCTGGGTAGGACTTCAAGAGAGCATTGACACAGTTTCAGAGATCTCAGTGACAAATCCAACTCAGCTATAAAACACTTACTGTGGGAACCCAGAGAAATACATGCATTTATCATGAAGACTGGCAACACTTCCACATGAATGTTCTAATTGGGAATCATGACATCCTATTTCTTTTTTTAATACCCTAGTTGTAAATGGACAACAAATGTTATTTACCAGTGATTGAGCAACAGAATGTCATTGTTTAAACATGGAAATGGAATTTCAAGTTCTGCATTTAATTATGTTTGGGGTTGCTTTTCATTTGGAGCTAGACCTGAAGATTTTTTAAAATGTGGTCCAATATTGTTTCTCTTTGTAAAATGGAAAGAATGTTAATGAACACATCTAAGCTGCCTTTAACAGCATGAAAATTGTCTAAAACACAGTAAATCTCCTAGTTATTCAAATAATCATGCATTGTATGAGCATGGTTATTTTGTGTTGTGGTTCTAACCACTACATTATGTGACAGCTCTTACAAACCAGAAGTTTCTGAAGTCTCATTTCTATTCCTTTTCTTTCCTTTTTTCAGTGAAAATGGCTCTTTATTTATCTCTTCCAGAGACCTCAATTTGTGCACCTATTCAGTGTCAGAAGCAAAGTCATTATAAGAAAACTGTTTGGTTTTTTTTTTTTTTTCCAGCCTGAATTGAGAAGTTCTAAACATTTGCCAGAAACTTTGTAAATCAGAAATCTGATAAATTAAACATACAGCATTCTTCTCAGACCACCTAGAGAAAAGGAAGACTAAGAAGAGAAAGGAAGACTGAGCAAAAGTTTAAAAAAAAACACAAGGAAAATAGAATGAGTGCTTGCTGAGCTCTAAGGCATAGGCCAAAGTGAAGCTGAGGTGTAGGTGGATAGAATTTCTCCAGCTCTGCTAGCAAAGCTCAGGCCAAGGCTGGAGCTGTGAATTCCTCGGGAATGTAGAGCTTCAGTCTGCTAAACCTGGAAAGCTCTGCCCTTCAGTCCTCATTCCAGGGTGTGAGTTTAACCACGCAGCTTTAACCAGTGGCCTTTACTGTGCTGGCAGAGGGCAATTTAACTACATTTGTTGAGTGCTGAGAGCAGATGTGTAAGTATTTAGTACGGCATTCATCAAAATTTTAAAAAATAAATCAAACAAAACCCCCTAACCCCAAACCCTTTGTTGACATGAATTTTTGAAATGTTTCATTTCAAAATGTAATTTTCAATTGTGAAAATGGCAACACTATCCTTTTAGATGAACATCAGTTATTCCAAAGAAACACATTTTGCTGTGTAAAACGTTATTACTGCTGTTCCATGACTACAATTGCACTCGAAGGTGCAATTCTCAAGCTCTCCTTCCAAGAAATTGCTTATTTTTAAATCCATGGCATTACATAGTTGTACAGGTCTTCAGCTACAAGTCTCCACATTGCATCTTGTTGTTTCCTACACTGCACTAGATGCAATTAAGTTTACATCAGGGGTATGTACTACTAAGGACCCTTCTGTAGGTAATGTGTGTTTGAACATTGCTGAAAGTAAGTAACAATTATAAGAGTGCAAAAAGCTTTTAAATATTTGCTTTTTAGGACATGATGGTCCTGTTTCATCCATTAAAGAGGCAGGGTGGAATATAGGTCATATCCTAGCCATTAGCACTTACGCTTCAGTAGCAAACAACTGGGGTTAAGTAATCTGTCACATGACCAGAATTCTAATTTTGATTTTAATGCAATAATTGTGTGCTTTTTCCCCGCAGCAGCGCACATATGGCTGCTTTTCTACACTTTCCACTACATTTAGGGTATTCAAGCCCGATAATTCCTAGAGAATTTGAAAGAATTATTTCTGCCATTCATACCTGTCCTTCCTCATCCCAGCTCAATGCTGCTCTCTTTATTATTCTACCCTGGCAAGGTGATAAGGGGTTTTGGGAATCCAGTTCAGACAAAGTCTTCCCCAGCCAGTGTGACACCTGCACAAGGAAACCTGGCACTTTGTCCCACACAAAAGCCTCCCAACCTTTCCCAGAATAGAGAAGGAGAGGGAGTACTCCTGAGTTAGGCTCCTGACTACTATAAAGAAACATGCTGGCACTAAGGGATTTTTTTTCTACAACTGACTCACTTTTTCCTATGCTGGCTCTTCTAGAAGAGTTACTAGGAATCCCTAAATAATTTGGGCCGAGCCCAAAACCATAAGTGAAAAAGTATGCAAGGCACCAGCCCTAGAACCACTCCTAACTTTACTATGTTTAATTAGTTTATCACTTAAAACACTAATGGCATGTCCACAGACTTTCTGCCTCCACCTTTCCTTCCAGATTGACACATTTTTATCCTTTCAGAATAAGGCATTATGAATCCATGTCATACTTTATTTCATTCATCATTTCTATGCCTGATGTTCTTTTAATGTCCTGTTCCTTTCTGAGTGAAGCAGGAGCTTTTGAACTGTGTCATCAGCTCACCAGAACGAGATGTGGGACAAAGGTACCATAGGAAGGGCAAAGTTTCTGCACTGCTTCTGTGCTAGTCAGGACCCACAGAGGCTGCATGCTGGGTCTCAGCCTGATATTTTTGTCCTCCTTGCCTAACTTAACTTGGGCTACATCCCAGTTTTCCTGTCAGTCCAAGGGTCCCCTGTATCACTGTCCCTGCTATTTGTGTCACCAAGTGGGATTAGTTGCTTTGACTAAGAAGCAAATGAGGAGTTAAGGGATACAAAATGTGCTTCCTTCACAGCAGGCAGCAACTCTAATTGCCCTTGGCACCAGTGGGAAACACTTCACCCATGGCAGGAAGCACACACCTTCTTCCTCTAGCACTAGAGCACCCATGGCCTTGTTTGTGTTTCCTCCTCTGTAGTACAGGCTGTGTGTGGGTGTTTGTGCCTCTCTTCCTTCCTAGGAGAAGGAGGGAGAAACCTTTTGGAAAGGCCTGCAGCAGCATTGTAGAGCAACCATGTGGTGGTGGAAAAGCACAGTATTCCAGATGCAGTCTGAGTGCCAAATAGAGGATGGTAATTGCTTCCCCCCTTCTCCTGGCTGTGCTCCAGCTGACACAGCCCAGGGTGCTGTTAGCCTTCATCACTGGCTGAGGCTTACCCCAGCTGTCCCTCAGAACTCCAGGCCCTTCCCTGCAGAGCCGTACCCTGCACAGAGTCAGTCTGTCCCAGATACTGTTTGTCCTGCTTGAATTTCATGAGGTTCTTGTCATACCATTCCTTCAGCCTGAGTCCCTCTGAGTGGCAGCTCTACCCTAGACCATATTGGCTCTCCCACTAATTTGCTGTCATCCATAAACCTGATGAAAGGGCACTCTGTCACCTCCTCTAGGCGTTCCTACAGACATTAAACAGGTCAGGTCCCAGGATAGATCCCTACAGTACTTGACTTCTTACTGGCCTCCAGAGAGAGTACAGCCCTTTAACTGCTGGCCTCTGTGTTCTATCATCCAGTTTTTTACCCATATGGTTGTCCATCTAACTAGCCCACAATGTGTTAATTTGGATACAAGACAGTAGACGGTGCCAAAAGCATTGCAAAAGTCAAGGTACATAACATCCTCTGCTCCTCCTCATCTACAAATCCAGTCATTTTGCTTCGGAAGGCAATTGGATTGGTGAGAAACACTGGCTGTTCCAAATCACCTCCTCCTTCCTGTGTTCAGAAAAGTGTTCCAAGAGGACATGGATTTCCACATGGACTGCAGTGAGGCTGCTCAGCTAACAGTTTTCCTTTGGGCTTTTTATTCAAGCCTCATTGGAGAACATTCCAATGGTTGTGGAGACCCCAGTCTCCACTGTCTTTCAAAGACAAAAGCACAGCCTTGCAGTGAAACCAGACAGCTCCCTCAACAGCACAGATGCAGCTCTGTTGATCCCATGAATGTTTATGGGTCAAATTCTCCCATGCAATCCCTGAATTGATTCTCACCCGTTGCTGGCAGCTCTCTTCCATGAATTCTAAGCACAGAGATCTTGGAGACCTTGACGATATGCCTGAGGCAACAGTGGCTCTGAGTGCCACAACCTTATCTGTTTCCATTGCCAGATCATTTGCCTCATTCAGGAACAAAACCACTCCTGTTTTCAGTCTTTTACTCTTGGAGTTGTGGCACAAGCTCTTCTTGTTGCTTTTGGGATCATTTGCAAATCTTAAATACAGCTTTGACCTCAGAAAAGATTTGATTTCTTTGGATATTTCCAGCAGTTCCTGCATCAGCTCTGAAACCTGAGTTACCTCCCCTGATCATGGAAATGTACGGATCTGAATGTCCTCCATAAGCCGCAGTATAAATTGTACTCTTCTATATCTGTCCAAAGGCAGCTGCTTTGTTCTGCTTTGTCAGGGAAACTGTTAATAATTTAATAATGAAAGGGAACTAATGAGGCCTATGGATTTGAGCCTCATGCTCCGATTATCCAGTATCTAATGAAGTGTGAATTTTGACTGAAGCTTTTTCCACCCTGAGGGGAAAAAGCCACTCTCATCCATGCAATTCTCCTGTGACTAATGAAGGGTGAGCTCACACTGCAGCTTTTGCTATACAGGGAGTACAGGTAAGGCTACTGTTTGCTGCACAGGCCTAGTTTCATGACACTTATGAAAACGTGTAATTCTGGAAATATCTACCCCTTTAATTCAGATTTGACCAGTGGGTTTGGGAATTACTAAGGAGAATGGACATACTCACAAAGGCTGGTCCGAGGTCATTACTCAAGCCTCAAGCAATTTGAAACATCCCAACATTTTCTTGCACTACTTTGCATTTCAAACACGTCTCATTGGAAAGGTGCAAAATAATTTACATTAAGTATTAGCCTAATTTTTAAAACAGATGAACTGTAATGATTAATCTTTTAAAGAACATATCCCTTCTCAAATCCTCTAGATCAGCAATTTCACACCTGTGTATACACTGCAGACTTTTGACAGATGGCTTACACTTTTTGTGTATTATCTAAAACAAGTTTATTTCTAATGTCAGACAGTAGGTATTCTGTAAAAACCAATATTCTCTACCATTTTCTTCCTGTAGTAGATTATGGATTGGATTTAGCAAGGAGGAACGTCGTCTGGTCTGATTTGGATGCATGTCTGCCATGAGCAATCCCTCAGACAGATGCATGAGGCTGTTGCTGTCACCTTCCCTAGACAAATACATTCAGGGTGATGACTGACAGGGGAGGTGTGTTTTGCTGTGGCACAGCTATCATGCATTAGCTGTCCTGTTTTATAGCTGACGTGGGCACCGAGGCACGGCACTTTTATTGCAGGGCAAACCAGGTGGGGCCAACCTCCCCCAGCAACCTCGCTGCAGCTCGTGTGATTTTGCACGCATGTAGCTATCACGTTCGTTATGTTTTCACTGTAAAAAAACCCTCACAAAATCAAAACAAGGCCCTGTGCCGCAGAAGACAAAGCCGAGTGTAAGTGACTGTATATGTGACCGGAGATTTACATTACCTGGTTGGGGGGATGGTATTGGTCTCAGCCCAGAAGTGTGTGATGTGATCTAGTGTAAACAGTGATAAAGCTGCCTGAAAACAGGCAATTCCATCCCACTACAGACTGCCAGACTCCTGCCAGTCCCTGCTGTCTCCACTTGAGCACGGTGTGTATTCTTGACCCTCTTCTTGGTCTCACACATACTCATCTACAAAGACTCATCCCATTGAGCAAAAGAGCTGCTGTATTGCACAAGTGACCCTAACTATAGTATCTCAGAATAGCTATGTTGCAGGTGAGAATTTTCTTTTTTCTCCCTGTAAATGTATACTTTTCCACCCACCTGCTCTCCCACATAAGCAAACACACAGAAAAGGTGAGTACACCTGAGTGCAATATCCTGTGTGGCAGTGCAATAGGTGATAATGTGATTTCTAGCTGATATAAAAAAGTCCTTTATGCCAAAATATTTTGCTACGGAAGACTTAGTGACACTGAACTGAATCATTATTTGTTGTTTGTGAGATGTGCCTTCTTCAACATGCCAATGAAAAACAACTGGAAATACATAATTATTATTAACTAGAGACGGAATCTAGATGTTTTACAACACAATAAGCATGAAGCATCACCTGATCACAGCAGGCTCAGAAAACCAAGTGGTGTGTACCACACACGTGTGCAAACTCAGACTTGAGAAATCAGTGATGATCAGGCAGACACAGGTGATGGGCTGGTTATTGCAGTCTCCTACATCAAATCCATCTCATAAATTCAGCAATCAGTTGTGTTTTATTGGGGCCTGAATGGTGCAAGAGTGGAGAATCAAGCCTGATTGGAGAGCAGAGAATTTAGACCATGGAGTGGTCTAAATTATGACCAAATAATGAAATTCTCATTCTTGTAGGAGGCAGTGCTCAGACTAAACATATCCTGAAACCTTCATGTATTTTTTACTTCATTTCCCTTTGAAACCTTAAAAATACAGAATCATTATGTTCTTTTTATCACAGATGATCACACTATTTCCGTTTAGTTATTTCCTGAGCTGTATTGTCTGGCTTAGTGTATTCACGAAGATTGGTTTCAAGCTAAGAAATTTCAGGTTAATTCAATAGCCTCTGCTGTACATAAGCTATTAACAAAAGAATGGTATCTAAATTTCGTAAAAGCATGGGAAAAAAATGAAAAGCATTTCTCAAAGATTTTCTTAAAATTAGGCTTAGCTATATAATGAGGTCTTGCATTCTCTCTCCATAATTCTTGATTGGCCATTTCTATTTGAAAAAAACAACCACCAGGGCTTTCAAAGCTTTCACTTTTCAAAGTGACACTTTCAAGTCTTTTAATTCCCTGGCTATTCGAAGATTTTCCTTCCTTGATCTTCAGAGCAAACTCTTGCATTATTTCTGATGCTCCGAGCAACTGCTTCGCTCATCCCTTCTTAGCACCTACTTGGCCCAAACACTCGAGGTGTTTCCCTCACCTTCGCTACCTGAACAGCCGGGTACGTGTGCAAGGAAACTCTGCTCTGCCAGTTGTGTGTGTGCAGGGAAACTCTGCTCTGCCAGGTGTGTGTGTGCAGGGAAACTCTGCTCTGCCAGGTGTATGCGTGCAGGGAAACTCTGGAGCCCCTGCCAGGCTCGTTCTTTGCCCTGTTTTCTCCCACTGCCTTCAGTGCCGTCCTTCCCTCGCACTCTCCCTGCTTCCAGATGCCCTCCACCATCCATGGCACCCCCACCCTGCCCACCACAGGGGAATCCAAGAGCAGCGTGCCTCGCTGCCCGCACACCATCGCCACCCAGGGCACAGGGGGCACCAAGGCCTGCTCGGGGAGGTGATGGAGTCACCATTCCTGGAGTTGTTTTTGGAAAAACTGGACGTGGCACTCAGCGCCATGGTCCGGTTAAGACGGTGGTGTTCGGTCACGGGTCGGACTGGATGATTTCAGAAGTCTATTCCAATCTATTTTTTTCTGTGGTCGCTGTAGTCTTATTTATACTCTATTATTTCTACCCAGAATCACAGGCCTGGCTCTTTCACGACTTTAGGCAGCCCTCCAGCTCAGCGTCCCCTCCAGAAGGACAGGGCGCCGTCAACTCGCCGCCACGCAGGTGGCAGACGCACGGGCTTCTTCACCTTCTACCTCCGACCTTCAGCGCTTCGCCCTCTCCTCTTTTCCGATGTCTAAGGGGAATTGCTCAGGACCTCCTTGAAACCCAGGGCGGACCGAGCCGGGCGGTCCCGCTCCCCTCAGATCCCCCATCCGCTGCCCGGCCGCCGCCATTGGCCCCCGCCGCGACTGCGCTTGGCGCGCGGCCTCCCCTCCCGTCCCCTCCCGCCGCGCGGCGCAGGCGCGGCTGCGCGCGGGCGAGCGTTGGCCCCGCCCCGCCCCTCGCGGCCCCGCGCGAGCCGCGGCCGTTGTTGTCAGTCGCGGCTCGGAGGCGCAGCGGGAGCGGCCGCAGCGCCGGGTCCCGTCCGAGCGCAGCGCGGGCGAGGGGCGCCACCCGCCGCAGCCCCGCCGGCCTTCCCCGCTGGGCTCTTGGACCCTCTCCGTCTCCTCCTCTGTCCCTCCTTCCCTCCCCGCGGAGCTCCCCGTCCCCGCCGCCGCTCCCGAGGGCAGTCGCAGCGGGCGCTGCCCATGCAGGGGGCGGCGCGGGGCGCGGCGCCCCGAGGAGACGCCGCCGCTGCCGCCGCTGCGGGCAGTAAGTTGCCGGCGGGGTTGGGCCGCGTTCGGCTCGGGCTGGGCCGGTGGGGTGTGGTGGGTTCCTTCCTCCCCCTCCCGGAGCCGGCCGAGCCCAATGGCGGCCTCGGCCCAGGGGGAGGAGGAGGCGGTGAGGGGACGTTTCCCGGCCGCCGCCGAAGGTCGGTGTGTCGGTGCCGGCGGGGCTGGAGGGGAGGGCTCGGGGAAGGGAGGGGAGAAGCGGTTGTTTCTGCGGGCACGGCGCACTCCCGGGATGCGGGTGTTCATGCGGGATCGGCGGGTCCCGGAATGCGGGTGTTCCTGCGGGGACGATGGGCTCCCCGGACGCGGGTGTTCCTGCGGGAACAGCGGGCTCCCGGGATGCAGTTGTTCCTGCGGGGACGGCGGGCTGCCGGGAGCCTGCCATGCCCGCGGCGCGGCGGAGTGTCCGTGCGGCACGGCCCCGTGTGACCGCGGTGACACCGGCCCCGCGCGTGTGACCGGGGTGACACCGGTCCCTCCGCCACTCCCCCGCCGCTGCTGCTGCCCGCGCCGGCCCCGCCGCGTGTGCTCCGTTGCCGGGAAGGGAAAAATAAAATAAACAAGCGAGGAGAGAGCCCCGCGGTCCGGCCGCGGGTGCGTTTTAGGGGAATGACGCTGCATCTCGCCCCTCGGAATCCGGCGCGTAACCAACAGGTTTGCCTTGGTCTCCTTGTGCCCAGGGCTGGAGCGTGCCCCTCCTGACAGAGGCTGCTAGTATCCCTCGTTCTTTGTCAGTACGTGCCGTGCTGCTGTCAGCACACTTACTACGTTGAATTCGCTGCCTAGAGATTAGTATAGAAATTGGTAGAATAACTAGCAAGGTCCTGCACAGAGGTCTTTGTGCTTATTGTCAGGTGAGTTTTGCGCCCAGGTGCTTAAATTAGTGGAAGATGACTTTTAAAAATAGTTGATGTGCAGTCGTGGTAATAGTTGAAGGGCAGATACATGTGGTTGGTTTTGTTTGTTTTGGTTTGGGTTTTTTTTATTTTTTTTTTTTTTTTTTAGTAAGTAGGGTTTTACTCAGTAGACTGAGTGAAGTGTTGGAGATCATCCACTAGGGCAAAACCCCCTGTATTGGCCAGAGGATGGTTGATGACAAAAGTGACCTATTTTCAGATTGGATATTTTTATTGGTAGGAGATGCTAGTATACCTGTGAAGGAGAAACCTTTACGTGGAATACACGCTTTGGGTTTTTGCTTATTCATAGATAGTTTCTTATTGATCATCTCACTTCCAAGAGCTTGTTACGAGCAGGTGAGGGCAAAGCAGTCATTTCTTTGGTGGTACCATTGCAGTTCCTGGAGCAGCTGAAGCGTGTTGTATGATTTTCAGCCATCTAGCATGAATGAAGTGCATGCAAATATGCTTACGCCTGCCCTCTGTAGTGCAGTCGCTACTTAGTCATATCTGCTGCTTTTTTGGAGTTGTTTATTATGGATATATTTGGATCTTCAGACTCTGGGGAAGGACCAGTTTAACAAATCTCTGCAAAGTGAAATCTGTATAGAAGTGTTTACTAGCAAATGTTTATTGTGTTGCAGTTAAGCATTTCTTTCAAGGCGTGCACCATTAGGAACTGGGTTAAGGAATCCTGGGACTTTTTTGGCAGATATATCACAGAAAGTGGGAAATTGGCTCGTGGGTGTTTTTGTACTATTGCTGATCCTTCAAAGGAATCTGAAACAAATAAGAACTAACAATCACTGCCAAACAGTGCAATCAAATTTTACCTTGTGAAACATGTCAAAATGTTTATTTAGACTAATGTCTGCCCCTTTGACTTCTGGTGCATACAACATCCAGATTAGAGGACTTAATAATAAAAACTAAGAGGAGAAAGTCCAGTCTTGTCTCTTAATTTTCCTGAATATCCTAAATGACCAAAAAAGCGGTAGAATGATGACATGTTTTTTTCCAGTGATAGGAAAGGGAAGCTAACCTGACTGCTGGAGCTTTGCCTGGTAGGCAAGGTAGCATCTAAGACAGCACGTTCATCTGGCTCTTTTAAGAGCATCTTTATGATCCACACTTGAGGCTTTCATGAAAAACTGTGAAAAGGGAGAATTGCATCTTAAATGTATTTACTGTTGTTATGGTTTTTGTTGTCATTTTACCCAACTGAGAAGCAAGAAAGTAGTTTGAGTGCTGGACACCCTAGAGGTTACTGCTGTTCCTTGAATCATTGTGCTATGAGAACCGATACTGCTATGTAGTGTGGGTGTAATAAATAGTCTGCTTTCTGATTATTTTGAAGAAATATCATGTTAAGGGTGTGCATGCTAATATGCTACAGCTGATATTCTTTTACTTGCAGTAGTCATCTTGTGCACTGTTCTGACCAGCCTGGTCTCTTCTAACTGCCTTTGAATCAGACTTGAATAAATCTTTTGCAGTCTACACCTTCAGTGTATCATTGTCCCTTTTATCCTTTTATCCCACTGGCTGTAATTCCAAAGTAGCACCTTTTGTCTTGCTTAGCCTGCCTTGCTTTCAAGGGCACAGTATCCTGGTGCAGCTAAGTTTTTTCCTCACAATGTGTCTCTTGTGAAATAATGCACTTCCTTTTTTGGATTCTCAAAATTTAATTGAAATGCTGTAGCTGTAAAACTTAATGCTGAACTTCTGCCCATTCCTACTTAACTGTGTTTATGATTGTGTCTTAAAATAAGAAACCAATGAAACGTGGTTCAGATCAGGGATATAGAGCTGAGCTGCAGTTTATGATGAGTATAGTAATATTAAATTCTATAAGCTCTTAACTTTAGTAGCCTCTGAGGTTCTGCCCATCTTTGGTGTCACATTATTTTCAAGCACTTAACTGAAATGCTACAGCTGCTATAATAATGTAAAGTACCTGTTGTTTTAATACACATAACAGTATTATGTAAGAGCTTAAGAGGATTTGAAAAAAAACGTCTATTCCCTTACAACTCTAGGATAACTCACCCTGGCAGAGTTCTAGTACACATAAGTTGATTGAGTCACCAGTGTTAACAACTTTAAGAGAAATAATTATACTTGCAAAGTATAAAACAGTGCATGTTCACTTTCTGAAAAGCTGAATCCCTCTGTTACAATGATCTTCTACAACTGTACTGGGACACAAATGTTACACTGTATTTGACAGCCTGTTTTCTTTCTTTATGTATCATTGTGGGGTTTTCTGCAGCAGAAACTTGCAGAAAAACAAGTTACTGACTACTATCTAGTTACTGACTGGACTTTACTTGAGAGATGATAGCCTAGGCTTTATAATAATCTTAGTTCATGCTAAAGCATGGCAAATTGCAGGTGTCTGGCTGTTCCTGACTAATTTGGGATGTTTTAAATGAGAATAAGGTATAGAAACTGAGTAACTGTTGGTTGGAGTCAATATATTTATTAAGATATAAGCAGTTTGTATTCTAGATGAAAAACACTAGTCTCATAGTGGCAACTTAAGTCAGTTCAGTACTTGAATTTTCTGTTACCAGATTTATCTTGTACATATTAAGAAATTTAATAGCAATTATTATTGTTTGTAATAGGTACTAAGGGTGTGCACACATATTTGCATCTGAACACGTGTGTTTGAGATGGTGTGTGATGCTTTCACCTCCCTTGATATGGGAAGAAAATCATGTTTGTGGTTCTGAATTTACTCAACAAAGATGTAGGTGTTAAAACAGGGCTAACATTGAAGTGTTATGCCACACTGAAGTGTTCACTGATTAATGGCAGAATGTTTAGAGCTCCTCTTAATGGTCTTAGCTGCACTGCCTGGCATGACATAATTATGTGGCAATGTTAATAAATAGACATTGGAAAAAGGTGAAGCAGTTTTGAGAGTTCATGAACATGGAGTAGATGAAGCAGCTTCTCTAAAGGAGTTTAGTTTGGTGGAGAAATCGAGTTATCTGCTTTCTGCAAAGTTTCTGCAGTAAGTTTCCTAGATATAAAGATTTAGCGTGCTGTCTAAAAGATGGTGATACCATAATGAATCACCTGATATGCAAAATATTTCTTCATCAGTTCATGTTCCTAGCTATTTTGGGGGAAGAAAAAAGAGGAAAAAAAGGAAAATATTATAGAATTTAGAATATTAAAAATCTTCAAAAATCTACTTGGATACTGTTTATCAAGCTTGGAAAAGTATAATTTTGGGTTAGGGAGTCCAACTACCATGAGTTATCCCTGTTGCTTATACAATTGTTGACAGAAATACCAGATCTGGATTGCTTAAATGTACGAATGTCTGTAACTAAGATATCCATGCGAATTTTCTGTAGTTGATGAAAAAGTTTTCTGTTGGTGGGAACTGCAAAACATGAGATTATTAGCTGAAACTAATTTTTCTACGTATTATGACATCACAGGGTCTGAACAAAGTTTTATAACTAATTTACAGATACAGAAAGAAGGTACTGGCAGATATCACAAAACTTGGAACAAGTACTTTTAAAAGTCCTTATCACCTACTACTATGCAGAAGATAATTTATGAGACGTGGCTATTCAGGAAGATCTGGTATTTTTATATACAGTAATACTTCAGGAGCAGCTTCAGAGCTTAAGTGCTGTATTGCTGAAGCCTCTGGTATGTAAACAGGGTAATGTCTCTCTTGCTTTTTTTTCTTTAAAAATGAAAGGCCACAGGCTGGCCTTTGAGAGAAGACATAAGAGGAAAACAGATACAACATAAGATTAATTGCTTTTGGAGCTGTGGCTGCTGTGAGGACTTTAAATGGTGTAAAGCTATTGCTGAGTTCTTAAATCTCTAGGGCAACTTGTATTTGTCTTGTGTAATACCTCCTCTTAGAAATGGAAAGTACCTTGTGAACTGCAACGAATTATCAGCAAGGTTGTGAAAGTACTTCGGGCTTTTAACATATTTCACAATTGGAACCAGTGCCAGTAACTACCGGTGATGGGTTTGTCAGTGGCTCATAGTTCTATCAGTCTTAGTGCCTCTGTCCTCTTAATAACTTTGGAGTCTAGTGTGTAATCATCATCTCGCTGTTACTGCTACTGTCTTACTATTGCTTTGGAGTCTGTACATCAGCGTAGTCTCTGTTTTTTCTCATTCACCTGCTTGGAAAGAAAAAGAAAATAGACATTCTTGACTTTTAAAGTGGAGCCTTGAAGGACCAATTCAGATCCAGTGGCTTCTTTAAGTTGTCTGTATGGAGGGTGATTCTCACATAGATACCGACTATTAGGTGGAGTTTCTACAACACAGTTCTCAAATTTTAGTTTGCTTTTTGCTAGTGTTCTGCAGATCACTTACCACAGCTTAACTGTGTGAAAGAGGAAAGCTTAAATTGTCAGTGCTTGATGTTACTGCACTAGTGTTCAAGAAAGGAGATGGTAGACCGCCATCTGTAGATCTGAAAGTTTGGGAATTCCATATCTAAGAAATAAATGTGTTCTTTAATTGGTGATATCCAGAATCCTGCATCGTATCTTTTACATTTTCTTTTTCTCATGCATTTGATCTAATTCGAAGTGTCTTGCTCTCAGAAGTCAGGTCATGCCGAGTCTCATCATTTGCTGTTACGAAATTCTGTTAGTAACTTTTTTCTTATCAAATCTATAATAGCACTGCCCTTCTCATCCTCCGCAACATTTTGTTGGTCCAGGAGCAATGTTTTACCAAGTCTATTGACCTGCCAAATATTTCTGCTGCTGGCTGTTTACTGAATAATGGACCTTAGAATTGAAGAGTTCTTGTTGGCATTTTGCTTTTACTTCAATACTAAGAAAAGTTAAGTCTAGACATCAGTAGCTCTAATGCCTGCAATACATTCTAAAATGACAAGACACATTTCATTAGAGATTTCCCAAATGTTTAGAATGGCAAAACTTCATCGGCAATTGGCACCTCTTGTATCTTTTCAGAAATTCTACAGACTGTTTAAAACTAGGGAGTATAGTTAAGTTTTGCAGGTTAATTCTTCTTTTATGTTTGTAACACAGCATTACTTGATAACTCTCCATCATGATCTTCATCATTTCAGAGGCAGTCAGTGCTGAATAGTAGAGAGGTTTGCTGATATATCTTGACATTTCAGTAACCCAGCATGGACTGGGTATGGACACTGATGCCTAACAGGAAAATGAAAGAAGTGCATGTACACCTTGAAAAAAATCTCCTGTAGTGTTTTATCATGGAACTCACTGGGAACAGAAGAGTTTATAGGGTTTGTCATCAGTGAAAGGGAAGATATGTGTGTATGCTGTGGTGCAGTCACATAAAGTGGAAAATAAAGCTTTAGAGGGCATTGCATATATAACGGCTGAGTTGTAACACTGCTGCCTCTGTGAATTGTTTTCCTCTGCCCCCCAAAAATGCTGCATGTACGAAATGTTTGGCTGTAGGGCGAGTGTAGATTGCCATGGTTTCTTTGAGTACCTTTGAGTGGTAGTTGTGAAGGCCATAGGAAGGTGGAGGAAGAAGGGCTCTGCTGGATCATGACACCTATATGCAAACAGAAGGAGAATACACTTTCCTGGGATACTGACTCCCATACTGAGTCTTGAATATTCAAGAAATACTGGGTACCAGGAGCTTAAGAAGTTTGAAATACACTGGAAGAGTTGCATAATGATACGTTTCCAGGCCATGTGATATGCATTGAGTGTGTATTTTTCACATGTCACTCTTGCAATCCCTTTTACCTGCTTCTAGTGTGTTGGTGCTCCCTTATACCAAAAAAAAGTCCTCAGGGGGAAAGCATTGATACATAAGTAAAGGTGTAACAGTGCAAGTAGTGGGTCATATAGTAACAAGACAAACGGTTTTTAAAAAAAGGTTCATAGATTACCCTGTAAAGATACTTTACATTAGGATGGCAGATAAAAATTGGGAGGAAATATTGGAAAAAATATAAAAATATATATTTGCAGTTTATTTTACTGAGTTAATATGTTCTTCAGTTTGCTCTCAGATTCCCGATGTTTTGTAGAAATTCTTTTCAGAGTGAAAAAAAATTGCTTCTGAATCTCCATATTCTGTGTATGTCAGATTTTGTATTTAGTATTTCTAGGAACACAATCAACATAAGTCTTACCATCAACATACAATTATGTAGTAAATAAATAATTGGTATAGATGCTGTTACTTGTCTGAGACAAAAGAAAGCAAAAGGAGAAGCAGGGTAAAACTTTAATCTGGTGGATGTGTATAATGTGTGCATCCACTGAACTATTCATTCTAAACTCCTGTTACAGAAAATGAAAGCATGTGCTTTTACAAAATGATTCATCTGATCTCTTAGGCTATCTGCTTTAGGGTGCAATTTGTTTTATCACTGACTCTTATCTGTGTTGACTGAATCTCCATTTATCGTGAAGGGAGACAGGAATGGTTAGCTGTCTGTGGACAGACAAGTCCCAGTGAAGATTACTTCAGCTTTTATGTCTGTTAGACTGATGATGCAGGGAAGTCTTTGCATTGATAGTTTTTCAACATTTTGTTTAAATGGGACCGTGAAGCTTCATTTTCTAAAGTAAGCTAATACACACATTAGGGTAAGATGAGCTAGGCTGGTCTTACATGCAGTGTGTAATCTAATGAAACTTTTTGAATAGGGTGAATTGCTTAAAAAAACCTAATGTCTCTGAAACATGCTTCTTTTTCTAAACAGATCTGTTCATCCATCTTTTAAAGATGGCTGAATCACAATGCTGTTGCTAAGCTTTTTAATAGGATGCATGTGATATTACAAAACAGCTCCTGCAGATCTCCATTAGGGGCTGTTTGCAGTTTTGTTTTGTGGGATAGGTATATGAGCTTCTGTGGAAAGAAGGATCTGTTCTGGATTTATTTACTGATAAATGTCTACATTGCATAAAATGAGTGTTGGGGGTGTAGCTGAGTTCTGGTATAATTAGAGAAAAATGCATTTTTTAGAACCATAATTAGCCACATGGATTAAGTGCTGCTAATGGTTAGTTAACTCACCAACTAGAAAAACCAAACTCTGATGCTGAAAAATGAACTTACCAGGGGTTTAACATAATATGAATAAAAAGACAGGTATATATTTTCTGTGATATAACTGTCTCTTAAATGCTTTTTTGCAGGTTGTCATTTGGCTTGCTGTTAACATGTGGCTGGTGGAAATTTTGCTTGTTGTCTGCTTTAGTCTGTAGTTCCCTCACTTGGAAAAATGTTCAAGAGATCACATTGTAAACTGCATCACCAAAATGATCCATCATTAAAAGTAATCCTGTTTTGGAGGGTCATGGCAA
The DNA here is from genome assembly GCA_039654755.1 of Calcarius lapponicus. NCBI lineage: Eukaryota > Metazoa > Chordata > Aves > Passeriformes > Fringillidae > Calcarius > Calcarius lapponicus. The sequence continues at coordinate 44,366,530 of CM077464.1, read as the reverse complement.
AACTAGAGGCTTGTGTGGTTTCATCTGTAGTCAGCCCCAGAAGTTTTACTATTGTAACTAAGGAGACAACAACAAAGGGGCTCAAAGAGGCTCCAGCTTGAAACAGTGGATCCTTAAGTACTGTCAAAATTCTGCTTTCTTAATCTTAAGAGAAACTGAGAAAAAGAAACTGCTCTGATATGTATTGATATGGCAACTGTGCTCCTTTAGATAGCATATTTAAATTGTAACCAAGGCTTGTATCTATATACACCATGACATTTTTGTATCCACTTCCTACTACTGAACAATTCTAAACTTTTGTGCTTTCCAACCACGTGTTGCATCTGAGATCCCTGTATTTAGTGGTGGGAGCTTCATCTATGCAGATTTATTTTAAAACCACAGAGTTAAGGGTTAGTTGGTCTGTTATTGTGGAGACTTTAAGTTAAACTGTTAATGAATTTGCATTCATTTCGTTACAGCTAATGGGGCTGCAACATTAGTAAACATAGTTTATCTTCCGTTTCTGTAAGCTCTTATCCTATTGATTACTCTCTGATATATTTCTCCATTGCTTAAACATAACTGGGTTTTGCTGGAATTCTGTTGACAGGTTGATTTTTATGTGTATTCTGTGATTTAAAGTTAAATCACTTGTTGAGCTTGTACAATGATGGTTGAGAATGTGCCAAGTGAACAAAGTAATGAACATAAATCTTTCCTTACTGCTGAGTGTTGCAGTTGAATTCAGACAAGCTGTCTTTATTTGTGTGCTCCAGTTTCCCTTTAATTTCTTTAATCTAAAAGCAGTTAGGAGTCAGATTAGGATGCTGTGGAGACAGCAGTACTAAAAAGCATGTTTGTGTGGGAGGGTTTTGTTATTTTTGTTGGGTTTTTTAAATGCTGGCAATCTCTTTAGGAGTGAGACTCTGGAGTTGCATGACCATATGGGGCACAGCTGATTAATATATCCCCTTCTGCTTCATACAGGCTAAGATTAGGTGGTTTATGTATGTACGTGGACTGTTTTTCATTAGTGTTCATTTTGGGGTTAGGTCAGTATGATGGAACATTACACAACTATAAAGTATTGCTTGAAAACATTGTTAGTGTGCAGTAGTAGTGAAAGAACCCTCAAAATGGCCTAAGAAAGTAGAATAGAACAAACCAGAAAATGAGTAGAGATGGGTGAGAGGAATGCCAAAGCCTGTGGAATAACCTCTGCAAAAGGATTTATAGACTAGGATTAGAACAAAATTGAGTTGAAGCTATGAAGGGAGGAAACTAATTCTGAGCTGCTTGAGGCAAGGTAAATGGAGTATGATGGTTCTTGTTTTGGAACAGACGGTGAATGAGAAGATGCACAAATTATCAAGAGATTAAAAACAAACAAGAGGAAGTGGTTCTTCTCACAGCACATAGTTAAGTTATTCAGGTCTGCTGCAGTATGTTCATGATGCTAAAAATTCACATGCTTTAATAAAGCACCTGCCCAGTTTCCCAGGGAGGGGTGGGGTAGAATCCATCAAGTGCTATTAAACACAAACCTACTGCTCTCAGATGTAAAGAAGTTTTTGAATCTCTGAAATATAAAGAGAGTTTTATTGTTTATTGTTGTATTTGCCATTGTATTATGTTGTTCCCTGTGCATTCTGTAATAGTTTCTACCAGGCAGGAGAGTGGGCATTTAGTTTAATGTAGCATGCTTTAATTCAGTTCTGTGCCTTTTTGAATAAGGACGGGATGTTGTTATATGGGAATGGTAGGGGAAGCTCTGTAAGATGAGCAGTTTGTGAAGTGTTGGGAAGCAGATATGCCAGACATCTTCTAGTGGAGTGGTTTTTGAAAGAGCATGTGAAGCATAGTGCTTAGTAGCAGAATAAAAGGGTGCATACAGCAACACAAAACCCAGTGAAGTTTGTTGAAGCTTGATGACTATCTTTAAAGAAACACAAAACCCCAAACCTCAATGTTTATGTTGTTTGTTAGTGTATTGATGCTTGTTGTACTTAACCCTGTTCCTTGTCTAGGTTATGACGTTTTGGAAGTTAATTGATTTCATTCAAATTTTACAGGCGTGGAGGTCTCAAACTGAATTCCATGGGTTTTGTGGAAGCAGACAGCTGGATAGCGAAGAGGTTATACCATGGCTCCAGCTGAGAGAAGCAGTAAGGTGAGCTTGTTAAACATCACAGGATCCTCATAGGACCCCCAACCTTGTAATTGAATTCATATGAAACCAGGTTCATGAGTTTCACTGTCTGTGAAATAACTTGTTTAGCAGGGAGTGTTTTTAATCTAATGCTTACATTTCAACTTGAGAATAACTAATGTAAGGGGCTGTTTGGTTGCCAGCTTCCTTTTCAAAGTTTTTCTTTTTGAAGTTCAGTTTTGAAACTGAAAATATATTCTAAAGAGCTGTTTTTTCTGTATTTTGGAGTTGGCAATGAGCCATCTAATTTTCATATTTCTAACTGCTTTGTACTCAAAGTTGGAGAAATGGTTAGCTTTTTGATAGCTGCAGGTTTTTTTTTAAACCTCAATCGAAGTTAACAATGCAGGAAAAAATTCTGGTAGGTTTTGTATGTGGAAAAACAAAAAAAGACAATGGGACATAAGACCTTCAACACCAGTTTTGAGTATGAATATTTTGTAAGTTGGGTCTTGTTTGCTTAAATGCCAAATACCTGGTAACCAGGAATTCACTACACAAAAGCTGAACTCTTGAGTCTTCTTTCTTCTTTCCCATTCTTCTTCCCCTTCTCCGCACCTATTCCCAGGCCTGATGAACATATGCAGCCTATCACCAGTTTGTGTAACTTCAGTCAAAATATTTAACAACAAATTTTATTTACCACTGAGTGCATCCATCCCAGATGTTTCATTTCAGCTTTCAAAGCTTTGTTCACTTGCTGTAATTACGGTATTGATTGATAATGCTTAAGCCAATTAGAGTAACAAAATTAAGTATTGTATGTCACTCTGAGCTTTACTAAACAAAAAGCTGTTAAAAAGGAGGAGGTAAAAGTCCTAAGTCATGCCATCAGAACTTTGTATTAGAGCTGTTTCATGCACAATATGAAGGGATGTGCCAAAAAGGGGTGTGTTAGGTATGTTCCTCTTGATGATAGTCTGTGCTGCCCAGCTATTTTACAGAGTATCTGGAAAAGTTACAGATTTCAGCTTTGCCAGTTTGAACAGTCTTTATAACACCGATTTCAAGTGCTGCTTGAAAGGTTTCTGACTCAAGACAATGAAGGCCACTGCATTTGTGATAAATTTTCATTATTGAAGTGTTAAAACTCACTTTCTTCAAGCATACTGATAATGTGATGTCAGAAATCTGCAAGTTAGCACAGCCTGACTTACTAAATCCTTTGCAAAAATTTCTGAAGATTATTTCATAAATAATCTGTAGTAATGTGCTAATGTAACCTGGGGTAATTACAGGATAATAGTTTTGCTTACTTTTATACAAGTATGTAATCTTGTCTCTTTGTTTTTAGGTATGCTTGGCAGTGATTATGGACTATTTATTTGCATCAGATACTCTTATATGAAAATACCACATTTCCAAAGAGCTTAAATATTATTTCATCTTCTGAAACAGAATGGCAGGCTTCAAACGAGGATATGATGGAAAAATTGCAGGATTGTATGACTTGGATAAAACTTTGGGCAGAGGCCATTTTGCTGTGGTCAAACTTGCTCGGCATGTCTTTACAGGTGAAAAAGTAGCAGTAAAAGTCATTGACAAGACCAAACTGGACTCTCTTGCCACTGGACATCTCTTTCAAGAAGTCAGGTGCATGAAATTAGTGCAGCATCCCAACATTGTGCGTCTGTACGAGGTGATTGACACCCAGACAAAGCTTTATCTCATCTTAGAGCTAGGGGATGGCGGAGACATGTTTGATTACATCATGAAACACGAGGAAGGCCTCAATGAGGATCTGGCAAAGAAATACTTTGCTCAAATAGTTCATGCTATATCCTACTGCCATAAACTGCATGTAGTTCATAGAGACTTAAAACCAGAGAATGTGGTTTTCTTTGAAAAACAAGGACTTGTGAAATTGACTGATTTTGGCTTCAGCAACAAATTTCAGCCTGGAAAGAAGCTCACCACAAGCTGTGGATCTCTTGCCTATTCTGCTCCTGAAATTTTACTTGGGGATGAATATGATGCACCAGCAGTGGGTATGTATGTTTGCTTTGAATTCAGCCAGTAATCTATAAATATAAATACCATGATCTTGTACCTGTGTGTTCTGTTTCAAGATAATGCCAAATATGGAAGGCAGCTAATTGGCAAGAAGTAATATAACCTAGATGAGCTGTGGATGAGGTCATGTTGGAGCAGCTCTGTTTGAAGGAGATACTCAAACATTGTCAAAAATGCTTTAAAATTATTTTTGTATGAAATGGTGCAATTGTATACATTGTAATTATTTTTTAAAATTAATAATAATGCGGATGCAATGGGTATATTTCTAAATAATCAGAGAGAACCCATCTTCTTTTCTGAAAAGTTCCCTGTTTCAGATTTATTTTTAACAAGACCCCACACTCCCTTGCACCCAACCACAAGTGACTTTCTTTGCTCAATTTAGCCATGTAAGAATAGCATTGTGAGTCCAGGCTGCTTACATGTTCTGCTGCAAGGTGGTGGGAAGCCATGTGTACCAAGTACTAACTTGGCTATCAAAGGAGGAGATGGGGAGTTAGGTTAAAGAAAGCCTCAACTCCCCCTATCCCACCTCTGCCCTTTCATTGTCTGAGAACCAAAAGTAGTGGATAGTTCTCAGTTGCTCATGATTGTGTAAAAGGTAAAAGAAATAGTAATGTGTAAATGAGTCTTCCTGTTTCTAGCTGCAAAGTGGAGTGTGCAGTGTGGACTGCTGCATGTAATTCTCTTGCTGTCTCTCTTAGGTCTACTGCTTATTGTAGTAGAAGTAATTTAGAGTCTTTTTAGAATAGCTGTAAACATTGGTGGGGTCACTGAATATTGTCCTGTAGTCATACAGATGGCTTAAATCTGTTAGTTGAGGTACAGCTCACTTCCCCAGCAGGTGTAGGCACATTTAATTGCAAATTGTCCTTCAAGAATGGCCTCTGGTAGTCAACGTGCCTCTTGTTTTTATCAGTATCTGATACTTTCATGGGTGTTATAGCACCCATTAGGACTCAGTACATGGCTGTGTGTCTTTTGTTATGTTTTATAGTAGTGACTGTAGTGATGGCTTAAATTAAGGCAGAGTTGTCCAGGTTTTTGCTAATTTACCTGAGGTGAACGATCAGCTAATTTTGTGTGCTGACAGGCACACTGTTGAACTACAATTCTTGCATTATTTTTAAACATAAATATTTTTAGCTATTAGGTAAAATATTTAGGTTCTTTGCCTAAACATTTGAATAACACTTTGTGGCTTCTATCTTTGAATAGGTATTGTACTCTGGGTTTTCCAGACTTGACAGTACTTTCCCAAGTGTGCTATAATTAGGAATTTTGGATCTTTGTTATTTCTGGGTTTACAAATTGATGTTGATGCTACAGTGATACTTTACAAAATGATTTTTGTTTGGAGTCAGATAATTCAGATGAGTTGGTTCTGGTTTTATTAGTGGCAAACTAGAGCTTCTAACTCCTGAGTTTTTCTGTGTTCTCTTATCTCCTTTTGAGAATTTCCTGAAGCATGAGTGTAACTGACAGCAGTGGCCTTCAAAACTAGATGGAAAAGTACATTTTTTAATTATTCTGTACAATGCCTTATGTGAATTATTTCTTGAAAAATGGAATAGCAGTCAGATTTTGGAGGATGAGCAAAAAATTAGGTTTTGATATTGCTGCCCAGCTGAAGATGCTTGGGAAAAAGGTGTGTGGAGATTAATGGGGGAAGGGGAATTAGGAGCATTATGACCAGATGGTCCAAACTGAATTATATAGTTAACAAATCATGCTTTGGACCTCTTAATGATAAATCTAATAATGTTTGTTAGAGGACTTTGTAAACAATTACGGAGGTAAACTTCTGAATAGTGCTAAAAGAAAATTTTTGGATGGATTCAGAGAGGGTGAGGTCTGATTTAATATGGTGTGTATCACATTAATATGATTGATGTGAATAGTAGAAAAAATTAGGAAAATTAAATTCTTTTAACTAGTGTCTAAGGATGCCAGTTATCTTCTCTTTCTGAGAATATTTAAATATACCTCCATGGTTAGTTCTTGCTTACTTACTCCCCAGTATGCTGTCTCAGCTACTGGATACTTCAAACTTCTATCCTAGTTGAGCAATTGCAGTGCTTGTATCCTAACATTTTAGTGGCATATTTTTCATCACTTTGTAATGCACTATGAAATCTCTCTGAAGTACTGTCAGTTACCAGAGTAAAAAATACCAGAATTTACTACTAAGATTCCAATAAGATGATGACCTTTAAGGGTCTGGATTTTCCTTTTCTAACTATGGGTAAAAAGGTAAGATATACACTATACAAATTTTATAAATATGATTTATGTATTTTAAATAAAAATATCATTGGGGGGGAAAAATAGGACCTTCTTTAAAGCCCTCTTTCCCCCAAAAGACATCTTAAATATAAGTTTAGGAAATCTATCACTAAAATTGTAATTATGTAACTGAGAAATGAGCTTATGCAAACCTTTCTTAAACTTGAAAGATAAACTTTCGTTCTGGGATGAGATTGTACTTGTGGGCTAGGAGTATGTGTAAATTCAATAGTAGAAATTTTCAAGAAAGAAATTTCATCAGTTTCATTGCGATGCCAATAATGTGCAAGGTGTGTATATATAGCTTGAAATAGTGGTGGAATGCTGTGAACTCATTCAGCTGTTGGCTGAATGGGGCTATTAATATTGCAATAATAGTGACTGACAATGGCAAAGATCCTTCCACCACTTAGGATGAAATTACATTACAGCCTGAACCAATCTAAAAACTTACTCCTTAGTAAAAAGGAGGTCATGCTTTCCCCAGTGCAGTGACATGGTCATGCCCCCTTGTGAGCATCTGACCACTTGAAATCCAACTCAGTTTACTAAAATGACAAATTGAAATGGATTCCCTTGCTTACACTCTGTGCATATTAAAGTACCTTTGCATTCATTGTGTTTTTAAAACCCCACGCCTGTTTTTATTTATGCAAAATTACTGCAAAAATTATTGGAACAAAAACTGATCAGGGTGTATGATGGGGTTTTTTTTTGGCCAAAGAGTTTGCCACAAATGTGGCTTTTTGGATCTCTTATGAATAATATTAGAATGAGTATATAAAGGAAGATAATTTACATTTTCTTTCAACAAACAACCAAAATGTTTAGGGCAAGTCTTTATTAAGTTTTATGCCTTATAAAGAGAATAGAAAAGCTTGCTTTTTGAAAATAACTGTTTCAGCTAGTTGAGGGATTAATCTGCCCTTTGTGATGTCACTTGAAAGTCTGCACACTTGAAAAGAGCCTAGTTAATTTTGGTCTCTCATTTCCTTTTGTGTTTAATGCTGTAGTTATAATGATGCAAGAGGAATATTGGGCAATGATCATATTTTCCCAGGGCTTGTCAAAAAGCTGAGTGAGTTAGATAATGAGAAGTTCTGTTGCTTGTAATTTCCCATGTTTTTTTCATTTCCCATGTTTTTTTCATACTTAATTAAAATTTGTTCCAATCAGAAGAAAGTGAGAGGACTGTTGTTGGACATAAAGTTCACTTCCTAAATCAATGGATGTGCTACTTTAGATCAGAGTTCTGTCTAGAGCAGTGGTGTGATACCATGAGCTCCATCAGTATTTAAAAGTTGATAACTATAGATGAGAAAGAACCATGTGCTTCTGGTAGTACTCTTCCTTTTGCTCTACCATCATCAACAGAAATTGGATCATTAAATAAATAGAAATTGCCTCTTTCCTAGGTGATAAAATTTAGTTGGAGTTTTTTAGATGAGTTGATTCTTTCAGAGGAGAGCAGGTTCTATTTTAAATGCTTGGCATCTCTACAAAGTGTGAAGTGCTGTGTAGGCTACAGTAAGACATAGACACTTGTGATAAGTTCATGTTATTGTAGTTGGATATTTTGCAAATGCATGGAAACATTTGCAGAGTAAATTAATTCTCCTGGGGATGTAAAATGGACAAATTCAGATTGTAGCATTGGAATTTTGTATATTTAGTAGAGTTGAGCACTGGCCTTTAGAAAAGTACTGTAATACACAAATAACATTGCATTTACCATCACAATTACTTGGCATTGCAGTTTGTCATCACAGCAACACAAAGAGAATGGTGGCAAGATGTTCCTCATAAAAGACACGACTAACAAGAATATTGTGGTTACTGTAACTCAGTGCTACTCAACTGGCACTTTGTAGTTCAAATGCAGCTTGCTACTGCCCTGGAAGTTGCAGATAACTTCTGCTGGTTTAGTAGTTAGACAGGGGCTTGCACAACTCAGACCTGGATATCTTCTGTCAGTATGGTAAAACTACGTATTCATTCCCTAGTCATATGTTTTTGGTTGCAGAAGGAAACAGGGGCCTTGTTATACATACACTCTGCTTTCCTGAGATGGTGATATGCTGCCTTTAGACCCACTTTGTGTCTGTTGGAATGAACCCAAATTCTTTTCTTTCCTTTTTGCATCAAGCATTTGCAAGGGCTTTTTACTTTAATACAGTGTTGCTGGAGTGTGCTTAGTGTTTCAAAGCTTCAGCCATGTTCACAGGGTGCTTAAGCATAGCCAGCTAGCCCCAGTGACCCTGTCTGGCCTGTGTGGAGCTGGTTTGGATGTTCCTGGGTGTGTATAACACTTTATTCTCAAACTGAATGACTAATGTCAACCTGTGCCCAGTGGCTATATACAGTAACCTTTTGCTCTAAAAAACTACTGAATATAAGATTTGACTGACTGGTATTAAAAAAACAAGGTTGTAAGAAACTTGCTGATCACAAACAATATTGAATAACTGAGCATACCTGGCAACATTTTGGAGTTTGAGTATGCTCAAAATCAGATTATAGCCAAGTTCTCAGAAATTAGAAGCATTTCTCTGCTTGTTTGGTTTAGAAAATCTCCCTTTTTGTTGTTGTATTTTAGCACTTCAGACCATTTATACTTAGATACAGCATGGAATGAGCTTGAGGCTGGAAGGGTGCTGAAAGTGTGATACTTGGCAGCTTCCAGTATAAGGTGTGCCTCCTTTTCTGTTTTGCTTGCATCAGTGCAGAGCTACCCCTTCTCCTGTGCTGCACTCTGCTGTGTGGCTGGCCCTTTGATGAACTGACTGTTATTAGCTAACTTGACAGAAAACTATTACAAAGCCAAAAACTGACAGAAAAACTGCTCTCTGCAGGCTTAACTTCTGCCAGGTTAGCAGAGCTGTTTGTTCCCTTAGGATTGAGTGGAAGAGGTGGTGCAGGGAAGCAAAGGGAAGGAATATGGAGCTTGGAGTAGAGTACTGTGGGAGAGGGGTAGGACTTGTCTCTTGAATTAGCAAGTTTAGGTACTATCAGCTCTGCCTGGCTCACTTAATTTCCACCTTCTGTGTAAAAGAAACTCTTTTGACTGAAATTCATCGTCATTGCCAGTGTATTTTTAGGAGAATTGTACACTCTAGTTCTTGGCTTCAAATGTTTTTTGAAGCAAAAAAGAAGGAATTGATGTGAGTAGTAGGTGTATTTTGTCCTGCTGTCTTCTCTAGTGTACTGGTGTTAGTGGCGAAGCTTTTCTGCCTTCACTTTGCTTTGCTGTGTATCTCATGCTGCTGAAAAAACTGAGTCAAATCAGAAATTAACTTCTTATACTTTTTAGAAGGGGCAAACGGAAGGAATTGGTTGTAGAACACTTCTAGAAAGTCAGAATCTTGAGGATAACAAAATATTTATGTTCTGTGGCAAATTGCATGCAAATAGTGAAGTTTATTTTTAATGAAATGGCAGTTCAGTTTTCATGCAGTTTGCTATCCTTTGGTTCTCCTGTACTGACCAGAAACTATTTTCAGTGCTTAAAATTGAGGATGTTACATTGCAAGTACTGGAGCCTTGCATTTGGAAGTGAAGCTTTGATGTGATGGGCTGCAGTGAACAATGGGAATGTGTGATCCTGATAACTTCTCAGTAAATCTGAGCAAGCTAATATTTATGAAGTATAATTTATGTTCTCTTCTGGATTACTTTATGCAGAAGTTTCCATGCATTCACCAGTAAACTGCTGGATAAAGCAAAGAATAATTTATCCAAGTGAAACTACAGAGAAGCGGTCAAGATAGGTTTCAGTTACTGCTATATCAGCTAAACTGTAATTTAAATACAGAGATACAGTCATGTTGCTGTGTTCATGGGAGAACTGTTTTCATAGTATTTCAAGCTGCTGTTGTGCAGCAAGGTTTCGTTATGATGAATACATCTCCACAGCCAGGAAGCTTAATTTCATGTATCTTTCAAACAAGTACTCAGATTAATTATTTCCAGCCTGTGGCTGACTAATTTGGCAGCACAGATCTGGTGGGACCGAAATCAGTGGTGTACTACCTAGTTATAAACCAGATGCCCAAGTTTTGCATTCATGTGTAAAGCTGTATTCAGATGTTAATTTTTTCTAAATAAAGTACAAATTATGCATTATACAGCTAAAATGTGTAGGAAAAGATAGTTCATCCAAAATCATGAAGAATTTTTAGGATACCAGAAGCAAATTATCTTTATATACCAAAAAAATAACAAAGTCATTGCAGTGAAACATGTGCAATAGCTGTATGTGCTATGTGCTGTATAGACTTTGATATGTCCAATGATTTTGAAAACATTTTTTATAAAGAAGAAAACTTCCTTTTATTTTTAACTAATTAATATTGGGTTTTATTCTGGCTAATTATTTTCTGGAAGAGTAGTATTGGAATTCATGCAGAAAATGTTGGTTTAGTTTGTTTTTTTAATACAGATTCAGTAACTTTTTGTGGCTAACCAACATATATCAAAGGAGATAGAATATATTTTTAAATGTAGAACTGGTGATTTGGAGTAAAACAGGTTATTTTGGAATAAAGGAAGGCATGTGTTCAGTAAGACCTTTCAATGGTGGTGTTTTCTGTTAAAATACTCTTACTGAAACTTGAGATGCATTAGTAACTAAAAAAAGAACAACTGTTTTTATTTTAGTGGTCTTACTCAACCAGCAAAACTCATGCTATGAACTTCAGGGAAAAATCATGAAATCATGGAATGGTTTGAGTTGGAAGGAACCTTAGAGACCATGTATTCCCAACCCTCTGCTGTAGGCAGGGAACCTCCCACCAGAGCAGGTTGCTCAGAGCCCCATCCAGCCTGGCCTTGAGCACTGACAGCAAATGGGACATCCATAACTTCTCTGGACAGCCTGTGCCTCACCACCTTGACAGTGAAGAATTTCTTCCAAATATCCAATGTAAACTTGTCCTTTCTCAGTTTAAAGCCATCATCAGCCTTTGTCCTGTCACTCCATGCCCATGTGAAAAGTCCCTCTCCAGCTCTCTTGTCTCCCCAGAACCTTCTCTTTTCCAGGTTAAACTACCCCAACTCTCCCAGGCTGTCTCCACAGGAGAGGTGCTCCAGCCCTCTGATCATCTTCATGGCTGCCTCACTGCAGCAGCTCCATGTCCTCCTTATGTTGGGGCTTCCAGAGAATGAGTACTGGCTGCCAGATTGAATGAGAATAGGAATCACTTCTGAAGATAAGACTTAGTTACTGATGATTGTGTCTTAGTCAAGTGAAATAACTTAGAACAGACTGTTTGACCAGACAGATAAGCTAATTAGGGAAATAATTTGCTAAATGCCATTTGCTATTTCTGCTCTTTTTTTGAGGGATGGGAAAGGAAAGGAAAAGATTTCCCTTCATTCTCTTGTCTGCTATGTGTACTAATAGTAATATAGATGGGATTTTTATTGCTTTAAAACAAAGAAAAACCCCCATTCTGCATGTTAATTTAAAAAATGTTAGCCTTGATTGTGGATGTTTTCTTCCTCAGCCTTCAGCAAGGGAAAAATAAGTGCCATTTTACAAAGACAAAAAAAAGTTGGGTTAACAGATGGTAGCATCTCTGAGAACTGGAAAGGTCAATATATGAGTTTATTCAAAGCCTTTTTCATTAAAAATTAAAGCATGAAAGAATAGTTAACTCAGCTAAAAACTGAGTATCTATGAAAAAGTAATCCTTATTCTTTACTCTTACACTTGAAGTTTTACTGGTCCAGTTTGAGCATATTCCAGATTTTTCAGTAGTCTTTGCACATGGCAGTGTAAAAATACTTGTGATATGTAGAAATGCTGAACTCTTTTTTCACAATTATTCTCTACCTTCTCACTACTGACTTTATGCAAGGGATGCAGCTTTTTAAGATTTTTAGCTTATACAGGAGTGGAAATACTTCTCTTACTCTCTTTTAGAAGCACAAGTGTATCAACAAGCACCATTCAAATGATTCATTGGTATGATAGCAGCTTTTATCTTTTGTACTGTTGTATATAATGTTTTATCACTATTTTTAGTAGAAGTCTCATTTTCTGCAGTGTTTTACCTGTCATTTGAATTTTTACTCTTAAACTGTGTTTTGGTTATTCAGACAGTTCTGTGAAGCTGTGCTATACTTTGAGTATTAATTCAGTTTCCCTCAGCCTATTCTGTGAACAGGTTCTTGAATTCTAACTTGTAACAAGCATGCTTGCCACTTACTCTCGTGAGCTGCCAGCCTGTACCTGCTCCTGAACCCATCACATTTCCACCCTTCAATCCACATGAAGTAGTTCACAGCGGGGTTTTTGTGTCTTGAGCTCAAAAGAGCCAATTAAAAGTCTGCAGGTCTCCAGTTGCTCCCTAGCCCTGAACATGCCTAGAGTGCAGTAATACTGATGATCTTACATAGATTTTTTTTTTCCTATTTAGCTTTGCATACAAGAACTAGGTAATGAAGTGCTGGTTGTTGAATCTCTTCTAAGGCTTGTATTCAGCAGGTTTCTGTGGACTGGGCTTTCTTCATGAAATGTGCTCTGAAGAGGTAGCAGCAGCAGGGGGAACATTCTTCAGTGCCTTAACACAGTGGTTAGAGTAACTGCCCATAATCCTGGAAATTGGGGTCCATTTCTACCCTTCATTTATCCACAGTCTGTTTGTTGATACCTCTGTAGGGGCAAAATAAACATGTAAACACTTCTGTCATCTCCATAAAAGTGGGTTTGTTTCCTTTTAGCTTAAGTGGCTCCTAGTAGAAAATAACTATAATGTTCAGCTGTTATAGTAAATCATGTGAAGAGAAATTTATAAAACCTGGCTAAATTTACTCAATATTACAAGTCACTTTTGAAGAAAGAGACTTTATGTAGAAACATACATCTTATCAGCTGAGCAATATACACTGTGAACTGTTGAGCAGTTCTAAATTTAAGTTAGGAGGGAAAAAAATCAACCCTTTTCCCATCAAGGTCTGAAATAAACAACTTCAGTAAGTAGACTCAATTTACATTATGTATGTAAATGCAAATGTGTCTATTCCAAAATGAGTATGGATTTTTCATTGCTTAAAATCAAAAGTTCATATAGCATATATAAAGTGTGACAAATGTCTGACTTGTGAGGAACAGTAGGAATTTGAGGGAATATGAAGGTGTCACTTAAGTTGTAACTTACTGAAGTCCTAAGTACTTATTTTAGGAGTAAATCACAAACTTCAGAAAGCAGTAAGTGACCAGTGAAATGGTGAAGCAGATGAATATGGATAACCTTTGTGTAGTGTGCAAACTTGAACGTGACAGATGTTTGACCACCCTGTGTTTAAGGCAGGCGTAGCACAGACGGCTAATGTTGTAATTTGGTTTCTATGGCAGTGACTTCATATTATGTAAGGAAGTTGCATATACACAGCCCTGGTTGTCATGGTTCATGGTCCTTTTCTGATTATTTAATGACTTGGAAAACAAAAAAATATATTCTCTACTGCAGCAAGTTACTACTGCTTTTATTCTTATTTTATTCTTTGTCATAGCAATGACAATCTCAAGTTAGTCAATTTAAAGGCTAAATTGTATCTTGAGATCTTCACAGGACTTTTGTGAGACCTTGATTTTGGCTACTGCAGAGTAGAACTGTGCTTTCTTTTACTATAACAACTGGAAGTTTTGCAGGTGATTAAGAATGCTAAATGCATGCAGCATGTTGGGCCTAATTTCTGCTTTTCCATCAGTTTTCTAAAGAGCACAAATTAGATGACCTTTGAAAGACAGAAATAAGCAGTTTCCATAAAGCCTTCATCTGCTAATTGCTAGTTACTAAGAGTAGGAAAAGAACTTGAAATTGTGAAAAATAAATTATTGTTTGAATCTGCATTTTGAAGGTGGTCTCTGTAACCCTTCTCTTCCTGTGTTCCTTCAATTAAGGATCTCAAATCTAGAACTGGCACTGACACTGATTATGACAGGACAAAGCTCTGGTAATGAACACTGTGTGGCTTTGTGTATTGCTTGGGGAAATAAAATTTGGTAAATATACTTATAATAAAGTAACCACTGATTATCCTTTATCAACTTCTCTAAAATAACCCTACCTAAAGATCCTGCATCTTTCAGCCAGATTACACTACTCTGGAATGAACTGTGATTATTTCATTAAATGGGTGAACAAAAATCGTATATTTAGAGAACAAAGCTATATATATGTGGTTTTGCAGTATATTTTCAAATTTTTGAATTTTGAATTTGACTGACAAATGTGTAGCTGTGTTAACAAGAGCCTTGTTAAAGGTGGCATTGCATCAGTCATCTGGTTGGTTGGCTTTAGTTGCATGAGGAGTTGCAAAGAACTGATGTGGTCTGGTTAAGCTGTGGCACAGAAAAGGGACAAGGAATCGACCCCTTGTTTGGAGAGTTTGCATATGAAGGGGCAGGACAGAACTCTTGAATGTGTTCTCTCAGTCCACCTGCAGACATCCAATGGCTCTGCTTCCAGAGATGAGAGGCTTGCTATAATATGGTGTTGCAGGGCTTGTGAAGGTGTTGCTGACATCTGTCTTGTGACATAAGAAGGTCAGCACTAAGCCTCCCAGTGATTTTTCAGTGTTACATGTGGATTAGATTTCTCAGGCATACTCTTTTCTTGCTTCCTGGTTATTAGTAGACTTTTAAGTTTTGCTGAGGCTGCTCCACTTTGTCCATGACACTGCAAGCTGAGTCATTTTAGTCACCTTGGCTGTAGGTGCAGTGAAGTTAATCTTTTTACAGCTGCAGCTGTAAAAAATAGGCTGAGAATAAAAGCCATGTAATTGTTTTTGTCCAGTGTTATTTCTTGCTCACATCAGAATAAACATCTGCTATGCTGGCAGGGTAACAAAGTACACATTTGTCAGAAAAGTATAATAGGAAGCTTCGCCTGTAGTTTATAAGAGTGAGGTAAAGTGTAGTTGTTGCTGCTCTAGTGCTCTTCACTGAGAGGCTAAGAATATCTACATAATATGCCAAGGTTAAATTGTATTTAGCACTATTTTAGTTTCTAAAAAACTTTTTCTGCATACACATTATGCCCTTTTAGTGTATATTTTGTGCATTAAACAGAATTAGTGATATACTGAAATACAGTAGCAGTTCAGTGCATGATTTATATTTCATTATTAACCAGAGTTTTTGTTCTATTTTCATACAGCTGTATTAAAATCATCTCATTTTACTATTTGCAGCTCTTCTTGTCTGGAAAGACCTATGGGTACAGACTGTAAAATAAAGTAACTAGTGAAAGAAAAAATACACAAAATTCTCTGTTATGTGCTGGCTAATCAGTAATTACTGTTTTATTTGTCAAAACATAAAGATTGATGTCTAAGGGACATTGCATAATGACAAGCAATAGTGGTTTGGGGTTTTTTTTTGCATTTAGACCATCAGTTGGATTTTGCTTCTAAAAAGTGCTTTTTATTTTTATGAAGAAAGTGTGGATACATGTTTCCCTAAATAACTTTTGGAAAACTAAAACAGTACCTGTTATTACACGTATCCTTTCAAACTGAAATACAGCAAAGTGCATAGCCCAGAGAAGAAGCCATGTGTGTAAAATAGAAAATAAATTAGGAGGCTACCTTGTAATGGAAAATACTTAACTGTAGGTTCAGTATCTGCTCAGTGCAGTTGAAACTTCAAGGTCTGGTAGAGTTTCCTGTATATGGTAACTTCGTGGAACTTTAATTCTTGTCTTTGGTTGCTGTCCTTTTCTCAGGACTGTCTTACTGTTTTTAAACTTGATTTCTTACACTGCTGTCTTTTTCCTCCTGTATAAACTTTCTATATGCTTATTTTTAAATAACAGTTTAATTAGATTGCTCCCCTCACCAATATTTTTTTCTCTTGGCTTACGTTTAGCCAGTATGTATCGCTTTATTATAGCAAATGTCTGTAATAATGAATACTATGGAGACTCTTGTAAAATACTTTATACTAAAAGGACACATGAAGCATTCTGTTCTGTTGTGGGGAAGTATTGAACCGAATACTAGGATAGATCAAATCACAACACAGATCTTAGGCAAAGTTAAAAAAGATGACTGGTCACAGAAATGCATAAATTCACCTGTCTTTTGTGCTTGTGAAAACCTCATGTAATCTGTTCTGTGATGGGAGATAGATAATACACCAAAAAACTTTTTGGCTGCATGGAAACTAAACAAGCAGAAAGACAACAATTAACTTCACAAAATTAAATGTGGACCTTTTAGGTGAAACTGCATCCCTGTCTTGTGAGGGCTTTTAAAGTCCTGCATTCCTAAGCATTGCCTTTCTGGCATCAAGCTATCACAGTACTGAAGTACTTATTGAATCTGTAAACACGGTGATGGTCATGCTGAATTTGCAGGTATGCATGATATGGTGTACCAGCCTCAAAATGCTGAGTACCTACAGGATTGAGGCTCCAGTGAGCATAGCAGAAATCCAATAATTATCTGAGTTTAATAGTATAGAACAAATTAGAGCTCTAAAGAAAATTACCATGTAGTGTTCCTATTCCCTTGTCAGCTAAACCATAAGAATAGGTCATAACTAGCAAAATGACTAATTGTTCTAGGGATGAATCTATGTGATTTACTTTATTAAATAAAATTGTAGCCATCCTTCAGCATGAAATGCACATTGAGTATTTTGAATGGACAAGATGCTGTTGAGTAGGTAGTTTATGTGGATCCCTCTTGCAAGTCTTTCCAGGAAAAAGCTGGTGTGCTCTGTGTCCCAGATCACTGCTGGCTGCTCTCCCCTCCTTCTTTAGGAGGTGCCTGCCCAGTCATTTCTCAGCTGTTTGGTTTTGCTGGGTACAGATCTGTGACATGTTAAGGGTTTAAGACCTAAAATTGCTGCTGAAATTCCCAGAGCATGGAGTTGTAGCTGAAGTTTAAGATCATGAAGATGTTATTAACCATATATTGGAGCAAGTTATTTATTTTTCTGCGATATGATGCATTTCTTAATATTTATGTTTCCTTTATTGAATGCAGTGACACTCATGAAATATTTTTTCTTAGGCAGGCTCTTAATGAGGATTTGAACTAAATATTAGCTACTACACTAAGCAGAAACCAACTACAGGGCTTCAATGCCCCAAAGTGCTTCTTCTTCATCTTTTGGTATGCCATTCCACTGGGGAGCAAGAGAGTTGTTAAATGTTTATTGTACACAAGCAGGAATTAGAAGGAAACAAGAAGAGTCCCGGAGTGTAGTATAAATAGCTGTTAATTGTTATGTTTGGATATTTTTTAAAAAACCTCAGCACCCAAACCCACTACTCCACACTTTGTAGTATCATTGGTATAAGAAGCTGGTTTTACATAAACTAATTTAGTTACTATTGGAAGTGCCAAATTTAAGCAACACAACATCATTGAAGGAAGAACAGCAAAATCAGTCTTATTGAAAAAATTGACTTTCTTTGTAATTTCTTACCTAATTGAGTTAGGTGGGGGTTGGTCTCTTTCTCCAGGCAGCAACTGACAGAACTAGAGGACACAGTCTTAAGCTGCGCCAAGGGACATTTGAGTTGGATGTTTGGAAAAAGTTTTTTATTGAAGAAGGAGTGATAAAGTACTGGAATGGTCTGCCAGGGGAGGTGGTGGAGTCACCATCCCTGGATGTGTTTAAGAAAAGACTGGATGTGGCACTCGGTGCCATGGTTTATTTGAGGTGTCAGGGGACGGGTTGGACTCGATGATCTTGAAGGTCTCTTCCAACCCAGTGATTCTGTGTACCATGTAAACAATACAGAGAACAGTTTATGCAAGTCCTTGAGAAAGGAATGTGCTTTGAATTCAAATCTCTTGAATAACCTGTGCCTACTTGTTATCAAAAGAGTAATGAATTCTTGCCTTCTAAGTGACCAGATTATTTTCAGCTTTATCTAACACTGCTGTCAGAAGTGTTAATGCATCTCAAACTGTTATGCATCCTTGAAGTAATGAATTGTAGGTTTTTTTCCCCTTCAAAAACTGTAAAAGCTGTCAAGCAGTGGAACCTACGGTATTTTGTACTCAGTGGAATTGTAATTTCCATAAGTAATGCTCATAATGAAGAGTGCAGTAATCACCCCAATATGCATTTTAAGAATATTTCATGGGTTGGATGGTAATTATGTCTGTATCCTCAGCAGTTTAGGTTTTTTTTAAATATGTACTTTATATTTGCAGATATATGGAGTTTGGGGGTCATCCTGTTCATGTTAGTCTGTGGACAACCACCATTCCAAGAAGCAAATGACAGTGAAACTCTGACTATGATAATGGACTGCAAATACACGGTGCCACCTCATGTGTCCAAAGAATGTAAAGAGTAAGTAGAGTACTAAACAACTCAGAAGCATTCACAGAAGTGAATTTGCATTACTTTTGGGACTTCCCCATACTATATTATCAATGTGTAGAATATTCCTTGATACTCTTCCTTTTATGTCTCTCAGTTGTCATGCATTTTATAAAGAATTGAAGAAATTATTCAGTACTGATTGGCTTTGGCCAACTCTTTTGCTGGACAAATTACCAGGTGGTATTGAGATTATTCTGTCACAAGAGTTAGGAAGGTACTGCTGCTTATCAATTTCTGTCCAAACAACAAGTTACCAAAACCTGTCACACAGCAAGTTTTGCTCATCTCCTACTGAAATTGCAACTCCAAATTAACATCCTAGGCTATCAAAGGAGAGAAATATTTGGTCTGGAAATACCATATCCATTTAGGAGTCACGACTTCTTTTGATGTGTTTTTCTGCAGTGTTCACTGGAGCCTTTTTATTGATATGTTCCATATTTCCCATGCTTCCCTATTGGTTACTGACCTTCAGGCCTTTAAATATATATCCCAGTTGCATCATTTAGACTATTTTAAAATGTTTGTTGGGGTTCTTGAATCTGCAGTAGAGTATCTTTTAATTTTCAATACAGAGAAGCAGATGCCTTTATAAAATGCTTGAAAATGCATTTGGTTCAGTCAAAAAAACTAGAGTAGCATCTAGAATTCTGTTACTTGCCAAAGAATGAAGTTTTTTACAACTGGTGGTCATGATGACCATTCTTTTCTTTACCTATCATCTGTGCAATCCAGGAGTCTAATGCATAACATGGTGAACAGCATCCTGGCCTGCATCAGCAACAGTCTGGTCAACAGGACCAGGACAGCAATCCCCTGTGCTCAGCCCTGGTGAGGGCACATCCTGAGCCCTGTGTTCAGTTTTTGAGCTATCAAGAAGATATTGAGGTCATGGTTTGTGTCCAGAGAAGGGCAGTGAAGCTGGGGAGCAGCTGAGGGAGCTGAGGTTGTTTAGCCTGGAGAAGAGGAGGCTCAGGGGACACCTTACTGCTCTCTACAACCACCTGAAGAGAGGTTGTAGCCAGGTGGGGTCAGTCTCTTCTCCTAGGTAATAAGCAATACGATGAGGAAATGACCTCAGGGTTAAGATTGGATATTAGGAAAAATTTCTTGTCAAGCCTTAGAACAGGCTGCCCAGGGAAGTGGTAGAATCACTGTGCCTGGAGGTGATGATGATTCAAAACAAGTGTAGATTTGGCACTTCAGATGATTTAGTGGTGAGCATGGTGGTGCTATGTTAGTGGCTGGATCTGATGCTCTCAGTCTTTTCCAGCCTTAAGGATTCTGTAATTCTGTGCCATAGCTGATGTTCTTGTCTTGTCATTAGCAACCTCCAGTAACATGGAAAAGCTGTTCTGAGCTTGAAGAGCTTCACATACAGGAAGAGGTTTAAAGTACAATACAGGAAGAGGTTTAAGAGGGAGCTCTTATCAGTGAATTGTATCAAATCAATCTCTTTGAGATGCTGCATGGTAAGGCCAGGAGCCTTATCTTTTGCAGCCTTTTGCTTAATATGCTTGCTAACAATGATTTGCTTACATGTCCAGACCTGCTTTCTCTGTGCAAAGCATGAACAATGTACAGCCAGTTACCCAGGTCCTTTATAGGTTAGGTTTTCTTAGGGAAAAGACTCTGGGAATGCTTAAACTTCCATCTTGGAGTGAAAGCATTTGTGGATTGAGATGCATAAACAAGCTTCAAGCAGGAGGCACATGTGCTGCATTTGTGCTGTTTTACTACAGGTGTAGTTTAAAAAAAAGTCAAATTAAATATGGAGTTCATTCTCTTTCTGTCATAATATTAACAAAAGCAAAGAAACTCAAGGCTCCCATGTCTCACCCTGCCTTTCCTCTCTGTAAGGGTAGAGACCACAGCTAAAAAAAGAAATGTGACTTTTTTTTACTGTAGAATTTTTAAAGAAGGTTGGATTAACCTCCACTTCTTAAATCCATACATCATCTCACACAGAAAAAAAAAGGCAAAACAAAAAAGCCATTAAAAATTGTGATTAACTTAGTGCCTTGTGTGTGGCCTTGCAGTCAGAAGTTGCATTGTATATCCAGTGGAAGAAAAAGCACTATATGAGAACTGGAGAACATGTTGGAGCAATAGAGTTTCTTTGTAACCTTGGCAACAAAACCATATATCCATATTTGTTGAACAAAGGCAAAAATACCTCTCCCAAGAATCTTCCATCTATAGTAAGTGAACAGAGATGTGCTGTGCTAATGAAGTAGTCTTTATTTGTTTACTTGGGGAACTCATGCACTTTCTTTCCAGCATTTGTAAAATCTCAGTATCAACTCATTAGATTTGTCCCTACATCGTGCCAGAGAGTGCATTGGTCTGTTTAGGATTTTTTATATGGGTAGAACAAATCACAGTTTTTTTCAAGGATACTGAAGACTCAAATTTCTGATAGTTACTTCAGAATAAAATATTTCTGTTTATCTTACCATCCATATACTTGTTCACAGCAGCAATAATAAAAAAAATCACATTTCTATTACTTTACCAACTAGCTGATAGGCCACCTGTGACCTGTAATTGCCCTATAAAACCTACTAAAATCAAATAAATGAGAAAAATCAGATGAATTATCTAAGTACAGTAAATGAAAACTGTAGTGTTTACGATATTTAAAGTTTTAATAAACTGTTTCAGTTTAGCAGTATTTGTAATGTCTTTGAGACTAAACAGTTTCCCATCACATTGTTTACTGTGGTGCTTCAGGAGATCTTTGTGACCTGACAGCAGAAAATGCCTTCCTAATGTTTCTCTTACAACAGCTGCTTTTTTAAACACATGTGTGCATTTTTGTTTAGATTTATTTTTTATTCACAGTCTAATTACACGGATGTTGCAGAGAGACCCGAAGCGAAGGGCATCTTTGGAAGAGATTGAAAACCATGCATGGCTCCAAGGAGTTGATCCATCTCCTGCAACCAAGTATAATATTCCTCTTGTATCATACAAAAACCTGTCTGAGGAGGAGCACAACAGTATAATACAGCGCATGGTTCTTGGGGACATCGCAGACAGAGACACCATAGTGGAGTAAGTCGGCAGCGTCCTGGATGGATGCACTTTGCTTTGTGCACCTCTTGGTTTTGATTCAAGAACATCCTGAGAACCTTGGGCACTTTGGTGTTTAAGTATCAGGGCATTCAGTTAATAAACAAAGTATTGCAGTCTTGCTCTGTGATAGGATATTGTGGGATCAGAAGTACTTAAGTATAACCAAATTTAGGAATAACTTCTAGAAAATGTGTTGGAACAGTGTTTTGATTCCTGCAGTAACTCTCTTTAGTAAACTTAAATGCTTTGGAATCCATGCTTGTTCTTCATCTCTCATGCATATCTGAAGTGCACAAATTCTAGCATTTTTACTCTAGCACATTTCCAGTGTACCTGAATCTTTGTTAATTTAAAATATTATTCCCTTTATCTATGTAATGCATAATAGTCACTGCCACTGAGGGAGCTTGCTAGAAAGCTACATAGATGCTTCTAATAGAATAATACAGCCAAATGTCTAAAATATTCCCCAAATTGAAAGAGGTCTTAAATATTTTTCCTTTTTTAATGTGTTCAGCTGTTAAAAACTGTTTATATGGAAGGGAAAGCAGCAGTCTTACTTCCTAAGCTTTTAGCTGTGTAACAGGGGCAGCCTTTCTGTTACAATGTCTGAGTGACGTTTACTGGTTTATGAACTTATTTTTGCTATAAACTCAATGTGACAGCCCTAAAATAATTAAAGTTTTCTTCCATTTGTTGCATAACCAAATACTGGTACTTTGTGGTTGCATGTGCCAGTGGAAGAGCCCATCATTGGTGCAGAACATTAATAAAAACCAGTTAGCATTTAAAGAATATGAAATAAAAAAATAATGTCTTACTTTTGATGGATGATATTCTAAGAATGTCTCCTCGCAACTATAGTTGAAATTGCTGGACTTGTTGGCTCTTTATTTTTAATAACGTTAAGGCATGCTTGTCAAAAGATCAGAAATGGGTAGTCCTGCTTTCAGGCACTCTTTCTGCTATGGGAAGCACAGCAAGCTGCAAGATGCATCTCCAATTGTTAGAAACCACTGATGGATGTGTTATTTCATGTTTTGTACTTTCCTCAGGGCATTGGAGACTAACAAATACAATCACATCACTGCTACTTACTTCTTACTAGCTGAAAGGATCCTGCGAGAAAAACAAGAGAAGGAAATTCAGACCAGATCTGCAAGTCCCAGCAACATCAAAGCCCAGTTCAGGTGAGAATTTAGGAATCTAAATGACTGGGAAGGGTTTGGGTTTTTTTTGTTTGTTTGTTTTTTAAATTGTCTTAATGAGAATATTAAATTTCTCAAGTACTGCTTTCTTGAAAACAGTAAAATACTCATTGCAAATTTTAATGTCTTCAAAGGGCTGTAGACACTTCAGAAACTGTTCAGAAATCAGTTGCACATAATATTTTCAATTCCTACCCTTCTCAGGAAATGACAAGGCAATTTGAAGTCTGTACCTAAAGAAGCAAGTTTTCGCACCTCCTAGAAAAGGGCTTGTTCACTGACCTTCAGCTCCTCATACAAATTGTGTTATGTAATATCCCTGGAGAAAAATTAGTTGCATAATCCATAAACCTGCTGATATGGAATTAGTTATAAATGAGAAATCACTCTAAATTTGACCTGTAGGTTATGTTCTTTTTCATGTCAGTTGCTGTGCCTGTTGTCTAAGAGAAATTATTGAATTTACCATTTCAATCAGTCACTTAAATATACTGCAATAGATAGGGTTTTTTAATTCATGTTTTTGTCAAACAAAACCAAATAGTAAGGGTTCCTGAGATTTTCCAAGCTTCAGCTTGTGACACAGTAAAACTAAAATGAGAGAATTTGGCTTCTGGCATCTAGTTGGTAATGCTATATTCAGCCAGTTCATTTGCTCTGCAGCCAGTTACCAAAGCATCCCACATTCTCAGTTACAGCAGAATATGCTTTAAAAAAAACAACCAACCAAAAAAAGAACCCCAAAACCAACCAACCAAAACACCCACCCCAAAAGGCAAATAGTGTAGTTTCCACTTCCACATAGATACTGGAGGATTCAGGTTTTGAGCAGTTATTTTTCTTAAACATTGTGGTTTTTCTTTCCTGAGTTGAGTGTTAAACTATCACTAGGGGTCTGCTGGTATTGGATGAAATATTCGTTGGCCCATCTTGACAATTGTTCCAGTGAAGGTGGAGGAGGTACTGAGGCATTTTCATTAACTTTCATCCTGTAACCTCCAGTCTTTTCAAAAGTTGCCTATTTAGGTAAAATACTGGTAATTGCTACTAGCAATAATAACAATTGTTAAGTAGATAATTTGTTAATGAGAAAAGAATACTAAGTGTTTGTGCTGATGTTTAGCCCTGCTAACTCCAGTAATACCTTCAGCGTTGTTTATCTGTATGATTTAGAGAAAAAGACAAAATAACTTGTTCATTCCAAAAATTTCTCTGTGCAACTTCCATGCAAAGTCCTATGTGAAATCATTTAATAGGAATAAATGCTGGGATGTCCTTCTGGTGCACAGTCATAATTTTCCTTGGCCTAACTGATAAAAGTAAGATACTAACACCTCAAGTTAAATGTAAAAAAAAATGAACACTTGTTACGGAGTAAGGACACACACTTGGGAAAATAGGTTAAAGTCTCCAATGGTTGTCACCTTGGATTCAGGCTTGAGATTTTACAGGCATCTCTTCTGAATACCATTCTGTCTCCCTGAATTAGGAGTTGATGCTCCATGAATGTTACAGGTGGGAATGCAGTCCCACCTGGGGATGACAAAGACACTTAATCATCATTCACTCAGTGATCACTAATGTAGGAAGTTTTATCTTAGGTGGTTGCAGGTACTTGAGAAGAGTTACTGTTGCAGGCATCTAAGGGTCTGCAGACATAAATGGTCTGGAGCTTGGTGTTAGAGAGCTTACCTCTGTAACTTTGACTCAGCAGTTCTCTCATGATGGATCATCCCCTCATTATGTCAGCTTCTTTGAAAAAAGAAATCCCATCAAATGTGCCTAATACTAAGTATTACTTATAAAACAAATTACTCTAGAGGAAGATCTGTAGTTCACCTTCAAATGGAAATTCTAGAACTATAAAGTTGGCTTTTGAATTGTTTGGGGTTTTTTCCCTCAGTGTCACTCTTTCAGTAAAGAGCAGCTCTAGTTATATAAGAAACTGGAACAAAAATAGTGCAAGTTCAATGAATCTAAATTATTAAATGAATTAGTAAAGTTGGAGTAGCCGTAGCCTGCCCTAAGAGTATGAATTTTCATCACAAAGACATCTGCACAAACCTGGGAACCCTTGCTCTTATGGTCCCAGTAGCTGTTCTTTGCCTCCATGATGGTTCTAAATTCCAAGTGTTTTCTATAGAATGACCTTCCGGAAAGACAACTCAGTAGTGCATTACTTTAATTTTGAGACCTCAAAATATTAAAAAAATTAACTTACTTCCAACCTGGAGCTTGTTTCCTGACCCTCTCTCCCCTCAGGCCCACTGGGAATAAAGGGAGAGGCAGAAGGGAAGGGAGGCAAACATGGGCTGCTATGAGAGATAAACATACTGTAGTGAGGAGGTTTATTGCCTGGCAACTACAGTACTGTAAGATACTATATTTGCTCTTTATTGTGACAACTACAGAACTCTTCCTATTTTTGCTGACAAACCAGTCTGTTCTTTTAGCATGGCAAGTTCCTGTAAGATTGAGATCTTCATTTTCTGTCGTGTTTGTAGTTATGTTTCTAGTGTATTTAAGTCCTGTTTGTTAATTACAGACAATTGTGTTTAAAATACACAGCAGAGCACAAGTCATCAGCAACTGGGCCAGTGTTCCCCAGCATTTCTGGAGACAGCTGGGACCTAAAGGAGGGTGCCAGCATGACACCAAGGAAGACCACAGCCCAGGCTTCACTTCTTGTCTGTGCAGCTTGTCTTGGAGCTGCTGGTTTTGTTGCTTCCCTCCAGGTAGAGCTCCCCACTGGAGAGAGGCAGGTGAGGGTCACCAGCAGCTCCCAGTGAGACAGGCAGGACCCTGCATGGCTCCACACAGGGAATGCACTGCACAGGCTTAGGAGGTGTGTGGGCAGCCACGTCCCACTGTTGGAGGGTCCTGGGCTGGAGGTTTCTGCCACTGCTGGTTGAGCATAAGCGTGACACAAGTGCTTCAAAGCAAAGTCTGCAGCAAGGCTGGGTGAGTTTATTGCTGGGTTTAGTCCAGCCTCCTCCTCAAAGTTTGTACAGCTGGGGAGAGAGTTGTCAGGAGACACCCTGGTGTAGACCGGTATCTCACACTTCAGGGTCCTTTTCTGTGCAGCCTTCAGCAAATGCAATCCTGCTGCAGCAAAGAGGTGTCTGAGCCTTCCCTTGTCCTTTAGCTTGACCTCCTGACATGGCAGAGCAGGAAACTGATGTGATTCTTGTGTCTTTGTATGCAGCCTGTCAGGCAGACACCTGGGGTCACACTTGGTGTGAAATGTTCTCTGCTGTCCTCCTCCTCTTGCTTCTAAACTGGGCCATGAAGCCATGCAGCCCTTTCTTTTGGCGCACACAAAGTATGGTTGGGAATGTCTTGTAATGTCTTGAATGTCTTGTTCATATGTGAACAGAGGTCTTTACAACAGCTTTTCATGCAGTAGTGAGAGTATTTTTGTTATGTAAAGTTAGGAGATTGGCAAACTTTTTGAAATGAAAGCCAAGAAATGCAGGGCCTATGCTGAGTGAAGAAGTTGAAGAATTTTCAGTGTTAACATGTTGGTCTGTAGATGTTGGTTTTTGGATTAGGCTTTTAAAATAGTGAGAGTAAAGACTGACAGTCTTTGTTCTTAAGTTTATTCTGTGTGCATTATTGGAATATTACAATATATGTTAGGATTTAAAGTTAAATGCAAATCATTAGAGAGTAGCTTAAGATACTGGAGATAAGACATCAGCTGCCTACTTGTAAAACTGATGGACACTCATGTTACTTTCCTTTTGATTTGAGCTAATGCTATTACAGAGTCATACATTTTCAACTTGGATTAACAGTTTATTCAAGTGTCATATTCTCAAGCAGCTTGAATTCTCAATTCATGCAGTTGTATCATTTCAGATTCTCAGCTAAGGACAAATAAATGTATGATCTCAGTTTGCATGTGTTTAAAATTTAAGAGAACTTTGTAGAATAGAGCTTAGTGAGAATGAGAGACTGTTTCATCTGACTCACCTTCTCAATCTCACTCATGTTAATTCTAACCTAATTTTTATATTAAGAATACTGGGGGGAAAACCCCAGAAGCTTCAGATTAGAAGTAGTTTGCAATACAATCTTCCATAAGTTGTGCTTCAATAGGCTTCTACCTTCCTCTAGGTACTGGTTGTTCTGTACCAATCTCAGATTATTTTTTGAAACACAATTATTTCAGGGTTTTCAATTGTTTAATTCGTTTTCTGAGAGCAGTGAAATCTTAAATTTTGATTTGACAGTAACCAACATAATTTCTAAACTGTGTTCTTGTATAGATGGTTCCTTTCAAACAGCAGCATTTCCAGAGGAATGCACATTCTCAGAGAACACTTCCTTGTGCTCAGTCACTCAGTACTGTTGTTTACAGACATGCCACTCAGCAGCCCAATTTGTGTGTCAGTACTTGTGCTTCTCTGGTGCAGATCTTAGACTTCCTTGTAAGTTCTGAAATGCTTGCTGTGATGTAAACTTCCTGTTTATCTCCCATTTTTTATGCAGGCAGTCGTGGCCGACAAAAATCGATGTGCCCCAGGATCTGGAGGATGACCTTACAGCGACCCCTCTGTCCCACACCACTGTTCCCCAGTCCTCACCGGCTCGCACGGCTGAGAACGTTCTCAACGGGCACCGGAGCAAGGCCCTCGGGGACTCCACAAAGAAGGAAGAGATCCCTGAACTGGCTGGGCCAGCACTCTCAGCAGTTCCATCAGTGAGCTTAAAACCCACTACCAGTGGCCGGAAGTGCTTGTTCAGAGTCGAAGAAGATGAAGAGGAGGATGAAGAAGATAAAAAACCTATTTCTCTTTCTACTCAAGTTGTTCTGCGTCGTAAGCCTTCGGTTACAAACCGTCTTACTTCAAGAAAGAGCGCACCAGTCCTCAACCAGATCTTCGAGGAGGGTGAGTCAGATGATGAGTTTGACATGGACGAGAACTTGCCCCCAAAGCTCAGCAGGTTAAAGATGAACATCGCCTCGCCCAGCACCGTGCACAAACGCTACCACCGGAGGAAAAGCCAGGGCCGGGGCTCCAGCTGCAGCAGCTCCGAAACCAGCGATGACGACTCGGAAAGCAGGAGGCGTCTGGACAAGGACAGCGGGTTCACTTACTCCTGGCACAGGCGGGATAGTAGCGAAGGGCCACCTGGCAGCCAGGGAGACGGTGGTGGGCAAAGCAAACCCAGCAACGGCAGCGGAGGGATGGACAAAACGAGCCCCGGCGACAACAGCAAAGGTGGGGGGAGTCCCTCCGGTGGCTCCGGGGGGAACACCAACACCACCTCGGGTTCCACTCGGAGATGTGCTGGATCTGGAAACTCCATGCAGCTCTCATCCCGAAGTGCAGGGGAACTGGTTGAAAGCCTGAAGCTAATGAGCCTTTGTCTAGGTTCACAGATTCACGGCAGCACAAAATACATTATTGATCCTCAAAACAATCTGTCCTTTTCCAGTGTAAAAGTACAGGAGAAATCAACGTGGAAAATGTGTATAAGCTCCAGTGGAAGTATAAACCAGCCTTCATCACTGGGCAGCCTAAAATTTTTTTCCGACCAAATGTCAGACACAACAAACGAATTGGAACGGCTAAAGAACAGGAACTTGAAAAACAATGTGCTACAACTACCTCTCTGTGAAAAGATATCTGTGAATATTCAGCGGAACCCAAAGGAGGGGCTGCTGTGTACCTCCAGTCAAACCAGTTGCTGTCACGTCATTTGACAATGACCTGACTTGAACAGCTCGATTCGCTTGACAGAGTCATTCTTCCTGGTCAGAGCTGTGAACACCTTGTCACGGACCCCCTTTTGTTGTCTTAAGATTTTTAAGTGGGCTTCGAGCAGTTATTTATTATACTTTAATTTTGTGTTTGCTTGATGGTATGACGATGCATGGTCTTTGCATGCTGCTAGCAGATATGTTTTTCTTTTTCAACACAACAGAATATTTTATTGTGTAATTTTTACATTTATAATTTTACTATGGAAGATCTGGATGAAATTAAAATAAAGATCTGGATCCTAATGTAAATGAAGCACTTAGGAGTTTCATGTTCTGCACTTAAACTAGAAAGAGAAGCTTTTGTTTGCTTATGAAATGTTAATTCTTGTTCTGACCTTCTGTGAAAACTAAAATATGTGATATGTGGCATAGTTCTATGTGTCTGAAACAGAACCAAAGCAATAATGTTTTGATGCTGAAAACTCTTCAGGGAGCTTTCAGATGTTCCAAGGCTTGTACAAAGCAAAGATGCACTGAAAATTAGTGATCTTGAAATATTATTTTAAACCCACACCTATTTGTCTTAAGCTATGATATAGATGAAGTTGTGGCTCAAAAATCAAACCGAAAAGATCTTGTTTTGCTAGAGGCAGTTTTCTTTAAAAAAAAAGAGGCAAGTAGATTTGTAAGGCAGCTTTCTCCCATAGAAATATGTTAATATTACAAGCAGACAATCTTTTTTAATATAACAAGGGTAAATTATTAAGTCTACTTCTGAGTTTTTACATGCTAACTGAAAATAAAGTATTTGTATGAATTTTGTTAGTAGCATATCATGACACTTAGTATTTTAGGTTTCTACCTTGTAAACCTTCTCTGCTGTTCTCGCCTCCCTTCCCTGAGATTCCAGAAGGCAATAAGGGATGGAAAACCTTTAGGTAATTGGATTCACATTGAAATTGTCATTTACAGTTTTGTTATCACTACTCTTTTTAGGACTTAAAATACTGCTGTTCCCCACATGTACATCACTTATTTTCCCTCAGTAATGCACTTGTTCATAAAGTCCATCTAAAACAGCCTGTAGGAAAGTGTTTCTTTCACAGCTCTGAGCCTTCCTGTCAGATTTTCCATTGCCATGGCAAGGTCTTGATTTAGAGTATTTCTGTACAAAAGGATACTTTTGACCAGATGAATTAACTTTGTGGAATTTTATTATCTAGAATAAAATATATTGCAGATTCCTAGTTTTGGGAAGGGCAAGAATGTTTTATTTTTTCATGCTGTGCACTGGGTCTTCTAAGCAATGCTAGTGAAACTGGGGGTACTATGTAGCAGCGCCCGGGGCAGACCCTGGGTGTCCCAGAGGAGTTTGACACTGTTGAGCATCTTGTAACACTTTCAGAATGGTCAATACAGTGCGTTTTGTGTCTGCTGTGGAGGGAGCAGAGCACCAAAGAGCGGCTGGGTCAGGATGGCCACAGCTCACAACAGCTCTTGTGATTCCTGCAAGACTTCAGAGAGTCTGAAGTGCATGGGGCGTCCTTCCTGGTGAGCTGAGCCAGGTGCTCTGCTTCTGGAACAAGGCAAAGGAGAAGTGTTCTGCTTCTTTAAGTTTCAATCTCTAGTTGCAGTTTAGTTAAAAGCTACAAGCATAGATGTGTGGGTGAAGCCATAGAACATAATTGCTTGAATTTTTTGAGCAGGGATCTTACCAAGGGCCAGAAACGAGATGTGTGGTTCACAGACAGTGAGCGTAACATCCACGTAGGAGATGAGTTTATAAAGGGCATTGGCAATAAACTTTATTTGTTGCAGCTTTTTTCCAAGTATTGTAAATACCCTTTCCTGATATGTACAGCCTTGGAATGGCACCTTTTAACTAACCCCAGGTGTATTTTGTTTCCAATGTTTTTATATACAACTGTATATATGGTGCTCACTTTAGAACAGCAGTGTTGACCATTTATGCTGCATAGTTGTATTATAGCCTTATAGTTGTGTGTGGCTGGTTGGACCTCTGGGTGTACAGATGTGTACAGATGTGTTAGTCTGATTGCTGTCCTCTCCCCCTCTGTTGATAGGTGAATGATTGTGCATGTGGTGTACGTCGTGTTATGTCGTCATGTAAAAGGAAGGGCGAGAATAACCACTACATTAAGATAATATTGGACCAAACTATTTAGAGCAAGTAAACAGTTTCTTGTACCCCTTAACGTGTCTTTAAGAGTTGCATATAGTTACAGTAGTGTATAAAGTAAATATTGTGGAAAAACAGTTAGTCTTGTATTTTTCTGTATGTGTGTATATAAAAATATATAAAAAATAATGTACCTCTAGCAACTTAATCTGTATTTAAGATGTGACAATCTTGACACAGAATTTTAAGAGTAGCAGTCTAAATAAACAGAATTAATGAACAGAAGTATAAAAATTTCTCACCAAGAAAGAATCCATGTGTGTTAAGAGGGTACAGAAATATCAACTGATCTTATTGCTTCTGGCAATGTTTGGCTTTTTCATTGTACAAACATTCATGGTGTGCGACAGAAATGGAAAATCCCATTAATAAAAGTGATATCCTGACTGATGCACAAGCGCTGACTTGCACGTGGCTGGGGTTTGTGTCTCCTGGCGCTGGGGGTGTGAGGGCGGCACAGGCTCCAGGCTGCTCCCTGTGCTGCAGCCCCTGGGAACAGCGAGGGGCTGGCCTTGGGAGAGCCCAGCTTGGTGTGTGGAGGGACAGCCCTTGGTGAACTGCCAGCTACTCTCCTGCCATGATCAAATGTGTTCATTTGGGTTTAACAGCTGTCACAGTCATCGTCTGCTGAGTTTTTGTCTCAAGGCTGAGGGAGCTGTTCCTCAGGCAGAGCTCCAGACCATGGTTGTTTATAAGGTAAAGCAGGTAATGGTAACAATAGAGGGGGGCAGCAGTGCCAGCTCACTTTGCCCCACCAGCACGTGCTGCAGTGAGCTGCATGGGGCTGCCTGGGAGTGGGCTGGCTTCTGGCATCTTGTCCCTCAGAGGTGTCTGCTGGTGCCTGTGGCTGGAGCAGCTCAGCACTGCTGCAGTGATTGAACTGCTCCTGGAGCACAAAGTGTAACCAGCCAGGGCAGGTATGGACACAAGGGAGCAAGGGCATGGAACAGGTTCTGTGCACACCTGGCATTAAGTGACCACTGCTTTAGGCCAGGGCACTTGTGCAGAGCTGCACCTGCAGGCTTGTGCAGCTGGGACCTTGCCCTGTCTGAGGAGCTTCCCAGCTCTGGGCACTGCAGAACAGGGTGGAGGCGGCAGCAGGAAAGGAGTGGCCAAGGAATTTGCTGGGCTGTGACTGTGACTGAGGAAAGGCGTAGCACATTAGTGCAAGGCCAAGCAGGAACATCTCAGTAGCTGGTAGGTGCAGGTCTGATACTCTTCATGACAGATTTTTTTAAAGGATTTTTTCATTAGCAAAAAAATCCCAAAGCAGCTAGCAATAAACAGGGAAGAAGGGCAAGCTGGAATGTCCCCATGCATCAGAGACACCCCAGCCACCCTGTTAGCCTTTCCCATGGTTAAGCTTATTTGAATAAATCAGAACTGATTTGTTTGTCATTAATTCCAAATGATGACTTGCTTTCAGTAAAAGGTGTTTGAGCAGTAACACCTTGATGTGACTGTACTTGGGAAAGTGTAGCAATGACTCACTTGTTGAGTTGCTGACTGCAGGCAGCCAGCCAGGCTCCCTCTCATGCATAGGGTGTTTAGAGGGACTGCTGGACTGCCCTTCTCCAAAGCAGTGTCTCTGCAGTTGTCTTAGCCTGCTCCCTCCCTGAACCACAGGCTATGGGTATTTATTTATTTTTTTAAATTGCAATTGTAAGATTAATCAGTTTGGCCTATCTGCCTGTATTAAAAATGACATCAATTTCTGCAAGTCAGGAACCCTGTATTAGAGACAGAGTAGAGTCTTATTACATAGGGATAAAGAATGAGATGCCCTCTATTTTCAGATGTGATGGAAGAATTATGTTGTAAGAAAAAAGCAAGTGTAGGGCCTGAGAAGCACAGAGAGGTAACACAGACTTCATCGGGCTCTCAGATGATTCATCTCAGGAATTCATTTCAGCAGGCCCTTGTGTAACATCTTCCTCTTTCCTCCCTCTCACTGCTCTCCCTTGAGAAATACAGAGCAGGGGAGGCAGGATCTGATTTTCTCTCTGGGCGTTTGTGTGCCACATGCCCTCAGCCTGGGACAGGCCCAGTATTGCCCTCATGATGCCAGTGGTGACAGAGGCCATCACCACAGTGCTGGTATCAAGCACTGGGGTGCAGAGAGAGCCTCCTCTCAGCACCAGCCTCCAGGGCTGGCACTGAGTCACCAGGCCCTGCTGGCAGCCCTGGCACTGCCACTCGCCCCTGCAGCTCCTGGGTGAGGCATGGCAGAGCTGCCCTGAAGAAAGGACATCACAGTAGCAGGCATTGTTCCCAGGGGCTTTGCTTACATTAATAAGGAAACAAACTCAAATTTCTCTGAATGAGATTCAAGATCAATTCCCTCAGGCCCAGGTAGGCTAAAATATCCATAACTGCTTGCCTGCTTACAGAGGAACCTTTCCATGTAATGAGTGTTCTCTTCTGTTCTCCTCAGTAGATACCTGGAGTCAGCAGATCCCTCTGGGCCACACAATTAGACCTGCACTCACAAGGAACCTGTTGAGAGAACTCTTGTATCACCAGCAAGTGGTTTATGAGTGCCCTTCTTAAGAACAGCTTTCTTGGATTGTTATTGCTGCTGCTAAGGAGATTTGTAAAATCCAAGTCTTAACAGACAGATACAGGCTTCTCCCACACAGTCATCTTCCCAAACAGGATGCTCCAGCCTCATGCTTGGTTTTTCCCTGAAGCTTGAGACCAGAGATAAACTTATTTTATGGCTTAGGCACTGTCAGAAGTGCCACAAGCCCCTGTCTGGTGGCCTGCACTCCTGCAGGGCCCAGAGCCACGGCTGTCTAGAGGTGTGAGGCTCTCTCAGCTGGGTAAGGGACCCTGCCTGGACCTAGGAACAGACATTCAGATTCCATACCTTGTGAATGGCAGTTACAGATAGATACCTTATTCTTTCTGACATTGTCACCTGACAACTGATTTTGGTCAGTGAATTTCGTCCCTGGCATCCCACAGTTTTTACAGGTGCACCTACAGCAAAAAGGAAACAACACATTCAGGAGCACAGACAGTTTTTTCTCTCAAATGAGAAATGAAAATAATGCCACCTGAATGTATAAAAAACCCAAAAGACAAAACCCAGTACACCGGACAGTATGAAAAACAGGAACCCCTCCCCAGTGAAAGGACAAAGAGCTGCTACAGAGGAATAGGAGCTAAATTTCAGTTCAGTGACAAAATGCTACCTGGCACTATGAGGGAACTTTCTCAGCAGGTTAAAGTGTGTGTTTTAGGACAGAAACAGTCTCTCTTGTGACCATGTAGCCTCTGTGATGCTAAAACAAGAGTTCTCCCAGTATGTGGAACAAACTTTAATCCCTATAAAACAAAGGAGTCCCATATTTCTCACACCATGGAAGGTCAGAATTCCTCCATACCTCCTCACTTTCAGTGGCGAAGGCACCTAAGAATGGTATTATCCCCGTTTCTAGATAAGGAAGCTAAGCAGAAGTGAAGGGATTTGCCCAAGGCAAAGGCAACAGCCAACATTACTGAAGTCGCTGGGTACTTACACCTCACTAGAGCTTTTCCTGTTAATCCAGAGAAAACAAAATAAATGGATCCCACAAGGAAAACCATGGAGTCAGTTTTGCAGAAGGTGACTTGCTTGTTTCACATGATCACAGTTGACACAGGACTTGATTCCTTTTCTAACCCCCATCTTAGAAAGTTATTCCAGACACCTGATACAGCTGCCATCAGCAGAACACACCAACTTCATGCTCCCAGACCACCATCACTAAGCAAACCAGCAGAATCCCTTCAAAATGGCTGCAAGATCACAAGAACATACTCCAACAGGAACCCATCCCAAGGATTTTTCTTCTATGGAACTGCTCACTCAAAACCACTGACCAGGCAGTTAAAACTTGAAGAAACATGAGCTACTTCAGACCAAAGTGGGCAGGAGACTGCAAAGATGGAGAGTTTTCATGGAGAACACACTGACTGCCTCCTAAGAAAACATTTGGTTTTGGGATCTCTACAGCACCACAGGAAGGGTGACATGCTTCCCTCAGAGATCCTCAGGGCAGAGCTTGTGCAGCCCCAGCCCTGCCACTGATTCAAGGAACAGGCTGTGAAAGCAGCAACCCATGAGATACCCCTGAAATAGCAGCAGCGTGGGGGACTAACAGTGGGAGAAGCAAGAACAGAGGAACCAAAGGTTTCTCCTCTTCCCAGGAGATCAGTCATTTCTTACTGGGTCACACCTGCAGAGCCTGAGAAATCCTAATTTTTAGTTCCAGACAAAATATATTATTTTGGCTTAGTTATATTACTCTGCTGTGGGAGCCCTGTGGCAGAAATCTGAAATGTGCAAAGCGGGCAAACACCTTAATTATGGCAGCAGCAGATTTTTGTGAACAAAATTCCAGCAAGTACCGCATACAGTTACATCTAGCAAAACTGAACATCACAGCAGCCAAAAATAAACTGTCTCAAGGTCACAGGAGCAAACACTGTAGATTTTGTCCTATTACTGTCAGGAAACAAAGAAAGATTAGGACAGCTACCTCTTTGTGAAATGCAAGGAAAACCAAATCAGATATTCACTACAAACACAAGTACTGGTGTATCAAGTATCAACTTTAATTGATCTGTTTGCTCTCAGTTCATTTAACCAGAAGATCCATTCATACAATACTGCAGTTCAGAATCCAGGGGAGTGATACCAAAATCCAACATAAATTAAAAAATAAATATGCTTCATAAGTCACCGATCAGCAATCTGTTTCCTACTAATTTTTTTTTACCTAGCTTTTGAAAAGATTTTAGCTGGGACCTATTTAGAGAACTAACAAACAGGACTATAGAATACATACTCTATAAATATTTATGTTCAACTATTTCTCAGATCACATAATGAAATACATTGTTGTTCCCTATGAAATGTATAACATACTTAAATTAATTTGCTGTGGACAAGCAGTAGCTAATAAGCACATCTTTGAAATAATAGAGGATTGATTAGCTATTGTAATGAAGGAACAGAAAGGGCAATAACCATAAAGGGAGAGTAAATTAAATAATAGTCTGCTTTTTTTTTTCCCCTTTAGAAAGTTGCAGCTGAAAATTCTAGTGAGCTTCTGGATGCTTCCTCACAGGATCTGTTTTCAATCACTCAAAGCACAGGGAGTCTGGCAGATTTTATCCAGACCTGGCATGAGCTGGAGTGCTTTATTTGGTGTTACCTTCGCAAGCAATTGCATATGAGAAACAAAGAGAGCAGGAGAAAATACATTTTTTTACAGTGTCAGGCAAAGATTATTTACCAAGTTTCATATAAGCAGGTGCCACCTACTCAGTAGATGGTGGAGGGTGCACTCCGAGCGCCGCACACGAGCACAAACGCTGGCTCCGCCTCACTTGTGACCGCCTTAGTCATCCTCATTCCTCCGTGTTTACTCCTTCAGCGACTCCGCCGCCAGCTTCATTTGCTGCCAGGAGAGAAGAGCGGAGAGAGACGCTGAGTACCGCGGCGGCCGGAGGAATTACCAAACCAGCTAAAGCCCAGGACACTCCAGAGTCCAGCTGACTAATAAAACCGCACCAAAAAAAGAGCTTGAGCATTTAAAAACAAAACCCACTAGTCTGTCATGACTGATTTTTACAAAATACACTATTTTAACAGAGGCAATGTTTTTGTCCACCAAAACACTCATCAAATGGCAACGCAATTTGTATGTTAATTAAGTATTTTTGTGATGAATAATCCCTTATTATGAAAGTCATTTAGCCCTAAATATTTAGGCTTTTAAGCTGATCTCAAAAGGTCAATGAACTGACAAACTGCTGCCCCCACTTCCCATTGCAACAATCTGTTAACTGTTATTCAGTATTTCTGTTCCTGTTGTTGTGGAATTAAATAAAAACATCCTCCTGTGATATAAGAAGGAGGTTGCACACTGCTCTGGTGATCCGTGTTATTTCCAATCCTGCTGATAACCAGTTTTGTTTTCATTATCCTAGGATGTCACCAGAGACATGTCACCATGTGAAACCAGGATAACAATCCCAGGTGATGAAAATATCTGCTGAGTAAAAGAAAACAGAGCTGCTCTGTGAGGCTTCTTGATAAAGAGAATGTTTCATAACACAGAACTCACAGAGGCAACAAGAAAGAGCTCAAACTGTGCTGAAGGCGTCTCTCACACATCACCTGGGGGGTGTCAGCCAAGGGCCTGGCAATGTCTGCAAGGGTGGAACCACCCTGATATACCAAGAAATAGACAGAGTGACTGAAGTGCCCCGAAGAAAAACGACAGAGACAAGAGCCTCAGGAAGGAGACGAGAGGGAGACCAGCCCAAAGGACAGGCAGAGGAGCAGAGGCAAGGAGATGCACAGCACTGCTGCAATTCACTCATGTCCAGCATCACTGCCTCCTTGGAGGCAATTTGGCAGGCAAGGAAAGGAAAAGGCTGGACATGAAAAAATGTGAATGATCATATGAAGAAACAATTTATGCAGCTTTCAACTCCTAAGGTGCTGTGTGGGTTCTGTGTCATTCCCCAGTGGAGGATGGACGTGTGCTACTGAGCTGAAATTGTTTCTTTTGCATTGTATTTGATCTCATAGAAATGTCCCATGACAAATGAGCTATTAGAAAGAGAAGTATCTAAAAATGCTTTTAGAAAATTGGGAACGACAAAGCTGCAAATAAAGTGTACACTATCATTCAGTTTCTATCCCACAACACAGGATACAAAGATGTCAGATGCTTCAACAGAGCACCTTCTACCTCTTCTTTGCTGCTAGTCTGGGCCTGAGCCTATTCCAAAACACTACTCTGCATGTTAAAACACACCTACAACAACTTTTCTTTACCATTTTTATCTGTATTTCCATGCCATCTATAAGTGAAGTAAAATTAGTTTGTGATACAAATATTTATATGCTTCTCCATAGCAACAGTGCAGGGAAAAAAAAAGCCACAGCTAAAGGCTGGAATACAGATAGATTCCTCTTCTACATCCTGATTCACTTGTTTAAATAAATGTCTGAATAAAATGATAGCATCTTTAATTAAAGTGTCTTTTCCTCCTATTACAAAAACACAGACACAGAAGACAGCACCTTCATTCAGTTCCTGATCCATCAAACACATTCTCTTATTTTAGAATGATTTTCATAAATTCTGAGTACTGGTATAATTGTATGGGGATTGATGAGGAATGCAGAAGACTAGAAAGGTATTTTTATTCTCTGATCTCTGCAGGGCTTGCCAAAGTCTGGAAAAAAACAAGCACGAGTGCTAATGATGACTAAATATAATCTGTCCAAAAACTGTAAAAGCTGGACACCTCTCATTTGTTTTTGAAGGCCCTCCCAATTTTAACTGAGCTAATCTTAAACTAGGATTGTCTTCTGCTGGCAATCTTAAGCTATCATATTTAAAATACATGACATGAACAAACAAATATCCCAGCCTCTTGAGCGGGCCAGTGAGTAGAAAAACCTCTTAAAATAGCTTCACATGCTGCCATGGCACACAAGGGCTGGGCAAAACCCGTCCAAATGCAGTCATACACATATTTCAGGAAATGAATCATAAGCCACGTGAGAACCCCAAGAGCTGTGTATTTAATTTCTTCTTTATAGTTTCTAATACCAAAATGTATTTGGCAGTACCTGGCAGCAGCAGGCTCCCCCAAGAGCTTTCACTGGGGCAAGCAACATGTGGTGGCACCTTTAAACAGAGAAATTCCCTGCCAAGTTCAGGCTGAAGAATTTTAAAATTTTCTTTCTTATTTACTGCAAAAGTAAATGTTCCTGCTCAATGGGAAAATATTTCTCTAAGACAACATATGGGAAAGGGAGTGTATTTTTAAATTTTTATTGCTGAGAAAGGGAATTGATGAGGTACTTTTAAAGATCACTTTTCCCCTGACAGCCCCAACAGGTTCACTGGGGAACCTGTGGGGCTGAATTAACTGCTCTTCCCTCAAAAAGACATTTCTTTGTAAGCTTTAAGAAGTATTTTAAAAATATGGAAGAGAGATATTAAAAATGTCTTGATCTACTTGTTAAACCTACTAGATACATGATGACAAACCTCACTCATTTGAGGGGTATTAAAAGCCTCTGTGAACTAATCAGAGGCACAGCTCAGAAATGAGTTGGCTCAAAAAGCCATTCTTCATTTTATTATCAGCTGAGAGTTACAAGTGAAAGGTTTATGGTTAATGCTCTGTTTTATGCAGCACCCTTAGCAACAGCAGCCTGTGCATGCAATACATGAGTGAAATGTGTTTAAACTGGTATTAATTTTAGTGGGGCTACAGTGTTGTTTATCCTAACATTCTACTATTAGGAAATGCTCTAAATATTTATCTGCTGTAATTCAATAGATTTGCTATTTCCATTTTATTAAGTTTAAATTTCCTTGTAAAGCACATGTAATATAATTAGATAGAACTTCTAGGAGAAATAGCAAAACCCCTTTAATGTGGTTTACAAATAGGCTTTACCAATTACTTAGATTTTCCTACATTTCAACATTAAATTTTCTGAGAGAACTTTATTAAAATGGAACAGATCCTTTCACACCACAAACAGAGCTGTATACCAAGCATGGAAATCAGGCTACTTTCTTTGTGGGCTCCAGAAACACCAACTTCAGTGTATGGCTGTGGTAGTTCTCAAGTTATAGGGGCTATGGAAGCCTAAACATGTGATTTAGTGCTGCCAACAATACCAGAATACAAAACTAAATCGCTAAAACCATGAAATAATAAATACACAGCAGCACCAGAGGAGCAAAACCCCAGGAGCCGCCAAGGGATTTAGCAGAGCAGGGCCAGGGCTTGGTTCCCCCGCACTGGAACCCAGCATTCCTGCTGCCCCAGTGCTGGTTCTGCACACACTCATAACCCAATCAAACACTCACCTTCCCTTTATGGTTTCTGTGGGACAGCCAACATTTAACAGACACTAACAGCCTTTGCTGGTTTAATGTGGATTTACTGCCCTTGCTGAGCTCTGTGTCACATGCTTACAACACTGTTAATTTCCAGTTATGCCCAGACCTGGTAAGTCAGCCTCTAACTACTCTTAATTTTACCACTGTGTGTGTTAATGCCAACTGACAATTCAGCCACAACATGAGGAAAACAATTTAAACACAGAAAGCATATAAAAGTGAAAACCAAAGAAACCAGGATCTATTGACTCACTTGACTGGTGCTTTTCCACAGGTAAATACTCGTGTACATACTCAGTGTACACATTGTACATATGAAGAACAGACATGTAAATAGTTTATATTAAATATAAGAATACATGAAGGCAGATATTTTTTATCAGCAACCTCATCTTCTGGTTTTCCTGTATACACCATGTGGAACAGCTCATAAGCAGTTAGAAAGGGCAGTGGTACATGGTATCTTTCCCACTCTGTAGCATTAATTATAATATGAAAACATGACAGATATATATTAAATTCTTCTTTTGTAATGAAGTCCAATCACAACAATAGTAGTTTCTTGGCTCTTGAGCTGTCTCAAGAACTGTATCAGCTTAATCTGTAAGTACCAACCAGTTATAGAAGAGGCAAATTAACACCCACTTCAAAACTCAGTAAGCCTCTTCCACATGTAGTATTTTGTTCTGTGTAAAGGTTTAAAAGCTTATTCAATGGAAATTTGTTCTCACTGGTTATAATGGTGTAAGGTTATGGTAACTTCATACCTAGAATGACAAATCTTCCCTCAAGGCTTTTGTCTATGGCACTGAACACTCTGCAGGGAATGGTGTTTCAGGACTTGGGGCTTGGGGTTACTTTTAAGCTGCATTTCTGACTCTGACCACTTTTCCAGCAACATGTTTGCTTCCTTAGCTGGAGATGGTAACTGATGCTTCTTGACAGCAGTAATAACCAGTCCCTGTACTAGTACACTCCTGTTTATAAATCCCAGGACCACACAGCCATGATGCAACACCGAATGCTTATTTTCAGTTAAGTCATCCTGCACAACCCCTCATTCTTCTTGAAAGCCATTGATTTCCAAAATACAGTTTCTCCCCTACTTCAGTAGTATGATAAAAGACTTGTAGGAACAATTTCATAACTTCCTCATTTCCCAGAGCTAGGACCAATGGCCCTGTGATGCTGCAACCCAGTGGAAACAACCCTCTATACAGGACAGCCACACATGAGCATTAAACAGTCAAATGCAGATTTTTTTACAAAAAAGCAAGAAAAAATTTAAACTGAAGATAACAAAGAAACAAATCCTAAAATGTCACTCTCACAAGGACTGTGAGCATTTACAGTAATTTAGATTTTTGAGGAATATTTACTAATCTCCTAGGCTACACCTGAAACAGGTGTAGGTGTATCATTTTGGGCCCTCCAGTATAAGAAGGATACTGATCAACTCTGCCAAGCCTAACTGTGGAATCTAAGATGGGCAGGGAGGTGATGCTCATGCTCTGAGACACCTGCCAATATCTACAAGGAGGTCAGCAAGACAATGGAATCTGGGTTTTGGCCAGGGTGCACAACCAGAGAACAAAAAATGAAGTGCTCATTAAAAAATAAGCCAAGAAAGTCCCATCAGAAAACACTACAAGGATAAGTAAGCACTGCAGCAGAGGCGCAGGGAGGTTTTGGAGTCTCTGTCCACAAAGCACCTGACAGGAAACCCCACCCTCCCCCAGCCCTGGGGTTTAAATTTGGTGCCAATCCTATCCTGAGCCGGAAGTAGGACTACTGACCTTCTGAGGCCCCTCCCAGGCTGAGAGATTTTTACAGTTGTTTCTACAGGAATTGTGTCAGGAAGTTTGCCTGAATGGGATCTGCTACAAGAAACAGAAAGTAACGGGAAAGAGCAAAGAAAAAAGTCTCTCCTTTCTTGTATGCCTAATTCAAGATAGAATACCAAGTACAAAGCCAGTGTTAATGAAACAAAAGGTTCGCAAAATTAGTAAGTGCAGAGTCAGGAAAACTTGCAGAATCACATAATTTGTGCCTTGGAGTATTGTACCTGATTAATAGCACTGTGAGGAATTGCAGTCAAAGCAACCCCATTTGTAGTACATTTTTTCCCAAGATTTTTTCCTGATCTACTTCAGATTGTCTTTGATTTAAATTGCAAAGTATTAATTAATACTCATTACAATATTCTTACAGTATTAGTCACCCTTTGCTGAACCTTATTTTAGTTCAGTAGACAGTACAAAAATGAAGAATAGTGGAAGTCACACAAGACAGTCTCATAGTATTTTCTTCAGAATATAGCTTATGCATTCTGTCCCTCAAAATATTTACATTGTTTTTCTCCTCATGTAGCTCATATTTCATAACTTTTTTCACCACAAATGGCCAAATAGTCGCCAAGTGACAGATAAATACAATGTTAAACAACGTCTGAATGCCTGATGAAGAGTGGGTGCCAAAACCACCCTCCCAGGATGCCAGCCCAGCCCAAGGGATGCTCTCCCTTTAGCTTATGCAATTACCTCTCACCCAATCAGCAGCTGGCCAATAGATTTTGGAGTCAGAAACTATCGACTGGCTATGAAAGCAATGATGCAAAAATGTGCAATGTGACATGACCTTGGTGACATCTCAAAGGGGAGGGATGGCCTGTGCAGTCCCACACTCATTTCTTTAGTTCTGTGCCCTGGGTCATGCACACATCACTATGGTTTAAGGGTGCAGTTGGCCCCTAGGTTAACAACACATCAGTGATGTTTTAATGGTTTCAGGGTAAGCAATGGTACAATTTCTTTTCTCAGGAGTTTTGGAGGATGTAATTATCTGCTTGCTATTACTAGCTACCATCAAGGGAAAACAAGTAAACCAAACTATTCTGCCTCTCTGAAGTTTAATAAGCTTTTTCACTAAGCAAGGTGTCCCTGAGCAGATACACCCCCTTTGGAAGGGAAATACTCGGCACTTGGAGACTTTAATGAGCCTTCTGGATACAAATTCCTATGGCTGACACTGAAGCTTAACTGCAGACATAGCTGTGTTAGCTTTATACCGACTGTAATCTCCTTCCCTGGAGATACTCAAAAGCCATCTGGACAGAGTCCTAAGGAGCATGCTCTGGGGTCCCTGCTTGAGCAGGGAGTTGGACTAGCTGATCTCCAGAGGTTTTCTCCAGGTGACCCATCTGTGGTTCTGTGACAGCAGTAAAAGGCTGGCTAACAAGCAGGCTGCTCAATATGCCCTAATTTACCACTGAAGCTCACATGCCTTGCACTCACTCTGCTGAAAGCAGCCAGACAGCCTCTGGAGCAGCGCTTGACAGCGGTGGTGAGGGGCTTGAAGGTGGCACTGCAGGGGGACAGCGAGAGTCCTTCCTCCTCACACTGCTCAAGTGGCCAACTGCTTGAGTGATGGAAAAAATACACAGCTCACTACAGCTTCTGCAGAAGACATGTTTCAGACTATGTGTGCCTTCAGACTTTCTGTGCTTCCATTTTTTCCAGCTTAAAGCTGGAAGGGACCTGCTGGGTCACAGACACAAGCCTCCCTCGAGTGCACGTCCCTCCCTCCCACGTCACAGAGGTTTAGCCAGGGAGACCACACAGCATCAATTCCGGTGTTGCACAGGCCAAAACCCACAGCTCTTGCCAACATCCTTTAGCAAATCTATTGTGCAAAAGGCAAGAGACCAGTTTAAACTATTTAATGCCACAAAATGAACAGAGGAAAAACTCAAAGAGCATGAACGTGTCTCCCTGTAATCCATGCAACAGCAGGGAACAGACTGTGTGAAAAACAGAGACAGTCTCTCAAAATGAATTATGCTCAACCCTCAGAAGACAAAAAAAATATATTCCACTGCTTTCTGGACAGAAATTTAGTCATCCCTGGACCCCAGGCACATAAACCCCGACATCTAAGCAGTACGGAAGTCCTACCCACCCTCTGTTCTGCCAGTGGACACAAAGGCCTGACTAGCCCCAGTCCAAGCCCAGCTGGTCTAGGTTTTACCATGGGCTCACATTTCTCTCAAAATTTCACATTTCTCAAAATTTGTGGAGTCATAAAGAGCCCAACTTGGTTTCAAATAAAACAAGTAACAAGATAAGAAGTTTACTCCTCTATGCAGGACATTCACTGGGTAATCTAGATCAGCCTCCAGATATGAAACTAAGAACCCAACTTCAGGCACTATCTTTGGAAATTACCATCTGTGCCATAAATAAGCAGAAAGATTTGCCGGGGACATGACTGTCCTCTGTCCTGCTACCACACAACAGCCACAATGCTGCAAGTACAAAATTTCCATTTCTTTGTGGCAGGCAAGAAACTTCAGCATCACAAATACGTCCAAAAATGCCAGACAAATCAATGCCTGAAAAATATAAATAGAAAATTTTATAGTGTATCTGAAGTAAAAACTACATGTTAAGAAATCAGACTTCAATGCTGGGCAGACACATAGGGAAAGTAACCACTCTAGTGATGGGAGTTTTTTCTAAGAGGAAATTTGCCTCTTAGTTTATCTGTTGTATCAGCATGAAAACTAAGTGTAATTCTAAAGTAACTGTTACCAGTGTATTAAAAAAATATTCTAATATAGTAAAGTAGGAAAAACTAGTCAATGTTTAGATTATTTGGTGAAGAACTATTCTCAATTCTGCTCAAGAGTTTATTAGGCAAGGAGTCCAAGGCCAGCAATGAAGGGACCTGCCAGGCAATCTTATTTGTTTTCCTTCCCTGCAGAAGCTCTCCTGACCCAAGCACATGTTATTACAATGTAATTTTGTGAAATATTT
The DNA here is from genome assembly GCA_039654755.1 of Calcarius lapponicus. NCBI lineage: Eukaryota > Metazoa > Chordata > Aves > Passeriformes > Fringillidae > Calcarius > Calcarius lapponicus. The sequence goes on along the minus strand of CM077464.1, from coordinate 44,321,733 downwards.
TCATTCTTGCTTTTCTCTCCTCTACTTCCTGTGAGGGCTCTGCAATTGCTTGGTTACCGTCTAGTGAAAAATAATCAACACAGAGCCAGTAAACAACTTCTAGTTGCAGTAATTTTATAAATATTCTCAAGCAATCAACTCTGTGAAGGTTAAAGTGTGTTAAATAGGTCTTTAAATACAAAATGGCAGTGGCATCACTAACAGAATTTCTTCCTTCACCAGACATACATGTGAAAAGGCAAATTCCCCCCGCCACATTCCCGACTCCTTGGGAAGACTATGCACCCATAGAAAGAAATAAAGTGTTTTCCCTTAAACACTGGGCCAAACATAAGTATCAACTGATTACAGGCTATTGATTTGCTCTTAAATCTGTATTTAAGTTGGTATGTGTCTGATCAGATAAAGTCAGTTACTCCAATTAGTTATGGCAGATTTATGGAGTGACGTGGCTCAGGAAGTTGAACTAAGCACAGGCAGAGGATGGGGAGATAAATGCTATTTCTGCTTTTCACCCCATCTCAGACATCTGCATGTTGCCACTTTAGGGGTTTTGGTACCAGTATGCAATTATACACAGAGGACACAGCTGACCAAATGTGCTGTTTTCATTGAAGGGGCACACCTGGACACAGAGCATGACCCTCACTGTACTACAGAAGACTGTCTAATAAGCAGGTAGGAGAGTAAAAGGTTGGTTTGGTAGTTTATAACTGCATTTCTTCAAAATTAGTAAAATTTTAACACCTGACATAGTCCTAATTATAGGTATGGCAATATTTACAGATTTATAATCTTTATGAATTGCCCTGCTAAGCCTGTTGCAATTTTGAACAACTTAGCAAAGGGTAAAAGGTCTGGTTTCCATGAAGGCAATGGCAAAGTTCTCTTTTACTTCAGTGAAACCAGACTTTCTTTTTATATGCTTCCTGTCTTAGGTGTGAACAAAATACTTTTTCCCTTTTTCCAACACATTAGTGGGAAAAAAACCTCTTTGCTGCTCACCACCTTTGTTTTGAAGTGTCATGAAGTGCTCTGCCTCCACAGTCTCCTGTTCAGAGTTACCTCCACTGTATCAGACCCTTACAAAATTCTGTGCCTTTCTGCCTCTAATACCACCAGCAATTTCTTTGCAAAGCTTTATGAAATTCTTTTGCAATAAAGAGCAAATTAAAGCTGTATAAGAGCTACTATTTTCAGTCTGAAGAGAGATGATATTTTAAGCAGCTCTGTAATATAAAGACAAACAAGGACCTGTAGGTATGTTGAGTATTAGCATTTATTCTCTTTCTGAGATCTGCTTTAGTGCCTTTGAACACCCTATGCTATGTAACTGAGAAACTACAGAAAAAGATTTTGGGATGAGGTTTAAATTGAAAAAAAAGGGATGAATGATTTCTGACTATTCAATTTTATTATTTTCATGTCTTGCCAACCCTATAATCCCAGTTCCTTTCTGTTAATTTAAATTTTGTGCAGTACAATACATAAAGGCGGAGTACGTGTATTATATAAAATACACTTACATTTTTAAGAATTTCTTTTAATTTAGAACTTAGTGTTAAAATTTTTACCTTCTAAACAAAACCTGAATGATTACCAAAAAGGTCATGCATATGGCAATTATTCTTCTACTTTGTCAACATGAACCTTGTGTCTATGCAGGCCTTCCATGCACAGAGTAAGTCAATTTTCATGTGCCTTGGTAACACTCCTCTTTATTTTTCTGCTTTTTAATGTTCTTAAAGTATTTTCACTTTCTTAAAGCATTTTACTTCCTTTCCTTATTTATTCCTTGTGTATTCCCTGCTGTTCTACTGTCCTAGCTGTACCCTCTCCCTTATATTTTAACTTTAAATTCCTTCAAAATGAGAAATCTTTCCCTTCTGCCTCTAAATTCACAGGTGGCTAAGGGTCAGATTTGCTGGCAGAAAAGCTGTCGAGAAGACTGGCCCTAGAGGCTGGCAGCTTCCTGGTGGGAAGAGAGCCCCGCTCCTCCTCCCACTCCCATTGTCCTGCTCTGCCTTTCAGGAGCAGTGGGAACCAAAGGAAGGACAAAGTACTGCCAGCACAGCCCTGCTCAGGGGCTCTGCTCTGAGGGGCTGTACTAAGCCAGACAATAAACTGAAGCCTAGAAATGAATGTGTGGAACAGATATAAGCAGCTCCAGTCCAGCTGCTGTTCTAGACTGACCTTCTTTTGCTTCAATGGAAATCAGAGCTAATGGTGCCAGCTTCAGCATGCACTGGGGGATTAACTATTGTGATTCATGTTAAATTGCCACACTAATTTAATTCTATCAGACCTCAAGGCTTGGGTTTGGAATGTTTTTTATACATTGCAAAGTGCTTTTACTGGATACCCTGGGTCACCAGTACCATCACACTCCTATTCCTCAACTTCAATCTACCACAACAAATATATTATCTAGCACGCAATACAAATATCTAAAGTAATTTCTCTTAAACATATCAGCTGTAGCACATCAAAAGTGTCCGACTGCTATAGAAACACTGTACAACGTTACCATTTGTGAGAAAATATGTTGTCTTGTAAATTTTATAGTAAGACCTTTATAAAAAAAGTTGTTACATCTGTCAAACCAACCATATTTTAAAAAACATGCCAGTAAGTGCTGTGAAAAGACTCTAAATAAATGCTGAAAACATCATATGATTTTGCATCAGTAAAGTGAGTCAATATTATCCAGTGAGTCACCTAGCTAATTCACAGCAAATTTCTGTGATGGTATAAGATGGAAGGTGAACACACATTTCCAGAGATCCTTCAGGGCAAATCAAATATGCAAGCTAGGGCAGGACAAATAATTGCAAAATATTAACAAGCTGCAGAAATCCATTTTCTGCACTTTACGCTTGATAATATGTCAGTGCTCACATGCTCCTGCTTCATTCTTGGCACTGGAAACAATCAGAAAGTAAAGACACACCATTATAGAACCAACAGAACTGCAGGAACCATGGCCATTAGTTACACCCTTTTTGAAAACAGTAACATTTCACAATCACAGCAAAAGATTTTTTCAATAAACTAAAGCAAATATCTTTTATGTATTAAAATGACAGCAACATAATTTCCCCTACTAATAGGAAATTGCAATAATTATTAGTGGTGTAAGGAAATACAGCAGAGGCTGTGGTTTACAGTAAGCCAGTGTAAGAATGCATCTACCAAGGACCTGAATAGAATCCACACACCCAGATTCTCATTCTCTCTCTCTGTACCTGTATACTGTATCTATTTATCTATCTAAAAATAAAGAAAATCCATTCATAAAGAAGACTTTAACAGTTTGTATTTAATGGGGCATTATCCACAATATTAATGGGAGGCTGTTAGGTTTTGGTTTCCATGTGTTGGTTTTTGCTGCCCTGAAAATTCTCCTCCCAATGCCTTCCTCATTTGTAGTAGTGAAATTTGGGAACTGGCCAATATTGCTACCATAATGTTATAGGGAATTCACACTTCAGTCCAGAAAAGCAGTTTTTCAGCAGGCAGTATATACTAAACACTAATTAGCACTGAGCACTAATTTAAAATATGTATTATATATGTTACTCTGTATTACTTGGTATGAATCTCATATAACTAACCTTCAAGTAATTATATTAGAATTTTGCCTTCCTATTAACTTTTGATCAAAGAAACATATCCCATTGAAATTGCCATCTGCTGAACTTGCTTCTTGACTTTGTTTCATCTTTCTGTGACATGGGAATAATCACCAATACTACTGGGGAAAGGATATATAAATAACACCTGAAATAAGTTTCCTCTCTTCTGAAATCTGCAGGGGTTTGACTAAAAAGAAGAAAAGAGGGTTTTGTTCTGTGTTAGTGAATGGCTGAATCTCCTTTCATGATTTCTGCTGATCAGTGAAAAAACAGAAAGGAAAATACAGCTTGGAATCACTATGATCCTTATAAATGCTCTTATATTAAATGCTTATGCAACAAACTGGAAGATTCACAGTGGCATTAAAAATAATCTCATTTGTGAAGCAGATATGAAAATCCTCCCTATTGATGAGATAAGCTTAAAACTATTTGATACAGCAAGCAAGGAACTGCTCCCATTAATTGTTGCTCCAAACACTTTCATATACTTAACATGGAAACAACATTCCCAGAGAAGAAGTTACTGGATAAACTAATTAATGATTTGGTCTGGTAATTTCAACATCACCATATTAAAAACAAGTAAGGGAAGCTCTGGGTGTGTCCCACCTGCAGAAGAAAGGTGTCTTCTTGCCACATGCAAGTCTAATTTAGCCACTTAAGAGTTTCTCAACTGGCAGACCAGTTAAATTCTGGGTTTACTCAACAGTACTTCTACCAACCCACACCAATCTGTCTTTCATTTCATTAGGAATTTACTTCACTACTGGTTACCAAATGTTAACTAGAATGTGTTAAGAGCAGACCTTTCCATCTCCCCAAAGAGGAAAAACACAAGCTGATTAATTTGATAGAATTTCTCCAGTCAGAAACAGGAAGAACCAAGAGTCACAAGAACCTCATCTTCTCAGCAGATTTACTCCTCTTTTATATATAAAAAGTAACCTTACCTTTTGAAAAAATCCACCAGCTCAAGAAGATGCTGATAATCCCCCATCCCTTTCACAGAAACAGACCTCCTCAGTTATTCAATTTATTTCAAACTATTCAAACACAGAACGTCTCTTCAACAAATATCCAACAATCCCTGCTGTGTTATGGGCAGTCCTGCCCTTCCAACAGCATGTAACATTGTCCTCAAATAGTTAAGGCTGTGTTGCTGCCTAAACTTCTTCAAGTCTTTTTTTTCCTTCCTAGGTAACCAAAAGCAATGCACAAGGCAGAATTCTAGAAAGCTTTTGAAACTTGCATGGGCAAGCAGATGGTGACCTATACCTGCAGCACAGACACCCAAGAAGACCTCTGGGGCAGGAACTTAACACTTGTGCATTTTTATAGAGAGCTAAGGCAACAGAAGTCTTAATGTGCTTAAGCCTTCTAAGTGCTACAACTAAATAAACTCTGCAGCATAAATTACCTAACACACAGTTCTTTTGTCTCAGAGTCTGACCTGAATAATAAAAACCTGGGTTTGGTGATCCATTCTGGCAGATGTATCATATCCTACATGAAGATTACCAAAATAATTACAAAAACTTTTAAAATCCTTCCACTTTTTCCTATTTACTTCCTGTCAAAAGCTATGGAGTCACTATGCCTGCACAGATTTGCTAAACCTGCAAAATATTTTCTCTGTGTTGCAATTTTAACTTTTAACATGTCTTTGAAGGAACTCTTAATTGGTCAGATCCTGAAAGTTTGATTATCCAATCTGGACATGAGAACAATATTGCTCAAAATGGAAGGAGCCTTAAAGATCAATTAGTTCCAATCCCCCTGCCAAGGGCAGGGACACCTTTCATTAGACCAGGTTGCTCAGGGCCCCATCCAACCTGGCCTTTACTTTCAGGGATGAGGCATTCACGATTTCTCTGGGCAATCTGTTCCAGTGCCTCACCATCCTCACAGCGCAGAATTTCTTCCTAATATCTAATTTAAACCTACTCTCCTTCAGTTTGAAACTATTGCCTCTTGTCCTATCACTACATGCCCATGTAAACAGATTCTCTCCATCTTCCCTTTAGGATCCCTTCAGGTACTGGAAGGCCGTCATTAGGTCATCCAGAGCCTTCTTTTTTTCCAGGATGAAAATAGCATTTGCTCAGTGAAAATCAAAAACTGATTTTCATCTTTGAAAAGCCATTGCTTTATCACACTGAACATATTTGTTGCTTTTTCCTGGGGTTTTAGAGTTTTTAGCTTTTTCCTTCCTTTTTTTTTTTTCCTCCTAAAAAGAGATTGACTACTCTCCTCACTCACATCTCCATCCTTTCTGCTCAGCTGCCCCATTAATTAATTCCAGGGTTTTATTTGGGAGATGGTCCCTTCTGGCTTGTATTTTTCTTTTGCAATAAGCCAATACCCTACCAAACATTCAGTGTCTGACAAGATAACAATTTCTGGCCCAACAAGACATGTTTTAAATGTTGCTTCTTCTGCTCTGAAGGACCAAGGAGAGGTCACAGAAAGGCAGCAGACTCTGGAGGCGAGAAGTGCTCTACATACTGCTCTGGAACAGCTTTGCTCTGAGATAACAGGGTAGACAGATCAGGCTATGGCTCATTTCTCTACACACATTCCACATTCTTTTGACTTTTGGAAGTTTTGTAATTTATTCTACATGAAACAAAAATTGACACAGTAGAGAAAAAAACACCCTTGGTGTAATACTATTATCATCAGAGGAAACAGATCGAAAGAAAAAAAATATTCTCCTACGAAAAGAAGGTAAACAGACAAAAAATATCATAGATTGGCTACACAGCCTTAACAAAGACTCAAGAACTAAAGCACTCTCAGAAAAAAAAAAAAAATAAAGGTCAGCGGTGCTGGTAAATGAAGAAGAAAAACCAACCAAACAATCCAAAACCAAACAAGGTAACTAAACTAATTAACTTCAGATTCCCCAAATGCTTCCCAGAAAAGTAAATCTTTCTGTTTTCCATCTATTTCAGAGGATATATAACCATAAGTAGTGCACATTGCTCCTATAATAGAGTGAATAACCCAACAAATGACAGAAGACACAACTGCTTTGAAATGATAGCTGAAGTTTTACTTGTCAACAGCAAAGAGAGGAAAAGAAAGAAAAAGAGTATTACAGTACCTTAACTTATAAAATGTTCTATTTTATTCAATCCTGCTTTTCCATTTAGTTTTCCTTTATTTTACTAAAACTTTAAAATACAATAAAGCTTTTAAAAGTATCTGTCTGAATTCAGTTTCTTTTGGCAGATATTTTCCTCCTGGCTTCTCTAATCCGTTTTATATGAGCTGGCATCTTAAAAAGCACGCTTTAGTATGCAGAACCTAACAGTACTGCTGAACCCTCCTGACTGCCTGCTTCTCAGAAGCAAAAAAGACATTATCTCCCCAAATGACCTGCTCTAAACAGTGTTCTCTTTTGCACACGAGCTACCTGCCACCCCATGCCCTGTTACTTGTTATTCATAGAGCTGCACATCAAAGAGAACCAATCCTGAGAGCACATACAGGAAAACTTTCTCTTTTGGTTAAGCACAGAGCTATTTATATCATAGTGTGTTGCTTTCCATGTACATAAATGAATTTGGTTTTTATGCAAATTCCCTTGGAATATTGGAGACTTCAGTCTCTTATTAAATACACACAGAGCAGCAACATAATATTGTTTCTATAAGAGAGCAACACTGAGACTGATACACATACAATGATGTACAGCTGCTTGTCTATAGAAAGCTGCAGTATGTGCCCCGTGATTTCAGAAAGTTCTGAGCAGAATGTTATACTGAGCTGACAAAAATGTAGAATGTCAGTCACCTCAGTTTAATACTTATTTCAGGAAGAGAAGGTTAAAGGAACTCCATTCTTGTCTGCTTGCTAAATTACCCCAGAATACATTTTAGTACTTTATAATCTGTTACATACAACATTCAATATCCTACTCTCTGTATGAATAATAAAAAATGTTATTTTCAGCTTGTCAAAAGAAGTATTTCTGTTTTTACAGCACAGTGCATAATGAATTAATTACACACTAGGTAATTAGAATCTAAAATATTCACCATGGTAACTTAAAAGGATACTGAATACTACTTAAAGACTGACATGCTCTTTGACCCCAACCAGCTTTCTTTGAACACAAAACCTCTCGAATTTCTCAAACGTCAAGCCTTGCTGCTTTTCCACAGAAGTCAGAGCCTCCAAATACAGCAGAAATCCTGTCTTTATGATGCTCTGCAGAACAATGAAAGAAGAGGCAATGCTCGTCTGTTGGCTGTTACAGACATTCAGTTTACAAACCCCCTATACATCATTTGTAAGCACATCAGGCCTTATTTGCCCCACTTAATGTGCTCCCTATTTTACTTGCATATTGAAAACCCCCTCATGTTACTGTGACTAACTTTTTAATATTAATTTTTTTCTGTTTAATCACTTCATGATTCAACCATTTCATAGTTCAGCTGTTGCTTCAATGGGATGGTCTCTAACAGATTTGTTGACAGTCTGAACTACATGTAGGTTCTGGCTAGAATGGCATTTTCCACAATCTTGTGCAAGAAACAAATGTGATTTAAGAAGAAAATGCAATTGTAATGAATCGGTTTCCAGTGCTCTAGGATGTATAATCCCACTCAGAGCTTTTCAATTCTCTAAATATCTGCCTTCCCCAGAGATTTTGTGCACACACTAGATCTCCTCTCCCAGGAAGACTAACACATGCCATCCACACACAGTTTCCTCCTGTGGGTGCATATTCATAACAAAGTGCAGAATGAACACTTTGTTGCTTATCCAGTACCTGAAGAGTTTATGTATGCTGTGTCCCCTTATGCTAAACTAAAGGACTTGGAAGTAGGTAAATGAGAGATTTGCATATCAACAAAACACTTCTGACAACTCCAGCTATTAATGTGTAGCTTCCCTTCCTCCCTTCAATGCCTGTCCACATGATCATTCACACCGACTCTGATTCAAAGCAGTATCCTCCCACATATTCACAGTTGATTAGGAGTTAGATTAGAGAGTCTTTCAGCTGCACAGCTGACACAGGACCGCCAAGAACAGCTTTGCTTCTGGATGTCTCTAGAAAAGGGCAGAGTTTGGTAACAGGGTAGCAAACAAGGGGGTTACTTTTGGATGTCAGGAGTACAGAATTTCCCACGAGCTCAGCACTAATTCAAACACTGATAGATGTAGCTGGGTAAGTAAATGCAGGCAAGTATCTCACGACAAACTCTGATGACTTGTTACCCTGTTAGTCTCCTTAGTGATAGGCTTATATTGAGTATAATTATTCTGAGTAACCAAAACATCAGAGTTAAATAAAAAAATAAATTCTGAAGCTGAAGTGTTCAAAGCACATGGTCATCCAAATTGTAACAGGACAAGCAAGTAACATAATCACATACCTTGAACTGACAGCATGCATTGCTACAGAATAATTATTAAATAATAACTCTAAAATTAAAGCAAGTCTCTGAATTTCAGTGGTGGCCAATAACTGTCTCCTAAAAATCTGCAGTTTTCACAGTGACAGCATGTCTCTTTAAAACCACCTGAGTCAGATATCTAAAGGGCCAGGGCCATGGAGCAAGAGACCACAAAGTAACTTTCCACCTTTCTGGTGAAATTGGTCACCAGTCAATTTCAACAGAAGTCATAACTTTGCAGCGGTCTCAAGGAAGCCAAGTGTCTCTTCACCTTATGAAAATCATAGCTGTGTATGAAGGGAAATCCAGACCTACAGCCTATCACGGAAAACAGAACTGTAGCTCAGAGTAATTGCCACTGGTTTAATGAAGACGTGCACAGCTGCCTATGGGCTCAGGAAAGACAAGACATAAATCCTGAGGAAATCAGGCTTCATTAGTTCTGCTGCCTATAAGGAAACTGCAATGGGAGAACACGCAAAGGGAAAAGTTTATTGTATAAGAAATCAGTCCAATCTCCTTCAGAGTATCTGTCCCTGTACAGTCTTGATAAATACAGTCTTGATTTTCATTCCCTTCCCTGTTTACAACCTGCATTTATCAGAATTCTGCCATTTTCACTAGTCCCTCAGCACATAGGTACACAATTTCTAAATTTCTTTTTACTTTAATCTAAAAAAGACTGTAAGACTCTATGCCCAAAGTACCTTTTAGCCTTTTTCTGTCTCTAAATGAAAGTTATTGTTCTATTTGAGAGAGAAAGCAGGTAAGAAATTTTATAACAATTTTAAAGAATAAAATTAATGCAAGCATGACAGAAGGAAACTGTCAATGGCAACAAAAATCAGAATAACTACAACTTACTGCTTTGATAAACTTGAAAACACTCATAGTTTATAGAAATGTAGCTCTCAAAGGAGTCAGGAGAGTAATATCTGCCATGGCAACCAAACAGAGCAGTCTTCTGGCACTTTCTGAATGAGCATTTAGGAGGAGATTAATTCAATACTCTGCATGATGAAAGGGCTCTTGAGATCCATAACTGTCTCCCACAAATTACCCTTATTGTACAACTGGATGTTTAGAACAGATTGCACATTATCTATATTGAACTAGAGCTTTCACAGCAAATTTATATGAAACAGATTAAGCCCACATGATGTGTCACACTATTTTTCACCCACTCATTTCAGGGCATTTATAAAAATGGGCATTTTATTAAATGGATTGTTGCAGTTATGCAGGATTTATTTTTAAGCTTATTTATATTTAGAAATACTGTAAAGCCTTTTTACTATGAAACTTTGAAATTTCTAAGACACATAAAAGCATAAAAAGATACTACTACAGAATTTACAGTCTGGTATGTAAATGGACAGCAGAAAGTCTGCCACGTAAGCGAGCATTATCGTCTTTGTTGTGCATTTCACGCTGTTCTGAACTTAAATTCAAAAGATGACATACCTTAATAAATAATTATGTCTTCCTGTTCTTTTATATATATATATATATATATATATGAAACCATATTTTTCAGCAAATGCAGCACCTGATGAGCACCAGACAGCTCAATGAAAGCAAGTATTTTATAGAACGCATTTTAAAAAGTGCGTTAAACCTCCACCTGCTTCGTCAGAATCTAAATTACTATGGAATCTTTCTTCCCAGGACAAAAGTGATTTGGTATTTTGTTTACTGATTTCCTTACATTGCATCCAATCATACTGTGCAACATAAAAACCAGAAGAAACTCAGAGTAAAACAAGATCTAGAGTGCAAGCGCATTATAAATGATTGCAGGAGAAAAGAGCCAGTCAGTTACTCTTAGGAAAGAGGAAATAATGTATTTTCTCTTCTGAGGCTACTGAAAACTCTTCTCTGCAGCCCAGCAATGCTCAAGATGAAGTATTTCACCTGCTGGATTAAATGAAGAACTTTCCCGTTGTTTGCAGTTATGAGTAACACCTGAATTGCACAAACTGTTCTGGACAATGCACACCCAAAAAGTAATCTTAGCCAAACTGAAGAGAGCTACTTGAGATTGAAGATTATAAATAGCTTTGATTCAGTTTTGTATCTGGCAACTGCAATGAATGAAAGGTGAACTTTTCAAAAAATTTCTAAAGGCCACACAATTTGTAGTGATAGACAGTGGAAATTAGACACTTAATCCATCATCATTTCTGAAAATCTCACTTTGGCTTTGATTACATTATCATACATTATTTCTGAAAAAACCCTATCTTCTTTACAAGTAGGAATACATTAGGCAGGCAAAAAGAAAAACAAAAAAGGAGTGAGTGTAATTACAATTTTGAAGATCCAAGACTTACATAGAGCTACCATTTATTTGCAAATGAGACAATTCTGAATCTACATCACTTATTTTGTACTCTGTACTGTGTGTGGAGGAACTAAGTATCCTGAATAATAAACACCATGTAAATCAAGGAACAGCAGTTAGGTTCTAAGCAGAGAAAAATAAGTATTTACCTTGCCATTAAACAGTGAAAATAAAAATAAATTTAGGGTTGCTTTTATAAAGCAACCTCACTCACTGAACATCCTGTAAAACTTGGACTGAGCTAAGAACATTGGGTGGAATAAAAATCCAGAGCACAAGGAGCAAAGCTGTGGTTTGCCAAGTTCCCTTCAATTTACTACTTCTCACTTCAGTCCCATTTTACAATTATTATATCATTGACAAACCTTCAGCCCTCACTTTGGTACTGATAATTAATGCTGTTATAAGTTGTAGAAGGTCTTTAAAAACATGAGGCATATTAAGCATTCCAACATCACTTAAAAAAATCCCTCTGGGCTTGGGAGTAAGAGGCTCTCAAATCAAATGAAGTTGGGCTGATTATTACAGATAAAGACTTTCATATTTCTTGACTCTTTTAAAAAGCAATGAAGTGAAACAGATTTGTACGTTTCACCATTTAAACTCTACAGGAAAGCTACACAGGTTCTAATACCTGTATTTTAGAAAACAGTTGAGGCTTTGCAAACCAGTATAATGATACCTCTCCCAGAAGCACATCTGTTGATTAACAAACCTCCAAAACAAATCTTTCCTGTATAAATAGAATTAAATGTGTTACAATTTCAAGTCAACGTATTTCCAAGGAATTAGAAACACTAATTTGAAAATTGTCTCAAAGGATTTGCAGAAGTACTTACATGATGGAGTAAATTACTTCTCCCCAATACTACTGCCTCAAGATTATTATTTTTCAAAGCTCCTCTTCACAAACAAGCTAGACAAATCTACAAAATGTGGTAAGAATTTGAATTTGCAATTCATGAAAGAAAATATGTAACCAGAGAGCAAAGAATCATTCACAGATATGAACCTATCCCAAAACCAAATTTATCTGTCTCCATGTCAGGCAAATCTGAGGCTTTATGCCTGCATTCTTCCCTCCTTCTCTTTCATAAAAAACCCCAACCACAAATGTCACAGTTAAAATTATCTGATTTGTGCCTTTAAATTTTCACCATTCTCTTCAGCCTACTGTTCCTTCACATGAAACTAAATTCTTCTGACTTTTGGAAGTTTTGTCATCTATTCTGCACCCACTTGCTCCATTCTGACACAGAGAACTTAACTCTTCTCATGGCTTTGCCAAAAAGTAATTCCTTGCTAGCAGGCTTCTCTCTTAATATCGTTGTTCATTCATGAGGCCACACAGGTATGGAACAGCTCTCCATGAGCACTCAGAAAAAGTATCCTGAAAAATCACTTTTACTGTATAAAGAACAGTTCAGAGAACTCTGATCAGGCACTTATTAGTCATTTATCATTAACATGTTTTCCTGGGAGGGCTAAGAGCTCTTCATTAGATCTGATTAGATCAGCCAAAATACCTGATTGGGGTTTTTTTTACCATGTCCTCCCAGAACCTATTTTTGCTATAGTTCTAATATTGTAGTTTAATGCAATAGAAAGTATTATCTAATCTTAGTTATAGATATCACTACTTGTCTCCCATAATAGTTACAAGTAAAAAACTGGAAATGCAGCATGACCTGTAACATATTTAGAGTATAGTATTGGGAAGGGAATATATTTTGTAGGAGTGAGTTCTTTTTATGACTGAGTAAAGACATAATGAGAGCTGTACTTCATATTAGGAAAGTTTTATAGTTCCAGATATTCTGAATGAATGTAAAATTTAAATTTAGTAAGATGTGTTCTGAAGGCAACCTTGTCATTTAAACACCTTTTGAGTCCTTAGGAACAGGGCTGACTGTTGCCTTGGAAACAAAGACTGCTCTAGCGTGTTCATTTCAATGGATTCAGTCAATTTAAAGTCAAATTTCCAACTGCTAATTTTATAGACAGTGCAGGTGCAAAAGTTTTTAAGATCAGAACAGAAACGGTTTGCAATGCTGTTCCCTGACAACAATGTATATTTATTTATTTATTTTGCACTGCCCTTGGGAAATGAGGATATTCTTGCATAACACTCTCCAGGAAACTCAATTATATATTGTCCCTCTGCATAAGAGGGTGATTATGATAATTGAGGAAACAAACCTGAAAGTAAAAATGCAAAAACCTTCAGGCATAAACAAACAACGTATAATTTGGTCCTTGTGTTCTTTAAACTGATCTAGGATATTTATATATAAAAACAGGAAAACAAGTAAAAAAACCACCCTATGCTCTATTTCTATGGATACACTCTTTTTTCTATGTATCTATGTTTAGATAAAGTATTTGTAAAAATGAGGATTAACATTTAAAAAGACATTCCATTCATCATTTCAGTGAAGCCACTTTGTTTAAACAAAGCATAAAAAAAGGACAGGAAGAGACATTACCAAGCAGGACCTTTGATAGGGAATGACCCTCATATTTTCTGAAGCTCAAATTCAGTCTTGTATTAATGGGCCCCATTATTCACCCTCAAGTAAATCATGACATATCTAATTTTGTCCCTTACTTGGTCAACATATAAACATTCCATTTTCAAACAGCATTTAAATTATGAGCCAAGTTCTTAGCTGGTTTCTACCCATGAAAATATTGACATTTCACCCTGAAGGAGACTTGTCCCAAGATGCTCCAAGTACAGTTAACAGAGAGGGGTAGGTTCCTTCAAAGACTGAGATTCCTCTTCAGAGGAACCTCTTTCTCTGTTTTCTTCAAGACATGGAGGAGACTGGCATATCTTAAGCAATTTTTCCCAGTATGTATACTATTCAGTGCAGGTAATTTCGTAGTCCTAGCTAAGATAGCAAAATGCCAGTACTACATAAATACCTCTAATCAGCTATAGGGGTTTAATGCTGTTAAAAATATTTTTCTTTCTTACATGCAGAGGCCCCTTAACTTCTATTATCTCCCATTGTCAGAAAGTTACAAAGCACATCCCCAGAGCATTCATTCATCAATCCAGTTTGCAGAAACTATTGTTTCCACTCAGCTGTAAAAGAATCACTCACTTGTCCATCTTATATCTGCATTCTCCATTCCTGCTGGTGAAATTCAACCACACTTTACTTCAGTATTTCAGGATTTAATATATATAAAACTTTCTCATGACTAGCCTTGCCTTTCTAATCAAACTGCAGAACCCCTATCTAAAAGACTGATGAAAATGGAAGTCATTTAACAAGAAAAGAAAGAACAGTTCATACAGAAAAAAAATTATTTTTACATAAGCATATGCGGTATAGGGGCCACAGGCAGCACATATACCCAAAGGGGGAAAAAAATCCCCAAACCCTAAAAAATCCCTGAAATAATAAATAAAATTTATTAAACAAAGCAGCTACTGAACAATTCAGCATTTAAAAATTGCCATGGACGAGTTGATTCAGTATTACCAAAAAACAGTTTTAAGGGTATATGGCTATGTACAGACTCAGAGGCAAATGCAGGTGTATAAACATGTGTATATATGCACAGGAGTTAGTGTATCAGGAAAATAAAAATGTACTTCTAATAGAATAAGAGAACTCACAGCTAACATATATTTCAACGTGATAATGAAGGCAGGAATTGCTCATTATTTTTCTACTGTGGAGACAATGAAATTGCTTGATTTTGGTATCAATGCAAAGCTAAAAAGCAAATGAAGGAACAAGATCTTCTGAATGTGCCATGTGCAACTACCTTTCCTGTCACTCCTCCACCTTCCTCAACTTTCAATTTCAGGTTTCAGTATTCAGCTTTTTTTGCACCAGGCTTTCTTTGGAAACCATCACATTCTGTTATCACTGAAATGAAGGCCTTCAAGAACTGAGTATTTTGAGTGTTATAACTAAAATGTGTTCATAATGAGGGTAAATTAAATGCCATTTAATCTATTTGAGAGGCTGGGAGATATTGTTCAAATACTGAATATTGTGATGAGTGAACTGAACAATTCAGAATAGATTCTTTTCTTCCATAGTTCTTTGTTTGTGTCCTTATAAAAATCAATGTAAACAAACTGCCTAGCAGAGCAAGGCTGCCATGGGTATTTAAATGACTTTTTTCAGCTTGTTTCTTTTCCTGGATTAATTCCATTGTCACTTTGTGTAGATCTGTGGAACACTCACAGTGGCAAATAAATGATGTTTACAAAATACCCACTGTACAGGGACTTTAAAATGCCTAACATCTGATTAGAGTCCAGGGTGAACTGCAATGAGGCAAGGAGTGCAGTTATGAAATCAGGTTCAGGAAACTCACTGCATGACAACCTAACAATCTCTCCCATGGAGACAAGAAATACTAAGACAAGTAAAACACAGAAATGTGAAACTGGGAAGATTAGAAGAGTCTACACACCAAGATGAGTAATGACAGAAACTCTTTCAGAACAAAACACAATGAACAGAATACAAAAAGCAGGTACAAAATTTGAGAGAATAAATTTGAGAGAGAAAGGGGAGGAGACTATTTTTATACCAAACAATTCTGTAAACCACATTTATTTCATACTCAGGGACACTTTGTCAGATGACAGTAACCATCCAGCCGCAGATTGATGTAGAGAACTAGCTTGTTGCAAGAGCAATGAGCTAACTTGTTTGCCCCTTGCTTACATAAAGACTCAATGCTGAAAAACCACTATTTTACCTTAACTGGTTCTTTAAGTTATATTGTATGGATTTGCTGCTGATACACTTGACACCCATGATTGTTGTGGACAGCCAGTCCTGAAATCCCAGCTGGAGAAAAAACAACCAGCTCCTTATTTCTTTATAGATAAGAAACCAGTAAGATATAAACTCTGCTGTGGCAAAAAATTACAGTGCAGCATGATGAACACAGGCTATACATACTGCATATATATATCTCCACATGTAAATAATTGTATTATATAATTTCATAATATAAAAACAGCCTGCAGAGTTGTTGCTCCCAGTGACTAGTGGCTTGCAAGTGGACAGGATGTTTGTGTGAAATGTTCTACTTAAACAGAACAGGAACTGCAGTATGGCTTCATGGGGCAATCCTCCTAGACACGGGAAATAAGGACAGAGAACTTCCTCAAGGAAAAGACATGAAAGTCAGTTTGCACTAAAATGCAAAAAAAGCACTTATTTGCAAACTGGCCATTGAGATCCCACCAACTGTGAGGTGACAAAATGTGTTTCATGGCACAGAAGAAGGAAAACAGGCTACAGTAACTTCTGCCAAATGTCTCCTTGCAGAGTTCACGGAAAGCTGAGATTACTGTAGGACCAGCCAAGAGACTGAAATAGCTGAAAGCTTTCTGCAGGAGGCTGAGGGGGAAGGTCTGACATACAGCTGAACTGCCCCTCACTCTGGCAGTGAATTGCACCAACAGCACTCTAACACGCCAGAGGCAGCAATGCTGGGTATGAACACAAAACCCAACTTCAGTTCTGAGAAGCACCATCAGGCAGAAGAGGTAACTGGGCTACAGGCTGGACCCAGGTATTAGCAGTCTCTAATAAAAAATGTGTTCAGTTTAGTTCAGTGTTGGTCAGGTACAGAAGCTTCACCTTAATGGTGACTATCCCACAACCAAAGCAAACTGTTTCTGGACAGAGTGAAACTAATACTGCTCCTGTTTTGTTTGAACAGTGACCATTACAGCACTGTCAGCATTTGGCTCTGGGCACATGATCTGTGTTCCACAACATCTGGATGAGAAGAAGCTCCTTGCAAACACTCCATGCCATCTGCACAAAGGCATTGTGCTGCCTTTCCCACCTCCAAGCAAGTTTTTGAGAGGAGACTGAAGGATGAAAAAGAACACTCCTTTGCAAAGCTGAATTCAATTTCCCAATAACTTAAGAAGAGAATGTCTTATAGAGTTCTCATCTGTTATCTGTTACAGTTACTACAGTGATTTCAACCATTTAACCTGTAATATAAATTAAATCTGGCACACTGTCAGGAAGGAGCTGTAGCTATCTGACCAAAGCATGAAGAATCGAGCTCTTACTGCTACCATTAAAATGTGCTGCAGAGGGTGGAAAAGGCTCATCATCAAGCACCTTTCGATTTTCATCTTATAATGCGATGGATTAAAGAAGCCTCAGCAAATATTCCCCCGTGAGAAATACCCATGCTTCTATTTGCAGGAGAACTGAAGTTAAATCTGCAGAAGATTTTACTAGCAATAACAAAATAACTAGCAAAAAAAATGCTGAGCTGCAATTTTTTTTTGCAAATGCAAAGAAATGCTTATTCAGACTGCACATAAAGAGCAGGCCCTTCCTGCTGGGCCTAAAAACTCCCCACCACTTCATAGTATTGAAACATGTTCCACTGCAATACAAGTTGCTGTATGTGATTTACACTTTTATACTGATACTCAGTTAAAAAAAATTAATTTCTCATGGACACTTGATTCTCTTCTTCTTACAAATCATTGTATTACTTTTGAATATTTTGATATGTGTCTCTCATGCAATCATGCTGCCACTGCTGCAGAAATAACAGAGATGCCCATTTTCCAAGAGTGCTGTGTGTGTTTCCCGGCTGGTTTCAGGCGGGTGGCAGTGAGTTTTGGAAGAGCAGCCGGCGACCTGGAGCATAGGGGAGCTCTTATGTAATATGCTTATACACCTTACATAACTTTCATATACTGTGACAGCCAAACCATCTCCCAGATATTTGACTATCTGACAGCTCTCCCTCTCTAACTCTCTCACTATCTGGCTTTCAAGGAGATATTTTAAAGAACTCCGAACAATCCTCCCTCACTTCCCCCGCCCGCCGAGCTCCCCAGTTACAGACACTAATGGCATCATGCTAGCTACCAGCAGGAACAGATGAGGTCTCTGCTTTTTGGACACTTTCACATATATCCCCTGCCAGTAAACCTAACTTTAGAAAAATCACATTTTGCACACTACAGCCATGGTTTCACAGCAGGAGAAACCTGTGTTTTTACAAGCGCTTTTTCTTCTCAGTCCCCAGTAATTTAATCTCTAGCTGAGTGCATGGCAAATATTAACCAAGGGCATTCACTGAGGAGGAAGGGAAAGAAAATTTGTTGAGTAGTAAGTAGTATTTAACTCAAGTATTTAATAAAGCTACAACTTTTGAGCATATTCTGTGAAAAAATAGTTCTTACCAAGTGATATCTGAGATCTCTGCTGATATCAATGCAAATAACAAGACATTTTAAAGAAAATTACCTCTATTTCCCTTTTCTAACATAGTTACACAATAATAATGCATTTTTTAATATGTTTGTTTATAATAATTTATAGCTTGCAGAAAACATTTGGGAAATAAAGTCTTTCCAGAAACTCTAGGTATAAATAATGAACTCTTACATTCTTGGTCAACAAAAAATTTAACTCCTAGCACATTGTTGTAGCCTAACAGCCTCATTTAGCACCAGTATTATAATGATACTGGCAGAATACAAAAAGTAGAGATGCTATTGCAAGTATGAAACAACATCTTACTTCTCAAGTGCCAGCTTTAAGGAAGTAGAACCACTCTGGTTTTCTTGCCATGGAAGTTGGGACCTTAACTGTGAGATACCCTCTCTTTAACCTTGTCAACAAAAATGAAACGCATAATCTGAATTTTAAAAGTGGCATTTAGCAGTAGCAAGCTTAGAAACACAGTCAGAGGATACAAGATAATTTGACCTAAAAAAGCTAAGAGGCTTTGGGCATTAAAGCAGACTCTCAAATGTTTATCTTAGCGCAACAGTTTTGCCCTCAAAGCTACCCAGTACGATTAATGTTTGCTGGAAAATATTATGCACGCACAATACCTAAGTAGAAAGACAGTAACTTTTAAATGCATATCCTCCAGGGAAAGCAGTTGCCTACAGTCAGCTGAACTTTTCAAAACCTGCTTATTGTGACTATAAAGATGCCTTTAAGAAAATAAATAAAGCAAATCAGTAGTTACAAAGGAAACATGCAACTCAAGTGGTAGGCAGAAAGCAGGGGCAGCTGGAACTCAGCTACACATTATGGAGGTGCTGGTCAGAACTCCCTAAGCAAAATTTCCCCCTAGAACTACAGGAGATTCCAAACAGAAAGATTCAACTTATGTATTTTTAAGTACTCCTTGCATGAAACAAATCCTTCTGCACATAAGTGCCTCTCATAAGAAAGCTAATTACTAATGGAATGTTTAATTTATAATTAAATTAAAATTTCAGATGCACAATAGAACTTTATATAAGAGTCACACATGTAAATAACGCAATATATGCATGAATACGTACCTATTCCTCATCAGTGCAATATTTTCTTCGTCCATAAAGTTAACAAAGTTTGAAAGACTGGACTTTTAAGTGTCCCAGTCCAAAGTGACAGAGATGACCTTAGCTATTTTAAGAAAATAAACAATATCATGGCACTGTTATGTTGTGGTGTAACTGCCGGGCATACTTCAAAAACACAACAGGCCATGAGATCAAACCAAGTAATGATATCTTGTCTAACGACAACAACCAAACTGGCAATGCTCCAGACTGTCCATGTTTTGGCAGATAAAGGAGTTTTCCATGAAAAACGAACAGGAAAGTACCCTTAGCACCTAATATCCCCACTCTGGTGGCAAGAAACAGATTAGGTAAATCAATTCAGGTACTGTAATCAGGTGGAAGAAAAGAAACTACAGGAATCTTGCCAACTTGAATTTCCCCAAATTTGGTAATCTGTCTGGCTTTCATTGTGTTAGCAAAATGTTAACCTGGCCTCCAAGAAAGAGGACTATTTGTACCAACGCGCATTATTTGACCATCTATACATAAACAGAGGAAAAAAGGAGTCAGCTAAAGCCCTGAAGCATGTGATTTGATTATAATAATTTTCTTAAAGCAAATTTGCAAGCATCATTAACCAGCTAAAAGTAAATCAAGCCATCATATTTTCCACAAGCCCATAAAATAAAGTTACAGAAGCTCAAAATCATATATTACAGAAGGCAAAAGGACCTTCATGACAATTTGGTCAAACATCTCTTCTCATATATAAAAGCTAAAGACTTTTTCCCACCAAACCCAACTGAAATATATTAAAACATCTGCAAATAATCATCCTATATCCTTGGCATCAAGGATAATGAGTTGTGGCACTGCTTCCTGAAGGATACTGTAGACCCTAAAGCCAAAAATGGTTCAAAAGGGAACAGAATGCTACCATGGAAGAAAGAATAACTGAAGATTACTAAATACAAAGATACTGCATCTGTCTTATAAAATTCAAGAGCTAGAAATTACTGGAAATTGTGAGTTTTAGGAGGAAGTACAGCACCTAGTTGCCACATTTTCCTGCTCTTTTCTAGACATTTGTGGATGCTGGTAGAGATGGCATACTATCTTTGATGAAAGTTTGTCCCTCATACACTTGTTTTCTAGTCTGGACCAACATCCACCTATTTTCACAGATACAAAAGCATGCCTCCTTTATGTAATGTCTGATTTCTGACACTGGGCCACATGACCTTTTCATCAAGAAGTCAAAAAGGTCTCCCACTACACTTCCATGCACTAGCAAATACATACCTACATAACTCACATAACGACACCTCTCACCCTTTTCTTGACAAGCTAAATAAATTGTCCCTAAATAATCCCCCCTGTATTATGGCAGCAAAGGTTACAAACTGCTGGTTCAGGCTGTCACGTAATTTATGAGAATCACTTGTATATGTATTAAAAAGAACTGCTGATACTGAAACAAAAGGCTTATAAATGTCCCTGTGGTAGACCGAGACTTCTCAGACGCATCTTAAATGCGCATTAGCTGGAAAAGTATCCCAGCTTAATCTCTGCAGACTTTCCATCAGCATCATCTCCTGCATTCTTGTATGCCATCACAGCTCGTTTCTGATTCCCTAATCATACAGACCATTAAGAAATGCCAAAACCAAGTTCCTTTGACAATACAAGTGCCACCAGTCTGCTCATAAGGAAGCTAGTTGGTTGCAGGAAATGAAGATAAAAGCAAGTTAGAACTTCTTTCTGGTTGATATCTCACACCTGCTTCTAGCAAAGTGACTCAAAACAGGGTCCTGGTTTTGTTGCCTGAGGTGGCACAGGGAGAAAAAGGGACTCTCCATTTCCCTTCCCCTTCATGCACAGACCCTCTGCATCTTCCTCAGACAGTGGACATCCTGTCATGCCCTGCTAAGGAATCAAATTTTCTGCAGTTCCTCATTATTTACCAGTTTTATTTCAATCAAGCAGTGTCCACCACTGACCAATGTATCTCCACCACAGTTACACAATCATTAGTGAAAATATTACTTTCCTCACCATATCTGTGAAACACATATAGTAAATTTTGCTGGTGCTGTTCTGCCACACATACATATCCAACTTGGAGTTAGTGTGCTTACATCTCTACTAGTGACAGAGGTTGGGCTTTTTTGTTGTGACACATGCATGGCACGTTTTCACAAAGCAAATCTCTCACACAGTTCAAAGTGTTCCAGAAAGAAAAAAAATATGGATTTTATTTTAATCATCCAAAGCAAACAGGAGAAAACTCCAAAAACCTCTCTGACAAAATGTCACTCTGTAGGAAGTGTTTATTTTAAAAGTATGACCTTTCCTTGTCCACGAGGAGCTTCAGTTATACCAATTAGCTCAACATGGGGATGTGGGCTGGATGACTTCTAGCTGTACCTTCAAAACTACACCAGTCTATAATTCTGTGAAATCACAAACTCTTAAAAGAATGTGTTTAAATACAGTCTAGGTGTCAGTTTGGATACTGGTAAAGGGCAAAATTATTTAAGACATTGCAGCAAAATTCCTTATATCATGGATACAGAAAGTCTTAGAAAGCAGGTACTGACACAGAACACATAATTGCTCATTATCTATGAACAAGTGGGTGGTGTCTATTCAGATACAACAGAGATACCATCAGACATAATTCTTTTTCAGCTGACATGGATGAGCATATGTAGAGTTTGCAGAAGCCTTCAAATACAATGGAGTTAAAACAAATAAAACCACCTCTGTTGGACCAAGCTGCATCATATCCGTCTGTTCACTTGGAAGGTTTTCCTCAGCACAAATTTGACTACGTTCAGATTTTTGAATTATCACAAATTTTGAGAAGCAGCAAAAAGGACAAGTAGACAAAACTGGGTTGCCAAACAATATGCATAAATTACAAGACTATAAATGAAATATGAATTGATAACTTGTTCTAGGAAATTATGAGTGGCAGAAAAACCCCAAGCCAAAATTCAAATGTTGCCATATGTTGGGAACTCGGTGATTCCTAGGGAATGGTAATTTGACTAAGAGTCAATCACTTACACTACCTGCCAGGCAGGTGTCCCCAGACAAACACCTCAATAGATAGACAGAGGCATCCAAAGACTGAAACTTCCTGCAGTGCAGTCTTTGCCTAGTTTTGGAGAAGGAAAAGCAACCATTCCATCCATCCTGAACTCCAACCAGATGAGAGGGTGAGGGAGAGGAAAGTTAATGCTTTAAAGGCATTGTAGAAAAACCAAATCATCTTAGTGGATATTAATGGTAAAGAGCAGTAGCTGGGAGACATACTGCACAAATTGTCACTGCTTGCGTGACAGGAATCCAAGCCATGCAGAATAGGGCTCACTCTGTGACAGTCAAAGGAGTGGTCTTTGCAGAAGAGATCCCTGATGAGATTAAAGCTGAAGCCATAGCTGTAGCAGAAAGTATAAAGAAATATGGTGCTGAGAATGGATTCAGTAAGAGACAGATCAAAGTATCAGTAGCTTCTCCTCTCTTACTTTGCAACACAGTCATTGACTGTACCAAGGGATTTTGCTGTCTCTTGTGAATTAAGTGAAAATGTTGTGTATTTATATCCACTGGTGACACTATTTATACCTGGTTTGCCTGTACATACCTGTGATTATAAAATAACCTTGGGCTGCCCATTAAAATAATGCCTTCAACTAAACAGGTTCAGATCAACACCATAGATTGAAAAATAGAAAAAATAATACACAAAGAAGACAAGTACCAAATTTTACCTTTTAAAAATCACCCTCTCAATACATTTTCAATGATATCAGCTCTTTAGATGATGGGAGAAGGTACAGAATTAGATATTTGTAAGTGCCAGAAGCAGCAGTCCGTGAAACCACCTTCACAAAGTTGTCTGTGATGAAAGTGTGAAAAACATTTACACAAGGACTACTCTAACACACCAAAAGCATGTGCTACAGTTATGTATTTACAACACAATTAAGTATTAATACACACTATTGAATTTAAACAAAATGTACACACATTAGCTACTTTTTTTTTCTTTTTATGTTACCCAGACAAGCAATTAACATCTCATTTTGAAATAAAAATTAATCAATATGGCAAGAACTTGACTATTTGCCACAAGTTTTACTGAAATGGCAAATATATATCAGGGTGCTACTTCTCATACCCCAGGAAGTGTGAGTATTGAAGGCAGCACCAGGAGGCATACAGATTTTTTCAAAATCAAAAATGAACAAAAGCCCAGTGGCTGTGTAGGCAACATATCCTAGCGAAGACTTGTTCTTAGAATCACCATAATCAGGCTGTGCAGCATGGGCAAAGACTCAATTGTGGTACAAGTGTCATCACTAGGAAGATGCAGAAACGAACCCACTTCTAAATTTTTTCCTCTTTTTCAGGAATTCTGTGGGTTCCTGCTCTTTGGTCTCCAGTTACACCTCAGAAAGAGCTCTTCCTGTAGACAGGATGACAGAGATCTTCTTGGGAGGAGGGGTGGTAGTGGTATAATCAGTAATAGTTAAACATCTAAAATTTGCCTGAAATCATAATCTCCAGAAAGTTGAGATATATCCTAATTACTGTCTTCCTGCACACAGAGAAAGTTTTCCAGAGTCAAGTTTAATTATTTCAAATAAACTAGCATTTCCTCTTAAAGTCCATTGTTCTCACTGGGGTCTTTTGAGATGGCATAGGGAAAAGGATATTTAAAATGCAAATAGGTGTGAAGGAGTCCACAGCTGCTTGCAACAAATATTGTATTTTTTATCATCAAATTCTATCCAGTTCTATAAAGACAATCCCATTATCAAAGCATGGTAAGTGTAAGCAGGTGGAATTCTTTTTTTTTTGAAGAAATTTTAACATGAGAGGAGATTTAATTTTTACTTCTCACTCTAGTTCTTCACCTTCTCAGTAAAAGGTACAACCACATTTAGAAGTCTGTAACTACAGACACATGAATGCCCTGTAAGAGGCTGCTACCAGAGTTCCTGAGATCAAATCTCACTGTGCACTTTACCCTCATTTGTATGGGAAGTGGAACAGCCTCTTGCCTTGCATTCAAACTAGTACACACATAACTGGGAACCCACTGGGTTCTGAAACTATGAAAGCCTCATGTAGCTGCAGCAGTCTTATAGTAAGAACAATTTTAACCTAGTTTTTATCCTATCCCCTTACTCCAGGTTTCCTTGTTGAGATCACATCTTGTCAGTGACCTGGGACATCAGGCAAAACGAGAGCACTGAACTGACTGATGTCCATTCCACCACCAGGCTCTAGGTCAGGATGTGAAAAAAAGGTAAAATGGGTTATCTTTCCAGAGAGACTCAGCTGTTATGGAAACATAACGTGATGCACAATTTTACCCCTAGCAACAACCATAGAGCTGGCTGAAAAAGAAAGTTATACCTGCTGGAAAGTTGGTGCATTATTTGTTTCTGTTCCCAGTAAGAGCATGCAAAAGTACCATCTACCATCTCAATATGCCTATTAAAAAGTTTATATTTCTACTGTTAGCTCTCAAGGGTCCCATAGTAAAATGTTTAACTTATTCCCAACCAGATAGACTTGTCATCTCACCTTCAGCTAAAAAGTAGCAAATGGGGAGACACAAATCTCCTTCCCAAACTTGAATTTACTTTTCTTTTCTTCAAGGAGCACAATTTATTTTTGTTTTGCTAACACTTTTCCATTGAAAGAAATTTTCTTTAACATACTCTCAAGCAAGCTCCAGCATTAAAGGAACTCATGTTTGAAATACCCTGTCAAAACTATGTTTCAGCACAGTCTGTTCTATGACTGGGTGCAAGTCTTTCTATGCTAAAAAAAACTGTTACGAAAATATAATGAATCTTACTTGCATTATATCCTGCTGCTACCAAACATATGTAAATGTTATATTGACATGTCTGAAAGTGTTCTTCCTATTCAACAGGAAAAAATTGAATTTGTGAAGATGAAGTAACAGGTTTGCCCTCTTAAAAAAAAACCTACAGCAACCAACAATGATTCGCAAAGGCTGTATTTTAACATCAGCTGTGAGTTATATCTGATTACACAAACCTGTAGAGCCAAAGAAAAAAGTGCAGCCGCATATTTCTTCAGAAAGAAATTAGACTTTTTAAATTTTTTTTTTCTTTAGAAACAATGCTATTTTCAAGGACTTTTTGGTGGGAGAGTGGTGTCAAAACATAAAGCAAATGGTTTATTTACTCATATTCTGTTTTAACCTAAATTCAATGTTTAAGCTCAAGTTTCTGCAGTCTTTCCTACAGGCTGTTTTGCAAATCTTAGATTATTTGAATGAAATCTTTTAATGTCAGCTACTTGCCCTTCTTCCTGTCTGACTGAAGCACTGCCA
Organism: Calcarius lapponicus; assembly: GCA_039654755.1. NCBI lineage: Eukaryota > Metazoa > Chordata > Aves > Passeriformes > Fringillidae > Calcarius > Calcarius lapponicus. Next base: position 44,295,641 of record CM077464.1, on the reverse strand, counting down.
GCAAGCATGGAAGAAGCTTTAGCAGTGTTTTGAGGGCAGTCCTGAAACTACAGGTCCCTCTAAATTCTGGTAATCATAGCATCAAATAAGGCAGAATCCAGGAGTTTGGTTCAGACTCACAAAAAACTGTCTTCAGCTCCCATTTTGCATGACAAATAAACAGGATGTTAAGAACTAATGACTTACACTCCTCCAATGTTAGACAGAAAACGAAGATCCTGTTCTCTTCCTTCCCCCACAAAAAGAGAAGGGTCCTTTCTGAGGCTCACTGATAAGTCAAGCAGCTCTTGCCCCATCACCTCCACAGTCATATTTTGAGACACAAGATGTGCTAGCACATAGAAAATCTCTGCAACAAAAGCAGCTTGAAGAGGTGCAAGGAGAATGCACAAATGTCACACAGTACAGAAGACTCTCAAGTTAGCAATACTTCTGTTTTGATCTGAGCTAAGGGAAGCTGTTTTCCAAGAGGCTACACCCTCTAACAGGCCAGCAGAGTCTATTCCTGCTGGAAAGGATGTGATTAGTGCTAGTGGGTACTATTCCCAGGGGGAATGGCAAGGTTCAGCAATTGCAGTCAGAAACCAGAAACCTTGCCATTATTAAAGCTGCTGCAGTGTAGCGAATTGCAATGATAAGGCACTGAAATTACTTGAATCAGGTTTTCACTGAGAGAACAGCGACTTTCACATACCAAAATACCTGCAGCGGGAGGGACAAAGGGTTTAAACTTTCCATATGACTTCACCTAGGTGAACAGACACCTGTTTCTTTCTGTCATTGTCTCCCTATCCTTTTCAAAAGGAAGCTTGTTAACACACTGTCATGTTTTGAAGAAGTCAGTGATGACAATGATGCAGAGATCAGTCACAGCATTCCTAATTTCCTGCATTTCCTTGAGAGGGAACTGAGACACAGGACCCATTTTCAGGAAAATGTTGACATTGCTGGATAAATCCCAGTGAATGCTGCACCTACTGCTGCTTAAAAAAACTTGTTATTCTGCTGGAAATCATTAGGAAGGAACAGCACTGACTTACAAACACCTGGATATCACTCTAAAGCAACTGAAGCAATTGTTTATGGATATCCAGACCACAGCACTGCCATTAAGCAATTGCATATGGATGGTACAACTGCCAAGGGAGATACTGTATGAAAGAGCAAAAGGTCTTAACTGCATTGCTTTATCACTCTCTGAACAGAAATACACCAGGGAGGATAAAGGAGGCATGTTTTCATGGCTGGTGCTCACTAAGCCTGACCCTTTTCATTACTGCCAGATGAGGAATGGTGACAGCTGTCAATCAGCTGACTGGACCCCTTACTCATGAGCCTGTCATCTGTCTGGAGTCGCTTTCTGGTGGCATATTTACAGATGGACACCAGATACCTAACAGATGGACTCGCTTCTTCAGAGGAAGCACTGAAAGGCTTCACATATCAGAAGGAAAAGGCATTCCTGTTAAAAGATACTGCCCACTGATGGCTAGAACACTAAGGAAGGAGTTAAGAGCACAGGGATGACAGGATATTTATAGATTAGGTCCCCTTAGAGGTAAGGGATGGGGATGAAACTGGGAAGAGATGCACAGAGAAAAAAAAATCCTCTGTATCTGCATTTCTGCTCCAGCTTAAGGACAGTTTTTGTCCTCTATAGTTACTCTGAAAAAGCCAATTCTTGCATGAAAATGTATTTCTCTATTGTTGCCACCAGGGCTATGTTTATCTTGCTCAGAGACTGGTGCAGGAGATGTCATAAGGAAAAAACATCTTAACCTGATTTATGTTATTCAGATGTTTGAATGCAAAAGTACCACAAAAAATGAGAATTTTCATATCAACAAGCTTGTGTTTTCAGATGGTATTGATGCTGTGTAAGTAGTTGCACTTTGTGAAAAGATGTGCATTCCCCATGAATGTCAATCAGTGTTAACAAGCTATCCTTCCTTGAAAAATATTAACTAGCTATACATTATGTTGGAGTTGATACTATCTGTACTTCAGGATCAGAAAATAATTGCATAAATAATTCTTTTTTTCCAATTGGACTATCTTTTGCCTGGGTTTAGTTTCAGTGAAGAAAAAAGATACATATTTAATGGTTACCTCAGTTGGAAGAAGGTAATACTAGGAAGATCTCCTAATACCTGAAAACATGACTGTAATCTAGTCCATAAAATGAAAATTATGCTGTTTCATCTGTGGTTGTCTTGTGTTTCTGGAACTTAGACCTTTTATAAGGATATATGGCTGACCCAACTCCAGCCATGAGGGTTTTTTGTCTATTCATTAAGCTTTGATCTATCCAGAAGCTGAAGTATTTACTAGTGAAACTTTTACTGTCACTGCCCTGAAAATGCTAGATAGTGACCTCACACAAATTTGACATAATTATTTCCATGTACAACATATGCAGTGGTAATTCCTGAACCACTGGAGAATTAACTGGTTGTTCCCATGCTGCTTGCAGGCACATCTATACTTAGGCTTCCCTAAAATAGGAACCAGACCAAAGAGCATGGCATGCTTCTGTGCTTGTAGCAAGTACAGGCACCAGAGCAGAGTACTGCAAAGATGCAGCCAGAGTCTCGGGCACCTCACTCCACCTTACCAAGTGGCTACTTCCCCAGGAAGGATCCTGATGGGCCCATCACCCATTTCTATCGAATGGGTATAGAATACCCATTTCTGGTTGCCCATTATCCAGGCTTCCTTCCAGGCGACAAAGAACCTGACAACACTTTAGGGAGTGTGAAAGGAGTTGCTCCAGCTCCTCTTCCAAGAATCTTAATCCATAATCTCTTTAGTCCTCTACAATAAAGTTCACATGAATTTATTTTCTGGCCCAGCTTCCCCAAAAATAGAGGTGGACCAGCCTCCTCTATCATTCTTTACATTGAAGGATACCAGGGAAATTTGAAGCAAAATCTACAGCTGTAGCACATACCCCAATCTGGATTCAAAAAGATGAACATACTTTGTCTTGAGTTACATTAACAAACTTTGTTATGATACTAGAACTGTATCATAACAAAGTATTTCTCAAAATTCACATTATTCAACCCATAAAATCACATTATTCAACCCATTCAACTGTCTACCCCTTTTCAACAGTCTTAACACAAACTATGTAAAGAAATGTTTCAAAGAAACACTTCAGGAGTTTTTAAAAACCTTTCCTAAAGTCTGAGAACTTCAAAACAAGACTGACATTCCAATATAAAATTACTTCTTTTTTTTTTTTATGGCATTTTTCACCCTTCAAAGAAGGATTTTTTTAACAAGCTCTAATTTTGACTATTCATCTCTATTAGAGACCTGAGACACTCTAGTCTCTAAAATCCCTTTCAAATAGACACTCAAGTCTTCAAATGGATTTGAACACAGAATAGTTACAGTCCCACTGCACCATGTTAAAAAGCAATTAGCTTAGCATTAATGAAAATGTAAAAGTACTCCCACTGCCTAAAGTTAAGAATCCCAAACATAATCAATACAACTGTTCAAAGCAGCTGTATTAGGAGATCTCTCCATGCACTGTATACAGAGCCCAATCATCTGTTTTGGCATCTCAGAGGTTTACAGTGTGGCATTGTTAATACCCTTCTAATAGCTACATCCCAAGATAGCAGTACTCCAAAAGATTATATGGTAAAACACAATGGAATGCATGTCTGGATAGCAAGAAGAAAGGAATGTGATGCATACTTGCACAAAAGTATACAAACCAGTTTCTCCATAACACTTGATCTCATAACATATTTACCCCAGATATTTATGCCTGTTGTTTTAAATACATGTTTTGGGGGGATTTAGTTGTTCTTATTTTTTGCTTAAAAGTAAGATATACAGCCTAAATTACCATGCTGACTCTCAGTAACAAGAGGAAGAAATAGAAAATGTGTTTCTCAATGAAATGTTTTGATATCTTCTTGCACTGCCAATGTACTACTTTTAAATGCAGATATTTTTTCACTCAAAAACCACTAAAGAACGAGGAAGAAAGTCCAAATATCTACATGTCTATGGCACACATAGCACAGTATCAATCAGAGGAAATCTAAAAGGGTGATGGCATATACTTGCATTTAAGCTACCTGTGAAGACACTTGAAACTCAGCCAATACTCTTCCTAGATCCTTTAGGAAGCCTGAAAGCTTAGGTGAGAACTAGACCAGGCTTCTGGTTTTGCTGAAATCCAGACTAAGTTTTTGCTACTGAATTAATGAAGCAACCCTGAAAAACTGGGAATCAGGCATATATCATTGTAGGAATGCAAAGATGCTGGGATAGGAGATGAAGACTGCTGACATGCACACTCACATTGAAAGAGACTCTGTATATATTCCAGCTGGAACACTGTGACCAAAGGTAACTATATTCACTTGACCTTAACATTCCAGTGGGTGACCTAGTTTTGCCTGTCTACAAAACGAAAACAGAGAAGAAACAGCTGAAATAGAAATGTAGTCCTGTTCCTTTTAATATTATCTAAAAACCCCATGAGATCCCTGGCCAGCTCCTGGTAACTTCATATTGACCTACTAGAGAAAAGCAAAACAAAACTATCCAGCATTAGACATGACTGTAATTGGGATTTTGTTTGTTATGGCTGATTAAGAAAGACAGCACCGACCTCAATAGTGATGTTCTAGTATCACACAAAATGATGGGATTTTAACTACAAAAGGCAGTGTACTGTTTCTAGACTCAGTTTGTTCAGAATCAAGAGACCATTTTGTCACATGCAGCTACAGTAGATGCTTTAAAAAGTAACCTTCCATTTTACACACATAATAAATAGTAGAGAGTTTACACACATGCATGTCGAGCACACAAAAAACGCGTTTATGTAAAACCACCATCTGAAGTGTGAAAATATCTGAAATAACAAGAAATAGGGAAACCAGTCTCTGCAGCTCGATGCTGGAGTTTTTATTCTTAGTTTGTTTTCTGATATGTAAGATAGCTTAGAAATCCCATCTAGCATTGTAGAGTCCTAAAGAATGTCACCATTGCAAAACCAGCTCTGTAGGACCTCTGTGTCCTACTGAAGCTAATACCATGCAACTCTTCATCTCTTAGGATCTCCACCACTGGCTCTACAGAATTATTGGTTAAAACAGAAATTTTCAGTAAAACAATCAAGTTCCTTATTTTCCTAAATTGCTTTGGAATGTTTGTAAAGTATATTGTAGAATATACACTTTTACACAATAAAATGAGACTACTGTATCGACAGTAAAATAAGGCAACATTACTATTTCCTCCCGTGTATATACTTCCCAACAATTATTTCAAACATGTTCAGACTGTTTACAATTTCTGATTACACCTAAAGCCAGGTTAACTGTTTACTTGTGATGGTATTTCAGAAATGAAAGAAATTCTAGTGTTGTAATAACGACCACCTCCAGGAGATTAAATGAGGTTTCATAGAGCCTAATGTCCTTTAAAAGTGACAATATAAACGAACTATGTTTGCACACACAAGGACAACAGACATTATAAGGTGCTACATTACCAGTCACACCAGGAATTCCGAGCTGTCTGAAAGGGCACATCATTTTCCTGATGTGGATTTGCATATATTGGTGGGTTGGAAGGACAGACAAATATGTCAAAGCTCTCTGCTCCACTTCTTAAGTAATGATGGATTAAGAGAAAATGAAGCTGCATCTGAAATGCTCTTACCTGTTGTTTGAGAGCCTCTAAAGATTCAAATTCCAATTTGGCAAGTTTCATCTGGATATCTCTTGGTTTATCAGGAATTACAAACGCCATGATAAACTTTATTGCTAGTAGCAAGTGCTGTGAAAAAAAAGGAAGAGGAAAAATGGGTTTTTTTAGAGTTAAAATCATGGAGAAACCAGCATAATATTCCCAAATTTTAGTAATAGAGGTATAAACAATGATTTCTTGTGACACATACCAACACAGCTCACTATAACCACATTAAGCCTCAGCTACACCATATTTTTTCTGTTTGCAGTCATTCATAATTTGAATCTAAACACAGATAGTCTGCCTTATTTCCATAGTAATACTATTTTCACTATATACTATAACATTCTAATTGAATTTTGTATTTTTGATTCCAGATAAAATAATAGCTTTTAAAACATATTATTGGTGTATAGGAATTGAATATAGTATATACTGCACCCAGTATATACAGTTTCAGAGTGAATTTTTTTACATGTATATAAATATATATATACACACAAATATAATCCTTAAAGAAGTGGCACACTCATGAACAGAAACTTTTCAGGAAATGGAGAAACATTCCATGTATAAGATGTCAAATTAGTCATAATTTACTGCAAAATTTTATTATCTTATTTAAGAGAAAACAGTCGTGAAATTCTGTTCAACCTAGTCACTGAGCACTCTCTAAATTTCACTTAAATATGCACTATCTCACAAAACACAAATGCAACTCACAAATCAGTAGCTCTGTTTCTTCATTTATGTCAACTACAATCTAAATAATAAATCTTCTTCTATCAAGGCCTGAGCTGACAGTATGCTGCATATTAGTAAGCAGGAACTCACTCCTAGCTGAGAAAGATAAAGCAATACTCAAATGTGCCTAATATGTCTTCAAGCACATGCTTACACTGCCATGATGATACTCATGAAGGTGCTTAAATTTAGGCAGCACACCCAAACTACTTCCCAAATTCCTCTGAATTTAAAAATATAAAATGAAGCAGAGCAGCGCTCCTCTCTGAAATACCATCTTGCTGAACTGTATGATCTTGATGGACTTGGGCACACAAATAACAACAGACCAAAAATCCCTCAGATTCTGGTATTACACAAGCAAGAAGCTAATGAAAATACTACAGACTTCACAGGAGCTGTGATGAAACTCTAAACAAGCTAATATGTAAGAATTAAAGCAAAAAGTATGATTATGGTAACAAGAGAAAAATGACAAAGAGCCATACGTTAAAATATTTCTTAAAATGTATTGCAGAAAGATAGTAGGTCTAAGAAACAAATATTACAAGGAATAATACCTTCTTTAAAGAGGTGAAAGAAAGGCTGAAAATTGATACAATGAACAAACAAAAACTAAAAGTTTAATGAATCAACTGGTATTGATTTGTGTAATGCAGTGATTAATATGACATTATAAAAAATTATGTCAACAGTACAACATTCTCTCCCTCATTTAGATTTTCTTTTCCCCCTCTAGTTAATACTGTCTGCTACTAAGAAACCTTTTTTCCAAAAAAAAAAAAAAGATAACAAATAATGTTGGTTTATGCTAAAAACACACAGTAATAAAACATGGATCAGAGTCAGCTCTGGAGGAATCTTAAATGGAAAAAAGTAAAATGTTGAAAACAACAACTGAACAAGACAAACAATACTCCTATGCAGAAGTCCTAAGTAACCACAGGTTGAAGGGAGAGTAACTAACCCACAGATAAAATTGTGATGTGTAAATGTAGAAATAAAGAGATCAAATTAGAAATTACTCAAAACTAAATAACAGAATTGGGCTAAAATCTTATACTTATGGCAGAATTAACAAAAACTGAGGTGTTTGGAGAATGATATTTACCAGAAAAGTTACAATGAACAGTTAAAAAGAGACTCAGCATCACACAATGTCACTTCTAGATGCCTCCTTTGCACTGGGGTTCATCTCACATTACTCAACCAAAAAAAAAAAGTATTTTTGAAATCATATTAAGGAGTGAAAAATCAAAGTTTGCAACTGTAATTATTCAAGCACTGCCTCTTGAGGAATTTTGAAAACATGAGCCAAGTGAGTAACTTTACACACACACTTCAAAGTAGTTCCAGATTCAAACAGCTTTTAAGAAAATACAACAAATAATTTCAAGGAAATGTAAATAATATTATGGAGGATAGAGACTGCCTAATTTTTCCCATTTTTAATACAAGTGAGGAAAGAATAGAAGAGATATCTAGGGAAATCAGACTGCATTTAATCCTGGAAAACATTGTATCTTTTAAAATAAATTTAGAAGAGCAACATGTTTTAAATTGCTTCACTATGTAATGACTTTTATTGCAGAATTACCTAACTCGCTGCTTGTCAGAAATTAGTTTTCATGCTAGCACTACTCAGCCAACACAAGAACACAGTCTTAAACAAGAAGGCAGAACCTCTGACTCATCTTCAAGCCAGAGAGGGATCAGAAGTTGAAGTACAGATGTGGGAAGTCACTACTTCTGCCTGCTTCACTGTCATGTCTTTCCTAGGCATCCACTAAAGGCCATTGTTAAAAGAAAAAAAAATTAAAAATTACAAGGTTAGGTAGATCTTTGGTTTACTCCTCTGAATGGCTTTTTTATCTTCTTTTCTCTCCCAAGAAAACAAAGCTTTACCAGTCATAAAGTGCCCAGACTGGGGGGATGTCCCTGTGTGCAAGACCTGCAACTTCAGAAAACACACTGGACTTAACAAACTGTGAATTGAGCTCAAGCCCACCTCATAACTCCCACAAACCTCAAAAAAGCCATCAGATAAACAGCCTCCCCTGGATAACTTTTCCAGCTGTTCATATTTGCAAATTTAGAACAGTATTAATAAAACTGTCAAGGCAGAAATTATGAATCTGGGTCATGTGATGCATGAAACCTCTTGAAAATAAATGGATCTATTTTACTAACTGTTTATATTTCATTTTGAAATTGTAACTTGACAAAGAAAATGTCAGTAGTCATTCAAGAGAAATTGAAGGAGAAAGTAGGGAGTCAAGTAGTTAAGTTCATTATTTCAGTCACATTCCCATACTGATTTCTTAATCTTGTTTATTATAAGTCCTGGAAGTCAGATCCACAAAAAGTAGACATCTGCTTTCAAAAAAGAAATGTCTAAGGAGTATAGTATAAATCACCAGAAGACAAGATTTACTTTCATTACATTAACACTAGTATGAATATGTTATAAAACCAAAATACTAAAGTTTATCCAAATTTGCTACAATAGCATAAATGTATTTGTTCAATATTAAAAATATCTTCATAGAGCTGGTTTTTGGTTTGGGCTTATTTTATTTTTTTGGTTTTTTTTTTTTTTTTTTTTTTTTTTTTGTTGTTTTTGTTTTTTTTTTTTTCTGAAACCAGGTTACAAACCCAACCATTATTTCTATCTGCAACCATTAAAAAGCAGTGAAAGGCAAGAACATGCCTTTCATGATTACAAGAGAACTATTCCACTGTGAGAAAACCCAGGGTAACATTCCCACAAGCTGTAAGTTCTCCAATGCCAACAGCAAAGTCCCCTCTTATTTTGCAGTGTGCCAAGTGAGCACACAAACAGCACTGAACCTCTTCCCCCTGATAAATGCAGTGCCATCAAACTCTTGTGGTCCTGTGCCAGGTGCTTGGTGAGCCAGAAGAACTATTCTGTTCTGCAAAGCCACCAACAAGAGCAGAAGCAGCAGCTGTGTTTTGCAGCAGTGGGTCCCCAACCTCACCTCCTCTAAAATAAAAATTGCCAATTAGGGTTGAATTCCTGAAATTACGAACAGTTAATTTGATTTCTACAGTGGTTTTACCACAGCAATTCCTGACAAAATCTACTCAACTGAAGAAAAAAAAAAAAAAGGAAAAGAAAGAAAAAAAAGAAAAAAAAAGAACACAAGCAGTAGTTGTGTTGCTGGTTAGCTGATAAAGTGCATTCCAAACATCAGCTTGGGAAGACATTAATGAAATTTTCCATCAAAAGCCTATTTTATAATCTACTACTTATAGAAAAGTTCAATTAAAATCAGAAATCTGGACCTAGACTAGCCTAGAAACAGTCTATACTCTGAAGCAAGGGGTCTCTGGCTACAAACTGCACAAGTGAAGAACCTACACAAAAGCCAACACCTGAGAATGGCTCCTCACTTGAACCTCTGTCCTCTGCTGGCCTTTGCCAAAGGAAAGTATCACAGCAAAGTGTTGTCAGAGCAGAAGGCAGGGAGATCATTAGTTTCCTTGCTAGGACTCCAGATCACAGTATTCTGACATTAAAATAAGCTAAGTTCAAACACTAAGAGTAGGCAAAACAAAATAAAACAAAACAAAAACCTAACGAAAAAAAACCCAAACAGCTGCCAAACCAAATTTTATCTTTTAGTGGCAACAGTTTTTAGTTTTGTGGGTCTTGAATCTTTCTGAGAGGAGCAAAAATAACAGGAGGAAAGTGAAAAGTGATTCTGTCAAGGGAGCAACATAGGCAAAGAAAAAATTTCATAAAGCTCAGGAAGTTCAATTAAATTAAACTGTCTTTAATAGATATCAATAAATTTATGAGCAAACATTTCTGCAATATACATAAGAAGAAAGCATGACCAGACCTCCCTTCCCTCCTGTAGACTGAACTGACTTCAATAGAGTTTTGCTAATGGGACAGAATTATCACAGCTAAGGGACTTTAAAAAGGGCCTTTCTTCTGCTACTTCAATAAATGCTGCTTTTAAAATCACATATTACTATGGAATTTTATGGAATAATAATGGAATAATATGGAATTTTAAAATCCATATTATTATGGAATTCTTTCAAAATTTTAGACAAACATGTCTAAAATCCTGGGGGAGGGGGGAAAAATGACAAAAAAGTTATTACATGTTGGGTCTATTTCATGGCTTCTTCACTTCTCCCATTAATCTTCTCCTCCACAAACATCCACATGCACACACAATCCTAACACCTGCCACAATCTGTAAGCTCCATCTACCCTATTTATTCATTTATTTATTCCCAAAGCAGCATAGCCCACTTCTCCCTCATTTCAGCCTCCTCCCTGCTGAAACTCCAGGGAAACACTAGGACTGAAGAGCAGCCTTCCTGCCTCAGATCCAATGCCTTTTGCCACTCCAGCACAGTGAAATGTGTCTCAGTTCTCAACTGGAATATGCTCAGTACAGGTGAAAAGTTCATGTGCTTACACCTGATGTGCTTCTTTAAGACATTACAAAGCACATATAAACCAGAGATGTTTCAGAAGTTTGCATCTTTGCCAAGTTGGGACAGTTTTCTAATAGGAGCATCCCAAAGCACATTCTTTAGATCAGAGTGAAACTTCTATCAGCCTGCACACTGCTACCTCAGAGCACAGATACAATGCCTCAACACAACAATAATCTAATTTTTATATATTTATAAATAGCCTATCTTTATTTTTTTACCTAGAGATCTTCAACTTTCACAAAAGGTGGAAGGCATTTATTTAAAATACAAAAGCTCAAAACTCCAAACTTAAAAGAACCTGTCCAGCAGGGAGAGTTTCAGCCTGTCCCATTAAAGTGTGGCTGAGGCAGATGCAAGTGAGCAGACGCTCATTACAAAACGTGTTGGGCAGTGTGAGCAGACGGCGTTATCCGGTCCATTTATCATCTGCAACAGAACATCCCTTTCCTCCCCTCACATCCTGAGCACACACACACACAGAGGCTGCCCAAGGAAACCTGGCAGCTCCATTTCTGCCAGAACATTTCACAGACTGTCAGAAGGGCAGAAGCAGATCACCCATCTTCTGTTGACTGTATCAGCACATCTGAAACCTGGACCCAACGGAGTGCTCAAGCTGATGTTTAGTTTTAAGCATCTCTATGGATATACTTAGGTTCAGAAAAACATTTAAGCCTGAAAATGCCCAAGTGATTTGCTAAATCTGGATCTTAAAATTGAATGGCTGAATCACAGTGCTTTCTTTTTTTCCTGGAGGTGGCTGAATGCAACATGTATTAACTTAATGAGTTTGAAAGGAAAAATGCCAGCTTGAACGCTGTCTCCTTGCATTTACATTTCAGAAACTGTTTTAGGTAGTGCAGAAATCCTGGTCTGTATTTTTACTACCAATCCACTATAAAATGTCACAAGTAGAAATCTATGCTGAAAAAGATAAAAGATACCAGGTTTAATAAGCAGTTCTGAGGTATATTTCAAAGTAAAAAGAATTAAACTGCATTGTAAGAATCTGTTCATTTTACCAGCTCTGGCCTCTAGAAGCACTGAAACACACCTCTTTCCAGATAAGTCTGTCTTATGCTTTAAAACTAATATATTGGTTTCTTTCAGAAGAAGCAAATTTATTCTGAATACTACAATTGCTTTATATACTATCAAAATGGAAAAAAAACCCAAGGATGACATTTCCAAACCAGCACTGCTGAGCAAAAGACTAACATATAAGACAACAAGAAAGGGGTTTTTTTAAGTAAACAAAAAAAGAAAAGTTAAGATAATCTCTAAGGAAACAGATTCTGTGCTCATGTTTCCAGGAAGCAACTGCAGAAGCAGTGAGTTAAGCAAAGCAAAAAATAAAATACTGCAAACATCATCTCCTAGTGAGGAAGCTGGTCTTTTCTGCCCTTACATATTTTTGTACTGTCCTTCTGTTTTCAAGAAGAATTCTACAAGACTGCTTGTAAAGCAAGCATAGCAAACCAGTCCTATTTCTGAAATTTAGTCCTGCTCTTGGAAAGCCCTAGAAAGTATTTAAATTATAATAGAAGAATTATATTATATATATAAATTAAATAGATATAAATAAAAACATGTCAATTAAATAAACAAATATTTATTAAATCAGGGGAAGTCAAATAAATAAATATTCTGTCAAGAGATATACTGATAAACTCAAAAGCACAAGTAATCTGGTCAGTTACATAATTGTGAGTATTTTTCTGTCTTATGGCACCATCATGCTTTCTTAAAAAAATTCAATATTTTTTTAAAAACAAATTTTCTAATTGTTTATAACTTATTTTTACTAGTCTTTAACCCACAGCTGTTACATATCATATTCAGCCAGTAATGAACTAAAGCATTATCTGTTTTTATTAGACTTTTGGAAAAGATTTAGAAGCCCAACTGTTCGCTGTAATTTTCTCCAACAATACCAATTAAGATGGGAGGCAGCCCAAAATCTATAGAATTTTTTTCACCAACTTACCTGGCACTGGAAAAAAACCACTAGTTCATTACTTCTCACCATGTACATATCTGTTCAAGGCTTTTACAGATTTTTTTACACTGGGATTTTATCCTACTTGACTTCAAAGACTGAAGTATGAAAAAAAAAGGTCCAAGTGCTAATAGACAGAGTGTTTTATACTAAGCCATACAAACATACCCAAACAGCATTTCCCCCTCTCTCGAGGGAAATTGCCATCTTTTGTATCTATCACTACAAATTAAGATTCAGCATGTTCTAGAAACACCTGCTGAAAGAAAAAATTCTAAATAAAAGGTCTTCTGGTATCAGTCTTCCACAGAGACTCCTAATTGACTGCAGCTTGGGAAAAAAAAGTTGACCCAATAATCTTGTTGTATAAACACAGCACATTCTGTGACACAAAATATTTTATGATATAGCACACTTGCAAAACTGTCTGTATAAAAGCCTCTATAAAACTCCAGCATACACAAATAAGTATTTCAGACATGTTACAGGAACAAGATTTTTTTCACATTCATTTAATCCTGTAGTCAATTCAGAAGACTTGAAAAAAATCACTGTAGGTGTAAATTTGTCTTGGAGGTTGTAAATATCTGCTAATGGTTAATTTTACAGTAACCCAACAGTCTTCAAACTAGCATGATAATACACCTCTCTCTATGTTACCATTAGGTAATCCTGAAATGTTTTGGCACAATGCTTATCTCAATTTATGGCCAGCGTTTAATAGGAACTGGGATGAGAGTTGCCAAAAGCCAAATTAGCTAATGCTGAATGTAATGAACAGCAGAGCTTTGATCATGCTCTGAAATAAATTCTAAGTGAAAAGTGGAAAGAAGGATGCCCATGGAATTAAAATTGACAGTATGATTAATACAAGCCATATGAAGGTGCCTCTTAGCTGATTGCTAACGTTACATATTGGCTTCCACACTGACAGGTATGGTTTACTGTCGAAATGCCCTAATGCTCCACATCAAAGAAGGGGGGGGGGGAATTGCCATTTTCTATTAATCTGCAAAACTTATACTTCTTTCCACATTTAAGTCATACATTCTTCTCTGTGAAAAGAGATACAAGGAAATTATGGCATGAGTCACTGTACTTATGCATTGCAAGGAATTCTGTTCACCAGGGCTCAAAAACTCCTCCTTGGTTACCAGACAAGATGACCTGTGATTAGTAAGGAGATATGAAATACCGTTTCTGCTAGGGTTTTAAAACTACTGTTAGTTCAGTGATAAACAGAATTTGTCACCTACTGCAAATATCACAGATTTTAGGAACTCTTTGTGCCTGCCTCAACCAAACCACACTTGTCCCAGTCCAAGCTGAAGTGAACACAGCTCCAAATGAGCTGTGGACAGATTCAGCAAAGACATCAAAATGTACACATATGAAAGCAAATCCACTATACTTCAGCAAGCCTTACAGATATTACAGATATCAACTATACTTACAACAAGCCTTTCCCAAAACTGTGGGGTGGTTCTGGAGACTGAAAGACAATTAGACTTATCCTTTTTTTCCCCCCAGTTTGAAAACTGGTGATGGAAAAGGTGATGCATCTACATTAGAATTTAAACTATTTTAAACTTTGAAATTTATGTTCTGTCACCTTGACAGCAAGAAACAAAAATGGTAACTGGTGTTTAGTTTTAAGGGAGAAATCTCAGCCAGTCATTCTTCAAGACGATACACACTTTATCTTTTAACTTTAACTGTGAATAACAAGTTCTCCAACTAGATGCATTGCACTATATTTACAGCCATTTGCTTATTTCTCTCACAGCTCCCTGCCTTTAGTCTTAGGATGCTTTCAAAACTGATTCACAAGAACATTCATCCTAGGGAAAAATCTCTTTGCCTTACAACACTAAGATAAATAAAGAACCATAACTGAATAAACATGTTTTAAACAAAACATAGTGTTTCACCACACTGCCAATGCATCTTCGCTGAATGAGTCAAGATTTTAGTGTACTGCACAGCTTGCATCCTACTGTATTGCATTCACCCTGTTTTAAGTGGTTTGCTTTGCTCTACTTCTGTTTGAAGTTGCAAATAAATTCTGTAGGACATGGCACATTTTTTAATCTGGACCAAAAGGTGACTCATGCAATGTTAAATAATAAACAAAATGTCACAGGCATGACTCATCAGAGAATAAACCAACGGTATTGCAATATATCACACTCTAATCTGCAGATTAATTGTCGTCTCTATTCCTGTGCAACTTTAATCAAAATGAATTAATTGAAAAGGGTCTAATAAAACTAGCTAATCTGAAACAATTGTGGAGGAAAAAAATCACAACTGACTATTTTTCATATTGGGAACTCATCACCTGCATTTCTTACTGTAAAAACTAAGGGGTTTTTTGTCAGAACTATGCAAAGTCAAATAATCCTTTGCTTTTCTATAAAGGTCAGGAGGAAAGCTTTCTATTCAGCTGGAGTATTTTATTAAACATTACAGCAGGTGTTTGGAAATGCTGCCAACTCCTAAAAAGCTTTCATTAAAACGGTATCTTAAAAAAAATAAAGACCTATACATCCTCCTCAAGCCCTCTTTATCTGTTTTTTCTCTGGATGGGTATTCACAAAATTACACACCATTTTCTCTGTTTTGGAACACCATTACCTGCCCTAGCTATAAAAAGAGTTCTTCATCAAAGCTGCTGGAAGCTAGCCATGCAATTCTCACATCAGCTTTTATGGCCATGGCAGATCCCTGCAACAGAGTACAGCCGAGAGTTTAGCCTTAGCTGCTAACCTGCGTCAGCTTCTTGGGAACATAATTGGTTTGTTCAAGCTGACAAAAAGAATCTTTAACTGTGTGCCAAATTCACTTTTGAGACAAAATCCTGCAGTTAATGCTGAACTCTTTGTGTCATATGCAAGTAATGGAGTTTTGCAGCAATAACCACCTCCTAACTTTATGCACTCACATAAAAGCCGCCTAAGAAACACTTCCAGAACTGCTCACGTCTTTAAGGAATGCAAAACCCTTGGAAAGGGGTATTCTTCACAAGAGAGGAAGAACAAGCCATGCTCTACACAGCGGCATGCAGTGATTCTATCAAGTCCTTCTGTCAGCTGAGAATGTGAGTCAGAATGTGAATCCCAGCACAAAGATTACAAAGCAGTAATTCCTATACCCTGGGAGACACACAGCTCCATCAGCACAGCACTGTTCTCCGAAAATATCAACATAACCCAATACTTACAGCTTGACAAATTCAGTGGGCATTTGTGACATCTCAAAAAATTCATGTTTGAAACAGAAGAGGTTGTCAATTGAACTCTGATGTATAAGGAGAAATGAATACCAGCAAATATGATAATACATCAACAACTGCCTTTACTTACACATTTAAAAGAGTTTTTTTCTAAGACTTGGTAGTTTGCCCTTTGGAAGTACAGTCAGAACAGAAAGCCAACATTTTAATCTCAGTGGTGTAAGAGCTTTGACAATATGTAGTGAGCACAACTTCTCATCTCCCTACAAATAGCAAGGCTGAAATAAAAAAAAAGAAAAAAAGAAAAAAAAGAAAAAAATTAAAAAGCTCTAAAAGGGCTCTATTTACAGATTTAATTAGAATTTTAAGACCATTTGGAGAAAGACCAACTTGCAGCAAGGGCTCAGCATCACTTTGTTGCTATAAAACACTATCATACAGGAATAATCAGCCATAAAAACCTGCAGCTGACTTGTTCCATGGCAGAAATTATCTCAGCTGAGAAGGACACTTTCAATTTAAAATGAAGTAAGTAGTAATTTTGAACATGGCTCTGAAATATACCTTAAGAATCTCAAATTGCTAACACTCAGATGTCAGACAAGATCCTGGACCTTAGTAACTAAATCTGAACCAGTCCTTGTGTAATCATCACAATGCACCAAGCGGAGACAGGTAGAAGAATGAGACACTTCGCGCATGAAAGTCAACAGAAACTGACCCAGGCTGTCCTGAGATTCTGAACAGCCCGGGGACTAAAGGAAGAAATCACCTCTACCTGTGGTAATAGTAGAAGGTCTGCTACTAATAATTCAATGAGATAACACGATACCAAAAAGAACATTATCTCAACTTCAAAACTCATTCTGGGAATGAGAGAAAGCTGTGAAGAGGCATTACCTCCCTAGAAGAGTAACTTCTGGCAGCAGTGACTTGGGCTTGCTGTGAACCAGGACAATGGTGTTACAGAAGTATGTATCCCACAAACTTTTAGTTTTGAACCAGCCCTGGGTCTGCACACAGAGACTGATGAAAAGCAGGTATTTACTTCCTGAATCTGGAGACCATTTGTACTTACTGATTTGCCTTATGACCAGACTGAAAAGTAATACTCTTTCTTCTCTCGAGTTAAGAAAATGCTGGGAATGAAAGTATTCTACAGCGTCCTTCCCTCTGCTTGTAGATGAAGCAAATTACTACTCCTTTTTTGTGCTAAGTGTGGGTAAGGAGAGTTCTTCAGGACAAATGAGAGAAGCATACAGAAAAAGGCAAAAGCATGTACAAGAAATGTGAATGCACATTCCTGTACATGAATATATGGGACTGAGCAAAGCTGGTGCATCAGGGCAAGACTTGCTGCAAACACAGCATGCCTTGGAATGGACTGTGATGCCCCAGCACTCTGCCAGCTTCACTGCCCCCAAACAGCAATGTAAGCCAGTTTACTATCTCCATACCCTGCTGGCTCCAAAAGGGACAAGATGACTCCTGGGATACAGAGACAGGTGCTCACCTCTAAAAATAGGCTGTCCTGGTAAATTAATGCAATTAATGTCTTCAAAAGAAACGTTTACAGAAGTGAAAACACTGAAGGATCACAACATTTCAAATCTTTCATCCAAACAGACTCTCTCAACAGCACACGAATCTGAACTACAAACAAAACAACAGCACTGTGAACTGTCAAAACATGAACAAAATTTTCACTTTGTTAAGACCCTGGCTTTTTCCCTTAGAAGTTCTTTAAGAGCTGATACTCTACTGCGAGTAGAAACCTCTAAAATCTCCAGGCCTAGATTTTATCTTCTTCCCCCCCTTTTCTATATCCTTGACCAAGTGTTGTTTGTTAATCTAAACACACACATCCTTGTGTAGAAAAGAAGTCTTCCCAATATTCTCAAAAAAGTTAAAAATATACAATGCGAGAACTTGTCCAGGAATGCTTGAGAGGTCTGGCAGTACTTGATATATGGGGTTTTGTGGCATAACAATTAAGGAATTATCTTCTAACTTAGTAAATTGTTACACAAAGCAAAAGGTTAAAGTCATGTCAGATAACAAACAGGCTCATAAATCAGTTTGGCTATTTACATTTTTTTCCTAACATCTCATCCAGCATTTTTACTCAGGGAAGAAATATGTCTCAAACACAGGAAAAAAATTTCTCAGTCAAGCAGTATTCGAAAGTAAGACCTTCCAACGTGACAAAAATCATTATGAGAATAAAACTGAGTATATTTTTCCTTCAAACCAGGGGAACATTACCATCCTTTGATAATACTGAATGGTTTTGGGTTAGATAAAATGACTTCACTGTATATAGTAATTTAAAATCCATTTTTATGATGACGCACCTAAGCACCACAGATATCAAGCTCTCTCAAGCCAGAAATAGTATCTTTACTAGTCAACAGACTAGTTCACTAGAGCTTGTTCACTTTCAGTGGGAACAAGCATATTACTCTCACATCTGAAAAATATCTAGACTGTTTTCAGGATATACAGGGATGTCAGATGTAAACTAGAAAAGTTCAAACACTGTACTGCTTCTGCTTTTGTTTTATGTGATGTGATTTTTATTGTTTTTTTTTTCTGCATACCTGACCTTTTAACATTAGTTACTATGTTTCAAACTCTATATCACTGAACAGATAGCACATGTATATCACCCTATTTTATCCTAGCCCAGACTTTTAGAAATTTGAGTTCTCTATTGTTGCTTTGTGGGGAAGAGATTCTTTTGTTTTAAATAATTTTGTATCTTTCGATGTTGCATTTACTCATTTTTGCTTAACTTCTCTCCCACAGATGAAAAGCATTAGGTAAAACAATTCAAAACAAAAACATCTGAGGATCATTAATGTCCAGGATGCTTCTGAAGATACAAGCCCTTCTTCAGAATCATTACTCTTCCAAGATGAATACTCAGACTTTGAAACCAGGTAAATGGCAAGAGTATTTCTGTCAAATTGCCTTGCCTGAAGTGAATATAAAACACGCTTTAGAATTCTAAAATATCATTTCCAAAGGAAAGAATGCCATTGCAGAAAAGGTTTACTTAATTATCCTGTAACACTGAAAGAGAGACAACAAGATACAGTTGTATTGATTGGAGAGGTGCTTTGTTACTGTGTTCTGTCAGAGGTTAAGTCCTTGATCTCATTAAGGACATGCTTGGTTGTTAGTAAGGGTAATTTTTCTGACAATGCTCTGCTTTTGAGGGACACAGATTTAATTTATTTTGGTTGGGTTAAAAGTTCACCTCTCCATTTCTTTCCCTTCTTTTTATTCCCCACCATGCCAGCAATCTTATCTTCACATGGCCAATTCAATTTTTTTGTCCTTTGATTTTTTTATTTTAAAGTTTAAATATATATGGCTGACCTTTATTTTAATTTAAATTCTCCTTCATACTTTTAGAATGTTGTCAGACTTGTTATCTGCAAGTGAAGTTGTTGTGGCACAGTAAAAGTAGTCTTTTTTTGCCCCATCAGCAGCAGGATATGTTTAATAGGATGACTTACTGGGCTTCTCTGGTCAATTTGTAATTCGCTCTGCCATTTCTCAACATATTTCCTTTAGAAATGTACTCTAATACTCTTCTTGTGGCCCAAAGCTCCTGAAGTGCTATGCCTCAGGAGCCCTCAGTTCTGTATCTGGCATTAACAGTGAGGATACAACCATCACACAATTAACATGCCACTCCCATGTAATCCACAGACTGATACCCAAGACCCGTATTTTGCATCCAACACAGCAATCCTGGCTCATTCTAAACAGGGCATAGTAACAGTTTAGTATTTAGGTTTACTGCAAGAATGGTAGAGATTCAATCATTAAGGAACTGCTATAAATAGAAAACCTACGGTGATGGCTCACATGTTGTTTTCAAGTGTTATGTGTCTTCTCTTTCTAGATATTTGTATAGCAACAGCATTTTAAAAAAAGATTCATTTAGAACCATATGGTTTTCTGAGTATATAATGCTGCTTGTAACATTACACCTAGAGCTGTTTTTCAGAATGCATACTTGTCTCTCTTAAATGCAGAAAAGCAATAGATACAGCCATTATTTGTTTCAAATATAATACATATTTTCGTGACATAAAACACTTATATACAGTTTCTGAAATTAAGTCTGGTTAGACTGTGTCACTGGGAAAAAAATTGCTATTAAGATCAAGGATCCCTTGCATTTTTCCATAAGGCAATAAAGAGTTGCAAAATCCAATTTTGCCAATAAAAACTTCCAGCTGAATAGAAATTATTAAAAAGCCCAATGCTAATCAGGGCTTTTTTGGGCTTATTTTAATGTTCTTTCTTTTTTCTTGCTATGAGACATATTCAACACCTCACAACTAACATGTTAGAAATGCCAACCAGGTCTGCTATCTAAAATGCACATGCTGTAACTCTTAGTCAATAATAGGTCTAGGAGAGATGACAGAATAGATGTGCACTCCCTCTGTACTGCATCATATTTCTTCCTTGTATGCACTTAGATGCTTCCCAGTGGACAATCTATTCTTCAATAACCTGTATGAACTTCTGTTACAATCTTCTGAATAATATATCTATTTTACACAAAGTAAAGTTACTTTATGAATTTTGCTTTTATATATTCACCTGCAAAGTAAACCCTTTATCTGAAAGTGCTTACAACTGAGCAATGCTCCATCATGAAAACAAGGTTTTTACATTTACTAAAAGCATTTTCAAGAACTCTAGCTTTGTTTTTATCTTGAATGATTGCCAACACAGCTTCCAACCATGAGGGAGCAGACTTGCCTTCCCTTGCTCACTTACTCTGCTTAAGCTTAAATAGTGCAAATAGCCTTTGCTATTTTGTATTTTGCTATTTTGTTTGTAGTCCATCAGCAAAACACTCCCTCAGTGCAGAAGAAAGCCAGCTGGGAGCAGCAGCCTTCTCCTTCAGCACACACAGCAGGCAGGGGTGGGCCATGTGCTGCAGGAGGATGGGTGGGAGCATAAAGGCAGCATGACTGACATAAAATTCATCATCAGATTCTGGGCAAGGCCATTTTAATTCAGTCCAGCTAGGTACCTGCATATTCCTCAGTCCCACACACACCATGTGCACTGATGACTCACTCTGAGCTCCTGCTCCAAACACCACAGTTTTGATCAATGACAAAAGAAGCAAGAAGGCACAGATTTATGATTAAAAAGGAAAGATTAGTGCTGAATGGTGAAGCACAAGCTCATCTCACTGGCTCTTTCTTAAAACTTGAACGCTAATAGCAGGTTTTCCTTTTTCCTGCAAAACTCATTTAGCTATGAAGCTCACATGACAAAAAGCCCTGTATACCTCATAGCAGAGAGGTAGAGCAAGACTGAAAGTGGAACAAACACATTTTCCTCCACAGATTAGAGTAACAAACATTATTAAGCCAGACAATAGCTCTGGAAATGAAAAATGAAAAGCAACCCCCTATCACCACATACCTCAGAGCATGAGTTTGGAGATCATATGCTGAAAACCAGTTTCTGAGAAAGTGTCAGCATGCTCTATTTTTGTTGGCATAACCAGCAGTGCTCTAGTTCTGAAAATCAGGTCAATGCTACTTTTGTACCTACATGCAGATGCTTGAAATCAGACACCTGTGTTTTATAAATTCTGTCTTACTATACAATATTTATGGTTTGTCCAAGTACTTGAATCACTGAAACAGACAAGCACTAATAATAATTACCCTGAAATTAAAGACTAGACATGCAAAGTCAGATTGAGACTTTTTTGTTGAGCAAAAGTAAATTAAAACCATGTATGAGATTTTCTTTCATCTAAGTTTAATTATCTAATAAATCAAGCATAACCAAAGCTAGCAGGTTCCACATCCCCAGATGGCATATTGCTCCATTCCAAATGAAGGCAGGAATGACTCTCTGCAGGTGTCTCTACATTCCCCTTGCCCAGACAGTAGTCTAGGCAACTGGCCTCAGACAGATACTAGCTTACACGCTGTCAAAGGTTAGGGGAGACTTTCCAATTTGTAGGATTTTAAGAGTAAATGCCATAAAAACCTCACCAATTGAACTCGGAGGGAAATAAGCACAACAGTGCTTGAATAGAAGAAATACTCCAAAGCCCTTTAAAAGTCATGCTGAAAAGTCATGTTGAAACACTAAAACCAGAGTAACTTATGAAACAGGAGGTACAGTTCCTAGTCTGTTGTGATTACTGAAGCTAACTACTAAAGCAGTTATCTTGCTTAGATTGTGAAGTGTGTACTTAATAAGTTCATTTACATGAATGGGTGCAGGCAGAGGTCTCACATTTTACTATGCTGATCTCTCCAGGGCTTCCATACAGTGTTAATGGTAATAAGTTCAGTATTTTAATAAGAAAAAGAAAGACTTCAGAAAACTTTTAACCTACATATGAAATACAGAATATTAGAGAAAATTTTGTGAACTATTTTTGCATAGGTAAAGGATGCTGAGACTACAATACTGGCGAATATTTTAGAAAATGTCTTGTATATGCTTTGATGTGTTCAGTCTCAACTATTTTAAAATTACTGTATTGTGCTTACTCTGGATTATCAGGAGATAAACATTTTTCTAAATTTATGACTTCTGCTGGAAAAAAACCCAAACACACAAAGCTACAACATCTTCACTAACTCATCATCTGGGACATCCCAAACATTTGTACATGCACATCAAAAGAATATCAGAAAAGATGCACTGTTTTCAAGCTTCCAGAATGAAATTATAATACACTTCATGTACAGTGAAATTACTGCATCAATTTCCTTTCCCAAAACGTAAAGATCACTTCAGATTTCTGGGTCTCTCTCATCATCATCCAGCTGAGCAGGTTTCTCTAGCGCTGAGGAAATAAACATAGAATTGTTCTGCTTGGAGAAGATCTCTAAGATCAAGTCCAACTGTTAACCCAGCCCAGCAAAGTTCATCACTAAATTGTGCCCTGCACATCACATCCACAGGTCTTTTAAATACCTCCAAGGATGGTGATTCAACCACTTCCCTGGGCAGCCTATTCTAATGCTTAACAACCCCTTCAGTGAAGAAATTTTTCCTCATATCCAATCTAAACTTCCCCTGGAGCAACTTGAGGCCATTTCCTCTTGTTCTACTGCTTGTTACTGGGGAGA
Source organism: Calcarius lapponicus (assembly GCA_039654755.1). Classification (NCBI taxonomy): domain Eukaryota; kingdom Metazoa; phylum Chordata; class Aves; order Passeriformes; family Fringillidae; genus Calcarius; species Calcarius lapponicus. The sequence continues at coordinate 44,272,312 of CM077464.1, read as the reverse complement.
AGACACTGACTCCCACCTTGCTACTCACTCCTTTCAGGCAGCTGTAGAGAGTAAGAAGATTCCCTCTGAGCCTCCTTTTCTCCAGGCTAAACAATCCCAGCTCCACAGCCATTCCTCACACCGTCCTCACTCAACTCATGTTCCAGACCCTTCACCAGCTTTGTTGTTCTTCCTTGGATTCACTCCAGCACCTCAAAGTTCTTTCTGTCCCAAAACTGAACACAGGATTTGAGGTGCAGCCTCACCAGCACCGAGTACAGAGGAACAATCCCTGCCCTGGTCCTGCTGACCACACTACTGCTGCTACAGGCCAGGATGCCATTGGCCTTCTTGGCCACCTGGACACAGACTGGCTCATGTTAGCTGCTGATGACCATACTCTCAACAGTTTCTTTTCTTGCTGAAAAGTGAACTTCCATCACACCAGCCTGTCTCCCATCAGAAAACATTTAACCTTGGTTTTACTGATGCAGCAGCCCCTCATTTACACGGCTGAAGAAAATTCACTCAAATTGCAGAGAAACACACAAAGAAAAGCCTCTTCCAGGAACAAGACCCAGATAACAATAAATTAATTCTAATTAAAAACAATGAAGAAACAAAGGTAATTGGGGTAAAAGCACCATTCTGAAATTCTTAAGTAGGTGTTCAGAGATGATATCTTTGTCAGATGTAGTACAGGAATTCTAGATCAAAACAGGTAACTTGTAGTATCCCCACACACTTCCAACTATTCTCCCTACTCAATGAATTCCCAGTGCAGATTAGTGCAGTCAAATGTGCTTTTAAGTGACACACTAAATTAGGAGTCTCATACCTTTTTAGAATACTTAGGTCAATTTACTGGTAAAGCCCTCTGGCCATTAGTATTTCCATTTTAGTACTTCCCATCAACAAGTCAAATGCAAACATTTTAAGCTTCATTAGTCTTCAGCAATCCCAAATGCCAGTTTCTTGATTACCTACTGGGCTGTTGCATACTACTCCATCTTTTAAGCTGGAAGAGGGATTACAGTATTATAAAAGCACTTAGAACTTGCATCATAAACTGAACTATTCATACCATCTGTTATAAAAGACAGAATTGCTCTCCCTGCTGAAGAAAAGATTGAGGTTAATCTGCTCCCCTGGTGCTGTGCAGCGAATCGGAAGAGCAGGGTACACTAAGATGCTGAAATCTATAGTTGCCCATTTCGTGACAATTCTATATTACCTTTTCAACAACCTCGATGCACAGCTACCCCAGCACATCAATCTCATGTCCTAAAAATTTTAGGACTATTCTAGTTCTTGAGGCTGCAAATGACTTTTTTTCTTTTTTAACATTTGTATACTATTAGCTATAATAATATTATTATATTTATTATTACTTCATGCCCAGATAGTTTGGCTGGAGAACCCAGCCTCTGCATGAGATGTTTAAGACAGTTATTTCAAGTGCTTCAGGTCAATAAGCCAATACTACTGCACTCTTGTAAATGAGGCCAGGATTTCTCATGAGGTTTTACCAATAACCTCAGAAATATTAAATTATTCCTTTCATCCTCTTTTTCTTACCTAACACCACAGATCCCATTAAAAAAAAAAGTTCATTGTGTTCTAGGAGACTTTATGCAAATAAAACTCTGAACACAGATTCAGCTGGAAAATGAAACTCCTACCTACACTGCCATCTTATTGTTTGCAGAACAGAACAATTAGAATTTAGAAGTAAATTCATTTTCATGGCAAAATTAAAACCAGAAAGTTCATTATACAAAGATTAAACCAGCTTTAAATAGGTGTATTTTATTTTCTCATTTAATTACTTTCTTCTGCAAGTATTTGGACTGTGTGTTTAGGCCAAATTTCTTTCCCATCACAGCTCACTTTCTGATGATGACTGTGATCATGAATGCTGGATTAGAAAACAACAGTTAAGACCCTTCTTGCAATAAAGTGTCATATTAGAGCTCAAACAATATATCTAAAAATATGAAAATAAATACAGGAGAACAGAATGAAAACAACAGGTGAAAATGTGTCCTACATTCAAGTGCAATGCAGAGAAGAAATTCCTTTTGAGTAGTTCCAGGTAGGTGCTCTGGTGGCAGGTACTATGAAGAAAGAGGAAAAGAAGCATCTTACAGACAAAGGAGAAATAGTCTGGCCTCAGGCCCACTTTTCCATTTCCACAAGATCTGGAAATATTATGCATACTTGGCTTCCACAAAAAGAGCTCTTAAGCTAGTTTGTATTATATGACAAAGTTTTTTATCATTTAGAGTGTAAGATTCATGGTGAAGAAAATTTGCAAATAAGAGGAAAAAAATCTAAAGATTTCATTGGTCAGAAGAGTTCAAGGAAAAATTCTACAATTCTGCACTTAATTGTAAGAGGAAAAAAAAGCTTTACGGATTTTAACAAATTTTAAGTTACCTTTAAGACTTCAGTATGTGTTTTTGGTATGATGGGAAAAAAATGAGCTAATGAAAATGTTTTATTTTTAATTACAGGAACGGAAAAAACAAAGCAAAGTAAATCTTAGTGAAGTAAACCTCTTGTTTTCTCACACGTGCATTGTGTCCAACAGATACATTATTTAAGATCTACATGGCCTACCATATGAAACCTTACCCATGTCACAGACACAGACAAACAACTCTACCAAGACTGCAGTGCAAACTTCAAGGACAGAACTATCCAGAAGGCATCACTTCTGAAAAAGTACAAAGCCACCTTAAAATCTTGCTCTTTACTGTGGCCGCATATTCAGTTTGTCTCTCAGAGGAAGATGCACACAGCATCAGGTGATGATAAAATCTAGAGCTGTAATGCTGTTTACAGTGACTATACATGAATCAAACCATGGCTTTATCCAAGTGTGACAGAATTCCTATGAGATAGAAGGAGCTCAGTGAACCATCACACTCTTCTAATGAGTAAACACCTTTCTGTCTCTCCTAATCTCTACAATAAACACCAATCAGTAATTCTAGGCTCTCCTCTTCACTCAGTATGACACGTAATTCTGAAAAGATAAATGTGATTATTTTGACAGAAAAAAAGATGATGCAAAACAAATGACTAACATCATCCCTCCTGCAGAATCAAACCAGAATGTTCCCGTTTTGTAAACAAAAGCTTTTCTCCAGTCTAAACTCACAACTGGTTACATACCAAGTTTCTAACACATAAACCTTGAAAAATAATTTTGTTTTATCCATTACACTTAGGTAATTTTGAGCAAACACTACTGAAGGCTAAAAAAAAGTAAATTATCTGGGTATACACAAATGCAACTGAAACTGTGGAGATTTAACTCTTTCTGGTCTACCAGAATTATAATAATGTGCACCATTCTGTCTTATTCACTGTGCTGTTTATGAAGTATTTTAATGTCATGCTTTCATGAAGTTTTAAAAAAAAACAATAGAAAATACTTTATTTTTAAATTCAATGATGCTCACAAGATACCCGTACTGAACTGTTTGCTCTAAAAGGTCCTTTACTTATTAAACTTCTAAGACAATGTTGATGAGCAGATGAAGAACCTGTCTGTAATAAAATTTATCAGGTTTTAGAATAATGCACCAATCACATTATCACCATTTTTAAAAAATTCAGTTTTCCCAGACTGAAGTTACTGTAAAAGCTGATAGAAACCAACTCTCTCATACTGCAGCAGTATAGCAAATGCTTTAAAAAAAAAAAATCAAACATGTCCAGTATACAGAACTAGACCATAGCTTTTTATTTCTTTGATAAACTCTTCTAAGCTTTCACTCACAAAATATTTGAAGCATTAACTAGACACTTGGATACAGCTATAAGACTTAATTATATCCAAGTTGTTGAGACACTGTCAGTGTTTGATGGTAAACAAAAAGCTAGAAGATTTTGTTATGTGGTACATCCCCTTTAATGATAAAGCTAAACATGTTCCCTCAGTAGTGACAATTCTTAATTAAAAAAAGAACATTAGGACACTGAGGCAACATCTTAACCCAGCTATACAAGTCACTGTAACATGGCTACCACAGCACTTATAAAGTCTAAATATTTTTTCTCTTCCTGAAAAAAAAATAAAGATGTCAGGGGGGTGGAAGAGTGGAAGAGTATATTTTACTCCGGTTATTTGACTGTGTATTACAGAATGAATAATTTTGTCTACTGCTCATTCTAATGCTACATTATTCCTCCAGTGAAATTAATGCTTTTTGGTTAAAGGACTTTCCTTGTATAAATTTTGCCTATCTCTAGTGAATTCAGAAAGATTTTTCATCCTTCTCTAGAGGACCTGATAACTGAGGCTTTTTTTTCCTACTGTCCTGGGTGACTTTATGGCACTGAATTGTATCCCCATTTATGTGTTTAGTCCAGAAATAAGTTTTGCACCTTTAAGACTGGTTCTGAGAGCAAAGAGGGGGAGAGAAGAAGCCCAGAGTTTGTTTTCAGAAACTGCACTTACTCCCCCACATCCTCTCCTGGACTGTGTTGTCTGTGCACAGACAGACAGCAGGAGAGAGCTTCCCTTTGCTTTTTAGTTAGTTTTAGCTAGCTGAGGCAGAGAAGTTCCCTGGACTGTGGTGTTTCTTGTTCTTGGACCTATTTAAACCTGCTCTGGACTGAACATCCAGAGGAGCACCAGCAGCTTGCACCTGTGGCCCACCGGGCTGGGCCTGGGCCGCGGCATTTCCAGGACCGGAGGGACTGATAACAGACTGAGTGAGCTGAGCCCACCAAGGAGACTTTCTGAGTTTGTAATCTCTTCAGATTGGCAAGAGGTTTTATTGTTTAATAGTGTTCATTTTTTTTGTGCTGGTGAATGCTTTGTGCCTGTTAAATAAACAGCTTTTTTCCACTTTTCTCCAAGAAAATCTTTTCCCAAACCAGCTGGGGGAGGGGCCACTTGAATCTGCTTTCTAGAGGAACCCCTTTAGAGGTTTTTCTCCCAAATTTGCCCTAAATCAGAACAACTACTTATTTTAGAAAGTGCAGGTGTTTATGATCTGATTTATCACCAAAAGAAAACCCACAAAAGCAAACTCTTTTAAAGAATATCATGCAAGTCAGAACTACATAACATAGCTGGAAGCTATTTCAACCCCTATGACCTTGTGTTCACTAGAGGAAATAAAAACAAATAAAAATTCCTCTGCACTCAAGCAACTCCATGCAAGGTAACATCCTATGGAAAACAAAGTAGCTTTTGATCATTTAGGATAAAATGAACAGGCTCATTTGAATTGAATGAAGACCAGAGATTAATCTTTAACCCTTTTCAGGAGTTGGTGAGAAGTCATTATGGCACAAGCTCACAGTGCACCAGTGAGGTACCTCCCATCCACAGGTACTGATTCAGCTGGTTTGCAACCACTGTCTGCACCTTTCAGTGCAAGGAACTGGGGCAGTGAGCGAATTCATATCAGTGGCACTTTCCAGGAAACAGATAATCAGCAAGAAAGACAGGAATCCTGGACTCCAAAGGCTGCCTAATACAGCAAATCAACATGGACAGGGGTGAAGATCAAACACCTAATTATTTTGCATGCTATTTTTTGTAATTCATTTCCTATCTCATTGCTTCCACTTCTATTACAGGATTACTCAAAGCCTAGGACAGGGCCTCTTCTGAAGCAGTGGCAGCACTTTTTCCTGCCTTGTGTTAAGTAAGAAAAGGCCTTACCAACTTTGCCTCCTTTTCCCCTCAAGAAGTCACTGTCTTCCCTGGTCTGGAAGCTCAGAAATTAATCATTGCTTGTCTCAGGCTATTTAAACTGTCAGTATTTCACGTCAGCAAAAACTGAAAGTGTAGTCTCTATTAGACATGATACATATTATCATCATTTATTTGTTCTATATCACAAAAATCATAGGTTAGCAAAGCCAAACAAAAATTAATATTCCATCAATGGCGGCAATGAGAATTTTATTTCTTAATTTAATGATACTTTTTTCAAAATCTTCAGAGAAGGGAAGCACTGATGAATCTGAAGTCAGGGACTCATGGCCAGCACTCAGGAGATCAGGTGTTCTGATTAAGAGTGGGAAAAGCTTAATTCATAGTCCAAACACCACTGACTGCTCATCAGCCCTCTCAGGTAAAATACTGCCCTTCAGGACATATCCACTTTCCGGTTCATTATCTAAGAAGTTCTGTATTTCAAAGACAGGAAAGAAGGTTAAAAAAAAACCCAAAGAAATAGTCTTTCTAAGGTATCTTAGTCCTAAGTATAAAAATACCTTATATTAACACACTTCCATTGTATTGTGTTTGAGATGTAGTCCCAAACCACATCTGAAGGCTTTGTGTCACACTTGATCTTTGAAATCAGTAATATCTGTACGTACGCAGCAGTCCCCTGATATTTTTGGTAGCAGAATGAAAACCTTTATCCTTGATAAAACCAAGTTCGAATTCATAGATTTTCATGGAAGTGAAACCATACTAATGGATTATTGGGGCCATAAAAGTATTACACTCTCTTTATATAAGATATTATTATTTTAAACCAATTCAAAAGCTAATGACACAATCTGCTGGAATCGCATTGGGTGGAAAAAGGATCTGGGATTTGTTCAGAGAAGACACGGAAAAAGGAGCTTTTATTCCACTGGAGAATTACATTAGAATAATTATCATGTGCTTACCAGAAAACCAAAATACTCCTCACAAGAATTAGCATATATAGTCTCCTTTTACTTCATTTTGTTGTGGCGGAGAGGTAAATACACATACTAGGACTTTCTGAAAATAAATCCTTGACATGCTATTAACAGAAAATAGTCTTTTTTAATTATGAGACTAAGTGTCATATACTATGAGTTACAGATGCTTCATGACACAAGTCTTACAACATTAAAGAGGGCAGAACAAACCACTACAGAAACGCATGTATGGGATATAATCTAATGAACTCTTTTTTGGAATTTATTTGGGTATACAGGTGTCAGTCACTTGCAACTATTTTAGAAGTTCATATTTCAAAACACTGTTTCAGTTTTACTTCTCTTCCCATAAACAGTATTAATGCTATGGGGACTTTTTTTTCTTTTCAAAGTGCTTTAGGCTGGCATCAGAAAGTATTATAAATTTTAAGAGTGCCTCCTGTGCATCCCTGTCTAGCATGTCTAAGAGGAAATATTGTCAATCAAGTCTGACTAGCAGCCATACAGGTCATGAAAGCAGCTGCATAACCAAACAGTGCGGACAGCCTTTGTATTCAAAAGATAATGCAGTGCAGGTTTGAAAACAACAAAGCAAGGGAGGTGTGTTCAAAATCACAGCTAGGAGAACAGAAACACCGACATACTTTAATCTTGGAAAAACATTTAGGACATTGAATACCCCTCTGTACCTTCATAAAGACAAAAGAAGCCTGGTACCATTGGGAATGACTGCCTATTTTGTTTTGCTGCTCCAGTAGTTATAAATGCCACATCTCAGGCACTGCTGCTGCTGCTTTGTTGCTGTGAAGTGACAGCTGAGAAAAACGATGATGCTAGAGATATGTGTTATGAATATACAAATAGGTGAGAGACAACTGATTCCTACAGACAGGAGTCTAGACATTTCATTCAGTAAGTGCTTGTCCCTTTCCTTAAGTCCAGCAACCCACCAGATGCACAGCCTTACCAAATACCTATACAATGTGCCTCTGGAACACAACTGGTAGATAATGGTGCAGACACTACTACAGCCTGAACACACTCCACAGCTTCAGCATTGATCTCACACAGTTATAAAAGAGACTAGTTCAAGGTTCCTGAGCCTACTGGGATGCTGAATAGTCACCTCCAGACAGTTTTGCTTTGTGTGCATGGAATAAACTGAACTATTGACAATGCGATATTTGTTGTCTTTTTAACAAGAAATCCTGGTGAAAAAATGTAGTGAGAGAGAAAACAGAACTACCATACAATAGATAAAGAGTAACTTCCTTGAGAAGTTGAACATTAGTTCTAAAACACTATATAAGAGCTTCTGAACAATGCTGAAATGTAACAGGCATTTGGAGTTTGGCGGTGTTGATGCATATACCCGCTACCCTGTCATGCAACAAAGGAAAAGGGTTTAAGCTACATAAGAGAGAGGAAAAAATCTTTTTTTCCCTTCTTTTAAACACAATTCAAAGCCAATCTCCAATTAAACCTGTGTATTACCAAATCACTTATTTAGTTCATACCCAAAGGACATGGTTTCATATCCATAAAGAACATATTCTTCTATTGTGTTGACATTGAACTAAACTGAAAAAAAAAATAGGCATGTAACTGAAATAGAAATATAGCATCAAAAGTATGTTCACAGCATCAATGCACCCATTCTGGCAGTTAGACAGAGATAAAAACTAGAATGGTTTGGCCTTTTTGATTCCTTTCTGGAGCTTCAGGGTAAATTTTCCCTGCCACACCTCCCAGTACAATTGTTTCAATTGCTCTTAAAAAAATAAAAGGATCCAAATGATGGATAAATTTAAGCTTACAGTTTCCAGCTATTTCAGGTTTTGCTATATTTCTAAAGACTTTCTAATAATCCACTTCAATACCAAAGCAGTCTTCTTTTTAGCATCTTTCCAAGTTAATAAAAAGCACAAAATTACAAAACTAAAAATGCTCTAGCTTATACAATGGCATATTAGAGGAGGCTGAACTATTTGAAGTGAAATCAAGGACTTGTCAACAGTACACCACATTTAATAATGACATCAGGAGTTTTTAAGAGTCCTACCCCCCACTGGAGAGCACAGTTACATTATACTTAGAATAGTAAACTTGGTACGGCCATCACAGTAACAAGTACCTACAGGTAACAAAGAATCCCAGCCAGTCTCAGAGCCCCCTTGCCTGCAAGCTCCTCAATGCCAAAAGGAACAATAAGAAGACTGTTTCTATTATGGTGTTCTCTATTCTTAGGCCTGGTCTTGTTTCTACAGCAGAAACCTTTTTTCTTCATGTATTTATAACCACAACTAAGTTTCCTGAATATCTTCATTCCTGAGTAGCATGATTGTTTTCATGACACACTGTGCTAACTAGGAAAGATCAGAAAGAATGTGTATATAAACAGAAGTGCCCCAAGAAGAATTTGATATACAGAAAAAGAGCACAACACAGAAGGTTTACACCATCACCACCTGGTTTATGCCTCAGTCAAAGGTTCTTGTCACCACTAACAACCAACAATTAATACCAATCAGCTTGCATCAGTATAAAACTGTTTCTTGAGAACACTATAACATTTGGTTGATAAACAATTTTGATGAAGAATACTTAGAGCATCTGAAAACATGTGACTTGAATTAGAGAAAGTTTTGATTGAACAGCATCATATATAAAAAAAAGGCTTAAAAATGAGAGATATGATAGAGCTTAAGGGTACTATCTTAGTATGGTTGTACCTTTTCTGCAGCAGCACATGATCCATCTCAAAACATAGTACTTGTTGATCAGAATATTAATATTTTCATGATTTGGAAGGAAAAAAAATAGTTTTGGAAAAAAAATCCCTGTGGTGCCTAAGCAACAATAATTTCTGAAGAAACCAAAGTGCTGACAAAGAGGTACCACATCTCTTCATTGACCACATACAACCAAGACAAACTTTCAGAACAACCAAGTGAAAGGCTGTACCTACAAATGGCTACAAGGGTCAGGTGACAGAATGGGGGAGTCATTGTCCTCAGAAGCAGTAACTCAAAATAAGAGATCTGGATACTGACTAATAATGTTTTAGATATTATTCCTTGGACAGCATGGAAGTATTGTACTAAAAGTGGTAAACAAAGGAATCTGGAGAAGACAGAAAGCAAAATTACTTTGCCTCTGATACTGATGAGACTAGTAGTGGAAAAGCAACGGAAATGTAGCATTTCCCACCTCAAGAGCAATGTTGTAAGAATGGGAAATGCTCACAGGAAAAAAACCCTAACATATTGGGGCTTTTTTGACTGAAGAATCACAGTGACAAGAGTAAAGAAGCCTTTATTTACGAAGAAGAAAATGAAAGGTTAATTTGATTAAACTATACAAGCGAGACATCAAAGGGAATAGATGGGTCCTAAATTTAGGAAGGCAACGAAGGACAAGAAACTGAAGATGGTCGAATGTAAAATAGATGATTTTTCTTTTCTTAAATGGCACAGTTTATGCTTGAAAGAAGATACTACGGAACACCATTTTTGCAACTTATGAAAGCATAATTTTCATCAATTGTTTTGGGGTTTTGGATATTTTTTAAAGAGAATGTATTACCAGCTCAAATTTTTAAGAGACAAAAACTGAAAACACAATGGAATTCATGTCAACGTTAAGAAAACTTGAGGGGTTTTCTAGCTTTAAAACCTGGCATGTTTAGAAATGTTCAATACAAATAAAGTACTAATACCTGAACAATATTTTTTCTGTGCATAAAGTGTTCTATGCAAAATACCCATTTTCAAAACTTATGTGCAGTACTTTCACAAGTGCAAATGTCATTTGGCAATCTTTGAAGTTTTACTGTAATAGCTAAGGAACATTCTTTCATTTGATGAGCTGAAAGTGCCTCAACAGATCAGCACATTGGTACTAACTAAAGAATCACCAAATGTATAAAGTCTGTGTTCTCTTTACTTCAAAGTGAAGAATAAAAAAAAAGAGGCAAGATATAAGAATAATAACATAATAAACTCTTAGAAATCAGAGTGCTTATGTTTCCAAAGACATAAATCATCTAATTAACACTGAAATAAATTGTCTTTTCTCTGACATGAGCAGTGAGAACAGACTGAAAATTATGGCAGCAGAAAATTATCCCAGCAGAAACCACTGGGATAAGAACAGAATGAACAATCAGGCCAAGAATTCAAAGGCTCTCCTTGTAAGTTACTCCAAAATAAGTTTAGCATGTCACTTATGTTTTATACAATTTTTTCAGTAAGATACAGGACCTAGAAATCCTGTTATCACAAATGAAGCCTGATGATGCAGAATTTTATTTGCTGTTCAGAGAAGAAAAGCAGCTGACCATGTGCTACATCAATTTGTGAAAAGTCAGTTCTTCACAAGAACAGCATATTCAGTCAAATCTCTAGAATGTTGTAGGGCCAAACCTTTATTTTGAAATAGGTTGCTCCTGAGTAATGGAAGTGGTGGGATTTTTTGTTGTCCATTTTTGCTTCTGCTTATCACCTTCTGAAAGGAACCAAGCTTTTCAATGTATTTGAAAAGGCACACTTCAAAGAAAGCACATCAAATCAGCAGAGAGCACTCACGAAGAAGATAAAACACTTCCTATAATGATCTGTGAACTCGAGTACAGGTAGCCCACCTTTGCTTCAAGGGCTCAGTGCAAAGACAAAGCAACAAAGGAAGATAAATTGATCAAACCATTAAGATGATGTCAATCTCCAGCAGATATACAGCCCCTGTAAAATGCAGTTACCTTGGAGGGACTTGGAAAATGGCCTAAATTAAAATTCTACTACTTCATGTAACATTAATATACATTTAAAAAAATAAATAAATGAAGGACTGCTGATAAGGGATTTAAGGGGGTTAACACAAGAAAAGAATTAATCATATAGCTTTACACTGTTAATAGGCTGCTGTATAATAAATATTTAGTTGTACCCTGAAGTAATTTTAACAAGCCAAGGGACTCAGCATTTCTTAACATTCTTCTGAACTTCAGTTAGTAAAATATGGAATAAAGGAACTTTTCAATGAGGAGGAAAATGTGAGTGGATAGGCACCTCTAATGCAGATATGCACCTGTGATGCTCTAAAAGGCATGAGATTAACACTATATCCTTTCTTTTGCCAGTTCCCAAATTATGAGATATTTTATACACCCATTCTAGGATTAACTTGAGAACAGATCAAGCTAGCTGCCTAGGAGATCTGAGAAGCAATATAATAGAAATTTTACTAGTTTCCTATTTTGGAATGAGAACAACTCATGAGAGACACACAAATGTGTTTCAATATGCAATCAGAATGGAAAAAAAACCAAAAGTGAAAAGGAAGTCCCTACAAGAATTCAGGTGGTATTCCAAGCAGCTACAGTTTGTGAAGATGTTTTATTTTTAACTCTAGTAACCTGACTCCATTTTCATAGATGAAGGGAAGATTCTGACAGCAATCAAAAACAGGAAATAAAGTTTATGTGAATGAGAACGATAATCTGCTGCTTCGATGAACAACTTCTTTTGTAGACAAACATTTTTTATGAAAGACTTGGAATTTGCATAAAGCCATCAAGGAGCCTCCTTAAAATGCCTATGAGAAATTGAGCTATCTTTTCCTTTTGGAAGTGGGGGATAACTTTGAATAATTCATTCAGGTCTATATTGAAAATGGCATTACACAACTCTAAAAGGATTGCCATACCTACTTTGAAAACAAGAAAGCAACAAGCAACAACCTTCATGGGAGTAAATAATTAACACAAGAAACGTTTTAGCCTTTCTCTTCCATTCTTCTTGGCTTAGTGAAAGAAGAATAATTCAAACAGCATAGAAGTATTTGATACATGAAGTGCCACAGTATCCCAATGAGGTAAGTAGAGACAATTGCCCAGACACTTTAGCCACAGAAATAAGTCTCTCACCCTGGGCACCACGGACTGCTGCATCTTCAGGTTCATGGCATTCTGTGCTAGTCCTCACCCATGCTTCACTCAGAACTCAAGAACAGTTTCATGGAATAAAACAGTCATAGAAATAACATTGTAAAAGGAGACACACTAGATGATTTAACATCTGGAACTGTTCAATCCCAGGAGATACTTTTATTGCACGATTCCAGAGGTTGGCCCATGTAATCATTAGGCACTGTTTAAACAGACTAGCAGCATTCCCTTTCCATATGGATTAGAACTCAGTCTTCATTTTCTTATACAGCTAAAAATGTTGTAGACACTAATTTTTTTCTTGCAAGTATTTTCCATTTATTCATTAATGATATCCTTGAACAATTTTAGGTTGTATTATTACAATTTCATAAAATGTAACTATTAGCAATGCAGGAAATTAATCACGTGCATGCATAAATTACTTGCTGCAGATTGCAAACAGTTTACCCAGGACTATCTGGATCATAAAGATGCACTGAAGTGTCACAGAACATTAAGACCCTCTGGTATTTTCTGTTCTACTTCCTTTCAAGAAACCAGAAATCTGCAAATGTGGATGTGGAATTGCTCGTGTTTAGATAAGCATGAACTTTTTATTAATTATTTTATCTTGGTTAATTCAACTACTGTCTGCACTGTAGTGCATCTGTGGGTCATATAAAGACCTTCGTCCAGACCTGGGCTTTCTAGTAACCATTCATCCTCTTTTTTCAGCCATGAACTTATGTATGGGTTTCCTAAGGAAAAAAAAAATTAAAAATGAATTGTTGCCTTTCAGCATCCCCTACAACCAAAAAAACCTATTATATTCTACTAGCTAGCTAGCAAATTCTAGGGAAAGAAGGCAAGGATATTTAATTTAGCCATTCAGCTGTACTTTAATTGCCACTTAGCACCGCAGAGTTGTCCAGAAATTAAAATGTGAACATCTCAACAGTCTAATTTATACTTGTGAAATCAAACTAGGCCCTTTTTTTCTGTTGAAGGACCATGTTTTCATGTAGGATAATCCATGCATTTGTCCACACTCCCTATTCCTTTGTTAAAACTTCCCACAAAACCTTAGCTGAACCTTCCTATGGGTAACTTCCTTAAATTCATAGGTAACAATAAATAAACAGTAACACAAACAGATGCCTGACGTAGATGATTCGGTATATAACCTTGATTTACAAATTTTCCTTTTCCAAACTTCTTACCTTTGATCTACCTTTAAACATCCTATTTAACTATAGCAAAAACTTTTTTTTACATTGAAATAGGTATGAACTCACTATAAGCAGCACCACGTAGAAATGCTGAGTGTATGTAATTCCTACTGCAATTCTGGGTGATACAATGATTACCATCTCTCAGGCACAAGCCCTAGGTACAGCAAGACATGAACATCCATGCATATTCACTCAGTGCACTCATTTTAATCCCCAGAAGTTGACAAATTTAGAATGGGAAAAGCTATTTAAAAGTTAATTTTTGAACTCCTAAGGATAATCGTTCAGATTTAAAACTCTATTTTTGTGTTCATGGGACAGAGATACTTGGATCTTTGCAAAATCTTACAGGCTCAAGGCTGATCTACTTTTGAAAGCAGGGCATGATCCATTAAAAAATCCATGAAGCTCTTGTCATATCCATTAGTCACTTTTTCCTACCAAAATAACATCCATTTGTAAATTATCATTTTGGTAAAGGAGCAATATTAAAGTGTGTAAATGCACTTTATTCTATTGACTTTTTATTAAAATCATCTAAATTTCTACTAAGCTATCACACAGCCTTACAGTATAATCAGAAATTTAAATTGTCCTCCTTCTATCTTTAGCCAGGAGAGGTGATAGAGTTTTATAAACAAAAATAAGATAATCTTCTTAAACAGGATGAATCAATCATACTTAACTGTAAAATAACTATGCAGCTGTTAATAAGGCATAAGTTAGCTCGTATGCCAAATTATTTTGTATTTTAATAAGTACTGTAGGGTATTTAGATAAGAACATTGAATCTTTTGACCTAAAGCTATAGATACCCATCTTGCAATAATTTTTCTCTTAAATTAATGCACAGCAGTTAAAGCAAACAGTGAAGACAAAACTCAGGTAAGTCCATCAAAGCATCATTCCAACATACAAAATGAGGTTTAAACTGCATTTGTCATTACTGAGATTCGAGTTTTACTGCTGTTTTGGTAAAAAAGTTAAACTAAAAAATTCTCATCTGTCAGTTCAGCAGCTTCCTAGTAGCTGAAATTGACCAAATACATAATAGAGGTAGAAAAGTTCCAGGCTGACAGCGCAGGCTGTGTTACATAAGAAACATATAAACACTTCAACAACTTAAAATAATCAAATATTTTTAATATCGTTCAACTTCCTCTCTGGCTGGTTCCTTTTTCAAAACAATACCCCAAATATGGAAATTAAAATGTTATTGTTCTATTTAGAAAGGAAAGAAACAATGAACTAACAAATTTGCAATTTTTCATTTCTGAAAATTACTACTATTTGACAGGTAACCTGCAGAGTGAATGATTTTAAGAGACTGGCCCCTCCATTGTTCACAAAATAGACTCCAAACAAATAATTTTGTTCTCTGTTCCTCAAAATATCACATAAGAGTCTTGCCTGACATCCTGCCCATTGTTTACTTCAGCAACAAATGCCATGAATGCATCATTCAGATCTTAATGTTAGCTTCCAAGGGAAATAGGCAGTACAGCTCTCAAGAAAAAAAATCATCCAATAAAGTTCTGGAACAAAAATAATCTGAAAAAGTCATGCATATACGAAGTTGAGCTTTTAAGAAGTACATATGAGTAGTCTGAATTATGTCATACTTGTAAATATATCAGGTGGAAAGTCTGTACAATAGTATATTTGTCAAAAAAGCGTAGGTGATGCCACACTGTAAGGCCTTGTTGCTTTTCACTATTCACCATGAACAGCATAAGCTACCACTCTAAAAGTTCATTCTCCTTTTTCACTAGACACTCAGCCACATAACTACCATGTCCCTCATTGTAACACTCCTATGCAGAGTAGAGCAAGTGTAACCAGAAGAATTGAATGCTAGGAAAGCAGTAAATAAAAATCTGTCTCTGTGGATTTAATGAAGGCAAGGGACTTTGGCCTTTTTGGACACTGAGAAGGAACAGAAAAGCATGAAGCATTTATTCCAACAGCCAGGGCAAACACTGCTTAATCTGAAGGAGAGAGTTTTGTCCCTTTGAATAAATTCAGATAAGGTCTGAGGGCTAAGACATGTAAGTACAGAGAAACAGCCACAAAAACAAAGGCAGCAGTCCCTTGGACAACTAGGGAGGAAGGGAAGTAATGTAGGAAGTAACGTAGTTGAAGTCCAACTCCACCATGAAAGGAAGAACAGAAGACAGAACTTCAACAAAAATCATGAAACAATATTAGAGGGAACAATTACTGTAAATAGTTTTGGTAAGAACAGAAGCATGAAATTAAGCTTAGGCTGTCTGCAAGGGAGGGAGCAATTTTTCCATTAGAAACTTTCAGTTTATATATGAAAGCACCATAAATTTCTACAGAACACTTTTATCTACCTTAAAAAAATGCACTAAAAAATGGCAGCTGAATAAGAGGTTAAAGATTTCTTCTGGAATTAATGTCTGTGTATTTCTGAATGCAAGTTTTAGCAGTATCAGTCAACTTTCCAGGCTTTGCAGTAGGTCATCATGTTTCTGGCTAAATAATATTTTATAGCACTCTCTTCAGCCTGAGCAAAAGTTTGGCAACACACCTCTCTCTTCACTGCATGCCCAAGAATGCCACGTGTATTTTCCAACCTTACCCTGCATTACATACGACACAGACTGCAGGAGAAATGACCAAGCATTCTAAAAGGCAGTTCATTGTTTCTAATACTATTTACATGTGGATTTTTCCTTTCAAAACCAAACCAAGACTCCTCATTAACTCATATGGTTTATGCTGCTAGAAGTAGCAAGAGAAAATTGCAGGAACATAATTTATTACAGAGTAATACTTGAAGATTAACAACTCCACTGTAATATTTATCATCTCCTTCCGTGTCCTTTCAGACAGAAGCTACCAAACATGGCCACAGTAAGCATCTGTCCACTCTGTTTAGGTCAGGTTTTCTTTATCTTATCTACTATTTTTGGAAGTTTCTCCTTCCCTAAGATCATTGTCAAACTAGAGGAGAAATATATACTGTTAGGTAGATGTCTGACACTATTTAGCACAATTTAATGCTTTCAAACATTTACACCAGTCACCTCTTTTTAAATAAAAACTCCAAGATGTATAAGGGAATTATGCTATCACACGTAACCATAATGTTTTGGGGTTTCTGTTGCTGAATATTCCTTCGGATAGACAAGTCGGAGACACCAGCAGAGGTTTTCCAAACGGTAATTTGTAACTGTTCAAATCACTATTTGCATAATTAAAAATAATTTTAGCATCCATTCCCTTATGCACATAAACATACTAAAAGAAGCAGTCAATGGATAGTCCTATCCACATAATGCTGCAATACAGAACACTTTTTGAGCAACTGCTCTAAGCACTTGTGCAGCTTTTGTGACAAGCTATTCCTGAACCAGCCCCTTTGACTTAATGAAACGGTGGACAACAACTGTCAAGTTTGTCATTGACAAGAAATAGCAGCAGAGCCACGCCAACAAAGTTCAAAAGTCAAGAAGAAGACTGAGAAAATGGCTTGGAAGTGTTTTTTGAGATCTCAGTAGGAGCCTCACACATTTTGAAGAATTCAGAGCTAAATATAAGAAAATGCAAACTCCACAACTTTTCAGAAAGATTTCCCACCCAATGCTTCTGCACAGCATCCTACTCAGATCCTACCATCTCCAAGCAACCCCAGCCTTTCCCCAGAGAGCCTAAATTCTCTTCTGTCCTCAGATGCATCTCACTGTGCATGTTATGCTTATTTCCTTGTCATGAGGTACTTTGCACTAATGCTTAGGGTTCTCAAACCCATAGTGCTCAGTTTTGCTCAATGCAGCAGTCTGGGGAAAGGCAGCTGCTCCTGCAGAAGCACAGTGGCGATTCCCCAGGCTTCTTGTCCTTCCCTCCAAGTTTGTTCCTCTTTTGACTAGTTCTGCCCACTGAAACAGGTGCAATTTTTTAAGTCTGTCTGCACAATTCTCCATGAAAAAAACCCACCTGCCTAGGACAATACACACTGAAGAAGTTAGTGCTGACAGCAGTGTCAGACTGCAGATCATCCAGAAAACATCTTGGAGAGAAGCTGTATCTTTGCCCTCACCTTTTGGGTCTCCTCAGACTAGCTCTTCTTCCCTTATTCTGCCCCTTTGATAGTGGTTTCAAAACTGAAAAATATGAAAAATTATGAAAATATTTATTTTCATAACCTTCTAAAAGCAGGTTTATATTTCATATTTTCATATGAAAATATGAAATATAAACCTGCTTTTAGAAGGTTATGAAAATAAATCCTACTGTGTTACTGATAACAGAGTGTAGAAACAGCCAACATCCTGTCTCTGCAAGGAGGTGCAGAAGAAAAGATGTGGATAATGGTAATTTCCCATGGCATTCCTCTAAGCTAACTGCTTCTTCAGGACCATTCACACCAGAGGTTGTGCCTGTATCTTAGGCTTGGTCTTTCCATTCATTAAACATTTTGAAAAACATAATTGAAAACACATCAATTATTCTTTGCAGCCTGATCACTGTGCATCACTGCTAGAAGGAAACTGACCAAATAAACTGTTTACACCAAAATGTTTTTTTTTTACCCCTAAAATTTGCTCTATACATAAAGTGCATCCCTGATTGACGTATTCATCCCAAGAGCATCTTAAAAACCCAAAAAATAGTAACAACTATTAGCAACTACTTCTAAAGAACTTTGACAGCACTGATGAAACCTAGCAACTCTCGTTTCATCATAAGGTTCCTTTAAAAATAGATGGACTTGCACAACCATGATTTTGTTCTGAAAGTATCTTCTAGATGTCAAGATAAGAAGAGTAAACCGTGCTTTAATAAAGAAATACACTAAATCTGAACTGCAGAGGAAGCTAAATTAACCCCACTGGGGTTCCCATCTCTGTTGTTTTGCCAGTTTTTTGTTTGCTTGCATGTGATATAAATATTGAAACATTTGGCTCAAAGTACTCCTGAGTATACACAGGAGACTTGCAGAGCCAGTTCAGTGTCAAGCAGAGGAAAAAGAGAGCAAATGACATCCTGTCTGCTTATGTAATTTTTTTTCCAAAGTTTGCTTCCCACAGTAGGGATTTAAAATAGTATCTTAGCTACATTATAAAAGCAGAGTATTATAAATTCACAAGAACTTTATTGTTTACCACAAGATGAGTATGCAATAGATAATTAGAAGAAATAAATTAATTACCCTGTATCAAATTCTAAACCCATCATTACACATTTTCACACATACTTAAACTGAAAAGGAGAAAACATGCCTGGAAATGGAAAATGAAACAGAACACTGGTCTTTGTCAGACCATTTATTTGGGCTTAGGCAATTTCCCCAACTGCTGATATAATACCACAACATGTGCAGGATCACTACATACTTCAACCCAAGTTTAAAACATTTTTCTTCACTTAAAATGCATTACTGGTTCACAGGGTCAGCAGCTTAGTTTTACTGTACTGCAAGCCAGTGTGCCTTTGTAACAGTGAAACAGGTCTTGTTCTGTGTGTAGTATTATAACAGTTTTCAGTATTGAGTGAGAACTGTTTAAGTTCTCAGATGACTCTTATTTCAAGTCATTACAGACTCATTCTTCTCCATCGAGAAAATCATAATTTTGCTTATTCTGGCATCACACCTATGTTGTCACTGATCATAAAGAGCTGTTAAAGATATTTTAAGTCAACTTTCATTGAGTTTATTTCCCGCAGCCCAAACATCCTGTCACTGGGGAAACATCTGTGGGCAGGAATGCAAATTATCTATTATATCTAAGGAGGCACAAAAGGAAAAAGTGTAATAATCTGCCTTTGTTTTTCAAAAATTCTACAGATAAAGTATTTCTGAAAACTGATTTCACAGTTCTGCTAGACTGAAACAGTTTGGGGTTGTTGTTTCATGCCATTATTTTCTCCTTTTAGTGTGTTCCATAAAACCCTCCAAAAGTTATCAAAATTCAAATACATTTAACAACTGAATGCTGATCTGGTCTAAAATCCCCATTTCCCAAACAATACTAAGGAACTTCTAAAGCCCATCAAGTTCCTGAATACTTTTAAAATGCTAACACAGACAGAATTTAAAGCTCTGTGATAAACAAGCAGAAACTGTTTTGAGTTCTGAGTACCTTGGCAAATCAGCAGGGAGAAAAGTCAACTTCCAAAACAATGGAATGCATGTTATAAATGTTTAGAGCTTCCCTAATCCAGAAGTTATACCAATGAGATAACATACACATTCATATTATTAGGTTGACTTCAGTGTAATTCCTAGCCAATATTTTTATTTCTAATACAAGAACAAATCAGGTTGCTTTGAAGGCCTGCTAAAATTTTAGTTTATGTAGCATAATGATATAATTATATCAATCAAATAATTTTGTACCATTTTAACTTCCTTTAGGCTGAAACTCAAACACAACAAAAAAATCCCCAAAAATCCTAAACAAAAACAAACAAACAACTAAAAAAACCCAACAACACGTACAAAACCCCCCAAACCTCAAACAAAAAAACTCCCGCACGAAACAACAAAAAAACCCTGAATAGGTCATCTAAAATAAAAATAAGACAGCTGTCTCAAGTTTTGAGGTAGCGGCAGCTGTCTAGTAAAATTTTCTCTTTCACTTCAATACTCTTCTCAGAGATACAGATACACGTAACACTTTGATTTATTCAAGCTATTAAAAAAAAAAAACATGGTAACAAACTTAATCCTACAAGCTGCTGTCACTTACACATCTTGCATTTCCAAGTTATTTTGCAGAAAGAGCTATGAGGTAACTCTATCTGCAAGAAAAAATAACTCTCTACTGACCAAAGATAATGAACAATCGTGTGCAGTGTAACACTGTAAGCGAAGATAATTATGTTGTATTCCTGGATGTCCAAACTGGGTAACATAAACCCAAGTCACTATCTTGTCGATACATATTCCAGCTATCTGATGTGGACCACAGTTATAAGTATATGCAGTTAATTAGGAATATACAAATGTACAAATATATTCCAGGAAGGAGTCAGAAATACTCATTCAGGAGACACAGTTAAACAACAACTGCCTCAACTAAGTAACATACATAAGAATACATTAAATAAGAGTCTCTTTTTTCCATATTAGAACACATTAGAAATTAGTATATGAAATAACAGACAAAAGCTTCAAAAGCTTGTTAACTTCACTTGAATTATCTTCTTTAGTACCCTCAAAAAGAACAAGCTTTGATGACAATGCATTAACTTTTTCTTTCAACCCTATTGTTGAGAAGATGTTCTGTATTTGTAGAGGCAAACACCCCTCAGAACAAGTGCAGTAATGGACGTGCATTGTTCACTTAGAAAATTTTAAACACAAAAAAAATCTATTGAGTAAACATTCATAAATTTTTTTTAAATGAAAGATACAATTTTAAAAATCCTTCCAGCTTATATTTTAGGGAGATAACTCACACATGGACTATAAAATTATCTTTCCTATTATAAATTCCATTTTCATAATTAGCTCTGTCCCATAAAATGGCCCTTTAATCCCACTTGCTATATTTTCACATTGCTAACAGGCTGTAAACATACTACCTCTCCTTTTTATTAACCTGCCTAATTAACCATCAGCTTGGAAATATACACATCTGTCTTACAGATTTTTTTTTTTTTTTGCAGTTTATTTAAACTAACATTAGTACGCTACTTTGGAATAATATCATAGCTATGCAACTGAATGAAGAGTTTTAACATAATGCTCAACTACATTACATACAGTTTTAAATGGGAAATCAAAGATTATCAGTCTGGGAAAAACAGGTTGAAACACCATTCTTATACAGAACTGTACAAACCTTTTCCCCCTCTTTTTTTCCCTCCACACACATGACCTGTCTGCATAGGACCTTTCATGAGCATATTTCTACTGATCAGTATCATCCTGGTACTGAAAGTGGAACTCCAGAATACTTTAGTGACTGTGAATTCATTTGACCCAATATTTCAAGTATTTGCATTGAACACAAGGAAGTTTCAATTCAAAGCAATGATCAAACTGCATCTTTAATAAATACATTGTCAAAGTGCCACATACGAAGATCTGATGCAAAGTTACAAAATAACAGTACATATGAAAAGGCATTGTAATAAATTATTTTCATGTGACAGGAAACTTCAACTCTGAGGATTAATCTGGAAGACACATCAAATTCACTATCCTGCTTAAGCCCAGCTACTCCCAGTCATTAACATCATGCAAATTACCTGGACCGTGCACTGCATATGCCTCACTGGATGGTAACTATACATTTTCTATGCATTTAGGCATTCTAGCCTTCTCCAACTTTTTCTAATACCAGTTTTCTAAGAGTACATGGAAACATTTTTAAGCTAGTTATTCCAAGACAACCTTTACAGAATTTGAAGGTCACCGACCCCTGATCCATCTCAAATTAGATATGCAAGTACACATGACTTACAATGACTCCTTTTGACTGATATGGATATAAGAGTACTCTCACAACAGATTAGCAGGGAAGTTGAATCTGACAAAGGAGTGGAAAAACATGAGAGGAAACATTCAGTGAGATCCAGAAAAACAGAAATCTGCCTACAAACTTATTGCTGGTGGCAAGAGAGCCAGAGCTACAAGTCAATAATGTCAATCACACTGGGCAGGAGTTCTGTTCTATGGAAAAAGACAGCTTTTAGGTGAAGAAAACTGACCACATCCCAAATAAGACATTTATACTTGTTCTAGTATCTAAATTAGATAAATAAGGAATTTCAATTCCTCATTTTCCTTCCACCAATACATGGACTATTGCTTAGCTCTAGTAAAAACAACCCCATCCTTCAACTTCTGTTTCCTAACTTGCAAACAATGAAATTTAATTTTGGCTTAAACCAATTTTAAGAACACATTATCATGTATCAATTGATTATTTTTGTATAAAAAACAGATGCCCTTACAGTGAACATTCTCCTCTGCATGCACACAAGGAACATATTCCAATTAATTATCACACTTTGTGATTTTCCTATAACAAAAGTTTAATTTTTTTCTCTTTCAGATACACTCTAGTAGATTTGAGGTATTTGCAGCTAATATTCTAAAATAAACCAGTTTCATCAAGTGACAGGCCAATTCACCAGGAAATAAAAACATCATGCAGGGACCAGGCAAATCAGTACCTTCATTTACAATGTGTGAATCCTTCAAGCAGGAAAACCAATTATCAGGTAAAAATCTGCACACAGCCAGGATGGCTTCAAGCTCACTGGGGGCTTGAATGTGCATTGACCACAAAAACCTCAAAAAAGCACACACACACACAGAGTGGCAGAAAAGTTTATATAAAGTTAAGAAAGCACACATTTGGAAATGGTTGCCAATGCTCTTTGGTAGGCAACAGAAAGCAGTAACACTGGAATGAAAAAGCACAAATACAAAAAACAAACCCCTTTAAACAAAGGAACATACCACTCATATCTCAGACACAGAGTTTTCAAAGAATACCCAGCATTCATGGTATCCATTGGTAAAAAGACTTCTCCTGTGCAAAACAAAGGCAGTGTTCTGCTATATGTCTTCATAGACAGAGCTGAAACCCAGATTCAAATATGCACCAACACAGAGATTCAAAACCTGAAACCACGTTTAAAGATTTCCAGAAGACAGAGGATGAAGGCTTACTATACTAAGGGAACATCTCAGAACTAGAGGTAGGTCTGGACAGAATCTTAATTTGGGAATATATACTTACAATTGGCTAATAGAAAGAAAACTGTCAGTGTGGTAAGTTTTAACACTCAAGGTCTTGCAAAACTGTATTTTCATTAAGAGACACAAATCACTAGCACTAAACTGAATTACACTTAGAATAAAATCTTGGCATTCACATTTACAACATTGAGTTTATTCTATTTTTTTCATACTAATGTTTATACTTAAGGTAGTAAAAAATTAAAAACTACCTACAGCATGGAATTAATTTACTTGTGTAAACTATAGTGTGTATTTCTGGAGATATTTAGCAAGTTAATATCTCTTTTTTGTAACCTCCATTTGTATTTGTCTCCTGCTCTGAAATACAACCACAGGCATTGAAATAACCTCTCCATATGTTTATCTAGTTACAGCAGCTTTTCTTAAAACCCTGCACACCCTCTGCCAATGTGCAACCATGTAATCCTCATTGAAAAGCTGATTTTGGTCCTGCTTTTTAGTTTTTCTAAAGACACGGGTAGTGCTTTACCTCCAGTGTCAATGGTCATTCACTTGTATTTTCTTACTCTAAGGTGGACATCAATGATACTAAATTTCAGTAGTTTTGTTGGTCATTAAAACTTCACATTTTCCTGAGATTAAAAAAAAAAATCAATTGTTTATTTTTCATAAATTCCAGTTGTCTAAAACAAGGTCTAGACATACCACCTAGCCCTGCACCCTGTATTGACACATTTGCTTCTCCTCTTCCCTTTAATAATCTACAGAGCCTCTTCCAAACCAGATTAGACACTTCATGCATAGCTACTGATACTGAATCCATGAATAGGTAACACATTCAATATATTCTAGTCCTCAAATTATAAGCACATTATTTTTAAAACATTTTAAACATGTCTCAGACAAACTTGCTTTTTACAAAGTCACTGAAATATTTCATACAATGAAAATACTGTCACTCTTTCTATCTAGGAGGCTAGTGCCAACAAAAACATGAAAGGATGGAGGATTGCTGTTCTTTATGCTTGTACTAATATTCAGACTGTTTTTCCTTCTAAGAAAAGCAGAACTAAACATTCTATTTACAGTCAGAAAATTTAAAAGTCAGTATTTGTAATCACAGTAACTTGAGAATTTTAAGAATTCCTGCTCTTGGAATATATTATAAACATAATTCTCCCCGAGCTAAGTCTAAGAGAAGTGGCATCAACAACAATGAATCACACTGCGAATGAGCCAGCCCTGCATCGATCGGCTCCAGAGACGATTCTGCAGCTGCCCGAGCAAGCAGCAGAGGAGCCAGCCAAAAGACCAGAAAAGAAGCCCAAAAGCAGGTCAAGGCTTGTGAGCCAGAACTTGGCATCTGGGTCTTACAGCTGTCAGGGATACTTATGAGAGAAGTCACTGTTGTCTACAGATTTTGAAAACAGTTGGGGGACAGGAAGAGGAAAAAGAAAAAAACAAATCTATCTACAGCTATTACGAGCCAAGCTAGAGCGGAAACGCGCTGCATGCCACCACTTGTTCTGTGGTCACAGCATTTGTGACACCAAACCACTACACCAAAGAAAAAAACATTATCTGCACAGAAATACAGTTTTGTAGTGATGTGGAACATTAGACTTCTGAAGAGATCTTTCTCCAAAGAAAAGAAAAAGAAACATTAGTGAACAAGATGGACATAAAAACTAGACAACTACTCCTTTTTGTGTATGTTTCAAAATACAAAATTTTGCCTTAATTTTTTAAGGGGGATAACCTGTCAAATTTCCCTTTAAACTCTCCATTGTGTAACTACTTCCAGCACCAGCAAGAGCTCCAATATATATGATCAACTGTTTTGTTGCCAAGTCGAATGTACCTTTTATTAAAAAAACAAAATGAAAAAAAACACCACAGTTTATCTAAAGATTATTGAGAAAATATGAAGCTGCACTGTCTTTATTAGGGATTCCATACTATCTAATGACAGACATAAAATTCAGAATGACAACTGCACATTTCAAGAATGATTAAATAGAATTTGCAGTATCTAAACAAAAGGAGAGACTCAGACCAAGAACTCTAGTTTTGCAAAAATTAATTTAAGTGCATATGCAGGCAAAAATCCAAAGCTAGTGGCAGTTTTTGGGAAAGCTGTCTCCACAGATTCTGTACTGACAAGCCAAGCAACTGCCAAGCAATGTTTCAAAACAAAAGAGAGACTCTTGGAAAGTGCCAAAAGAGATGTTATATTCTGCCATTACAACTCACGCTCTATGAAAAGGAAAGAGAGGACACTTGTACTGGGATTCTCATTGGCACAGTGAATCGGGCACATTCTGTACTAAGCAGATTCCCAAGGAAACACACACCAGCATGGACTGCAAAAATGAAGAAATGTTCAGCTGTGATGAAAATCAAAAGAAAAGTAGAAACAAAGACAATGCAACTTATGTCCAAAAAAATGTGCTTTAAGCAGAAGTCAAATCAATAGCAAAGCTCTTAAAACATACATTTTGACAGGATATTTGAATTTATTTCCTCCAATCTATTCCTCATTCTAATCAGCCTCTATGTTTAGCTGCAGATTGAGATACCATCTCTTATTTAATTTTCTGAGTTTAGAACTAGCTAGTTCATTATATTCTTGACTTTGTAGTCTGATATCCAGCCCCTGAACGTCACACTTCCATCTGTTTTTCTTGGACCATATGAAGCATGAGAAAGCTGTCTCAAGGCACCCTTCTCCAGAACAATCTTCAGTGTTATACAAATAAGCCCTCTAGTGGTAAAACGACTGTGAGACCCATCATATTCAGAGTTTCTGTGCACCCCCTCTTCAGGACAAAAATCTTACTTTCATAATACCTCCTAACCAAAGGTGAGCCACTAATAGTCTATCACCTCTTTTGAAAGCTATTCACTGAAGATGACAAAATTTATCTTGGGCATGAGTGGTGGCTTTGTTACTGAATCCAGAGATAAAAATATAATTATCAACACAGAATAGAACTATCAAAGGTACAGAACAAATTTAGCATAATGTCACAGAACTCCCCAGATTTTATGATTGTTGAAGTATGCCAAAACAGAGATAATGAACTGCACCACACACTAGCGCTTAATTAAGCCCTTTGATTACCAAAATCATGAGTGCATGCTTGTGTTCTTTTCATTCTAAGCTACTGCATTTCCTTTCCCTTCCCTAAGAATATTTATTCTCTAGTTCTAAATACTAGTCAGTGACCTGATAACAGACACCACCACCAACACTGACCTATGTTTGTGGCAGTGATTTGCATTATAAATAGCCAAACACTGCCAATGCATCAGATACTTTTATCTGAAGCAATTCAGCTTCACACACTGCCAGACTTAACACTGTCAAAAATTCCTAAATATTATGTTAACATTTCATAACAGAAGACTAACATGCTATCTAGTTTTAAAATAAAACAGCTCTATTCTATATTAGCAAGCATGGGCAAAAACCTCCCATCCGCATACTTCTCTTACTTTAACACAGCAATGCAACAAATTGTTATTACATGAAAAGGAGTCTGAAGGGACAGTGATTCTGTACTGGCACGTATTTCCACATATTCAGCAGTACTAATGAAAGAGAATTATCTGTGTGGCCAGATCAGAGCTTGCACTATGTTTTTAACGACTCAAGAGCTCAGTGACAGTAACATGGTATGTGTGCAACCTCACCTGCAGGGATAATGAAGGAGATTCTGCTGGGAGAGGTCACTAATCACCTTCCACAAAACACTGCCTGCTTAAAAACACCTCAGACCCTCTTTTTGTTCTGAGTAGAGGTGAGTTTAGGGAATCATGGTGCACCATCAGTTCACAAAACAGACCCCTATCCTTTCTCACTTGACAAGCCTAAAGCCTTACCCGATAGAATTCAAATGGAAAACTTCTTTGGAAGTGCAAGTGCCAAAAAACTCTACCAACACAACAACAAATTAATTTTTGGCCTCCATTTAAACATTTCTTGTGTGATTTCTGCCTATCATGCACATGCCCTGATATAACAGTACATAGTTATAATTCAGAGAACAGTGGCAGAGGATGAATCACATGTTCTCCTGCAACTTGACAGCTAGAAACTCAGTATTAATATATATTTCCTTGCAAAACCATTCACAAATGAAACTATAGTGCAAAAATGCATTGAAAAGCAGGTTCAGAAGCAACAATAAAATAAATGTAACTACTCTGACAAGATTGACAGGAGTTGTATCACTTTCAAAATACTCCAAATAACTGAATAGGAAAATACACAGATGACAGAAGAAAAAGCCCTCCAGTAGTAACTGTTGACAACTATTAGGCTGGAATGTCCATTCTGTGGGGGACTACAAAGATCTGCAATGGACTGGATTCCAGTTCAACAGTTCCACTGACAATTTTAGTGATTCAACAAGAAAATTTGCTTAAGAACTGCATATATGATACCAAGCAAGGAGAAATGCAAGTGCTCTGATGAGCATCATTAGAATTCAGCAATCCTGAAACACTGAAAAGACAGTCCTACTAAAGAGAAAAACGGAGGAAACATCCCAATGAACAAGACAGCATAACTACACATTAGAAGATGTGTAGCACTAATTCAGGAAAAAAGAAATATTCAGTACAAGATTACTGCAGAGAAGACAAAAAACCTTTTGACATGCTAAAAACAGCATCACATACAACACAGGATGTACCTGAACCTTTTTTATATTCAGAAATATGAGCACTTGTAGCTTATTTCAGGTATAATTTTAAAAGCAGAGACAACCGTGGTGAGAACAAAATCAAGTATTTTGAAATAACTGATCTGAGGAAACTGATGTGAGGAAAAGTTTAAATACATAAGTTCATGTGATTCAGAAAACAGCAGTTGGAAAGTGATCATGAAAGGAACAGTGACTAAATACTCTTCTACGCTAAAAGTATTAACCAGCTTAACTTGTACTTTTTAGTTTGTACTTTGTGAGATTTTGGTTAAAAATCTGTGAATTGCAAGAAGAGAAGGCTCATAAATAGGTTACTTTGCAAGGCTCAAAGCCCTTATGTCAGCAATCTCACACACTGCAGGTCTGGTCAAGATTGCATGATCTGGGTTCAGAGCAGCTGAAGAAAAGTTAGATACACTGAACTTAAGGCAGGGTCTACAAAACACTTTGAATCTTCATTCCTCAGTCAGCCAGAGCTGTTACATGGTACTGCAGCTCCTCCACTTTCAAACAGCCACCATCAATTTCTCCTGATGAAAAACTGGGTAAACAGAAGCAGAGGGAGAATGATGCACACCAGAGCCCTGTCCTGCCAAAGTGAAGCTTCCCCTGAATTACACCCCAAAACACCAGGTAGCCGTATTGGGCCCTGAATGGTTTTGACACTGGTTTTCCAAATGTAGCTACATTCTGTAATATAAAGCACACTGGAAAGGTACCAATGACAAAGGTGCAGTTTATAGCTATGGATGGCAGTAGGCCTAAGGAATTTAACATGAATTTACCTCTAAGTCTTGAACTTTTGCCAAAATATTGAAGCTGCCATTCTGTGTTATACAATGCATACACATGCATAAGGACACTTCTGTACCAGCAGAATCCATCAGTACAATTGTATGAGGGCAATGTCTTGAGGCAATGCACTAAGAGAAAATGACAAGAGACGAGGCATCTTTTGTTTGAAAGAGAGTTAACAAAGTTTAAAGTCTTCCCCCAAACTCTTAAAAGGATCCATAATACAGTTTTGTCTTTTTTTTTTTCATGTATTAGCCACAATTACTCTGTGGGATAAAAAGAAGCATCTGTCTCTTTCTATGTCTTCCAAGACTAAATCCTATCACCCACTAGATCTCTGCAGCTCAGATGTCTTCAGAGAGAAGCTGAGCAAAGCAAGATGCAGGTGCCATTATTAATGCAATGTGACATTGCAAAGGAAACTGGATTTCTTCCTCCTTTTTGTTCAGTTTCTGGCAGAAAGGCAAGTCTTACATTTAGCTTCCCCAGCTAAAATTTAAGTTAAAATAAAATATATCATACAGCTGTATATGTATATATTCTGAAGCGGTATATACTCCAACACTTCAGCTTCAGAATTCCTTTTACAACACAGAGCTTTTGGTCCCTTGCTGCAGAAATTCTTTTGTACCTAAACTGCATGACTGTAGATACTATCAATCTCAGAGTTTAATCTACATGGAGGATGGAAAGGAAGAGCAAGATGCCAACACTGTTATTCACCCCACCTTCAGGAACAGTTAGGGAATGAGAGGAAGGGACATGAAAAACAGGCTTAAAACTCAGTGCATTTGAAACTTCTCATTTTAAAGATTTAAACCAGAATAAAATTATTAAAATACTGTAACAGAGCATCCATATGAGGAGGTGCACTCCTAATATTTCTTCTTCAGCATTACTGTTAACTTCTCTGGCTAGCTGAGGTCTTGGTGTAACCATCACAGCACCTGAGGCTGCTTGGAAAGCTTGATCAATTTGCAAAACTCATAAAAACAGAACAACAAAATGATACAAGGCTCTACCCATACTCAGCAAATTGAGAACTTGCAATTCCAGCCACACCAATACAATGCCATCCCATTGGCAAAGAACAGCAGTCTCACAGGAAATCACCAGTATGCTTTGTGCTACATGCAGCTGCCAAGATAAGCACCAAAATAACTACAAATCCTAAAGAGGCAGATCCACTCATTCCTACTGACATACCCAGAGTCAGTTTTATTTGGCTGTGACAGGACCTTCCAAGTTTATGGAAGACCAGTTCACGAAGCTATTAGCATAATGATCCAGTATCCCTTTTCCACCTGCTGTCTCCTTGGGGAGGAATATGGCTACATACCATTCTCACTGCCAGCTGTGCTCTTGACTCTTAAAGGACAGGCTGCAGACAGAATTTAGAAGTCATTACAGTCTATTCTAATTACAGGAATTGAAACAGAAACAGAAGGACTGACAGGAATACTCTATAATCTGTTTTGTGGACTCTTTTGCTCACATGTAAGGAGTTCACCCTCAAATCATGCTTACGTATGCATTTTATGTTTTTAAAAATAATGTAATACACTTTCTACAGAATTAGTTTGTTAAACTGTCATCAGGACCTCTGGAAAGATGTCACAGTAATACCCATCCCATTTCTCCTGCTTCATCCTGCAATTACTAAAATTGCACAGGAAGTGAAGCAAGACTGCCAAATGGAACCAATGTTAGCATGGTCTAATACTTCCATGTGTTTTTAACATACTATAATCCAACATGTATTTTTTCTGTTACAAACCACTCTTGGTATATCATTTTTCTTAAACAGACTCTTAGAACCTAGGAGAACAAAAAAGAGTATTTGAATTCAATAATTTAATTTGCTAAGCTATAAGAGTAAAAATCTAAACATTTCCTATAATAAACTATTTTTTCTCATTTCTAAAACAAGATTCTAAAACTAGATTCTAAAACAAGTTTGTCTCAGATTTTTCAGTCATTATGAACTTGTGAAAAAATACAAAATACGCTGAGATGCAGATTAACTGCAGTATCACAAATGATACTGCAAGTTTAATAAAAGATAGCCTAATATTTGACATTGGTTTATCCATAATCCATATACCAGGCACATACACACACACTTTTCATCACAGAACAAATCCTCTGACTAAAGCTAACCTTGATCAAACATATTATGGTTTATGAATTCTCAGCAGCATCTATCTGCATCTCCTTTGCGTAATTCATTGTAGAGATCTGGCCGATTATAGACAAGCATGAGGAATCTCCCTTGACTTCAAAAGGACTGTTTGAGGCATGAAAAAAGCAGGACACACCTCACAGCTTGCACACTGCCACGACACATGAAAAATCCTTTTGAAAATTACATATCATTCCACTAATTTCTTCTGATCAGAAGAGTGAAAATCTGGATTGACACTCTCTTCCACTGTAAGATAAAAATTCAGTGCACAAATAAAGTAATTAAGCCCCAGTTCTTCTGACATTTACTTTCTAGCATGACTCATGACCATCTTCAGCCTGGGTTTAATAAAACATTTTCAGCAAGACTATTAAAAGCCCCCAACAAACTCTCTGCTATAGCCTTTCAATCCAGTGCTTCATTTTCTTGCACAATTTGAGCTCCAAAATCAGTTTTCATCTAAGTGTGCCAGGTGGCGTTTAAAAAACAGAACAAAGCAACTGGAAAAAAAAAAATTCATGAATCCAGCATATGATTCTTCAGAGCTTTTGTAAAAAAAGGGTTGGGAGGGTAAAAACTATAGTAACAAATCTCATTCATTTTAAAATAAAACACTATCGAACTCACGCTGCAAGCATCCAATAAATGACTACTAATTATGTTTACAACACCAAGCAGGTATGTAAAAAAGTCAACGACATGAGTACCAAAGTTCATGCAGAAGGTTTAACACTCCAAATAAGAATGTCAGAAGTTATTGCAAAGAATTTTAGTACAAGAAATGTAAATTTTTCTGCAATTTTCTAACTAGGAAATATGTGAGCAACAATACTACATTATTAAGACTCTTTCTGTAAAGAGGTGTTTATATCTAATCAACAATACAGAGACTCCAACATGTTTGACTGGCTTTCTCCTGCTATTTATAGTCAGTTTTACTGATTTCCTATTCTCCATCTCTTTTCCAGCTGCAGCTGCAAACCCCACATCTTCTACCCTACCTGCTCAGAGCCACTCATTTTCACTGTTAATCATCAGAGGATACAAATGACAAAGTGTATTTATTGTCCAACCCTGCACATAGTTTAAAAACCAAACAAACCAGCCAAAACATAGCATGTTAGACAAAGAAATTATAAAAAAAAATTTCTGGACACAGGAAAACATTGCAGTCCCTAAAAAAGGAACACTCCTAGTAAGAACAAAACAAAGTAACACTGCTGCAAACTGCATCAGAGATAAATGGATATACAGTGGAGCTCTATAGCTCTAACCTATTCACAGATTCCTAGGAAAAGCCATTATTCAGGCTTGTGCTGGCAGCTACGGGTAGCACATTTGCAGAGAATTATTTAAATAATTTAAAAGAATAAACTAATACATTATTTACAAAACAAAATAATTCAGCTTCATGAAATGCTAAGCTAGTCTTGAAATGGTCGCTAAGCAAGGCAGCTTTGAATGTTCATACTCTGCCTTGTCATTAAACAATTACTAATCCTAATCAAGTGGAAAGTAAACAATTAATATTAATAGGCATTAACTTGGCTTTTGTCTGGACGTTCAAGTTCCAACTGCCAGCAAGGAAGTGTATTCAGCATATTCAGGCTTGAGCTGGAAATATTTACACATTAAAGGAAACTTCTTTGTGGGAAATATTAAACTAAGTGGGTTTTAAAGAGGTCTGATTTCTTAGAGAGTTCTCTAAAATGTCTTGTAATTGTCTGCAAAGATCTGTTCTCTATTCATCCTCCCTTTTGAGGTTTTGTCGTTCTGGCATCCTTGCACAATCCCAGAAGAAACAGGAAAAAACATTCTTACTCTGTCTTCTCCTGCTGTTCTTCCAGGCTGACATTTCTGAAGCCCTTATTAGCATAGTTAAGAAATGTGCTCTCTTCCTACAGCATCTCCCCCATCCAACCTTCCTAATAGGAAAACAGCAGTATCTACCAGATAATGGTAATTCATGAGAAATGGCACCATCTCAGACACATCCATTTCTGATTCCTACTGAAGGAACACTGAAGTACCCTTCTGAAAAGTTCAGATCTTTTAGCTAACTAGGACCTGACGCCTTTGTGGCTCCCTGTTTCTACCACCACCCAGCTGACATCAAGAAGAGAGTATTACTTTTTGCTATCATTGTTTCTAGTAAGACACCTACAAGGTTTTCTCACAGTGAGAAGGCTTCCTGTGCTCTTAACCTTCATTGTAATGTCACAACCACACTCACAGAATCCAACTTAAGAATTAAAAATGCTTCTCAGACAGAAAAGACAATTGAAAAAAAAAATGGCACAGAGAAAACTTATGAAAATCCAGGGTAGAACCAATATGGCAATTACTTATGATGTCAACAGTATATCAACATTAGCTGCTTAAGTAGCATTTTACTAGACTATAATTTAAATTATTTTGAAAAAGTAGGTACACCACTGTATAAAAGCATTGCACACTTTCCCAGGCAGCTCTGGCCGGACATTTTCAGTTATTAGACAGGTTACACTGGAAATCACCAGATTCTGGGAACCAATTTTGAAAGAGCGTGACTGCATAGTTGGCTGTACTGATTTACTCTTCCCCAGCCTCTGCTGCAGAAAGGATCCTGCCTATAAAGACCCCTGATCTGTTCTAGCTCAGCCATCCTTAGCACACTGTCTTCTTTAAAGATAAAAATCACATTCTGAATTGTGTCAGCAAGGAATGAACATTACTGTCAAAATGCTCCAGTTGGGGCAGACACAACAGTAAAATACATTAACACATTCCAGCTATCAGGGTTGAAAAACCTGATGCAGTATCCTGATTTCTTGCTGTCCTACACATTACTATATGTGCCCATTTATTCAACACATTTCAGTGCTTGTACACAGTTTGAAGAGCACAATTCATTGTGATTATTTTTCAATTTCAAACATTGCAAATTGAGAACCTGAAAATGGAAGGGTTTGAGTAAAGAACAGAAAATAAGGAGAAACAAAAGAAAATTAGTCACAAATAGGAAAATACTGTTTTAAGCTCTGAGACTTTCAAAAATCTGTTGGACTATTTAAGCATAGATGTTAACATGCATTTTCATTTCTATACCAGCAGAAAACTATGGAATGAAACTTATTTAAATCTTCAAATTTTTTAGTGTTTGTTTTCATTCTGACACACTTTTGGCATTAAGCTTTATTATTTAGAGTGACCAAAAAATCAACACTAAATCAAAATGAATATCTCAAAAGAACCAGTAGATGGCAATAAAAAGATCTGTGATAAATTCTGATTTTGCAAATAAGTATAATTTGTAGTAATGTACAACCAGAAAAACTAGAATTTTTTAACCTCATTGATATGGTTGCAGGAGGCGTCTTGAAGCAGCTAACATTTATAAAATTTTATACAGACAAATCCATGAATCTTTCCCCACATCTGAAGGTGAGAAAAAAAAAACCAACAAACTCTGAGAACAATCTGTTCCTGTAACACAGAAGAATAACTTATGTAAAATATTTCTTCACTTTATAATAAAACTAAACCTACAATTTCAAGAATCTTTTGCAAACTAATATGGATATCAAATGCACTGATATTTGACTTAATTTTTACTCTTAAAGTATTGCCAAACAGTAAAATAAACAACCAGCATAATTTGTAAAGTCTTTATAGATTTAGAAGTTTCCATTAAGTCTCACACTGAGGCTATTCAGCACTGAGGCTACTGGAAATCTTTGCCAGGGTTTCAGCTTGAAGTTAAAATATCCAACTATTTTTATGTCTCACAATTTCAATTCTAGGAATAAAATGGCTTACCTGTCTAGCAGAGAACAAAAAAACCAAATTACTATTTTGCATTGTATTAAAAAGAAAAACATACATATTCAATTTTTAAAGGAGGGCTTTTAGATATTGTTATATATATATATATATATAAAAAGTAAATGTCCGCAGCTGAGGTAGGGGTATTCTAGAACAGAACAATATGTTAACTGAAATCACTAGTGCTTTGTATTAACCTTTTTTAATATTCAGCATCAGTAAAGCTGCATTGTTCCATTTTCCTATGTTTTCCCATTTTCATCATGTCCAAGCATCGATAAGTCTTGGCTAGGAAGTCTGTTTCATTGAAATAAAATACTTGATGAATTAAATTGCCAAGTCTTTTCCAAAAAATGAACCATAAACTGTCAATAAGGTTTTCACCTTACCACAAAACATTTTTGAAAAACAGATTTATATTCAACCCCCTAATTAATATTTTCTCATTATAAGTAAATAATCAAATATTTTTTCATATACATTTAACTATTAGGAAGAAAATGAAACCACACATCAAATATTCACCAATATGTACTCTACCTTACAGTTATATCTGAAAACTGACAAACCACTCAGGTTATAAATGTAGTATATATGTATACATGTCAGTATGGAAAAAACACATAACCACAAAAATGATTTAACACATGGAAAGAGAGATACTTCAAGATTGTTCCCAAAGGAACTTCAGCAGTAAGAAAGTTAAAAGATTTTAACACTCCCAGAAATTAACACTCTCAGAAAATTATTTTTTCTGATTAAAGAGTAAAGACATTGAAGACAAAGAAAGAATACACACTGCAAATAGCAGAAAGACATAGGGGGATAAGCATGAACTAAAACCACTTTTTTTTTTAAGTGGCACTGACATCTTGGAAAGCAGAGACTGAAAATTTGGAGGGGGCTTGTTGGAGAGTCATATACAGGGTTGAAAAACTTGATATATGAGCACAGGTTGAAGAAACTCAGTTTGGTACATTTAGATAAATGAAGGCTTGGGTGGGTGGGTAAGATTTAATCACATTCTTCCAGTGCCTAACAGGTATTTTCAAGAAGACAGAGGTACCCTCTTCACAAAGTTGCACAGTGAAAGAACAAGAAGTCATGAGCTACCAAGTTGCACCAGAGAAACTTTTTTCTTCCCATAAGAAAAAAAAAACAAACTATTATTTGCCATGAGAACAATTAAACAGTGGACCACGCTGCCCAGAGAAGTGGTTGACTTTCCCCCACTGGTAGTGCTCAAGTCTTAGCTTATCTTGATAAGGACACTAAGAACTTAATCAAGGGTCCTGCAGAAGGTTTGGGCAAATAATCTCCAGGGGTCTCTTCCACCTACACTGCTATTTAATTCCATATGTGAAACTCTGCAGCTCCTATATCCTACGTTAGTATCTGGCAATAACACAGAAATAATTTAGCAGAAACACCAGTTTATGCACAGCTGTTATGCTTCAACCTTTGAACTTCTGTAACTCCATCAGTATCCAAGGATTCATACATCTGTGTATGCTGATGCAGCCTATTTTTCTGCATTTTTTCCTAGTTCCTTTTCTACTAAAGTTGGCCCTTACATAAATGTCTATTTAGCATATGTTCTAAATCCCAAACTCATACGTTCTACAGGAATAAAGCTGTTTGCTCCACACATGCAGCACACTACACCATGCAGGACCATGCCTCACTTCCACCTGGCCAGAATGGAGTCATGTACATTTCTGCCAGGAAGTAATTCAACCAGAACTGTCTTGTAAAAAACAAAATTACCCAGCTTTACCAGGAGAAAACAGATTGCACTGAAATCTGTTGCAAAACATTTAAGAAATTTTAAGGGTAAAAATAGGGAAATACTTTAATTTTGACATAACAATCCACCTAAATTTGCTTTTGCTCAGAAAGTGGATTCAAAAGATCTTCAACTGCACTCAAGATGCAATGTTTACTGATTTTCAAGTTTGTGGAGAATGCAAAGTACAGTGATGCTTAGAATGAGATGATAAATATACCTTGTCATCTACTAGAATTCAAACTGTTTGACGCTGGTAGTTTTTCCCAGTTTCTCAGGCACACCATTTCAGAAACAACTGTCAAGCTCACTGTTGAGCTGACTGAGTGTTGAAACTACTACACCAAGATTGTTCAGCAGAAGCTCAAAGAGCTTCTAATCTATACAAGGAGGCCTTTGATGAAAAAAATACACTCAATAAAATGGAATTCTAAAGAAAAGCTGTATACCAGGCAACTGTCAATCACTTTGACTTTCAATCAGCTTTATTGACACACTATGATTCCTCCATTCCAGCCTCTTATAAATGAACCACCAGCTCTCCTTCTCACTCAGAAAAACCAAAGCTCAAGAAAGGATTACTTCCTTTATTCTACTCCATACCTCTTACAGAACTGACTTTTCAATACAGAAATCAACACAGACCAATTGTGTAAGCCATGTTTACTACAAATACATCACCCATGTCCCTATGCAATGGTCCTCATTTCTACAGCACAGCTGATTACATTCTTACCAAAATAATTTCTAGATGGTAATGCCAGATTTTATATTACCATTATCAAGAAGGACCTTCATTACTACTTAGTATTTCCAATCTAATTACCAAATCCCTCATGTGATGTAGAACATCCAGGCTAAGTGCACTTCTGCAAAAAAGCTTCCCATTAGTTTACTACACTTCAGGGCTGGATACATGAGTTGTTTTTCAAGGCTAGGACACATTCATGAGGAACTGTACTTCACAGCTACTGAAGCACAGCTACTGATGTACTGTTAGAAGGAAAAATGACAGTTTAAGAGTTGTACTTAAGAGTAGAACTGATTTCTTGAACTCAACTCTTAGAGTAGTCCCGACACTGATTTAATTTGCATTCCTTAAATTTATCAGAGTCCACATTAAAAAGAAACAGTCATCAGGAACAAAACTCTTTGTCAACAATTTTTGCAAGAAAGATTTTTTAAAGCGCTGCAAAATTAAAGTTACACTTGTTTTAACCTACTTCCCTAGCTATGCACCAAGTTTCTTCAGAGTTATTTTCTTTTTTTGTGGTTCAAATCAGCATAGGCAGTCAGAAGTGATCTGGAACAGTTTCACACAAGCACAAACACGTGCTTGGAATGTCCTATTTTGCACCTGAATTCACACCAGAATTATGTGTCTATGGTGAAGTCTGAATAACTAAAGACACAATGTGATACAACTGTTCTAAAATTAGGTTGATAAGGATATATTGTTTCCTGCTTTAAGGGCATTCAGCTACTTCTTTTTGTTTGAAAACTGCACTGGCTGCACTCAGTTAGCATCCATCCATAAGAAAAAGAGTGGAGTTTCATCATTCTGCTCCTGGTTCAAATCATGTTGCCATGGAAGCAGATGTTGAATTGATGAAAATAGGTCAGCTGTTCAAAAAAAATCACTGGTTTAATACTTCAAAAATTATTATTATATTTTATTATTTTAATGCTTGCCATAATTTTGAAATTGGTAATATTTTATCCTGTGGCATTCTAATTAACATTTAATTTGCTCACACAATACAATATTCCCACCATAAATGTAGACAGAATCAGAGCAAAGAGTTGTTAATGGGAAAAAATATTTTGCATAAATCAGTAGGGGCTGGGTACTGAATGCTTACAAGAATATCACATACACAGTTCTTTGTTACTTCAGTGTGGTGTTAAATGTTGCCATATAAGCTGTTTGCATTTGAAGAGTATTAGTATTATTAAAAAGCACTAGCATTAAAAAAAAAAAAAGGACAAAAAAATCAGGACATCACTAATACCTGTGCTTGGCTTTGACAGCAACAGTGCTTTTCTGTTTAGTTTTGCATCTAACAGATACATGAATACTCAATGTAGCCTCATTTACTATAAACTTATTAAAATACTTAAAGACAGCTAAGATTTAAGTAGGTTACCCCATCAATAGAATGGGGTGAAAATACACATAGCCAACTCAAAGAAATTTCTCTCTTAACATTTTCAAACTGCCTGCCAAGATGCTGTCAAAATAGTGCAAACACACAGTAAAATGTTCATCTTCACCTGCAGTAAACATCAGAAAATAAAATAACTCACCTGTATCATGTTTTTCTGAATCTCTGCTAGGTGATCTAAAACACTTTCCTATCAACACCCTGACACATCTGAATTTTTTTCTGCCTTGACATTGACATACTTTAGATGCATTGGGTTTGTCCTAGAAGTTTAATGTAATATATTCTGTTCCTGAATATTTTTTTTACAACTGAAATGCAGAGTTTAATCATAAATAGAGAAAGGTGCATGAGAATACTGCCAATACATGAGATCTGTGCTCCTTTCATAGATCTTTCTGTAGATTAAGTGAGACTTAATAGAAAGGCTCAGTGGTGCAGCAGAAGTCCGGCACATTTAATTCAGCACAAACCCACTACAGCACTGCTGTGTGCATCCCACACACTGCTGCTCCTGTCCTGCTCCCTAGTGGACGGGGTCAGACAGCTTCTCCCACACCAATTCCCTGATCTGTTTCATCAGCACCAGGTAAAACGAAGTCCCAGTGCAACAGGTAAGATAGGAATAAATACACAGGCAAAAAAAAGCAAAAACATCCTCATCTCTGGAAGCTGATATTAATCTATACTGCTGCTGTTCATAGTCCCACAGCATCCAGTAATCCTCCTTTCTTTGAACCTCTTGTAATCAATGTTTTAACCTGAAATATGTACAACAGAACTTCTGATAAAAAGAAAATTGTTACTAAGAACAGGTTGAACTGCCTACACAATTGAAATTATTTTCAACAGAAATAAAACTCATATTTGCTCTGTTCATTTTCATATAGTTTTTTTAAATTACATTTCTGTATAAAATGTGTTTCACTTTGGAGAACTCTTTTCGACTCTAGAAAGTTCAAAATTTGTGTTATCAAACTTTTTGCAATATTGTATGACCTGAGCTCTCTTTAAAAAAACTGAAATCTCTTTTAAAAACTAAAACAAACCAACAAAAAAACCCCAAACCCCACACCTGTGAAGATGTTAAATATTGTTTAAGATGTACAGAAATAATGTCCTTAAGGAGACAGCAAAAGTCTTACATTTCACATTGAGTAGTTTTGAAACTGTTTATAACCAACCAACAACATTCCAAAAAAATCACATGGCTTGTTATGCTCCAGAAACACACTGTAAGACTCGCATGTTGGTTTTGTAGCTTTCTGTTTTCTCAGACAATAAATAGCTGGTAGTAACAGAAAAACAACCATCAAAAAAAAAAAAAAAATCAGAGACAGGCATATTTTAAATCATCAGGCATAGTGGATACTTTTGATTAAAACTTTTTTAATAGATCTTTTCTGACCACTGCATCATGGCTTGTTGTTTGGCTGTTTTGGGTTTTTTTTAATTAAGCAGAATAATTAGAGAAAACTTGACTTTTCTCTAACCAAATTAATACCTTTAATTTCCTCTGGCTCATCCAGCATTAGCCTCCAACAGTCTCTTCACATACCATGACAATTATAGATTGGTGGTTTTCACCAAAGCTGCTTCTCTATATAAGAGAACATTTTTCCCCTCTCCTCCCCTCAGTACTAATTTACCTTTTCCGTCCAAACTTTCTTCCCTTTGTTTTCTGAATCTTCCTTTCCACAGTATTTATAGATAATTTGAGATACAATGTTAAGGAGTTCCAAGAGCAACTAATTATTATGCTACAATTCATGTTCCCTAAAGGGTTGCATACAAACAGAATTTAAATTTAGAGAAAAATGCTGGTATTCTCCTTTGGTCTACCAAGAAATAGAGGTCTGCCTAGAGATCAAATAGCC
The DNA here is from genome assembly GCA_039654755.1 of Calcarius lapponicus. Lineage (NCBI taxonomy): Eukaryota > Metazoa > Chordata > Aves > Passeriformes > Fringillidae > Calcarius > Calcarius lapponicus. The sequence goes on along the minus strand of CM077464.1, from coordinate 44,231,488 downwards.
AGCTTCACATTTAAACAGATAACAGTCTAACACACAGCAAGCAGAGGCAAAAACAGCCCCATCTCTGAGCTGTCAGAAATCCATACTACTTACATTTACTCATCCAGTTTTCAAAATATCACCTCTCTAGATATGTTGTCCAGTAATGAGCTATATCATTACATTTGACTTGCTAAATTAGTTTTATATTAGAACTCCACCTCACTGAGGTTAATGTAAATGTCCACATGTGCATAACAGAAGAGTGCATCAGGCTGCCTGTAGATGCAAATTCCAGCAAACCAACTGACATGATTAATATTTACAGCTAACTCTGCAAACCTTAAGGCTTGGAAAATAAAACTCAAAGCAAGCTCATAATTCATTGCATAACACTTAATACCTGTAAAATGAAAAAAAAGAAATATATACTTCTGATGCACCTCTGTAAGGTGATGCACTTTTGTAAGCACACATACAAAATCCAGACCTTTTGCCGTGAGAAAAGTAATGCAGTTTCTAAAAGCTAAAATAGAATAATGGAAAAACTCAAGGTAATGCAATACAAGAAAGCGCTGAAGGAAATATTTATAAGGGCAAAGTCCTGCAATATCAGTTCTGTAAAATACCCACAGTCATCCCTCCATGTCTGAAAAGGAATGACACTGATGTGCTTACTACAAGGAATTATGAAAAGATTAGACGCAAATGCTGTTACAATCACAAATATTTACAGTCATGACACACAGTTGTTTCAGATAAGCCCTACAGGATACATCCACAAAGATTATGTAGGAAGTCTTTTTAAGATATGCTGGGGTCATAACCCAAGCAGAGAAATAAGCAGTTCACAAAAAATTGATTATTTTGTTTCTTGAAATAGCACTACTAAATACTTGAAGTACATGAAGCAACAAATGCTCGGTATCTTGGGAATGCTTGGGAAAGTATGGCAACAGCATTCACAGTAAATGAAAACACAGAAGAGAAAGAAATCAAAAAGAAAGACTTTGAAACAATTCTTTGATAGGGAAATCTTAATTTCCTTCTAATATAAAATGTGAGGTAAAGTCTAATTCCTGCTATCATTTCCACTGGTGTTTGGGTTATTTGATACAACATGCATTTTTTGAAGGCAGACTCACCTCTACCAATGCCACAGTCAGAACAAGGTCCATTTTTGAGTCTGGGAAAAGGGCATCCACTTCTGGAGACATTCCAATCAGTATACAATTAGTAACAACTGATATTACACTCATAGTTTCAAAGGCCAACTGAAATAAAACAAAAATATATTTACAGTTATGACCATTACCTCTAGTTACTAGTACCCAAATTGCTCTGCATGGTACCTCTCTCTTCATTAAAGCCTCAGAAGACCCATCAATTTAACTTATTTTCTGTCCTCTTTTGAATTCTACGGCACAGGACTTGTTTTGCGAGCAGTCCAGACCTCATCAGCTCGACAAGACCACAGCAAGGCTGTAACCTGAATACATGAAACAGCAAGAACTCATCGACAGCTGCACTCCCAAACAAACTTATTTCAGGATAAAGGAAAAAGTGCAAAATTCCAAGAGGAACTAGTAGTCCTAACACTGGCTTTGGAGGTTCTGTCTGAATGTTAAGAGGAAAAGGTTCAGAATGCCTTTTTAAAATCACTACTTGAGATTTGTTGACAGAGTTACATTTAAACACATGCAATAGCACAAGTCTAAGAAGCTCTTGCCTACAGAGCTCCCACAAAATGTCAGAAAATATTAATACAGCTTAACAATTGCATTTGCAGTATAATGGTTACTTATTCCAAGGTCCTGTCTGCAATGAGAAAGACTGACACAGAATTGCAGTGACTGTCACAATGAATTAGCAGAAATAACTTTCTCCTTGACAAGAAGCTAGTGACTCAGCTCACCTGATAAAATAATTCCAGTATTCCTTTAACAGAAATCTTTCAGCAAATGCTCTTATTCACCATATGAAATGAATGACTTGAAAAGTTAGTTGTTATTTTTAATTCACAAAGCACATTCATTTCTGCCATTAGTTGAAAAAATGACACCATAAAACAAAATTACAGTACTGTAGTAATGTTATAATTTTTCAGCCTATTCCCTTGATTGAAACAAACTATTCTAGCAAAAAAAAAAAAAAAACCAAAAAAAAAAAAAAACAAAACACCACACAAAAAATATTAATACATCTGCAGCTATACTTGTGTCTTATGACCACAGCCTGATTATTCTGCTGGTTACACAATGGTGGTTACACAACTGGTCAATGCAGCTATGGCATTAAGATGTTGGCAGCATAGATCTGGACTGAGAAAGTACATCCCATGTTAAAATGCAATCAGATTATAATTCACACATTTTAATGGCATATTATTAAAAGACTTCACCTCTAAGTCCCCTTCATTAATATCTATGTATGTGTCTAATGAACATTGCTCAGAATCATTGGTTTGCATGTTTTTACTCTATGTTTTACTTGAGGTTTCAGCATTTCATTTCTCACCTCTCACTTGCTTCATTTGATAACATTTACAACCCCTCCAAACTGAATAATCCATTAGCTCACTGTGCCCTTTATCTCCATTACATAACATTAGAAAACCTGTTAAATAAAACTAGAATATAAATCATGTCCTAGAAAGGTCCCCCAACCGTATCACATTCCATTATCAAGCACTGCTATTATGGAATGCTAAAGTTTCTGGGTGCAATTTAGTCACTCCAGAAAACTCTGCTCAGGATCAGTTCACTGATGCAGCACACTCAACAGGACCCAAAATAGCTGGTGGCAGCAGGATTGCATGGACAAACAACTGAGGACAGAAAATGCTTAACCCAGTACTATTACCATGGAATTGTTTAGGTAGATGACAGTGTTCAGGCTGTGCAGAAAGTTCCAGCTCCTGCTCACAGATCCAGGTTATTTTCAAATTAGTCAGCTTGAGCACCAGTAACCATGGGTGCATAGGCCACAAGCCTGGCTTAGGAATCTAACTACTTATTTATTCTTCCATTTCTTTTGAAACCCCTGCTGTGCTCCACACTTCTGAGACAGCATCAAAAGCTACCATTCCTAAAATACACTGCCTATAAAGAATACTGGGCAGTAGCTGGAAGCTTTGCTTTGTTGAAGTTGCAACAGAAGTACAATACATACACAAGAACTAAAGAAAAAAAATCTGCTTTCTTTTCCAAGGCAGCTAAAAGGCATGTGGTCAAAAACCACACCAAAAATATCACTGGGATATACAGTTGGACAGATGATATTCCAAAGCATTGAAGAGAACAAAGTACCTACTGAACTTTGAAGTGGCTCATGGGACAAACACAAAGCTTTCATACCGGTGCTGAAACCTCTTTTAAACAAATGAATAGAGAAAAAAAAAATACAAAAATTACCTGCCAAACACCAATATTTGCTGTGGGTTCTGCAAATGGACGCTTGTAAACTCTGCACATCTTTAAGGCATCAGAGTATATTTCTGTGATGTTGTTTAACACTGCAAAAACAGCTGCCAGTGGATAAACACATGAGAAAAGACTCACATAGCCAAACTGTAGGAACAACTCCAGGTAATCATCAAAAGTACCCTGAAAAACAGAGGAAATATAAGAACGACTTTAACCTACAAAAAATATGACAAAACACAGAAATAGCACTACAGTTGTAAACATGTTTCCTCATCCCAAATCAGCTGTTTGGAAATGACTGCTGATAATAGACAAGAAGAAGAATTTTTTAAAAACCCAATTAATTTGGAATTATTCAATCACTAAAAACTTTTCATAAGGGGAAGCCCAGGTTTTTCCTTTTGCCTAATGCATTTTATGCAATCACACTTTCTATCCTTATTACATGAAGTAACTACATAGACACATTCAACTTATGCAGGTTTCTGAGCATCTCAGTTAAACAGTAACAGAAGGAATAGTGAGGAACAGAAAAACAGCACCACACATTTAAACTGGCAGAACATCCTCCTGAGAGCACTGTGGCCATAAAAGTCCTAGCATGTCAGACTGTCCATGAAAGACCTAAGCAGAATGGTAGGCTGGTAGATAGGCAAATCTTTTCTGGTATTTCTGCTTGTTTATTTCAAAATGGCAGGACAGAATTAGTGGATCTTCAACCACTTGAAGATTGAAATCTACAAGGCAGCACTGACATCTGAAAGGAACAATTAGTGCAAACAAAAAAACCTATTTAGCAACTCACAATAGGTTTATCCCCTGATCTTTGAACCAAGAATGTGGGTACTTAAATGCTGATTAAGTACTCACATGTAGGTGATCATATATTTATTTGCATATTAGTTTTGTAGTATTAATAACAGTTTGCTATGATTGCAGCAATTTTTTAATCAAAGCACCAAACCAACCCTTTTAAAGAAAAAATGTTCATAAACAAAGGATGGTGAAATACCACAAATTTAAAGTAGGATCTAGGTATCTTGTATTCACACAGACACATGTATTGTCCGCTCTCTCAAATCTGAAATTATGAAGACTTGACAGTAACTGAAATTATTGCAAGAGTCACATGAAAGTGTTTTTGGCTCCATGCATCAGACACGTGGTTCTCTGCTCTTTTTTGCCCATCACGGCTGTTAAACTGACTGCCCTCTCCAACACCTAGTGCTTTTTTTTCCTAGGAAACAGAGAGGTAGTTGAAGTCTGCAAGCTCACAAATCAACACGGGGTACTCATTAATTGCATGTCTCATTTGAGCTTATTTTGGAGTTCCACAGCATAGCTACCTAACTTTTAAAGCCATTTAGACTTTTTCCTCAGAAACATTTTGTACAAGCTCTAAATTTTACTAAGGCCTTCTTTAGGGACGTTTGCAGGAACGTCCACTGGAATGGCAGCCACACATCTGCTACTGCTATCATTTTCTCAGACAATCACAGCAGGCAGAGAGAGAGCTTTCCTTTGTGCTCCTCCTTCTGGTAACTGCATAGTATTCCCACTGCTTCCTCACGCTTCTCATTTCCTTGCCCAATACCTACTGGCTTTTAGAACAGCAGAGTATGAGGTAAATAAGTATTTCTTTTTCTCCTACTCAGTTTATGAAACTCTGTGTAGGAAAACAGGAGTCTGAAACAATGCTAAAGAAATTTTTAACTGTGCCATCGGCAGACACAACATCAGCTATGACATCAAGGAAACAAAACCAAGGAATAAATTAAGGGAGAAAATTAACTAGAGGAGTGAAGCAGAAATTAGAAAAATAATAATTGAAAAATTATTGTAGGATGTTTTTACATCTTAAACAGGGTTAAGGACTGGACATTTGAAAAGTAAGTGAGAATGAGGACAAAAAGAACAGAGAATTAAATGCTGAAGAGTGTGCAAAAGGAATCAAAACAAAAGAGCCCGAAACACAGAATTCTGTCAAGACTCCGCAGTTACTAAACAGTCAAATGCTTCCCCCTTGTGACAGTTTTAATTTTAGAAATATTCTTGCCTGCTGACAGCTCACTGCTTGCAAACAAATCAGCAGTCTAATATTGTTTATTCACAAGCACAGCAAAACAATAATCTTTAGACTGAGTATAAAATTAAGGCTTTGGATACACAGTATTTAGAACTGAAACTGAGGCTAGCAGTGGACACATCCAAGGCAAAGTCCTAACTCCCTACAATCGACCTCTTGAGTCCCCGTGAAAAACTATTCAGGGTACAACAGTACAACAGGTGCAGATTCATTTGATCCAACTCTGCACAAGAAGCACTGGGCAATGTGACTCAGAGACACCACACTGGCTTTGTCACTGGCTCAGGGACAGCTGAGAATCAGGAGTCAGCTCAGGTCTAAGAGGCAGAGCTTATTTGGTCAGGCTTGATGCTGACACATAACTATGGGAGCTGTGTTGGCTGATGCGCAGGTGCAGTGCTGGACTGTGCTGATTTACCAGCTCAGACACTAACACAGGGACTTCTGCTGTGTTCTGCACTGCAAGACAGGCTGTCTAACTATCTCCCTCCAACCTTCACACAGGAACACATTTGTACAGTTTTAAAATTGTAAAGGTGATAGTTCTTTCTCCTTTTTCCATGTCCCGGCACTCCAAGCAGGAAGAATCTGATATGGTGTTACTACCAAATTTTCAAACTGCTAATGTCTACCTTTTACATGAAAAGGACACTATCTACATGTACTTCTTATTCTGTAAAAACAAAAATCATACAGTACTAAGACTCTTGTGACTGTGCTTGCAGCATCTGATCAAGTTGTCAGCCAGTCTGTGAGGCCTTAACATACACACTGACATCCACTGCATAAATTCCTTTAGAATTTTAAGTAATGAATTGCATGGAATCTGCTAAATACAATTAAACACTATACTGGGTAGGAGGTGGTCAAGAACAGAACCAAGAAGACAGGGAATATCAAAGCTGTGGTTTCAAGAGGCAAGAGCATCCAGCAGGAATATTGCTTTGAAAAGTTGGTTTCTCCTGTCTTCCGTTTCTGGCCCCATCCAGACCTAAGCTCTCTCTCCCAGGCTCTACTTTAACTGACTATTTAAACTAATACCACTGCAAAATCAAACCAAAACATAAATAATTTCCCTCTTCCCTGTGCCAGCCTACTCATCCTGGTAGTCTTTGGGTTACTCTTGGGGATTAGGGGTATATTACACAAATATTTCTTTCCAGTGGCATGGGGTTAGGCAGCTCCAGACAGAGCTATTCATTCCTTCCCCTTCATTCTGGTGTTACTAGGATCCTGCACTGTATCCACTTCCTGATCCAGGATACCACACAGCTGCATAAACAGCTACCAGCAAAGCTGATGAAGCTGGAAATAAGCTGCCACGCCAGAAAGCCAAAAATATTCTTGTTTGCCTTGGCTGATGCCTCTGTGAACTACAGCCCAGAAAAGTTTTAACTCTTTTAAGCACTACAACATACCAAATAGGTTCCCATTTCTTTCTCCATGTTGACCTGTTCAGCTAATGACAGGTCCATATCAGTCTTCGTGGAGCACATGCGTTTCTTCATCCTCCTGTTGTATCTCTTCTGGAGCCAGTAAGGAAGCAAGGATTCTGCAAATTGGTTGAGGATCTGTGAAGTTATCAGCAAAGTGGCCAAGCTCTTAAGTTAAAAAAAAGAAATAAAAATTAATACAACTGTGATGAAACTATGATCATTTGCAATTCTGTGAGCTCAAGTAACAACACTCTAAGTTACTATAATATGAAAAAAAGGCCAGCCTAATAAACCTAGGAATAGCATACAAAAAGTGTAGATGATCTAGTTCCCATCCTTTGCTGTGTGCTGAAAAGAACTAATTAGGAGTTAGCAGTCTAAATATTTTGTGTATCTGCTTGTATCTTGAAAACAGTACACCAAGTACAATGAAGGGCAATGCATATTTAATACATGCCAATGACACTCACAGAACTAAAGACGTAATTTTTTTCTATGCTTTTCATTTCCTAATTTTACCTGAAAGTAGAGAAAATGTCGCAAATGTTAAGTCTGGTATAGGTACATAAAGTGTATTGCTAGAGATCAGAGTAACAGAGGTCTTGAGCTGAAGTTCTTGTTGTACTGCTCATTATGTTTAGAGCAAAAATATTTTCCTTATACCAAATTTTCATGCATTTGAGTGTGAAAGTTGATTTAAAATACCGACTACAAATCATTTTTGCTTTTATTTCTTCTCAGATCCTCACTGTAGTCAAACTTAATCACGACCTTATCCTCAAGAGTCTCTCATTAACAACACTACAGAGAAGAACATCTTCTAACATAAAAGGAAATAGAGAGGAAATGAAAATTTCCCAGTCTCATCTGCGTGAGAGAATAATCAAATTTATTTGAAAACAGTTCCTCATTTATACAGAGAGAAAGAATTACTCTACTCTGGTATGATTCTGCAATAATGTTAGGGGAACTGAAATATGAAAGCTGGATTTCTAAGAAAATATAGGTGAAATATATTAATTGCCAAGTTTATGTTTTAGAATAAATATTGAAGTCTGTTTTAATCAATCCCTTATTTTCCTAGATTCACCAACATTCTTAAGATGTTCTTGGAACTCACCTGCCTCAAAAGCTTCATATCAAACATCACAAAGGCAATGTAGAATAGAGATGCAAAACAATTTAAGAAGTTGAACTGCAAATAAAAATATTTGGTTTTAGCACTTGAGCAAAAGTTCAGATGCAGAATATCATCTAACTTAACAGCTACCCTGACTAAATGGCTTCCATGAAGATGTAAACTGCCCATCAAAATTTTCTTTACCCTTAGGTCAGAAGAAACACATTTTCAATATTGTTCTTACTCAGTTTTTCCACTTAACAATCTTAATGCTCTCCTAAAGCACAGTGAACAAAGATAGCTACAACTGAATTACAAAATATCAACATTAAAAACACATCACCTTCTACTTAACTTTAATTTTTTTGGCAATTTCTCCAGATAACATTAGAAAAGGGATACATTGATCTTTATTTAGAGCAGTGACTTATTTTAAAAGAGATACTTTATCAAAATATACATGTTGGCTGATACGTCTCTCAATCTCTAAAAACAGTCCTTTATATATATTAGCTGCAGTTGATGTTTAATCACTTCAAAAGGTTTTATGGCCAAGAAAAATATTCCCTACTTCTAAAATGAGACATAATTACAGTATTTAATCAAACTCCAAAGTTTCCTGCTTGCTGTAAGTGCTGCAGCTCCTGTTTGGGAGCTTTTGGCCAATACAGATAATACTGGGAGTGCAGAGAGCCATTCACAGACTGAGAATGAAAACTGGGGGAAACTTACACTTGACAGTTCATAGTTTTTTTAATCATTTTGTATAAATACTCTGTGGGGAAAAAGAAATGGTCCTGAGTTTTATGAGAAAGGCTACAGGAGGAGACAAAGTTCAAGGGATAGCTACAAGAGCTTTAGATCCAGAGGTTACCTACCAGTAACAGATGGGTAACACCAAGATTTAACACAAGGAAACCCCCAAAACAAAACAATCAAACCTCAGATAAACACATACACACATACAAAAGCATGGTGAAGGAAATAAAGAAGGAACTCTAAGGAAATTGAGAAAATAAAAAAGGAAGACACTTAAAACATCTTTTCAAAAAGGAAACAAGAATATTAGATAAATGAAATACATCCACATATGCTATGAACTACACAGGAGTAGACTGACAGACAGGTATTTTCAGGTTCCTCTGACAGGTTGTCTGAATGTTAGTATAGGTGGGAGTTAACAGATGAACTTTTCAAAATATGGTTTATCATAAAATTGTGCAAAAAAATAGTTTTCAGTTGAAGGCAGGACCACATCAATTAAGAGAAACTTATATATATAACATCCAATGAATGAACAATTCGATACAAATAAAAAGCCAACTCTCCACTATAAAAGAGGCCTCTAAAATAGTCTAGCAGTTACTGCAACCATAACAGAAATCTTGTTTACTCTGGTATTTGTGCTGCTATTTGGCCTTGAGCAAAACTGCAGGTCACTGCAGTAATGCTAGGAAAGCACTAATAAAATACAGCACAAGCTGTCTTTTTAATAATCTTAAAAGCTGCTTATATGACATACTCACCACTAAAACCTTCAGAATTAAATGATTCTGATATGAAGATTCCAGCCTGTGGTTTTCTAAAATTCCAACAAAATTATTAATTAATAAACAGCAGAAGCTCCTACCATGTACTACACATTGCTATCCAAAGAGTGAAGAGACACTTTCAGCCCACATGAAAATTACTTATCTAATAGTTGATATTACTCCAACACTTCGTGGTAGAAAGAATTTATACTGTACCAATACCTTACTTAATCTATGAAGCTAAACTGATCCACACTATTATCCACCCATATTTTTGACTACAACTCCAGTATTTTTTCAACCACAAAAGTTTCTTCTTTTATCTATTTCTTACCCTGAAGAGCTATTTTATAAAAGAAAAACATCCATTGCTTTTAAGACTTAACAAAATGTGTCTAGTTTTTGATTGCTCTTTTAACTGAAAACTAATGGGAATATATAATGAAAAATAAAAATAACAAATTTGATTCAAAACCAGTAAATGCTCACAGAAATATTCCCATCTCTCTCCAAGGAATTTGGATAAGACCCTATACTCTAAAGTAAGACTAGAGCATGTGAAATTCAACAAATGCATTACTCATTCTAAATTGAGATTTTCAGTTCACTGAAGATAAACTGTCAGAACCTGATGTTTCAGGAAGGCTGATTTACTAGAGGGGAGAAAAAGGAAGTGGATGGGAGATTTTCAATTTCTTTCTGCTGTTTTGTTAGATTGTACCTTTAAAGCCCTGGGTAAGCAGTAACTGGGAAGGCAGCACACTAGCAGGTGTTGTGTCAACAGGGCTGAAAGGAGACACCATCACCTACAGACCTTGCTCAGGAAAAAACCAGCAGAGCTCTGCTCTGACAGGAACATTAAGTTAGGCCTGACACATGAAAATGCACTCAAGTGACTGCAATTTTTACTTTTAGCTTTCACTACACAATAAGCTTGCATGATAAATGGGTGCAAAAGGGGTGCTTAAAATACCCCAGATTGTTTCCCATGCTTTGTCACTTTAGCTGTTGAAGTCAGGTATTATCTGAAAATATGCCAGGTGGGAGAGAAGACAGGAGAGCCAGGTGAGCTTTTCAGCCTATTCAGAGCATGGCAGCAGAAACATACTGGACAGCACAGAAAAGGCACAAGCTGTCTGTGCAGCAGGTTACATAAATACTGCCTCTGCTGAATATGAAACAACAGCTTAAACCCAAAAAAGTCTGGATTAAAAAAAAACCTTGAGTTGCCTGTTAAAAGACATTTTAGTCTATCGGATCAACATAACTGGGTATTTCACAGAAATGCCTTTTTTTGCAGTACAGTAAAAACATGAAACAAAACAGTAAACTGAGCCCTAGATATGAATTTTGAAATCATTATTTAAATAAAAACCTTGAACAGTCACAAACAAAGAAATTGCTTGCTTTTACTATCACGGATGTCAGGTTGAATTTGCTGAGCAAACCATTTTGGCAAGCATAACCAACCCCCACTTCAACACCTGTTTTTATTCTGTCTTCTGCATCAACCTCCCCTTTGTTTTATCTTTCTTCTGGTAATTTTCTGGGTTTCCAGCTTTAGTAATCTGGATTCTGTCCTGCAAATCAATGCCATATGGAGCTACACGAAGCAGTTAATTCTCCATTAGCTTAACCTATTAACTTTGTCTGAAAGTGACTTCACAAGTCTGTAGAAGTGCTAAAATTCAAAATAAACACCAGCATTTCACTGTCCTTATGTTAGGCTGCAAAACACAAGACCCAATCTGTTAAACAAATTGCACACACAGGAGGAAGAAAAGGTAATCTATTTTAACATTCCTCCTCTTCTGAGAGTGCCCAGAGAAAGGCATTTTGATTGGGATAGGGAATCCCAGTCTTTATTACATATGTAGCATACATAAACATTCTCATGTGACATTCAGAGTGGGCCTAGATTTGGTTCCATATCTTGGTGCCTCTGCCTTCTGCACTGATGTACATTAGACTAAAGCATAGTAAGCAAAGCCAGGCTGTGGGTGCAACTTGCCAGAAAAATCCCTCCTGCCATCCAGGCACCTCTGAGCTCTTATCCTCATGCTCTACCCCCATCCCTTTTGCCATCACTATGGCTGAGACAGCCAGACAAAGAGCTAAATCAGGGAGGGGAAACTTCTGCACCAAAGGCAGAGAGAGGCTGAGGAGCAAGGCACGATCCTCCCTTCTGATGGAATGTCAGAAACACCAAATTAAACCAAATATGAAACTGCAATCTCAGAACACTCAAAATATAAGAAGCTGAAGTGGCCATCTCTTTTACCCCATAGCAAGAACCTACTCTGGGAAATCTCTTTAGCATTCTGTTGAGCAAGAGCTCACAGTAATGGATTCTACAAAGAAAGTTGGATTCTAACTTGAAAGAAGAAGAGTGAACAACTTTCTTACCCCAGGATGTTAAGAATTCAGCGGCATACCGATAGATTAGGTTCATAATTTCAATGACAACGGCATAGATGATACTGGGCACGTATAGCATCAAGCTGCTGAAGTTAGACTCGTTCTCTTTGTGATAATCCAGAGCCCACTGCTCCAAGTCAAAGTAAATCATCATCACGTACAGTGAGAAGTAGAGGCAAAGGCACACAAATGGTAAGGACACCAGGTAAATCCGTAATTGTCTCTTAATACTTGAGTACATTGGCTCCTCCCTCCCAGTGACAGGATTGATCCCCAGCACACCATGGAAGCCTGGCCTTGGCTCCTCAAACTGTCGTTTCATCAGCAGCGTGCCCCAGCGGTAGGTCAGGATGGCGCACATCCGCTTCCACACCTCCAGAATCACAGTGGACCACAGCAGATTGAACGTGGCAAACATCACGTATTTGTCGTAGTCTTCCCACGCAAACACGTAATAGGGAATCCCAATGACAGCCATTGGAATCAAAGCAAACGTGAAGTATTCTAAGAAGCCAAAGTAGAGAGCAATGGTTTCGCCAAAGTAGCAGCGTATGTCATCTGCAGAAATAAATGAATCAGCTAAGACTCCACTTAACAGAAATGTCAGTACAATACCAAACTTGACCTTACATGAACTTACAATTTTTCATTGGCCAGAATGTTTTTCTAAATAACACAATAAATATCATGTGGTTTTCATTCTTCCTTCACCCTTATTACAAAAAGTCAGATGGCTATCTGAATTCTTTTTTTCAATGTTACAGATATACTCACATAAACATACCATTCAGATGCAAGGAAGTCAAACAGATATCCAGAGAAAGGGGAAAAAAAAAAAAAAAGAAAAAACCCAACCAAAGAGAAAACACTATCATTCTTGCAGACAGAATTGATCAGCGAATGTCATGGAGGATATCTGACATAATAAAAGCCACTTTAACAGCAAACGACACACAGCTTCTGAAAATTCCCACTGGCATATGTACTCCTGGGAAACAAATTTGTTTCAGCTTGCTCAGAGACAAAAAGGGCTATCTGTGCTTTGACAATCCTCAAGGAACTAAAGGAATAGATGGACAGCTGTATCAAAATCTTAAATCTTAAACATATCAGATAGAGTACTCAGGTTGAGATACTGTCTTCAGCAGACAACTGATACATGAAATACGTACTTGCTGCACTCACTAAGTGTGTCTGCTCAGGTGCTACAGAGACTTAAAAAGTGCTCTAATAATGGGTACATTTCATGACAGATGTATTACCTCCAAGAAGACATATCATTTATCTTACTAATAAAAAAATACAGGATTATCATTCATATAACCTAGAAGTGATTATATACAGAAATGCCTGTCAAAGAGTTTAGAATGCTGAAATCTCCTGTCTTTGCCTGCTTGGATGACCAGATTGATTGTATACCACTGTTTTGTATTTACCAGCTTAAAGAAACAGCCATGGAAGCATGACCTCTGAATTGACACTGTAAATACACTACCACAGTGCATTACCTCAGTAATACACTTCCACAAAAAAAAAAACCAAACTCACATGCAATACCAGAATATCCTTATGGCTTACAAAACACTACAACAAAAGTTTACAATTGTCAACCAGATAAAGTCTCTGAAAGCAAGAAGGAAAGGTAAACAGACAGAAGGATCAGCACTCCAACATCCCAGTCAATCAAAAATTCATTAACAAATACATTCAAGTGTAGGTCATTAGCATCAATTCACCTCCAACATGAAAGACGTCCCTAAATTAGTACACACTTAACAGGCTCCTGGGATCTGCATCAAAATTTTGTATGGATTCAGTGTCAGTCAAAAAAAACAAAAAAAAACCTTTCTCACATAAAGACCAGCACACAATAAGGCTCCTAACACAATACTCTGGAGGCAGGCATTACTGAGCCAGATCTTTAACTTCCTGCAGCTCAGGAAAGAACCTCAAACAACTGCAAGAACCAGAGACTTATAATTGGCAAGCTCCCAAATGCTTATTTTCTTATTTTTAAATAAACTTAACTTTCCACACTGCTTGACTAAAAATTATATTAATTCTATGATTATTCAGTGTCTAAAATATACTCAAGTGACACTAGCATGCAACAACATACAGTCTTCATTCAGACATTGAATTTAAAATAAACAGTTGTAAATACCCTTTTGACACACCTACAACACAAAAAGGCTTTGGGAGTCCCAGACATGTGGGAGCTTGGCAAGAGTCAATTTGAAAGAACAATCTTGGCTTGGACCATTCCTGCTTTACTGATGGGTGGGGAGAATGTGTGATGTGCAGAATGCTGTTACATGGAAACTCATAGACTCTGGAACCACCAATTTTGCAAGTCTAGAATCATTTCAGCGGGTCACACAGGAAACACTAAAAGAAGAAAAACTTGTCCAAATGGTAGAAGAGCAGTGGTCTGATTTCACAACTCCACTGCATGACCACAATGCAAAGGCTGTTCACATACCTAAAGGTTGATAACCAATTTTCACTCGGCCATACCAGCTGTGAGAAAGCTTTTTCAACTCTTCTCTATCATGCAGAGGGAAAATTTGAACAAGAATACCACTGGTCAATAATCTTCTCACTAGAAGAGGAAAGAAAAAATAGATACCTGGCACTCCTTCACAAGACAGTGAAGCTGAGTAAAGTTATGTTGTATATTTACCAAGCATAAGTAAATAGGTTATGTTGTGTATTTACCAAGCCTAAAGTTCCTTTGAAATAGATCCAGCACTCAAATCCTAAAAAAATTGTCTCATGTTAATTAAAACATTGTGAGCAGTTATACCTATTCCTGAAAATACTGTGCTGTCCATTGGAAGACAAAGAACAACCTTTTTACATATAATAACAACTCCACAGCTTTGCAATATAGTCAGATGCAGATTCAATAGCAAAAAGTTCTACAGGTCAGGACTGAAATGCTACATGCAGCTTTGCAGAGATAGCCATGAAGCCATCATTGTACTAATTATGGGAAAGATACAAAAAAACCCCTTTGAATTACCAGTTTACATTAAAACATAAATTGTATCACATCTTCATTGCAAACAAACTACATATTCCACAATTTGTATTTAGCTTTATTATGGAAAGCAGTACTACATGTGCGTATAAACAACAAACTGCTCTAAAGTTACAACCATAGAAAAAATAAAATATATTAAAAAACAGGGAGGCACTAAAGTGTGACAGTATTTTGCTATTTCCCATCATCACCTGCTTCACACAACTAGAAAAATACTTTGGCTATATAAAAAATTACCAGTGTAAACTCATCTGCCATCTACATTTATTTACATTTTTTGAACAAAGATCTCCTTCTTCGATGATCAACACTAAATAATAAAGATACTGTTAATAAAAGGACATACAATTATTAAGATCCATTCTCCTAAGAATCTGTAGCATCTCTGCCAACAAACTCCTTTCAGCTACCATAAAAATAGCACCAGGTCTCATTGCTTCTTTCTCCCATGAAAAGGAAAAGCTCTTAAAGCAAAGAGGAAGATCAGGGATACCAAATAAATTAAATAAAATTTTCTTCCTATTATGAAATTTGTAACTCTGGAGCACTGGTACCCATTCCAGTATTTTTATACAGAGAATCCAAATATAAAATCATGTAACTTAAATAATAAATACTTTTGGTACTAATTAAAAATAATTGATAACACCAACATACACAAAAGCTACTCAGCTGAAGAGAACATAAGGCCAGAGCCTCAGCCTCACAGAACAACTCAGGGTGGACAGCCCTCTGGAAGTAATCCAGTCCACCTTCCTGCTCAAGAGAGGTGTGGCTTAAATCAGGCTGCTCAGGGCCTTGTCTAGTGAGGATTTAGAAGCCTCCCAGGACAGTTACCAACAACCTCTTTAAATCCCTGATCAAATGTTTGATTACCCTGTTGAAAAAAATACTTTCTTGATATCTATTCAGAATTTCTCTTGTTGTATTGTGCATCCACTGCCTTTTGCCCTATTACTGAA
Source organism: Calcarius lapponicus (assembly GCA_039654755.1). NCBI lineage: Eukaryota > Metazoa > Chordata > Aves > Passeriformes > Fringillidae > Calcarius > Calcarius lapponicus. The sequence goes on along the minus strand of CM077464.1, from coordinate 44,215,484 downwards.
GCAGTGAAAAAACAAATTTGGTTAAAAATAGTGGGACTTGAACATCTGAAGGATTTCTCTTCATTACAGGAATTATTTTTTTCTCACCATAAACACTATCCTACATCAAATCAGTGAGTTAGAGGCAACAAACTACATTACTTACCAATTGATTTTCCTGGGTACAGTTTTGCCTGAGGATATCCAGGGATCATTTTTTCATCTTTGGCTCTCAAATTTTCAAGTTCATGTTTGATGATGTACTGACATTCTGCCATTGTAAGGAAATCGTGATTGTCATCTAAATAAAAAGGAAGGTTGTATGAAATGGTGCACCACATGGATACAACCCTGGCAGCAAACTGCTACAAAAAATTACCAGAATCAGGAAAAAAATACTACAGCAAAAACCTACGTCAACCCCATCAATTTATCATCATGAAAACAAGAGTTAGATTTTCTTGACATAAAAACAATTTTTTCCCCATTAAGAATAAGAAACTATAGGGATTGTCCCAAATACACTAAGTAAAAAGCTAAAATATCAACAAAACTCTAATACAAAGAATAACAGTATATTATAGTTTAACTGCAACCAGAAATGCTACCAAGACAACACAGACTGCAGGGTTTCTTTTCTAGGTGACAATTTCTCTGACTGCACCTGGATGAAACTAAAATTACACTTGTGTTTTTAAAAAGAAAAAATACCAGGGGATACAGCCAAAAATATGTTTACAGTAGTTGGAAATCCAGCTAATCCTAGAGATTCTATTAGCAGTGGAATTTGTGACAGATTTGCATTAATAATGTAAAGGCATGAAAGAAATGGAAGTGGCACTTTTGCAACTGACAACTCTTTTGAGGCTTCTAATTTCAGGAACGCAAGGTCACAAAACTGAAGGCACTGCAACAGTTATTGCACAGCAGCGGTGTTGAGCAAAACTGCCACTGAACAACAAAACTTAAAAATTGTTTCAGACAGACCCAAGAACTTTTCTACTGAAAAATGTGGTGAAAGGCATCACTCAAACAGGCACATTAAAAGTATTAGCAATATTAAGCTGGAACTCCAATATTTACCTGCAGAGCAAAAAATGAGTTCTGCCACTGTAAGGGCATTAAATACCTTACAAGCAGCAGATTTAAAAGTAAATGTTCCTGTGTTGGCACTCCCACAAAATAAAAGAGTAAAAAGGAACAATTCCACTAATCATGCCCAAATCCCACTGAATGCATCTGTAGTGTTAATTATTGTTTGTTTGATGTGTACATGTAACAGAGAAAAATGCTTCTATTTTTTTCCAGCTTATTTTAAGATCATAAGCCTCAAAACTGGCTCACAGATATTAAATTGCTCCATTAATTCAAAACATGGATTGATAATCATAAAATCATGTTTATCAACTCTTTTTCTTGTCTTTTTTCCAAGAAAATCTTTCATACAAGTAAGAGACTATTTGGAGCATAGAATAGCATGAAGGAAAAGACGAGCAAAAAATAAAAGCCACGTGAAAGACACCAAAATTCATTATATAACTTGAATTTCCATAGTTAAAAACAAGTTTTTTTTCATGGCTTGGTCTTCCACTTGCTGTTCACAGTTGCCATTTCAAGGAGCAGAAAGACTGTAAAAGATTTAGCAGCGTAATTGCTTATAATCTTTAGTCACCAATTTGCAATGACAAAGATTCCTACCATTGCTTACCTGCATAATGTTTGAAAGTTTTTCTACTGCTGTAGGTAAAAGTTCTCATTGAGTTATCACTGCATTCCTTCACCAAACCTACAGCTTCAGCTCCCAGCAACAGCCTTATGTGGGAAGCTCCAACGAGATAAATATTTTCAACTCCATTTTCCGTAACCAGTGGTTTAATCAGTAGTTGTGCACCTTTAAATAAACAGGGGTAAAATAAGCAAGAAGATACATTAAAATTACGTCTGAAGGCCCTAGCATTTTATCATACAGTGTATTGGCCCTAGCTAACAGGACTGCTGAAAATGTCTCTTTTTAAGGGCACAAAGAGTTAAGGTTTCAACAGTACTTGACATAGGTTCTTCAGAATCTTGCAGGGTCACCCCTGATTTAGCCCTGTTTCTGTTGAAGCACTCTCAACAATGAACTGGAACAATGGGGACTGTTTGGATCTATTCCCCTAAGGTTCACACCATAAAAGCAAGAAGTGCTTCTGCAAACATTCAATTGGTTTTAAGGAGACGAGATTTTTAAAGCAGAAACATTCCTAACCTACCTAAAAGAGGCCTGAAAGCAAGTTTGTAGTCACAAATCCATCAGCCACAGAAATATTACTGACCATAAGCTATAAGCTACAACAGCCACAAATAATGACTTTTTAAAAGAAAGTTTTAAAAAAAGTCCAAGAAATTACAAATAAATTAGACTAACTTCAATTGCCAGAAGTATACCAAAATGAGTAATAAAAGATTGCCTTTTTAAGACCCTTCATGCTAACAAAAAATGTAAGTAAAACCCAACATGAAGTTATAAAGATTTAATTGCTTTCTGCTGACTTAATTTTGTTCTACAACATGGTACGAAGGTTTATAGACAGGATGTGAAGCATCTCCATTTAGGCAAGGCTTACTACATTTCTGCAAGCAACAGGAGGAACATGTCTAGACAACTGCTATAAAAACTGAAATCTACATTGAAACATAGGTTATCCGGGCTTCAGTGCAAAAAACTGAAGAATTCTAGAGTTCAATTAGCATTTGATCATAAGCCAATGTTTTCATTAATAACAGGGTTAAGTGGGTTCAAAAACGCAAAACAAGATTGGCAAGCAATCATTATACCACAAATTTCCTGAAAACTAATTTTCTGTATGTCTGCATATTATGGTGACAGCTAATTTGATTTCAAAGTGCTAGAGAAGATCATACTGCACTCACCTCCATTTGCCTTTTTGTCCACAATTCGTTTAGTGAACCATTCTATCGTTTCTTCTTTGGTGCCTTTTGCAAGTTCAATTACAACCAGGGGCCTGAAGTTAGACTCGGCAGTATCCAAGAAAGACCAGCTTTCCACCAACTCTTTCGTTTTTCCCGCCATCTCATGAGAGCTTGCTAAGTACAAAACCAAAAATAAAATGCAACTGCTAAAAAATAGCTGGTACAAATCTAAAACCAACAAAACTTTACTGTAGTGAGTTACACACAAGTCTGTGCTTATCAAAGGCACAGGTGTGCACTTTTATGCATTTACTACTACCAGGTTGAGTAACCTCTGCAGTTGTCAAGATGTTACTGATCTCCCATGGCATTTAAGTCCTACTCTCTATGTAGGAAAACTGCTGCTGCTATGTATAGCAAAGCAATACTGAGAGGAAAGCAAATAAATAAATTAAAACAAATCAATGAGGTGAAACTATGCTCAAAAACAACAGCCTGCTACTTCTGACAGTGTATTTGTCAGCAAATGAAAACATTAACAGAAACTCAGTCAAACAGATATTTAAAAATCAATAAGCTTCTTGTGGTAAGAGTATGCAAACACATTATAAGGAAGAACCTTCTCAGTTAATCTTGTGAAGCTTCAATGGTACTGAGGAAATTTATAACCATCTTGGGTAGGTGAGTAAGACACCTATCATACTGACAGGCAGATTACACTCAAAGCACTTAAATGACTTTTTGGAACCTACATACCAAGTGTTCTGTGACAAAGTCCAGCTGTAAAGCACTGACAGCACAACTTTATATGTAAATACTCCAAATGATCTAGGCAGGCCTCATTGGCTGGAAAAGGCCTTCAAGACTGAGTCCAGCCTTTAATGCAGTCCACCACTAAACAATGTCCCTAAGAGCCACATCTACAGAGCTTTTAAATACCTTCAGGGATGGTGACTCAACCATTTCCTGGACAGCCAGTTTCAGTGCCTGGCAACCCCTTCCATGATGAAAATTTTCACAGATTTTAACAGCCCAGCTTGAAGCCATTTTCTCTTGTCTTATCACTAGTTAATTGGCAGACCCCCACCTTGCAACAACCTCTTTTCAAGCAGCTATAGAGAGTGATGAGGGACATGTCCTCTGAGCCTTCTTTTCTTCAGGCTGAACAGCCCCAGCACTTCTCTTTTGTCTTGTTAAAATTTTGTATGAATTATTCTACAGAGATCATTGTATCTTGCTTCATAATGCAACTTAGAGATGTTGATATAAAACAAATCTGTTAACTTGCCTACTCTGTTAAAAAAAAAAGTTTAAAAACCCAAAGAAAAAATCTATGACAGATTTAATTTACTAAATTTAAAAGTGAGGGGAAGGCTAGATGATTTTGGTTTGGGGGTTTGGGGTATCTTTTTATATTGACTTGACTGGAGAAGGGAATTTACCCGCTGCCTTTAACAGTTTCTCCACTCCTGTCAAAATACTTAATTTCTAAGGAAGTTGCTTTAAGGATGCAGTTCAGCTTTTATGACCATTATAGTTCTGTGATTCAAGGAAAAACAGTCTCCAGTATTTCATATAAATTATCCTACAAAATACAGTGATACTGTAAATATATGCATATCATAATAAACAAGTATATTCAACTTGTCTATTTCAACTTAGAGAAAAAAGCTTTCAAGGCAAATTTCAGGGGGGCTTTTGTTAGTTTCACTTGCCTTTTCACAGGCACACAATTCTGTAACATACGGATTTACAGCTCTGAACCCAAGTATTCATGTCTTTAAAAAATGCAGTGAATTAATAAAGTATTTTTTAAAAATTCAGATGTATGTCTGTATAAACAGAATGAGCCAGACAGAGAAAAACATAATCAGGGATGAGGCACTGTAACTGAGCTTGTCAGTGACTAACTACACTGTCTTGACAAGTCACTGCACTTTAATGCATCACTATCCATAATCAGGGGTTTGCAAGGGTTTGCTTAAATGATGCCTGACACATTGTGTATATTGCCATCTCTAAAGAATTCAAAGAATGAAAAGCACTAGATAATTATTAAATATTAACTACTGGCTAAGAACATTGCTTTGCAGGACAGTTATCTCTTGAAAACAGCCTTTTTAATAAACAGTGTGCACTCAGTGAACTTGGCTCCGATCATTTATTCAGAATCATCGTCCTTGGCATGGTGACTGTGTAAGAATCACAGAATCAAATAATGGTTTGGTTTGGAGGTACTTTAAGGATCACCCAGTTCCAATTCCCTTGCCACGGGAATGAACACCTTCCACTAGACCAGGTTGCTCAGAGCCACGTTCAACCTGGCCTTGAACAATGCCAGGGATGGGGCATCCACAGCTTCTCTGGGCAATCTGTGCCAGTGCCTCACCACCCTCACAGCAGAGAACTTTTTCCTAATATCTAACCCAAAACTACTCTCTTTCAGTTTGTTATTTTCAGGCTTATTACTACTGAAAACTACAACAGAGCTGAAGTACTCTTCCAAATCGTGCCTGTGTGATTTCCAAATTTATTTTCCCAACAGGCTGTCCAACGCCTAGCACGGACCCTATGGGAAGTAATTTGGGATGTAATTTGGCCTCTTCTTTCATCCTACACACTGTGCAACCAGTGACAGACCCAGAAGCACAGGAACGAACCCAAGACGGCCCTCGAAGCCCCGAGCTCCTGCTCTCACAGAGCCCCGAGCTTCTGCTCTCACAGAGTGGTTGGGTGGCGGTCACAATTAATTAGGTTGGAAAAGACCTCCGGGACCATCGACTCCAGCCCACGACCGAGGACCACCTTGTCAGCTGAGAGCAGAGGGAGCTGCAGTCCTTTTCCAGGGCGTGTGGGTGCAGAGCGGGGTCAGAGCCAGGCTCACCGCCCGGCCTCAACCCGCTCGGCGGCCCCGGGAGCCGCCGCGTCGGGGCCGTGCCCGCTCTAAGGCGGCCCATCACGGCTCCTTCCCACTGCCAGGCTGCGCCTCGCTCTCCTTTTTTAGGAACGCAAATAGCGGGGAGGAGAGCAGCCCGGCCGGCCCCGCCGCCAGCACGGCCGGTGACTCACTGCCTGCCCCCGGCCCGGCCGCGCTCGCCGGCGGCCGCCGCCCTGCGCCGCTCCCCCCGCCGCCGCGCGCAGCCCACCGCGGCCGCGAGCACCACCCGAGCGCCGCCGGAGCGGCGGGGGAAGCACCGGGGGCGTCACGGCCGCCCAGGCTCAACACTGGCTCCGCGCCGCGGCGGGGTGGGCGGGAAGGGCGGAGGCTCCTCCCCTGGCGGCGGCGCAGGCAGCGAGAGCCCCTTACCGCGGGCCGCCGGCCGCCCACTCCCCACTCACCGCCGGTGCCGGCTCCACATCCGCAGGGCAGGGAGGGGCTGAGGCGGGCGGCGGCCGCAGGCACCGGGCGCTGCCGGCACGGGCTCCGGGCCGGCCCAGCGTGACACCGCCCGCCGCTGCCGCCGGCCACGCCCCGCGCCGTGGCCCTTCCTGGCCCGACCCAGCCCGGCCCGGCCGCCCCTTTTGCGGCCTTTCAAAATGCTCCACTGTCAGCGTTTAAAAAATGCTCCAGTGTCAGTGTTTCAGCAACGCTCGTATGCGCCCGCCAGCTCTCAGTTAATCCTCTTGTTTATTTCCACCTTTTGCTGCCTGTGCTGCCTCCTGTGCCAGAATCACAGGATCAATTAGGTTTGAAAAGGCTTCTAAGACCGTCGAGTCCAACCTATGACTGAACAGCACTGTGTCAACCAGCCCCTGGCACTGAGTGCCATGTCCGGTCTTTCCTTAAACACCTCCAGGGCCGGTGACCCCACCACCCCCTTGGACAGTCCATTCCAATATTTATTTATCCTTTTCGGGAAGAAATTCCTCCTGATGTCCAACCTAAACCTCCCCTGGCGCAGCTTGAGACTCTGCTCCTCTTGTCCTGCAATGGTTTCCTGGGAAAAGAAACTGACCCTCAACTGGCTACACCCTCCTTTCATGTGGTTGTGGTGAGCAATAAGGTCACCCCTTGAGCCTCTTGTCCAGGCTAAACAACAGCTCCCTCAGCCACTCCTCATGTTCCAGGACTCATGTTCCAGACCCTTCACCAACTCCATTGCCCTTCTCTGGACTCACTCCAGCACCTCAATGTCCTTCCTGAATTGAGGGGTCCAGAGCTGGACACAGCACTCGAGGCACGGCTTCACCTGTGTTAAGTACAGTGGGACAATCAGCTCCCCACTCCTACTGGCCACACTATTCCTGACAGATGTCAGGATACCATTGGCCTTCCTCGCCACCTGGGCACACTGCTGGCTCATGCCCTTCTCTGGACGTGGCCCAAACATCCTCCTGGCACTTGAGTTATAAACATCCTGCACTTCAGCTGGGTCAGTTACTTTTCCAAATATTGTTTTGTACAGGAAAAGAGATCATTTTTGCATTTTGATACCAAGACTTATGTAGAGAATATAGTTCCAAGCATCTATTTGTAGCTAGGAAGGGAGAAGTGTGACCGTAAAGTAGTGGTGGCAAGCAAAGGATGTGGCCAGCAAAGCATGGTCCCCTGCAGGGCTTGGAGAAGACTTTTCAGCATATTTTGAAATAGAGATATTTGTATGTAAATTTTGTGATGAAATTTTGGTTTGTGTTTGGTAGCAAGGGTAAAATACTAGCTTTTGGTGATTAATTTTTCTAGTATTCATAGACAATGAAGCAGTGAGGGTCTAGGGCACCATGGAAAATGGGGATATGCGAATACTTGAAATTTAGGAACTATAGACTGCAGTGGATAGTAGAAGACAGGCACCATCTGTATCAGATAGTTTGGGCAGAATGTCAGACTTCTTAAACCGTGTTTCAGTTTTCTCCAGCTTCCAGCGGCCTCACCATATAGTTATTCATCTCTGATTTATGCATCTCTCAGCATCACCTACTGTGAAAACTCTCACTTCCTGAAGAAGTAGCGTGGCAGTAACAGAAAGGTGGGTTTAACAAAAAGGGGCTTTAGACCTTATTGTTATGTTTTGCATGTTGGATGTCTCCAGTTATGATGCATCTCATGAATATCCACAATGTCTTCATGGGCCTTGGACCTCTTGCCTCCTTGGCCTGTCATCTTCAGTCTTCTAGTAATTTACAATTCTTTTAAAACTGTCTCTGACACCTCCTACATTTATGAGCTTTCAGTGGGGACTTGACATTATCCAGTTACTTTGGCCCATGCAAATAGTAATTCAAAATCAATCTCTTTTCTGCTATCAAATTAATTTTTCTATTGGACAAGGTTATCTTATGGCAATATTGCTTGATGAGACTGTCACATTTCCTCAGTGCCGTGTATCCACTAGGTGTCACATTCCTGCTATGCAATGAATGCTTTACAGTCACACTCTCAGTTTCTCTCTAGAAAGTTCACTTTTTGCTAGTCATGCATAACAGTAAGCACATAATGCTGTATTCACAGAAGAAAAATAGGATTCATAAGTGGAAACAGTCTCGCCATGCTGGTAAAAAGTAAATTACGTTGTGCCAATCACAGTGTTGTAGAGGCTAGGAATTTGTTCTTAAGAGGATTAGCTAATTTAAAGATGAATCAGGTATGCCCATCCTAAATTGCAAATTGCACTAGCACTATAGCTAAATGTAAATCCCAAGCTTGTATCTGTTATGGACTGCAGTCCAGCCTTGTGATTCTGCTAGCTGATTATAGCATTTTCATGGTCTGTCTCTGTCAGACACCATGCAGACTGCAGACATAGTAGAATGGATGAGCTGTGGTAAGGCAGGGAGAAAAGGGGGGGAAAAAGAGAGACAAAAAAAGACTCCATGAAAATTTCAAGAGCAGAGGATTTATTTTTATTCTGTGGTTAACTCTCTTCTCCCTGGACTAATGACTACCACAGTACTTTACTAAATAAAGAACCCATTAATTTATTGTGAATTTACACCTGGTTGAAACTTCGACCATATTTTGGGTATAGTTTAATGGCTAGCTGAGCCCATCCAGCATCTCACTGCCACTAAAAGGGTGAGATCTCACTCCCACTCCACCATTATCATTTCCTTCTCCCTGTGCCCACATTGTCAGACCTAAGGCTTTGCCCCACACTTAAGCCAACATTGGCATTCACCAGATCCATCTCTGAGTCCATTCAATTTACCAGCTCCATAGAAAACCACCCACTTTTGGTTTGTTTTGCTTTGTTCTCTTTCAGTGATTTAAATAAGCTCAGATAAAGGTTAAAGAGTTGGCACAAGGAAAGCACCTTTCCATACAGCAATCCTCATTAATTCAAATGCATGTAGATGCATGTACAGCATGACAACCATACTCAACCATACTTCACATACTCACATAATGAGATTAATATTGACTCTTAACTGAAATTATATATAATAGCAATCATTCTCGTAAGATTTACCTTTATGGTTTTGAGCCATACTGGAACACTGTGTTATCATAAAATTAAGGAGCAACTAACAGCAAAATATCCTTTTAATTCACAAGCTAATGACATATTATTTTGAGTGCAAAATGGATTAAGAGATTCCTAAAGTTTAAGGCTAACATTAAATTACCTTATTATGTTATTAATAACAATTGCATTTAAATTTTAGTAATTAAGTTTCAATTAATGTGTTTGTCAGAGTAAGATACGGTGACATTTTTCCAATTTTCAATGACATTTTTTGTCAGATGATACAGGATCTTTCCAAAAGTGTAACATTATTAAATTGCATTCCTGCAAATGGAGAGTAAGTTATTTTTTGAGTCACACTTGGCACAAATTTTACATTCTGATAGGAATTTTCATATAAATGTGTTCAGGCAGTACAAGTACTGTTTGTGTCCAACTATGAAAGCTTTGATTCATAAACACTGAGCAACAAAGCTGATTGATTGTAATCTGTAAGATACAAGGAAGACACATCTCTTCCATTTCACATTGTGTCCATCTGATTAGAAACATTTAGTTTTAACTTAGGTATAAATAAGATCATCAGGGAACAAAAAGCTCTGTCCTGTCAAACAAAATGGAAACAACATAAAAAGAGGAGGATCAGCCTGCCTAAGCCAGGAAGAAGGGAGAGAAACCATTCTCAAATTATTACCAAGGAGGACCAAGTAAAAGATAAAACGTGCGTAAGATGTTATTCATCATTTATATGTGAAGAAAAATAAATTTAAAGTTAGGCAAACAGCATCCTAGCCTGTATCAGAAATACTGTGACTAGCAGGAATAGGACAGTGGTCTCCCCCTGGACTTAGCACTGGTCAGGCTGCACCTCAAATCCTGTGTCCAGTTCTAAGTCCCTCGCTCCAAGGAAGACATTGAGATGCTGGAGCAAGTCCAGAGAATGGCAAGGAAGCTGGTGCAAGGAAGAGAACACAAGTGCTATGAGGAGCAGCTGAGGGATCAGGGATTGTTTAGCCTGGAGAAAAGGAGACTCAGAGGAGACCTTATCACTCTCTGCAGCTACCTGAAAGGAGTGTGCATCAAGGTGGAGGTTGGCCTTTTCTCCCAGGCAACCAGTAGGACAAGAGGAAATGGCCTCAAGTTGCACCAGGGAAGGTTTAGATTGGGTATGAGGAAAAATTTATTCACTGTCAAGGCTTGGAACAGGCTGCCAAGGGAAGTGGTTGAGTCACCATCCCTGGAGGTATTTAAAAGCTGTGTAGATGTGGCACCTGGGGACATGGTTTAGTGATGGACTTTGCATTGCTGGGTTAACAGTTGGACTCAATGATCTTAGAGGCCCTTTCTAACCTAAATGATTCTATGTTTATTGCCTCAGTATTAGAGTAGCCTGCGCAGCTGGGCGGTATGAGGGGGATCCAGCAAGCCAAGTGATCTTTATGTTTTGGGAAAGTGAATGAAGTCAGTAATTTTGCTGTACATGAAGAAGTGTTTCAAAATTTCATCATAGAACTTTGAAAACAATGCATAATTTCTAATTTTCTTTTGAGATGCATGTGTCAGTGTTTAGGATGCCCCAAATAACTAGAATCCTGGCTTACAGAGCCTCCCTGAATTTGTGAAAATAATATATGAAATAATGTAAAAACTTCACAATTAAGCACTGGGGTCCAGTTAACATAAATGTGATAGTGTCAGGAGCAAAAAGGCTGAATTTTGCTGCATTTAGTCAAATGGAGCCATGAGGTTACTGAGATTACAGTGCTTCTGATTAATCCATATGGCCTTCTGTTTCTATTAGCTATCCCTTCATTCCTAAAAGAATGTAGTTTACTAGACTTCACCATCCACCTGCCATGGAATAGCATCCTTATATCCTGTGGTCACTGGTCTACTCAAAAGTAAGTCATCACTGGAATTTTCAATACATTCAGTTGGACTGCCTCCATTCAGTGACTGGCATACAACACCTTTTTTTTCTCTCATCTGGAGACTTCATCAATTGTAAAGGCTGCATTTAGCATGTCCTCCAAAAACAGGGGAAAAAAACCAAAAAACCAAAAACTGTGCATTTTGTATACTTCAATTTGAAGGTAATTTTCTTTCTTTGCATATTTTGTATTACAGAGAATGGTGTCCGTCATTCCACCTGGGCAGAACATACTTGGTTTATCTGTTAGTGCATGGCTAGAAGCAGTACTGCACAGACAACTGGTTAATTACTATGATTTACTGGATAGCAGAATTTAACACATTCTAACAAAATGTGCAGTCTGGATTCATTGGTAGCCATGATGCCATGCCTAGGGCTGTGCCTCAAAGAGGCACTCCCTGTCTGTACTGTCTGATACAGCTCTGCAGCCTTTTGTGTTTTTCAAATACCTGTTTTAATAATATTTCTGCCTGGATTTAGGAGCTGAATGAAGATTATTCTAAAAAGCTGAAAGAGCTTGAACAAGGTTTGGGCACGTCAAGTTCAGGGATTTCTTATTCAGCAAAAGTACTTCCAGCCACTACCTTCAAAGTAACACTCACTGAAGATAACAACATGATAAATCCCCTTCCAGTCCTGTACTGAGGACTCTGGATTATGAATGGGAATTGCTGTAGGAGGGCTGAAGAAGTTAATCATTCCAGTTGTCTTTCACCTGTTGTGCCTGAATTCAGCTGTTGGACAACCACAGCATGAGGCTTTAAGGCAAACCAAAATCAGAGAGAAGAAACACCATCAGCCATTCCAAATGACATCAGAAATGTACATGGTGGTTTTTATCATGCTTTGTGAACTATTTAATGTGTTCTTACAGGCAACTTCATGAGGTTATCTGTATTGTTTGTAAATGCCACACCTCTATACAATCCATTTTACTCTAATTTTTAAGTAACTTGAAGCATAACTGGGAACTGGTCTTTTAATGAGCTCTTGATTATGAAAAGATGAGTTTTGTAGGTTTTCTAGCTGATTCTTCACAGTGTCATAAACTGATTTCTCTAGGGAAATACATTCACTTCTATAGTTAGGCAAGGGCTGTAGCACTGGCAGACTGCTGGCAAAGCGATTGTAGATTTGACAGCTGTCCAACAGTTTTGAATCTAAAGACACTGAGATCTGTTTTCCTTTCTTGCAACGTACATGTTGCACTGTAAGATACATTTCCAAGCCTACATATAATTTCTTTGTTTAACTGATAACCCCTAGTATGAATTGCACACCTGTTTATTTCACTGTTCTCACCATTACTTGGAAAATGATAAAACTATAAAACTACAAAACTACAGATATCCTACTGCTATTAATTGCTATTTCTAAGGGCCCAAACTTGTCATTATTACTGATCTCAGTCTAGTTTTACGTACTACATCTACATACTCATTCATTCATCTCTTCACCTTTATTTTCAGGTGACCCCAATTACATGCATACAGGTGTTTACACATCAAAGACTTTAAAACAGGAATAAAAATTGCAGGCCTTGAATAAATCAATCTTAATTTTTTGATCAATATATAATGTGATCACTGGACTTCATGAAATTATGGCCCTTGCCTCCTTAGAAACCAACAACACCAAGAAAAGAATATTGAACTGATGAAAATAGCACCATTTGAAATATTCGGTGAAACATTTTAGCAATCACTGAAGTAAGACTAGCTATTAAAGAAAAATGGGATGAGTCAAAAGAGAAAGCCTTTTGCTGTGATCTCTTCTACAGCATACTGACAAGAAAAGTACTGACAGAACTAGGAGGTGAGCATATGCTATTGTTAACTGACTGCATGTGCTGATCTAGTTCAGCGTGTACTTTTGGTATCCAGCTAGTTCCTTGAATGCAAAGTCAGGTACAGTTTTTCAACATCTGTGTTCACGTGGGTCCCAGTGCTGTCATCAAGTGTTCAGAGCACAGGGTAATAAAGATTTATGATACCTTCTGGCAGTTCGAGGGAACACAAGGCACTCAAAGTGAATCTGAAAAAATGTTTAACCTGACTTGTCTGCTATAGTCATACATTCAAAAACACCAGATACAAAATATTTGTAATGTTAAAGATATTTTATAAAAATTCCAACTAAATAGAGACTAGTACATTATCTTTCTTAGTATCAAGTGTTTCACTTAAAATCTAGTGCTGTGAGTCTGTACAGAAAAGCCTTTATTTTATCAAGGTCTTTGAATTTTTCTTTTATTTCTGTAGTCTATAATTCTATAATCTGATTTGAAGTACACTCAGATATAGCAAACCTAATTTTAGGAAGAATTTATTTTAGTAAAAATCATCTCCAATCAGCAATTAGAAATGCAACGTAGTAGAAAACAGAAATTCTATTTCTGTTCTCAGTTCCTTCTGAAGCAGATGTTAAGTGTTTGCCAAGAGGGAATGGCAGAAGAGTGTAGTATTTGCCCTGTTTTAAGTTGCAGAAGGGAGTGCTCCCTTGTGCTGGTAGTACAGTGAAATAATCTAAGCAAAACATTAAATTAAAGAATTCTCCATTCATAATGTCAAATGTCAAGTACAAGTCAAAAAAAGATTAACAATTAATGTTGCCCTTAAAAATCTTTTGCCTGGGGGATCTGAAGTCATGTACTAAAAACAGAGAATGGAATGCAAGTTCCATTTGGGGTTTCTTCCTTTTTCAGGAAAAATAATGTTTTACTTTGGCATTACATTATATAACCAGGAGTCTGTGTTCACTTCAGATTTAATGAGGGTGTCAGGTGTCTGGGTACAGACAATCTCAGCCACTCCAGCCTAGGTGTGAGTGGGTGTATTTAAAGCTGTATGTGAGTCACAGCGAGTCTCACTAGCACTGCATGTAAGGCCCTGGAACTCAAGGGAACTCATACAAAGCTTTATATGTTACTGCAGTACTGGGGTGCATGGAGGCTCTACACAAAGTCAGCAGATGAAGGCTTCTGTCTTCTGTGCAGGGCCAGGCATTGCACACCCTGCCATGCTGAGCTGTGTGGCAAGAACACACTGCCCTGGAGGTTCATAAGGCAGGCACACACAACGTATAGAGCAGCAGTGCAGGCAGAGATGGACCTTTCGTGGAGACAGCCGCAGCTTCTCCCCAGGTGCCTGGGACCGGTGGCTCTGAGAGAAGCTGCAGTGCTACACTCACAGCACCAGTTCCCTGCACTGCCACAGGGAACAACCTGGTGAAGGCCAGTGTGGAGGTGTGGGAGGATTCATCCATTGCTTTATGAAATCCACACCTGCAGCAGCATGATTCTTTCTCACTTAACTCTGAGAGAGCCTGACTGCTCTTCCAGATACTCTGGAAATGTGGGGAAATCCTGAGTGACTGTCAGCACCCATTTATGTTGTCACTCTGAAGCTGACATCTTGCTGACAGAAGTAAGTGTAGGAAGCAGGGCTGGTTCTGTCCCCCAGCCGAACCAGCTTGTCTGAACTGAAATTCCACCTCCAGACTAAGTGAGGTGGTTTCAGGTGTCCACAAGCAGTCACCATGGCAGTGTAAGTGCACAAGTAATGTGCAATCCCTCAGGCACCCCCTCATGCACTTATAAAGGACTGGTGGTAAGGACTGAAAAGCTGCCCTTAGTGGTATTTAACAGTATGTTCAGAGAGATGGTTTTCCACATGTCATATAGGCAGGTCCTGCAGAATTGAGGATTTCTGTATGTCTGGAAATATGGGTCTGTGCAACAACTGGTAGGACAGGCTGTTCTGGGCCAGTTCCAGCTTAATATGGTTATGTACTCGGAAATGGATGAGAATTTGTGCAGCTGCAGAGCTTTACCAATTCAGGGAAGTTGGAAACTCACACTGACCTAGGTTTGAAGCATCTAAAGTATTCTGGGCATTTAATGTTCTTAGAAGCAGGGTGACTGGTAGAATTGGCAGAATTAGGTGGTGGCAGAATTAGGATGGGTACTGGCAATATTAGATGATGTCAGTAACAGTATCCCACACTGAAGGTCATGGTCTTCACCAATTTGGGGGTTTTTAATTTCAAAAGCCATAAACATTTATTTGTTATTTGAAATGTCCATGTTTGGTATAGGACAAATTCAACATCATTTAAACCTATTTGAATAAGGAGGAAAATTGTAAAAAAAATACAGTTCTTTAAAAGACCAGAAGAAACAATACCTTAGCCTTCAACTGACCTTTACTAAAGCTTCTTCTGTACTAGATACCAAAATCAAATAGAAATTGAATCCAGGTAACGTATCCAGTACCGTACTCTGTACAGTGTGGAGTCTGTTCTTACATAACTCACACATGCATGATTTTTTAATGTGATTTATTTGTCATGACTCCACGAAGTTCAGCCCATGTAACTGAAGAATGAATGTTTATATTTTCAGGGCTGCACATCAGTGCTCTGACACATCTAGGTGAGGAATTGGTTCCCCAGATAGGTTCCTCCACACTGCTGTTACCTGAAGGAGTGTCAGCCGAGGCTCCACGGGCGACCTTTCAGCTGCCACTCGCAGAGATTATCTGCATGATCTAGTGCCACTTGACACACCCCTGGGTATCAAAGAGATCTGCAGAGGGCTGGCAGAGACACCACAGGACTGAAGACAGACCTGCACCGTCCTGAAGCAACAGTGGGAATACAGGAGATACACCACACAGCAGTGAAAATGGTACTAGACAGACATGCTTAAGCAGCTTATTTAGGTTGTTTCTTCTCTATCTAGGTGAGCATTTTATCTGTCTTCTCAAGAGACTTCTGCATCAGCCTCAAAAGCCAATAGTTCTCTACACAAGAAGTTACCCATCAAAGTAACTGCGTACATTTTTCTCATTTTGATTAGTAAGCATAAGCATTATTTTTTCTTTTGCACAGCCTACAGTAACACCTTCATACATACATCTTTCTATTATTTCTCCAGCAGTACAAACCACAATGAAACTTGGGGTGTCCCCACAAAGAAAATACACAGTATTAAATAAACACTCACATCAGTATGATTACTTAGCCACACACCAGTAAGCACATGGAATGTTTTGACAAGAGTAAACGTTAAAAGTTTCCCCTTTCTTCTCAGAATTGCTCTCCATGACCAAACACCCTGCACAACAAAATCAAGATATGCCTGTTGCACAGGGAGGTAAATGTGTGCTATGTTTAATCCAATTAGCATAGTTGCAAGAAGCAGTGTAGATGCAGCAGCATAGGGCCAGACATTATATACATTTATAGTTTATATAAATCAGAATACAAGCCATACAAAAATCTAGCAACATGCTGTGAACCTTCTTGTTTTCTTAGGCTTCCAGCAATCAGTGACCAAAGGATTGAGATGTGATTGTCTCTGCCCACTAACTTCAATGCCAATCAAGACACACATCCCATTGCCTACTCCCTTATCTACAGTTCTGTCACCTCAGTCTTCAGCAGCACCACATTCCATTATTTCTGTCACATGTAAAAGTACTTCCTGATGAATTTTTTCATCTATACCATGATTCACAGGATCCTCCTAATTATTGTATTGTGAGTTTTGTGAATGCTTGCTTCTTGTTTTCCTTTCCACACCATCCATTGCTTTAAAGATTTTTCTTGTACTGCTTTCTATCATCACTGTTCCAGGCCAAGAATTCTAAACTATTTAACTTCTCCACACATGAGAGAATAACATGGTAGTTACTCTTTAACTCTGAAAGTCTCTGCCACACTTCCTTCAACTTCCTCTTGTCCTAGGCTACTATACCTTTTTCAAAATGGCATAAGCAAAACTCCACACAGGAGTAAGAATATTCAGTCCCAATTAAAATGCTTGATTTATCCCTTCTGTATACTTACTTTCCCTGTCCCATGACTAAAACAGAAGAATTCATGTAAGGTGTTCCAGGAAATAACTTGCAGCCACAGCACTACAAAAATTAAATTGAATCTCTCTCTCTCTGTGTTTGTTTCTAAATATTAGTATTCTCATAAGTTACACCGTGATTGGCCTTTACTTGGCATAATTGTGCCATTTTGGATCTGACTGTAAAGAAATGCAATAGTAAGCTGTTCAATGTTACAGAGGGTATATTATACTTAAATCCACAGATCTGCAATCAAATACAAAAGTTCTGCTGAAACCAAGGTGCCAGGCAAACCAACAACTACATTTAAAACCCCGAAAAATATTCAATAACAATCCATTTGTGTTGCCCAAAGCACAGAAAAAAAGCAAGATTAAACCAAGTATCTCATGTAGAAGAGAAAAGCGTATCCAAGCAACAACACTAAGACTCAAAAGAAATAGGTCATGTGAAGAGAAGCACTAAATTTAGTAATCAAATGTATATTCAGCAGAAAAGATAAAGAAGCTTTAGTGAAATAACCTAAAGAAAAACAAAGGAAATTAAGAGATTTCTGAAGCTGGGAGACACATGAAGACAAAAGATGTGCACTTGGGTGCAACTGTGCTACTGAAAAGAAATTCCATGATAGTTAGCTGAGTTAAATTTGTATGAAATGTGAAATAATTCAGAGAAGATTTTGGTACAGTATTTTATTTTTGGTCAGAAGTTTGATATGAGCTCTAGTTCATTGGGTCTCTGCACAAGCAGACTGAAGTCATTATATGTTAAGCTTGCACAGAAGTACAGTAGTAAAACTTTTACTGACATCACAGGGTCTTGCAGGCAGCCACTACTATTTGCTTTTCATTGTAATTGGGTCGGGGACAGAGCTCTCCTCCATTCCACAGAATCACACACATGACTTAATGAAAAGGTGTGACCACAGCTGCTGTTGGCATCCCATCTGAGCCCAGTCAGTTCAGCTGAAGAACTTGCTCACCAAGGAGCTTACCTGAAGGTGTGACAGCTAGCTGTCTGGAGCCACAGATGTGGTAACACTGGACAAACCACTCTGTTCCACAATTTGTTACAAAAAAACCCAAAAAAGTACTCTTTTCCTCCCTGAAGGATTTCTACTCCATTTCTGAGACCGTCTTGTTAAATCCTCGAACACTCATGGATGGCATTTTTTGTAACAAGGGAGTTTCTGCCACTTCAGACACACCAGCTTTGCCACTCACAAGAGCTTTTCTTCCACTCTTAAATTGCAGGTTTTCTCACCTTTGGATAAGGTCTGAACTCCATGGGAACTCCCTGCCAACACAAAGGTAGATCATGCAGCTGCAGGACAGCTAAATTAGGACCCCGGGAAGAACACAAAAACTCACAGCATCCAGGAAAGTGAAGGGCTGACTCATGAGCAGCAGAGCCACTTGTCCTTTCCTCCTACTTAGCTCAAGACTCAGCAGAAGCTGTGCTCTGGGGGTGCTTGCTTCCCACAGCAATAGTTCAGCACCATTCTGCTGCTGTGAGAAGCTCTCCTGAGGTCCTGTGGGAAATACCAGTGGGAGAAAGAAAACATTTCTCTCAGAAATGATAGCATATTTTCATTCAGAAGGGTAAAAAAACAACAAGAAAATGCAGCATATATGCTGCTATATACTGCAGCAATTTGAACATTACGATTACAGAAATACATATTTCATGATTAATATGAATTCATCCTGTTAATTTACTGTCTCTGGGAGTAGCCATTGACTTTGCTCTGAGGGCACTGCTGAAAGTAGTGGGCAGAACAGGATTATCTAATGATGCTGAATTTGCCTTTATTTATCAGTAACTGACATAGCAAAAAATACTGGCTGAAACCCAAACATGACAAGTGTGGGGTGGGAACTAAGATATGTGGTATAAAGGGTAGCACTGTGGTTTGAATGTGAATGCAAAGGTTGAGTATATTTAGGAAGGACAGTGCCTATCTGTATGTCATCAGCACCCAGTACACAAACAAAACAAAACAAAGCAAAACAAACAAATAAACAAAAAAAAGCCATGGAGAGCAAGCTGAAAGAACAAACGGTAGGCAGATCTTAGGCTCTGTGTACTTTGATTCTCTCTCTTTCCAAGGAAATAGGACTTTGTGAACATTTTTTTGTAAATTAAAACAGTGCACCATAGAAATAACTGGCATAGCATTCCCTTTTTTTTTTAACTCATAAGGCTGAATCTGGCCAGCAAAGAGGCTGCAAAGTAGAGGGGGAGAAGTACTTTAAACTGAACTTAAGCAGCTACTCATTTTGATATTGCTTTACAAAAGTGATCTTTATGTTGAAAAGGCCAAACTCCAAGGAGAAAAGTATTTTCCACTCTACTACTACTTACTATTGCCATTTTAAAAAGCTAGAATGAGTACAAATAAAAACTATTTCTTTTTTTTGCCTTATTGAACCCTAATACTTTATTATCAAAAGAGAATAATAAAAAGGGACATTTTCTCTCAAAAGAAGAATAATAACAAAACATGTTCACTGACTAAATATTGCTTTCAGTGTTCTCTTCACACGAACAAAGCAGAAGATTTTACTAGTAAAAGTAATTATTCTTTACTCATGTTGTATACATAAATAACTGGGACCTAACAGGAATGAAAAACTCTGAGCTATTTTGATTAATCTGGTTGAAAACACTTTTTGTATTTCAAGTACAGAGGTATCAAAATAGTATTTTTAACAAAAAAAGTCTGCAATAAGAACTTATTTCACAAGAGAAATGATTGGAAATTCTCAGGTTCAGAGTTTTGCAGATACCAAGTACAATACCCACAGGAGGCTTCCTGTATTTACTCATGGCAGATACTTGGAGATTGTTGACCAGTTCAGTATTACAACATATGCTTTAGGGATCAAAATAAAACAAAAGAAAAAAAAAAAAAAGAGATGTGGTTTTATGTACAAAGAAAACTCCAAAACATTGCACAAGTTTTTACATACAACCAACAGGTTGAAGATGAGATCAAGATTACACCAGAGAAGTTGCACTGTGTTTCATAGGTAAATTAATTTAACTAGGAGCAGGATTGTGAGGAGGATTTTTTGGTTTGAAATCTTCCACTAGTATCAAATGGGCTCCAGGCCATGAGATGGGACAATGGGTGTACTGGTGGACAGGATGCACTTCTTACCAAAGCCTGTAGTGATAGGAAAAGGGGCAATATTTTCAAACTTTAAACCAGAAGATTTATAGTTGGTATAAGCATGAACTTTCTTATGATGAGAGTAGTGAGATACTGGAACAAGTTGCCCAGAGAAACTGAGGATGCCCCATCTCTAGGGGTGCTCCAGCTCAGGTTTATAGGGCTTTGAGTAACCTGGTCTAGTGGAAGGTGTCCCTGCTCACTGCAGTGGGATTGGACTAAACAACCTTTAAAGCTCCCTTCCAACCCAAACCCGTCTGTGATTCTATGATTCTATGACACTAAAAACAATCAAAACAGAGGGCTGCAAGGTCCTCAGAAAGTCATATTAACAGCCTCACTATACTTACTAAATTTCTGATTATGAAGGAGATGCACACAGCCTGTACTTAAAGTGACAATGACAGTCTATGATCATACCACTGGCAACTTTTTTCCAGTACTCTACCCTTCAAAAACATTTTTCCTAATGTTTAACCTAAAATATCCTGGTTGCAATTTCTGCTCCTGGTGGGCATAGAAAGGAAGTTATTCCCATCTCATCAGTAACTTCTCATATACTTGCTGACTGTTGTCATTCTCCTACTCTTACTCTTCCCTAATTAACCAATCTGAAATAATTTGCTATTATCTCTAGGTACCTTATCATTCTGGTTGCTCTTTAGGTGGTCCACATAATTTTTCATGTGCAGCATTCAAAACTAGCTTTACAACTCTTAAGCAAAGCAGAATTCCTTGTCTGATCTTGCAAACTCTAATCCTCATAATACATCCTAGCAGAATGCTTATCTTTTTTTTTTTGCAATAAGAAGCCATGGTTGACTCACACCCAGTCTGTAGCCACTCAAAGCCTGAGTTACTATTGTACAGAATTTCTACCTAATCAGTTTGCCCTACCAGCTGATTATTCCTGCCTAGGGCTACATCTGTTTTGGATTAATAACTTTCCATTTTTTTCATATTTCTAACTGAAGATAATTTTTTATTTTGTCCCTGCCCTCCAACATACCTATTTCCTCTTAGCCTGATAGATATGTGAATTCGATAAGCATTTTCTCTTTGATAAGAATGCATCCATGTCACCAGATTCTCAATCTGTGCAATCCAACTTTCCATTTTGATAGAAAACCACTCTGCATCTCTGCTTTTCCAACAAGTATTGCACACACCTAGCTGCAGACCAACACGGAACACACATCATTAACCAACATGGAACACACATTCCATATGGGGAGCACATAAAAAGTTCCCTAAAAATCAAGACATATTGAATCTAGAGCCCTTCTCTAGCCTTAAGGTACGTCATGTGGTTGTAAGGGCAATTAGATTTTTGAGATGTGAGTTCTTGTTGCCAGTTAACTCATCCCTATATTATTTTTCAGGAATGTACAAATACATTTTTCACTATTTTCCCAAAAAAATTAATTTGCTTAATAATGTCATACCTTTTTTTCTCCTTCCTCTCTCCACCAGGCCTGTCACTTTACAGCCTCCCTCTATCCCGCCTAGCATCCGTAACTTCTTAAGTACATGATTACTGACACTGGGATTCTGTTAGCAAAAGTTTTAAATACTCTAGGACATACTTAAAGAGAGAATTCAGGTCAATTTGAAAATATGTAGCTTATACATTCTACCTTTTCTTAACTGAAAATGCACCTCACCATGCATTAGTTGCATTATTTTACTACCTTAGATAGTGAAATCTAGAAGGTACTGCATTCCTGACACCTTTTAGTTTTCTCACTTCACAATTAGAGTACACTTTCTATTTCACACAATTAATGAGCTTCTGGAGTGATGTGGGGGTTTTATTTCGCTTGCTAGTTGCATTTCATCTCATGCTTGTCTTTCTGATTTTGTTCTCACATGCTTCTGTTGTACTTTTATTTTCAGCCCTAACAACCAACATAAAAGCTAACTTACTTTCTCCTTGCCTGTAGGTTTCTCTCCAGTTTGAGTGATATAGCCAAGCTGGTTTCTTAACTCCAAGTTCATTGAAAGCTGCCTTCCTGACTCCTGTGGGGTTCATGTTGATCATACTCCTTGTTCTGGTCTGATCACTAATCTCTCATCACTCATGTCACGTACAGTCTCAATTAATGCTTACCCTGACCTTTTCAGCTACTTGTTTCTTTCTGACTGTAATCAAAACTAGAATAGCCTTACTACGCAGTGCAGACTTCTCCAGAAAATCTGGAAGGCTCAGTTGTCTCCAGTTCATGTTGGTATTGACAGGTGAGGGAGAGGAAACAAGAAGGTTGTGACACAGGGACACTACTTAAATTACATGTCCTGTCTCACGCAGCAAATGTCTCATCATCATGGGTTCTTCACAGGGACCATGTATGACCCAGACAAACACATTCACAGCACTCTTTCACCCACCTGAAAACATGAAACCTTGTCTCTCCCCAGCCACTCCTGTGTCTAGGAGGGAATTTTAGGTTAGTCACGTGTGAGTCATGAACTCTGGAATAGCCAAGCATGACAAGATGGAAGTTCTGCCTAGCAAGACAGCCTGTCACAGCCCCAGCTGCTGAATATGCTGATATATTAATAAATATGTATCTAGGCCCCTCTTTGCAATTCACTCGCTCCTTGAACACTTAAACTTCTCCTGGCCTTCTCGTAGCTGACTCTTGCACACAGTTACTCAACTTTCTACTGCAATTGCCATGGGCACATTTTCAAAACATTGCCTATAGGGCAGATAGAGGCTATGAATGTAAACCCACCCTGAGATGGTGTGAACAGCAGCTCAGTCAGGACTGCTCTGTTCTATACTCCCATCACATGATCATGGTGAGGAAACCAGCAAAACTTTTCTTACAATTCTCTTCCACTATGCCTCTTTTGTTCAATGCCAAAAGTCACAGAGACTCTGGTTTGCCCCAAATATTCAGCCCAGGACTGTCCCCTTAAAGTCCTGGCCACCGTGTCATCGATTTCCCAGTTCACAGACAGCCTGCTCCCAGAGGGGGATCAGACATGAGTCCTGGAAGGGACACAAGAAAGCTTGCCCTCCTGTACAGCAAGGATGTGAAAGGACAAGAGGCTGAGACAGACTGCCCTCCCATTCAGGGCAGGCCTTGGGAACAAGGAACACAGTGAAGCACTAGCCTTGCTTCAAGGAGGGCCTCCCATGTCACCAACATCCCTCAAAGCTTCCAGGAGTTTGGGAATCTGTACAAATAGCCTCCTTATGCTCGCCTTAGGCATAGCATAGTCAGTTGGAAGATGTTGGCAAAGTGAATGTGAAGGAAGATCTTCAAGTATTTGAACAATTCTTGGTCAACCTGTACTCATTTAGAACTCTGCCTATGCCCACAAATGTCTAGGAGACAGGATAACATGGAGCAGACACAGCAGGAACACAACAAACATGTTGCCACTGGTCTCAAAGTGCCACTCCAGTTTGGAGGGGAGCAGGGAGACAGATCCCACACAGCAGTACAACAGATCAGAAGTTGAACAAGCTGCCATGGCCCTGTAGACAACTGGGGTCTGAGGGGGCCCAACAGTATGGGTCTCCAGACTCCACTGAAGACTGACACAGTTCAGACTTTTTGTTTCTTCTGTGACTTAGCCAAGACTGAAACATCCTGCTGTCCTAGTACTGAGGTCCAGAACCAGGCAGAACAAGCTCAGTTAATGCCAGAATTCCTCCCACACCTCAGTAACACAAAGAGCCCTCCCCAGAGAAACACAGCCAAGAGGACTTGGGGCAGAGTTCATTTACATCTTCCAGTGCTGTTTGGGCTTCTGCTTAGGCTTAGCCACAGCTAACTCCAACTCCTGCACCTCCAGTTCCCGAGGCAGCTGGCAAACAGGCTTCTGTCCTGAAGGAGCACAGCAGAGGAAGTCAGACCTCCAGTGACAGCAATACATGGACACGAGATCCCAGGGGCATTCTCCCAGGGCTCCAAGGTCCTCTTGCCATCACAAACAGCTTCATTTGCAGAAAGTAATCCATTTTATTCTGCCTTCTCCCTGCTATTCTGAGGCCCCATAAAATGTCAAAATAAGAGCAGGCATAATAAATGTCCTTATTTTCATATAAACATGTTTAAACAGTCTTAGTCTGTAATACTTGGCCAAGTTAACCCCCTCTGCAGTTTGTTGCTCAGACTGATTTTAGCAAGCTGCAAACTGCAACTGCTGCAGTTTGGAGAAGTAGCTTACTCATGGGTAACATATCACTTATTGAATAGAATGCTAGTAAACTAATTCAATAATGAGGGCCAGATACAAGCCCCACTAAACATCAACACAGAAAAGTGAGAGATTAAACAGTAGCAGGGACCACTCCCTTTGAGACATTTTCAGTGTCCAGAAATTTTTTTGAAATACAAAAAAGGAAAAATTAATCTGAACTATTTGCTTCTCATTATAATACAGCTGTTCTTTATTCATTGACACTCCACTGCAACGTTAGCCAACTGATGCACAACTGTCTTTCTTCTATCAGCATTATCATGGTCATTTCTTCATGCACAGAAATACGTCTGATTTATCCACATAATCAAATCAGCTCTGAAGAAACCTGAGTCATTCCTCAGTAAGAAGAAAGAAGGGCTGCTAAGTGGGAGTAGGCTGCTTGTACAAGTATACTCTTAAACAAATGTAACCTATTACTGGTTCGGGGTGAGCACCAATGAATTAAAATCACGGAGATAATCTGTGTCTGAACACTTGCACATTCCATGAGTTGGATGTAAATCTCATTTATGAGGTTTTTAACTTAATGTTCCATTGAAATTAGAAAGAAATAAAACTATAGCATTCAGAACTATTTGATTCAGGCTGTTTTGCAAATTCTAATGACCATCTTTGCAAACCTTTGCCAGCGATCATATAGTTTCAACCACACTGATAGTTACTTTTCTCGTAAATAAAAATTTTCAGCTCAATAATAAAAATAAATACACTCTCCTGAGAAAAATATCAGATTGCCAACCATTGTGACACAGCCAAACTTTAGCTGAGATTGTGTAATCATCAACAATCACTGTTGTTAAATTGCAAAATGGTTTTAGCTAAGAATTATTTCAGCTATTACCGAAATTCACCTTATACTTTTTAGCAAAGGATTTCAGAAGACCAAAAGAAACAGTAATCATCATTCCTATTTGTTTTTCTAAAAACAGCTTTAGGTCAGTGACAAAAATTCTGAAGAAATGCAAGACTTAAAATCTTCTTGCCACTCCTTCACTTGCTGCACTTTGCTGCTTTGTTTCCAATTAAAGTTTGTTGAATTGCCCAATACCATGCAGTTCTTATGCAGCTGAACCAATAACATAACCAATACTATGAGACCAAAATGCTGTCTAAAACAAGCACACCCCCAGCATTCTCCTCCCCATAGGCACGGCTGCACTTAAGTCTATCAAAACACTTGAAAATGACAATCGCAATAGGTATTCTATTTGGAATCGTCTTAGGGACAATTAATATTTAAGTTGCATCCAGAACTCCTTATTTGCTTCTTATACATAAAAACAAACAATACAGCCTGGAACACCTAGTGCTGGCTAGCCCCGCTGCCCTTTTTGCAGGGCCTTGCTGAGCAAGTTGGCCCAAGGAATGTCTGTGGGGGAGCTGACGCTTTCGTTTGGGTTCTGCTCCCTTCTCCTGCTTTACTTGTCAGCTGTGTGCTGCCACGGGGCTTTGCCACCTCCTCCATGCCACTGCCCGGTGTTTTGTGTCCCCCCTGTGCGTCACTCGGTGGGAAAACAGAGGGGTAGACCATGCTCAGTACGCCCGGTGCCGAGGGTGTGTTCACAGCTATGTCCGCACAGTGTGCACAGTACGGGCTACACACACACCCACACGCACCGCGGGCCCCGCGCTCACTGGGGGCAGGGACGCCCGGGAAGCCGCGGCCCTTCTGCACGCGGCCTCATCTGTGCCGCCATCCCGGGATCAGGAGCCACCCAACGGGACCTTGCTCCAGCCACGCCGCTGGCTAGGGAGCGCCCCAGGACCCCGCTCCCGTTTGTGGGGCGCAAGTGCGCCCCAGTGCCCGGCCCACTACCCACACAACACCCCGGGGTCCGCCCGCGGCGCTCCCGGCACAGCCCGGGCTGCGCTCGGGGCTGTGGGTGGCCCCGCGGGGATGACGCAGCGGCGGCGCGGGCAGGAGGGAGGGAGTAAGAGAGGGAGGAGCCCGTGATGGCCGGTGCCCGCCGCCGTCGGCGCTGTCCCTCGCTGCGCTGCCGGCCACCGCCACCGCCGCCCCTCCGCCGCTGTCAGCTACCGACCACCGCGCGCGCCGCCATGGCCGAGGAGGAGGCTCCTAGCGAAGGGTGAGTGGAGCGGCCGCGGGCTGACCCCCGTCCCCCTCCGCGGCTGTCCTGGACGGCAGGCAGGAAGCCTTTCGGGGCGCCCGGGCCGTGCCGTGCCGTGCCGCCGCGGGTGCCTGCTCGTCCGCCTCCTCCCGCCGCCGGCCCGTCTGCCCGCGGTGCCTACGGGGCTGCGGGCGGCCCCCTGTGCCGGGGGCTGCGGGGCGCTCCCGGCCTCCCCGAGCGCCCGCCGGGCTCCGCGCTCCGCCCCGGCCCTGCCGCGCTCCGGCATCGCCTCTCGGGCGCTCCCCGCGAGTGTGGGCACACCGCCTGCCATGTTTTGCTGCCGCCCAGCCCCGCCCTTCCTGCCATGGCTTCCCGCCTTCTGGCACGGGCAGGCTCCCGGCAGGGTTTGCCGCCGGCTCCCCTCGCGAGCCCCGCGTCCCCGCCGCTCCCTCTTCTCTGCTCCGGAGCTCCGCCGTGGCTGGCCAGCTGTTGTCATTGCACACCTGCCCGCAGGCGTGTCCCTGCGCCTTTGCCTTGGCGTATGGACGCGCTCCGGCTGTCATCCACACCTTCCTTCCCTTTGCGCCCCAGAGGTCACACGGCTGTATACAGTGCTGGCCCATGCTCCTGGGTGCCTCTGCGGCTTATCTGTGCGTACACGTAACCCCATCTTCTCGTTCTATACGTTCACATTGATGGAGAGCAGACAGTACACTTGTCAACCTCTCTGTGTCATCATGCTATACTTTATATAAGTAGAAGATGAGAGCACATCTATAAATGATGAGCATACACTGTTGCTCTAACTTTTCCAGTACTGTATGCTATCCCTGCTAACTTTTTCTTCCCCTTTCACTGTCCCAGGGCATTCACATCTACTGAAGATAACTCCTGTGGCATAAGTTACCCTGACCCTGTTCTTAATATGTGTCTCTAATACCAGTTTGTAACCACTTTACACCCCTTGAATATATGACTTTATTATAGGCTAATAATCATTCTTCTGCCTGAAATTACATAGTTCCGCACTATATCTTTGAGTGTACATTCAAATGGTTGTATGCAAGTTACTAATCAATGGTCTGTTCTTCAATTCGCATGCCTCTGTAGTGTATGCTTTATTTCTTGTTACACTTAAGCTTCCATTGTAGACCCATTTTTATACCCTTCCATTGCCCCCAAATATGTTGTATGCCCCTGTAGAATAATGGAGTCATCCTGTCTCTGAGTTTGTTTACTAAACATACTTAGTATATCTGCTGGTCGCTTATCCTCACAGTTTGTCTATCATATTTTTTATGGTTCTAATCCAAAACAGTGCTCTATCAGAATATACCTAGCTCTGCTTTAGTCATACATGTGGCTTGTCCTTCTGTCAGATGTGTAAATATACTTTTTATGTATTGTTTACATTGTTTTTTCCTCTTTCTCTATGCTCTTAAAATATTAGGTGGTATATCCCCTTACTGATTGACTATTCCTCAAAAACTAATTTCTTGTCTTTTCTTCTACATCTCCTTTCTTTCGTAACTGAGTCTTGTGTTATTTTGAGAAATCAGACTTAAAATTCCTCATCTGTTTGCATGAAAATCATGCCATGCATTCATGACTTCTTAATTAAGTAAGTATATTGCTGATTTGCATGTTGTCATGTTATGTGTCTGTTTTGTTATCTTCCAATAACTACCTGCATCCTCAATCTTGTGCTTTTTTTAGTCCTTTTTTCCAGCTTGGGATTTTGATATTTCATCTTAAGTTTTAATTTTCCTGCTCTGCCAGCTCAATCTGACCAGATCTGGGCCATCCATCTTTTCCCAAATTCCCTGTTATTGCCATTATCACCATATGTACATAGCATTCTCATTTCAAATGCAAACTCCAAAAGCTTCCCTTTCAAATCACTATGCAGTTTTGTTTACTCTGTAACTCTGCAGCTCTCCTCCTTTCCTCAGACTTAAAATAGCTTTCCAAAATCTTCACCTCCACACAACCTCTGCAACATTACCCCCAGAAATTACAAGTGACACGCTTCTTGGTTCCATATTCTTTCTGACCCCTTCACAGTCTTAAATACAAGTAGTTTTGTAAAGCTTCTTGTTGCTGGTTTACAGGTTTTCTAAGTACAAGTCTTAAAATAGCTGTGCCTCAGCCTGTTTTGTTTGTGTGTTCATTCAGCGCAATTAGGCTGAACTGCATTAGCTGTCTGGTTGATCACACAGAGTGCTGAGTGCTGCTGAGATGCTGCCAAGCGCCCCTCAACTCCAGTTGCCCTTCATTCAGGATTGCAGGATCGTAACACTCGTTGATCTGGACATAGGGTTAGGCTGAATTTTCAAGAGGATTACTGCAAGTTTCTCATGTGGTTTACACAGCTGGGTGGCTTTTAAGAGGTGTTGGTTTTCAGAACTTTTGAACGATTAGATGTTGATGTGGTATTTTTCAGAGTAAGCCTTCCGATTCACTAAAAACTTCTAAGAACAAAATATCATCATCCTTTTCCATGAATTCCGAAAGTAAATTTGTGTTGAAATGTTAGTGCTTTTACTGGTCAGTTTCTAGCAATAATAAAATTAGTGTTGGATCATGTTTTGAAGTTGAGCAATGCTCAGTACCCAGGAGAAGTTTATAAACAAGACAAGTACATTAAATGATTTTTCATTTAGAATGCCGTGGCAGTGATAGGAAGTTACAATATACCATCAAACCCCTGGAATAAATTACTAGTGACAGGTGCACACAAAGAATAAATGCAAAGTTTATCTACTTTGAAAACAATAGTGTGACTCAACTCGTTACGCAACGCACTTGCTTTGTTGCAATTTGGTAACTGTGCAAAGCATAGTGAAAACAGAATAATAGTGGTTCAGTTACTTTCTGGACGATCTCAGCTGAAAAATATTAGTGGAAGCTATTCAGGGCCCTGTCCTAACTTTTGAATTAGAAGATTAACTAAACAAATGTTTTTATAGTCTCAGTGATTGCTTGGTTAACAAGTCACCTGCTAGTGATTTCCAAACCTGTTTGCAGCCTTGGACCTCCTCTGTGTAGGTTTTAGATGGAGACTTCTGCCTGTAAGGCAGACAGCCTCATGTGAGCCTTTTGCCAGTATTGAATTCCTTACTCACTCTTGGTGCAGCACGACTGCTTATGGCTTGTAATATAACTAGGAAGAACAGCTACTAAATGTGTGTATGCAGAAAAAGATCCCCAAACTGCAATACTGGGGTTTTTTCCCCCTCTAAGTGGAATAGTTTTCCTTAAAACAAAACTTTAACACATCTTCAGTTACAAGCCCACATCAAATTGCTTGTAATTGGCCTTTAGTCTCACAAAATAGTGGCTTGGAGTAAAGACATACACTCTAACACCAGCGTTCACAATTATTTTTGTGTTATCCGTCTAGCTTGTTTGTATTACAGAACTCAGTTTTGGAGTGAGCTGTTTGATTATTAAAGAGGAACAGTTTATTAGGCTCGATAGAGCCTGTGTCTTCTCTTTGGTAGGATGGGTCGCAGTGTTACAGCATGAGTGGACACTCTCAACTCAGAATTTTTGCCTGAATTTTTTGCTGGTTACATGATCTAGGTTTTAAAGCAAACTGAGTGGGTAGGCTGCTGAAAGCAGGGTCCTGCTTCCCTTTTCTTCTTTCCTGTAGTGCAGGTGACCAAACACAGGTTTGGTAGCTACAACTTGCATTTTTGAAAACTGAGTGAGACGTCAGTGCAGTGTGGAAAGCAGATGTGGAAAAAGGTTAAAGGTAATTTCCTTCCTCTTTTCTGATTTTGTCTTTTTGGTTAGCAGGGTTGTGTCAGTCACAGCTTCAGTACTCAAAGCCTTTTGTGTTACATGCATGAGCTCATCAGAAGGTATTTGTATGAGCAGGTTTTCAGTCATTTTTTCATGGGATTGTTTCTAATGGTTTCTGGTGCTTGTATGTATTTGGGGAGGGAAGGTCTGTGTTCATCAAGATCTCGCTCCTAATGCAACCTAGAGGGAGAGAGGGAAAGATGGTGAAATGTAACAGGGGCTGTCTTCTCATTCTGGTAGCAAAAGAAAGATGCTCGTAACCCCACTTTCCAAGTATCAGACAAAGACACTTCTTCAGAAGCTGCCAAAGTAGAATTAGGGGCGGTCTTAGCCCCAGTGGAAATGACAGTGAAGCTATAAATCCAGAGGGGCAACTAGCCGTGGGGCTGCTATAGTGCTGGTGACTATGTGTCACTGGAGAACACAATTTTTAGCCAGTATTGCATGTATTTGGATATATGAATGGTTGTTTTAGACCCGGCTAGGGGCTGATAGGCCCAGAGACCTACCTCTTTGAAAGGGGCAGTGTCTATGTGCTGGGGGTTCTCTGACTGTTCTGAACTTCTGTGGGGGACTCTGAACAACTGTCCCAGCTGACAAACTATTAAAAAGTCTCTTCTTTTATATAGTGGTTTATTAAGATTTCTTGCTGAGGAAATTTTGATGCTTGTGTTTCATAATTTCTGAGTATTTACTTGCAATTCCAACATTCTTTTGGGATAGTTTTTTGCACATGGGTTGCATTGACAGCCAGGGAGAAGAGGGCATGAGAGGAAAGGTGAGTGTCTGCATTTATATTGGCTCAGAAAGATCCAGATGAGAAGCTGAGCAGCAGGAGAGAGGTCAGTGGAGAAGAGAGATTTGTGAGTCAGTAAAGCTGTGTAAGGGAATGAGGTCGATCTGGAATAAGGTTAAGAGGGTAGAAGGAGGTTTTTAAGTGGCAGCAAGAACTCATGGTGCCATGGTGAGGAATGGCAGAGAAGGAAGGTGCTCTGAGTGTGTTGCACTAGAAAGCTCAAGATGATAGGAGACTACGGAAAGGCGAGGGAGACACGAGCATAAAAAAAATGCATTCTCTAAAAGAAGATGTAAGAGCACCTCTTGCCATTGAGAAAGTCTGCTCATATATTGAAGTGAAAGAGAAGGGTGTGGCAAAGGGCAAAATACAGAAATGGGGTGGGTTAAAGCTCTAACAGACCATTGTAGAATTTTTTTCTTGGTTGTATTTAGTAATTTGGTGTCATACTGACACCAAAAGCTCCTTAATTACATCTTTACCTTTCCATAAGGGGACTTTTGATGCGATGACTTTTTAGATCCATTTAACTTCTTAACTATTTTTAAGACTACTTGCACTTCCTTGACATCTAAAGCATTTGTGGTGTAAGCATGTAGAGAAAATAGTCTGCTGTCAAAAGGGTTGTGCACCTTTTACATTTTCCAGAAAATGAAAGGGGGATAGGTAGTCCAAAATGTTGAATACCAGTTCTTGCATTTTGACATAGGTAGCTCTTTGTCACCTTAGGTGACTGTGATAAAGGAACACATCATAGAAGCTGCTCTAATGAGTTGCAGTGAAACAACCCTCAGTGTGTGTTCATGCTTGTGTTCAAGGGGGGTTTGTGTATAGCATGTTTGGAGCTGAGGGAAGTGATCATATGCTTTAGATAGTCTTATATCTGTGTTCTTATATGGGCCCTTGTGGAAAAATGAAAATATTCACCTCCTAATGTTGTGATCTACATTGTGCATGATATACAATGGAATTTTAGCAAAGGAGAAGCAGGGTAGAGTGTGGATGGGCAATGGTGCAGGCTAGTGAGAGGTGCTCGTTGCGTGTGTGCTTTGCTCTTGTCCAGTTTGATGGAATTTGGGAACAGGCTGAAATGTGGGCTGCAGGCATGGTAGGTATGAGAAGGCTGACAAGGATTAAGCAAGGTTGAAGTCATGCAATATCTGAAGGGCAGCAGGAGTACATCTGCTGATGTATGAATAAAATAAAAGCAGTACAAAGTTGAATAACATCTGAGGGGCACCAAGAGGAAATTTTCATATCTTTAATTTTAGTTATGTTTTTCTTCACAAATTCTTATTGCAATGTGCAGTGTGGAGTTTGTAAAAACACATGAAATGGGTGGCATTGCCAAGCTCTATCAGGCATGAGTTTACTGTGGAGGGGGCAGAGGTAGGACCTCTGTGGCACCTAACCCATGGTGTCTGTCACAAGGTTGAGGAGTTTTAGTAGAGCTGTGCAGCTTCCCCTTCGCTTCTCCTCTGCATCTTTATCTCTGTATTCTGTTGTTCCATACTTGGTAGGTAGCTGCTAATAAGTTTTTTCTTTGGATTTTTTTAAGCTTTTAAATAAGAATGTGAAACTGAGTTGGGGTTATCACAGCTTCTTTGTAAGCATTATGAGCGTTGCAGATTGCAGGCTTGGGTAACACTCCATGGGTAAACTTCATTCTTGTGGTACATACTGAAAAAGCACTTGCCCTGAAATGGGCACCTTTGGGTATAGCTAGAAAGAGGGTGGAAGAAATTATAAAAGCATTGAAAAAAGAATACCTATTGTTAAAAAAAAAAAAAAAAGCAGTGCTGAAAGACTCAAGAAAGGGGGAGGAAGCTGCAGTGGTGCAAGTTATACTGCAAGATATATCTGAGGTCCAACATGGGAGGGAGCAGAATTATAGGTCCTCTCCACTTCCTGAATGCTCAGGTTGCTCAAATGACTTAAAATAGTCACAGTAAACTTTAATATTGCTAAAATAGCCAGAAAATCTCACAGGTTATGGATTCACATTTGTGAGGTACATTTTCAAGTTAATTTTGATAAGTGATAGTTAATTTTGATTAAATAATAATAAAACTTGCTTCTGAATTTTTATATTAATTCTGATGTTGAATGTTCTGAACACAGAGTTCAAGATGCAGTAAATACATGAGGAATGCATTGTTTTCACCTCTGCCCTAATGTAGAGCAATATTCTGCAATAAGGTATCATGGGTTTTGTGTTGGAATGGGGCTGATGTATGTTACACTTCCTAGAAATATTATGCAGAGGTTTTCAAAACATTCTGTTTTAATGTTACTGGAGCATCCAAGAGTTTCACAACATCTAATTGCATGGAACATCTTGGCTCAAAACTCATCTAAACAGAATTTTATGGGCAGGGTTATAATGTCATCTGGGAAAAAAAAATCATTACCCTTTTTTAACCTGTTGACAATGATTTCATCCATTTTTTGTCTCCTTGTGAAAATGGTAAACAGACATTTCTTAAAGCAAGGAGGTTTTTTGTTCCCATACTGTATTCCTGATGCTTGCTTCTGGGTCTTGCCTCTTTAGTATGCACTTCAAGGTCTTTCCCTGAGGATTTTTAGTTTGTTCATGCAATGAAAGTGAAACATGGAATGTTTTTCTTCTCCTGATTTTTGTCTACAACTGCCAGAGTGTTTTGTCCTAGAAACATCTCATTCAAATTGTTGTGGCTGCTACATCTGACTGCTATTGTACATGCAGAAGCTTTGTCCCTGGATATTCAGCCTTCACAACAACAGTTACTGTGTATGCCTGAATGATTCTGACTATATTCACTGCTCTCAGGAGACATAAGCATTGAAAGAACATGATGCACTTTAGGGACAGCAGTGAAGGACTTCAAGGACTCCTAAAATTGCTTATGCTCTTAAGGTTCTCATGAAATCATATCCTGAGCCTTGTTGCAGGAACATCCCTGCCTAGTTAAATGTGGACTTGATGTCATGATTATATGTTACTGTCTGTCAGTGGCAGCTCTGACTTGAAAGCTTGATGTCCTCCACCTTGACTCATAGTCTTTCTTTCCACCTTGATAATTCACAGGTCTGCTGGTTAACTTTCTGGCTTTTCTGTAGCTGTGTTAAACCATAATTATCTGGTTTAAAATCTAGTGCCTTTTTCATGCTTGAATTTCACAGATCTGGCAAAAAGAACAGCCACCAAAATGGACCTTGGATATAGTGATTACTAAAATATTTTTCTTTACGTATTAGGGGTTTTTGCCGTGGTGGTGTTGCTGGTAACTCTTAACAAAGAAGGATCAATTCTTGCCAAAATCAGTCATGTAAACAGCACCCAATATTCTCATATCACAGCCTATTAAATTAATGAAATGGGAAAGAAGAAGTTTATTATAACTCAATTCTGTCATGGATAGAAATGAGCTAGATGTAAACCTCCTACTTTTCTCTGACATTTTGACACAGAAAGTTCTATTTGATTGTGTCGTCCTTTCCTTGACTGTTTCTTTTGCTTTTTATTGTTTCAGGTTATTACCAATAAACTTAAAATTAGCAACCAAATATAGAATTTGCTCTGAAAACTTAGTGTTTTGTGTTGATGGTGGAAGAAACCATCCTATGTACTCTTAAGCTTTGTGTAGACTACTGCTGATGCTGAGGAAAATGCAGAAAGCATCCAATAAAAAGGAAATAATGAAAATTATAATAGGGTCTCTGTAGTTACTTCACTTAAGCATCCATCCTGTGTTAGCTGTAAAGTGTTTATAGAGCATTGTAGTGAAACAGTTTTATTTTTAAAATTGGCAGTTTGCCATAAATTTGATATGCTGACCTCTTTATCAGTTATGAATATCTGATGCTTCTTTTTACTTCTTTTTTGCCCATTAGTATTTCTATAACAACTGAAAGGGCTGACTGAATGAGTTGTGAGAAGTAACATGGTGTTTTTATGGGATGAGGTTTATGTAAGACCTTAGAAGAGTGAACCTTATGTTGCTTATATTTAGATTTCAACATATTGGCGTTTTTTAATTCCTTTGCCAGCACAGTACTGCAAAAGTACTTTATGCATAAACAAGAGGGTAGAATCTGAGCTGCCTTTCCAATAGTTTACCTTTGCTTTTTTCTGTTACAGTGTAAGAGTCTCTTAAATTGGAGCTAGCTTGAATTGCTGTGTGCTTATAGCTGTATTGTCAGCTGAAAGACCCTGAAAATCCCAATGCCATGCTGGGCAGAAACAGTACCAAATTTTCTGCATTAATTTGTTTTTCTTTCCTTACCTAGTTCTAAATGGCTGAAATTAATTCTGAGAGTCAGGAGAGGTGGGGGTTAGGGTTTTTCAGAGATCAACTTCATTCTAAGAAGATTTAAGGGTAATGGGTAAAGCTTGAAATAGTTTACCAGTGAGTTCACTCAATGTTTCAGCTTTTTAAGTTTTTGAGCTTGCTCCCTAGCTAAAATCTTGGTAGTTTGCAATATTGTCTGCAAAAGTTCAATTAAAAATATTAAATACATTTGTTTCCTGAGAGGAAGATGAACAGATGCAGCTCTGTTTCTTGTGCAATTCAGTTACTTTCCCATAATCCTTCCTTTGCAAGTTACTGTATATTTGTTGTATAACCTGAGCACTGGCTTCCTTACTGATGTAATTTTAAAGTCCAAATAATTCTTTGTGACAGGAAAATCTGTTCTCCACACTCCTGTCACTGCTGCATGGTTTTTGGTCTGTACTGGGAATTTTGATTACCATACTAACTTCAAAATTCTTAGTGAAAAGCTGATTTTATATTCAACATTTTAGAAAGGTTTTTGCATGTCTGTCTTGGTGGGTCAGAAATTTTTGACATGTGATCATGCAGTAAATGGTATTGTGTTTGTTTACTCTGGTATGGTGGAATTCTGTTACCTTTTTGCAAGCCCCAGGTTTTTTGGTTTGGTGTTCTGCCAAAACCAGACTTTCCATGGGTCATGGCAGCTAGGTCTGCGATGCTGGTGTATGATTTCAAGCTTACTACATCTTGTAAGCCATGCATGCCTATAATTCTAATGTAAGTAAATCCTAAGCTTGAAAAGGGAGAGAATGAGCTCCATTTCTGTACATTATATCTCCTGGATAGAGTTATAAGCAACTTCGGCTGAATATTTTAATGTGGTAGAGCTTCCATTTTTTAAATTCACAATACAGGCCAGAAATCAAATAGACTGTTCAGCTGTTTCAGTACATACCTCATTGTTAGAATATATGTTTTCAATTCTTCAGCAGTATCTAAGTTTTCACAAACTTTTTGTGGGTATGTCAAATTTGTGACTGGCTGCAGATCTATTTATTGTCTTGCATGGAGTCAATTCTCACCAAGCTGAATAGAGTTAGTGGAGCTGACAGAAAGCTCCAAAATCAGTGGTACAACCAATTTGCCACATTCTTCATTTGGTTTGATCTGAGTAGTGGAGGTGAATGGGTGGGTCAGGCTCACTGTACCTCTGCCTCTACTTGATTCTCAGTTCTTTTGAAAGTGACCCTCAGGCAGTTCAAGCAGTACTGACAGTATGATCTTGATTCAAATTAACATTCAAGCAGCTGAGAACAAGCAGTATTATCCTGAGCTACATTTAACACAATATTTATTCACTCATTAAGTGTCAAAATATAGTAATAATTATTTATTTTTATCCTTTCTTATGCTAGCAAGCAGGGTCTCAGACCACTTGCTCCAACCAGCCATCATGTTAGATCCTGTCTTGTGGCT
This sequence comes from Calcarius lapponicus, assembly GCA_039654755.1. NCBI lineage: Eukaryota > Metazoa > Chordata > Aves > Passeriformes > Fringillidae > Calcarius > Calcarius lapponicus. The sequence goes on along the minus strand of CM077464.1, from coordinate 44,178,597 downwards.
TGGCCCCTGCACGTGGTGGTTGCAGCTCCAATTAGTCAGATGTTTGTGCATGTGTCCCTTTTGTTTGCATTATTTATTACGGTATTTAATCATCAACATAGGTTACTGATGGTCCCTACTAATCTCCTAGTCTGACACTAATCACCTTGACTTTCACTAAGGTCATGCAGTGGGCGTCTCCAGGGCTTTCCCTTACCTTCTGGTCTCCTTCCCTAGATGTGTTAGAAGAAGTGTGGAAGTGTGTGTGGAGGTCTGTTAGCAGAGAGAGTGAATTCTTTGAATGCCTGGCAGGCCAGTGACCCCCTCCACCCCACCTGCTAGCCTCTGATTTTCCCACTGGTTATGTGCCTTGGTAATTTGATGTGTAACACCTCTAAGGACGTTTGGTAAAAAATTACAAAAATTTGGGCTGTCAGTTGCCAGATTTATTTCCCACTTTCTGAAATAGCAAGCAGCTGAGGCCAGTGGACCTCCTAACTCCTCAAAATACAAGATTCTGCTCTTGACTTTTTACAAAAAGACAGGTAGGAACAGGCTGTAAGGGAAGTGGTGGGTGATGAGAACAGTGTGGGGTCTGCCTCTTCTGGCAGTGGGTAGCTCACAATGTGGAACTACTGCTGGAATATTTTGTTTCCTTTCATAACTCATCTCCATTGCTGGTGTGCACACTGTTTTGAAAGGTCCATTGCTTCATTTTTGACATTATGTAGCACTTACAGCTTTATATCACTGAAATAAAAATGATAGACCACGTAAGCAATGGACGTTCCTGTATGCATTTAGAAGACACATTGAGCACAGATGTACAAGAGAAATGATACAACTACAGCCTTCCAAAGTTACCAGAAAAATATTCAGATAGATTAAATAAATGTTTGTTCTCCATGTGTGGAAAACATCTAGCAATGTGGTAAATCTTTTCTGGAAAGAGGCAAGCAAATGATTAAGTCTTGACTATAGGTAACTAAATATTTTCTTCCTAAAATAGTATTTCTAAAAAATGCTCACTTTTTTTTGCCTGAAAGCCTTCACTGCTTACTCTTTTAGTTCAGCAAGTACAACAGGACAGAATTGCAAACATAGTTTTCATTTTAAAAGCTTCAGCTTGCTAACTCTATTTGTCAAACTATACATGTATGCAATACCTCTTCTGAATTAAAATCTAAGTATTTGTAAACAGTTCTTGTAAGTAACAAAAGAAGGAGTGGGCAACTTTACCATTCTGATACAATTTTCTAAATAATTTTCCTAAGTATCCAGGTGCCTCCTTAGGACTAGGAAATAAAATTCTGGGACTATGATCTGTAGATGTCACTTCTGTTTCATTGTGGCCAAAGCCCTGCACTGTTTTCTTGTTGACGTGTTGCAGCTTTACATTTCTGTGAATAAATAAATAAGATCTTTAAAGTATTTTCTTCGCTTATTTAGTGGTTTTTCTGAGAAGAAACAGTACATAGAGTTTCAGCTTAGAGGAAATAGTTATGGTTTTGTTTCTGACCCAAGAGTTAAGAATGAAAATGCTTAGTTGAGCATGTAACTAGCAGCAAGCTTGACTCAGAAGAGTGGTGACCTAGCTGTTGTTTAATAATTTACCAGAGTAATTCATAGCACTGGACACAATTAGTGTTGTTGTTAAACTTGGATTTCATGGTTACTTGCAGGTGAAATTACTTTTGGTTTGTCCCAGCTTTAACTTCTTTAAGATCTTACTTTTAAATAAATGCATAGTTTATTGTGGAAGCAGAATACTTGGATTCCCATTTTCCTATACGGCACTAAGTTCCTTCATTCCTTACATTGCATGAGCACATGGCATGGAAGGACATACAACCACCTGTTTCCAGCTCCTCAATTAAAATGATGATAACAATTCCCATGGTCCCTCCTTATATAACAATTCAAGTGACCTGGTGGGTCAGGAAAGTTATTTACAGAACAGCCAGATATCAGTGTAGAGGAGTAAATAATACTGAATAGCAGTGGGCCTGAGTGATTAATCTGTTGTGGTCAGATATGGTTTGGGGCTTTGTTTCTTGAATCTACTCTCACAGGTTTCTATGAATCTGAAAAATGCTGCTTGCTATTGCATTGTGCATTCCCAGAAAACCTTCCATGCCTTATCATATAAACTTAAGGAGCTATGCAGCTGTAGTAGGTCAGCCCCTTAGAATGTGTGGAGAAGATCCTTTGGGTAAAGAACTTGTGGGGCCCGATCTTTAATTTATTACTGATGAGTTGTGCACACTGAAAAACTGGACATTACTAACCTAATAGTCTTTCAGCATTAGTTGTTGTATAACTAATACTCTCGGTGTTCAGTCCTGAAAATTCTGTATGTAACTAACTGGAAAGCAGTTCAGTGTAGAAAAAGAGTGCTCGAGGAAGTTGATTTGGTGACTGACATCCTCTTCCCTGCAAGGAATGGTCCTGCAGTGGCAGCTTTGCACTGGTAGTCTAAGCCACTTCAAAACCAGGTGAGAGATGGAAAAATAAGATTCTGTCTTTAAAACAAGGGGTAAATTAGCACCCAGGAAGAGCTGTACCAAATTGCTGTATCCTTTGCAGCACTGGGCTAGGCAATGCTGCCAGCTGAGTCATTCCCCCTGCTCTCATGGTCAAGCTGGCAGTACCAAGATAGTAACTGACAGCTGGAAAAGCAGCTTCTGTAGAGGGAATCGTTGGTTTGTTTTCCTCTGGGACTTTGTTTCTAAGTTGATAATTAAGGTTCTAGGTTTTTGCTTGGTAGGATAAACCTGCTTATTTTTCGCTTTTTAAATTTAGAGTAAAAATCAGGTTAGGCCGGTGAGGGCAGAGCTTATTGCTTTTTTGGAAATAATAGGTTCATTCAAGGTTATGCAGGCAGACTTCCAAAGGAACTTGAGAGGAGGCTGGAAACTCCAGTGATTGTTACATATCCTGCCAAGCTTGTTGGTTGATGTGAGGGTTCATGTCTCCAGATCAGTATGCTGTGATAGGAGGACACGGTGGAAAAATTGCTCACCCTTTGAAGAATGCCCTTGTTTGTGATGCCACTTTATAAAAAGTCAGGATTAAAATTAATTCCCTCCCAGTGCAAAAATAGTGTTCTTCACACTGTGTACTTAACGTGGGCTCTCTTATGAAGAGCGGCAAAAAAAATGTCTTCAAAGCATCAGTGCCAAAAATTACCATGCTGCTCAAGATATTTTTATTCTGTATTGCTGTTGTAGGTTTGGGTGGTTATTCAGCTGGCTTCCTGCCTGGTGTCCCACATCACTGCTACACCTTAAAGAGGCTGAGGACAAAATGTTAAAATGTAAGTCTTTGGTTTTTAATAAGTTTCATAGATAAAACTAGATTTTTTTATAAATTAATATTAAATATAATGAGAGAAGTTTTTCTGTAAGTATTTTACACTGTGATGAAATCACCAGGTTTAAAATTAAATTTTCATTTTTCACTTAAGTAGGTATTTGATTAGAAGCTATCTCCTTTGAAAGAACCCCCTATTTAAAACAGTGGTTTCAGTAGAATGTACTTTATATTTCATCACGTGTGTTTAGCAACACAATTTTTTCCCATTTTTTCTCTAGGTATTGCAAGCATTTACAATAAACGATACGTGTATATATCTAATGGAAATAAAATATGGACACTGACATTCTCTCCAGACGTTTCAAATAAAACTCCCCTTGTTCTCCTGCATGGGTTTGGAGGAGGTGTTGGACTGTGGGCTCTCAACTTTGAAGATCTCTGTGAGCACAGGACCGTTCATGCTTTCGACCTCTTGGGATTTGGACGTAGCAGCAGACCACACTTTGACACTGATGCTCGGGAAGCAGAAAATCAGTTTGTGGAATCCATAGAAGAATGGAGAAAGGAGGTGGGGCTAGAAAAAATGATTTTGCTTGGACACAACCTAGGTGGATTCCTGGCTGCTGCTTACTCCTTAAAATATCCATCAAGGTATGTGAAAATAAAGGAATAAAGGGATTCCTTCTCTATATTTGACTACTGATTTTAATATAGATTTTCTTTTTCAGGCTCTTTATAGATAATCTTTATGTAGATGACTGTGATGATTTAAAGAAATTATACAGAATTCTAAGACCAAAGTATTAATTGTGTGGTTTGTTTCCAGGTGGAGGAAATAGGTAGATACAGTAAACATGATTTTCTGTATACTTTTCTGTACCCCTTCAGTTCAGTACCCCCTTGCCATGTTATAAGGTGAAATAACAGTGAATATATTTATGGGTGAATGTTTTGTCTCAAAGATGGTTTTGTGAAGGGAAAATAGGCCTGTTTCTGCCAAACTTTCCGCTCTTATGGATAACATTGAAACTTCTAATTCCCCTTGGTAATTTATGCCTATATCCTAGCCATCAGCCTGGTGCCAGCAAATGATGTAAACATTATTTTAATGACTCTTTGATTTAAATTGTCTGTATGCCACTTCATATTTCTTTGTAAGACAACCCATCTGCAGTAGTTCTCTAATTGTATTTCATCAGCATTTTCTGCACCATGTTTTGTCCAACAGTTTATACATTTTTTTCCCCTTAAAGTAGTAATTTCTTTTATATATCTGGTTATAAGTCCAGTTTTATATCCCCTGCTGAGCTAGGATCTCACCAGCCTAGGCAATTCTGTATCAAAAAATGGCAATGCTTTTGTTGGGGTACACTTAGTGGTCTCCTATGAAAAACTGAATGTAAACTTAACTCCCCACATCATATAGCAAATTCTATATTTTCATAAACATATCTTATTCTTTTCTATTCATGTCAAGTTTTACTGTTTCTTTGTTTCTCACTTGGATATATTTGAAGTAATTTCATGCATCGTTTTTCCCTAAAACACTTTGCCTTTTTCTTTCTAAATGGACAACAATTAGCACAAGTGGTTGGAAATGATGTGTGAAAGTAGATGTGTTTCTAAATCCAGAATTGCAATAAAGATATAAACCTATTAGCCTTTTAGTTATAAACCAAATTCTAGCTAACTGTAGTTAGCTTTTTGTAGGGATCACATCATTTCCTTACCTCTTTTTCCAAAGTATCTCTAAATGGCACTGTCCTATCCCTGTGGGATGGGATATTGGTTTTGCTCACTGCTGATTTAAAGTGATGCTTTATTTTTATGCCTCACTGTGCTTAAGTTGGGGTTAATTAATTTTGGAGATGTTTCAGTTTGTGCTGTCACATTACTAATGTTTCTCTGAAATTAAACTAAGACCACCAAAATAACAAATTGCCTGTTAGGGTCCTAAAAGAACATTGAATCAAGTGATAAATATAGCACAGCTTTCAGCCAGGTTATCTAACAATTCATTAGAGGCTTAAGGGATTCTGGATACATATTGTTAGGAAAGTACATCTGTTTCTCCAAGCATAGATGATCCGTTAATTTGCTATACTGTACCAGAGTCCATGGAAAATCCAAGGCTACTAATCCAAAAAGATTCCCATTTGGCATATTGCCAACTTGAAGTGGGCTGTGATTTTCAAATAAAATAATGAAATTTCTGGACATTGACTTTGGAAGTGATTCTCATGGTCAACGTCCCATTATCCAGGGTTATGTTTTAGGCTTGTTTACCAAAAGGAGAAATGCCAAACAGAAAGGAAAGTATTAAAAAAGGAAACATGACGCAAGGGTTCCTTTATTTGTATTAATTTGTTTGCCATATTATACTTCATGCCATAGTTTGTGCACGGTGTGTGTGGCTGTCCTGAATGGCTCCTCATGGTTTGCTCTGCTGTGCCTCTGATCTCCCCTGCTTGGTTTGTACAGTTAGATTCTACTCTGTCCTCTCTTGCTGTTGCTGTTTGCTGCAGGGTGTGAGTGTGCCCATAGCTGAGCTGACAACCAAGAAATGTCTTTGTGATGTTAATCCTTTCCAAGCACAGGTTTTTGGTTTCCCAGCTGATCATAACCCAGAAAAAACTTTAGGGATCACTTCTGACATCATTTTAGGCACTATGAACTCTTCTCTGTGTTAATATATAATCTCATGGCTTTAACAGGGAAGGAAGTAATGAAGGAAAAACTAAAGATAAAAAGGTAAAGATAAAAATATAAAAGCCATAGACAGATTTAGGTTAGATAAGACTTTTAGCATCTAGTCCAGCTGTTCACCCAGCACTTCCAAGTGCACCACTAGCCCATGTCCTTAAGCACTGCATTCACACATGTAAATACCTCCAAAGATGCGTACTCAGTCACTTCCTTGGGCATAGCATCATAAAATGTTATAGGTGAGAAGGGACCTAAAGGATTATCTGGTTACAATGCCCCTGCCATGGGCAGAGGCACATCCCACTAGACCAGATAGAAGAAGACAGCCTGTTCCAATGCTTGTCAGCCCTTTCAGTGAAGAATTTTTTTCCTAACATCCAATCTAAACCCCCTTGAAGCTGTTTCCTCATGTCCTATTGCTTGTTACTTGGGACAAGAGACCAACTCCCACCTTGCTACAACCTCCTGGCAGGTAGTTGTAGAGAACAATAATGAGATAGCTGAAATAGAAAATCATCTTTAAAATGGAAAACTATATTCAAGAGTCACTATTTCTCAGAAATCACACTATCTAGGACATGTAAGGGACAATTAAAGGGAAAGGGACAATTCTAAGCTACCAGGATGAATCAGAATTTTGCTTGAGGGGACCCACAGCTTGAAGCGATCAATGGTTGCATGTGCTGGAGACTTCTACAATGGTTTCTGTACTGATATTCCTTTGAGTAATAATTTTACAAATTGTTTCTCTGATGTTTTCTTTCATGACCTAAAATCAATAAATTTGGAAGACTACTGCTAGTTTTACTCTGTTTTTTTCAGTTCAAATTTTACTTTGATGATTTTTCAGTTAAATTGTGTCTCTTCTTTGAACAGAGATCTTAGACTTCTAGAAACTTCACTTTAATGAAACCGATGCAATTATCCTCTTTTCTGTCAAATTAAACTGCTCCTGCAAATAATATTGACTAAGCATTTAGATTAGGCTATTTTTAAAAATAGAAACAAGACCATCCTTTCTCTCAAATGTTTGTGACGGTGGGTATCTGTAATATACTGAGTTTCTCTTTGTGACACATGCTTCCATCTTTCTGGTTCATACATATGATTAGGTGCAATTCACTCCCTAATTAGTAACTGAAATCAAAATGGTTGATGAATCAGAAACTAGGTAATAAGCCTCTGTGATAGAAATGACTGAAGTAGGCTGTATGTATGTATTTGTAAAACAGCACATTTTTTTCATGCTCAGTTAAAGAAAAGCTACTGTACTTTAAACCAATGAACTTTTTTTGCCAACAGGGTCAAGCATCTTATCTTAGTGGAGCCATGGGGTTTTCCAGAGAGGCCTGACAATGCTGAGCATGAAAGACCAATTCCAATCTGGATCAAAGCACTAGGAGCTATATTGAGTCCATTTAATCCATTAGCTGGGCTAAGAATAGCAGGACCCTTTGGTGAGTTTTAGCTACTCTTAAATACCATTTCTATTTTGGTTAAACATAAACGTGGAGCAGACAATGCATTATGATAAGTTTTTTCACAAGTCTGTATCAGCCACGAAGGAAAGAGTTGGAGGAGAAAGTGGGAGAGGTTGAAAAAGGTTTGAACTCTTTAGGAGAGAAGGCAAACCCTTGCTATTAGAGATACTAGTACAATAGTCTACTGCAAGCTATTCTATAGCTTGTACAGGCTTCAGTTATGGTGAGTTGGATTTTGCAGGTGTCTGTTGGAGAAGCCTGACAAAGAGGTGTGAATGTGTAAGGGTTTTTTCTGGTTGCCTCTGGTCACAGTCCATTTAGATTCCCTTCTAATTCCAGTTTGATGAGCAAATGGGATTTCCAAATTCCCTTAACATTAGAAGGCAGTCTGTCATAAATGCAAAAATCTTTGGCCTGAGTTTAGAGAAGCTGAAACTGGGTTTTTCCATTAGCTATTCTCTTACTACTCTTGGAAATCTTGTGGGCCTCATTGGTGTCCTGCATTATGGTGACAGTTCATATTTCCATTTCTTCAACAGCACTGATGGAATGGTAGATAAACTCTCTATACCCTAATACTAGGTCTAGGTAGTGCTGACCAAAAATACTGGTTTTAGTTAATCTGGGAAACGGGGAGAGGAGTGTAATGAAATCTAAAAGTCATTATAGCTATTCCTTCTAGAGGAGAAAGAGTTTATCTGTCTGTTACTCTCTCTGCTACTGAATTATCTTCTGGAGAGTCTTGGAAAACTATATCCTTCAGATCCCTCACAAATATAATTAACTAACCTCTTCATCATTTTTGGTATTCAGTTTGAAGACAAACTCGTGAGATTTCTAGGCATTGTTTACATTTAAACCACATCTGTTTCCTAAATCTATTTCTATAGAATATATATTTCAATATGTTGCATATGCTGATTTGTTTGTTTCTTTTCAAGAGTGTGACAAATTTAGTTTTTCAGACAAGCAACATGTTTTGTACAAACAGATTTTTTTTTAAAGTAAAATGCTAATTTGGTTAACAAAACAACCTGGAAAATATTGAGTGATATGCACTGATTTAACAAGAACATGCATAAATCAATGCACATGGGAAACATTGAAAGCTGAAATTGTCTTCCTTAGCAATAAGTGAAGTCAAACTGTGCTACTGTGTTGCGGAAGCAGACTCTGTCCTGGCAAGGTGTCCCCACACCTAGTCTCACTTACAGGTTGCTGTGGAGGGCAGTGCCTTTAAAAAATTTTTCATCTGTTTCTTACTGCACTGGTAAAAAAGTGCTTCGCCTGTCAAGAACTTAATTTGGTGATGGAAAATAGTTCTTAGAGAAGGGTAGGTCTAAACACTGTGCTGCAAGTAGGCATCAGACCTAACCTGATGAAGGCACTGAACTGATCCCCGGTTTCTTTCCACATGCAGACGTGTTTAAGCTGATGGGCAGACCTGGTTGTTTGAACTTCCCTCTAAAGCCAGTTGCTCTTATTCAAAGGTATAGGTTCAAATGTGAGCAAGTTCATTGGATATCACAATAGTATCACATGGATATTTAATCAGTCCCATGGGCAAATACTTAAAACTGGAAGAGAGACACAATCCAGAGATATTTTTTCCTTTGAGTGGTTTCCAGGTAGTTGATTTGCATGTTTTCCTTCACTTAACTGGAACACTCACCCAGGAGTTTCACAATTTGGTGAGGGTTTGGTGCTTAGGTTGTATTTCTGAATTCCAGTCCTAGAGCTGGATGCCTGAAAATTCCTTATGACAACCGAAATGTCAGTGTGACCATACCCTTTTTGTGGAAATCTGTGTCTTCAGTGTTAGAATTTCTTACAGTATTTTCATAGGCACTGTGGAAAACATCAGCCAGACAATTCAGAATTTCTTCAATAAATATTACAACAATGATTTGCAGTCTGATTTAATTCCAAATTTTTTTCCAAGTTGCCTTGAATCCTTGTTTCATTCTCCCCTGTAAATTCCCAGGGGAAAAATGTTTTGGAATTAGACCCACAGACAAAGCACTTCTTACCAAAACAGAAAGTGAATTCTAAAATTTGCTAACACTTCATGCCATGGCCTCTATGCTGATAGCAGGGCAAGGCACTGAATTAGTCTCTTTTTTCCAAGTACTCTATTCCAAGCCAGCTGTGTTCACTTGTGTTCAAAAAACCCAAACACACAGAAAAAGAAGTCCAGCAACTGTACTCTATGTAGGGAAAATAGAACAAAGCCAATTGCTAGATTTTTACAAAATCTTCATTGCTTTGGGAGTTAAATCACTGTTTCATAAGGGAATTATTTTCTCTTGCACTGTATTCATTTTCTAAATCTGTTTAAAGCATGCGTAAGGGCGTGTTGCAATAATCTCCAGGTTACGAAAACATAGATCACTGTGACAAGGTCTGCATAAATAATACCAGGCCTTTGCCCAGGACTGGGTGGGAAGAAGTGACATCATCATAATTGCACAGATTAACAACAGCATGAAGTTCTACTGTCTGGGAAAGGGGAAACATAGCCACAGATGGTCACACTCAGTCAGCTCAACATCCAGATGGAGACCAGTGAGGAGTATGGTTCCTCACAGATCACTGTTGGGATCAGTTGTTATGCACCTTTGTCAGCAACATGAACAGTGGGATTGAGTGCACCCTCAGCAAGTCTGCTGATGGCACTGAGCTGTGTGGACAACAAGCTGTAGGGGAGAGATGCCAGCCAGAGGGGCCCTTGAGAGGTGGGCCTATGCCAGCCTTGTGAAGTTCAACAAGGCCGTGTGAAAGGTTCTGAACCTGGGTCTGGGCAATCCTGACCACCTTTGAACAGAGAATAGAGGGAGAGCAGCTCTGAGGAGAAAGACCTGGGGTGTTGGCTGATAAGAAGCCCAAAATGATCCAGCAACGTGTACTTGCAGCCCAGAAAGCCAACTGCATCCTAGGCTGCATCAAAAGCAGCGTGGCCAGCAGATTGAGGGAGGTGATTCTCCCCCTCTACTCTGCTCTCATGAGACCCCATATGGAATACTGCATCCGACTCTGGGGCTCCAGTATAAGAATGTTGGAGACATTCCCCTTGGAGATAGTCAAGCGGAGGGACGTGAAGAGAAGGCTTTGGGGACATCTTGTAGGAGCCTTCCAGTACCTACAGGGGGCCTACAAGAGCGCTGGAGAGCAACTTCTTACAAGGGTCTGTAGTGATGGGACAGGGGTAATGACTTCAAACGGAAAAGTTTACATCAGATATTAGGGATGACTAATACTCTTAAACTAAGATTAGCCTTGTGGTGAGGCTCTTGTCCCAAAGATCCATCAGGTCAATGTAGAAGAGGCTTCTTCCTTAGAGAAATTATTCAGAAAAGACTCTTAAGTTTAGAAGGCCTGAACTGGCCCCTGAAAAGACCCACTTCTTTACTGGCTTGTTAGGAGAGCATAAGGACAATGGTTTTCAGCCTTAAGTCTCTTCATTTCTACCAGTAGTTGTGCCTTATGTTAAGATTTCTACACCTGTTTTTCATCACAGACTTCTGTTCTTTCAACCACACACTAATTAGATGAACTAGCTTCAGAAGCAGACTGTTCTGTAAGAGTAGAAGACAGACTTAAGCAAGAAAACACCCTGGCTTTTTCAACAGTGCCTTCTGTTCCAAAAGGTGTAGTGCATTTAGCCTACCCAGTGCTGCTAGAGCAAGGAGAACATGTTGGTATCACGTGAGACTAAACTGCTGACAAAGGACACTGCTTAGCCCTTTTGCTGGTCCCAAGTGTAGGTTTCTTCTGTTGCTGTAGTGACCCTACTCAAACATTCCCCCTATGTATTTGGTGGGGGGAGCAGCATAAAACTCTTTACAGTATTTATATTTAATTCCTGTTAAGTGTAATTCCATCATGTTTCCCTAAGACATGAAAGTGGTAAAACCAAATACAGATTTAGAAGCCGTGAGTTTTAAGGGGATGTGTTCTCAGGGCTCTTATGAAAAGCATTAGGCAATCTGATAAAGCAGTTTATACACATTCCCCCTCTAACAGTGTTTCCTGTTTTAACAGGATTAAGCCTTGTTCAGCGTTTAAGACCAGATTTCAAGCGAAAATATTCATCAATGTTTGATGATAACACTGTGGCTGAATATATCTATCACTGCAATGTACAGTCACCCAGGTGAGTATGAATTTCCCAGTGTATGTTTTGTAGTCTGTTGTTCATTTACCGAGTGCCTGCTACTCCCTCCAATGGCCATGGCAGCAGTGTGCATGCTGGTTTGGTGTTTTTTTTAATTGTGTCATTTATTATATTGAATAAAAATGTACCATTGTAGTTTTTCTGAATTCCAGATATAATTCTATATTTATTCTCAATTTGTGTTAATTCTGTGAGAATTTGGGCATTTCACTTAATTAAATAATTGTTGGAGAAATTTAATGTGTAAGGGATTTCTTTAAAAACTTGAAAAATAAGACATTTCATTCTTTTAAGTGCTGCCACTCAGTCATGCAAAAACCTGGTCTCTTTCTGTTGAAAATTATGTGGAAACATACTTTTCTTAATTGTAAAAAATCCCAACCTTGTGAACTCTGTGCTACCAAAAGGCACAGATACTCCATTTTAGATGAAAAGCAGGTCCAATGGCAATTGAAATTGTTTTTACCCTTTTGAATACCTTGAAGTGGTGAAACAGCTTTCAAGAACATGACGATTCCTTATGGATGGGCAAAAAGGCCAATGCTGCAACGGATTTCACAAATGGATCGAGACATTCCTATCACAGTGGTCTATGGAGCACGTTCATGTATAGATGGCAATTCTGGCAGCACTATCCAGTCTCTGAGACCAAATTCCTATGTGAAGACAATAGTAAGTTTGACTTCTAAAGCAGTTCTTTGTTTTTTGTGTGGATTTGTTTAAGTCATATCTATGTGGCCAGGTTGGATGGGGCCCTGAGCAGTCTGGTCTATGCGGAGGTGTCCTGGCCCATAGCAGGGGGGTTGGAACTAGATGAGCTTCAAAGTCCTTTCCAACCCAAACTGTTCTGTAACTCTGTTTTTCTGTACCAGCTGTGGAAATGGTGTCATTTTTGATTTAGAGCCTGGGGTAGTAAGTTCTGTTTTCTGTAACAGAGAGAGAGAAAACAAATGTTAGATCAGAGAAAACCTAGATAAAAGTGTTGAGTCCCCAGGCTAAGAACAAAACTTGCTATAACACTAGAAGCCAAGGTGATTCTTTATTTTGTTCTACATCATGCTAATAGAAGTAGGTATTGTGGTCACTGTGTTTCAAACCACACCAGTCCTACTATTTCCATGTATATATAGGATAGTGGGGAGGCTCTCATAACTTCTCCTTATCTGTATAATGCATTTGTTCCTCTGGTAAGAGAGCACTCTGTACCTGCTGCTTAGGATCTTGTGAGCATCTTTCTTTAAGTCATTAAAAAAATAGTTAGTGTTGTCTTGCTACCTAAGATGTTTTTTGTTTAGAGGTATGATATTGTCATTTAAAATGTGCGTACTTACAGCTTGATGTGAATGTGCACACTGCATTTTTTGTCATTGATTTCTTTAAAAACAAACTAACTCAAAACTATTCTTCACACATTTTCACATCAGTCAGATGTGATAATTGAATATGCATACATGTTAAAATGCTGCGAGGTGATAAAATGTTTGAGTACACCAGCTGGGATGTTACTGATGTCTGGAACTATCTGGACAGGAGTGTACAGTATGTAATGTTGATCGTATACTATAACAAGTCACCCAAATAAATTTTTTTAACTTGATACAACTGGATTTGGAGCTGGAACTCAGAGCAAAGACATTGTTATCCAACTGTTTTAAGTGTGTTAAAGAGCAGAGATACATTTCATAAATGTTGACATCCAGACTGAAATTGTCACTTAACTGCTTAACCAGAGAGAGGGAGTTGTAACAGAAAGTCAGTGTTAAAAATTGTACAATATATTGCTGGGATAAGCTTATACCATTCAGGGAGATTTTTTCCACTCTGGTCAGGGACTTTTAGAAGGAACTGTGGAAAATGGTATTATATTCCAGGCTAAAATTTTGCCAAGCCACATACAGATTCTAAAAGGTAAATTGGAGTGGTAAAATTGCAGGCATGCTCAAAAACCCATAGGAGGGCAAGGGCTCTAATGAGATGGAGATGTGGACTTGGCAGTGCCATGCTTGGTAAAATGCACAGAAATTCTGTGGTTTTCTTACATGCATTTATTCCTAACTAATTTTTACTTTGAGTTTCTGGGAGTTTTTAACACAATAACACAGCTATACTTGTAGGACATTTGGTTAGAGACTTAAGAGAGGGTGTTTTAAGGAGGGGAGGGGAAAATAGTTTTTTTTAAAGATTAGTCCTGGATTGACTGTAAGATAGAGAGCAGGTCAAGTACCTTTGCTGTACACTGTGGTGACAGTTTACTTCATAGCATCTTTACAGAGAATAACAAATTCTAGAAGTAGGCTACTTGAGTGGAGAGTGAAGGGAATCAAGATGCATCAGAAATTTGATATGCAAGGTTACTAAATTTGTTGTGCAGTGACTTGTTCACGCCTCAGTGGTGGGGTTTTTTTTCAACAAGGTGAGCAGTTGAATAAACAGTGGTTTTACTTTCTTTTCCCATGTAGGAAAGTTTTTTTACAAGGAAAGAATATTTTGGTATTCCTTATGTTTAGAGTGTTTTTTAGGTTGCATGATGCCAACTCTTAGGTAATGTGTAAAAGCCAAGTTTTTCACCTGTCCCAGTATTTATTTGTTTATTACATATTGGTGATATTGATGTGCTTCTTCACCTTTATCCTCCAGGCTATCCTCGGTGCGGGTCATTACGTGTACGCTGATCAACCTGAGGACTTCAATGAGAAAGTGAAAGACATCTGTGACTCTGTGGACTGAATGTCCTCTCTTCTGTAGAAAGTCATACCGTAGATAGCATTTAATGGCAATACTCTCTAGGAAATCACTAAAGAATGCAGAGCTAATGGAACAGGCTCTGCTTGCACACTGTTTTCTAAGAAGCCATTTGCACACTTAAACCACTGAGTGCCTATTTTTGGGGGGAATGAAGAGGTTTGAAGCTAACTATGTACAGCTTTTTTTTTTTTTTTTTAATTGTCCTGTCAGATACAAAATTACATGTAACTTTTGAAACTGGAATTTTCTTCAAAATTTAATTGAACTTTGCACATGTTGGACTCTAAAAATGCTGGATTCTCCAACATGGAGAACTGTATCAATAGAGATACAATGTACAAAATGCAATTTGGTTTCTTTATGAACATTTGTACTTTTTAGCTGATGTTTCATAGCAAGAATATGAAACTGAATATGTATCTTATTTTTGGAACCCAGAACTCCATATACAATATTTTAAGAGGGTTTGTATTTTAATTGGAGTGGTAACAGCTTATGAAACTGATTTTGGGAAAGGGATGGGGCCAAAACAATGCGCAATGTCTGTCACTGAAATATGTCTGTTAGTTTATAAGAAATTGAGGCTCAATATTGGGAAATCCATCTTCTGTTGGATTTTATTTCCATTCATCTCAAGGCATCCTTTTCCATCTGTGCAACTTTTACAGAAGACTCAGTTTGTAAGAGTCAATGATGTCACCAGCATTCATGCTTCCATAAATATTTTGATGTGCAGATTTCTGTGATTTAAAATACAGAAGATGGGTTGTTAGTTACTCCACCTATTTTTAACGCTTTACTGCAAGATTTGTTACTAGTCTAAATCTAACAGTTGTGGGTAAGCTGATAAGATTTTGATTAGGGCTAGGAGATATCCACCTGGATAGTGAGCCTATTTCCCATTTTCTTTCAGTAGAAAGCCTAGTCCCTATTTTAGTGAATTTGAGCTGAAGGAGAGGCAGAGGCAGAATATTGATGTTCTCTAATTGGGAACTACAGCAGCTTAATGTATTTTATTTAACATTCAGCCTCCTTATAGGAAGGATTATTATTGGAATGAACAATACCACTGTAATGAATTACAATTACATGTTTTGGAGATTCTTTATATATTTTAATTGAATATTTCAATAGCAGAGATAGTCCAGTCTCTGCTACTTTTTGAATTATAGTTCGATGTTAGTACTTCACCTGCCTAGTAAATTATATTAAGAAAAATACTTTGTCACTTTAAAGCCAAATAATGTGGTGGTTTGTTTTTTAATAAGTTTACATAAAGCTATTGATCTGTTTTTGAATATTCAATTGACTACTGAAGAGTTCTTGATACTTTTATACAAAGAGAATTTGAATTAATGATAGCACCATCTTAAAGCTTGAATTATGTGCATTTTTTTATCAAATTAAGGAAACGCACATATTTATGATGTGGAAGGCAAAGATACCTAAAATATTCAGGAGATAATGTGATTATGGTCCCCAGCAGAACATAGTCTCTCTTACTGAAGGAGATATTTATCTATACGGTGCTATGTAAACATCAAACAGTTTTTGTGACTGCCTTGACTGGTAGCACTTCATATCTAGCAAGATAAATATTTTAATTAAAAATAAGTATTGAATTAAACTAATTTTTCAATTAGCAGATGCCAAAACTGTAAAACAAAATTTTCAGTTATTTGCTAAAATCTTGAAAATATAAAATCAGAATTATCAATTACTGATTCCATTTTTTAAAATAAGCTATAAATTATCAGTTATGCCAACATTTAGGTGAATACCTTCAGCATGTTGGTTATTTTTCACCCTTTTCAGTGTCTTATTTTGTATTTATCAACTTAAACAGCTGTTTTAATTGTGCATAAAAACCTAAAGCAAAAATAAATTTTGAGACTCCTCCAAATAATAAAAGGTGAAACAAATTATTGGAATTTTCAGATAGCACTTACTGATGGGAATTGTAGATGGAAGTAGGGATAAAAATTGCACACTGGATGTGAATATTGTTTTAAATATATCTTGCTTTTTCAGCTTACTGTACTAATAAGACTTATTGCTTATGTTTTGCACAATAAAAAAAATTTCTTTAATGTTATATTTTATTAATGTTATGACATTATATTGCTTTTTTAAAAAAATATGTGCAATTAAGCCCTGGAAATCAAGAGTTATTAGTAAGTTGAGGTAAATTATCCAAAATACATTAAAAATACATTAATGCTTATTTTCAAATGTCTCAATGTTCTTAGGTTTCCTTGTATTTAACTGAAGCTAGTGAGTGTTTGTCAACAAGCAGCTGCAAGCTGAGAATGTTTTTTGTATGTATAAGGAAAAGGATTCCGTGTTCTCTTCCAGGAAGTATTAGAAGGTCAAGATGGAATTTGGAATGTCCTACTATGTGCAACATAATCTGATCAAATTACTTTAATAAGTGTTATAGGAGGTGCTGAACAGAAAATGAATGGCTGAAAAGACTTGGGAACTAGACCTTTTGTGAGCAATTAGTGCCTGGAAATAATCTCAGTTTCTCCAGAAGTTCTGTTTCAGTGCAGTGACCAGTTGCTTAAATGTACTTTGGTGAGCACTGAATGCTGATGATGCTGTTTTTATTACAGCACTATAAAATAAGACAAGAATAACAGGCATAGAGGCACCCAAAGATCTATCCCATTCTCACATCAAAATGAAGACAGCTGTGTACCAGAGGCTAGAACATAACAAAAATAATCCAAAATATTAATAAAAATCCAAGATAAACTGCCTAAATCTCCAGGACACGCTCTTCCTGAAGTTGTTGTGATAAAATTTATTTAAAGTAACTTAGTAATATTTTGTTTGACATGGCTGAGTTCATCTTGTTACTTACTGAACCCTGCCAGATAAGATTTTAGTTCTGAAAAACTGATTTTCAGAGAAGTTGTTGATAAGACTCTATAATAAAATATTTGCAACCATGACAAGGAAGTCCCTGTTTTTATCTGATCGTGAAATGGAAATGGAAAATGTGAATTCTTCTGTGTTGATCTTGGAAAAATGAGTCCAAGCAAGAGAAATGTCATCATCTGGTTTCCCTTGGATTAAACCAATGCTGGCCTTTCTTTTTAAAAGTTAGCTTTTTAAGGTTGCTGCAACTGTTTGTGCCAAACTGGTGTGCCAGTCTCTGCCCGAAATGCTTTCTGTGGTCATTGTGGTTCCTCAGATTCCCAGCCCTTCCAGATCACAGTTACTCAGCTTTTTCAGTGGGATGAAAACAAGACTAAATGCAATAAAAACATCTGGAATTAATGTATGGGCAGACATTTTCAGGAATGCTGGTTTTGTTAGCCTTCATTAAAAGGTGAGCTTGCAGAATCTTAAGGCTCACAGTCAAGTGCTTTCAGATGGGTAATTTCTTGGGGCTCCTTGCCATATCTGTAATTTTGTTGGGTTCTTTTGGCCATTTGACCATCAACCCATCCTGCAGTCTTTGAGCATGGCAGCACAGCCATGTTACCTTGAAGCCTTCATCGAGGGATTCATGTTTTGTAGAAAATATAGGGGAAACTTGTGAAAGGATGAGGCACTGCAGGAGCTGAAGAGAGACCGATTTTACTGGGACTGGTAAGATCAGAACCAGGACACAGGTGTGTGCAGCAACTTCCTTCAGGTGTTAATGGCAGCAGGTGGAGCCTTCAGATTTGCAGGCAGGTGATGGGCAGACCAGTGTGGAGAGCAGAGGCACATGGCTGGAATGACAGGAACAGTAAGAGCTAGAAAAAAGTGAGGCAGCTGGAAACAGCAAAATTCAGCTGAAGAGCTTTAGGGTGGGAACATTCAAGAGCCAGTCAGCTCTGGAGGAGGATAAGGGAAATGGTGAGGGAAAGGTTTGGGGTGTCTAGTGTGCAAACAGCACAGCTTACCAAGGTAAGGAGGACACCTGCAGTGCCAGCTGGAGGGAAGTCTGGTTGGAAAGCCTGGATCTACACTATATGGGGCACTTTAAAGTTTTGGTATCTCTCCTTTGACTAAAGCTTGTCCTTGGAATGCAAGTGCATTTTCCCAAGCTGGACACCATTCCTTCAGACTGGTACTTGGACAGGAACCTTAAAAGAATTATCTCTCATGAGAAACTGAATTTTACAAATCAGAAGTGAGCTGATGGCAATAGCATGTGATGGGGGGTTACTGGACTGCCTGAGGTAAGATAAAAAATCAAGATGTACATCAAGACTTGTCACTAAAGATCATAAATTCATGTTTTACAAGAGGAGTGGCTCTGTTCCAGTTTGCCTTGTCGCTTTTGATCACAGGGATATCCTACATTAAGGTTGGGATGTGGGTAGTAGAATGTAGAAGGATAAAATATGGAAATATTTGCCACATATACTTTAAAAATAAGAAGCACAAGTAGCAGGAACGTACTGAAGACATTTTTAGATATGTACATAATTTGCATTAGTAATTAGCAGCAAGATGAAAGTGGTGACAACAGAACAAGTTAGGTGTTTGCTTGCATTTTATGCTTCACTTGCAGAGGAGAGCTCGCAAACTGAAACTGTTAGTTTTGGGAAGGGGCAGGGCTGTAAAATGGAGTGTGACCCCAAATGCATGCTAAGGAGTAGATGTGCTTTGAAAATGAACTACTGCAAAGGCAGGATCTCCATATATTTACAGGTCTATTTCTGCACTCTCGAATTCACCTACTTGATGTGTAAATGACTGGAGCTGTGAATGGAGCGAGGTGCGGCTGTCACTTCCTTTGTAGTGTTGTGATAGTTAAATGCTTGCCTGATACCCACCTGCCTTTCTGCTTTGGCTTTATTTAAGGATTCTCACACTCCCTCAGAGCTCAAACCTAAAATGGAGGCTAAAGAGCTCAATCCATGCAAATCCCCCAGCTAGAGACCCTCTCTGAAAAGGTGATTATTACTCATGTCTTTTCAAGGTTCATGTTCTTCTTGGTGCCTGCCAGGAGTGAGATTGCTTGTCCTGCTGGACACTGAGCCCCTGTGTTCAGTCATGTGCCATGGCCAGTTCTGCCTCATGAGTAACCCCAGTAGATGCTTTGGTGAGTACAGAGTTGAGGAAAATAAACTGCAAGCACAGTGGAAGGAAGACTCTGGTAGTGGGGTCATGCACGGGGAAGAAAGGCCAGCACATGGTGATTCCTGAGAGTAGTGGGATGGTGAGCCCCGTCCAGCACTTGACCCTGGTTTGTTTCCCAGCTTGCAGGGCCTGAGCACCATGCTGCTGTCAGATTTACTTGCTGCACACCCCCAGCTCACAATTTATTTCCCCATGTCCAGCTCCCTGAGCTGCAGAATGAAGCCTTTGAGCCTCTCGGACATCGTAAACACCTCATCCAAGCATTCCATCAGCAGTGAGCCTGCTCACATCTGAAGCCACTGTGGCTGTTTCTGCAAAGGAACTTGGCAGAGCAGCTAGTGGGTGCAGGTAAGGCACAGAGGAAAGTGAGAATCCAGCTGGCTCATCCCCTGGCTCTGACTCTTTCCTAGCTTGCAGCCCCTCCCTGTGCTCCGCAAGAGGCCTGGCCACGCAGGAGGATCCCAGTCAGGAACGCGTCTTCCTGGCCAAAAGTTGTAGAATCACAGAATGGGTTGGGTTGTAATAAACCCCTAAGATTTCCTGAACCCTAAAAGCTGCATCCAACCTGAATTACCTTCATGGAGATCTCCCGTGCCTCAGTCCCCATCCCAATGGGTAACTCTTCTGCACAGGCAGGATTGGGCTGCGCTGGGAGTTTGTGCATCACCCTGACACAGCTTCTAGGCTGTGTGACACCTGCCATGGTTCCTGACAGCAAAGCCTGCTGGAGTACCTTAGTTAGGGCCATGCTTTGCTCACACAAAATAAGAATTTAGGTGTGTCACGGGCAGTTGTCATCAAAATGATGCATAAACTATTTTCTTGAATACAGGCAGATTTCAGCAGCAGTTTGGGGGACAGCAGCTGCTAAGCACACAGTATTGTTTGCCTGTTGTAGAATGGCTATAGATTTGTTTTATGAGGGTTCTAAAAATAGTTTTTGCTAAAATGCTGGAGGGTTAGTGAGAAAATGAATGCATTTATTGTTATCCCAACAATATCTGGGAACAGCCAGGTGAGTGAATCCAACCTCTCATCAAGTCACATCATTAATTGATAGGTAAATTATTACAACAGTATTTCCCCCAGCTCCTTCAGTGCAAGCCGGCTCCCAGCTGGGGCTGCGCATCCCTACCGCCCCAGCATCTCCATGCCTGCACTGTTGGCCTCGTGGAGCAGGGATGGCAGGAGCAGGGAGGGAGGGGGACACTGTCCCCTGCTTTCCCCCGTCGGCTGGGAAGCTGAGGCTCTCTTCTCCTTTGCTCCATCAGTTCTCCGCAGACCCCACTAGAGGGGACACGGCGCTCCCAAACCGCCCCGGCACTTCCTGCGGGCTCCGGCTTCGGCACGGCGCGGCTTTTAAAGAAAGAGCTGCGCTGCAATTTCTCCTTCCACGCTTGATAGATGGATACCTAAAGGCATGGGGCAGGGCTGAAAAAAGGCATTCCAGCCGTTCGATTCACGCCTGTCATATGGGAAAGGGCAGGTTGTGGAAGGGGTGAGTGTGGTGCCATCCCATTAATGTAGATCCCTGCAGTACCGCATCTTTGTTTTATTTATTCTAATGCCTTTTCACAAGGCAGAAATTAAATCCACAAAGCAAGGCTAGACGTTGGAAAGAGGAGGGGGAGCACAAATGAACCTCCTCTATTATTACAGACGAGCCCCAGAATGAGAATAAATGGTGATAAGAGGAAAAAATAGCCGCGACAGAATTATTAAATAAGGGGCAACTTTTAAAGTGGCTCCAGTCTGGCTTCTAATTTTGTTCCTGTAATTTGATTGTGGGTTTAAATGGGACTGCTTAGACATTAGATTCTTCATCTGCGAGCAGCAGCAGGTGAGCAGTGCAGGGGTATGTGCCAGGGCCAGGCGGGCGCTCCCCTGCCCGCCTGCAGAGAGGGATGGAGGGCGGGGGAGAAGCTCCCCCCTGCCAGCCATTCCGCCACAGGCAGGTGTTGGGACCCCCAGAAACGGGCTGAGAAATGGGACACGGGCCACGGACCCCACAGGAACCGCCCCCGTCTGTGCCAGCCTCTCCTCTCGCTCCGGGAGATGCAGCAGCGCCTGGCTGGCCGTGGCCGGGGAAAGCCCTTCAGTGAAGAACAGCGCAGGTACGGCCACAGAAGGCTGCCAGGGGCTGGCACCAGCACAAGGGCACCGCCAGCCTCCATTGCAGCCTGCCGCCACTGCATGTCACTGTTAGGACAGAGCGACCCGGCCTGAGGTCTGCGCAGCCCTGGTGGGGACAGAGCCCGCTATCCCCCGGGTGGCACCGCCCTCTGGAGATGGGCTCTGGGAATCCAGCACCCAGGGCCTGCTGCCCCGTGGTGAAAACAGTCAAAAAACTGAGCGTGCCCTGCGAAAATGGGTTGTCACTGAAGTGACAGAAATTAGTAGTCTACACTGTGTTTTGTTAAAAGAGTGCAGCTTTTTCTGGGACAGGCACCAAAGTGGGGACAAGGGAGTAGGAATGCCCTTCCTACTGGTCATTCCCAGTCAGCCCAGCTCCATTCCCAGTCAGCCCAGTTATTTACTGGGACAACTGAGGTTGCACCAGCTCCTGCTGAGGGGAAGGGATGGTTCACCAGACTTTTATGGCAGGGTGGGGGGCTGTGGGAGCTGGGGCAAGGTGAGATTCCTTCCATCAGCTCCCCCACTCAGGATGGTGATCAGCCCATAGCAGGGAGCAGGATTTGGCCCTAATACAGCAGGATCATGGGTTGATGGAATGCCAGTGGGTGCTGGGGCAAACCTGAAAGTTCACCCCATGGTTTAGAGGATTTATGGCCACAGCTTGGCACAGCCCATATGGGCACTGTGCTACTGGGCACCCGCCTTCCCAGCCTGGGTGCTGATGGTGCAAGAAGAGGTGACACCTTGGCCCATGCCATTCCCCTTGTCTGTGTTCCTTTCTCCAGTTGGAGGTGGGATTAAGGCGAGGGATGATCATGTGTCTACCTCAGAAACACCTACTACAGAAACAGGGCATGATTCAGAGTTCAAGGGGAAAACTGCGCCAGGCCTCAGTCATCAGGGGACATGGCTGTAAGTAAAGCAGAGGCTCCTGCCCTTTGTGGCCCTCAGCCCCATGTGCTTCTGGACATGTAACAACACTCTCTAGAAGCAGGGATATATGCTGAGAGGGGAAGGAAGAACACCTGCATCAATGTGACCTCTTTGTTTGATGGAAGGTACAGAAGGAGAGGTGACATTGCTGCAGCCAGGAGTGCACTTAGGACATGGGCTCATGGTGGGCTGCAGTGTCACCATATGCAAAGCCATGTTTGATCCACCCAATGCCTATACTCATCACCATGTGTGCCAGCTGCAGCTAGACAAAAGCATTATAGTGTCCCAATGGCATTTGATGAGATCACCTGGGAGATGTCCATGGCATCCTATGACTCCTGGGACCAACCATCTCAGCACTTGTCATGCCATCTCCCTGTGCTGCTGCAATCTGCCCTCCATGGTCTGTTACCCCTGAACCCAAGTGCCTGGCCCAGACCCTGTGGCCAGGTCACATCTCTCTGTTACTCCTGAGGAACTCAATGTTGGGACAGGAACAATTTAGCAGCCCAGCACTTCCTACAATACTGAATTTCTTAGAGCACCTTTCAGATTGAAATCCTCTAAAATGCTCAGCTGCTTGGCAGATCCCCCCAACACACTTGCACAGGCTGTTTGTCTCAACAGGATATTAAAAAGAAGAGCTTATAAAAGCAAGACGTGATACGAAGCGAGGCTTAGCTCGCAGCACCAACATTTATATCCTCTCTGCAGCTCATGTTCAGCAAGCAGGAAACATCTGCAGCCCTCACTGCCCCCTCCTCATGCCCTCCTGGGCTGCCACACTCCCCTGAGGGCGCTGGTGCTGTGATGGCAGTCGAGTACGTAGGTCCCACTGGGCTGCTTTCTCATGGGGACCAGGAAGCCTGTTCCAGCTCTGCCCTGGGGCAGCCAGCCCTGCCTGCGTTATGTTGGCTGCCTCTGGTCCTTCCTGCAGCATGGACTGTAGCCCTGTGCTGTGGGTGGCTTCTCCTCGGCACAGACACCTCGCTTAAACATTGCTGCTTATCTTCAACCTCCTTTGCTTTTGCTCTTGGCTGGATTTCCTGGTGGCACCCTGGTCCTGGCTCACCATGCCAGGGGCTGTCCGTGATCTCCAGGTCCGACTCTGCTACAGTAAATCCCCATCGCTGGCCAAGTTACCTTTACTCAGTTTCCCAAAATTCCTAAAGAAAACTCCCCTTTGCTATTTGATTCCCACCAGCTCCACATCTGGTTAATCTTTCAGGGCAAATGGTGTTTTTCATGACATTATCAGGGAAAGAAAGAAAGATCAGGCATCACATCCTGCTGGGCCCCCAGGTACTGGAGGTGCCCCAGCCAGAACAGGGTGCAGAGGGTGAAGCAGTGAGCAGGCACACAGGGCTATCCACTGTGACATGAAATGGCATCTCTCAATTTTAATATCAAAATAGCTGGCCACATTTTCTCAATGTGTGCAGAGATAGCTTCCTGTCCAGCTCCAGATCCCAGTGATCAGGAATACATGCAAGAGAGATTTCTCTCTGGCATGGCTGCCCATTCTCATAATTGTTTATTCCTTTTTGCCCGTAGCCCCAGTCATTTTTCTCCTTCTTCCTCCCTTCTGGTTTTACAGTCACTGGATAGACAGGCTCACAGGCTATTTTTAGGTTTCTAAATTACTTTTCAGATCTATTCTATATTTGTCTCCCAATAATCTGAAATCTTGACATCTCAGGAGTGAGAATCAAGTCTGAAAAAGGGGAAAAAGTTTAAGGTCTGTCTTACTGGGCTGGACCCCTTTGCTGTGGCTATCTCTTGGTCTTCCTTCTCATCTTTCACCTGTCCCACAACGTGTACCCTGACCATCCTGACAGGGGCAAAGAGTGGTTATTCCCACCCAAGCAGCGTCCAGGACCAGGGATGCCCAGGGGAGTGGGGAGCAGAGGAGCCCATGGACAGAGGGGGATGGAGGCAGCACCCCAGGCTCCTGCTTTACCTGGGTACAAAGGAGAGAGCCAGTGCTTAGCTGGGTTTGGAGCTGCACTGCATTGAACTCCAATGGTTTTTGTGCCTGCAGAGCCTCCTGTGGGGGTTGGGAGGGGTGGGGGGGAGAAGTAATGTTTTTGAAAATTAACCAGGAAAGCAGGTATTCTTGGAAAAGGTGATGCTGCAAGCCCAAGGCAAAGCTAGGAAAAGGAGGCAGGCGTCCTGCTGCGCGGTTGCTGCGGGTTGCTCTTATGCAGAGCTACAAAATAGGAAAACTTTAAAATATTCCTTCGGGGCTGGGCACCCTTTGAGCCACTGCCAGCTCCTCCCTGCAGTGCCTAAAGGATAAAGCTTTTGTCCTCACTTCTAAATGTTCCACACCCTGCAAACAGCAGACCCCCAAACCCTCAATAATTGCCATTTTCACAAACCACGGACAAAAGATTTTATTTCGTGGCCTCAGATGGATGAAACCTCTGGCTGTTGGGACAAGGCTGCGCTCCCGACACCCCGAGCCAAGAAGCTGTGAGGGCTAAATGCTCTTAAAAATAAACTATTTCCTCCTCCGTCGTTCCCGACAGCCAGTTCCTAGACAAACCAGCAGGATGATGCGCCGGGCTGGGGGGAAGGGGAGGGAAGGAGAAAAGGAGGGAAGGAGTTAAGCTTCTTCCCATGGTAAAGCACTGAGGCTGCTTGCCAGTTTTCGGAAAAGCTGCAAGTCATTCTGCCAGGACGAGGAGGAGGTTCTGAAGACTCTGGGATGTTCTCAGGAAAGTGCCGCAGTACGAGCCCAGCTGAGCTGGCATGACAGGCGGGGAGGGGACCTACCCGAGACGGGAAGTGCGGAAAGAAACCCCAAGCAGGAGCATCCTGGCAGGATGCAAAAATGCTGTTTTCTTCAGGTTTCCTTCCTAACCTTCATCCTCTCCTTTGGCCCTCATCCTTCACATGTCCCAGCCCCAGTGTTCCACACACCTCCACGTAGAGAAGTAATTTGGGGAGTGAGATGGTGCTGCAAGCCCAAGGCAGGAGTGGGGGCAGCCACCACAACCCCGGTTCCCTGGATCACTGGAAAATAATGGATACCTGCAGACTGGAGGAGAGATCTGCCAGGGCTTCTCTGAGCACTGCCTGCCTGTCCTGAGGGGAATAGCTGTGCCTCCCTCCTCCTCTTTCCCCCTAGCCCCAAAGATCCCCTAGCCCTAAAGATCCCCCAGGTATTCCTGCACTAGTTTCTGAGAGAAATGTGCTGGAGTTGATGGAACATAAGGGGGCATCTTGCTATCAATACCCACTTCCTGGGAGGAAAGAATGCTTTCTGGAAAAAATAGCAGTCCACGCTGCATTATATTTGGAGAGAAAATAAGTCACCCACCAAGGTAAAAATGTCATCAGCAAAATACAGGGGGTCCGGTCAGGCACATCTCAGTGGTGTCTCAGCACAGTGGCTGCACTGAGCATGTGGTGAATGCCCAGAAAGGTGAAGGTAGATTAGGCAGAAGAAAGTAAAACCCCACTGAGTGATGCCACTTTGGAGCCCAAATTGGCAGATTTGGGAAGCAGAGGCGGCAGGATGGAGCAGCAATGAAAGGCCACTGAACTGCAGAGTTCCTCTTTTGGGGAAAAAATATCCCCCTCACAGATGGATCCCACCTTGATTTTTTTTTTTTGTTGCTTGGCAGCACAAAACCCATTTGACTAAAGACATGTAAAACCACCAGTGTAATTTCCTGGCTTATATTTTTACATTTAGAGCATATTACATCCAGCATGACCCAGTCTTTTGAGGGAAGCTTTGGTCAACTAAGATTAGCTGTTATTCTGCATTTATTACCACCATCTATGAATTCTTCTCATTGCCAACAGGCAGAAGGAGAAGATGGTGCGCAAAATAAATAAATAATTGAGGGAGAAGCTCATCAGGTCCCTGATTTCTATCCCCCTGCCATCTCTGGCAAAGCTCTGCTCTATGAGTCAGCTCAGGCGGGCTCTGGGAAACCATCACCGTTCCAGTGCTGCTATTAACCCGCTCACAGATTCTCCTGATGGCACTCGGGGTGAGTCAGGGGGGCATGAGCAAGGGCTGCCTGCCAGCTGGGGTGCCACTGCCCCTAACCCACAGAGGTCCCAAAGGCACTGAGCCTGTACTGCACTGGGCATTGCTGGAGGCAGGGGATTGGTCTCGAGGGGACCGCCAGGCTGACCTGGCACGGGGGTTTCTCCCTGTGGCTGCTCACAGTGGGACTGAAGCATATGCCTCATGCTCCAGATGGGTCAGAAGGTGGTTGGGATGTTGGCACAGCACCGTCATTGCACAGCTTCAGCCTGGCACAGGGAGAGTGGAACCCCAAGACACCCAGCACACAGGGATGGGTGTGGCACTCCTCAGCCCCAGACTGTAGAGGGGCTGAGCCAAAAAAGGGCCAAATTGAGACAAAACGTGGGGAATATTTCAGAAATATGTACCTAAATGGGCAGTCCTAAAAGCCCTGTGCTCATGGGAATGAGTCAAAACCTTCTTTGTCTGCTTGCACCTTTAGTCCTGCCTTGCTTGTACAATTGCGTAATAACAGTATGACCTTGAGAGAGAAAAACTAGCAGCTCCAGGATGCTGGTTCAGATGATGAGAGCTTGTGTAACACTGTATTTCTGGCAGGCTGTCACTCCAAAAATGTATGTCCCTAATCAAAGGTAGATCTAAAAAAAAAAAATACTTTTCCCCTCTGCTACCACAACACTATTTTCAAGGCACAAGTTGTTAGCAGCACATTGTTGGCTGAGGGGTTAAATCCTCATGTCTTTTACATTGTGTGATGTGCACCTATCATTTCTGCATAGATCTAGAGTGAAGATGGAATAGCTCATTACTCATCAGTGACAAACAAAAAGTACCATGAATCAAACTAATGGTTATGGGGGGGAAAAGGAAGATGATTGGGTTCCCATTGTTCAATGTCTTTCTTATCTTTCAGGAGCACCAAGGAGCAAACAAGCCCCTGGCTTGTGCAGAGCACCTTCCCCCAGCGAGAGGAAGTAACCCAGGCACTAAACCACAAGTCCTCTGCACAGTTAATAATTAGAGAATCTGCTGAAAGCAAAAGAAAACAAACATTGATTAATATGGTACCTAGAAGGAAGATTAGGGACAGGTTATGGCTCTTGGACAATGGGTCTTGCAAAGCCCACAGAGTCGGTGCTAGTCAGGGTGAGGATGCAAAGATTCATTATCAGCCCACCTTATCTGGTAAGGCCCTACATGGGCTGGGCAAGGCTCCTCACTGCCTGTTTGTAAAGTGCTGCTGCAGCCCACCTGAGTACAGCCTCCTCAAAGAACAAGTAAAATATGGGCAAAAAGGCAAAAGGAGCCCAGCCTGGAGGCCTCAGGCCAAAGATCACTTGGTACCCTGCACCTGGGGCTGGGGCAAACTCTGCTGCCAACATGGGCTTGGGTGTGAACAAAGATAGAGGTGAGGAGAACTTGATGGTGCTGGTGGATGAAAGGCTGGACGTGACCTGACAACACATACTTGAAAGCCCAGAAAACCAACTGCATCTTGGGCTGCATCAAAAGCAGCATGATCAGCAGGTTAAGGAGATGATTCTGTCCCTTTACTCCACTCTGGTGAGACCCCACCTGGAGTGCTGTATTCCACTCTGGGGTCCTCAGCTCGGGAAGGACATGAACCTGCTGGAGTGACTGCAGAGGAGGCCATGAAGGTGATGGTCTGGAGCACCTCTCCTATGGAGAGAGCTGGGATTGTTCAGTCTGAAGAAGAGAAGGCTCTGGGAAGACCTTTCAGCCTTCCAGTACCTAAAAGGAGCTTACAAAAAAGCTGGATAGGGGCTTTTTACAAGGTGATAGGACAAGGTGAAATGGCTTTTAATTAGAAGAAGGTTGGTTTACATAACATATGAAGAAGTTTTTACTTCTGTGAGGGTGGTAAAATGCTGGAACAGTTTACCCAGAGAGGTTGTGGATGCCCCATCCCTGGAAAGATTGAAGATCAGGCTGGAAAGGGCTCTGAGCAACATGACCTAGTTGAAAATGTCCCAGCTTATTGCAGGGGCCTTGGATTAGATGATCTCTAAAAGTCCTGTACAACCCAAACCATTCTATGATTGCTATGGTCCTATTCCAGCCCTGCACACCCTTTTTCCTCGGGAGTGAGGACACCATAGATCTCATCTAAAGGGGTGTGAAGGCAGTGGGACACCTCCCATGAGGTCACATCCCTCCTTTGCATCTGTTCCTCGACATAAATCAGTATTTTATCAGACCATCTTCAAATCCATATGTGGTCACCACATTGTTTCTCACCTCTCTTAATTTTGAGGCACACTTCTCACAAGGATGGCCACAGCCTCCATCTTCCCAGAGCCACATTCATGGCAAAGAACTCCATTTTCCCTGCAGCATTATCTCTCCATGTCCTTAACTCCCAACACTGGTCCAGCACTGAAGTCTTTCAAGCAGCTGGTGATAGACAGCACAAAGTAAACTTGGAATTAAACTGTCTCTTCTCTGAATCCTTTTTTGCAGTATCACCTCTTTGGGGTCACAAGAGAACTTCTGTTGCACAGGGAAGGACTGTCACCCTTTCTTTGAATTTCTGTCATTTCCGATGAGAGACTCCTACACCCCTTCCTTGGATAAGGAGTTTTCATGACGTATGGCTCAAGAGAGGAAAATTTCCCCTTGTAGCTGATGATTATAAATATATTATTACAATGATTGCCTTGGACTGTGTGAACTAGGATGACTCCTAATTGCTATATCCTTTGGGGAAGCTGTGGAAATTGAGTCCATTTGAACCCCATGTGCTGGTTGGAGCCCCATCCTGCTCTGTGACCTACAAAACACAGGTTCCTGCTCTCCTGAGCCACTGAGGGCACCATGGGGCAGCTGATGCTCAGCAGTCTGCTGCAAGACCTCAGCTACCTCCTGTATTTCCCCTGCCATGATATGCTGCTTTCAGGTACACAATATTTTCAAAGAAAATTCCCCTCTACCATTTTGCCTTCCCAAAAGCAGCTGCTACTTATTCTGCCCACCCTCCCAGAAGAACCCTGGCCACACTGAGAAGCTCCACCAGCAGCAGTTTCTCTGAGCTACCCCTTGGTTTCCTCCTGAAGCCCCTCAGCTCTGGATGACTCAAGGAAACATTTTGCTTGTGATGCTGGGAAAATTCAAACCAACCTGGTGTGTTATGCATGATGGGGCTGCTACTGAGAATTATGATGTTTTTTGGCACTCAGAGAGGTGGTAAGTGACTGGTGTGGATGCAGCAGGTCCCTGGCACAGTTACAGCACTTACTCTTTTGAGTAGAGGTGGATTTTCAAATAATTTGCAAATAAATTGGAAAATCTGCCTGAGTTACAGGTACTCTGTAAAATACATTCTTTGACAAATTTAGCAGCAGTTTTCAGACTTGTGCCTTCTTATGCATGCGCTGTAGGAAATGCAATGTTTCTCCAGCCTTCCCTTAGGGGCAAAGTGTTTCACATATGTTGCTTTCATGGGCTCTCAAAGAAGGTTAGGTTCTCCTGCCTTTGAGCTCTGAAAATTTATCACCCTTTGGGAAAGGAAAACGCAATAGTAGCTGTCCCAGGGGGTTGTCCCATTTCATTGGAGATGGAGCTCCCTTCTGGGAGAATGGGGTTGATGAGTTGGCACAATTCATACATCCTTTTAGAGAAGAGAAAGGTGGAAGTAGCTATCTGCTCATGAGTGGGGATGTTTGCTGGGGCAGGAATGGTCTTAGTGCAGCTGAAAACACTGGGAGCTGACACATTTTGGAAAAGCACAAGGGCTGTGGGATATGTGGAGAGGATGTGGACAGAAGGGCAATGAGGGGCATGCGAGGGCCATGAGCTGCAGAGGCAGCAGGGAGGTGTGCAGGGTTTGCAGTTACCTGCTTCATCAGCTCTGCTTCACAAAACCAGCTTTGTTCCTCTGCATCCCTGCAGGAAAGCCAGAGCTTACAAATGAACATGCTCATGAAAACCCAGATATGGAAATAGAGCTGGTATTCTCCAGATTTTAAGTCATTACATTTCCTGAATGTAAAAGTGTTCTCTTTGCAATTCACAGTCACTGTACCAGTGGAAGCTCCTCAAACAGATACATACACACTAACAATAAATACATACACGGATGCATGATTTAAGAAAAAATCCAAATCATACATTCTGCTATCCTCCTCTCCACAGCTCCTGCCATTGTAGTCTGTAGAGGGGCAAATATGGAATAAAACATCTAAAATCTGGAAAGTCACAGCTGAGATATCCCCAATCCCTGATTCTGCCCAGTGGTGTTAGCATCAGAAAAAATACAAGAGGATTAATTAGACTGTATTTTAGAAGACAGGTTCATCTAGTGCTGGAATGAAAAGTAAATTGAATGGTCATAGTTGTACAATTATTTCACAGTGTCACTAAGGAGCAGGTCTCAGTCATTAAGGTTTGCCTCAGCCTAACAAATATACAAATCCTTATTCTGAATAAGTTTGGGGTTTCTCTTGAATTTAACAATTGTTTGTGCTTTCAGGATTCACAATGTTTCATTTTGGCAGAATCAAAACATGTCAGTGATGCACTTTTCCCTAAATATGGCTGCTCTAACTTACCCCAGTCAGTGCCACAGGTTTTTGGTGTTCCCTGCAGCGAATAGAAACAAAGAAGCCTAAAAGCGGACTTAGGGAGTTGATTAAAGGTATATACAGTATTTTCACACCTTTTAAGGTTTCTCTAGTGCAAATTCCTTGACATACAGGGGCAGTGACTGGCTATGAAGCAGTCCCAAAGTTCTTGTTCTTCACGCTCTCAGCCATGGTTCACCATTTCCCAGGCAACTGAGGTATGGATGGACAGACTAGAGAGGTGTTGTCAGGTGGACCTGCATCCCAGAGCCTCTCACTTATTGATGCACCTTCAAATGCATCTGTATTTGTCTGCATGACAATGTAAATGAAAAAGCCTTGTTACCCTTTCCACTTCCCACCTCCTCCTTGGGACTGCTTCCGTTACCTAAGCACACATAGACACCACCTGAGATGAAAATGGGATGAACTGTCTGTCTAGATGGAAAAGGGAACACTAGACAGTGAACCAGCCCACCTCTGTGTGTTGTAGCCCTTGGTGTGAAATGGTGGTTTCAGCCTGGTAACACCCAGCTCCCTTGCACACAGTCCTTGTGAGGACTGAGATGGGATACCCATCCTGTCCCTGCTGTTTTCTACCTGCTCTGTGGGGATGTGGTGTTGTGGGGAGGCAGACAGCTCCATGGCCAGCCCCACCATCCAATGCTTCCCTCCCATCACTGTCCCTGCAGACTGTAACACATCCCACTCCACCATCCCGCCTCACATTCCCTCAATGTAGAAGCCACACAGGGGTTTTTGGTGGTCTTTTCCCATCTGGGATTGCGGCAGCAGGTCTCAAGGCTGCTCCCAGGCAGAGAGGTGGGTGGCATGGGGCTGGAGCCAGGAGCCAGGACCCCCTGCTCCCTCTCTTTGCTTGTTGGAGCTGACCTCCTGAGAAGGCAAAGTGCTGACCACAGATCTTCTCCTCCTCCTCCTCCTCCACTCGCTCTCCAACAGTAATGCACATGTGCTTTGTCCATAAATATATTATTTTGTGTTCCTGCCAGCCCAGACTAATAGGGCTAATGTTTCCTGAGGAGCAGCCCAAAGCTACATTAGCCGCAGATGTTTGATTGATTTAAAACAAAGAGCCTGACCGCCAAACTGCTCCATATGGTTTCTCTTCCTGTCACTTTGCCTGCAGGGTTATCTCTGAAATGCAATTAAGGTGCTTAAAAGTACATTTTCAGGAAGATGCAGAATTGATGAGGGTGGGTTTGCCGATGGGTGCCTCCAAATTGTTAGAGCAAGAGCAAGGAAAGTCATGCCCTACCCTTAGCAGCTGCACACATGGTTTTTCCACTTACGTGAGGACCTTGGGAGGGCAGGACAAAAAATGCCCCCATTGTAAAGAATTTGCCGTAGATGTACTTTGCCAGTGCTCATGTCTCTTGATATTCTGCTCATTTATTATTGAAGTCAAACATTTCTCTAATTAGATATTTACTTGTGAACTTAAGTGCTGCAGAGATTTCATTCGACCTCACTTCTCTTCCACTCACTCCCACTGCCTGGGCGCTGGAGATGAAACCCCTTGCCTGTGCAACTCAAGCAGCTGGGTTGAAGACCCAGTGACACTGCAGAGGACAAGCCAAGCCCTGCTTGTCATTCGCTGTGAGGAGGGTGCCTGTCCTGCCTGCTCACCAGGCGACTGACGCTGCCTGGGGACACCCACCCAGCCACTGCAGACCCAGCCTGCCAAGCCTGGCTGTGAAACCATCCCCCAGCTCCCTGTAGGGCTGAGACCCCTGCCACATCCAGCTCCTATCAGGACCACAGCCTCACATGCCCTGAGAGGGTTGATGAGAGTAAAGGAAATTTATGGCTCCTTTGGTTTTAATGCACAGAGTAGATGTTTATAGATGGAAGATGTGTGCTTCTGTGTGCCAATCCTCCATCCTCCCCTCAGTTCAGCTTGCACAGAGGAGGGCAACAGCCCCTTACTCTGTATTTTTTAAGAATTTAAGTGCTTTGGTTTCTGAAAATAAACGTTTTTAATCCTTTTCCATGAAAACTTTCAAAAATAGGTGTCTGAAATCTGGCACCTTAATCCATGTCTTGGTGTGTAAGGAAAGGAGAGCGTGATAAGCCACCTGCAGTGACCTAAGGCACAGCCAGGTCCTCTCTCTGGATCACAGACAAAAAAATATCCATGGATTTGAGAAGGGAATCTCAACCCATGATGCAGAATTATTATTGTATTATGGAAAAATAGAAATAATTATGTTGCAACAGGTCTGAAGATTCATGGCAACAGTACACACTTTAAATATAGAGCACTGCAGGATAATTATCTGGTGCTCAACTCTCTTCAAACTAGACCGCTGTTAACCTTGTCCTTACCTCTCTCAGAATGAAAATCCTAAGGTAATTCATCACAGAATTTCTTGGTAACTTCAAGTATAATTGCTAAGAAGTTTTCAAGCACATACAATTACCACACCAAATTAATCTTATCACGAGTCTTAAAGCCAGGTTGTTAAATGGGCCTTAGCTCTAAATAAACTCTTGTGTGTATATATGTATAAATATATATATATATGTGTGTGTGTGTGTATATGTGCATGTGTGTGAGTCTGTTGGAAAGAAGGAGAGCAGCTCTCAGAAATGCATCTTTCTGTGTCACCTGCTTTGTTCTCTAATTAGGCATTTGTAGAAATATTACCCTGGCTACTGCATACTCCCTAAATTCACATACGTGATCACCACTATCCAGATCTTTGTAACTATTTAAAGTGAAGTTTTTCACAGAAAACCAATTGTACAAACAACACCATATTGCACGGTGTTTATTTTCTTTCACGGGCTTCCAGAGCAAATGTTCTTCAGCTCCAAACAAGAGGAGTAGCTCGCTTTCTTTTTTTGTCTGTGCTGCAAAATCAACCTGAGATATGAAACCTCAGCTGTTTTCTCCTCCTGGCTTTTATACTCCTCTCAGTGAAGGGAAACAAGGATTAGAAGAGTCTATCCTGAAAGATTAAGCAAATGAATTTAGCCACTTTCTGATTCATCCTGTCATTCCTGAACATCGGTAATAAAGCAGCAGAAAGGCTCATTCCTTCTGGGTGTGTGGGAAATGGGAGGGTTTGGTCCTTCCGAGGGAGGGTACAAAACACATTGCTGGCTTTGTAAGCTGCTTGAGGATAATAGGCAGCATGCAGCACATAACTAAAAAGAAATTTTGCCACAAAGGTCTGTATTTGCCCACTGGTAGGTTCTGGCAGAGGCATTAAGCACCTGAGGCCTGTGGTGCTTGAGGAAGGTGTTAGAATCATATGATGGGTAACTGGAGTCATCCAAGGTGACAAAAATTCCAGCCCAACAATTTGCCATGGCTATAATCTGAAGACATTTCCTTTGAACTGAAGACCCCCACAGGGACCCAAACACTCGATTCAGAAACCTCAAAGCAAGAGGAGTGGAAACAGCCTGTGGTCTTCCAAACTGAGCACATCCTTCAGGCTTTAAATGCATTTTAAAGACATTATTAAAAATAACTTGCTAAAACGGACAGGGAGCAAGATTCACGAAATTTGAGAAAAAAATGTCTAAAAACTTCTAGAAAGAGAAAGCTATTTTCCTCTCCTCCACTCTGCAGCTTTGCATTTACACACAAGGTTGAATCTGCAATTTCCTGCTGTTTCTCCTTTCTTCTGATAAATATTTTTAAAGAGAAGTGCCAGGAACGTTGCCAGCCAGGCAAATGTACTGCGAGGCGTTATTTGTAATGCTCCTCCCCAGCCCCTGCAGGCAGCTGTGTCCCCTGCCTTCTCGCCCTTGCAGGGCTTGTGCCTGACTAACACCTGTCCTTGGATGTTGCTGCTCTCAGTGCCTGCTGTGCCTGACATCAGGGCTCCCTGTCCCATCTCTGGGACAACCCTGTTGCCTTCTCTGCACAGCAGTAAAGCCTGATCTTCCCTCGAATCTGTGTCTCTCTCTGGATAAACATTGCTGAAAGCTCTGTATGAGCAACTCCTTCCCAGCCGGAAGAATGGATGCAGCCCTGGGACCAGAATGCTGCGAGCAGCAGGAAATGTGGACATGTTAATGGGAAATAACCATGGCACTGAGCCACTTTGGACCCTTCTCTGATTCCTCTCTAAGTTACAGCAAATTCAGCTGGTTCTCTGAGCTAGGCTTTATCTCCCCTTTGGGAGGTTTCTGGGTCAGCTGTATTAAAATGCATTTATTCTTAAGGGGGTCAGTAATCTGACACAACAGTGATGTACGAGCGAATGAGGAGAATACATAAATTTCTAACAGTGCAGAAAGAAGAATCCCGGAGTTTTGCTATCTGTAAAAACGGAGCATGGGATCTGTCACTTCATGTCACGACAGCCAAATTAAACAAATGCAAGATGACAGGAGGAAAAGAAACAAAGGACTTCTATCCAATTACTTCCAGAAGCATATTAAATTATAGGGGCACTTGCTTTTGTGTTAGCAAATAAGTATTTAAATGGACTTAAAATTCTTCATATTCTGAAACTTGGGTTTATCTGCATAGGAGAAATGGATGCTGTGGACACTTGCTCCTGAAAGGGAAATGGAGGACAGAGAGCACCTTTGCCAGAGGCTGTAGGTTGCCATGGGGGGGTTCCATGGCCAGGAACGGTGTTGAAAGGAGCGGTAGGGGCTGTGAGAACACCTGGGCATCTAGTTTTGGATGCCTCCATCACCATTGCTGAAGCAACTACTTGAGGGTATCACAGGAGCTCTTGAGATGAAGATACCAAAGCAATAGCTCAAGTTTTCTTTTCACAGCAAGGGACAGACACAGAAATGTGTGCCACATTTAAGTAATTTGAAAGTCCAGACTGACTAGGAAAAGGTGAGTGTGGACCTGCCACTCCAAGATGATCTCAAGATCAAAGTGATCTTCTTGACCAAGTCTGTGAAAGCTGGACTTGGTCAATGCAAACATTCCTCATCAAAAATGTGGTTTGGAAGGACAAATCCTGGCAACCTCTGGCCTGTGTGACGTGCTGCGCTCTGGCAGTGGTCAGAGCAGGCTGCAGCAGGGCTGAAATGCGTCACGGTGAAACGGGAGCGTGAGTCAAAGACACTTTCCCCTGGGTGCACACAAGGAAGAGGAAGGTGAAAGTGTCAGGAAACATCAGGACACTCACGAGACAGAGAAAGCAGACCCTGAAGGACAGCTGTGAGCAGTGACAGACCATGATTAGGTGCTTTCACAGAGTGCAGGTAGCCACCCCCTGCCACAGCCTGGGTACCTGCCTGAGTAACCCATGGAGGATCCAGCAGGAGGTGGCCCCAGCCTAGCTTGCTTGGACAAGCCTTGGGAGCCCCAGGGGAAAGGTCAGTACCTGGGATCCAGGGGGTCCATGCCAGGACAGAAGTGCAATCCCAGTGAGGTGAGGAGAGGTGTGTTCCTGAGGCAGCAGGATGGCACTGCCACAGCTTTTGGGCCATCTCCATCTCCCCCAGCATTAAACAAGGAAGGAAAAAATGACAGCTGAGGAAGGTGGAGTGGGTGGATCAAAGCCCCGTATCCCACCCACCTCTGGGCCATCCTGGCCAATGCTTTTCCAGCTACCTGTTTTGCAGGTGGTGCAGGTGCAGTGGTGGGTCCCAAGCAAAAGGAACTCGCTGTTGGCCAATGTCTCCCGTGCAGGAAATGGGCAGAAGGGCAAGGAGCAACTACAACTCTTCTCTGGAGGAGCAGGTAGGGCAGCAGGTAAAGAATGCCAGGGCAGAACACCTGCATCAGACCTCTGCACAGCAGCAGCCCTGGCCAAATTCTAGGCCTATTTAGAAATTGTTTTGCCATGTTACTTCTACCTGTGCAAGGCCAGGAGGATTCCTGTTTAAGGAGAACTGCAAAGAGCCCCTTTGGATCACAAACTGTCATGACCAGACTTTTATATCGTTGAATATTGAGGCAGAGAGGCAGGGAGGCAGGGAGAAAAGAGAAGGCCAAATTCGTTTGTCACATACCCTGCTCTAAGTCCAGAGTAATTACATTAAATGTAATGAGCTTCCACACTTCCTTTCCCACTCCCACATGGGAACAGTCATTTGTTGCTGGCCGATTCCTGCAGCAGCCAATGTCCTTACTTACTGCATTGGCAGAAGTCTCCTGGCCAGAGAACCACAGAGAGGAGCAAAAGCTGCTGCCTTGCTTGCACTGCCTTCTCCTTCTCCTCTTCCTCTTTGCCCAGGGAGAAAAGAAGCAATGCCCCGGTATTAAGGCATCTAAAAAACAAACATTACTTACAAACATAGCATTGTCTACACCCAAGCTATTTGCGACTCTCAGTGGTGCTGCCAGTCCCGGTTCCCACAGTGATTCACCTCTCTGCACCATTTTCCTCTCCATCTACCTGAGGGAGGTTCTTCCCCAAAGAAACACAGGTCAGTAGTTCCTTCAGAGCAATGCCAGCAGGACTCCTGCAGGCTGGTGGTGGCCAGCTGCACTCAGGTCTCCAGAGCCACAGGCTGGGAAAGTAGGGAAACCATGGAAAGGTTTTGGCTAAAAGGAGGTGGTGAAGAGAAGAGGTGTAAGAACAGGGAGCAGGACAGTCTGACCTCTCTAAGGCCAGGAGTACATGGGCAGTGCTTCAAGCAGCATCAAGTTTCCTAGACCTGCCAGTCCAGGTCACCCCACTGCAGCCCACACAGCAAGATGCTGGGCACCCTGAAAGCATCCTGCCAGCTTGGCAAGACTCCTCCAGGTGCAGACACAGAAGGCCACGAGCAGCAGATAGAGGTGATTAATCTTCCCCCTTTGTGCGCCACAGGTCTGATCCCTGTGGGGCTGGTTGCCTACAATCCTCATCACCTGGGGGTTTTATGGAGCTGTACCTCCCAGACAGGAAGTTTGCTCCAGGGAGCCGTGAAGCCATATATATTAACTGCACGTTGCTATTATTAACTCCAGCACCTGGAGGAGGTGACAGCAAAGGCCTTATGGAGGTGATGAGTAGCTGTATTTAAGCCTATCAGTTTCACCAGAGGAAGTTTTGGGGCCTTGACATAAGAGCAAAGCTGCCTTCAGCACCTGGGCCTCCTCTCTGCTTTTCTTTCCCATGCAAGCAAATATTTTCAGGCATGTAAAAGCATCAGGGCTGGGATGCATCCATGCTCAACACAAAGCAAGGGAGGGAAAGAGGTGAGATGCAATTCTACTCTCCCCCCCAACAGCAGCATTTGAGAAGAAAATCCTCCAGAAAAAAAAAAAAAAACAACCCATGCTCTGCTTTCTTCTGATGGTGCAGGCTGATTTGTGCTGTCTGTAATTGTAATCAAAGTTAATTTAATCCTGGTGTGGAGGTTGCTGAGCAACTGAAGACATTTATCCAGAGGAGACAGGGGCTGTAATCATGTCACCTCCAGTGAAGTTGGTAGGGCAGCCACATCACACTGCTGATGCCCAGGGCACTGGGCTGTGGGTCACGGGAAAACACTGGTGCTCATGGCAGGCACAGAAGCCAAGGGAAAAGCACTAAGGTCATGCCAAAACTGTGCTTTCTTCCGCAATACAGACAGATTGGATCAGATTCGGAATAAGGCCCCATATGGGCACCACACACGAAGGCACAACTTCCCAGAGGATGAGCAGAGAGCGCCTGTCTGGCTTACAGACATATGGCTGTAAGCACAAAGGTGCAATGCAAGGAGAGTGATCAGTTAAGCCAGTCTGTGTCACAGGTGTCCCCACGATGCTGCCTTTCCTCAGAAATCCCATTTTCCCCCCAAGGAGCTGGCAGTCCTCTGTCTCAAAGCTGAGAGCACGGGGCTGTGCTGTCCCTGCCGGGCAGGACTCAAGGCTGAGCATGCAGCAGCCAGGGCCTAGGGAAGGCACGGAGCTGGCTCCCTCCTTCCAGCATTGGAGAAGGATGGGAAGCTCCAGCAGTGCCGGAGAGGCTCCTGTGAGCTCTGACGCTAAGAGCCGGCCTGCAAGGCCCCTGCTGAGCCATCATCAGGGCCATTTGCCGGTGATGAGGAGATTTCCCGAGGCCGCCCCGGTGGGCACCCGCTGCTGCCGGGGCCGGCCTGATTAAGTGCTTCAGCAGGGAAGGAGGGCTCCTGCCATCAGCGCCTCAGCAATCAAGGAGGATTTTTTTTCCCCCTCTGCTTTTTCTTTTTTTTCTTTCTAATTATTATTTTCTCCAGAACCAAAGAGCTTTCGTGAAATTTAAAGGCCTGTGGGCGCACCAAGGGCAGGAGGAGGGCGGCAGCCTGCCAGGGAAAGGGCCCAAAGCATGGTGGGATCCCAAGCACGCCGAATGGATCCTTACCCCAGCTGTTTCCTCCTGTCAGGCCCTTTTCCTTTGGGAAAGTAGGTACTGCAGAGCCACCAGAGTCCATCTCCTGCTGCACTGGCCAGGCTGTCTCTGAAACAGCATTTGCAGGGGGGGGAAAGGCAATTATTTTGCTTTTTTAAAAGGCATGTTGGGATTCTAGCTGAGAGGAGGAGCAACTTGATGACTTAGGAGGAGATTGTGGCATTTCAAAGCAGAGCTGTGCTTCAGTATGTTGAAGTGACCAAAAACTTGGACATATGTCAGGAAAAAGACAATGCACTGAGCAGTAACATTGCTGCATGTCAGACCTTGTGAGACAGTGACAGCTCAAGCCAGCCAAAGCAGGAGAAAGGAGCAGGTAAAGCCTAATTTCAAGATTTCCCAAAGACAGGCTTTACAGAACCTGAAGAGCTGTAGGAATTTATTTAGCCATTTGCTTTGTGCTGCAAAGTTTGCTACCTTTTCCATGATTTTGCTCTTTTTCATATAATTCTTTAGGTTGGAAGAGGTGTTTAAGACCATTGAGTCCAACTCTTAACCAGACATTGCCAAGTCCATCACTAATCCATGTCCCTAAGCACCACATCTATACAGCTTTTAAATACCTCCAGGGATGGTGACTCAGCCACTTCCCTGGGCAGCCTGTTCCAAGCCTTGACAACCCTTCTGGTGAAGAAATTTTTCCTCACATGCAGTGTAAACCTCCTGTGGTGCAACTCGAGGCCATTTCCTCTTGTCCTCTCCCTTGTTACCTGAGAGAAGAGACCGACATCCATCTCATCACAACCTCCTTTTAGGTAGTGACGTGTTGTGCCCAGAATGGGCAAGATTGGGTCGTTTGTTTTCAATGCATAACAGCCATCTCTCCTCCTTCATCTCACACCTTTCAGGCAGTAAAGGCTGTAAGTGCATGACTGTTAACCTGCCCACCACCCACCCCAGCATCCTCCAAATTGTGCCCATTCCAGGCTCTTCCTCACAGGGGGAGGCTGTGCGTCTGCTTGCCAGCCCGTCCCCACTGCTCATTTTCTTTTCTTCAAGCACTCAGTGATGACAGCAACACTGAGAGTTTGCCCTGCCCAAAAAGCTTCAGAGTTCTGTGCCAAGCCAGCCAGGAGAAATGCACCAGCCATGCTGTTCTGGGCTCAGGGCATGTAGAGCTCCTCTTCAGGAAACCCTGGACAGGAGGGAAGGGTAAAGCAGTGCTGAGATGTGGTTGTCAAAAAAAACGGAGGGTGAGCAAAAACATAAATTAAAAAAAAAAAATCCTGAGCAATTTTCTTCTGGGAAAACTAAGATGCAGTTTTGATTAAATCCCATACCTCTTGGGTTGTCTAGGCTTTAGTTTCACACCCCACTTTTGGTCAATCCGGGTGCCAGTGGTTCCAAATATGAGACCCTTTGGAGCAGTTCCTTAAAGGAAGTGGAGAGATGAAAAAAATGCAATGCATTTAATGAAATCCCACCATGGAAGAAAAAATAACCATTGATGCACAACCCTGCACAAGACAGTTTTCCATTTTCTCCAGGGGAGAACCCCTCTGAAGCCCCACCAGCTTTCTGCAGTGTTTTTGGCAGATGGTGATCCAGCAAGGCTCCCATCCTCATCCATTCCTGGGGGTTTGAGGTCTTGCACAGGCCCTGCCTGTGTCTCATGGGGGAAGTTTTCCCAAGGGGACTGAGAATACAAGACCGACAGGGATTTCACCCGGACAGCAGGTTGGGTATCACAGTCTAACTGTGTGGCATATCCTAGATCTCTTCAGCTCCATGTTGCTCAACAGGGAGACAAGTGAACCAGCCAAAGCATTCCCCTTCCCACAAGGAGATTCAAAGCCAGTCCCCAGGCTTTCAAGTTTACAATTATTCCTATGTTATAGGCTTTCTTTTTTCTTTTTCTTTTTTTTTTTATAATGATAAAGGAAATATTAATTTCATGCTTGGCTTGGTTCTCGAGCAGAAGCATTTTCCCTTCTGCACTTTTTTCTCCACATCAGGAGCTGCTGAGCCCTTTCCTCTCCCTGGGGCCATGGGGATGGGCTGCAGCCAGAAGGTTTTTGTGGCTGCCATGTGGTTGTTTAGCACCAGCATGGAAGCAGCAACCCACCTCCAAACCTGACCCCTTGTGCTGACAGCTGACATCCCCGTGCTGGAGCCACACCACTGTGTAAAATGTCTGGGAGAAATGCAGCATGCCTCAGCTTTGCTTTAAACCATGTTTCCTGTGATAGAATCCAAAGTGTTATTTGATCGTGCTAGAACCTGTTTACATTTTTTTTCTGGTTTTTTTTTTCCTGAATAATTGCCTCAAAAATCTTCAAACTTACAGAGCCTTGGATGGTCAATTTGCAAAAATAAATCTATGTTGTATGCATGCCAAGAAAAATAGAATATTTATCTCTTTCTTAGTTTTTCTAAGTTGTGTTTGTTCCTAACACCTTTAAAGCCCTCTGGTTTTCTGAAATTTCTTTAAGTCAGTGAGTTCTTTAAGTCAGAGAAAGCAAATGCAGAAGCAGCAGTTTCAGGAGCTGGCAAGGCTACTGAAGATTTATGCTGACATATACGCTGTGCCTATGGCTGAATTAATAGTGCCGCCGAAGCATTTGTATTTTCTGGGTTTTTTCACTCTGACATTAGAAATGGAAGCACAGCCACACCTGCACACAGGGAGTGTGGATGGAATGTATATGGAATTCATCTGCAATTCTCCCTTATTCTCTAAATTAGATCTTTGTTGAGGTTGCAGATCCAGAAATATCATCAACTCCCCTTTTTCTCTCCTACATAGGTGAGGATTTGTCTTACTGTGGAACTGGTCTTCAGACCAGTTTTACACCAAGATATTTTCATTGTCTTCAGTAAAGTTTATCTTCACTCATCTCAATATATCTGACAGCAGAATCTAGCCCAGAGTGAGGAATTTCATTTTTCTCCTAAGTATTTTCTTGCTTTTTATTTTAATAAAAACTGAACTAGAAATATTTTCTTCCACTGAAAAATATTGAAAAACAAATTTCTTCTTTCACCTCCAGAATTCAGTGTATTTCGGAGCCAGAATTCAGCTTCCCCACACAGCAACGTGAACCACTTGGAGATGTCAAGCAGTCTATTCATTGCTCAGATTGTATTTTGATGCTGCTCAGAGTTCCCAGGTAAGAAAACACATTCAATCATTTATAGCTGTGAACCAGAGCAAAAGACCAGTGCCTTAAAGGGAAAAGAAGGAAGGAAAGAAGAGATGTAGGTTGTTAAGTGAAGGTGGAGAGCAAAACAGATGAAATTGATAAAGTGGAAAGCTATATTATTCACTCCAAGGCTCCATTTAGTCCCTCTGGCCTGGTAGTTTCAGCAAAGTGAAACTCTTGCTGGAATCAATACTGCTATCATTTCACAAAATTACAGTGGTTTGAACAGAAAACTAGTTATAAATCAACTTCGTGCATGGACAGCTGGAGGAAATATTTCTTGCTTTGAAGATTTGGGTGCTTCAAAACTAGTAAAGAGGATCTTGGCTCTTCAAGAATCTGCATTTACTGCGTTTCTTGGAAATAGAAGCTGCTGTTGCATATTCAAACAAGTCAAAATAGCAATGTGAAAAAAGGCATTGCCTTCATTTTAATCAGACGAGAAAACAGTGTGCTTGATTTCAGTGAAACTTGGGCATTTTGGAGATGGTCCCATTCTCTGGCACTCACTAGGAGTTCCTTCAGGTTGGGCTAAGAATGTGTCCTCGTTGCTTCTTTTTCATATGCCTAGGCTAGATCCCATAGGTCACCACTTTCAGCTTAATGACTCGATAGACATATGGATAGAGCCTTTCAAGTCTTTGTCACAGGAAGATGTCCAGCCCTCAGCTTCCAGGGAAAGGGACTGGGCTTGGAGATTGACCTCATCTTCAGTGTTTTAGGAACATATGCTTGAAGATCCTTCAAAGAAAAGCATGAAAAGCACAGCTGATGCCCACCTCAGGAAGGTCTCACTACATTCTTCTGTTTTCTTTAATAATTCTGAAATTCAACATTTTCTGTAGTTCTTGTTTTCCAATAAAGCTATGTCAGATGGCAAGAAATTATCTGTGTGGGTGCTGGAAGCTTCAGAAATATAGTGCACAGCAGGCAAGAAGTAGGGAAAGAATGTCTCCACATCTAATTCCTTGGTCTGGACAGAATAAACATCAGCCACAGCTCCAAGACCATTGACTGGCCAATACACTAAGCCTGAGGGACTCTTAGTCATCCCTGTTACTCCTGGAAGCCCTTTCCTCTTTTCCCATGAGGCAGAAAGGGGTGGCACTGGGGCTAGAGCAGAGTTGGGAAGGATGCTGGAATGAGGCAGCCCTGCTTGTGAAACCACCCCAAAGCCTGAAAACATCCCAGGTTTCTAAACTACAGCTCCTATCAGAGCTCTGTCTTGAAGCGACAGGCCTTTGGATGTGGTTGTCTTTGCTCAGCCCTGCTTGCAGTGACAAGGCCAGTCCACTGTGTCCTGACTGGGTGCTGCCAAATTGAAGAGGTGGGGATATAGCATTTGCTAATTTGGGGCTGCATCTGAGGTAACTCTCTGCTTGTTTTCCCTCCAAGGTGCTTGTGAAAAACACACATTTGTGCAATATCTAAGCATCATACAGCTGTAATTATTTCTATTGGTTCCCCCTATCTCTTGCATTTAGTGCACTGGAATTTTCTCTTAATTTTGTCAGATATTTCTGGAAATTGCTTAGCAAAATTTGAATTCATTTAAGACAGCAATCATCATTATTTGATAAATAGCATCATTAAATCCATTACACAATAAAATATTGCAAATAAGAGTACAAGTAAATATTTGCAAGAGTATTCACACTGTATTTCCTCTCCTGGCATTCTGAAAAGCTCTTTTATTGTCTCACAACAGAATTGCCAAGTAGCTACAAATGCTCATGCATCATCTG
This sequence comes from Calcarius lapponicus, assembly GCA_039654755.1. Lineage (NCBI taxonomy): Eukaryota > Metazoa > Chordata > Aves > Passeriformes > Fringillidae > Calcarius > Calcarius lapponicus. The sequence goes on along the minus strand of CM077464.1, from coordinate 44,134,251 downwards.
CAAGCAAGGGAGAAAGCAGGTTGCTGTTTAATAAAATTTGATTCATCCAATCAGGGAAGGGAGGGAGAAACGTATGATGTGGAGAGCCAATTGGGTAGCATGTGCTCAGATGATTAACACCAGCCAATTTGTTAACGAGACACAAATAATAATCTGTAATCAAAAATAATTCAAAGTGACTGAGGTGAATAAACACACTTACTTGAACTGTGACCTGTTCTTTACTTCATTGGCATGGAAAGAATGGGCTGAGGGTATTGGGTGAAGGACTCAGTCGCCTCGGTTTCCAGATATTTAGAAATTTGGAGAATGGCTGGGAAGTGCCCCAGGAGAGGCAGGGTGACTCTGGGCAAGGAGGGGAAGAGCACCTGCCTGAGAGTCTTGGGGTCATATGGGGAGCACCTCATGGGACCCCACTGAGGTTGGTCCTCACTTCCAGAGTGCTCTTCTACTGCCAGCTCCCCACTGCCCTGCTGAAAAGCAAGCAGAGAAGATGAAAAGTGCCTGCACCTCCAAAGAGGGCTCAAGGGCAGCAGTGGTTCCGTGGCCCTTTGTCCAGCTGCCCGTTTGTGGTGCCCCATACTCCATGTGCTCTGCTGCTGCTGCCCCAGGGGCAGGCACCCACCTGCAAGGACATCCAGCTGCCTACAAAGAGGGGTGGGAAGGCAGTGACAGGATTTTATAGCTTATTTCAGCCAAACAGCCGCACTTTGGAGCCGAGGCACTTCTGAGCAGCCAGGACACTTCCCTAACGCTTAACAAGTCAAGCTCCGCGGCGCTGGAACCGAGTCAAGGAGGCAGGAACCATTTAATTAGACCAAAGCAACTGACAGCCACTGTGCTGTAAATTTTCCCTTGCTGCCTTTGAGGTCTCTGGTCCTTTGTGTCTTAATAGTAAATGATATCTCAGTGATGGGAGAGAAGGGAACAAACAAGCCTCTGCCTGTGGCTCTGATGGAGCAGGACAGCAGGACTTGCAAGGGATCGGCTCATAGTCCAGGGTAACAACAGGGGGCTTCTACCCAGATTTCCTGGGTAGCTGTGAGATGAGGCTCACAATAAAGAGTCAATTAGAGACTCAGCTGTTTTGGTTTTGTGTATGAGGAGGAGGGAAAACACCTCTGCCAGCATGTTTACAAAACCTCTCTGCTGATCTGAACCAGTCCTTTCCACGGGCTGCTCCATCAATACCATTGCTGGCACCAAGCTGAAAGAGAAAAATTGTATTTGGTTAATAATGGTAGTCTGAAAAAGCATTGGTATCTGGCCTGACAGTCATGTGGGATTTCTTTTCCCAGTCTATTTCCTCTGTGCCTGACAAAGAAACTAGGATAGGAGTGTTGAGGCCCTGGAGGGGCTTCTCCTAAGTTACACCCCATTGGCTCCCTTCCCTGTTCCTATGCCTGAACGTAGGTGTTCCTGAGGCTCTCCCTCTCTTTTTCCTGATTGGGCCTCACCTTGACACTGCCTGGAGACCAAGGTCAGGTGAGAGGCCCCTGGGGGAGAGAGCAGGACCTTGGGGGGGAGTGTGTGTCGAAGAAGGGAACATCTCACCTCACGGCTGAATTAAACATCTATGGATAATATGCAAAAGCCTTTTTGGCTTCTTTACCCTGGACTTTACTGCCAGCAATTCAAACTGCAACATAGGAGTACAAGTATACTGATGAAATTTGGTGAATACTGTTGTAAGGACTATTCTCCCCTACCATACTTCATCTGAAGTATATTAAAGCAAATGTGTTCACCTAATTGCTTAAAACAGTGAGTAATGGGCATTAATTACTAGCAAATGGCAATAAAACTGTGCCTACTGTAAGTCAGGACTGGATCAGAGCTAATAACCTCACAGGAAACAGAAAGGAGTGACATCTCCAATAAACAGATCCCTGACTTGTCTTCTCTTCAGCAGCCAGCAGATGCTCATTCCTTCAGATCCCATGTCCTATCTTCTTGCTGGGAGGCAGAGCAATTGTTAAATATTCACCAGTCTGCATTGCAGACTGAAGCTCTCCTCAAAAAGCAGCCCCACATCTCACTCCTGGCCACTGCTGAGTGGTCTGGCTCCTCTTGGCATTCCTGTTTCCTGTGTTCCCGGAGCAGAAGGCTCCACCTCAGCATCATTTCCACCCGCTCGCTCCTTTCCATGCCATGCAAGGACCATGTGAGCATTTGAGGGATGGTTGCTCAGTTTCCTTCCAGATCTCTTTCCATTCTATAGGGGCATTTTCCTTCATTGATTCCCCTGAGTCCTTAGCTCCCCATGGTTGATAGCAGTATAGATATCCTCTCGGGGTTGTCACTGTATGGATCATCTCCTAGCTGTCTCCCATCTGCCTTCTGGGGAAGCCTTGAGTGCTAAGCTGGGTAAGGCATCATCTTTTAGCAGTATTTAGGACCAATCAGCCTCTCCCTTCTTGCCTGCTGACAGACTCCCATCTCTAGGTCAACTTTACTGAAATTTTAATTTCAAGATCAGGCACTGACTTCACAGGATATGTAAGGGCATTTCAAGATCTGGACTCTCTCCTGCCTTCCTTTTTTCTTATTCCTGATGTGACAATTTATGACAGCACCCAGACAATGCTCAGGACACTGTGGTCCACAGAGGTCCAACCCTGGAAGGGCATCACCTTCCCTGCCCCAAATCACTGATGATGCACACCGCTGGCAAGGCAGTGAGCTGCAGTGATGCCATTCCACTGCTCAAGAGATGCTCCACTGTGAGGCTGCAGGCATGCCATGGCTCTGGTGCTCTTGTTCCTGTCCTGCTTCTCCCACCATGTAGCATTTCCACCCATACATTATGCTGATGCAACCAAGCCACAATACTTTTGTTGGGTTTTTTTTTTTTTTTTGAGTCTCCTTCCACAGGCCAGCACTCTTCACACACACACTTCACTTCTGCTCAGCTCCTAAGTCATTCTCCTGAATTTTAGGATCTCATGAGAGCTTATACCAACTGAGGACAGAAGGTATCTGCTCATCACCCACTGCCATGGCTGCTGGCATTCACCTACCCTTCAGCTCCTTCCCACAGTGTCCTTCCAGCCCACAGAGCTTTCCAAGGGCTCCTCCCACCCTGCTGCCCTCAAAGCCCCTCTCTCCCAGCCTTGGCCCTTTCCCTGCACCTCATCACCCTTCCCCACACCTCTGAGTCACATTCACTCCCACTCTAGTGCTGACCCATCCAGCATATCAAGAATTTCTCTGCAAGTCCTGAGTTACCATTTAAATCTGATATTAAATTTTCCTTTTAACCTTTAGCCAGTGCATTCTTTATCCCATAAAGACTTCAGTAGATACGGTGCATTCAGGCAGATATATATATATATATATGTATATATGTATATATGTATATATGTATATATGTATATATGTATATGAAGGAGGGGTGCAATGTTGCAATGCATAAACCATCACCTCTTGCCATGTCTCACTGCATTTTTTCCTGTTTTTTTCAGTGGTGGCATTATATAAAGTGCAATCACCATGTGGGTTAAATGACAACCTTTCAAGGCAACCTTGCTGAGAAGGGTGCAGAAAGATCAAGCCCTCTGCCTTGTAATGGTCCCTCTTTGAATTCCTGACGTAATGTGTGCCTAATGCCACTATACCCAGTTGTGCAGAGGACATTGAGTACCTGGCTGGAGGCACATGGGGAATTAGGAAAACCTGCCTTGTCCACTGCTGGAAAAGCATTGCCTGAGCACTTAGCTTGCTTGGGACTTTGGGTACTCCTGGCTGGCTTAGTCCCCAGTCCCCAAGCTGCAGAGTTATAAAAAAAAAAAAGAAAAAAGTATTGCAGGAAGGCAGGGAAATGGGGTGGAGGCAGCCAGGGGAAGGGCTGCCAAGATCTGGACTATTAAATGTGGTAGAGCAGCATCTATGGGGGCAGAAGGAGAATGCAAAGGGTAAGGCACGGGGATTTAGGAACTCCTTATGGGGTGATGCCTGCTGCTCCCCCATAACTTTACCCCATTTCTCTGCCATAAGGCATGGCAAAGCCCTAGAAGCAACTGAACAGCCCAGGACTGAGACCAGCTGTGTGTTGCAGACAGATTTTCTGTAGTGACAACTATTTGGCCCAGCCCTTCATTAAAATATCTTAAGTAAGGCAGTGGTGAAGGTGGCCTGCTGGTAAAATCACAACCAAAGACATTGCATCAAGCTCATAAGAGAGAAAGTTTCCTTTCAACTGTTTTCTACAGCTCACCTCACACAGACACTTTACAGTAACAAATTATTTTCCCTGCAAACCTACACACAGCCAGGCTGCAAGTGCAGATAGATATCTTGCAGAGAAAGGCAGGGTGCTGCTAGGTCTGACCCAGCCAGGAGTGCCAGGAGGCCACACCACAGCATCTTGGGTGGCTTCAGCCTTCTCGCATTACCAGAATTTAATAGGCCAATAATCACGGGGTGCTGGCCACAGCACAGTGCTGGCAAATGGCATCAGCACTTCCCGGAGGTACAGCAGAAGATTGTCCAAGGAACTTCCCAACAGACAAGACATTTTGAGATGAATTTGGGATGCAATGACCATCATTTCCAGACCTATTTTCTTTCAGGTCAAGGAGGGAAACCTCCAGGTTTTCTCCCAGCTGTCCACTCCCCACTTAGCCCTCTGAAAGCTCAGACATCTGCAGTTACTTATTTTTCCCTATGTGAGGGCACAAGGCAACCACGCTTTGCCATGAAGAACTACATAGTCAAAGCATAGCTGCAGCAAGCATGAATTTTTATTTTTGGTGCTTACTCTCCCTAGGGGACCCGCAAGCCTCCCTCACTGTGGTACAGAAGGCGGTAAACAAGCGGGGAAAGCCTAGGCAAGCAGGTGTCCTTCTCTTGTCTGCTGATTTGAAATAGTATAGACAGCACTGGCATGTATCTGAAGCACAGTCATTATATTTCCATAACTTTATCTGCAGAGGACATAGGAGTTACAATGCAATCAGTGCTATACAGTTTAAAGTGTAGCTGAGATGTATTATAAAGTCAGCTGCAGCAAAGAACATATGGTACAGCTTGCCACCCCACTATAGTATTTCTTCAAAAGACATTTTTCTTACAAAAACTAAGACATTATCAGTCAAATTATAAGTAACCCATTTCCATTTATAGCATGCAGTCTACCCTCTGAGTCACACACATGATCGGCAATAGCAGCTGTGAGACTTCTAAAAGTTTGGTTGGGGTTTTTTTTTCCCTTTTATTTTTATACACTTGATTCTGAAAATGTTTCTGCTTGAGTGGTGAAGTCTTCCCTCACCTCCATTGTGAAAGCCAAGCATTGCCATGGCTGTCCCTTGCCTTGCTCAGAGGGCACATTTGGCCCTGCTGTTTGCAGTGTTTGGTGCTTCCAGCCATGGGGGTGCCTGGAAGAGCCCATGGCATGTGCCTAAACTGGGGCACATAGCAGTTATCTCACTACCTAGTGCAACTCAGGGATCATTTCTGCTGTGGCTGGGTGGATTTAGCACAAAAATCCCATCAGAGATTTGGGGGAAATTGCCTGAAACCACATATTATTTACCACTGTGTTATGGTTTACGCCTGGCCAGCAGCTAAGCACCACACAGGCATTCACTCCCTACCGGCAGGGTTGGGGAAAGAATTGGAAAGAAAAGGAAAACCTTGTGAGGTGAGATAAAGCCAGTTTAATGGGTAAAGAAAAAGTAAAGCAAAACAAAGGATGAATTCACTGCTTCCCATGGGCAGGCAGGTATTCAGCCACCTCCAGGAAAACAGGTTTCCATCACATCTGACAGTGACCTAGTGAGACAAATGCCATCACTCCAAGCATGCTCCCTTTCCTTCTTCTTCCCCTACTTTATATGCTGAGCATTACTCCATATGGTATGGAATATCCTTTTGGTCAGTGTGGGTCAGCTATCCCAGCTGTGCTCCCTCCCAGCTTCTTATGCACTTCCAGCCCACTCACTGGTGTGAGAAGCAGAAAAGCCTTGACTCTGTGCAAGCACTGCTCAGCAATAACAAAAACATCTCTGAATTATCAACTCTGTATTCAGCACAAATCCAAAACAGAGAGCCCCATAAGCATCTATTGAAGAAAATTAGCCCTATCCCAGCCAAAACCAGCACAGCCTGTTACTAAATCCTTCCTAGTACTGTTTTCATCACCTGCAAGAACAAAGTCTCCCTTTTCTCTAAGGAGCAGAAGCGCTCTTTGTCATACTTAGCAAGACTTTGGCACCTCTTGATATAGAATTGCTTTCATTCATAGCATGTTTGGTGTTTGCTCTTATTCCAATGAGAGCCACTCTTCCAATTTAGAAGCCACTCTTAAGGATTTCCCAGCAAAGAAAGAAGGTCGGGGTTATTTCCTTGGGGAAGGAGGGCAAGAGGAAGGTCAGAAAATTATTTAACAAAATAAATACCACACTGAATTGTCAGGAAAGTATTGAAGTGGAGCAGATGGGTTGTGTTTGCAAGCTCATTTGCATTATGAATACTTTGGCATCTCCAGGATTTTACATAAGCCTCCTCCTTAATATTTTGTTACTTTACAATCATCTGTGTGCTCCCTTACTCACAGACACATTTTTCAAAGAGACTGAATTCAGAACTAGTGAAAGATAATGCAACTACAGTAAAGAAAGATTGTATGTTTAAGGGTCTGAAGTCAGGGTCTGTGTCTATATAGCCCTAGAGTCATATCCTGCAGGGTCTATTAATGAGGGAACTTTTATACAAAACTTTCTTAAACCAGGAAAACTAGGACCTGAAACTTCAGTCCCACCTCATTTGAAGGAGGGGGGTGCAGGTCTCTATTGTTTCCACTGAAAAAAACCAGCAGTATTTCCTGTTTAAGAACTTGAAATTAAATTTAGCAAAAAGAAAAGTTATGGAGTCTATGATTGTGAAGATAAAGACCATAAAGAAGAATCTGAGAGATTTCAAGTCCACACTGCAACATTTGCTGATTCCATCCTTCTCAGGTTGCATCAGCAGAATGAGGTTCCTGAATAATACTAGAGTGGCGAAGGATGTGCATCCAAGACCTCCATGCTGCAAAGTTTGCCCTCTTAAGTGCCATATTCTTCCACAATGGACAAATTGCTAAGCACACAGGGCTCAAGCTGTGGGGACTGGGAGCAGGAGAGCCTTTGAGTACAGCACAGCAGCTTGAATGACAAATAACTGAGGAAAGAAGTGTGCAAGAAGGAAAGCAGGTGACCGTCAAAGTGCTTGGTGAGGTGAAAGGCAGATGTAAGAGTCCTTCATCACCTAATAACTCTGGGTTACTACAGGTGGACACTGAAACTTTGGACTTTAATCCTCTCCTTATTGTTGCTTCTTAGGTCCCACCAGACATAATCAGAGGTGAGCTCTACCAAGAGCTGCACCCATTTACCAGCTAATCCACCATTATCTGAAAAAAGCCTGCTTAAAACTAACTGGAAAGAGAAGGTAGATTGAGCCACAGCCTTTCAGGGTGTTTGTGATGCCTATCTGCCTCTGGATAAGGGAAGCAGAGAAAGAAAATCCCATGACTGCACATTGCAAGTTATGCCTGTGTTCATGCTTTACACTGCTGCAAGGCACATGGGTGGGGATCTGTGCCACCTGCTCTGCTCAAGAAGAATGACTGAACACATCCTGCTGCAGCCATTCATTTGTTTTCTAGTAAGAAAGTAGTCCATGGCAAACATGTCTGATTTTCAGTACAAAAAACTTCATCATCTGATTCACTGATTCAATAGGCTCCCAAATAAAATTCTGTGCTGGGGAGGGAGGTGTCTGGTCTTCATCTTGGCAAGCTTTTGACTTCTCTGCATACAGCTGTGGATGAAGCTGAGGAATTATTTTTGCACTTGCTTATGAGAAGAGCTGCGTGGAGTCTAGGATAATCCCCTCACATGAGCTACTTTTGCCAAGAAAAAATGATAGTTGGATGCAAAGTCATGTGTCCTGGGTTTAATAGCTCAAGTCTCAAATGAGATCGTATTGGTTTAGTACAAATGAACCTGCAGCTGAATTTGACTCCAAGGGAGGAAGCAAACTGCAGAAGGTGCCTAAGTTATGCACATGAACAGGTAAAGAAAATGGATCTTAACCCATAAGTTTCTTCCTTGCTCCCACCTGTGGCATCGTCTAGCAGCAGACCATGGAAAGTGACCTGAGGCTTGGGTGCCAAAGCAAGGATCCAGGATGGTCCTTGCAGACGCACCTACCCAGAACAACTTTGTACCAACCCAGTGAATAATCTCTTCCACATTCTGGAGCACTGTAACCTCCCAGAAGGGTGGAAAAATTATCTGGGATGGGTCCAGGGATGGTTGAGGAAACTAGGCAGAAGCTTTTTACTCCTTGCACACTGGTTTCCCTTCCTCTGCTTTCCACCCTAACTGTTTGCTTTGATAGCTCAAGCCATTGTCTCTCCTCACTGGAAGTGTAACGAGTGTATTTCTATTTGCAGACTTCTGGATGCAAGTCCTTCACATGTCTGTTCCCAATTAGTTCTTCTCTTGCAAAGGAAGGGAGACAATATAATGAATACATCTATTTTGTGGAACACAGTTTTAATTTAAATGTTTGCTGCTGTTGCCACCATTGGATTAAGAGAGCAGATCTTCGATAGCGAAGAGATTAAGTTAGTTTGTATCTGCAGAATGCAAGTGAAAGGAGTAATTGAAACCTATAAAGAGGGAAAAAAAGAGATCACAACTCCAGCATTGCAAATGGGGAGAAAGTGCTGCACTGCTATTGTCACACACTATTGTCACGTTGAATTAGATACATGAAATAAAAGCAGCCCTCACTGTGAATGCTCCTGTCCTGCTCTAAGGCTTGTATGTACACATTGTTCTCTGGTCTGGAAACAAGATCCACACTTGAAGAAAGTTCCTCTCCATATTGGAGAAATAAATTTGTGCTCAGACCTTCCAATGTTACTAAGACAAAGCTAAAAACACCTGCAAAAAAACCTGTTATGCCCACCCCCAAAGTAAAAACTCCATTCTGGCTTCCATGGCTTGCCACCTTGTGACTAGTGTATGTTCCTTCAGCTGAATAGACTTTGGGGGATTTACACCACATGAGAACCTGATCCTGAGAGCTCACCCTTGGTTGCAGCAATCACTGCAGGGAGGTGGGCTGGATTCCACTATGCAAAGGGTTTTGTAACTGGCTGTGGTGCAAAGGCTCAGCCTCTGCCTACAAAGCCAGGCTGAGCTGCCCTTCCTGAGCTGAAACCCAGGCTCAGAGGGGTCTGCCTTGCTCAGGCAGGATGTCTTTTCTTCTTTTTTCCTTTGGTATTTTTTTCTTCCCTTTAGCAGACAGAAGACTTGTTCATTTCCCATTCCTGCTTACTGAATTATTCATCAAAAATGTTCCACTGGTATCTTCTTTTCTGCCAGGGAGCTCATCATCCAACAATTCCTCTTCGGTCTTGACTTGTAATCAGAGCAATTAGCAACCCATTAAAGGTCCCAGCATGCCCATGTCTGTGGGGGTACAGAGTGCAAGTCAGGAGCTGGTCCACTTTGACTCCAAAAATCATGCAGGAGACCCACAGGATATAGTCTGTTGTGCGGAACATCAAGAGGAGGGGTAGGACGCTCAACATCCTACATTAAGAGGAGGGGTAGGATGCTCAGAAAAGGAGTATTCAGTACACACAGTGGGATCACAGAAGCAGCACATCGATTTGGTCTGATCTCAGTGGTGAGAATACAAGGTCCCAGGCTCTGCCTGAGAGGTGGGATATACTTCTCGTGTGGGCATTCAGCCTGCTCCAAACAAGGTTGTTCAGCTCCCAGGTGTATGGTACTTCCACCCCTTTGTTTGCTGGAAGGAGCCAAGGGGAACATGAAAGCCTGTCATTCATTTCCTCTGATGCTCTGAAAATGAGCAAAAATGGTAACCAGATGGCAGTGGAAAGCAGGGTAGTAGGGCTGGGCTGTTCATCCCTGCAGTGCACTGAGTGAGCCTGGTTTGGCGAAGTCCACAGTACCTTTGCAGGCATCTGATTGTTACTACTGCTCAGGACCAACACACTCTGGGGCTTCAATACCACACTTCTGCCTCTAGAAAAGCATTTTACCATGACTCAGGTTCCTCCCTGGTCACCATGAACTCATCAGCCCACAGGGGAAGGGAGTTTTGAGCCAAGATCTCTCCCTAGCTGCTCTCTGCACCAGTGATCAACTACCCAGCATGTAACAAGAAGTGGTGGATACCCTCAGTGTGAAAGGTCAACATAAGCACCATCCTTATAAATGTTCCCTTTAGAAAATATGTGCATGGATTTCCTATTCTATCTTCCAATCTGTGCCTGGGGCTTAATAGGTCAGGAACAGAGCAATTCATCACCTTTCCCCTCTGTCCTTTGCCTTCCTAACATACCAGAAATGCTCTTCTGCACTTCTGGGCTCTACCTCTGCTAATATCTCTGGAAAGATAATCTGTTGAGAAAGAATGAGAGTTATTAAATCAATAAACACTGCTAACCTTTCAACTGTGCCCATCCAAGGAGATCTTCTCACCTCTGCAGCAATTGCTTGCTTTAACAGATTGAAAGCAAAGTGTTCTTAGTGCATATGTCAAATAAGACAGGAAAAAACATGCTCTTTCTCTGTCAGGAAAGTGAAAGTGTCCATAGGGGCTCCCAGCATATTTCTCATAACTCTAAGACTGAAAGCCCTGTATGAAATTTTCCTGTGCATGCCCAGATGTCTTTACTGGGGGAGAAGAAATCACACTTAAACACAACCAGGTCAAAATACCTGAATAATGCCTTAAATTATTTTAATGACTTTTCCCTGAGTTGGGATTCTTGAGCAGGAAACATCTGCATTTTTTTTCCAAATACTCTTCTGGAAGTCAAAGTGCATAACTGCAGCCTGTGCTTGAGCCTAAGCCTGCCAGGAGGTGCAGTGAGCTGCTGGGGGCATCTTTCAGCTCCTCAGCAGTGTGGAGATGACTAAACATTTTGCTGTTCTCAGGAAGGCCAAGGTCTCTGATAAGCACATGGCAATTCGGCTTATTATGAATATCAGCAGAAATTGCACGTGCTTATCTCATTTTACGGTTTTAGCGAGTTTGTTTCTTTGGTCTGCACAAGAAGTATCTGTTCTCAAAGCCAAATCTGCAACGTGGCTCTGCAGTAATGACTGGAGAGAAAGATTTTGCTCATTCAGGAAATTTCTCCCTCCTCCAAATATCAACAGGATTCCTCAGCTTCCTGAAAAACACATGAATGAACTGTTAATAGGTCTTGGCTCTTGTGTTAGAAAAACATGACATAAATTGTATTTGGGGATCATCCCTGTTTACATGCCTGCAGGAACTGAAATTGCTTTCCAGAAACTATTTCCAGATAATACTAGTGTACATTCTCCTGACTTAAAAATAGCCAACTCACTGCTTAAAGTACAGGGTAAAAATCTTTCTATCTGTAAAACAGATGCCAGAAACTTTTCTTAAGTTGTCATGAGATCCTCCTAAAGCCTGTTGTATTTATGTTTATTATAGTAGAAATATTACTTTGAACCTCCTTTATCTTGCAGCAGGAATGGGCCAGGCTCCTGTGTTTTGTGTGTGTATGCTGTGTCAGTGAGAGACTGCAGGAGAGGGATTTTCAGGAGCAGTATTGTCAAAGTTAATCCTTTAGGGGGAAAAGTACACTGAAATCCACTGCAGCTTTAAATGGCATAAGTTTGTAACACAAGTGTTTGGGTTTGTTCTTTTTTTCCTTGCACATTCTGAGGAGAAAGCAACAAAAAACAAACAAACAAACAAACAAACCCTTCTGTGTGGTTTTTGTTTTTTGGGGTTTTTTTTTAAGAGCTGATACCATGACAGTAACATGCACAGTGGGCAACAGGGCAACACAAAACAGTATTTCCAGGGCATGAAGTCCTTTCCCAGCTTCTGTGGCTATGAGCTGCAATGCCCTACACTGGCTTATTTCCCTCAGCTTGGTCTGGCTACAGAAATACTTGATGTGACTTAGCATCACAACTGCTCAGGGGGTCTCAACACAGAAAGGCTGCCCCGAGCCCTGAGTCACATCCTGCACACGTCATCTGAGATCCACAGGCCATGCCAAAGAAGAAGTGATTTGTTAAATTAATGAAATAGCCAGTAAAACAGAATAGAGGTCCAGCAGTACTGAAAGCAAGCCAGATGTCTCTCAGACTTGATGGAGACAAGTTGTTGGAGCAAGCTGCATTGTGCCCGCACTCAGCCCTGGTGGGACTTGCCCAAGGCCAAGGACAGTTTCAACAAAGTGTCTCCCCTTTGTCAAATGCAAGTGCATTTAACAATTGCAAGATTCCACTGCCATGGTGCTCTTGAGCATCTTCCAAGCAGGGAACAATGCCCATATGCTCTCTCCTCTCTTCCTGAATCAACTGTAGGAGACACTGCCCAGAGCCAGTGCCCACTTCAGTCCCTCCTGGGGCTGGAGGCAGGAACAGTGTACCCAGGAGAGCCTCCTCTGCTGCCCTCTCCCCCCCTCTGCCAGGGTGCTGCCAGATTGCACACCCATTCTGGGGGTGATGGACATCAGTGTCACAGCAGTGTCTGTCACAGACACATCAGGGTGGCCTTCTCTGATGAACCAGGCACGTTTGCCACCATAAAAGTTGCCAGTCAGTTGGCTTGGCAGTGTCTCACAGGGATAAGGGGAGGTACAGGCTAGCACAGCTCATGCTGAAACCTTTCCAGACCTGCTGCCAAGCAGAAGCACCTCCAGAGACTCCCCTTCAAACAGGAGATCCACAAGAGCTACGTGCCAAGCTGCAATAAGAAACGGAGGCTGCGAGTTGTGTAATATTTACATTTAATACAATCCACTGACATCTGACATTTTTCTGGTAAATTTTACATGGGCCATAAACACTTCTGGATCGCTGAGTAAATTTTAACTCCTCTGAAGGTCTTTTGTGCTGGTGGTATCTGGAATGAAATATTTCTCTACCTTTTTCCCCCAAACCTCATCCATCCTCATCTCTTTGAGCACTGGGATCTTCGGTGAGACTCCTTATGCATCCTCGGTGCACCAATGCTCAGAAGTATCCCCCCTTTTTGTATTTTTGGTGTGATATTCCCTGCTATTGGTTTTCCTCCATGGTGCAAACAGCAGGCACATGGCAAACCCAGCTTTCCTGCACCCCAGCCCTCAGAGCAAGTAGCATCATCCCTCAGTGGGGTTTGTACAAGCTGTCCCCTTGGTTCCAGCAGTGCTACACTTTCACTTGGTGATTTGTACACAGCAGCCCTGCAAAGTAATGGTGTCTCAAAGAGACACCCTTTCAAAAGCAATAAAAAAATTTCAAAAACAGGGAAAGAAAATTAATTGTTGAGCAGACAGTCCACCTCTGGTAATGAAACACAAAGTGGAGAGACAGGGAAAACCTGAGTCAAATGCAATGGCTCCAGGCTCTGTCTCCAATCCCTTCCCCTCAGACCTTGGAAGGGGGCCAGCAGAACATCCCGGTATCTGAAACAGTATCCGACGCTGAAGTTCAGATCAATTTGCGCTCTGCAGCCTATTAACTTTTTGTTAATCCTCCCCACATTGTTTTACATCTCGCCTTGCATCAGGGACAAGGAGGGTTCGTGGCAGTGCCAGGGTGACTAATGGCGAGTGCCCCCTCGGAACCGGGGATGTTCAAGTTACAGGCAGGTGCGGGGCTTAATGGGCTCTGGCCATGCTGCCAAGATGTAATTGCTGTAAATCAGCCTGAGCCTTGTGGAGACAGTTCCCTGTGTTTTGAAGTCCATTTGCCCTTATTGCTTGTTCAGCTCCTTAATGCATTAATGATAAGACAGCACGGGGAATACGCAGTACAGCCTCCTCTCCACCCACAAAAATCCTGAAGCAATGAATCAATACTACGCCTATCTGCTCTGACCGCGGAGGAGAGGAATGTAGACAATGCTGGATGCAGGGGAGATCTCTTTTTCCAAAGGTTTCTTTGCAATCCCAGGGGAGGGTTACGAATCTTTAAGGACCGTGGAGGCTGGTTTGAAGAAATATTCCCCCAGTTTTCCACAAGACTGCAGCACTTCTTCCCTTGCTACCTGTCTGCATGATTATATTTTTATTTGTGCCTGACAGTGCTGTTCAAATACTTTTTGATTGAAATCTACTGCATTAACAAAAATTAAGGAGAGTACCACATAAGGACTGGAATGTTTTTTCTTATGTCTGGAAAGCTCAGTAAATCAGGTGTTAAGTGGTACTTCACGGCAAATAACTTGTCTCTAAATGGGCCAAACTCTTGACCTTCAAGGAGGTGACAGTGTTGGATCTCTGAGCTGATCCCGACAGGCAGAGGACAACTGTGGGCAGCTTAGAGAGCTGTCCTGATGCTCAGTGCCACCATCTCCTGCTGTTGGGGCACCCAGGGGTCATGGCATTGCTAGCCAGCCCAGGGCAATTGTGTGGGGACCAGGGAGGCAGGGAAACCGTGAGCCAGCCTGGGAAGCCAGGACAGCCAAGGCTACCTCCTCAGTCCCAGGACTGATCAGCTCCCGGGAAGTTACTGGGCTTGCCTGCCCACAAAGGAAAGAGCCCCAGTGCTGTGCACAAGCAGCAGCTCCCTTTGAGCTGGCTGAGTCTTGGCAGGGTTTTCTCCCCTCCACCCCCCTGATTAGTGCATTATAACTGCTTGACAAATTGCTGGTGCTCTATTGACACTTTTGTACTGCTGCTTTCTTCCCAACCAGTCAAGAGGATCCTGGCTGCTGGTAACAGGCGCTCCTGGGCATTGCAAGCACCAACTGATGCAAGCACCTCTCTGTAAGAATGAAAAATGTGGACATCCATGCAGAGACTATCATCCTTTTGATGCTGACATAGTTTCCATTCTGCCCCGTCTTCTCTTTTTCATGTAAAAAAATTAGAAGCAGGAAAACCAGACAGAAAGGGCAAAGAGGTAAAAAATCTCTGTCTGGCTGTTCTTCATTGCCTAACACAGATTAAGGCAATGAACAGCTTCTACCCACAGAACAGCTAGAGCAATGAGTTGCCTCTGCCTGTCTTAGTCTGATGGCACATCTTGTCCCTATCTTTGTCACCAGCACAAAGTAGGGGCTGGCCTGACCTGTACCAGAGGGAGAGCTGGGATGGCTCTCAGTGTGGGCACAGTCTAGCTTGTCAGAGTAACCCCTTCCCCAGCTCCTGCTCCCAGCTAGTGGAATGTGTGGTGAGCTTGGGAACTGGCTGTTCCTCGGGTATCAGCTGTGAAGCTGGCTCTGCACCGTCTCAGCTTGCTTGGGAGAAGGATGACCAGTTGAACTCTGCTTAGCTGCCATCAAAGAAGCAGATGAATAATGGGGTAAAGTCTGGGCCCTGTATGGCATGTCTGATGCAAAAAGGAGTCTTGATATCCTTGTTCTTTTTTACTTTGAAATATTTCTAATCCACTGCCTCTTGGAAAACTTTATGTCCTGGATCAATTTGTGTTCTGAGTATTACAATGTACCTAAAATGACTCTGCAATCTGGTGTCACAGGTAATAAAACTTATTTATTCACTCTGCTGTCCATTACTGAATTGCATGCATTAACTCCCCAAAACACTGTGGACCAGCTAGCTGGGTGGGTCCTTCCACAGAGGTCCATGTCTTTGGAAGTGAAGGTCAAGAGTTTTGTTCCTGCTGCTGCATATGTGTGACTGGCTGTGACCCAGGGCTGGCTCCACCAGTGTGTGCCAGCAGACCTCTACCTCTACTGCTGCTGCTGTGCCAGCAGAGCGACGTGGAAGTCAAGAGAAGCTATACAATTAGCAATGACAATCCTTCTGGCAGGGTACAAAGCAGAGAAGTCTTGTCACGGTGTGGCGTCGGCTCCCCTCGAGGCATGACTCAGCTCAGAGGATCTGCTGCATCAGAACATGGGGCTCAACAGGGCTTGGGCCACCAAAGATGCTGAGTGCAGAGGAACAAAGGGTTGCAGGCAGATGCCATAGAAGAGGGACAAATAGCCCAGCTTTGTTACAAACAAACAAACCAACAAACAAACAGTACAGAGATATAGAAAAGGGTTATAACTTACCCAGCGAACCCACTGCAGATGCAGATTTGTGCCTTTTAGTACATTTTCGAGTGCTTTTCTAGCCTAGTGCTAAATAACCCAAGATTTTACTGGTCCCTTTAGGAGAGGATTTCATAGTTCATGAAATGTCTCCACAAGGAATCATTTCTCATGCCTCCACCTGAATTTTCATTTGTGCAGTTTCACCCATTTCTCCCCATTATATAGCTCCCAGCCTTGCGTGGCCCTGGGGAATCTTCTCATTCCTAGGTGCCCAATCCTTCAAGTCCTTGGAGCCGACAATTATGTTCCCCTGAGATGTCATTTATCTGACTGATGTGCGTTTAGTTACTTTAATCTTTCCCCATAAATCAGCTTGTTCAACTTTCTCTGTTTCTCATTTAAGAGTTTTTCCCTCTCTGCCATCTTTCCAATATTACCGAGGCATCTAGAAGGTAATTTAGCACCATATTTTCAGCCTTGTGGGGGAGGACCATTATTTTCTTGAACAATCAGATGACATTAACTATAGGATAGGTATTTCTAGGCTATACAACTCACCACTACCATACGTTTTATGTCACTTATCACAGCTGGGTTTCTCTTTGCAGTACAGATTTCCCATTAATTACCCACTACCACTGACTTCACTCCTTAAATTGGACAACAGGTTCTGGAACAGGTTCTAACTTGTGTTTTTTGTGCATTACACCAGTCTAAATATTAGAGAAATATGTGAGGAGAAGATCATTAGAATCTGCTAATCTTGAGGCCTTTCTTTGAGGTGACTAAAGCCAGCCTTGCCTAGTATCCCATCTCCAACAAGGCTGAACAATTTGGCAGTTCCTGTGATCTTAACTGAGATGACTCTTTTCACAGATAAATACACACTTTTATTTTTTTTTCCCAAGTGCAGAACTGAGTCTGCAAAAAGGTACACAGGTCACCATTCTCCTCAGTTACAGGCAGCTGTAATAGCTTGAAATAGATGCTTAGTCTGGAAGAGTCCAGCAAGCTTCTAATATATATTCACACAGGACAAGGCTCACTCCATCACTGTTGCAAGCACAGGACTTGTAGCACAGAAGACCAAAAGCTACACAAATAGCAATATGCTTCAAGTAAGGAGCAATGAAGGACACTACCAATGTCCTAAATCCCACACCAGTAAGAAATTTGTCAGCTGAAAATGTCCAAATGAAAGATGGATCTCCATCCTTACAGTATTTCTAACTGTTCTTCGTTGTGTTTTGCCCAGATGACTTCAGTTATTTCATAAATCACTGCAGCTCCACAGAAGACAAGCAAGGCACCAAGACATGCCCTTGTTCTGAGATGAGCGATACTGAGTTGTCGTTTGGCACAGAGAAAGAAGAAAAGACTTTTTTGATCCTCTGCTCAAGGTGGGAAGTCTAAAGTCATGTAGTCAAATCTGTTCAAAGGCATCAGAATAAGTGGCCTATACTTACTCTGGGCATTTGCAACCAGACTTTTTGTTGTCCTTATCTAGCAAAGCACATAAACACCTTATGCGTGAGTACAGAGAAACAGAAGCAGGTTGATAAACATTGATAGCTCAGGGTCTGCTTCTCAAAATGTGGTTGTAATTTTTTTCCTTCAGTTGCTACCCTGTAATGTACTTCATGTCTATGTATGTATTTCTTCTGAACTGAAATTCCATACAGAACATCAACATTTATGCAGCAATAAAGTCAGTTTTTAGGCCAAGTGCTTTACATTTTACACAAAGTAAATAGCTGCAGACAAGTATGATGGAAAATGTAGATTATAATATGAAATTCTTGGGTGACTGACAAAAATGCAGCCCTTTCTGTGGAAACATGGAATCATGGTTTACATACTCATTGTATCATTGTTCAGGTTTCAAGAAGCCCAAAGGACATGGAAAAACAACTTGTGTCCCTTCGTACAGAAACGACCAATTTCTTTCCACAGGAACGCAATCAGTAGAACAATGAAAATAATTCATCAGATTAAAGTACTAATAAATCCTGTCCTGACAATTGGGTGTTATCGTGCTCAATTTCAGCTTAATTATTTTTGTATTTAATTACAAAATGGTTAATTACTTCATTTTAATTATGTATCTCTTTTAATTAGATTGAGGCTTAAAAACACGATAAGGCTGCTGCCACCCCACAGCCCTTCCATTCTTCATTTTATCTCACCCTGTACCAGACCCTTCCCCTTGCTTTGCTGTTAGTTTCCTATGTCAGCTCTCTCCCAAATCCCATGCATTGTATTTACCTTCACGTCAGCAAAGCCCTGGCATACAAGCATTGTGGCAAGGACAGGAGCCTGCACAGCAGGACGGTGTGTCCATGCTTCCACGGAAGTCTGGCTTTGCTTTCCTCACACATTTTCTTCTGCTGTGTGAGAAGTTCAGGAATGCCTTTGTTTTTAGGTGTTTGTTTTGGTGGTAGGCTGAGAGAAGTGTCGTTCCACTTTCCCCATTCCCTTATCAGATATGTCCCAGACTGCCCATCCCACAAGGCTGAAGACCCCAAAGAGAAGTACCTAACCTTCTCTTCCAACTACAACAATCTCTAGTTTCCCTGCTCCCAGCTTTTGCATTCCCCACACTACTGGGGAATTAAGTCAACAGCTCTCTTTGCATCACTAAAACAATTAATAGGCCTTTGAAATCAATGGGAATGTTCAGTAGAACACAAGAACTTGAGCCACCCATGCAATCCCACCTCCCAATCCTGCAGTTCTGGTGCATACTCTGCAAGTGAAGGCAATTTGATACAATGCAATTTGATGCATTGTGTTTGGGTTTTTTTCCTCAGCCCATCTGGGGAATTCTAATATCAGAAGAATTGCTGAAATACTTATGCTATGCTTTTGAAGAAAAGCAGCTTACATTTAAGAACTGGTCTGGCTGAGGTTTTTTAATGTCATGGCTTTTCTTTGACTTCCTGCTGCGGAAAAGGATGAGTTTCAGGGAGATAGCAATCTCCATGGAAAGTCTCTGATGGTGAGGTGTGTAGATGGGTTTGTGGCCATGGGAGAGCAGCAGTGACACACACCCTCTTCCCACCTCTTTCCCACACCTTCTCCTGTGCTCCACTCCAAGACCAAGCTAAACAGAGGCTGCCCGGGCCTGGCATCCCTGTCCTCAGGTCTTTCACGTTCAACAATTAAATCACAGATGAGGCTGGAATACTATTTAAGTAAAACTGTACCAGGCAGTTCACTTCTGCCTTGTGACAGCTGCACACAGAAGTGGTACCTAAGAAGCAGCCTGGTGGATTGGAAAGAAACACACACACACACACACACACACACACACACACACACACACACACACACATATATATGTGTGTATATATATGTGTGTGTATATATATGTGTGTGTATATATATGTGTGTGTATATATATATATATATATATATATATATATATAAAATGTGTGTACTGCAATCTTCTTCAAAGAGTAGTGGATGATTCATGCTAAAGAGAGCCCACCTTTCTCACAGGGCACTCACCCTGTACTTTGAAGCTGATAAAACAGTTTTCAGGTTTTAAGCAGAAACCCCTGCAATGTCACCAGTTAAAGCTTTCAGAGAAGACCCTGGGCTGGGAAGGAGGAGAAGGGGAATGGTGGTGATGATGGTGGCAGCAGTAGCAGCAGCTCTGCTCCCAGCCTCTGGCAGAGCATCCCTGGGCTCCCTGCATGCACAAGGGAACAACAGTGAGCACGAAAGCCAGGCTTTAGCTAAAGTTGTACTTTTCTCTGCCAACTCCCCATCATCTTGCCAGACTAAGCAGAGGGTCTGACTAGCCCCTGCCCATCACTGCTGGTTTGGGTCAGCCCATCCTGTAAGATGAGGAAGGAGACAAAGTTCTCAACTCCTTACAGATCAGGGCATTAAAATTCAATATTCAATGGGACTTCCCTAGTGACTTAACCATCCTGTCTTGTGGTATAAACCTTATGGCAACGCCCAGCCCAGCACAGGGTCAAGGACTGCAAAGCTGGTTTGGGGGATCAGAGGTCAGAGTTACCCAGAGCAGCCCCTTCCTGCACAGCCTGAAACTGCCTGCGTTTAGCTACACCATGGCTGCAGCCAGGCTGGCGTCACAAACAGCTGTAATCCAATTAATAGATGTGACTTGGGGGGGAAATGGAGAAAACAAGGGAATGTGGTGGTGTCGTGAGAGAATTTGAGTGGAACACTTTTTAGCCACCCTTTCAAAGAACTTCTATCAAGTGCTTTATTTTTAATGCTTCAATTTGCTTTCCTCTTCTTGATTGTAATACCCTTCTTGAACTTTGCAAATAAAATGTGCTTTCCCTTTTGATTTTTGTCATCATCTCCCTGGCAAATTATCAGACTTTTAATTCTAAGCCTCCATTTCACTCCCCCCTCCACCTTGACTACCAGCAGCGTGAGAAGTTAATAAAGTATTTCTCCTGGATTCCCTGCTCTCCAGTGAATCAGCACTCTGCTCACAGCCCTGGGCAAAGTATATTAGATGAGTTGTACTGCTTTTTCTCTTCAGGAGAAGAGGAACGAGATGTTAACCAAGGTCTGGAACCAGATAAGTCTATTACAACCTGGATTGTACTAACTTCTCTGCCAAAAGTCTTCTTCAGTTGAAGCAAGGTCATAACCCCGTGTCTGCAATTGCAAAATGTTCCTTTTCTACCAGTATCTCAAATGACTGGAAGGAGAAGAGATGCCTCTGGAAGAAAAAAGGCAGTGCTGGAAATTAATACACGGTCCTTAATGACAACCTACGACGAAGCTGTAAGTGCCTAGATGCTATCTATATAGAAACCACAAGATAAATCAGAGCCAGCGGTGCTACTTTCAGGTTACTACAAAGAATTGCAAAAAGAAAGATGATCCAGAATAGACTGGCCAGCAGAGAAACAGGCAGACTGAGCAGCTCTTCTCCAGTTGTGGTACAGAGAGGAGAATGGCTCTTCCTCAGGTCTCAGCCACTGTGCCTGCCCTGGGCAAACCCAGCCATTAGAGAGGATCCCTGCTTTAAGGCAGCCCCTTAAAGCCACTTCTGGGCTTATCACAACTGTTTAACAAGAGTAAAAGAGACACAGGGCTGTTCTATTGGCTGGTTGTTACCCACTAGCTGCTGGGAAGGCCAGGTCAGAGGCTTAATTTGCTTGGTGGTGGTGAAATTCAGACATGATACTGGGGATGGTGCAGGCACCTGGGACCCACATCTTCTGGGGTCAGCAAGAAATAGGAAATAATGAAGCCACCACAGAGCACATCAGCCAGACAACTTCACGGGGCAGCAAATGCAGCAAAGTTGGCCACATCCCTACAGATAGGTTCTCCGGGGCTGGGGAAATTGAACTTTTTTCCTCAGGAACATGAAGACATCTGTGAGGGCAGTTAATTGAACCAGTGTCACAGAAAATGATGTGGGTAATGACAGATAGTGTCAGCTCGTGCTGCTGTTTCAGTTACTGGGAAAAAATGAGAAGAGGGCAGAAATAGAAACAAATGGAAGAGAAATATCTAACAAAGGTCAGGGAGAAGGTTTTATTTTTATCTCTCCACCTTTCCTCGTTCAGATAATAAGCTGCCTGTGCCACCAGAAGGACCCTGTCCAGATACTCATCCTTGGCCTGGTTCTATGCTGAGGTCCTAGAGGTCTTGGCATGGTGTGTTAAACACTCACCATTGCTTTCCCAGAGCCTTCCTCTTCCTCTCATACTTAACTGGGGAGGAAGCAGATGCCAAGCACAGGCTGCCTTGGCATCACCCAGGGATCCCTCAGAGAAGCAGCACCCTTGGTATGCCTGCACAACACTCACATCTAGTGAAGAAAATGAGGTGACATTTGATCTCTGCTGCAACTATTGTCTAACTTCCCCTGATTTCTGAAGGACCAGGGTTCCACTCTGGGAAAGTTGCATTTCCTTGGCTGACACTCCTTGCACCCATGTTCCTTTGACAGTCATCTCCACGCCTTGAAAAGGGATGCTGAAGTCTGGGTGTTGTCGCACTGTACCTCCACATGAAACACTAAATAAACAGAATACTAAATTCTGATGTTGTGAAAGATAGCACAGAAGTACAAACTACTGAGGATTCTGTCTCACACTCACTCCCTGTCTGTGCTAGTCCTAGCACAAGCTCAAAGGAGATGCAGCCTGGGTAGGAGCAGGATGCTCAGGCATGTTCCTGAGCTGCCTGGGACCAGAAACAGGGACATACACAGGAAAAAGGGAAAAGCCACTCTGCCCTGGGGTGGCTGTGCTGTGCAGGGCAGAGGAAAAGGCAGACACCCATGGTGGATCTGGACCACAGCACAGCCTGCCCATGGGATATTGCCCAGCAGCTACCACTGAGAGAGAGCAAGAGAGTGTGGAGAGCATCTGAGTGAAGGACCTCAGTGGTCTCAGCAGCGCTGAGTGTTAGCCTTCTTCTGGCTCATTCTGTGATAATGCAGCTTGTGTTTTGGATGCTTGCTTGCACTTAAGCCTTTTAATCACTTGTTCATTAAGAAAAGGTTTTCAGGACACCTTGCTGAGAGGCAGCATTTCATATACCTCTGAGGAGAAAAAAAAAACCACTTAGTCAAACACTCAAACCACTCAGATCCTAATGATAGAATAGTAATGAGATTGAAGTGTATTATCAACTTAATGATAAACTAAGAGATTTGGCACCCATAACATGGGTTGTCTCTTTAAGCCCCTTGGCTAGTTCCTGAAGGATATGTAAGATGCAACTGGTGGGGGCTGGAATTAGGTTATTTTTCTGTTGGGAAGTAGGACAACTAAATTGCATTTTAAAAATGGTTTCATGATACATTGGAGGAGTGGTCCAAGGTGGCGAAAAAACCTCTAGACCTTCCTTTATGTCATGAGATTCATGACATGACGGTATCAGAAACTGAATTTATGGAGGGAAAAATCCTGATGGGGTGCATATTATTTCTTATTTACCTCTGTGTACATCAATCTTGGGGTGTAAATTGACATTCCTTAACTTGTGCTGGAAGAACTAATAGTTTTGGGTCAAAAGGGAGGTAAAGTCAATGACTAAGCCCAGCTTATCCAGTTATCCTGGATTCATTCTGAGCTTAACCCTTCCTTGAGAAGCCTCCTTTTGCCATTGCTAAAGGCCACCACTGGCAAACCTGGAGAAAGCTCTCATATAAGAGTCAGACCACCATTGTAGTTGAGATAGATACCTTTTTTTCTTTTTCTGCAAAGCCATCAGAATTTGAATGTCTTTTCTGTGCTATTCTTGGATCTTCACTACTGAGCAGTCAAGATATGAGATTGCCAGTCCTGCACTTACTGCAGACTTTTCTCTGGCTGTTGTGAAATGGGGAGAGATGCCCATGACACCACACCTACATGAATATTGCATTTGCTAGGAACTGATGCAGCTTTACATACTTATATACACAAACATATTGATTGGTCACATATAAAGCACAATCTAATGCAATGCCCACCTAAGCAATTTGCAATTGTTTTAAAGGATCCTTTTCTGACAGAGTGATTCATTTCTAATCCACACAGGCACGGGCCATTTAGAGTGTTTTGCCTTTAAGAATGCTCCTCAGCTTGGCCAAAAGGCAAACCAGCTCTGTTGGAGGCCCAGGGAGCCCAGAAAGCTAGGAGTAAACCTGGGCTTTAAAATCTCCATCTCCTCAAATATAATGCTATTTTTTGAGGTGAGCTCATCTCAAGTACTTGGAAGTCTGGCCCAACCATTTCTGGGCCATCCAGGTGGATAAGATGCTGTGAAATAACATGCTGGGGAAACCTCAGGAGGAAAAACTGAGGTGCGGGTGCCACATCAGCAGTGGCTGAGGTCTCTTGGTTTGTTCAGCCTGTTCAGGGAATGGCATGAAGCTGAGTCAGAGGAGGTTTAGATTGGATATTAGGAAAAGGTGCTTCACCCAGAGAATGCCTGGGCCCTGGAGCAGGCTCCCTAGGGAAGTTGTCACAGCACCAAGCCCAACAGAGCTCAGGAAGGGTTTGCATTATGCACGTGGTGTGATTCTCAGGTTATCCTGAACAGGACAGGAAAGTTGGAAAAGATGATCCTTAAGGGTTCCCTCCTGTTCAGAATATTCTGTGATTCTACAAAATCAAACTTGCATGAGGGCATAGGTCTCTGTTCAGGATGAAGGGTCATAGTCAGGAGGGCAAAATTGAAAGACTCTGAGCAAGAGTCTAAAATTCTTATCACAACTCCAAAATGCTCAGATAACTGCATTTTTTCCAGAGAGGGGGTTTCATTTTTGCTTAGACTTTGTGGTTTCAGAGTCAAAATGGACATTATGGAACTTTTTCACTAGGGGGAAGAAAACACATTTCAATCAAGCCCTACAGAAATGGGTGCCTTTGGAGCATCTAATTTAAAGCTGAGGCTTCAACTCATCCCCAGATTTCAGTCCTAAAGGACCAGACGTGTAAATATACCCTATTAGCTTGCACACCTCATTGTGGAGCATCAGCAGTGGCTCTCAGTGGCCTGGCATGGGCCTGATCAGATGGAGAAATGCTGCAGCTTGTGGCAAAGCTCCTGTGGGAGCCCAGGGAGCTGGGGGCACGGCTGGCATCCTGGCCAGGAGGTGCCCTGCAGGATACCTATGTCACTGGGCATCACCAGCAGCAGGGGAGGGGCACAGCAGCAGATGTCTCTACTAAGACATCTTCCCAGAAATGTCATTGATGCCCCACAGCACCCTGCCATCTCTCATCTGGGAGCTA
This sequence comes from Calcarius lapponicus, assembly GCA_039654755.1. NCBI lineage: Eukaryota > Metazoa > Chordata > Aves > Passeriformes > Fringillidae > Calcarius > Calcarius lapponicus. The sequence goes on along the minus strand of CM077464.1, from coordinate 44,109,502 downwards.
CAGTTGCAAACCCCTGTCCAGCAGCAGGGGGATGATGTGTGTCCACGTGCTCTCCAGGTATCACAGGAAGCATTTCTCCAGGCAGCAGACACCTCCTTCTTGGGTGTGCTGGTGATTCTCAGCAGCTCCCAGCACTCCCTGTCCTTGTCTGAGCTCAGGCAGATCCGGTGCTATTACAGCACAGTTCGGGGGCACCTCATTGCTTGTTTTGAAGGCCTGGAACTAAATTTGTCAGATAAACACAACATTATTGTCATTAGTAACGAATACAATAGACAATAATTTCACTCCTTGAAAATGAAAAGGCACAAGCTTTCCTAAGGTGATTTTTTTTCCCCTCAATCTCTTACATATCTAAATACAGACCTCTCAAAATCAGCTCTACCTTTTATGTGAATCACTTTAATAGAAGGGTTAAAAATGCTTCACACCATCGTGCTGTATGGGCTGGGGTGCATTTCTCTCACACACCAATGCTCAGCTTTGCACACTCTCTGAAGCTCAGAGGTCGGTAGGAGATGTAGGCAACATTTTTAAAGAAGAATAGAAGTCAATAAGAAGGGTAAGGGTTTTATCAGTTCCTGTCTTTCTTGCTCTGCTGTAATTACTGTTATTAAAGACTTTTTAACTACATGTTGTAGGATTCTTTTTTTTTATCTAGTGCAGATCTGGCACCCTGAAGGAGCCTGAGCCACCCATGACTGTTTGTCCTGCAGTACTGGGATTGTTAGTCCCAGCTCTGAACCAGGTGCCTGAACTGACACCATGCTCCTGCTGGTAACCTGAGGCACACTTCCTGCTTAAAAATTTGGATTAAAACTATCAGGTATTATTATCCAGCAGCTTTGCTGGATAATTAGAGTGTGTGCATGGGGAAGAGAGGACAGGGCACACTGCAGGAGCATGGGGAGCTGCTCAGACCACCCACTAGAGCATTCTCCTGCCTCCAAGTCCCCCTTTTCCAAGACCTCCTTCAAAAATCACAGGACAGGGAAAACCCCCACTGCAACTCTGCTTTATGGCTGATGTGTTGCTGCTCTCTTTTTCTACAATAAAATTAGTGGAGCAATAATTTGTGAGAAAATAGCATGGTGAAATCTGGAGCAAAATCCCAGTTTAACTGAAGCCAGCGAGGTTTTTGCTTCCTGCATAGCAGGAGTCCACAGGTCAGAGGGAGACAAAATAGAAGATGAGGAGGCAGTTAATTATTCTTGTGTTTTCCACTGGACTCCCCTCCCATCTTCCCTTTTGCAGCCACGTTCCTCCCTTGCTGCTGGAGTCCTGTCACGCTTACAGACAGGCAGACAAACCCCTAAGATGGGACCCTGCTGCTGGATGCTGCAGCCCAGCAAGGAATTTGTTTGTGAAGCAGATTGCTCAAACACCAGAGGAATTTTTACCTTCAGAAGCTGCTTTTCCATTTCTGGTCATTTGACACAAGATAACAGGAGAACAAGGGAAGGAAGAACTGCAAGCTAAACGTGCCTGGCACTAGGCACTGCTCTGTGCTCTGAGTGTTGGTGTAGCAGGAGATACCCACAGAGAATTCGTTCCCCCATCTGTTCCTCTGTAGATCACTTTAAAAATTAACTTACTCTATTAAAAAGAAAATGTGATTGTTACCGTTAAGTGGCTGCAGTACTAGAGATAATTTGTCCTACCCCCCTCAAATTATATCCAAATATGCACAATTAATAACACATTAACTTAGACAGGAATGAGTGAGAATAAGTTAAAATTTTGTTATAAATACATTATATTTTGTGTAATAAACAGATTTTTTTTTCCTGGCCCATAATGTTGCAGAAGAGATAATTCCTCCCTACAGCACATTTCACACTTACCCAGTTTCAGACAGATTAGCACAAATGACATTTCTTGCTCAACTCATCTGATTTTAGAAAGCACTCCTCCATCAAGCTACACTACGTTCAGATAATTATTCTATAAATATATTCTTAAACAAATCGTATGAATGGAGCAAAAATACAGCCACATCAGCTAGACACCCTTCCTGAGCCCAGCAGAGGATGCAGAGCACAGGGAGCTGCCAGGGTCCTTCCAGCAGTGGAGGGAGCAGACATCTGGCAAGGTCAGTAATTGTGCACAGTTCACAAATAAGAGAACAATCATTAAAATCAAGGGAATACAAATCAAAATAGGTTTTAATGTTTCAAAAAGCTCAAAGGAGACGTATAAATCCATGAATTTTTCATTAAGACTGAATCCATTGGAGCCCAGATCCTTCTTTCTAATAAATTCAGTTGTCAGATGCAGAGGCCTTTACTGCAAATGCTGACAGTGCTCTACCAGTACCCAGGTTAGGGTCTGCTACAGCAGCATTGTCTTCCTTTGTATTTAAATTGATCATGCAATAAAACCTGCTGCTTGAGCAGTGGGTCTTGCATCAATTAAACCATTTAGTTTTTCTTCTTTTTATTCCACAGCATATAAAAATAAAATGGCTACAGGTAGCATTTTGTTGTATTCAGAGCTAATCTGGGATCAGTTCTCTTATGAGAAAAAAACTGCCTGAAATGAGATGTGAGTTCTGCCTTGTTACACTCCAGAGCACAGAGCAGCATAGTAGCACTCCAGAGAGCCATTTTCCAAAACAGTTTCCTTGCAAGTATTACACTGATATCTGGGCAAAGCAAAATGTAGAAACATCTTTGTGCAGTTATCAGTAAATTTGACCTTGGAACACTGAGTTCTGTCTCTGTTTCACAGGATGTTTTAACCACCTTTGGATAAATCCTGCATGAAGTTTGCCAGCAATTCTTGTCCTGGCTGATGTTGTGTTAAATCCTTCTCTAAAAGCTTCTTTGCAAGAATGTCACTGCGGTTCCAAGTTTCTAACTTCTCGGATAGCATTGCTGAGATGCTAGGCCTGGTAATATCGATCCTTGCCCTTCATTAGCCTCCAACCTAACTTTCAGCAAGTTAAAAGAGGTCATAAAATCATAAAATGATTTGGGTTGGAAGTGACCTTAAAGACCACCTAGTTCCAGTTCCCTTGCTGTGATCAGGAACATCTCCCAGTAGACCAAGTTGCTCAGAGCCCCATCCAACCTGGCCTTGAACACTTCCAGGGATGGGGCATCCACAGCTTTTATGGGCCACCTATGCCAGTGCCTCACCAAGCTTGCAGAGAAGAATTTCTTCCTAGTAATCTAACTCTATCCTCTCTGAGTTTGAAGCTATTCCCCCTTGTCCTGTTGCTACATGCCCTTGTAAGAAATTCTTCTACAGCTCTCCTGTAGCCCCTTTAGGTGCTGGAAGATGCTCTAAGGTCTCCCTGGAGCTTTCTCTTCTCCAGGCTGAACAACAGCATATCTCTGTCTTTGTAGAAGAGCTGATCAGCAGCCATTAGCAGTCAGAACAGCATTTCATTCTCCAAGCTGTGAGCAGCCAGGAGTTTGTGACCATTCCTTTTCTGTTTCATGATTGAACCTCCATGCCTGTGTATGGATTGCTGTTCTTCACTTGCTGGTTCACCTGGAATCCAGTTAGCTGGTTGAGAGGGTGCAGGACCTGGTGGTAGTGCCCTTTGCTTCAAGCAGTGTCGGTACTACAGAAAGGTGCAGTGGCTTCCTGGATGGCTTCTATGGTGAGAAACTTAACTTCAGGATCTCCTCACCACTGATTCAGCTTGGACAGCACCTGGAAATTCAGCTAGGGAAGATATTTGGGATTGAGTCTTCATCCCACCCCCCATTTGCAAAAGCAAAGCTAAATTAACTGCCTCAAAGGTGCACTGGAGATCTGCACTGAGACAGGCTTGTAGTCCACTTTCTTATATATTATAATACATTTGAAGAACAAAGTACAGCTATTCTAAAAGGTATGTGAAAATTATTAGTACTCAGCTGATTCAGGAAATGTATGGAGAATAACTCTAATGAAGTCTATGACAAATAAAGATGCAAGGGTTAAAAATCCCTGTGAATTTTTAATCCAAGAAATAAAGAACATAGTGTTAATACAGCATAATTGTTTCATTAAATATTTAAAATATACCTTCCACACTAAATTAGTATTTTAACAAATATCTATTCTGTTTATAAACTTGTAACACATTTTATGAATATTGCATACAGGCAGGAGAAACTTCCTCAATAAAAAGAACTTAATCCTTACATATTCAGCCTCTTGATCGAACATTTCCCTTTCATGTCAGGATACATTTGTATAATTCATTATAATTTATAAATTTTCTACTTAGAGATAATGCAATTACAAATGTTTCTTGCAAATCTTTCTCACTGGCCTTACATACCGTTTCATTTAAATATTATTCTGTTATTTACAATTGCTTCATTTTAATGAGAAAAGATGTTCACAACCAATTATTTAATTGCATGGTGCATCGGCACACACTATTCCTCTCTTTCAAAGCAATTTGCATTTTGTGTATTTGGAGTAGATATCAGAAAACATTATTGTAATTTTCTCAAATAACATTTTTGCAACGTGCCACCACTTTGGGCAAGAGCTGATACAACAATGGAAATCAGCAGTCTCAGCAGCCTTACCAAGCTTTTATCCTCCTTTACTAGATGGAATAAATATCTTACTGTAAGCAGAACTTTATCTGGCAACAACTTTAATCCCCTGAAAACTGAGCTGAAAATGTTCATTTGGATGAGGCTCGTAAATGTGCCTCATTTTTCATGTTCCCAAAAGAGTGGGCAAATCCACCAGAAACTCTTGCTGTGAAGGAAAGCTTCTCAGCCCCACCATACCTCAGTAAAGACATTCATACAGTGCTCCTTTTTGTTATTTTTCTCTTCATTTTTTCCTTTTTTTCTTTCCTTTTTGACTCTTTCATTTAATGAAAGTCCAGGTTGTTAGAGGAAAAGGAGCTGAACAATGAAATCATCTGTAGGCAGACAGCATCTCTATAGCACAGCAACACCCTTCCACAGAGTTTTGGTGAGGGGTTTTCTTCACAGTGTGTTTTTGAGTTTTCTCCATTTCCACATCATTAAAATTCATATGAAATAGTAGTTGCAGGAGGCCATCTAACATTGCCAGCAGAGGTGGTATTTGTGCCTTGATGCTCTTTGAAACACAAGTGTCAGTTTTTCATCTGGTATAAAAATATCAATATGGATGCAATCATATTTTCTTAGACCGAGGGGATGTGCTCAGACCTCACTTCTGCAAATACCAAAGCAACTGGTGAACAGTATTACACAAGACCTCCTAAATGAATGTTTAATTTTGCATGGTTGTCTGAGCAATTGTTACCACTTCCTATGGGCTCATGAGTTACAAAACATCTTTAATTACTTCACTATATGACTGAGGTTTTTTCCCACTTGACCCCTCCCTCACTAATTGCTCCTCAAAATCCTGCCTGTCCTCATCATCAGTGCATGACTGTCTTATTTATTGCACACTTTTCACACCCTGCTCTGAAAGCAGCATTTCACAAACATTGAACTGACTCTCACGGTGCTTCTGGTGAGATGAATTATCAGTAGAGATGGTTATGCATAGAATGCCAAGACACACTGAGCAAACACTCCAAACTACCCACTAAGTCAGGATGGAGGATTTGAAATGCCTAAGGCTTATAATTTCATAGTACATCATATTTTCTACAGCACTTTATAGGCTCAGAAAACAGCTTCTATTGATTTCAGATGCAACTGTGCATGCCAAGTACTCCTGCAAGACCAATCCTGAGATTTTGAGCTGGGTACCACAACATGCAAATTGCCATCTCTGAATACCTTGGTTCATGTGCCTTTCCACCATCACAGAGGGTTTCTGTGTCAGAAAACGAGGCTAGGCTGAGATTCCAGGTGAGGATTCAGCTGCGCCATAGAACAGGCCCTTGTCTGCCCACAGTGCATCGCTGTGTGCAACCCATGTTCTGCTGCTGTGAGAAATGAGATGCAGAGAACCACTCAGCTGGTTTTGCAGCTCTGATCAAATCCAGAAGCAGACTCTCGGTGTACACAGTGCTGATCTGTTGCACTCCAGTTGTCCTTTAGAGACCTCAGTTTGGCCCTAAGATACTGTAGATGTACCACAACCAAATGACAGTGGTCCAGCCTGTCTTAGCTTTGTCAGCTTTCAATTTTTGTCTTTTCCTTTATTAGATTTAACACAGTTACTTTTTCATGTAGTCTTCTGCCTCCTTTTTCTGAGAAAGATATTAAAAATTTAATCCCATGATTTAGCATCAGATAACATCCATGTGGTCAGCAGGATAAGCAGTTAATAAGCAGATGTATCCCACAATAGAGGGGGTTTTTCATATTCTTGTACTTTAAATAAGTTTGGGATGGGAATGGCAAAAAGAATGCCCGGACACAAGGGCTTGGCCACAAAAAAAATTGTCAGCCCTCATCGCGAAGCTTTCAAAATTCAGCTGACAGATGTATGTTTTTCCTCAGTTTCTTTCTGAGAAAAAATTAATGAGCAGTAAACATCCAGCACAGAAAACAATATGCAAATATGCAATCATAAAATAATGCAAACACTTTTCTGTGTACAGAAAGAGATGTTTTATCACATAAAATACCAGCCAAAGGTAATGGCCCTAATGTCTTCTGTAAGTAGAATAGCCTCTACACTCCTAAATAGTAATTTTAAATAATAATATTTTCCAAGGTTTTTTGATTGATTAAATAACAAGCAACAAGCAGGAATCCAGAAAGATCATTGAAATAGTTGTAATCTGTTTGATATGCAGTCCTGAGACTGTGGGCAGGTGAGTGTGGCCCTGTTTGGGAGGGGGAGGCCAATGCCCTGCAGGAGCATCACCTCCAAGTGATCACTGAAATTCTGTTAATCTAATATTTCATGTTACACCTTTCTTTATGCCTGTAGCTCTCTGACCAACAGCATTAGGATAGATTTCCTGTAGATGCATGGCATGGACAGATACTGGCTTCATTGACATGATCTGTCTTCCCTTCCTGGTCCCCTACTTCCATGCAGGTTTGTGGAACCTACCTGCAAAACCTCCAGCAGATTTTGCTGGGAAAGGTTCAAAAGTTAAGCAGAGAGGGGAAATTGACATGATAAGGTCACAAGCATTTTTATGAAGGAGCTGGAGTTAGGAAGGTGTGTGCATACATGGTCACAGAAGAGCACTGTATGCAGAGCACAGCTGGAACAGCTGGAGCCATGCCAGTTGACAGGAACAGAAGATTTGGCACATAATTTGCGTGGTGTGCGAATGGTTTCCTTTTCTTAAAGCAGTGCAACACTTGAAGTAGATTTCTAGGGCATAATTGCTGTAGCTACTGCATGTATTTATTATCTTTGCACAATAACTGACTCCAAAGCTTAATAGAATGGGGTATCATTTCTTACACAATAGTGATGTCTTGTTAAATTATTCACATTATTTATTTGACAGATACTAATAACCGTTATTTGGTATTCAAGAGGGAGACAAAAATGGCTATTTGTTACATTCCTCCATTATCTAATATTCATAAAACCTATGTGATGCAAAATGTCTCTGACGGATGGCCGTCTAGGATGTGTTTACATGTTCTGTTTTATTAACAGAGAAAACAGCTACCGAAACTTATTTACAACTGTCTCCTGGTGCTCAGGACAGAAAAATTGATTTCTCATCACCGGTCCTCCTTCTTACACATTCAAAAAATACCCTGATTTGGAACCATATCCCGCTCTCACAACATTCCTCAGCCTTTCCCTTTGTGGCCGCCAGCCTGATCTCACATCTGCTAAAATGGGGGCATTGGATTCGTGCTCTGACCCCTCCACACAGGGCTGAGATCCCTCAGGAGGTCTCACTTATCCCAGAGGTAAATGATGTTGACATTTGCCTTCAGAGATGGAAACCTATTATATGAACATTGGCTGTGCTTTCCAGCCAGCCAATACCCCACCAAGAAACCGTACCACTCATAGGCTCAATTCATATGACAGAATGGGCTGCAGGCGGGATTTATTTTCCCATTGTCAGCTCCCATTGAGCCAAAGGGTATTTAAGTGTTTTAATAGACATTAGTCATGTAAATCCCCAGTTCATCAATGGGAAAAAAGGACTCTGAAAATTGTTAAATCTGATTTTCCACGCTTCACCTGCTGCTTCTATCACAATTCTTCTTTTTGTTGTTAAGTATGTTACTTTGTTTATTCAGATAAAATGACCTAAATATATTCAGTTATGCAGAACAATGAAGGGAAATCAAGTGTCCTCGATTCCTTGACATGCTCCTATGGAAATAACTGATTAAATCATTCAAAGCAACAGATTTCCTCATTCTCCATTTTAATCATCACATTATATACCACTACTGTTCAAGGGCAAAACCAGAAATGTATTTTTAAATGCACATCCAGCAGCTCCTTTGTTTGATTTAATCTTTTAAACCTTGCAAACAAGTTTATCAGCTGATTCTATAACCTCAAGCAATGATCTTTCTCTCTAATTAGCAAAACAGGACCAAACAAATCCCAAAAAAGAAGAACCATTCCAGGTTTCCCTTCCAGTACACCCCAATCAGGGCACAGAAACCAGGCTGTCAGCTCCAAAATGGGAAATTCTCAGATTTCTTTGAATAGCTTAGATATTTGTTTTACTTGCAGATAAGATCAAACTAAATATGTTTTATGAGCAGGCTGCAGGTTGAGATTAGCATTCAATACCAACTTGCAAAACCTGGGATCTTTTCTCCAGCAGCAGACACAACCCAATAAATACAAGAACAAGATAGGAATAATGCACTGTACAAGCAAAAGGGTGGTCAGGCAGCAGTGCTGCAGGGGAGGCTGTGGGCTTGGAAGGTTTTTCGACCCAAACATTAGTCCTGGTTGTGTGCTCTGCAACAGCCAAGACATGAAACCATCCCTCACAGAAGAATCAAATCCAGTCTTGGACACTGTTTCTAAGCATCCACTGTGTGTATTGTAGCTACAATATTTATGGGAAAGAACCCATTTTTTTCATTATTGTTGCCTCTGTATATCACATAGCACTATGGGGTTTGTGTTAAACTAAGGCACTTGGTCAGTGATGAAAAAGATGATGATGACATTTACTGACTCCATATCCCCAGTAAGAGCACTGATACATAGTGAGGTTTGTCCAATGAGCTACAGGGCAGGCGAGTCTCCTCTTCCTCAGGCCCTGCAGAGCTTGGTCTAGCTCACACACAAGGATGAGAGCACAACTCAGTGCATATCATCAACACCACTGCTACAGAGACACATCTGTGTGCTTTCCTAAACGATAAGCAGACACGTGGGTGACAGACCTGTCAACACCTTTTGGGAAAGCCAAATAAACTGTGACCAGAGAGTCATCCTCATCCACAGAGCTACCAGTTCTTCTGAAGGGCTGTTACAGATCTTTGGTATCAATTCAACCTGTCTGTCTGGTCTTTTTTTCATCACACTGCCTGACAATTTGCTTGGAAGGGAAGGAAGACAGACAAGACTGTGGTTTCCCAAAGCTCCCTTTTTTTTTAAAGAGAGTATCCTATTCACCACCTCCATTTCCTGGCACATGACTGATGGAAGGCAGGGGCTCCACATTGTACTCAGTAGTTTGGCAGTCTTGTAATTGAGTCTCCTTGGGAGCCCAGGCTGAACCCCAGCTGGGCCCGGTGATTTGTTGCTACTCATTTCATCAACTTGTTCTAAAACCTCCTCTTCTGACAGTTCAATCTGAGGCTGTTTCTTGCTCATCTCCAGCTGGAAAAAGCTTTAGCATGGAATGTCTCCTGAGGCTCCTCTCCAGCAAACACCAGCACAGAGATCTTGTCTGCCTTTGCTCTTATGGTCCTGTCATCTTTAAGTGCTCCCATTACCCCACAGTCCTCTCTAGGCCCTCTGTGTTGGCTGGCAAGTAGCCTCTGCCTGATGTAGCTGAAAATGGTTTTGTTGTTGCGTTTATGCCCAACAGTGAAATTATTCCACAAAAATCCATTTTGGCTGGTTTTACAATGGGTTTCCACCTGTTTGCTCTTCTGCTTTCCCTGGTGTGGACACAACCTACGCTTCTTAAGGACACATCTTTGACAGTCTATCCAGCTGCTTGCCTTCTGCCTGCTTTGAGTTCCTTTTAAAACATTTTCTGAAAACTGGAAATACCTTTACTGTAACTGGGTAGTAAGGTGCCTTTTGAGATAACCTGCAAGCATTTTACCCTCCTGGCTGTGGCTTCTAGCTCCCTTCTAACAAGCTGCACATCACTAGCACCTTTTGAGCACCCAGCTGCTCTACAGGCTGCATTGCTGCTGCACCTGGTGGACACCTTGAGCAGACATGGAAACCCACCTGTCTGCTAAACCGTCTGAGGATGGGCACCTCCACTTCCCACTGGCCTTCCTCCTTTGCTCTGCTGTGCCTGTAGTCCTTGGCAGGGGGGCTGGGGAAGAAGGGAAAAGACTCTCTTTCTTATTTACCTATCCTACTCTAATCCATCTGGAATGAACCTGGTGAGTGAAGGACTCTTTTTTTTTTGGAGGTGGGGACGAAGACTCCTCTTGCCCTCTTCTCCATCACCTTGTCTCACTCAGCCAAAGCAAGTGGAGTGACCAAGGCTGCCCTGCAGCGCTGTCCTGCTCCTCCAGAGCTCCACAGCACCATGGCCCAACAATGAATGAGACAACAGACTGCACTGCATGTGGAAACTGGCTCTACTGTGAAGTCTGTGGTCACCGCAAGCAATTACCTCTTCACAGCCTCTAATTCTGACTCCTGTAAAGTCTTCTTTTATGATGCCTGCTCACTAAATATTAATCTTCAAAATGCAATGGCTCATCTCTTAATACGCATGTGACTGGACTCATGCCTGTGTGCTTCCTGTGCATTTCACAATGCAATAAAAAACCTGCTCCCTGCTCTTAATGACTTTGTGATTTATTGACTTGCCCATCTTTCCTCACTTCAGCTCGCCAAGCTTTATTTATTACTTTTGTACATCAGTGGAGGGAAATAAACAGCACGCACCCCACCTTTGCAAGCAAACAAATGCCTGATGGTGATACAAAATCATCATTAAGAAAAGTCCTTCCTTGGAGGTATTCACATTCACTGCTTTTTTGGCTGCTTCCATAACCAGGCCTACTAAACACTGAGTAATTATCCCTGCTTGGGATTTCTCCCTAATGCCATTATCTCTAACAACATTGGCAAAGATTTTGCTTCATGTACAGCCTTCACTGATCATGGAATCACAAATACATTCACACAAATTGTCTCCTGCATGCTGGAAGAAATGTCTTGGTGTAAATTGCTGAAATTCAAAAAACTTTCAGCACAAAATTTCTCACAGCTTGTACCCTCATTATCTCTTGTGGTTATCCACAAAGAAAACTATTCCTCTTTTCTTGAAAAGAGCTGTGCTTCCCAGCTCTGATCCCAAACCACACTTCCGTTTTCCCCCCAGAGACCCAAAGACCTAAACTGTCTCTGATTTCACAAGTCCTGCAAAGTCCTTCTAGATTTCTGGGAAACCTTGTTTGTTCAAAGAGATCCTTCCCTGAGTGATGTGGACATGGTGCAATGCTCTCTGTGCTCAGTTTCTCTCTGGCTATTCCTGCACTTCATGTCTGCTGGTTAGTCTTGTGTGCATGAGAAAGGGAATCAATAAAAGCTGTTAATCTACGCCTCTAGCATCCCTTTGCTCTCACAATGTAACAGACACTAAAAAATAAAGGGCCAAGATTAAGCAAGTGTCAGGACAACTGACCGAATGGGACTCTCAGCAAAGAACAGGTGAGCCAGCTCCAAAATAGGAGGAGGGGGGATCTGTATCCTGAAAAATAAGCAGTGGCTGTGGGGACAAGCAGTGCGAGGCGAGGTGCAAATGCTCAATGCTTCTAGAAAAAAATGTCTGCAGCCTGGGATGGGTCCTTCAGAGAAATCCAGGAACCCCAAAGCCAAGGATGAAACAGTTATCTATTTAAACAAAAACAAACAAACAAACAAAAATCCCCCGCCACATCTGTATGCAGCACTGATGAAACTAAACTGGAAATATTGAGTGTATTTCTGACATCCGTGTTACCAGAAGTCTTTGGGAAAAGTCAGCAAAGATGTAAAGAAGCAAGCTCCAAACCAACTGGACAACCAGGGAATGATTCTCTGGAGGAAGTCTGGGAGTTCAATCTGTCTAGCTCATCAGAAAGATGACTGAGGAATGATTTGATAGACAGCATCTTTTTCCACTCTAAGGGAGGAAAAATATTGGGCATATAGGAGTTCTTTTAACCTCATGGAGGAAAAGGACAAGCAAACATCAAAGACTGGATGGTGAGATCAGACCTGTTTAATCAGAAATATGGCACACATTTTTAGCACTAGGGTTGATGGGCAGTGGGAGCAAACTGCCACAGAAAGTTATGGATTTCCTCACCCTTAATTATTTCAATGAATTATTAAAGTCCTTCTGAAATATGTGCTTCAGGCAAACATGAACATCCTGTGCTTCATACAGAGATTAAATGTGCTACACTGAGGGGCAGAGGAAGCAAGAAGAAATGAGAGTTGCTTCTGGCCTTGGGCACAACCACCATGACTAACCTCCTTCATGCTCTTAGGGGCCCTGATGCCCCTTCAGAGGACAAAGACAGATTTTTCTGGGTGGCAGTGGTCAGATCTGGGGGCCTGTTTATTTCTTATACAGGGGGGCTCTGGTGACTCTGCTTCTGGACTTCTGTTCCTGAAGACCTTTGGCAGCACTGCACAAGGCAGGAGAATATTGGTTTTGTTTGCATCTTGGTATTTGCAGAAATGTCTCATCAATTAGCCTTCCCTTCTGACATATGTCCAGTCAGCTGTCACTGATTGAATTATTGCCTTCTGGATTTTATTTCCTTTTTTTTTCCCCCTACTAAATAATCCATCTTGCATATCTGGTTCTGTAAAACTAGCATTGTTTCATAGGATTTTGCTGGCATTTTCTTGGTTTCTCTTTAAAACTCTCTTAACCACCAACATGTGTCAAAACTGGTGTCCACAGGCTGCTGTTGGATACGCTCAACCAACACTAGCTGGCAGAACCACATTTCCTGCATGCGTTGGCATATTAGCCTATAGAGTTATTCATACCAAAGTGTATTTCTGCTGCTTAGTTGAAATCCTATCATCTTTACCCTTGCAGGGATTTTCTTGGCTGAAGATGCAGTTATTTTTGTCATTTTCTTGCCAGGCACAACACAAAAGCCTTATTGACTATTCCTGCTGGAGCCAAAGGAAGATACCAAGCAGAGTTTTGCTTACCTGATAGTCTTCACCTCATAAAAGACTTAGGCTGATACCATTTTCAGCACAGTGGGAGCCAGGACTGCTGAGAGCCTGGGTTAGTCATACCAGTTTTTAATTTTTTATTATTGCACCTACTACAATTCATCCATTGATAAAAATAGTTCTTTGTGCACACACTTCCCATCCTGTTATTTCCAGCTTTGGGCAGTTAGTGTCCACAACCCTGTGAACTGGGAAGCGTCTATGGGAAAACAGTTTTCCTCTTTTGAAAGGCTGAGAAAGCTGAAGCTGTTCCTCATCATGCAGAGAAGGAGCTTGGGAAAAGGTGTGCCAGAGTGGGGAGCCCAAGGCTGCAGACAATCCATGGATGCTCTCTGGGATAAAACCCCTGAGAAGGCATCTCTCTTGCACAGGAGGAGATGCTTTGCTCATCCTGCAAGCTCACCTGGGGACCTTTGCACTGTTTGGGCAGCTGACACGTGCTGGGGACAACCTTGGCTGCAGTTCTCTGCTGTTTCTCAGATGTTGTCTTGTACAACCTCCTGATCTATACACAAAATCCCCTGGCTGAAGCTGGGTGGTGTTTCTGAGCCCAGCAAACTGCTCCAGCCAGGGCATCCACTTCCAGCTGAGCTGGTGAGAATGCAGGTCATAAGCATTTGCATTGTGCTGGTCCCTCAACACCTGCACAAGGATGGGTACAAGTCCTCTCCCACTGAAGGCAGGAGGGAAGAGGAAAGCTTAATATATGGCACTTGGGGCAATATATGCCATGTCCTTTGCTTTCTGGGATCTAGCCAAATGAAAATACTGTAACTTGGAGCTGGGAATTGCTGGTGTTGGCTCTGAACACAAGGACAGACACAACAGGTCAGAGGAAGGTCCCCGTGGTTTATGGCAGAAGAGCAATGTAGGGAAGTGCCTCTCCTTTAGACACTCAGCTGCCAGACACCGACAGCTCAGAGGGTACCTGAGGCTCAGCTGCTGCCTTCATATTCAACAGCCTTTGTGGGGACCTCTCCCCATCAATCTACTTTGCAATCCATGTCATTTTGGAGGCACCATTAAAAATTTCTGCTGCTGCAAAAGCTACCACAGACATAACTCTTGCTTTGGAGGCAAACCATTCCACTAAGACTTTAAGCTGTGGTATAAATTACAGCAACCTTTGGTCCTTCCAACGCAGCAGGTGGCAGAGGAAGAGGAAATTGAGACTCGTCTCTGACAACCACCTTCATTCCCTTTGCTGAGCCGCCTCCAGCTTTGGCTGACAGTCAAGCTCTGCAGCACAAAAATTCTGAGACCTTGTACGTGTAGCTCACGTGAGTAGCTCTTCCTCCAGAAAAAAGTCCCTTGTAAGCCAGGGAGCTGGCCCACAAACAGGTTTTCTTTTCATCAGAAAAGGTTGCAGTTTCAGGCTCTAATTTGTTTGATAATTTTTTTATTGTGCTGGCCAACATGCTAAAAAGAGATTTATTCATGAAAAGGACAATGTCAGCATCTATTCCCTGTGCAAACAGATGAGAAAAAAAAATCCGTAAACAGCAAAAGTAAGAGAGAAAGCACAAAGAGCAGCATACTAAATTACCCCTGCCATGTGGGTCACTTTGGAGCATGTTTTTATTTTATTAAACAGCTCCTGCACAAAGTGTGTTTTTGCTCAACTAAGTCATAGTAAATTGAATATTAAAATGATGCTGAGGCTCTTAAGTGCTGGGTGCAGGGGGAGAGCGGATACGCCCCTTTTATTCCTGGAGTTATTGTTTTACAAATATAAGGTGCTGATGACACTGTGTGTACAACACAGATAGGGCATAAAAAAATCACTGCAGTGGCTTGATAGGGATGATCTGTAGCTGAAAACCCAGTAATGCAGAGAGTAGGTGAGGCAAATGTGCTGAAATGTCAGGATGTGGAATGCCAGGAGAACAACCCTTAAAATAGTTGCACCAAAAATAGCCTCTGTGGACAATAGGAGGGGGGCTCGCCTTCATTTATTTCTATTACCAGCTTCTTGACATGCTGTCCCTCGAGTACTCCTGGTCCCAGACAGTGCAAGGGTCACTCCTTTGTCCCACACCTATGAGCCACTGCTGCAGTTGCTGCAGGGATGGGAGCACCCACCAAAAAGCAAAGTGTGCTGGGGCTGCCACTGCCAGGGGAGGAGACAGTCTCCTCATGTGGCTGGCAAACATTCCTGCTAAAACTACACCTCCCCAGAAGCTTCAGAGCAGCTCTCTGCAAACAGCAGCAAATCCTCTGACAGGGCCCAGAGGAAATAAACTGAATGGTGCCTTGCGAGCTGGCAGGGTCTGCACAAGAGCAGGGGACAAGCAGTGATGGTGCAGCTCTGGGGGGGAAGCAGACTCCTACCCCCCCCATCATGCTGTCCAGTAACCTGAAAAAATCACCTCTTCCCAATACATCTTCCCTGCAAAGCTGGGCCAGACATCAGGAACTGCAGGTGGTGCCCACAGAGCCATCATTTCTCTGGGCAAGAACTCAGATGGTTCTGGAGGAAAAGCCATACCTCAAGGCTCAGTTGGCACACAGGTTCAGGGCGACTCCAGAGATGCTGAACAGTACCAGTGGGACCTTAGCAAGGCTTAAAGGGAAGGACCTTAGGTTTCTTCAGGTAAAAAAGTTAAAAAAACAAGTGTGTAGGCAAGAACCAAGCCACCATGTGTCTGAGCACAATGGTCTGAGGACTAGTTATGCCAGACTTAGCTCTCAGTAAGAGGCAGGACCCAAGGCAGGGAGGGAAAGCCTCAAAGGAGAACAAAAACATAGGAGATACTCACATTTTGGCATGCAGTGAAGTGCAGCTATGTCAGCAAAACTTGTTTTCCAATGCATGCAATGAACATAGGTGGGAATTCAGTGCTGGATTTGCAGCCAGCAGCTTACAATTCAGTGTGATGACTCAGGACTTTCAGTTGCTCTGCAAGCAAAGGCTGCTCTGAACTTACTCAGAGAGAATTTCCATTTTCCATGACAAGAGGCCATGTCTCACTCTCCTAGCTCTTTTCCTGATAAAGCTGATATTGCTAACTCACAGCATTTCAGAGATTTTGCATGCAGTCATCATAGCCCTGAAGTGCCATAACTATTGTTTGTTGGCTTTATAGTCACCGTTTCTGTTCTTAAAAGTGATATTGTCACAGTTTTTCTGAAACCTATTATCTGATGCTGTGTCTGCCAGGTCTCCCTGGGATCAGAGGGTGAAACAGTCATTCATTTTGTCATACCCTTTCCTTGGGATGACATGTTAGAGGCGACTCCTACTCCTGGTTTTGGTTTTGTAACAGGGTCGTGGTGTATTTCTGTGTTCTCCCTCTGCAGCATCACCCTGTGCAAATCCAAAGGGTCCAACTATTCCCTGAAGCAGAGGGTTCCCAACACCTCCAGTGCTTTGCCTGCCTCCAGGTGACAGCAAAGATGGAAGTGAGATTTATTCCTAGGTCAGGGGTAATTAGGTAACACGGGGTTTGGAATAAATGAAGCATAAACAATTCAGGTGTTGGTAAGTATGACATGGAAGTAAATCTGAGGGAAGCTTTGACTCTTTCTAGAGCTGAGTGAACACAGACATTGAAGTGCTTGGGAAGGTACAGGAAGGAGGCAGATTGTAGCCTTTGGAAGCATAAATCATAGACTGTATCTATCTTCTCCAGTCATTAGGAAAAAAGAATGAATGACAGAAAAAGAGAAAGGAGAGTAGGTCAACAGAGAAGGGTTAAAGGTTAATTTCCTGATTGCTGGAATATGAAAGGTAATGGCCCCAGATGCCTGTGAATTTCCTATTTCCTTTCAAAAGAGGCATCATCATTTAATGCACTCTTTTATTGCCCCTTTCACATCAGTTTCCCCGTATTCCAAAGCAGTCTTTTCTTCTGCTGTTAAGCATTACATTTCACATACTGTGGACCTTGATGGTTTTGATGTGCTAGGTAAGGGCAGTAAATCTCCTAGAAACATAACCTGCTCCGGCTGAAGGTAACGGGAGTTCTGCCACTGGTGGCTGTGGCAGTGCGGAAGGTCCCCTTCTGATGACTAATGGCATTAGTCACATTTTTACTGGAACCCCTTGTTTATGAACAATTCCAAAGCATTTGTTCAGAGAGCTCAATTTAAATGCAAACATTGCAGCTTGTGTTCCATTTTATGACATCATGAGCTCCTGAACTCCGGTTTATGTCACCTGTAGTCTGCAGGCTGCCCACTGCTCTCATCTTAAGTGGGGGATTTGCATTTTGGAGGGCAGGTGGCATACAAAGGACTCTTTCTTACAAACACTGTATGGGAAAGCACAAGAAGCAGTCTCTGTGTTAAACCAAAGTTTTACAAGGTTGAAAGCTTACAAGGTGATGGTGGCAATCATGATCCCTACCTTGTCATTTTCTACTGTTATATGAATTTGGCAGGCCCATTGAAAATGATGAGCATTGACCCCCCAGATTCAGCCAATTCAACTCAGACATCCTTCAGTAACAAATTAATTTTTTTAGGTCTCCTGCTATGGCCCAGCTCCATCATTCCCCGATAGAGGACTAAGGACATGACAAGGGATGTCCCCTGGGCCGCTCTGCAGCTTTGTAACCATATGTGGAAATCTCCCCCAGGGTTTCCTAGGTCCTGTCCCATAGAGGGTTGCCAGACCCACGTACACTGCAGAAGGGTCCAAAAAATAGTCCTTTCTGGAGTAGAGGGAAGGAAGCAGAGAAGGAAGCTGTCTCTTCCCCAAGCCCCATGGGAAACTGGCAAGCCTCTGAAGGTCTGGGCTGCAGTCTGCTGCTTTTAGCACTTCTATTACTGCAAGTATGGCCCCATGTGGGTACTAGATGGGCAAATCATTTTGCTATGCCTTGATCTCTTAGCTGAGTTCAGGGCCCCATTCTGTGTGTGATTATTTTGTGGTCACTGGTGCTTAGGCCCTAAAGACACATGGCAGAGCAAGGCAATATTATCTCTCTATTGCAGAGAAAAGGGCAGGCAGCTGACAGGAGAGCAAGGCAATGGTACCCACAGCACAGGGCAAAAATAAAACCATATCTACAAAATGTGCCCCCAACACAACCGCAAGCTCACCCTTTGTCTTTGTAAGGCTTTTCAAGACAAGCTCTGCTGCTCAGAGAGAAGAGCCCACAGAACTGCAATGGGTAAATGGGGTTTGCCAGCTCCCGACAGGGGTAATACAGCACCTACCCTGTTCTGATATACTGCAAACAAATCAGGGTTCACCTGCTGCTTTTTGGAGAGGAGCTTGAAGTGTCTGGGTAATCAGAAGGCAGCTCTGAACATGTTGTGAGGGTTGCCTGATGGCTGAACTGCCACATCTGCCTGCCCCTTGAAGGATGCTAAATGATGACATACAGATCCAGTGCATGCAACTTACTTTTGTATCCTCCAACTATGCCAAAACAGCATTTTCACTCCAGCAGAGAGCTGGGATCTATGTAAACAGGCCAGTAAATGGAGTTACGTGGTATTGGCATTTCTCAGAGCATCAGACACGGATATTGCCATTTTTTGAGACGTGGGATGTAAGATGAATAGATTTCATACCATGACTTCCAAGCCTCCATACTAGCACTTCTGATCAACTGCCCTATTCACTGTAGTTATGGAAGTTATTTATGTTAAATAGATTAAAGGCTGAGCAACTTAGATTTTCTCTGAGTGATTTGTTGTTTCAGCTTCTTTTATGTTAACATCTGTTTGCATTAGTGCGGAAATACCATTCTTGCCTTCCCTTGAGAAAAAAATCTGCTTGTGGACTCAAGTTTATCTACTTCTCGTTAGAGTAGCAATGTCTACTGGGGTGGGGCCAAACAGGCTGGTTCCTGGTGGCCATTACTCAACAAAGCACTTAATTCTTTACACACCTGGTGAGAAAAAGTCTATGGCAGAAGAAGCGAGAAAGGCTCCATCTTCTCCCACAAAAATAATTTTAACAGGCTTTCAGCCTAACTCTTTTCCCACTTAAGTCACCAGCCTAATTCCTAGAAACGTACCTTAAAAGCCATTTTATATACTGTAAGTTGCAAGACTCAAATGTAATCAACCCCTGCTATTTGCAGCCTTGCTATTCATTGGCATTAGAGGCAGACTCTTTGGAAACACTTCATAGCACTGTTTAAAGACTTTCAATTTTCTGTTTTGTGTAATGTAACCTAATGTATTCAAAAGTGACTCTGAAAGTATTCTTCTACCGTAAGTATAATGGGATGATTACATTACTACGGAAATTTGGGAAATTTATACAAATATGATGACAAATTCTCTGTTTGACTCAGGCTGCTTGCGCATGTTTTCCCCCTCTCTCTCTGCATGCCCCGCCTCTTGATCTGTGCTAGGGATGGATTTGTAGATTGGTTCTTATTTTGGAACAATTACCAAAACTTCTGTAGTAAGAGTCTCTTAGGCAAGGAGGGAGAAGCTACAGGTGTCTCATACTCAAGAAGGGACACAGCCCTTGCTCTTCACTGTCTTTGCCGGGCTTCAAAGCCCCGCGTCCTCACCATAGGCAAATGTTTAATTCCACTGGCTGTGCAGCCTGGCTGGGAACATCTAAGCCTGGGATGAGGCAAAGATGTGGCAAAGGGGTGTTTCAGGTGAAGGTGAGCCAGAGCCTTAACCTGAGTACTGCTAGGAGTGGAACAAAGCAGAGTTTTATATTATACTTCTTTTGTAACCTGCTCCTTTGCTGCTTCTTAGTAGTGCTAAGGGTTTAGAGCATCTGTGCACCAGAAAGCTTTCCTAAATCAATAGTCTCCTGCAGCTACATAAATAGCTAACTGGAGCAAAGATGTTTATTTTTGAAGTGGGAGATGTTGCTCCTGCGACAATGTTTTATTATAATGATTTTGATCCTCAACCTGCAATCTTTACACCAAGACAAGACTCCCCTTGATTTCAGTGCAAGCTTTGTCTGACTAAGGATTTCAGAATTAGCTCTTTGCTTTTATTTTTATTGAAAAACAAGCCTGCACTTGACAAGGAAAAAACAGTAAGTGGATCATGTCAGAGAGACAAGTTTCTATGAGAAATTTCTAGCAGGAAAAACACAGCTTTTTGATTACATGGCAGGAAGCTGCAAGGTTAAAGCTTCAAGAGTTTTCTGGGAGAAAAAGATGCTAATGCACTAATGTGAAGGGTACCTATTCCATCAGGGAAAAAAGGTGGTGCAACCCAGCATACACCTCTGCTTCCTCTCTGTCAGAGACTGCACAAATCAGTAAAGGTTGCAGCAATGAAATTAATACAATATAAACATTAGAAAAATATTTCCACAAAAATTTAAAACATCCATGGAAATACACACATTTTGATCTAAGAATTTGATCTGAAGAATACACGTCAGTCTAGAGGTATTTCATGCCACCAAAAGGGCCCTAATCCCAAGGAGGATATAATCCTACACAGGAGTAGCAGCTCTGCACCAGCGCACTTCCCTCCAGGAGAACCACCTAAAAACGTGCCATTTGCAGGGAGGAGCCACATGACAATCAAGCCCTGCAAAGATGGGGAGCACATAAAGCTCTACAGTTAACAGTAATTGCAGAGACATGGAAATGGTAGCAGAGGGGCTGGGGTGTGCCTGCCCAGGGTGGGGGGCTGCCCACCAGCCCTGCTGTGGGGTGCAGACAGGCAAGAGGAACCAGGGAAGCGGGGCGGGCACGGCTCTGCAACACTGGGAATGGAACAGGCAAATGCACAGCTGGGGCTTCACTCGGGACTTGTCCCCTGCCCCCCCGGCATCAGTGGACCCCAAAAAATCCTAGGACAAGATGTCAGCAGGGCAGGGGCATCTACTGCCTGGTCTGGTAAACAGGAGCACACAGAGTGTTTGGATGGGGTTGGTGATTGGGTTTTTTTGGAGGGGGGAGTGCAGTTTGGGAGTGATGGGGTTTTTTCCTGCTTTACATACAAAATTTCCCCTGGAAGCACAGGGCTGTGAACGTGTCGCTCAGCCCGCAGCTGCTTGCCGAGCCCTGGTATGCGCTTCAGTGCCCGCTGATGCAGGTGGGTGCTCCCAGAAGTTTGTCCCAGCCCTCGTTTGTCCGAAAGTCTCGTTTGACACAAAATCGGGATGCAGGCACAGACACAGCAAGGTGAAATGCGCGGGTGTATTCTCCAGAGGGGTGGGGGCGGTGAGATACCACACTGGAGAGCAGCAGCCCCGTTGCCCAGAAGAGGGGTCAGGAGCCTGAATTAAGTAACTCGGTGTTCCCAGGCACCAGATTTCAGGGGTGGGGAGCAGTGCCAGCCAAGCCTGCTGCTTCTCCAGCTCTCGGCGTGGGCAGCAGGCAGGAGACAAGGACCCTGGCAGGGCGGGTGCTCCCCCGCAGAAGGCTGCACCAAACACTTATCTTCAGAAGCGCAGGTTCACCAGCATCACGCTGTAAAAGCGAGCTGTCAGCTCACCCTTACCGCAAGCTGACAGTCCCTTTTAACGAGAACGTGCAGCCTTCTCGATCCTGCTTTTCCAACAGGAAACCCCGGGGTCGGCGTGTTTAATGGAACTCATCCCACCATAGGCGTGGACCGCAGGCAGTGTCCCCAGGCCAGCAGAGCGCGCGGTGCGGGGACACGGGCGGCTCCTCCCGCCGTGCCCCCCCGCACAGCCCTCTGCCCACTTCGGAGCGGCCTGGCCACGCTGCCTCCGGTTCCCCCCGCTCTCCCGAGCCGCGGCTGCCTTCGCCACCGCGGAGCTCACTGCGGCGGCGCTACCCGGCCATCGGTACCGACCCCCGGGGGAGCCAGGGCAGGGCAGGGCACCTCCGACGGTGCGGGCCGGCCGATGCCGCGCGGGGTTCCCGGCCGGCCGGGAGCGCGTCGGGACGGGCGGGCGCGGGGAAGGGGGTGTCGGGGGACCCGGCGCTCCAGAACGGAGCCGCTCCCGATCCGCCCCCGCTCCCTTCCCGCGGCATCCCGGAGCCCCGCACGTCCGGCCCGCGGCGTGGCACACGGCGTGGCGCCGCTCCCGCCGCCGCCCCCCCGGCCGCCGCCCCGGCGGGTCCCGCCCGGCTCCGCAGTGTCGGGGGCTGCCCCGTCACCTGATCGTCGCCGTCGC
This sequence comes from Calcarius lapponicus, assembly GCA_039654755.1. Taxonomy (NCBI): domain Eukaryota; kingdom Metazoa; phylum Chordata; class Aves; order Passeriformes; family Fringillidae; genus Calcarius; species Calcarius lapponicus. Next base: position 44,087,214 of record CM077464.1, on the reverse strand, counting down.
CGCGCGCGCGCGCTCACCGCACCGCCCCCCGCACCGGCCGGCCCCCCCCTCCCTCCCCCGCGAACGGGGGCGGGGGTGCCTGGTATATACGGCCCCCGCCGCCCCCGCCCCTGCCTGCCTCCTGCAGTACGGGAGGCTGCGAGCCGCCGCCGCCGCGCCGCGCCGGGCCGGGCCGGGCCCCGGCAGGTGGGCGAGCCGTGCCGAGCCGGGGCTGCTGCGGGGTGAGTGCGCGGGCGGCGGGCGCGGGGCTCCGGCCCCCCCATCCCATCCCATCCCATCCCCTCCCCTCCCCGTGGGGGGCGGGGGAGCGGCGCCGCCGCCGCCGCCGTGGGAAGGTGCCGGGGGCGGCGGCCGCGGGGGCTCGCCCGGGGCGTACCTGTTGCGGGCTCGGGGGGCCGGGGGGCGTGGGCGGCGGGGGTGCGGACTTCGTGGGGGGCGGCGGTGCAGCCCCGCGGCGGTCCGGCCGGCCCGAGATGCGGAGCGGAGCGGCTCGTCCCGCCCGCCCCGGGGTCGCGGTGCCGGTGCGGGCGGATGCTCGGCCGGGGCCGGGCACCTGCACTACGGCAGCCCGGGGGGCGCAGTCCTGGCTCGCCCCGGGCGCTTCCCGGGAAAGTTTCTAGAACTCCTTAAGATGGGAAGTGGCATTAACAAAACCCCGATCACGGGGGCCGCGCCGCCGCCGCCCGGTGAGGATGCTCGCCTTGGCGAGCTGCCCTTCCCGCGCCGCCTCGGCCAGCTGCGGTGCGGGCGGTGCGGAGCCTGCTGCGGGCGCGGCGCAGTCGGGGCTCTACGACTGGGGGTTGCAGGACACGCGTCCCTGAGAACAGCTGCGGGGAAAAGGGTACTGCTGTACCTCGGTTGTCGGGGGCGTGTGTTTCTGGTCTCAGCTGGGTTTTGGGTTTTGTCGGGGTTTTTTTTGGTTAAAATTCCTCCAAACTTAGGGGGCATCACATTCTAGCCACTCTGTAGCCCATAAGGAGCAAGCAAAAGCACAATTAATTACTTTAAGGTTTCGTTGGGAAATACGGTGTATGAAAAAGCCCTCTTCCGATTGCTGGTGTGTCAGGAAGAGCAGCCGCTTTCCAGGAGCGCGCTTTTGCCAGGCAGATTTTGGGATGCAGGCACTGGGCTGGCATGCGCAGGAAGGTTCCAGAATAGCGGTGCCGCCTGTTCCCCGGGCAAGGGAGCACCCCAGAGCACCCACCTCTCCCTAGGGACTGCGCGAGGGGAATGAGCAATGAGGCTTCCGCACAGACACAGCGCGCTCGCTGTCACCCGGGAGGGGGGATGCCAAGGTGCAGCCTGAGCGCTGCGAGTTTGGGATGAGGAGAGCTCGGCTGCCCTCGTGCAGTCGTGGTTTGGTGGCCAGGCTGGAGCTCGGTGCGGTCATTAGCGGGGAGCCCCCGGGAAACGCCTTTGCTGTGCTGCTTCTCCTGACGTGGTTTTGAGAAATCCAGGTTGCCACAACCTGGAAGAAGTCTAAAATGGTCATAGTGGGTGATGCTCCCTTTTAGCAATAATGGCTTTTAGCAAGCCCTCTCCCTCTGCAGTAGGGCACTAGCTCTCCTGGTAGCATATGCTGCAGGATGGGTTCTTTTTGCTTTTTAACAAACAAGACCAATTACACAAAATCAGCTGAGAGGGGTGACCTACTTGGAGGGAGAAGAGGGAAAAAAGTGTTTGAGAAGGAGACCTTGTTTTTAAATGTCACCTTGTGTGTCCTACCATTTGTCCTAACCAAGCAGGGCTACCTCTGAAGGTGTGAACTGCATGGCTCAAGGGCTTGCTTCCCCCCTACCCCACCCCACGCCCCGGCCCCCTTTCTGCTTCAGCAGGAAAGAAATAGTTACTCCTGAAGGGACATTTCAGGTGTTTCTTAAACATTCTTGCATTACAGCTGTAGCATCAAGAGTTTAAAATACCTAGACCGTTTCTCTCTACTCTGTCTCTCACACACCACGTTTAAAATTAGAACATCATTAGTAAAATCGTAGGTGGCTCTGGGGAAGCAGGGTGTGTTTTACGGCTGAAGGTCACAAAGCCATCAAATAACATTTTCACAAATACCTGGGTCTTGCAGGTCTTCAACATGGCTGGCACTGACACAGCTACCTTCCTTCATGCGGCTCCGTGCAACGTGTAAGTACAAGAGATCTTTCCATGAATTTTGTGTGTGTGTGTGTGTATTTTAGCAGATTAATGGTCTCTTCCCCCCGCTTTAAATAGGTGGGTTGATTGCGACAAACGGGGAACGTAGCATATTGCAGATGTTTTTGGTTCTGGGGCATCATGGGTAATATCTGAAAGGCTCTGCTTTTCATACCAAAAAAAAAAAAAAAAGTAACTAGGAAAGAATTTACCTGTGTTTCCAGTGCTTGCATTATCAGCACCTATCCCCTGTTAAAGAATGAGATGTATTTCAAATAATTTGTGACAATGTTATGGCCTTGCTTGGACCATTAAAATGTTGGAAGGTAGGTATCCCAAGGATTCCATTAATAACACTCAACAGTCAAGGAGCAGATGAAAACTGAAAAGCAAAAGTAAGGTATGGTAACAAATTCAACTTATTTCATGTGGAAATGGTCTTTTTAATGTAAAAAGAATGAAAACTGTCTTACCAGCGTGAAACATCGATATATTAAATGCACGTTCAGAAGGGAAGAGTTGGCCGCATTTCACCACAGGTTAAGTAATTGTGGGTTCATAGGACTCTGTCAAATACATCCTGAGGAATATTAGTTCAAGAAGTGAGGTTTCTTCACAATATGCCTGCATTTTACCTTGAAAAGAAGTCCACATTTCTGAAAACTCTTGCTACTGCATATAGGCATGATGGCTGCCTGGCTATGTGAGAGCGGTTTTTAAAAGATGCTGTGGAGAGGAAAAATAATGGGTGCTCATAAGATCAGTTTTACAAATAGAAGGAAGGGAAGAATTGGGCCTTCTCATGAAAACTGTGTCCTACCTGACTATCTCCCCTTTAATCCATCAAGCTAAGAGGTCCTCCATTTTGACTTGTATTAGCATAATATTGTTGTTGGCCACTGTTAGAAAGGCTTGTGTTTTAAAAAGATAAATGAGGCGTTTAGTTAAATCGAGAGTACATAAACCTGGGAAAGTGTTCTATTACTTTAAATTGTTTTAAAAACAGAAATTGTTTTCTGTACTCTGGAAGTGTCTTCAATATTCTCTCACAGTGTGTACTTGGTATTTCTTGATAAGGTATGGCTGCCTCAAATCACATAAATAGGGGTTAACTAAATGTGACATTCTTTCACGATAAACTTGTCATTTACTGTTCTTATGAATGGTTAAATTCATGTGTTTATTGAAAATCTCATAATTTCACAAGCATAAAGTTTTTAACATTCTTTCACATACTGTGCATTTGCATAGTGTCAATATATATGCATTGTGCAAGGAGAGAAAAGAGTTTTATTTACTTCATCTTATTGCACCCATTGCATTTGATATGTCATATGCAGATAAAGTGAGGTTGATGCAGGATGTGTGCATGGAAAAATCCTTGTTCTTGAAATATATTTAGAATAAAAAATTGACCAATATAGGCTTGCCTGATTTTGGGGAGGAGTGGGTGCTTTGAAGAAGGGTTGGGTTTTTTCCTTCCGGTAATTAATTTTTAAAGAAGTGGTTTCCTAGTTTAAGAAAGCAGCAAGGGAGGGAGAGATGCAAGACGTTATTACAAGAAAAGGTCAGTACTATCCTGTTCCTTCATTGTTTCATTCATGGGTTTGGTTTTTGTTTTGTTTTTTTTTTTTTTTCCTCCTCGTGTCTGACCTGCCAAAAGATTATTTAGGAGGGGAGGGAAAGAACAGAGTGTGTTTATAAGGTAGACACATGTATCGGAGGGAATGCTTAATTAGGAAATTGTGATACAGCCCTAGAGCCTAATGGAGTGAGAAGATGACAATTCTCAGCCAGCTGGGTGGGGCACAATGCAGTGCTAACTGTAAGCCTTTTGTCTAATAAAAATGCCTGAAACAAAGTGGTTGACTGGCAGTCAGCATCCCGCTTGACCTTTTTAAAACCGGGAAAACAAAGTTAATGAATGTATCTTTCAGTCGCCACCCTGTATATCGGGATTTTTGTGCATTACTGGAGAGCCACGACTCTGGCAGCTTTGGTTCTTATCGCAGCACGGCTATTCAGAGTTTGAAAGATGATTTGTGAAATTGTGCCTGTTGAAATTATTAAAGCCTCGAGCGAAAGAAAGCCCTGTATACAGCTGCTAAACTACTTTGCCTGACTGGTTTTGAGGTTTCTTTTCTTGTCAGTGCAATGAACTAACTTCACCAGAGTTTCACAGGGCTGCTGGAAAATACAAATCTTCCTGTTCCTAAGCTGTGCTTTAAGTCTCCTGTATTACTGAATAGTTGGAATTACTAGATAATTACAGCAAACCCAGTGCATTATGTAAGTTAAATGTAGACATTGTTTAAAACTTTATTTTAATGAGGTAAGGCATTCCTAAATGCTCTTGCTAGAAAAATGATTCTGAGCTTTTTATTTTAAATGCTGAAAATGCTGCATGACTATTAAAGAATTTGTAGCATTTCATAAGCAGGATACCGACAAGAAGCTGTTGTTTTTTAATACTCTAGAATGCAAAATCAAGTCTAATAGTCCCAGATATGTGTAAGCAGTTATTTATGTGTTGCTAAATTTGAAACAGTATAAATTGTATAGCTTGTGCAAGACCCTGGTAAGCCTGCATCTATTGAAAATGGTGTAGAAGAGTCTGTTCTGATGCAGATCATCAGCGTGAGGGGAATTTTATATGGTTGTGAGATACCTTGGAAACAGAACTAATATTTGTGCTGGTTTGTTAGTACATTAAATGCTTAATTACTTCCTTTGAACACGATTGAGGAGGTTGATTTACAAATTAATTTACTTGTTTTTAATGCTAGGTGACAGTATCGCCACTGAAAAGCAGAATTCTCCGTGGTTTACACTTTCTGTAGAGACAAACAATTTAATTTGCATGTATCAAAAAGAAAATGGTGGCTTCTTCATCTCTCGGTGAAGACTGAATAGAAAACTGATGTGGTGATGTCTTAACACCGGGGCACTGTTTCGCAGAGAATAATGTATGCGCTGAACTGTCATCATAAAATTAGACAAACTTTTTAATGAGCAGTGAACGTTTTAAGATGCAGTTCCTTTCTGCTGCACTTAATGTCTGAATGTTATAACGGGTGTCTGCGTTAATAGAACACACTCAGCCTCATGTATTGTGTTATAGATAAAACAGGGAATAGGCTGGAGAGGGGAAATGTAAGTGCTATCCAGGAACTGATTTTTCTTAGGCTCGCTGTAGAACATTCAATAAGATGAAAAAGTATAAATGGTAAATGGTACATATTTATCATCTGAGCATTATTGATCTAGATGAAAAGAAAACAAGTAAAAATCAGCATTTTAAACAGAACTTAAAAATGAATCTCTAAGACTTTGAAACCTGTAATCAATGTAAATTGGAGGGGAGGAGAAGGAAAGGATTGGGGGAACAGTTGCAGGCATTGAGCACATGTTCTACTTCTTCAGCTTTGTCAAGGAAATAGGTGTCATGATGAAGAAGATAAAGCAACCACCTAAATTTACTGGATTTCAAATCAACTAGTAGCACTTGTGAATTTTGCGGGGTATTGCTGCAAATCAGCGTGTTGTGTCTGTGCTTTGTTGGAGCAGCAAGCCTATTTGCAAAGCTGTTTGTCACACTGTCGTTTTTATTATAATAAGGCTTATATGGAAATACTCCTGCAATGCATCTAAAGAAAAGACGAATGGCAGCATTTATGGGAGGTGGCAGATTATACCATGGTGCCTGCGTGGGGAGGAGGGGGTTGGTGGCATTTGTCCCGGCCCCCTTACTAAAGAGGGATTGACATCACTTTGTTTAATTATGAGGCACGTTTGGCTGGACTAATGTAAAGATTAACACAATAGGGCTCTTAACCTGGTTAAGGAGTCGGGGTCCTGCCCCAAGGTAAATAATGAATACGAGTTTGTTTGCCCAGTGGGTCTTACTGGGTGCAAAAATGGCTGGGAATCTGTTCCTTTTTCTCTTTAACTGTTTGTCTAGCATATAAATCAATTAAAATTAGGAATGTTTTGGAAGAAGGTTGGCCTTTCTAAACAAACCAAGAGACTTGGATTTTGTTGCTTTATTTCCACTGAAGGGTCTGATCCCATTTTAATACTTTTGAACTTTAAAAGCAAACCCATCAATTTCAAGATAAAGAAAAATAAATGGTGACCGCTTTAGCTGATAGAAAGCCACAGCTGCCCTTGTGGACTCGTGCTGTTCATCCTCTGTACTGATTGTGGTCCTCTGTAATGCAGCAGTATGCTGTTAATTCTTGCAAATTTGGAATTTAATTTTTCTTGACTCATCAAAGAGACAAATCTGAGCAGGGAGGTAGAGACGAGGAAAAAATGCGGATTTTCTCTTTGCGAAAGGCTGCTTTCCCTGCTGAATAGATTTAATTTCTCTGTCTTACTTATGTGAAGGATGTAAGTCCTGAAGGAACATGCAGGCTTTATGTGCAGGAAGTTGCAAAGCTGGGCTCAAGTTCCTTGGCATTCTGATGGGTGACACTGTGGACTTCACCTGGGATGGATAGCTTTGGCTGAGTTTTTGGCTGTTCTTGGTTCTGCTGAAAACCTGTTTGTCTTGGAGGCTGACAGATAGGAAATCATTAATTTTAAGGATTTACTAAAGTGTGAGCCTAAATTAGAATGCTTCTGAAAACAGATCTAGTCTAGCTTTAGACTAGAAAAGAAGATTGCAAATAATCATTTTGGTTAACTATCAAGGCAATGATGCTGCAGACAGTTTTGGAGCGCACTGCAGGAAAATGGCTGCCTTCATTTTTCTTGGCTGGGCTCACAGCAGTGAGCTCTGCCCCCAGTCATTGCTGCTGGCTCGTGGTCCCACTAGCTCAGCTGAGGTGCACCTTGCACTCCTGGCATCCTCTGTTAGCACAGGCTCCGTGCACTCACTCACATTGCCGGCAGGCTGTAGACTTTCGTCCTGAGCAGCTTGACTCATCAGGACCTCTGAAAGCAAATATTAGCAAGGCAGGGACCAAAAGCACTGCTGGGGGAGTGGTGCTATTGACTGCAGCTGAGCCAAGGCGTTCCCTGCTGGTGGCCACATCGTGGCTGTGCATCCCCTTCCCCCAGCACAGCGTCCTCCCAGAGAGGAGGGTCTGCAAAAGGCACCAAGAAAGAGTCTCTTACCACCTGCCTTCCAACTCAGAGTTACCAGAACAGGGTAGTCTAGCCTAAAGAAAGAAAAGTCTAGCCCTCAGTGACTGATGCCATATGTGTCACAGGTGACCATCAGCCTTGCTGTGCCAGAGCAGGTACCAGTGCTTTGGCACTAGCTCTGCTTTCAAGTCACCATTAAGGGCTCGCCGGTCCATTGGAAGCCAGTGGAAATGCTTTTGGCATGCTGTGGTACATATGGAATTGGGGAAGATACTGGTGGCTGTACCTTTACATCTCTGCTCTTGGCTGATGTGCGGGTCCAAGGGAGCCAAGGAAAGACCAGACAGAAGACTGGACAAAACCCCACACTCCTAGTGTGGGTTGTGCCCTGATTTCCACCAGCCCAGTCTGGTATGTTACCGGTTCTGGGAGCTACTGAGGATGGGCACAGCCTGAGGAGCTTGGAGCTGGTTACTGGCAGGGAAAAGCTTGCTCCCAAAAGGGAGGATGGTGTTGCAGCAGATTTCAGAAGTACAACCTCTTCAGGTCTTCCAGTGGGTTTCCAGCTAGGCTGGAAAAAGTTAGTTATTTTCCTTCAATGCCTCTTCTTTAAAAGTCAAAGGCACTGCCTGGTGTCTAATTCTAGGATTGAAGGCTGGATGTGTGGGGACTTAAGATGGCTCAATCTGTCACAGATGCCAAGCCCGACCTTGGACACATAGATAAGCTTCCCTCTAGCATTGCTTTTACAGCAAAGACTTGGGTGAGGCGGCAGAAATGATGTTTATCGACGTCTTCCAAGCATGCTGTGAGGTCTAATATTTGTAAAGATGTTTGTGGCTCTTTGGGAAGAAGGGCAGTCTGCTTCTGGCTGGCACTCCTTCTTCTAACCCACTTTGGTTAGGAGTGAGGTGGGAAGCGTGGTTTGACTCTCCACTCCTCCTACTCACCAGGGGCTCCTTTAGCAAACAGGGACAGATTTCCTTGGATAAAGGGTTTGATCCCCAGAGTGCTTGAATGCATTATCCAGCTGGCTGTCAATATCAGAGCTGCTGGAGTGGGGAGTGTAGAGGGTTGCATGCAGTCTTCTTTTGTATAACAGAAGATACTTTTTGCCTTGTTTTGTGTTTTAAGTGAAAACAAAGTCTGCTGGCAGGGGAAGACTGAGAAGCACAGTGTGCTCTGTAGCCTGCAAAGGGGGCTTTGACACTTCTTGGAGCTGAGCAGCCAGAATGAGGATGGGATTTACTGCTGTGAGTGATGTGCTCTCTTCCCTCTGTGGTGTTCTCAGTGGGAAGGCTCCACATCTGCCTGTGACTTTAGCCCCTGGACAGCAGCACTTGCTGGATTATGGAGGCTGTCATTTATCATCACTGTCTCCGACTGTAAAAGACAGTCCAGCGCTCCTGACAAAGTGATGGGAGGATTGGGTATGGTCGAGAAACAGCTTGCAGGCTTTTTTAACTAAAAGTGATTTCAGAGGAGGTAAAGGAGGTTGGGAGAGAGGTAAAGACTGCCAAAGACCTACAGCAACAACTTTTCAACCTTGCACAGAGGGTTGAAATCTGCGTGAAGAATGGAAAGTGGAAAAAATAAGTGTGCCTGGCCACAACTGGAGATAGGGATTATTTAAGAAAATAAAGACCGGAAGGACTTGTATTCAGAAAGGTCAGAAGGATTAGGATTCCTTCCAGGGAAAGCTGGTGGGAGGTGAGTTCTCTGGGAGGGAAGATGCAGCATATGTCAGAAAAGGGAACTGGTGGATCACCCAGGTGCTGCGGGGGACTCATCGGGAGTTGTGGGTACACCAGGTACAGGCAACCTGGGAGCATCTTCTTGCTGTCCATGTGCCAGGAGGCTGGTGTCCAGCTGGGCAACAAATAGCCTGTTTGAGGGCTGCAGAGGTTGAATGGTAATGGGATTATCAGCACACTTGTAATCCAAAAACCAACAAGTCCTGGTACTTGCTAGTTCAATTCTACTCCCATTAAAATCTGCTGGTTTTCTTTTGGTCTCAGTGGGTACAGCTGCTATGTCAAAAAGTGGATAAACTGTCCAGGTTCAACATGAACATCTCTAAGAAAGGTGCTGAGTATTCACATACTTGTTTTTATTGAGAGCTGTGGTGCTCTGTACTGCTTTTTTTATTTTAGGGCTTGTTATCTATTCATGCAGTGTCAGTACTCTGGAGACCTCCTGGTTTTCCCTCAGACATGTTTTCAGTGACATAACAGTGACTGTGTAAAACCCATTTGCCTAAGTCCCAAGCAGAGTTGATCAGTTTAAAAGATAATCCAGCAGTGTTAGGAAAACAAGTTGAAGGTTCCACGAAAATTCAGCAGACACTTCCATCTGAGTGCAAATGGGCCCCTAGCAGGGTGCAGTGTGCTGTGCAGATGACTGCACCAGGAAAGTTCTGCTGCTGTCTGGTGGCTGTACTGCCCCAGAGATTCAGGCAGAACCTCTGGTCGCTGCCACCGGGTCAGGGGAGAGAAGCTGCTGATTTTGTGCCATTTGTGTCCACTGCATGTCAAATCCTGGTGAGGCTCGAGGGAACAGCATAGCAACTCACAGTGGAGCAAGCCTATGGAGCTGGGGTGAGAGTCCCTTCTCCCATGCTCCCACACTGTGATGCCTTCACCAGCTAGATGCCTTAAAAACCACTAATCTGCTCTCCTGTGGAAAGTGGGGTTTTTCGTGGCGACTGCCAGATCCTGCCCAGTCCTATCAGTGTCACATACTCTGCTGCCTGCCTTTCTGTAGCCATCCCAGTCTTGGTGACCTCCCTTCATGGCTCATCCCGTTCTTCCCTGGCTGCCGCTGTGCCTGCAGCAGGTCTGGGTGCTGTCACAGGCTGGCATCCCCGTGCAGCGGTGATGCAAATAACAGATGGTGCAAGAAGCTCCCGTCTTCAGTGCGTCCCAGCAGAGGCACACATGCAAGTTCAGGCTTCTCCTTAGGAGCAGGGATTTCTGGAAACACCTACCCCATTAGCAGCAATGGTGGCAGTAGCAGTAGAAAGCTTTAGTAGGTACCTCCACCCACACACCCTATTTCAAAATAGTAACGAGAACATTCAGCAGTTGGCAGTCTAATATGTCCAGATATACAGATTGTGGGATTTTTTTTTTTTTTTAAAGCTGTCTTTGCTGGTTATTCAGCAGTCATGTGATCAAAAGTTAAAAGGGTTTTATTTTTCTGCATCTCGAAGGTTCAAGTGGCAACAGTTTCTTTGATTCTGCGTCAAAGGGTTTTCTGTTTGACGCAGAATTCAGCCACAGCCCAGGAGCGCCGCGGCTTCCCTTCAGTGGTGCGTGGCTGGTGGGTGATAACATATCAAGTACCAAGGAACAGCTGAACAAAAGCTCTTTTTTAAACAAACAAAAAAAGCCCTACACCAAACCTCACAGAGGTCATACCATTGCTTGTTAAGCTGTTTTGGACAACTGGGCTAGGATTGGGAAGCACATTGGATGCATGTGCTGTGTCAGGGAAACCGAAAAAAAAAAAAGTAATTCCTCTATTCCTGCTTGCAAAGATAATCCAGGTTCAATTATACCATTCCTTAACTCCACCCGCCCTGAAACTTGGTGAAAGCCACCATTCCTGCTTGCTTTTATCAGCAGGTGTAACTTCGATGCCTCAGGAGATGCAGAGGGACAGGCTGCCTTGTTGACTCTAAAGATGCTGAGGACCTACCCGCTTGTATGGAGCCACCAAAACCACAGCCAAGTTGTTGCTACATCTCGTGGTTGGTGGGGGCAATGTTAGAAGCTGTGGTGTTTGATTGCCTTCAGACTTTTTGGAAGGGATAATTGAGGTGATGCAGGAGATTTTTTCAGACAGGCAGGAAAAGTCTTTGCGGGTACCAGTTTTTGCATTGTCTGCATCTCGCTTTATATTGCTTGGTCATTTTGTAAGTAGATCCAGTCAGGAATATGCCTGTTTATACAAATCTGCAAAATACATGATAGGTTTTTGTGTGTTGTGTAGCCAGCCTACAAGGGATTTTGTTCTTGCATCTGATTCTGGAGACACCAGTGTGTGTGATTTGCAGTGCTAATGGGGACGTAGGCAAAAAATGAAAGGCAGAAGGGTCTTTGTGCAGAGCAGCGGACCAACCAGACCAGGAGGAGCTCAACCTTGCAAACTGCCAGCTGTTGGAGGATTTGAAGAGGTGGGATAGGGAGTACATGATTGGGCAAAAAGCTATTAGGGGTTAATGCTACCCAGAGCATTTCAACCTCACAGGCAGGTTCCCGGAGCTGGTGGGTAGGGGGGCCAGGCAAGAGGTTTCAAGGGGTTTCCCTCTTGTTGTACCATTAGGTTTGGGGTTTTTTTTTGGTTGGTTGGTGGGTTGTGGGTTTTTTTTTAATTTTTCTGCCCTCAAATGCTCTGGAGGCTATACCGTCTCTCTCCCGTGGCTGGGCAAGCAGGGTGAGGCCCCTCATCTCCAGCACCATGCCAAGCAGGGCAAGGGGGGCCAGGTTGTAGGATGCTGAGGCATCCCAACTCAGGGACTCCCCACACTGTGGAAAATGCAGAAGCACCTGCAATCCTCCTTGGTCCCTTAAAAGTAAACAGGGGATTCAAAAAATGGTGAAACCCAGGGTAGTAATTCTAGAGAATGGCTATTATTTTATTATTGGGAAGAAATCGTCTCTCTGTGTGGGAAGGAAAAAGGAAAATGTGAGAAAGACTGTGTTCTGTAAGGACGCAGGGTGTGGCTCAAGCATCAGTAACAAATGCTGGAAGAAAAAATGCTCTTTGTTCTGCAGTCAGGTGGGTTGACAACTATTCTCACCCATCCCTGGCATGCATAACACCCAATGCAATTAAAAGATCGAGGAAGGCTTGATGTGCTGAAACTGCTGCAAGTGCAGCAAGCAGAGAGATTCAGCCGGGAATCTGCTTCTTTTTTTTCTTTCCAAACAATTAAGTTCCGAAGGTTGTCGCTATCAAAATCAGTGTGTTCGTTTCATACTGCTGCATTGTTTCAATGTCCATGTTTTCTGTGTTTAATGCTTCTAATGGTAAGTCAAAGCTCGCTAGCCCTAAAATTTATACTGGCCTACATGTGACTAGAATTGGACCAAAGCGTGCATTAAAGTGTATTAAAAGCGTGTACATCCATATATGCGTGCAGTACAGCAAATTGACTTGTAATGACAGTCTCGCTAATTGGAAAATAATTTCAAAGCTATTCCTTTTAAACTACCCTTGTTTGTCTTGAAGGTTTAGCACTTTTTATTTTCCATTTATTTAACTAAAAAGAAAAATTACATTCACAGTTGCTTTTAGATTGCTACAGGCTAAAACAGTACCTTGAGCTTAAAAAAACCCTACCATCCTGTTTTTTATGCTTTGTTTATTCTGCTGTGGGTTGGTTTGATTCAGTAACTAAAATGCTGCTGTCTTTTCTCCCCCTAAGCATCAGAACTAAAACTTGTCTCATTGCAGTTGCTGGCAAAAAGTGAAAATCTTGTGCAAGTGAAATACTGTATGAACTTGTTCATACACAGGCAAGTGGGGCCGACTGTGTGAAGCAATGAAAAGAAGATGTGACCAATATATGTCTTCTCTCTTTCCATTTTAAATAAATTCTTCTAAGTTTGGGGTCAGGAATTTGGGCGGCTACTTATTTTCTGTGTCTGTATAAATATATATATATTCTAAAAATGTCTTATTTCTTTTTCTGGGAGGATGAGAAATCTACTTGCAGATTTACATCTTGTGACATTTCCTTACAACTGCACGCTGGCATATGTACTGCTAGAGGCCAGCCCATCATTTCTTGGTAAAAAGAACCTTTCAGCTCCGTTACCTCCTGTAGAGAGCTAATTTTCCAGCAGTCAGGCTTGATCTGGATAAATAATTAGAGAGCGCGAGAGAGAGATGAAGATGATCACATCAGCGCTGTCTGTAATTCAGTTAATACAGGCAGACCCTGTGATTTTGCGTCTGCAGCGTACTTGCATGGTCTCAAAAGCCACAGAGGCGAGCAGGCAACAAAGCCAATCGGTTACATTTGTCTTGGAAGAATTAGCAGCACTTTTCATTCATTTGTGGGAAGCCAGCAAACAGCTGCAGCATGCATCTGCAGCACAAGAAGGTGATTCTTGACACGTTCACTCTCCCCAGCCTGCCCCCACATACGTGAAAAATTTCATCGTGCAATTAATGCTGGGGTATTTCCATCCTTAAGGATGGCTTTTTCTTTTCCTCTGCAGTTTGAGATGTTGAGGTGGTTTTTTTTCATTTGAGTTAAAATAGGTATTTTGTGTAGCACAGTAAAAGCCGTCTAGGGGAAGCCTACTGTTTTGGCATTTCTGGATTTTTAGTTTTTTGGTTTTTCCTTTTTTTTTTTTCTGTTTTTAAGCTGTTCAAAATTATCTGACAGCAATGCTAAAGTGCAGCAAAGATGTGACTGGCTCTCTGAGAAGCAGTAGCATTTCACATGACTCTTAACACCACTGGAAGAGATCCAGTTAAAGCAAACTGCATTCTCATGCAGTCTTTGAGGGTATGTTTGTTATCGATGTGCATTTGTTCCTCCCGTGTGCGGTGCTATAAAGGGGTTAAAAAGACATCTTTGGTTCACTTTATTCCCAGTGGTAGCTCCATTGCATTTATACATGGATCAGATTAAAATAGGTCAATATCTTTTGTGGAAGGTCTTTTGACACTTTGGTGCATGACTGCAGTACACCTACCTTGAGGATGAATGGACCCGGAGGAAATCCAGGCATTAACAAAACACAGCCTAGGGATACTTTAGGATCACATTCCTTTATTCATCAACTAAATCAAAGGCTTGACAGAAGATATTTCATCATCGAGTCAGTCTAAATAATACTTTTTGAGGTGACAGATAACTTCTGCTGAAGAAATAAACTAGGTGTTTTGGTAAGAAAAATCTGGATGGTGTGGGATTATGCTTTTCTTTATGCTGCATCATTTGCATGGGAATAAATGTACGTGCTCTAGCTGAAAAATTTCAGAACCTTATTAAAAAGAAAATTGTGCATTCAGGAGTTGCCTTATGGCAGGAAGTCTTTGTCTGCCTGTTTGCTTTATTGCAGTTGTTTGCTGCTTTGAATCGATTTTGTCTACCAAATCAGTATATTGAGGATGACTGGGGGAGGCAGGGTGAAGGGAGAGGGTGCAGCTCTGCAGTTTGCAGGACCAAGAAGCTCTTTGCTGCCTCATGGTGTGTAGGGGTTTTTTGCTTCTTTTTTTTTTTTTTTTTTAATTAAAAAACCACAAACAAACCTAAGTTGGAATTTAGGAATTTCCATAATATAAAGAGGAAGAGGCTTCTTTTCGATATAATGGCGCCATTAACATCTATTAATAATGCAGACAGGGTAAGTAGCTGGAGTTGGAGCTCCCTGGGGGCCTCGTAAAACAGATGTGCACTATATCTTCCCGGATTTGATAGCGGCTGGGGTCGAGGGGGTCGCTGTGGTTCCCGTTTATTTCCTCTGGCAGCGGTTTTCTAATTTAAGCACCTCTGTCTCCTGGCTACAGTTGCCTGCTGTGCCGGGGAGGGGGTGTTCGCGCATTGTCATGCCTGCTGCCGGGAAAGGGGGCACGGCCACAGCGCCCCTGCCTCGCTCGCTGCTGCTGCTGCTGCCTCGCGGCTCCTCTCGCTCTCGCCAGCATCTTCTCAGCTCCCTTTGCTCTTCAAGGTGCTGGAGCCGGGCTCTTCTGTTGATATTTTTATTATCATTATTATTATTTTTCTCCAAAATGAAATTTAAGGTAAGTGTTTCCTCCTCTGCAGATTATTTTTTTGTCACGGGAAGGAAGAAATCTTCCACCTTGCGAGAGCGTGTAGTGTATCACTTGAGGTGAGGTCTGGCTCCTGGTGGGAAATGCAGTTGCCCTATCCCTTTTTCAAGATGATGCTTCGCAGTTTTAATTGAAAGCGTTCACGGTGCTGCCTCTGAATAGATAGCTCTGCATGTTCTTTCTCTAGCTGTCAGCATTTAACTCTGGGGGTGGGTTATACCAGAAGGACTCAAAAATATTTCATTCTTTATGCTAACTCTTTAATTGCAGATTACTCTGCAAAAGTAGCGATAAAATATTAGTGGTCACAGTGTATGGCAAAAAGTCTTTACAATTGGTTCTGTATCAGATGTATTCCTATCATAAAGGTTCAGGTTTGCCTCCAGTCCAGTGTGAGATGTGAACATCTGTCCTTGTGTGCACTTCCTTTGCAAGGCAGTCTTCCTATTTGTATTTAAATGTAGAGGTATGCACTTCTGCTAGCTTGTCACAGACGTGTGGGGAGGAAAAATCCTGGTATCGGATCCAGATCCTTTTCAGCTGCTTCCACCCTCTGCATTATTCCAGTTGAAAGTTTAGAAATGTGCAGAAAGGTAGTGTAACTCCTTGGAAAGAAAGAGACAGAGCAGTTACTTCCCTGCCTTTTTTATTCTTCCATTACTATATATGCAAATGACCAACAGCATCTGACTGCGAGGAACACCATATTATATAGGGAAGCATGATGTCTGCTGTATACACTACAGCAAGCCCCCCAGCTGAGGATCAGGTTGCATCTGTGTTTTCAGCAAGCCAAGGGTACACCAGGTAGAAGGAAACAGCAGAGGTGTGTGCAGGTTGATTTTGGAAGTGCTGTGTAAGCCAGCTCATGGCATTTCAGCAGGCAGCCTTCTGAGTAGGATGGATGGACCTTACTCTTCCCCCACATTCACTGAAAACTTCAAATACAGTTTTCCTCTGATTTTTCCCATGCTTAAAACCCCCTGTATTGCTTTTTTCTCTCCTCCATACCAAGGCAGTGTCCTTGGCAATGTGCACTGACAGACCAGTGCCTCACTTGAAGTGGTACCGCGTGGTTTTAGCCAGACCCGCGTCAAACTGGGGTGTGAATGGACATGCTAATAACTTCACTATCTGGCATCGTTTAAAAGCATAGCATTTGTTCCTCAAATGTTTTCTTTCTCTAATAGTGTCCAAAGCTAAGAGGTAGAAATTAAATTGTTTTTTAAATGTATGTGAGACTGGAAGTAAATTTATAAGCAAAACTGCTTATAACTGTTTATATAATTTATATAAAACTTTAGGGTTTTTTCCCTTTTATTAGTCCAGGCTATATTTGAAGATAGTTGTCTCTTTTTTTAATATATTGATTGTTCTTATCTTTCTGATAGAATTGCAGTGTAATGCTAATATAATTTAGACTTCAAATGTAAATGTGCAGATTTTACTAGTTTAATGGGCTTAATTTTTAAATATGAGCACATTTGCAAATAACTTTTAAAAACAGAACCATTTTTCTTGGGGAAATTTGCTGTCTATTACTTCTGGTAATTTTGTTTGCTGAATAACACAGAACATTTGCCCCCTCATTACAGAAAAGGTCAATAAGGCTCATAACTGACAGGTTCAAAAGAACAATAAAATGCTCTGTGTTTTTAATCAGATACTTGAGTCAATGTTTTTTATTGATATTTTGCTAACTTATAGTCTGTTCAGTAAATTCTGTTATGAATGTATACAGTATTTGTATTGTTGAGACCTTTCTTTGTGAAATTGGTGTGTGAAGCTATGCTTGCTGTTAGTGCTCAGTGAATCCTTTTCTCCTGACTCTGTGAAACAATCCCTTCAGAATTAATTGAAGACCTAAACATTAACCAGCATAAGGAGAGATGGTAGGACCAACCTTTGTGTTTTATAATTTATACGCAAAACCAACAAACCTAAACACGTTTTTTTTTTTTGTTTGTGACATGGGTGGTTTATTTGGGCCCCTTTTGGATTAGCAGTGACAAATTTAACATCAGAAATGCTGTTCAGATGCATATTTGGTGGCTTAATATTTAATGACTGATTATGATTGAGTTTATATATAATTCTCCTTTGCCTTGGTAAGACTTTCTCCATGAAATGAAGTCAGACTATATGGATTTTGAGCCGTTGCTGTACATTTTCCTCTTATTTTTCTACAAGGGGAAAATACACACACAGATACAATCAGTAATAGGAAATAAAAAATTTAATTTCTTTTATAGTACAATTGCTGTCTGGATAATCAAAGCTTTTTTTTTTTTTTTAAGGTAGAATAATAAACAAAGCTAGAAGCAAAATTGTCCGCTTAGGGAACTTCGCTGAATATAAAAATACATTGCCAGAATTCAGGCTTCCGCATTCTTTGGGAAACAAAGGAAAGATCCTCTTTCCTTTGTTAATGGTATTTATCATCTTTAACTCATTAGCTGCTGAAGGCAGAGATGAAATGTTGGAGGGACTGGAAATGATCCATTGATAAAATTCACACAAGTTCTTTGAGGAATGACTGTGTGCTGGTATTTTTGCAGTTAAAATACATGCGAAAGTGCATAAGCTGCTGGCATTGCTCCTCTTTAATGCTCCTTAGAGAAGATAAAAATTTTATCTTGTATTGATGCGTGTTTCATGCCTTCCTTCTAAATAAAGAAGAACAATTGCAGGATTCCTCTTTATCTGAACTTTGGGTGCGCCCTTGTGTAAAATGGAAGTGCTTTGTGAGGCATCCACGAGAAAGGAACAAAGTAGAAGGTAATAGGGGCTGCTTTACATGACAAGCTGTGATGCTAAAAAAAATATAATTTCATTTTTGTCTGAGCCCTCTTAATTTCTTTAGAAGTTAACCTTCTCTAAGTGACTGTCTACAAAGCAAGGTCAGTCATGGGTTGATATAGAGGAGTATATACAAATATATATAAATATATAGATCTCTTTCTTTTAAAATTATCTTGGTTTTCTTTTTTAATTTACATGTTAAGGGAAAGGATATATATCTGAAATGTGAAGGATATTTTTTCCTTTACTTCATGTGGGTGTTGCACTTCCACATAACACATATTCTTTGCTTTTTCCAAGTCCATTGAGTTCTCCTCTAAATTAATTTTAAAAAATGGTGTTTCAGAGGATGCTTCACTACATTGTCTTGCTTACATAAGGCTTATAAAACCACAAAGAATTTGCACCTTTTTTTTTGTTTATTTATTCCCAGTAAATCATATGTACATGTTCCTTAAACTTTCTGTTACTGGGAAAAATAATTCCTCCATCTAGCAACCCTTACATTTTTGTGTGAGATCTTGCAAATATCTAACCAGGATCTGTACTGTAGCTGCTTATGATAACTGCCAGCATATTGATGTGAGGGGAGGAGCAGAAATCTTAACAGCTCACACTCCAGACACCCACACTGATTGCAATAGAGGAAACTCTGCAGCAGCAAAACAGAATAGTAAATACAGAGTAAGAAATCGTGAAAATGTGGCAAGTTATAATTACAAAGAGGGCACTTACATCATGCTGAATACTTTTTTTCTGTGTTCGATACAAGTGAGATTTTTTGCACAGGGAAAATCCCCAAATTTGTCTGTTGTATTTTTTGTAATTGCATGTTTTGTGTCTCCTGACTTCTAATTGAGTGACCTCAGAAGGAGGGCTGCTTGTTCTCTGGATTGTGACTTGTTTCCTACTCCTAAGACTCAGGACCAGGTACAAAAAGAGGCAGCGTTGGTGGTGAGAGTTGAAGAGCACCAGTGATTCCCTGAGGATACAATTTTCCCCTTCTTTTGCTTTTGCTCAAGTCAGATACACGGAGTGTTACATATATTTCTGTAGGTACATCTGGCGGAGTGGCAGTGGATGCGCCTTGGAGTCTGCAGGGATTCAAGGTGCAGGTACCAAGGATGCGCAAGGACAGCGCTTCCAATGCCCCTTTTGAGTTTCCACACGTGGGAATTTGAATTACTTCACCCAGGTTGTTCCACAGGGATAAGGTTATTTGGATTGCAGAAGGAGATAAATCAGTTATCGAATGTGCCTGAGAAGATGGGAGGCTGCATTTGTGTACAGAATAGGAGACAAGTACTGATTAATTATGCTGTAAAGCACACATAGCTTATAAATGTGCGCATGATAAATGTCTGTATCGTACACCCTTGTCCACTTTATCCACAGACAACCCATTTGTCTCCCTGAGGACTGCTGCAAATATTCAAAACACCCACCCCTTTTAAAATAAAACCGACCAATGTAGTGAGTTTTTTGTTCCTCCTCATTGAAATAGTGAATTCACCCCTGTTTGTTGCTCGTAAAAAGTTTGGAAATGATTGGACCTGAAGGAGTGGTGGCAGGGACCTCCAGGCTGGCTGTGGGGCACAGCCATTGCCTCTGCAGGAGAAATGAGCACTGGGCTCTGTGTGAGAAAGGGTTGGAGACAGTGCTTTGGGTAGAGCCCCTGGTGTCCATTCCTTCCAAGGCCTCTGCTCTTGGTGCTCAAACAGGAAAGCGGAGCGCTGCCTTTTGGGGTTGAAGGAATTAAGAAAATGTGACTTTGCACCAACTTGCCTTTCATGTCTGCATTTACAAAATTGCATTTTAGGAAAAGGCAAAGTCACTTTCCTGACGCTAGCTGCTTTTGCTCTGACCTTCCCCCAAGGGCACCTGTTGTCACAAAGGTATGGCTTACTTCCTTGAGGAAATAACATCGCTGTCCCTCCCTCCTGCCTGTTTTCTGCCCCAACAATTAATTTTCATGAGAATCAATGTATCTTCTTTGTGTGTTTGGACCACGAACACTGCGTAGGGAGATTAAACTGCTGTGCATGACAATTAGGTGTACATGAAACTCTTCATTAGCCTCTGTACTAAAGAAAGGAGAAAATAGATGTCACAGAAAAATTTCTGCCCAGTTCTGCTTCCTCAGCAGATGAGTGGGAGTGTTGAAGTACCTCTTCTGACTCTGGAGCGGCAGCGTGCAGGTTTCCAGGCAAACCTCATCCCCAGGGATAGATGAACTGCAGCGTGGGAATGCAGACAGGGACTGCAGCGTGCTACCAGGTGGTCCTGGTCGTGTGGCTGAACAAGTAGCTGGAGCACCTGTTGAGTGAGGGAGGTGCCTCTGTCCCTGGGCATTTCCATCCATCTGCATCGCTTTGTCCGTGAGCCTTTGCCACCTCTGAAATGAAGCAGCAGAAGCCAATCCTTCATGAGACCGTGGCCCCCAGCAGAGGGGCTGGAAGGGCTCAGGGTGTGGTGAGAGAGCTGTTCATGTTGAGTCACTGCTGAAAGTCCACTGTGGCTGCTAAAGTGATGCATCATTTTCTGCTTGAACAGTGGACAGGTTTTTCTCAACACCTTGCACGCTCCTTGCTCTGTTGGTGCTGAGCTTTGAACTGGTTTAAATTCATAAAACATCAAGGAATATGCAGATTTTTGTATCAAAAGTCAGATCCAAGAGGCTATTAAATACTATAAGTACTCTATAATTGGCTCGATTAGTCTAATATTAACTCTAAGTGACACTTAAGTGACATCAACTGTGACAACAGAAGTGACATTTTTGAATTGCCTTATTTTTAGGGGGAATGTTGATCATGGCTTTTTCAATTGTCACTGTGGCATAATGCTCATAGACCAACATATTTCTGGCAAGCGTGACATGTCCCTTTTCTCTGGTGTCAGGGGTGTGGACAGTGAGCCTTGCTGCTGCTCAGTAGGGTTCCTGCACTGACAATATGCATTTGTGTCAAGAGGAAACCATGGATATGGTTTTCTAATCGTATTCAGAGTGAAAAGATTTCTAGAGAAATATTTTTTGATTTGCTACTAGTAATCTTTACTGAGGCAAGGAAGAAGAAAAAGACCACCTTTGTTAATGGCAAAGCCTATGAGGCAATGGCTTCAGCAATTTGAGTGCAGCAATCAAGACTGCAGCATCCTTTCTTTTTCTTCCTGGTCAGTGTACTCCACGTTGTTGACTTTGCTGTTGCTTTCTGAGGGTAACAATTCCAAGTACTTGGCATCTAGAGAGGGGCAGTTTTCACCACTTTCTATATCCTTGGTTCTGGTGCTCTGGTTCCCAGCCTGATACCAGATATAGAGAGTGACCTTCTCTGCCTTTGCTAAGCCCTGCTTTATATCTTGAAGCTTGTGTTAGCTTCAATCAGTACTATTCTTTGCACTTATGTCCTGGCAGGCTTAAATTCCAACAGTCTAAGAAAGCAACCTGTAAAAGTGTTTGTTCCCTAATCAAGACTCAGTGACTGTAGGCAATGTCTTTATTGAGGGTAAATAACAATAGTTCCAGTGAAATTTGATTTTTTTGTAATGATTGTTTCACCTACAGTTATAATCATGTGGAAGATGATAGATGCAGAATAATTCTAATAATGAAAAAGATGGTTTAGCTAACTTCCAGTCTTGGTGGATTTCTGTGATTTTGGTGACTGTTTCCCAAAAGATTCAATGCAGAGTCTCTGGTTGGTTTTTCCTGTAGGAAGTGCAACATGGATTGTGGATAAGCAGATTGAGGACTGTCATTGTCTCTTCTGATTGACTAGAAATAGCCACATCCACTGTTTTATTACTCTGTTCTTTTTGCCTAGTAACTCTTAACTTCTTACACTTTTTCAGTCCGTTTCCTGGACAATGGAGCCTTGGTCAGTTTGGCTGATAAATTCTGCCGTAATATATGTCATAAGCCTGGGCAGGAACCTAATTAAATCTGCCTGTACTTCCCTTTTGCTTCTTCCCTTCTTACAGTCATTGATTGGACTTTTATCCAATATCTCCCATACATCTTGTGAAGGAGTGCAGCTGTCTATGCAGAACCTGTGCTGCAGTACAGCACAGATCCAACTTTTCTTAGTGCACCCAGCCATGCATGCAATTACTTCACTTCATATCCAGATCTTAAATACACTTTCTTACTTGATATATTTTACACTAAGAACATTTACAAACTAATATTTTTTCTATATGTTCCTGTGGGCTCCTTGAAATTAAGCCTGTGCTAAGTCTGTCACTTCAAAAAATTGGAGATTATTGTTTGTCGTTCTCATGATTACATGAGATAAAATCTATTAAAGATATATTTACTACATATTTGGTTTAATCTAATTCGTTGGTTTATAAAAATTAAGTTTTTTAAAATTTCTTGGGTTTTGGGGTCTTAAATTCTGACATAAAACATTGCCTTCTTCACTGCCATTGCTGATGGCAAAGTGTTATATTCATAATTTAATATTTTCCATATAAGCATTCCAAAGGCCTTATCCTCAGTGCTTTGGATATGACAGGGTGGAATCTCATGTGATTAACAGGGGCAGTATGTGTTGTTGTTTGCCTCTCTGCCTCTCCACTGACATTCTCTTCATTTATCTCACGTGTTACAGCTCAAAGGCTGATTATCCAAGAGTCACAGTCACGGTCACTCTGCTTGAGTGTGATGTGAAGTCTGTCCATTTCTGCTGCATATTCCAGAAGACAACTTACTGCGATAACTTTGTAATTTCAAAATTGTTCCATGGCTGTGTACCGGTGAAACACAGCTGTGCTGTGTGTCCTGCTTTATTTTAAATGTTTTCCTTGCCTAATCAGTGAATTTATTCCATGTGCTAATGTAAGACTCTTCTCTCCAGTTTCTACCACAGAACGTGAAGCTTGGAACATCATTACGACTGGAAGGATTGTTTTTATTTGTTAATTCCTGGAAATGTGTCTGTTATCCTGAAGTCAAGGGAATTCAGTTCATGCAAGAAGAGCCAAGAACAAGGTTTTCATGGGGTTTAACACTGCAGTGGGTCATGAGTGTTTAGTTTAGTTGGGTGTTGTTAGGTAGACATGGTATGTTTGTCATTTGAGATCTTAAAGGACTTTGCATATGGCTCTGTTTGTGTTCCCAGCAAATATCATCAGGTAATAGCAAAGTTCATATGTTGGATTGTCAGAGCACCTAGAGGTGACTACCAAGCCAGAAGGAGACTCTTGTGAATTCTGAATAAGATGTGAGTTCCTATTTTCAGGACTGATCTGTGTTAGGATAATGAAAGGCCGTTGCTGGCTGAGTGACCGACGGGTGTAAGCTCTGTACTGTGCGTCCCTTTTGCCTAATTTTAAAATCTCTTTTAAGCACTACCACCAAAGATCCTGCTTAATTGTTTCTTTGGGTTTTTTTAGCTATATATAAAAAGAAGAAAGATAAGTCTGTTTCTCTTTGAAATGACACAAAGAAAGAGAGGGGGAAGCACATGGATTAATGGTTACCTGGACTGGAACATCTCCTGGTGTTCAAATGAAATCCTTGTCTGGTAATATCTATTGATCAGGCCTCACTAAAGGTTTTTTGTCCCAGAAGTAGGTCTCTAACACCTCTGAGCATGCAGATGATCTTCTTAATGTATCTGGTCAGTTGTCCTGGTTTTGCTTATATCTGAGAAAAGCCTGCAGGAAACAGCGGTAGAGCTGGGCTGCACGGTCACACCCTAATACCTCACTTGCTGAACAAAGCAAACCCTTAATTACAAACTCAACCACATTAAAAAATTGTTGAGGGCTGACATTTCTGCATGAATTAAATGTGTGATGCGTTTGTTGTGGAGGCATGAGGTTGTAATTAAGGTTTTATAGGATATTGTAAAAGGAGATTAATGTATAGTGTGTTTCCTTATCAGCAGGAAGCAGGAACCAGTTCCCTGTGACAGCACAGAGACAGTCCCTGTCCCCAGACGTGTGCCATGCAGGCACAGGCTGTAGGAGCCTGTCTAAAGGGTTTCCATTAAATGGAGTTTAAAAACACTGGGGAGGCAGTGGTTGGTAAGATGGGAGTTGAGAGTGCTTTTTGAGGTTAGTTCTAGGAGTTCCTATTAGCTAGAGTAGCAAAATGCCACCTGTCTGAACATCATATACTGCCTGGCAGTGGCAAGGAGGTCTAGCTGGCTCTTGGGCCAGGTGGCAGCTCCATGAGAAGGCTGCACAGGGACACAACTGGGCAATTTCTAGAGAAGTCCACCTGTCTTTTTTCTGGCTGTGGTTCCCAGATTTTGCTGCAATGCAGAGTTTACAGAAATTCCTGTTTCAGCCCTAACCCATCACCAGCCGATTTTTCAAAGCAATTTGCTTGTACAGCTGTCTCCCCCTTCCCACACCTACACAAAAGTTTTTAAAAATGTTTCCTTCTTGCTGCCTTCTCCTAGCTTCTCCCTGGACGAACAGCAAAGGTGGTTATGAAATCCTTTGCATATGGGCAGGATCGATGTTTTCGACATCTGTCCTCCATTGAGTTAAAATTATGTTTTTAACTTCATCCATGAGTCTTGCTTTTTATGTCCAGCACAACGGGTAGGATGGGCCCAGCCCTCTGCATGCACTCTCTCCTGTTCTTTCTTTCCTTCAATGGGAAGCCCCCCGTTTCCCCTTCGTGGTGACATAATTTCAGGATTCTTTAAAGCCGCCCCCATGCGTACGTAAGCGGTGTGCTGAGCCCTGCATAATGTGGTCACTTGAATGCTTCTGGAATGCCTAGGTATCATGTGAAGATAATGATCCATATAAATGCATTTCATAGCAAGAGTCTCATCTATGGATGGTGTGCGTGTAGGTTGCCTTAAGCATTGGAGCTGCTTTTGCGTTTTGTTCCTCTCTCCGCTCACTCAGCCTTAGATCCCTTTTTTCAGCTTTGTATCTTTAAAAAGCTTTGCTTTTGTTAGCTGCGCTAGAGATATTAATTGTGCTCACAGAAAGCCACAGTTAGGTGCATATGTATCAAAAGCCACTGTGCTCTTCATCTGGAGGAAAATTGCAGATTGTTTTTTTTAGTGATTTGAGTGGTTGGTAGCTGCTCAGTGGGAGAAGAAAGTGGGACTGGTTTTCATACAATTTCCACATTCTGTCCTTTTTGTGTGTTTGAGGGAAAATGTCAGGTTTTCCACACATGGTTCATCCTGGGTCTGCAGCCCTCCAGAAAAGTTCTGTTCCTAAGGACTGAAGAAACAACAAAAAAAAAGAAGTAGATTTGCAAACTATTATTAAAATCAGCCCCAAAATTCATTTTGCTCTTTCTTTCTCAGTGAGACAGCTAAGACACTTGACAGTTTTAGGTGTTGGCTGGTGAGGGGTGGAACTTCCTGTTCCTGTCAGTATGTATAAAAACACGGCTTGTCTTTGATGTGCCAAAGCCTCATGGTCGAGTCATCCCCACAGCCTCAGTCTTCTCACTCACTTTTGCATCATCTTTCTTCCTGCTGCCAGGAGGAGCGTGACAGCCCCGTCATTTCCTGCTGACACTGTGAATCATGCCCTTCAGATGCCTGAAGCTGGAGAGCAAATTTCTGCAATTAGTGAGCACAGAAAGTAATCCTGCCCTTGCTGTGGCCTTACGAGGACTGCAGTCTGATGGCATGAGCCAGTTCTCTGGTTAACAGGGACTGTGGATAGTACCAGCATGGTCTTGTTAGGGCTTCTTTGATGCTTAATGTGAGATAGACCCATCTCAAACACATTTTCGGTGTTTTCTTATTTTAGTCTCCATATTGAACTCCTGTGAAGCCTGTCTTGACTTGTGCCTGTAACCGTGTTTGTTCATGAAGGCTGAGAGTTGCCATCTTCAAATGCCACATCATTGCCATTGGTGAGGACATGTTGGCTACCAGGCCTCCTGATGGGTCATGAGGTGTCATTTGTCTGGAAGTGCTTAATTTGAAGCATGTTGCAAAAAAAGAATGCCAAAACTGGACTAGCTCTTGGTTGGGAAATTGTCACTACCATATTTTTTGAAAAATCTCTTTGCCCGGGATTCTTCTCCTGGGAAACTGAGAGGCCTCAGAGAAAAATGAAAGCAATAATTATCTGATTAGCTTCTCCTGTGTTTTGCTGCTTTGGAATGTGTTTGGACATTGTTTACCAACAGGTGGTTGTTTCATTGGTTTCATGTGAATTGTTTTCACTCATTGGCCAATCAGTGCCAAGCTGTGTCGAGGAAAGAGTCACGACTCTTCTTTATTGTCCTTTAGCCTTCTGTAAGTATCCTTTTAGTATTCTTTAGTATAGTTTAGTATAGCATTCTTTTATATCATTTAGCATCATAAAATAATAAATTAGCCTTCTAAGAATATGGAGTCAGATTCATCATTCCTCCCTTTGTCTGGGAACCCTGCAAATACAATAGGAAATCCATGTATCCTCTGACCTCATGTCAACAGGAGAGTTCAGTGACTTCTGACTTGTATGTTCTAAGAAAAACCTCACTACAGACATGTGAACTGGAGAATAGGATAAGATTTCAAATAATCTCTAAAAGATATTTTCTCAGTTAACGAGGAAATTAAGTGATTTTTGATTCCGATAATCTTGCCTTCATTTTGAAAAAACACGGCCTATGAAAGTAAACTTGCTAGTCACAAAATAATGCTTTCATAAAAGTTGAAATTAAAAAGAAAAAGAACTCCACTATTAGCATAAATATGATCAGAAATGTGAACAATAACTCAATTTAGAACACCATGTTAACATTATTAATCAAAATACTGAAGACAGACTGCTGACAACACTGATCTGTGTGCAGCATATTAGGGAAACAAGGAATAAGGCTTGTATTCTGAGATCATCTATATACTGCAAAGCCAGGATGTATCCATCATGTCACTAAATGTCATTTATTATCCATTGTAGAATAAACTCCTGAGTTAACACTTTTGCACTGCAGGCTGCCAGGAAAAGCAAGAAAGCCTCTTAATGCTGTTCAGATTTGAAAGCATTCATAATTTGGGATGAAGTTATAAATACTGATAGAGCATCCCTATCAGAGTCTGTGAATGAAGAGGATGCACCCCAAGAGAGTCCCTGCTACACAGTAGATTGTTGGGTTTTCAGGAGAGTAAATGGATAAGCTTTTCTCACAGCCAAATAACTACCAAGGCATTCCTCCTGGGCCTGAAGTGGCAGTGGCATGAAATCAGTTTGTAAATCACATTGTGTATCACAATGCTACCTCTAATGATTATATGTATTCTAACTTTCAAATAATTTCTTCTCCAGAGTCTTCAAATATTGCCTTACCTAGTCAAGCAAAACCTTTTTTAATGATGCACTCTGTGAAAGGAAAGCTGTGACAGGGTTCTGTGGCTCCTGAGCCAGTGGTTTTCCTTCTACCAGCTGACCCAGGAACACCAAGCTGCTGAAACACCCAACTTTTCCTGCCTGGCAAACCCTGACTAGAACAAACTGTTTGTTCCAGTGCTGCAACATCAAATTTATAGCTTCTCCTTGGAAATAAATTCAGCACTGGAAAAAGGTGCCTGCCAGAGAGCAGTAGCAGCATTTTTGTATCTTCCCTACTGAGGAGACAGGGAAGCCATGCCAGCTTCTGCTAGCTTGTCATGCTCTAAAGAGACTGGAGGGGCAAGGATTCAAGCAAGCAGGTTTTGGCTTCCCTGCCAAGGTTGCCATTGGTTTTAAGGCCAGGGCACCGAACCCCTCAAGTGCAGTAATCATCCTGCTGCGTATGATGAACCATCAAAGAGCTGGTGTGTACTAGTGACTTCTGGGTTCATAATTGTGCAAGAATTGTGCTTTGATAGGTAAAAGATGCTAAGTTGTCATCACAGTTTTTTTCTTTTACCAGTTCTGTATGACTCTTTTTAACATAACCTGTGCAAAAGCCAACAGCTTTTGTCCTTCTGTCTTATGCAAGTATATTTATTGTATCATTATATAATGAAACATGGTCATAATTTTCATTTTGGTCTGTGTCTTTTTGGATTTGCTGCTAATTCCTTTAATGTCCAAGTAAAACCACAAAATTCCCGATAAATGTTGTTATCTATGAACACTTGAAGGAAAATTCAAAATACCTCCTTTCAGAACACCTTTGGAACCCCTGTAAGAGACACAGTATTTTGTACAGATATACAGATGTTATTCAAATTGCTGATAAAGCACATTAGTGAAGAATTCCTACCTGGTTCATCACATCCCCTGCAGTTTCCAGGTGTGTTTGCAAGTTCTGTCACCAGTGTAGATGCTGGCACTCCATGCCTTTGTTTGACTGTCTGGTTTAGCACTTGCCGTGGCAGGGACTTCCACAAACCAGACGTGGGAAACAAATGGCACAAGAAGCCTTGTGCACCAGTCAGTGTTTGATTGCACCTAGAATATCTTTACCAGTTCAATATTTTATACACTTAATTAAGCAAACGGATCTTTCCCATGAAGCAGATTCCGAGTCTGTATCCACTCCTGTTGAAGTGGGTTGGCCTTGGGGGCTGTGTGAGATGAATGTGAAGAAGAGATGAATGTGATGCAAAAGAGAGTGCCTGCATTTACAGGGGAAAAACCTTGACATTGGCATTATCCCTACAGTTGAACCATGAGCAGTAATTTCTGTCCATTATTGTCACTGCTGAAGAAATCCCCAATGATGCAGTGGTTACCCAAAAGTATGATACCTGGCTTCTTTGTGGTATGTGTTGCGGTCCTAAATTCTTTAGATGGTTTTAAATTTGGGTTGAAATACTACTTTGCACTAGGACAAATATTTTAAATCTTGTTTTCACTTTAGTTACATGTCGCTGAGCTAGGATTCAATGTCCCTTTTTACAGCCAGCCTTATCAATGTCACTTAGGTCAGAACCCAGACATATGGCCCCAATATTACCTAGGTGTGACATAATTTTCAGTTGCTAAAGAAATGCAGACTCTGAAATGGAGGAGAAGGTGGAAGGGAGGCAGTTATAGACTACTGCAGGCTGTAGTCTATAATTGGGAATCTTTACTTTTATTAAAAAATGTCTTAGCAGAAGCTTTGTTGTTCATCTTTCCATATAAGTGGATATATTCTCATTGTCTCCTGTTAAGGGGAGTATTTTTAACAGCTATTGAAAGGTCCTTGGGGTACATGTGTGTAATAATAATTTTTTACTTTTAAAGGAAATCATCTGTAAATCCCATTAGTTATCATTTTTCAATTTTCATCTTTCTAAGCGTGATTTAACTTCAAGTGTTGCAGTTCTTAAATCTAATTAAAGAATCGCCTTTAGTTCCCATCAGAAAGTCGACCTCCTGATTGAACGCTGGAGATGAGCAAATTAAAGGCTGTACTCATTCTGGTATGAAAGAACTGTGGGGACATTCCTGGAGTGTGGGACAGGACTGAATGTGGCTGCTCTCCAAAAGGAAATGTAGATCTGATCTCACACCAGTGGGGCTGCACTGGGTGGGTGGAGGAGGCACCATTCTCCTGATGCCTTCCTGGAAGGAGATCCCTGCCGAGGGGAGAGGGCCACAAAACCATCTCTGCCCCTTCAGCCAGGGTCCTGGTGGGCAGCAGTGATCCCTTTCCCCATCAGCACAGTGTGTGGCCTCCCCCTGCTGCTGCAGCCCCACTTTGTGCTCTGTAATATCCGATAGCAGCAACCATGGAAACCGCTGCTGACGGTGGCTTACAAAAGAATTTGTTAATTAAAACATGTTTAAAATTATAATAAACTCACTATCTTAAATCCACCAGGGATATTGCAAACGGTATCCCACTCTGCCATCTCTCTCCAAAGCTGAAATGCAGCTGGGGATGAAATGGCCCTTTGCATCCAGTTCTCATCTTCTGTTATCTTAGCACACAGTCAGGAGGCATATATTAGTATTAAATTTTTTATAGTTGCAGCAATGAGGGCTTGACCCAACCCTGTGGCTGCCCATAAACCCTGTTATCTGTCCCCCAGTTTAGCAGTGCAGGGTTTGTCCCAGCCCTTGCTGGAGGATGCTCTGCAGTGGAGACTTTCACAAGAGAACAGGGGAGCAAGCAAGGAGACAATGAGCTGAATAGTCTGGAAAGCAGGGCAGAACCACTGCAAAGAGAATGTGAGACTAACTTCACACTGACTGAAGGGAAGTAAAAAGCTAAAACCTCATTGAAACTTGTGCGTGATTGAGCTGAGGAATGCAGCATGTTCTGAGTCCAGTGGGGTCTCACAGGCAGTAACCAAGCTGTCTTTGTGGGCTGGATCCGTGCTATGTGTGAATCCAGCCATGGTTTGCTGCCTTGGCATGCAGGAATCACATGGTGCAGGAGGGCTGTGAACCTGAGAACCCAGCAGTCTTTGCTAAAAACAGCTCTGAGCATCACTGAATGAGCACCTAGATGTTGTTGTTTAAAAAAAGATGATGGTTTTTGCCACGTGGAACAAAAGCAGGGAAGAGTAGAAGCCGGTAAGGGACACTCTTTGAGGCAGAAGGGTTAATGGAGTTTGAGTGTGAGTCTGACTGATCTCTTTCCTAGGGCAGCTAAAGGTGAGCCTGTGAGTAGATGGACAGAAGCACCAGCACTTCTGCAGGAGCTCTCTTCCAGCAGGATCTGTGGCATGCATGACTCTGTAAACTGAGGAAAGAGTATTTGGCATTCTTATATTCACATGGGCAGAGGAGTTCAAACCCTGCTCTGTTTTAAGGCATCCGCAATAGGGAATATTAATTAACTAGTGTTTTCTGTTCATCAAGGCAATGAAAATTGCCTTTTTAAAATTATTATTAGTTTCCTTTACAAAAGACTCTAAAATAAAGGCTGTATTTAAATCTTTTCAAGGAAATATTAACTTACACTAAGGTCAAAATGTCTCAAATTCTTATCCCTGTTATTTCTTTATAATTCTTATCACAAATTGATCTTTTCTCCCAGTAGAAATAATTGGTTCTGGTCAATAACAAACCCTCATCTCAATTTCATTGGCTTGTATCTCAGGCAACTCAAGAGACATTCTGCAATGCCTCAAAATATCCCTACTGGATAATGCAGACCACCAAATTATTCCTATGAAACTTTTTAGCCTTTAAATTTTAAAACCCAGAAATTTGAACACTGCCTACAAACAAAACTAAACATGCTGAAATCTTTTTGCTTTATGTAATTTTTCCATATTATCATTCACTTAAACAAAAATGCAGTGATCTCTATGGGTTATTTCTATTTACTACTGTCACCAATAATTAATTTTGTGGGTAAAATAAATGTATTAAAATGGAGAGCTGCATTCCAGCAACATACCTACAGTTAAACAGTGTTACACCTCTGTGTGTTGATGATTCAAACCAGTCAATTTGTAATTTGCTTCCTAACCTCCAGGAGGAACAAAAATGAACTGTACAGAGAAAGAAAAAGGACAGAAATTGTATTGGCCTGTCTTGCTGAGTAAAGTGATGGATAAAAAGTAATTCTGTGAACAGCATAACTTGTTTTATTGTGGAATGAAACAACATGCTTGGAAAATGGTTGCTTCCCTTTCTGACATGGTTGTTCCACATCTGACACCAGCAGTACCCCTCACAAAAGTGCTAAAGGCAGCTAAAAGTTGCATTAAGGAAAGCATTTCAAAATGACTGATTTCAATAGGTGGACAAAATTGCTGTATCATCTGACAATGGCATGTAAAAAGTACATGTTTGTGGTTTTCCTTTGCCAGCAATGTGAAGTAGAGGTACCAGGGGGGTTTTTCAAACCTTTCCTCCCCTCTTTTATTAAATGGGGTTGGTTAGTGATGGAAAAGAGCAGGGAGCTCCATAGCAAGGCCCCTGTCATTCAGACTGCAAGAAGACAAGAGGCTGCAGGCTGCCTCTTGTCTTTTTCCCTGTAGAAATGAGGCTCTCCATCACTGATATAATAATCCCCAAAAGTGTATAAACTGTAAAATGCCTATTTGTACCAGGTACAGATGTATATTGCTTTAACCTGATTTCATAAAACTTAACAGAGTTTTTGATTACTTTTTCTAGCATGTCATGTTACCCAAGTGCTGTTCAGCAGTGCTGTCTCAGATAGGAGGTGCAGCAGAGAGAGGTCTGTGTTGCCACAGGCCCCAGCCAGAGGAGACTCCCTCGGCTCTGTGGCCTGGAGAAGAGTTCGCATTTCAAACTCACTGTAAAAATCTAATGCAAGTCAGAAGTGGGGAGGGAAGGAAAAACCCACAACCCAGAAAAAAATAAAAATCCTTTTAGCCAGCCATCAAGATGGTGTTTTGGGAAGAGCCACCCCTAAGCCCTCCACAGAGCTTCTTCCTCAAGCAGAGACCAAATCGCAGAGGTCTCATTTTCAGGTTCCTGGAGAGATGCTGAGCTGTTTGATGGGAAGCAGGTGCTGTTGTGGACATTTGCTGGGTTGTTTCATATCAGTGGTTGGGGTCAGGTGTTGTGGTTTACCTTCCAGCTTGGCAGTGAGCACCAAGGATGGTGTGAGAGGCTGATGGTGAAAGGTGGAGTTCAGCACTTCTTCAGAGCAGTCCCTGTGGGGGAGACAGCTGCACCAGTCTTTCTGTGCTCCACTGGCAGACCATGCTCTTGTGGAGGGTGAAGTTCCATGAGGCAAGTGAAGAGGGGGTAGTGTTCAGGCTGCCCAATTCACTGTCCAAGCAGGGGATGACTCCTGAGGGATGTCTTTCTGTAGTCTGAAACTAGGTGGTAGTTGACAGTGACATACTTTAGCAAGATGACAGCTTGCTGCATGTGAACAGTGTTGCATGTACAACACATGGACTAACCTTCTAAGGTCGCTGGTCCTGAGACGGACTCAGCTGGGGCATTTGTGTTCTGCTTTGGGGCACAACCCTTTAAGGAAAATATAGGGAAGGGCAAAGGTTAAACAAGAACGACAACATATTTAGGAAATAGGATGTGGGACAGCAAGTTGGAATAATGGTAGCTGTCATCGGGTCTCTTGGCTGGGCTGTGTGACCCTGGAAAGTGTAAGTGCCTGCTGGAGAGAAGGAATGGCCTGTGATCTGTGAGCTGGATAAAGAGCAGTAAGTTGCAGCAAGGAAAATGTAGGTCAGATTTTAGTAAAAACTTTGCAGCAGAGAAGGGAGAGCAGCAGCAGAGAGCCTGCTTGCAGCATTCCTGCACCAGGGGAGTTTGAGAGAGCTGGATAAACGCTGGTGAGGAAGGGTTTAGTTCACTGGTACTGCTGACAGGAGATGGAAGGAGGTTTCTTTGAGCCATGTGTTTCCCTCATTCCCATTTTATGATAGTTAGCATTGGAAAATTACCACTGCAGCTGTGAAAAGTGGGAACCTGCCTTATGCCTGACAGCTGATGGGCACTGTGTGCACACGTGAGGATGGAGGTGAGCAATGAGGGAAGGCAGCTCTCCCAACCTGCTCATCCCATCACAGCTATTGCAGATTGCTGCCTTAGTGGGTAGCTGTGCTCCTCTCAGAGATATCCCCTTCTTTGCATATAAATAATTTCTTAAACCTTTCCAACCCTTTTGATTCTGGGATTTTTACTGGTGGCTAAGTAGTGGGTTTGTATCTGATGTCTGCTGCATAGGAATAATATCAGCACATCTTCCAGCCTGGAATCTGCATTGCCTCGTTGGGGCTTTTTGTCATGTGTCAGGTCACTAACATCACTTCAGTAGGGTTTTCTAATTGCATTTAATATGTCACTTACTATGCACGCCTCATCTGATTTCTATGGCACTAATGAGATAATTTATCTTTGCTGGGTAGCAGTCAGTTGTGTGTTGATAAGGCATTTAATTTTACCAAGTTATAAAATCTTGGCTGATTTTAGAGAAGGGTCAAAGCCAAGATAATTTTGTATTTTAAAATACTTATCAACTTCAAGTCCTTAGTGTTAGCTTTCTTTTTGTCTATTCAGCTAGGGCAGCTCCAGCCTGCATTTTATTCAGAGGATTCATAAAACTTCTTTTGTCATTTGAGTGATAAAGAAAACCATGAGAAATTCTGTGCTAATATTTATTAGCTGTTTAGGGCTCATTTGGGGGGAGGGAAGATGGCAGGGAGACAGAGCCAGTTTTCCAACTACCAAAGCAACAAGACTTCTTACCGTGCAGCAGTGAAAGCCCAGCAAGCAAATTAGTGTGTGGGAGGAATATCTTCCACTAGCTTAATTTTTTCATTTTGTTTTAATTTTCAGGAGTATCTGAAGCTGTGTTCTGTCATTTTAGCCTGATTAAGGGATATCATTTTTGTAGGAAGAGTTTTAGATTTTAGCCACTTTTTCAAGTACTGTATTTCACTCCTGCACAACAGTTTTCTTGCAAAGTTAATTGCTCTTTTATTTTACACCAATACTGACTGTGTTTGATATCTGAAGAAAAATGACATTTGGGTTTTCTAATTTAGAAGCACAAAAGGGGTTGATAGAGGCAGTGTCAGTACCTGATTCACATGCCAGGAAAAGGTGCTTTGTGTTAAATTACAGCCTGCTGAAGCTGGGGCCAAAGATAACCTTATTAGACTTTTGGAATAAATACCATTAATGGGACCGCAGGGCTATCATATGGGTCACCTCTTATGTAAATACCAGATTAATTTTCATGAGTAGGATTTCATCATTTAAATCAGGTGTGTGCATGCATGTATTTTTTTTTTAAGCTTTCTTGGTTTTCCCACATTTGGAGATTTTAAGTGTCTAAAAATGTTTGTGCTTTCTTAAGTCCACTCTGGCAGAATTTTGGAAAAGGAGACATCTCTGCTTGTGTGGAAAAGTAATCATCTCTTCTTCTAGGTAGGATCTGTGAGATTCAGAATACAAGTTACATTTTGTAATGGAAAAAAACCCTCTCCTGAGATATGAAAAGAGTCGTCAATTAGAGAATGCTACCATGTTTTTTAAGGCTATGAAAAGGTAGGATAAAATGAGCACTCTAGCTCGTGCTGAGCTCCTTGGGAACAGCTGCTGTGCAGGATTCCTCCTGAAAACCTTGTCCAAACAAATCATCATTTAAATACAGAGTTGTCACTTTACCAAAGCCTCACTCTTGCAAGATCTTTCACGTCTGTGTTTGAGATGGATGTATTGTAGTAGGGGAACCTGCAATACTTATTTCTGTATTCTCTTTAGCTCTGTTTGGTACGAGGTGAATCAAAGCATAGGGCAGCACTCAGCTCCTGATCACTCCTGTTTCCCAGTGGCTCAGGGTTTGTCAAACCTGTGCAGAAATCTGGGGTACAGCAACGATGCTTCTTCCCCTTGCACGGCCTCTCCAAGAATGGATACAGATTGTATAATTTTCCCACTATTTTTAAGACTGGGATAAAGGAAAAAAAAATCCTATCACAAAACCTAGGAGGTTTTTTTAATCTTTTAAATGGACAGACGTGGTGGATACTGGGTGGACTGTGGTATCAGTGTGATGGATTGGCACAGTTCCCATGTCTCCCCTGGGGCCAGCAGAAGCATGTATTATTCTGACATGCTATTTTGAGAGGGAAAAAAAAATCATTCAGATCCCTAAATCATCTTTTGTGAGCAAAGATCAGAAAAAAATTACTCCAGTGGCAGACACAGATGTATCAGGTTTTTGAGTCCCTCAAAACATTGCAGTGTGCTTTGTTCCCCACTTCATTGCCTCGACTCCAGTCTGCAGGACAGGGTGCTGTGGATTCCTTGAGTGTGTCTGATTTTGCACCAGCCTCCATCACATTTGTGTTTTGAAAATCAGTGTGTCTGTCATGTCTCCCCTGGGAAACAGCTGATTTCTTTGTTTTGGCAAACCAAAATAAAAGCTGAGAACACTATAAGCCCTTTCTTCAAACAGTGGTAGGACCTGATATGCTGAGAGCTTTTATTTATTCTGATGTCTCTGACCGAGACGTTAATCGCCATCTCAGAAGTGTAAATCAGTTAAAATGGCAAAAAAGAGATTTGGCCTATCTGAAGGATGAAATATTGATTTTAATTTTTTTAAGGGTCTGGAAAACCCCTAACTTTTAGCAAGATAAAATAATTTTAAAGGTTCCTAATATTTAACAAATGGCCAAAAGCATTTAGGGTACTTTTTCGCTTTTGGTGGGAAAAAATGCCTTTGAAGCCTGTGGATTTGAAATATTTTCTGCTTGTAACTACCTGCAGGTGGTAATTGAGTGTGGCTGAGTTCTAGCAATAGTTTGAGGTGAAAGGAGGTGGACATCCATCCTGCTTGGAGCTCCTCTCCAGATTGCTATCACTGATGAGTTTGGGAGTTGGGGTTTCACAGGGAGCAGGGACAAAGGCAGCTGTTCTTGGGTAATGTGCAAAGCGTTCTTTGCATTTGCAAACCCCATTGGGGATTTTACCAAAATTGCTTTATTCTGGTATTGAGATAATTGCCCAGTGCGATTTCACCCACCAGTCAGCAGAGCTGTGGTTTTTCACCAGACAGCTTTTTGCTGAGGTAATACATCAATTCTAAAACCCTAAATGTTGGTCCCTTTCTCAACCCCTCTTTTGCAGAGAATAAAATAGGAAGTGCGGTTCCCCAATGCAACATCTTATCTCCGCCATCCAAGGATGG
This sequence comes from Calcarius lapponicus, assembly GCA_039654755.1. Lineage (NCBI taxonomy): Eukaryota > Metazoa > Chordata > Aves > Passeriformes > Fringillidae > Calcarius > Calcarius lapponicus. The sequence goes on along the minus strand of CM077464.1, from coordinate 44,050,880 downwards.
ATGAAGTGTGTTTGAAGGCATTGGCTCCCTTCTATTACCTCTGTTTGAAGTTGGTTTCCCTGCTGCAAAGCTGGCTGCCTTCCCCTCAGCAAAAATACAGTGCCTACTTGGGAACTGAGTTTGTAAAACCAGTTTTAATCTCTGCATGGGGTGTTAAACTGCTGTTAACCTCAGGAAGGGTCTGTCCCAAGAAGCACAGCAGATTCTAGTCCCTTCTCTAGCACGTGCTGCCTTCTAGCTCTCGCTTTTTTAAGGCAACAAAGCTGAACTTAAACACGAAGCAGGAACAGCTTGGCTTTTTGATCCCTATGCTGAAAGACATCCTCATTTCAGGATCAAGGCAGCTCTGGAAATTCCTACATCTTGAGCAGTTAAATGATGTCAAAAGCTCCAAAATGAATATACATGTGTGCAAAAGAATTACTGAAGTGCTGAAAGCAGCATAACTGTGTCAGTCAATGCCAGAGCCCAAGTGAGCAAACCCAGGCCCTGGATTCTTCCTGGTGGGTCTGAGCTGGCTGATGAGCAGGACTTGCTGTGGCCATGCTGCTCACCCTCACGGGTCTGGCAGAGCTGGGGCTTGGGAATCTGCACTATAGGCCTTGCTCAGCCAAGAGAGATGTGGGCTCTGATTTACATCTGATATTTGAAGGCACTGTCTGCGGGGAAGCCCTTCAGAGAAACACCAGGGCTGGGTCACATCTATTTCTACTCTCTGCTCTGCAGAGTAAAGTGGCTCTCCGCTGATGGATGTGATGCTTAATGGCAGTGGTGAATGCATACATATTTCCCAGGTTCTCACTAGAGGGGGGAAAAAAGCTAAAATGTAGTACTGTGTCTTCAAAAGAATGTGGCCTCTGTGCTTTTTACTGACACAAATGTGGGCTTAGAAGGGAAACCTGCCGGGTATTTCTCATCCCAGGTACTAAGGTAGTCCTGTAGCAGTAACAGAAAAAGGCTCAGATAACTCTTCACAGTCTCTCTGTATTTGGTATTAGACCCTGTTCTTCCTTCTTCTTTTTTTTTTTTTTTTTTAAAGCAAGTGAATGTTTTTATTAAACATCTTGATATTTCCTTATATTAGCTGAGTGAGTAGGTATTTGCATCTGGCTGGTCTGTGGCCGGTTTAAGAAGTGTCATCACATAAAGAATTTATCTGGGAACCACATTTAGCTCTTGAGTTGATAAATATAGAAGAATGTATGAATTTCCTGAAAACTGGTGCATGAAGAAATTAAGGGAGAGCAGGAGGAAGTTCAGTTTTAATTTCTGGCAGGTCAGGGCATAGAATTACTTACTTGTATGTGTCTTGTTTTGCAGCATCAAAGACACACCAATATTTTTCCTTATCTAGTATGCCGGTTAAATTATCGGCTTGGGAATGAGATGTGCATTGAATTTTGACACCAGGGAGAGTCCAAGGAAAGGACTGGTATCATTTTGGTACCAGGTGACGTGGCTGTACCATAGCTTAGCAGCTGGCTTAGTGATCTCCAGGGTATAGATTTCTTCCACTTCATTGCCAGCATCCTCTTCCGAGGAAAGCAGCGCGGGCTCTTGCAAATAGCTTTGTCCTCTCTCCGACTGACTGTGCTCTTAATAATCAAAACGAGTTGCAGGCATTCCATTAATTGTCCAGATAATTAGCTTTAGGCAATCTGGCATTTCATCTTTGTCTCTGACTTAATCTCAGCTAGTTTTTGTTCAGTCGCTGGCATGTGTAATTCCTCATCTATTTTGACATTTCTCTGTCACATTACCATTTGTCAAATTGCAATTCCTCCGGACTCGAGCAAGCTTTGATCAGTCGTGCTGGTCTGCAGCTTCCTTATGCTACATAAAACTCAGATAGTTGTAACTTTTTGTGCCTGCTGATTTGATAAATGTGCATTTGCTGCTCCTGACACATGCTCGCAGCCTTAGCTGGCTTGCCTTGTCCGTCCCGTGGCACCTCCACGCAGGTTGTTAAAACCTTCTGTAAGAGTTCTCATTCCCTGGGTGCGTATGTGGTGTTTTAAGCCTAATTTTATTTTTCTTTTATTAATCCCTAGAAGGATGCCAGATGGTGAAACGCGAGGATACGTGCTAGGGCTGCGTGTGCACACACACACATTTTATTTCTGTGTGTGAGCACAGGGTGATTCAGTGTGATGGAAGGTTTTATTAGATATTAAAGCTGCTTTTTTAAGTTATTCAGGTCACTTTACGTGAGGGCTAAAAAAACTCTATTTATTTGGCTCTCTGCAGTGTATGACTTTACAGAAAAGCTGTTTAAAAATATCCGCTACTGCTGTTTGGGAGCACTTACATTACTGTTCCCCAGAAGTCGGATGCCTTCTGCCGCTGGGTCCAGATGAGAAAGGAAAAGCTGTTATTCTGTGTTCATTTGGAAAACTGTGAACCTCCCAGTTAGTCACATTGGTCCCAAAGTGCTAGTTTGAAACGCTGCATGGGCGTCAGGGGCTAGCTCTTAAATCTGTCACTGGTTCCCTGGGCATTGCACACTTTACATCTGGAGCCAGTAACGAGGTGAAAAGATTTGGCAGTAAAAAAGAGGAAAACATCTTTCTGCTAAGTAGATTTTTTTTTTAATTAGGTTTGAAACTGCTGAGAAATTCAAAATATTAGATCAATGTCAGGTGGAGAGGTGTTGCATGTGCAGAAGAAAACCAGAAGTGTGTTTGCTGTTTGAAAACTGAGGAAGACATTTGTTCTTTGCTTTACTGAATTTCCTATCCTTTAAAGGGAATACACTGGGCTTCTTCCCCTGAGGACAGAAAACATTTCCCCTGGTCTTTGTTTTGTTGGTTTTTTGTTTTGTTTTTTTTTTTTTCCTTTATAAGAGCAGCAGCTTTCTGACAGAGAAAACTTTTCCAAGATACAAGTGCTTTGAAGATCTGTATATGCTTAAAGTGCTGTGCTTGGGACCTAACCAGGACCAAGCACTACACATCCCAATATTGCACAGCTCCTCAGAGACCAGAAGGCATTTTTCTCAATGATATCTCCAAGTCTTGTGTCCATTTCTGTGTGGGAGAAATGCCTAGGGCTACTTGTCTTTGAGAGAAAAGTTCAGGAGGCTTCAGAGCTGCTGTTTTGGCTGTGAAATGCGAGGCTGTGGCTCAGCACTTCCCCTTCAGAGACACGGGCTTCTCAGGAGAGGTGTCATGTGCAAACACCAGTTTTGGGGGAGAATAACATATCAGGCACTTATTCTAAATGTAAAGGACAGACAGCTAAATTTCTGTCTTTGTGCGCACGAGTCATCCTGCTTAAATATATTGTCAAGTGGAAATCATGAAATCCATTACTTCATTTATAGCTAGCTGCTGTGTAAGTCCTCCAAGTGGACTTTAAGTGCAGTTAGGCTTTTTTAAATGTTCTAGTTCCCTTTGGACTGAGTGGAACAGCATGCAGCATTTTCTTTTCTTTGGTTTTTTCGGACTGAACCTGATATGTTCTCTTCAGGGCAGGATGCTGTGTAATGGCTGGATTTTTCATGTTTAGGGCTCAGTTTCTGAGACACTGTGCTAAACTAGGTATTTTTAGCTTATAGTAGAGTTAATTGAGTTCATACTCTGTTCCTCATTATATACAATTTCCTCTTCAAATATAATAGTGTTTTATGGCAAGAATCATTATTTTTCACAGTCCTTTAGAGCCTAGTACAAACTAATCAAAAGTTGCAGGCTCTGAGATTTTACCAAAACTCATCTTTTTCACAATGACAAATTTCTCACATGCTGGCTTATGTGGGGGCTGTGGTTCATTGGTTTTAAAAAGCCCTGTTTATCGAGGCCAAGCTTACCCTTCTCTTGGTAAAAAGATTTACCACCTGTGATGCAATAGATAGGTAGATTTTAAAGCCAGAAGAGGCTGTTAAAATTATTTCGTCTGTATGACACAAGCTATAAAATGTGATTTAAACTGGGCAGTTTCTGCAGTGAATCCCCCAAGTCGAAGTGGAAGCTGTTTCAACCCCCTTGGCTTGGAAGGGGTATGGAAAAGCATATCCTTCTTGGTCTGCTCTGGAGGAGCTGGAGCTCTCCCTTCGATGACTGAAGGAAGGGAGACAGCTGAGTTTGCTTGTGTACTGTTTTGGTAAATACAGTTTGTTTTTAATAAGGACAGCTTTAAGAGGTGTGAATCCTTGTAGTTATGGGTGACTCTTTCTCAGCCTCTTCACACATTTTGCAGCCGTGGGAGGAAGTATTTGAACACAAACATGATTTGGGATTTATGGAGACTGCTTGTGTGAGTAGAGTTATTCATTTGCAATGCTATTTGCCTGACTAAGCTCGTGCATTATGCTTTGCCTTTTATTTTCCCTCCATGGACCCACTACCACCCTTCACCCGATGAGCTTGCAGGGAAGAGTACAAGCACACAGCGGATTTGGGTTCGACTTCCAGCTTCAGCCAGGCTGCTATGCTCTTGCCTTTCAGCACCTGGGCTAAGAGCTTTTCTCTGATTTACTGCAGGTGTTTCTGAAATAAGAGGTGAGCCACTGCATCCCTGCCACATGTGCTGGCTGGAGATAGGCGCTTGTGCGAGATTTCCTGGGAAATGGGTTAGGGAAACTTTAAAGCCGACAGCGCTAATCAGCATCCTGCATGCCCGCTTTATCAGCACATCAGATCCAAGGGAAGGACAGAAAACCGTGCAGGAAATGAGGGTCAGGAGTGACAGGTGGGGAGGAGGGAGAGAGACAGTTACCAACCAGCCAGCAAGAAAATGGAAAGAGTCGGAAATGCATTTGCTGTGGCTGCCAAAAATCAGAAGCTGATGCACGCTTATAAAAGAAGACTTTTTTTGCTTTAAGATTTCAAATTCTAGATTGCTGCTCTTCATTCTGCAGTGGGTGGGCAGAATGAAGCACACTGAGGTCCCAGGCTGTGTTCTTTGGTTGTCAGCTTTGTGGTACTCTCCTAAATTAAAGTAGCAAATGTAATAGATTAGAGGAATAAGATACAATGCTGCATTTTTTTTCTGGGTGTGACAACAACAATTTACCTTTAATCAAGAAGTTATGTCCTCCTGGAATTTAATTTATAGGCTGTTTCCTAAAATTAGGAGCTTAGACTATTTCCTGTCAGTCTTATTCTGCATGATTTCCCCTAAATTATTTAAAGGTATTAAAAATGCATAGCACATATACTGTACCAAGTCTAATGAAAAAAAGGATTGATCCTGACTTTACATTGAATTACACATTAACTGTTATTTATTGTTGCACTTTATTTCATTTTGGAAACAGCATTAACTCAGATGAATACTTTCTGATGGACGCTACTCAGTAATCCCCCCATGTTATTTAATGGGTTTTGTAGATCTACACATAAATGTATGCAAAGAAAACTCATTTTCCATTTAAATTGAAATGGGCAAAGTCACCCCTTTACATTACAAGAATTCACCACGTTAAAATCTAGTGTATGTGTGGTGGGTTGGTTTTTTTGGTAAATCATGTGTCTGTTCCCATCTTCAGTAAGGGAAGAAGGAGGCAAATAAAAATTTAAGACAAATCTCTTCTTCCTTGCCTCTTTCTGCCACTCTCCTCTGCTATATATTTACTTTTTAAGGGTGTGGTGGTTTGCCTTGAAATTGTAGAAGAATGTCATGAGGAAGTTGCAACCTTGTTAAAATACTATGAAATTAAATGAGTCTCATATAAATGGTTAGCTATTGTGTGAGATTTGTCTGATAGTTGGAACCTTCCTTTGACTGGAGAGTCTAATAGGTTGGGTAAATAGTGAAGCAATTCCACTGCTAATTGCACATGTATTAGCCTGTCTTGATACTGAAATACATTCTTGGAAAAGCATAGATATCAGTTACAGAGAGACATAATATTTCTCTCCTGATGTCATCCATGCAGATTGAGGCAAAAGCTGGCAACGCTGGGGACTGTGGCTGAAGCCTCTGAGTCATGGCTGAGCTCAGGGTTGTGCATCACAGTGGTGGGAAGAGTATTTCCTGGCTGCATCCTTCTACATCCAGCACTTGTTCAAGAAAAAGAAGTAGTTTAAACAACTGTTCACAACAAGGCATAGTTTTGTTCCTTAGGAGAAGGATCTGTCTACAATTGCCCAGATCTCTCTTTCAGGCTTGTGAGATGCCATTTGTCAAGGGGCATCTTATGTCAAGCTTTTTTTCAACCTATGACCAGGAGTGGGATGGTCCCTCTCCAGCAGAGGAGACCATCCAAAGCCCAGACCATCCAAAGCCCAGTCAGTTCCCACATCTCTCATTCAGCATCTTCTGATGGTTGCTTGATTGAGGGCTCATATCCCCATCTGCTGTGGGATTCATCTCCTGCCTGCCTGACATCCTATTGTGCTCTCAGGCAGCTGAAGGAATGGTCTGTTTGTGGCAAGGCTACCCAGCCAACACTGATGGTCTTCACCAAGAAAATCTTGGCCAAGCAAGGAGTGACCTTGTCAATCAGGCCGGGTGCAGTAATTATGCTCATTTGCATAAATGCCGCTAACATGTGCCATTGCTTCTGGATGAGCGGGTCCTCACTTAACAGTAGCACAGCACTAAGCCATTAATTATAGGAGTCAGAGGAGAGGTACAGCTGCAGATCTGCCCTGTCAGGATTTATCAGGCTCCATTTTATAATCAATGCTTTATTTATTAAACCATCACAAACGGTGCATGCGCTCTAGCCACGGCCGGCTGCGGCTCGGCGTGGATATTTCATCTCAATCAATGGAAGCAATCATCTGCTTTACATCAGGTATTGAACCTGCGCGGGTCCTTGAGTGACAAATGACTTTATTGTCTGGGTGGAATTGACTGGAGCTCATGCTTTAAGCTGGGGATGGAGGGAGAGGTGATGAAAATACTGAATTCCTCCATAACTGGTGCTTTTGTCATTTTTTTTTCCTTTTTGCTTTTTTTTTTTTTTTCCCCTCTTCTCTCTCCCTAGTTCCTGAAAAACAAATCAGAGTCTTTATCTCTGTGTGGCTGAGACTGATCGCAATGAGGGGAGAGACTAGTGATCTTGGGATGAGAGGGAAGCTACTGGAAAGCAAAAGGAAAGGGGATTTTTTTCTGCTTTGGATGTGTTAAAATTCAAGAGAACAACCAGAAGCAGTGGCCACTGCACTGGTGTTGGCTCTGACCTCTTTGGAGCGCACATTGCACACAAATGGTCCCAATGTGCTTTGGGGGATGCCATGGGGCCCTTTGGCTTTGAAGGGCTGCTGCCAAAAAAAGGCAAATCAAGCAAAATTGCATTTGAAGCAAAGCAGTGTCCAAACCCCTGAAAATCCCCCCTCAGCCCTTCTCATTAACACTGACCAGGCAGGGAGCTGACACTAAAGCTGTATGATTTGCCATGTTGCATGGGGTCTGTTATTGACAAAATGAGGTTTTATTGAATTAAAGGCCTTGCTGCCAGAACTAATTGTTCACCAGAATATACAGGTTTTTATAAACCTCCAAAACTAGCCTTTGTAAGATCTGCGTTAATATATTTCACAGCCATGCTACCAGTAATTCAGACATACTGTTCCTATGTATAGCAAGGTAGACTTGTCTCCATGTAAGATGGTGGCATCCCACAATGTTATACAAAGAAAGGCTTGTTCCAGTGTGTTATAAAAATTCTGTATTAAATAAGTAAGTACAACCTGTAGTTGCTAAATTATATCTGTGATACTTTGTATGCAGTCAATTTGCCTGGATATAGAAAGGGGGGGGGGGGGGGAAGTAATTTTGGTTTCACCTGGGAATAATGTGATCTTTTGCCTTTTCAAAACAGTAAAGACTGAGTAGACTTCTGTATGGCCTAGTGGTGGTGTTGTTAGAAGAAAACACAAGGCATTGAATACTCCAGTGTATTCCTCACCATGCACTCATTTTCAGAAGTGTATGCCAAACTTTAAACTAGCAAACGTAGCTACAGTCTGCACCATGTGGAACCCAGGCTTATATTTCCAGTTCTGCTGCTGGCTGCCATTTGATATTGAGCAAGACATTTAACATCAGTCTGGATATCTTTCCCTTTTTTGGGGCTTGTTTGGTGATGCAAACTTAAAATGGCGAGTGGCAACTTCCCTGAGTAGGAAGAAGCCGGGAAGAGAATTAATTTCCCACTGGAGATCTCAGTTGATGCTGCATGATGGGGTGACCAGGGACTGGGAGGTGATAGATAGATAGATAGATAGATAGATAGATAGATAGATAGATAGATAGATAGATAGATAGATAGATAATGTGGCCATCTGGCAGCCCCAGCCCACTCCCTACATTTCTCTACAGTTTCCTCAGAAGTGCTGCCTGGACCATAGGAACTTGACTTACAGAGTGGAAGACAAGGGTAGTTACATACTAAACCACACAGAAAGATAAATATTCACCTGTCATCTTGGGCAGCTGTTCCAAAAACCTGCTCCCAAAGGGCAGTGTTTTCAAGGATTTGCACCAATAAAGGAAAAAATAAACAAACACCTGAATGTTTATCCAAGCAGCAAGTGCCAGCATAGGAACAGAAAAGCACAAATATTCCTTTTCCTAAAGACTTGCTCCTGCCCATCAGTGAGAGGTCTGTTCTGGGGGAACACCAGTGTAATGTGTGCATGAACAGGTCTGTTCCTGCTAGCACAAGGCTCTTGGGGTGTGTCCCTGAGAGCTGCAGCCTGAACAGGCATTTGCTCCTGACTGAACGGTCCCCTGGGAGCAGATGAGGATCACATCAGCATCAATTAATGCCAGTGCCACCCCAGCCGATGACATCCAACCAAGGAAGCTTTTCCCACAGCAGCCTCAGTCAACACGATGCTTCCTGCTCTTACACTCCCCAAAATGTTCACAGCTGAAATTCAGCTGAAAGTCACGCTATCTGATTTATAAAAGGCAGAGCTGCTATTTTTCACCGTAAATGTACATCCCAGTCATTTCTGGTGGTGTGTTATAGTGAGAAGTTGTGTACACAATGGAGTTCCCAACTGGTGACTAACACAGTGAGACCTTTCACGTGTGTGTTTACTCTTGATGTTTTCCCCTCCAGTACTACTAGCAATAAAAATTTGGTGAATGTAGGAAATGTGTAGAGCTGCAGATGTTATATCTTCTTTTCATTGACCTATTTTCTGTGTAAAAGAGGTCAAATCACATTAGGTTTTCACTATTGAGATCCCAGGGCTTCAAACATGAAAATTAAACTAATGTATGCTTATTTAAATGCACTAAAACCTGCACTGATACATTTTCTTTTTTCTTTTTTTTTTCATTAGAGAAGTTAATTATCTGAGCATAAAAATGCTTGGTGAAAGACCATTAATAGAAAATTAATCCTCTTTTAAGCATTTTACTTGACAGTAAGGTACGCAAAAAGGATAGATTGTTGCTTCAGAGTTACTGTCTTGCTCCTCACTTTGGTATTAAATGCATTCAAATTTATATTAGCCAGTTCTTTGCTTTGCAATTTGTGTGCATGTTGATAGAGTTTCAAAAAGTGGTGGGTTGTTGTTTTTTTAACCCTCCGGGGACTTTTTATGTGCAAGCCAAGTGCTTCTGCACGCATGATAGAGCAATTTCTTCGCTCCGGAAAGTGCTACTAGATGGAAATACGATAGCAGAGCAAACATCGACTTCCTCAGAATTGTTACTTGTTCAAATAGGAATACCATAGCAGAGTCTTACACGGGGTCAAAAGTGCTTGTTCCTGTACTGATGAAATCTCTCTCAACAATTTTTGGTAGGTTTCCAAACAGAGAGCATAGTTTATTGCAAGTTGACACACAGTGTAAGTTACATTCCACATCCTTATGATGTGGAATATAACTTAATTTAAACTTGGAATAAATTACTAAGTACTTTTATAATTATTTAGGGCTTGTTCCCTAGCTAGAATAGATTGGTAGGGTTTGATTTGGTCAGAGGACTCATTCTGATTAACCCACTTGAGAAATCTGAATCTCAGTGGAGATGTTTTGGCAGTTTTTTTTTTTTTTTTTTGCAACAACTTCATCTTACTGGAATTGTTTAATGCAGTGCCAGCAGAGCCTGGATAGTAAAGGTGCATATGTACAGATATATGCAAACACACCAGGCATCCTTATAAGAAGAATGGATTAATACAGGCTACTGTTGTACAGAAGTCTATCATGAAAACTTGAACCCAAGCTAAGCATATGTGCGTATATGTAAAGCTCATTTCAAGAGCATATTCACCGCACAGACCTATTTTAAGGGGATTAATAATCTATGAATAATACATATCCAAGATAAACAGCACCAGTGTGGGTTTGGAAATGGAAAAAACTTCTGTGAGTTTTGGTGGAGGCTGTGTCCACACTGAAAATGGACTTACTGGGGCACATCTTCTAACAGTAAAAACCAGCTCCAGCTCTGCTGGCTTTGGAAAAGGAATACTGATAAAAAACAATGGAGCACCTAGTTCAATCTGTCTAGCCTACAGTTCTATTACAATTGCATATAAGTAACAATTTCATACTAGCATTTTAAATTACTACTCACTTCTTAAACCGTATGCTAATTTTCTTAAAGAGAAGTCTAATTGCTCTCTTTATATGCAACTCCAAGTCAAAAGCTTAATTTATCCCTCCAGTTGGATAATTAAATCATACAATGTTCATCTCTTGTGACTCTTCCTGTCCCAGAAATCTTAAATTCTTCTTCTCTAGCTGTCTTCCACAGAGCACAGCTCCTGACAAAGCTTTCACCTTTAATTTACTTGTGCCAGGAAGACAGCCGTTTGTCCCGATTCAGAAGCGAGGCTTCATTTTCCTTTACTTGAGTTTCCCTGTGTATTTCTTTTCCTAGAAAAGAAACCCCATCTCTCCCACATGTACCTTCTCCAAGCATTGCAAAACAGGATTTTTTTTTTTTCCCTCCCTGTGACCTGGTTTTGCAAACCTGCAAGTATTCCCATTTAAATCAGTAGCCTGACTTATATGTTTGTGGTTTGGGAAGTGGAAAGAGTGCAGTTTGAATTCCTGTGTAGTGTAGTTTGAGTATTACTGCTGGTGGGCAGTCAGAGCTCAAGCTGCAAGGGTGAAGCAGATGATGACAATCCCCTGCTGCAGGGAAGTCCTAGAAGTCACTGGTGCATTGCACCCCACAGGAGCAAGCTGCAGGAGTATAGGCTTGTATTGGAAAATAAATTGAAGGTATAAAAGTTCATGCTTGGTGAGGCATTTCTATTAGAATTCCTTCCTTTGGAAGGTTCAACCTCCTTGCTTCATTTCTTTACTTCAAAATAAGGAGTGTTTTGAAAGCTCAGCTGTAGATTAGGTAGACCTGGAAGTGAGCAGCCCTGCTGAAGTCAGGAGGACCATGCACATGTCAAAAATGAAGACCTCCTGGCAGCTTTGCTCCAAGATTTTGCAGGATTGCATCCGATAAAAGGGATCTCAGAAGAATTTTCTTATTGTGCACTTGTGGTATTATAAGAAATGGTATGACATGTAGTTTGCAGAATGGCAATTCTGGTGTTGAAACATTGGTTCTGATACTATTTCTTGCCTATACCTGAAATCGTGTTAGCTTTTCTCAGCCATTATGCTCTGGGTGGAACTGCTGTGTCACTGCACGTTAAGGCAAAGGGTTGGTGAAGCAGGAGAAGCCGACCCTAAAAAAGCTAACTAAAGGGCTGCCTTTGTGCTTTGCTTTGTGTTAGGGTCCTGGTGTGTTTCCACAGTATAGCGTGCGTACCAGCACTGCTGACTGTCCTTTACTGGAACTGCAGATCAGCATCTCTCTCATACCTCCCCACTGATTTTTAAATGTTTCGTGTTTTCCACTACATTTCGTTCATGTCACTCTTCAACACTGGTCTTTAAACATCATTTAAAACGACACCACTGGTTTGGTAGGGGCTGGGACACTGCTCACCCTCCTCCATCTTGCCCAGCATCAACCCCGTAGGATCCTCTGCATCTGTTGTCCTCCTCACGGCTGACTCAGGATGATACCCCAAGAATTCCTGATGGAAAAGCTGAGACATTCCTAGAATTTAAATTAAATATGCTTTGCACCCAAATGTACGCAAAGTACATTTATTTTGAGTCATGCAGCAGCCTGTCTTGTGGTGCAGTATCTGGTTGAAAAAAAGCATCGCTGTTCCTGATGGCATTTGTACTGTTGGCTCTCTCTGGTAAAGCTCTGCCTGCTTTGGGCTTAAATAGGACCACAGAAGTGATCGAAATTCCACTTTCCCTGCAGCTGGCCAGAGAACAGAGGTGGGAGTCGTCACAGCTATGGATTTTTCTTCCTTTCCCTTTGATTCTGAAATAACTCATTTGTCAAATTTCAGGCTTGTGCAAAGGCTGTGGGTTCTTAAGCAAGCAGGTTTGAGTGCAAATGTGCTGCCGAAGGTGGGTTCATTTTCTTGTCCTGCAGTCCAGTGGTACCTACACAGGCATCACTAATGGCTCTTTTTAAGTGTTGTTTTAAAACTTGTAGAAGAGTGATGCTTAAAGAATAGCCTGCAGTTGAAAGAAGGCACTGAACTACTTTCCAGAATAGTGCAGTACATGCTGAGGGTCAGCCTTAGTACCCACAAGTAGATTTGTGTGTGTGTGTGTATATTAACCTTGAGACAGCCAGGAGCCACGCAGGGGACAGCACTGTGATATGAGGGCAGTGATTTTGTCAGAGGTCTTGTGTGCATCTTGAAGGGTCTGGTCCTGAGATTACCCAGATTGCTGAAGTTGCACAGAGATGTGGACAAGGAATCCATTTGAACACTGACCTTTTGCTTTTCCCTTTTTAGTGATAAAATATTCAAGGGAACAGAAAGTGACCCATTTTGTGCTCTTCCTGTCAAGCCAAGCAGAGGAAGGAGAGTACAGTGAGGGCCCAGGTGGAACCCAGTGAATGCAAATGATTTATGGAGTAGCTGCTTTAAGCATTCCAAATTACTTCTAGCATCATCCAGTAGAGTCTATTTATCTGTATGAGCTTAAACACATTGCCCAGAACAAACTGATGGCATAGGCAGCTGTGAGACTGATACACACTCCAGCACCTCTCCTTGTCCCTCTGATCACCAGGTATTCCCCAGGGCTTTGCAGAGGGAAGAGATGCCCTGCTTGGCAACCCCGTCCCGTGAGCTTGGCTTTTCCTCACTGCACCTCAACTAAGCAAGCCAAGTTAGGTACTCAGTGCACCCTGAGCTCAGAAATGTTTTGCCAGCTTTAACAGGGTTTTTTTCTTGGATGCTGCAAAGAAAGGCAGCTCACCTGACCAAGCTGCAAAAGAGCAGGGAAGATCTTTGCTGTGGCAGCAGAAGTGTGTGTTCTCCATGTCTGACCCAGAAGCATCCATGGGGTCTGCCTATCTGAGGTGTGTCTGAGCACCTTTGGGATCCACAGCCACACCACACCCTCAGTGTGGAAACATGGCAATCAGCTGGCTCAGAAAGAGAGGAGGCTGAGTTGTCTAGCACAGTCTTTTAATTTCAGAAAAGGCTCCAGGGTGTGTCTGGTGGTACACATTTTCCCAAGGACTGTTTTAGAGTAACTTTATGTAAAAGTTAGATGCCAGAGGTTTCATCTGGGGTTAAGCAAGCAAGCAAGAACACGGGGATCAACCATCAAACCACCACCAGCTCCCCCTTTTACCCTGTTTAAGGGGCATGAGGGAGATACTTTGTGAAGTTGAACAGCTTGGTGCACCATGGAGCTTTTATAGGGCTTCAGCATCAGTAAGCAGCACGGTTCAAAGTCCTGGGAGGCCTGAAGTACTTTTTCCACCCTAGTTTAACCATGTGAAGAACATATGTACTTACAACTGATGCCAACAAATCAGCTAAAGGTAGGACTTTTAGATGTGCTTTAAAGGATGTTGCCAGTATTCTGCCTCTATGACAGAATTCTTGTCCATTCTCACTCCAAAGGAGAGCTATTTCAGGGCATCTTCTTTGTATTCCCTGCTGGGTTTTACCTTTTTTTTTTTTTTTTTCCTTTTTTATTAAGCTGTGTCCTATTTCTGTTTAATGCACCAAAGAGCATTACACTGATGATAAACCTCCAATTCCTTAGCGGCATCTTTAGGAAATGAAAAGTGATCAAATTCCCTTGTCAAGTAGGACACTGACTTGGAGATTCTTCTTTTCTTAAAAATCTAACCTAGACATAAAACTTCTAAAAAACTTGCAACCCAGATAGTAATTACATACATTTGAAAGGTAAGCCAGGACAGTCCATCACACAAAACTATTCAAACAGTCCCCAAAAAACATGATTATATCTTTTCTTCACGGGCATTTAGGTTCTATACAGTAACCAATTTTATGAAATACAGTATGTCTGTTAACCAAGAGAACTGAACACTTCAGTTGCTTAGTAACTAATCCAATCCAAGGAGGAAATAAAAATAGCATACATAATTTTAGAACCTTTAGGACCTTTGCCAAGCAAAATATTCTCACCAGCAGCAGCCAGGTTTGTGATTTGAATGGGTTATCTTAATAGGGTAGATTCTATTTGTTTTATGTAGATAGATGGTCCTTGCTTTTCAAATCTGATTAATTACATATCCGGGCCATTAGGTCTTGTAGCTTCTGTACACTTCCACAACTTTATTTAACTAAAAATACAACATAACTAAATATAATACAAATAAAAAAGAAAAAATGTTTTAGTTGCTGGCTTCTTTTTCAGCCTTAATCTGGTTAAAAAGCCAAAGACTGCAGTATAACTCAATAAATCACATTATATGGCCAGGAGGAATGTCATAAGCATCTGCTTAATTCAAGTGTGGTTTTTTTTCTTATACTCATCTGTAAAGCTTGTTGAGGGGAAAAAGGATATTATTTTTATAAAAAGATATTATTACCATCATTGGTGGAAATTGCCATATGGTACCATAGCGTATTCAAGCAAGGTAGGAACAGTTTCTCTAAAATTATATTTTAGCTGACAAAATATGACTCCTGTTTTAAAATACGTCTTCAAAAATTCAGCATTTGCCTACATTTTTAGAGGCTTGCTCTGTTCATGCACATTGCCCGTGCATTTGACAAGTTTCCTACACCAGACTTTTGCAAATTACGGCAAGGATCTGCATTTTTTTCCCCACATTTTTATCAGCCTTGCCACTGGATGAAGGATCTGCAGGACTAAATTATAACATGTGTGAATAGCATTGCTGAGGTTGGGTCTCTTGCCCTTATTCCTGAAGGAGGTAGGGAGTTTGGGATCTGATGTCCGTGTAATGCCTGTGTCCTGCAGCAGTCATGGAGCTTTGGGTTATCAAAACAAATAGAGCGCTCCTTTCACAGGACAATTTGCATACCAACTTCTGACTATGTGAATTCTGATTTAATTCCTTTCTCCTCTGAAGCATGCATTTGGAAAGGTCTCGGGTTTTCCTTAATCTCCCTCCATTCAGTAAGTATTTTAATGTAAGGTGAAAAGCACTCAGATTCAGTGTTACATGGCTGGTACATCTTGCTGGAAGAAGAATACCTTTTTTTAGATGTAGTGACTCAGCACATTTTTCCTTCCACTTTAAGATTATCATCCTGTAGGGTAAAAAAGCTAAATGTAGCAAATATGTGCCTTGCACGGTAGTTTTAATACTTTTTTCTTAATGCTTTTTTCTCTTTTTTAATTTTGGGGGGGGGTTTTGCCAGTGGAGTTTCAGACACTGCTATTCTTATTTTTGGTGTTTTAATTTATTAATACAGCTGATGGGATCGTCTGAAGGAACTTAAGATTGTTCAGCATTGTGTGCTGAAAGAATTGCGTGCCAAATCCAAGAGGAAGTTTCCTCTGGAACATCATTCTAATTAGTTTATGAGGAGAGATGCAGGAAGTACGACTGTGACAGAAGCAGAGGCACAGGAGTTACCCTGCAAGCCCATTGCTTAGCCCAGGGAGCTGCCCAGAGGGAAATTTCTGAGCATGGCATCAGGAGACGCGGTGTGCTCCTCTGTTGGAATTTGGGGTGAAATCCTCAGAAAGGGAGTTCTTGCATGGAGCCAGTGTCCATTTTCTGCTGAGATCTCCTGCTCATTGCTGCCCTGGCTGCTTGTATGACCTTAGAGATCTGCTTTAATGTTTGTATTTTATTGACGATTAAAAAAAAAAAATTAAAGCTGTGGTGAAATGCAGCTGCGGTGATATACAACTGATGTTTTTCCCTAAAGAAGTTCAGAAAACATTGCCTTAATACCAGGATTTCTGGCCAAAATATATTATGGAGTTAATTCAAGTAAATTGCAGTTACTCTGTAGCAAATAATTACCACCTGTTTCACATCTGTCTGAAATCCGCTCAAAATACAGCAATCTAGTCATCATTCTTGTATTATTTATGTCATTTTATTATTTGCTGTTAGACTTCTATTTACTTACCCGATTCACAACAATTTTTTCATGCCTTCTGCACACAGAATGATGAATTTAATAACCTCCTTTGGATTTGTTTATAAAACCTTTCAAAATATGTTTGCAATGCATGACAGGGCTTCTGAAAAGCCGCAGACACCCGGTGGCCGGTTTCATCATGAGCTGCGGCTGGGAGCGTGCCACTTGCTGCCCTTGGACCTCGACGCCTCCGTTTCACCTTCAAAAAAAGTCCACATTAACCTGTCACATGTGTGATCTCATGAGCTTTTTCAGTCACATTTTGCTCTGTTAATCTGGGAGCTTCTGGGTTGCTTGCTCAAAGCATTGATGTGCTTTGATGTTGGGTGGACAGTGAGGCAAATGAGGGGATTTTAGCAAGAATGATCGCCTCCTGCCAGGATGCCCAGGTACAATAGAAATCCAAAGGAAGGACGGGGACAAAAGCCAAATGTAGGCTGCTTTAAAGTACTCAAAACAGTCTGCAAGTAGGGCTTGGGCTTTTTGTGCTTTGTGCTGATCATTCTCACGCACAGCGAGACATGTTGTCGTAGTGGTTTCTTTCGATATTACACTTCACAAGAAAATGGCATGTGCAGGAAGGAGGCCAAGGGGTTAATTCCTTGCAGCACATCTAGGCCATCCCCTGAAATCACAGGAGCAAAACCAGCTGAGCAGTGAATCAGGCCACCCTGCCTCTCCAGGACAGGAATAGCAAGAATCAGAAATCTTGCCCTCAGCTGTGCTGGCATGCAGGGATGCAGAGGGAAGGCATAGGGAAATACAGCCTCTGAGTTTCATGGTCTTTTCCATTACACCCAACTGCTATACATGGTTTTGCAGCTCCCAGTAGTGAGAGCAAAACATGGTCCTCCATATACTTTCAGCCTGAGTTAGGCTGGCCTCCCAAGATGTGTTGCTGTGTTAACACGCCATCTCACCCTAGATTTTTCACCTTAAGTCCTTTTCATTTCTGTAGCAGTTTCTTCACATTAACCTCTCTCATAACAGGAGCAGTGTTCTCCTCCACTAGAACCAATCCTGCTCAGTTGTGATGCAGTGCCTGTGCCCAGCATGTGCAGATGAGGGAAATCTGGATGCATGTTCTAACACGCTTCCTTGGGAGGGATGGGCAGCAATGGGCTGGGCTCTCCAAATTATCATTGGAGGTGGAAAAAAAAAATAAATTACAGCTAATAAAAGTTAAGCTTGGAAGATTCCAGGGAAATGAGTTACAAACTGAGCAGCACTATTGCATGTCTTTATGATACCTCTCAAAACTGCCTGTCAAAATCTCCCATTAAGGAGCATCGCAGATTAGTAATTATGCGCATCTATTAACTAAGCATCCATTCTTTCTCTCAAATGCTTTGTAGCAATATCTCTCCAAAGAAGCACATATCTCATCTAGGTGTCTGCTAGATGGCCATAACCCCACCCCAAGGGAGATGCCTCTGATAACACTATATTAAAGACAGGGCTTGGTTTTGTCTCTTAAACCACTATCACACAAGCCAGGGCACAAAGAAAGACACCTATTATGATTTTATAGACAAATGCCAGCAAAAGCTGCCTGCACACATGCACACACAGAAAAATTTCATGTTAGCATTGCAGGAGTCTGTGGTGATGACAGGAGTACTTTTATTGTCAGCTCTGCTGGGGAAGAAAAAAAATCCCTCTTATTTGTGCAAATAACTCCAGCTTAGCTTTATTCCCAAGCATCCTATTTGCACATATGAGTATGTTTTGTCAGCCATGTCTTTAGGTACAGGTTTTCATCTTCAGCTGCTTATGCTTGTTTGTGTTAAACAAATTAGTGCCATAATAATACCCACCCCCATAGAGACATGAGTATTGTATAGTAAGAATCTGAAATACACGGTGGTCCTGCTTTTTTTTTGTTGCGGGTTTGTCGTTCTGGTTTGTTTGAGCTTCTAACCCCTCCTCCCAGGAAAAAAAAAGAAAAAAAAAAGCTTAATTAAACTCTCTTATGCTTCATTTTCCTGATTATATTTTGTTCATTAATAGAGAACAAATATGAAAAGAACTAAAAGCAAAACTGGAGGCAGAGGATAATAAAATCTATTGCTATTAATTAAACGGAAATCCTCAAACATGCCTCCTTCCAGCTTGCTCTCTTACAGATCCTAGATTGCTTCACTCTTTCAGTGACTACTGCTAGACAGACACATCCTGTTCTGATGAAGGAGACCAGCTGGATTTAGGACTGTGACTTTGTGTGTGTGGTACAACTGACCATATGTGATTCTCTGTCAAGTTTGCAGCTTTAATGGGAAATCTCTGAAGTATTTCCACTTTGATTCATATTTTCTCACTGGTTCAATAACAAAAGAGGGGTTGGCTTTGTGCAGCTGGCTTGCACTAACATAGGTTGTATTGTGACTCTGCTAAGAAAAGGGAAGCTTTTGCATACTTCTCCTTAGGAGTTGCTTTGGGCTGTTCCATTTGTTTGTTTGTTTGTTTGTTTTGGGGGATTTTTTTGAAGATTTTTGGGGGGGTGGGGTTTGGTTAGCTGATTTTGTTTGATTGTTTGTTTGGAGGTTTTATTTAGGAAAAAATATCTGGGATCAGAAACTAAATTTCATTAGGGATATAATTTTGAATTCTTATGCAGATCATGGTTTTTATCTGGCTTCAACAGAACTGAGTAATTCTGTTAATTGTTATTGTCTTCCTGCCGGCTTTGAGAAATGTGTGTCTCCAACCTCTCTAGGTCTGGCAACAGAAGGGTAGCTAGTAGTGAAAAAAAGAGAAACAAACAGCAGATAGAATTTAAAGGAGTTCGGGATCTTCTTTTCCTGAAGAATGATTTGCATTTACTGATCTTCCAGACCTGAGAGCAGTATATGTAGGGGCAAAGGACCATGATGGTCATACGGATATGGAGGAAATGGGAATAGGAAAATTCCCTTCCTTTTGCACTCCATGAAAGTTTTACTTAGAAGATGCAGTGAATTATCATTTGTAGTGGGTTACTTTCACCTGCATTCTATCTGCTCCTCAGCTCTCTGGGCTTCAGGCAGAAAAGCCAAACGCCACAGGAAAATCTCATCTTCTAAGATCTGCAGCCTCAAGGCAACTGGCGAGGCATCAAAACTTCCAAGTCAGCCAAGTGTCTGAAGTCTCCTGTTAAACAGGCACACAGAGAAGGCAGAGGTTAACACTCAGTACCCAGCCCTGGGCTCACCATGTGTCCTTTAGTCGAGTATGTACCACTTTTGTATTTTACATTGCCGGTGAGTTGTGACCAGACTGTATCTTCTTTGCACCTTATCAAACACTGCAGGTTTGAACAGTGTCTTAATTAGAGTGATCCATGTTTGCAAACAGCATCCCCACACTTTTCACCCAGATTTTTTTGGTAAAGGAGGGGCAGAGAGGAGACTTCCTAAGAGTCACACACATGTCTGAGCCTCTGCTCACCTCTCAGCTGTGGAAATCTCCTTGCTAGTGGTGAGGGAAGATGCCCTTTGCTGCGGCTGGGAGGGAGGCAGAGTCAAGGTGCTGGCCACTCAAACGCTCTTCCTGAAGTGTCCATCATTTCAGGTTAGATGCCAGCACTCCTGGTCCAAGGCCTGTCCCTCTGTTGTGCAGGGAGCAGATAAATAGAGGTGGGAGGATTCAGAGCAATGATTTGTAACTGGGTTTTGCTGGCTATTCCTATAAATCTGGTAATGGGCTATAGATTTCCCAGATGAAAGCCTGCTTGTTACCACATAGATGTATTTTCCAAAAAATAAATTCTAAAATGGATGTGTTGGCACCCAATTCTTTATTAAAATCATATATATATATATATATATATATCCAAGTGAAGTGCATAATTTGAGTCCACTGAAAGAAAATGGTACACTTTTGTGGATGTTTGAGGTATCTTTTCCTTTGAGGCAAAACTTCAATTTTTGTGGAGATAAAGGATGTTTAAATTAGAAAGGAGCAGTACAAAATAAAAATGATCAGCCTCTGTCCTGAAGGAGGCTGTACCACAGCAGAGCATTTATCAAGGACTGCATTGTTACCTGATACAATGGTGGGATGCTGATGGGAAGAAGGATGCTTCCAGATCTTCACAGACCTTGCAGATGAGGCTGCAGTGTTGGAAGTCACGGAGATAATACCACACCTGCATTTTATTTTAAATTGTGATTATACGGATGCTGTTCTCTATTGCTGTAAATCAGTTCCTAAAATATATGGATGTTTTTTTCTCAGGCATGTACAATTCAATATTTCTAAATATTTGATCATGTAAGCATTAGACCCTGTGACGCAGCTTGTGTGAAGCACCACGGAGTGAGTTCTGTCATGAATGGCAGCAGTTCTGTCCTGCTGCTGTTTGTCTAATGGGAAAGAGGGTGCTGACTTGTCTCAATATTGCACTCAGCAAGCAAATCTTCATATTATTCCTTTAAATCAAAATGGGCAGCAGCACCCTAGACTAGTATGGTGCCTATCAGAAGTGGACGTTTCATCTGAACATGTCTTGGAGAGTATTTATTTTCTCATTATAAAGAATATTCTGGCCCAGTGTAAATGTCAGTGAGCTCAGTGCACTTTGTGCAATGAAACAGATGGATCTAAAACAGTAGAAAGAGGCAGGCCTGGGTCCTTGGAACTGCTGAAAAGCACTTACATACCCTTTTTTGTTTTTTAAACATTGTGTATTTTATTCCCTCTGCCCACTAATTTGAGTCTTCGTCGGCCTCAGAAGGGCAGTAACTTTGCACGTACCTCTTTCTCTGAGAGGGTAGGAAATTATTCTTCATTAAGAGGATGATCAAGCAGGTTGTGCTGTGGGGGTGGTTGTTGGTTTCTTAATAAATATTTCCTTAGTCTGGATTTTAAACATCCCCATACACAATAAGGAAAATATGAACAGGATGTTGTTCGTGATCAGATATGTCGGTAGGAAGAAGTCTCCTATAAGCAAACCAGGCAGTGAACACAGTGACTGTGTGGTGTTCAGTTTGGTTATCTGCAATCAATAACAATTAGCAAGAGACAATAAAGCATCTGGAAGATTATTTTGAAGTACACATGTATTGTTTCAGTGAAAACATCAGAAAAAAAAGCCAGAAAATCCTTTTGAATTTTGTTGTGATCAGAGTCCTGCCATCAGGACATCCAAAGGCAATCCTGCAGTCCTCAATGTTAATGATCAACATTGATTACAAGGCAATTTTTCCAACAGAGAATCAGCTCACCTAAAAAAGCATCTTGCTGTGCATATATAGCATGTACCGGCCTTTATTAGAAATAACCTGATTATTATTCTGCTACTGGCTTTTATTTTCTTCTACTCCCTCCCTTGCAGGAAGGCTGCATACAAATATAACAATCGATTGAGAGGAGATGTTCTTCCTTCACGAGATTAATTACAAACACAGGGATGCTGTGTCTGGCTCGTGTGTGTATGATTGATCTTGTAGGAGGAAATGCAATAGGAAACTAATGCTTCCTTTTATCCAGTAAGCAAAGTTCAGAGATGTTTGCATTCTGCTAGGTAAGCACAGCTGTCCAAAGATGTGAAGACGGATGGACTGTCCTGTCAGCACAAATTCATGCCGAGGTAACAGGCTATGCTGTCTCTACGGACCTCTCTCTCTGGCCAGCAAGCTGTAGGGCCAGAATCGTTCATTTAGCAAACAGCTTAATTGTTTCACATTTTAATTAGTGGGGAGATCCAGACACAGTCAATGTACTGCGAGGGGCACCAAGGGGAAGGTGCTGGTGAACCTCGCTGCCGGGGCCGGGGGTGAGGAGGAAGGCTCCCAGTGACACCGAGCACGGGGCAGCTGTCACAGGGCAGCTGCTCAGAAATTGCAAGCTGTTGCAGTGTGAAGTCATTTCCTCTCCCAGCTATCCCAGTCCCTCCCAGGTGTGGCAATACCCTCTCCCCCCTCCCCTTGTCTCCTGCTAAGTGCTGCCAGTCAAAGCTAACATTCCAGCAGGGGCATCCTCTGGTTGGCAGAAGTTCAAAAGATGCCCCTCAGTGCCAAGGTCACTGGCCTGTCTGTGTGTCACTCGTCCCCTGAGACCCTGCCCCTCCCGCCTGGTTGGTGCCTCACCTGTCCCTTCCCTCCCCCTGCCCCGGCCTTAAAAGTGATTGAGACCATGCGGTCCGGGACTCCAATGGAGCTGTTACCAACATTCAGATGTCCGTGACCTTGGAATAAAAGTCTGAATCTAACCCTCTGTTGGAATCCACTCCTTTTCCTCTTCACCTCGCCTGAGGACTCTCACCAGAGGTGAGCCTGAGTTCCTACAGCCTGGACTTGTTCCAGTGCCCAGCTGCAGCACCCAGCCAGCCAGAGGTGTCTCTGTGGTGAAACCACCACAGCTGCCACCCTTGGTCCAGCAGCGAGGGCCAGACCAGCCCAGGCACTTTCCATCTGGTAATATTGGAATTATATTTCTATAGCAAGGGACTGTTCTCTAAAACCTGGCTGGTGTAAGGAGAGATCTGTGTGTTCACTCACTGTGTGTAGCTGTGGAAGCATCTGCAGAAAGTGCAGCACTTTGCTGCCCTTGTTTCTATTTGTATATAAATATAATCTTAAACATCTGCATTTGGCTCAGGGTACTTCTGGAAAGGTTCATTCTGTTCTTGGGCACAGGCTAGCACTTGTATTTAGGCTGAGAAGCAGTGTCAGAGGTGACAGATCCAGCTTAGTGTGACTCAGCTTTCTTCCTCAGAGTATTTTAAATAATGGATGTGCTACTGCTGGCATTTAACTCCTGCCAGAGCTGCTGAAATATATGGTGTCTTTAAAATACTGCTACAACATCGAATCTCTGCTCAGGCAGGGGAGGAGATCTCCACCTGGGATTGGTTTTCTCAAAAGGAAAAAGAAATTTGAGGAAGAGGGAAAGGGAGGAGGAAAAAGCCTGAGCCATAATATCTTGTAACTGTGAGAATGCCCTTCACCTGAGGCAGTGAAGCAGTCAGCTCTAGCAGTGTGTTGATGGAGAATCCTGAAATCGATGCTGCAGTCTGCGTTATATTTATACAAGCATATGCACTGCGCTGATGACGAGGGAGAGAAAGGGCTGTTCCCTGCGTTAAAATAATTAGTGTAATAAATACAGCCTGGCAAACGCCAGAGGAAGTAGGGATCCCTTTGTTCACATCTCGCCACTTAGAGCTGGGTAAGCAAGTCTTGTGGAGTTAACCTCAGAATTTACTCACGCTTTTATTCTCTGTCTAGAGGTCTCGAGCAGGACGTGCTGCTGATGCCAGATTTAACAAGCGACACTGGATCTCTCCTGCTTTACAGTGATGTTGAGGATTTTATGGGGTTCTTTTATTTTTCTTCTTTCTGTCCATGCAAATCCTGACTGGTAAACGAGGATCTGTTTGCTGTTTAGCAGTCAGTTTTGCTTGGCTTGACAAAGGTTATTGCAATAATTGATGTTCCTCTTCTAATAATTAATGTTAATGAGTCCACTAAACAGTAAACAAGACAACAAAGAACTGTTAATGAGACAGTCTTTACTCATTTGTTTAATCTTTTACTAAGATAATGGGCAACAAATATGTCGCTATTCAGCCATCTTCAAGTCCTTAATGCATGGGGAGTGTTTTAAAAGGAGATTTGAGCTGATTTTTTACACTTGCATTTAGTAAATTCAGCTGACTGGGTAGGTGGGGCGCCTGAAAGAATTGGGAGACCTATATAATTAAGTGCCTTGACATTCTGCTTCTGAAGGACATTGGCAGATATCCAAATGCTATGTTCTGCTCTCAAACTATTTAATTGAAACCATACAAAAGGGAGGGGAGTGGAGGGGCAAAAGAGAGGGAGATCTTGGCAAAAACCTTATGTGTGGTTTTTCGCTATTGGATTGACCAGACAAGGCAACAAAGCTGATAAAACAGGATTAGCAAAATTGCATTGTTGGATATTATATGCTGTGTGACATGTACTACAGCAAGGGAATTTGGCAGGATTAACCTGCAGAGGATAAAGATGTACCAGACAAGAGGGCTGAATTAATAGACTGCTGTGACCAAAGCAAGAAAATCTATTTGCATGGGATATTAGGGGCAATAATAACCTTTCAGGGTGGGGTTGCAGTTAATGCCCCCAGTCTAGTGCTGACCCCATGCCCAAGTCCTGCTCACCGCCTGCAACTCAGGGTATAAAAACCAGCTCGATGGCACAGCTTCATATTACTCTTTCCTGTTTCTAAATATATATATATATATATATAAAAATGTATACACACACACACACACAGAATGCTAATTCCTAAGCAGGATTGTCTGTGTTACTGGGTGGGTTTGTGTTGGTGTATTCCTCCCTCCCCCCCCCCGCCCCCACCAACTGAGAAGTTTATTTTTCTATTTATAGGAGATGATTTTATTCTCCTAATGCACTAGTGTTATCCTAAAATAAATATTTGGGTTTGGTGGCTTTCCTCAGGGCTTCTGGACCCAGCTGGCCATGGGGGAATGCAGTTCCCTCACTGTGTATTACTCAGCTGTTCAGGAGATTCTACACGTCCCTGCATGCAATCGAACTGAAATCATAAAAAAAGCTTTCAGACCATGTAGTGCCAAAGAACCTGAATGCTGTTGCCAGTAGATGACTAATAAGATCATATTAAGTAAAAATGGGGGAATATTAAAATTTAAAAATTTTAGATGTACACAAAGACTACATTGGACTGTTTGACCAAGGGGATAAAGAAGCAGAAAACCAACCTCCGTCTCTGGTGTGTTAAGGGGAGAGAAAGTAGATTAAGCATTCATTTTTCATTTGTACAACATATAATTCTGTGTTTTCACTTGAAAAGGCCTTTAAATTTGTTTCTTCTAGACTACAAGGAATGCATATATGGTCGTGTGCTTTTTAAAAGTAATCTGATATGCTTCAGCACAGATTGTATTCAAGGGTTCAGAAGGATTTCAGCAAACCTTGAAAAATGCTCATATCATTTGCTTTCCTTTTTCCCACCCACAGTACTAGTGGCAGACTTTAGTGTTCCCAGGGAACAGAGAATGTACTAAAAGTATTTGGCATTACTCTGTGTGTGACACAGTGTCGTTCGCTGAGTGTGCTCAGTGCCACCACAGACAGTGAAAGATCTGCCCTGGTGAGATGATTCCCCTTCATCCAGCATTAGCGTGTCACCCTTGATCAGCACCAGCCACAACACAAGTTCAGCTTTCTGGTTCTTCCTTTCAGAGTTGAAGGCTGGTGGGAATATTAGATGCACATAAAATGTAAATACTCCCTTTTTTCATTTGTTTCAACATGTTAAAAGTTTGAAAACTGCTCTTTAAATAAAAGCTCTGTTAATACAACATTACTGGGACTTTACAAGTGTGCACACGTGCACAAGTGTCAAGAAATTTATTTCCATTTCCTACAGCAACTAGATTGCATAACCTGTCTCTCTGGAATATTTTTTGATACTGCGTATGTTACTCACTTCTGTGCCTAGGGACTATACACATCTCCCTTCTAAGCAGGGGCTTGAAGTTTCCCTTGGATTAAATTGGGCAGTGGGCATGGGGGGGGGATGCTTCCTATGCCTCCAAATCCAACCCATTTCAGGAGAACTATTAAAAAACAGCGCTTCTCCTCGGAGGTGTGCTAGGCTGTATATCACTCTTTCCATCCAATGTGCTTAAGGACTTCCTCACTGAGTCCTCATCCCAGGGATAGTCCTGAAATAACTCACAAAAAACTCTTCCTTCTTCTGGAGGTTGGTTGCTGAGGAAGGTCTCCAATACACAAGATCAAGTTTATTATTTGCTTATTTTTCACAAGAGCCTAGATTAGTTAACCCAATAAGGAGTTGTTGGTAACCCCTTAAGAATGACCCAGCCGTGATGAGTGAGTCATTGTACCACCAGTGCAGCATTTGGAGGGGAATCAGGAAGAACCACATGTCTGTTTCCACCTCTTTTTGTCTGCTTGAAAAGCTGCAGGACCACCTGGAGCTGTGCTCCCCCCAGTTCTGTAGTGGTGCAGCGCTGCAGCCCTGAGCCCTTGTGCTGCTCGAGAGACATGCTGTGATGGTTGGCATGCTCACCAGTGTCAGTCCTGCCCAGGGAGGGAGATTTCCTTTTCCCTTGAGTCTCAGAATCCATAACTCCCCTGTGATTTTACAAGAAGCTCATTTTTCCTGGTCAGCAGTGGGTTGTGTCCCTCTGCTTCTGAGAGCTTCCTGAGGGATGGGTGCCTTGGAGGGGAATGAAGGGCCTGCAGGCTGGGACATTTGTGGAGTGGGGAGCGCTTTCCTGCATGCCAGTGTGCTGGGAAGTTTCTGGGAATGGACCACACAGGTCCTGGTGTCTCGCCCACCTTAGAGGAGCAGACAGGGTGCAGGCATGAAGGTTCATGGCCATGGTGCACTCGGGAAGTGAAGTGGTCCCTCGGGCCCTGCTCTCCTTTCAACAACATCCTGGGATCTGTGAAAAAGCAGCCTGCTTCTCCCATGTCTCTGAGGGCTTGGCTGAGTTTCTAGGTTGCTTCCTCCGCCTTCCAGCCTCCGTCTCTCATGAGATGAGTGCAGGGAATGAGTTGCAGGAGTGCAGCTGTACACGTTTGCAGTACTGTGCTGCAATGGCCACCTCTGCAAAGCCTTAGATCTTGAGTGCCAAGCCAGTTGGCCACTTGTGTTTCTTCTTTTTTTTTTTTCTTGGAGGCATTCACCCTTGACTCGTTTGTATTTCAAACAGACAGGGGTATATAACTGCTGGGGTCGATGGATCTAACCCTGTCACTTTGCTTTCCAGCACTCGACGGCATAGAAGATGGGCTGCAGAGGAGAAGGACAGAGCACAGAGGAGCCCAGGAGCAGGGAGCCTGGCCAGGGGCCCCCTCAGGTGCTGTGCAGCAGCTGGTGTTGTGAATCAGGCCGTCACCAGTTGGAGAACGGCTACTTCACAACACCAGGGTCGCACCGCACCACGCTTCCACTGCCGGCTGGAGAAGAGCAGCGTTTCCTGTGGGCGGGCAAGGGACGTGGAGCACCTCCTGGCTGCTTCCACACAAGCCCAGACCTGCAAAGGTAATCAGGTGCTCAACTCCTATTTAGGCACCAGCCTCCCACTGAAGTCTGAAATAGAAGTTAGGCCCCTAAATATCTCTGTGGGTCTGGCCCCGAAACCCTGCGTCGCTGTGCAGTGCAGAGCTTCAGCAGGCACAGGGCAGCACTGTCATCAGCATGGTCACATGCCACATGAATGTTAAGGAATGGGAAGCTTTTATTAAGCTGTGGAAAACAGTAAAAAAAACCCCTCTGCATGCTCCATGAGTGGTTCTCCCTAACAGTGACATCTGTGGTCCCTGCCTGTGATTTGTTCTGATCCCTTCCCTACCTCAACACCCAAGCAGGTAGTCTCTGTAAAAGGTTGTGTACATACCAGGGAAAAGTTGGGCTCCTTGCTGTTGATACTAAACCTGGTCAGCCTCTGCCAACGTGCCTCTATCTAAACCAGCCCTAGGTGTGTTGTGATGAATGAAAAAATAAATGGTGGCATCATCCAGAAGTGGTACCAACAAATGCAGTCCTTAAAACAGAGAAAATGTTGCTAAAGCAGTGCCTCATAAACTCCTAGGTGTAGAGGGACAGTGAGGCACACTCAAACCAAGTCACCCTGTAACATGTGCCATGCATTTCAGATTTTAAAAACAGGCTCTTCTCTGCCTCCTCATTTGTACCACAACAACAGCGTGATGTTAGTTTGAGAGGAGTGGGTTACAGAAGACTGCTTTCCATACAAATCTGGGCCATCTGCATGGAGGCTGGCACACACCTGATACAATCCCTTAAGTCAAACTGAAATGCTGTTCAGTTTTGATCTCAGAAAGCAGGCATGTGGTCTTGGTCTCAGGATGGGGTTTTCTTTGGTGACTTTTCCAACCCTCACGATAGCTCTATGCTCTCAGGTGTGCCTGGCTGTCCCCTTGTATGATATAAACCACTAGATATGTCTAAAGCAAAGAGTGGAGAAGTGCAGAGAGAAATTATTCAGGTGACATTGAACCAATGATGGTTTTTGTGAAAGTTTTCTTCATTTTCCTAACTCATCTGACTGAAGATGGCAGTAAAAATTATTTTACATTCTATTCTGGATGTATTATTGCTGGCAGGGAGATAGACATAGGGGAGAGTCAGGATATTCACGATATCTGAAATAGTATGGGACAGCCTGGAAATGCAAATGAAAGGTGACAATGGTGGTTTCATTGGACCCATCTAATCTTTCTGTTCAGGTGGACTCTCTGCACAAGTAGCCCTGAATTCCTTTTATTGCAAAAATTCAAATACCTTGAACAATGTAAGAGGTGTATGGAAGGCTCATTCGTACATTAGGAGGGCAACCTGTGGGTTTTTGTCAATAATGAAAGGAAAAACTAGATCGTGTTTCTCGTTCATGCACTGTGAATTTGTGACACCAACATGCAAGAACACTGTTTAATAAATTTATTCTCTGCTAACACAAACTGTTTGCTCTGTGTGGTAATCTCTTTGTTTGTTATAACCTTGTTTTAAAGCTTGAAACTTTTCTCTACAGAATTTGCTTCTTGAGACAATGCACAAAATTCTTTAGAAACAGGAGGCATCAAGGAAATAGTCCCAACAACCCTTGCATGCACACACACTGATTTATGTGAGCAGCTATTCATACATGGAACTAAACACCATTTCATCTTTTAGTGTGAGCCAGAAACATGTTTGACCTATTCTGTTTCTGTCAGTAAATACACATAACATTTGAAATACATTAATGCTTAATATCCGCTGTCAGGTGACCTGATAGACTATCTCCATACTTCTCCAACTATGATATGTAGAGACAGGTCATTTTCAGCTCCTTTTATTAAAGAATTTCATGGGAAGAGCCCACTTCATAGGTACCTTTGGGGCTTTTATTGTACTACAACTCTAACTTGAATGCATCACCCTTTATGCTCTTCTAAAGTGATTTCCTAGCAAATGAATGCAGGCCATAATGCAGCTCTGCTACTGAAAATCAAGCACTCCTGCTTGTCATCAAGCAGCCTAATCATGTCATCTCATGAGGAGGATTGCTGGGTTGAAAACCTGACTGTCAGCTTCAGGTGATGGAACCAATTTCTGCTTGCTCCCTTCAGCAGTTGGCACATGCTGCAGTGAAAGGTGAATGCACAAAATAAATAGTTCAGTATAGGTTTTTAATTTGTGGAGTGTTATTCTTAACTAGCACCTACAGATCATCTTCATGTCAATCCCAGTCCTGGATGCTGACGTGGAAAAATAGGTGCTCACCAGGTTTCTGGACAGCCCCCCAAAAGGGAGGCAGGCGCCTGCAGTGTGGGTACACTCTAGGAGTTTTCTGGTGCTTTACAGATACTTTCTCCTACTTGTGTATTATCATAAAAAAAGGTGGAAGTTTACCCTGCAAAAATACCCCATTAGAATTGTTGAAAAGCTTGATTTTATAACCTTAATAAAACATCGTGCTCAGCAATGAGGGGTAGAGAAAAGAGCAAAGTCTATCAAACCTGAAATGCTGGGCTGTAGTCTCTTGTGAGATATTTTTTATGGGGTTGTTATTCCAAAAGTGGTTCTTATATCTAAGCAAATAGTATTTAATTTCACCCTTGAACCCTTTGAAATTTGAATGTGATGGTTTTTTTTCCCAGCACATCCACGCTGTTCTTCAATTGTTTTGAATCGGTTTTTTGTTTCCTTCCAGGGCTCACCAGCAGCTCACATACCACTTCAGAGAGCAGCAGCCTTGTAAATTTTATTCTCTTTTTCCCTGCATACAACAGCCAAGCTGACAGGCACAGTAGGGCTCACCATCTCTCACTTTCTGTGTTCGCATGCATGCTGCTTTGTTACTGTGGTGTTCCTCATGAAAAGTGCCATTAGCAGATTTCTTCTTCATCTCTTTAATTGGGCTTCCTCTTTGGCAAGCAACTAATGTGAAATTAAAATGATATTTCAGGCAGCATTGCAAAGCAAACAGTAGGTGGGGCTGAATTTTGGTACCCACAAACCTGAGTCAGGTTTTATTTCAGTTTCAGCTATAAAAGCTTCTCAACGGGAGGGGAAAAATACAGAAACAGTCTTCAGGCATCTTAACATGGTGAGCAAGAGGTGACATTAAGGAGGAGGAAGAGAGGCTTGTTCACAGCTACTGTTTTAAACACAGCATATTAGGTATATTAGATAGGTATTTTTAGAAAAATCAAGAGTCCTCACAGTTTATAGTCAGGCCTC
Source organism: Calcarius lapponicus (assembly GCA_039654755.1). Taxonomy (NCBI): domain Eukaryota; kingdom Metazoa; phylum Chordata; class Aves; order Passeriformes; family Fringillidae; genus Calcarius; species Calcarius lapponicus. The sequence goes on along the minus strand of CM077464.1, from coordinate 44,020,300 downwards.
AAATGTGCACATAAAAGGGTCAGGAACATCCCCATTGTGCAGTGAAGTGGCACCACAAAGAGCATAAAAATCACCAGGCTAAGTAATCAAGGCTAAATAACTTTCACTCAAAGGTTGATGTAAACAACAGAAGGGAGCAAGCAGTCTCTGAAGATCACATAAACTACTTGGAGAAGTTTTATAACCTATCCTCTAAGGAGATTCTCTCTACTTAAAAGCCAAAGCAGCAGAGACTTTGCTGTGTCATACTCTTTATGTATATGAGAAATTCCAAAAATTATGATGCTTCTTTGACAAACAGTTGCCTCCTTCCTTAACAAGACTAACTACCTCTGCCTCAATAAATGAGTTTCTAACATTGCATTTGATTAGACCTAGTTCTCCAACCATGCATTAGCAGGAAAGCGCTGCCCACGCATGCAAGCTTAATGCACGCAGCTCTTGCTGTCAAAGACCATTTTGGAAAATATGATGTGCAAAGCAGTCCAGCCAGCTGCACTCTGATACCCACTTCATGCCAGGAAAACTCCTCTTCTCACAGGGATGTGGTCAGGAGGGAGGCTGGCACCAGGTGGCCCCCTTTGTACCACTGCAGCTTTGTCCCTGCCGCTGCTCTGTCTGCAAAGTCTGAGGCAAGGGCTTGGGATGGTCTGGTTCATTCCAGGTCTGAAATAGCACAAAAAAAGCAGAGCTGGGAAGATGTCTGAGGTCTATATTAGTACTTTGAGTGCATGGCATCTCCGTGATTCAGCTAAAAATTTTGGCAGTTTGGGAAGAAAAGCTCAATTTTAGAGAATTCTGGTATTTGTCAAAAACTCAACATCCCAATATGGTGCCTGCCATATGCCTTTAGTGAAGTGGTTATTAAGATAATGAAACCTTAATTCCTTCCCTTGCACAGGGGTGTCATGCCCTGAACTCTTTCTGCCCTGGTCTCTCTGCCACTGGGGATGTGTAGCTGTGGTAGCACGTGTCCCTGGGCTCTTCAGGAAAGCCAGCAGCCTCTCTGCATAAATAGCAGCCTGAAACTCTGCAAATGGTGTTTCATTTCCAAATCTCCAGGGGAATCTCACCGCTGCAGATGTGAGATCTGGTGGAGGTCTGAGGAGGCAGAGCTTTGTGCTGGGTTTTGTAGGTGCCCACCACCCTCAGCTGATACCGAGAAGGACAGTCTTCTGGAAAAGGTGCCGCTATCCCCATACACCTGACAGTCCTATTCCTTGATAAATGGCAAAAGTCTTAAGCCTTTTTAGGGGGTTTACATGACTATTTTTTACTATGTTAGAATAATGGTTTCCATAGTAAAAGCCATGTGGGTCAGCACATACCCCAACTCTGAAGATACGTTGTGCAAGACTCTTGGAGATTAAAAATCCCCAAATGCCTGGGGAACTGCTGCACATGCACAGGGTGTCACCAGGGAAAGTACTCCTGCACTCCATAACCTCTCCCTTTGCTGGATTTCAACACATCTAGTTTACTGTTTTATTGTTCCAAATAAACTTCTTGTTCGACTGTGGGGACCTCCAGAGAGACCTGTCACACAATGACAGCATCTCCCATGTCAGCCGCAGTGTGTGATTAGTCTCTGGTGAGAAGCAGCAGCTCTTTTCCTCCAGGAATGGGTTTTGATCTCTTCCCACTTTCTGCTAGTCTAAACCCAAAAGTATTGAATCACATTCTGGAAGCTGTGTTGCTGTAAGAGCCCTTCTAGTTTTATCACTAGAATTAAAATCATACTGGCTTCAAGCCTTGAATTCAAAATGGCAATGTCTCTGCTGCTTAATGACAAGGTAAGGGAAGCAGAGCTGGAGACTGCTCCCAACAGCACATGCAGAGGGAACAGCATCACTCATCCTGTCATGGGGGAGATGTGTCTGCTGTCAGGAAAAAAGAAATGTAGAAATCCTCTGTGCCCACAGCAGTGCAGCAGTGAGCATGCAGGCAGCTGCATGCGTGGGAGGTGGTGCATGCCCCAGGGCCAGGACAGCCACAGTGGCTCAGTCCTGGGCAGCTTTGGGTGGAGTTGGCTTGTTTTAACCTGTGTGAAAGACAACCCACATGGTTGGGGTTGGTTCTTTTCCTTTAGGAGTTAAATTTGTGCTGGGGAAAAGGGAGACATTCACCAAAAAGCCCCCCTGTCCCTGCCAGGATGAGTTAGCAGATTCCGAAAGGCCAAATACCATTAATACTGATGAAGCTGAGCTTCCCCCTCAGTCCCTGTCCTTATCTGCCTGTGTCCCAGGCACGTCACAAATTCAGGCACCTTTGCAGCTTCATTCACAAGAAGCTGAAGATTTATTCTTTCCAAGACAAGACCCCAAAAAATACCAGATTGCAAAATACAGATGTTTATAGTGACTGAAATACTCAGTGATCAAGAAAACCCTCACATGAGCTTTGTTTTTTAATAAAGCAAACTGCTCTGCCTTGTCATGTGAATTAATATCCCCGCAGCATGGCTTTGTCTATTTATTCCTTGCTGATGTTGTTTTTGATCACTACTAGATCAAAATGAAATCTTGGATGCTTTGGGGCTGCTCTTAGGACAGATTCAATGAGATGAAAATGCATTTCAGGAAATATCACTGAAGCCAGTTTTTGTTTTAATTTCCAGGGACACACAGGGCTCCAATTCCCTGGAGTCAGGAGGAATTGCAATTGAAGAAAGGCACACTGAAAACACATTGGAAGTGTGTCCTTCCAATCCTGCACAGTAAATGTCACCTAGAGGCATTGCTGTTACGCCTCTCAATCACAAACTCTTCTTTTGAAGGCAACGCTTTGGCAGTCCAAGTCCCTTTCTTCACAGGCTTTTTGAATATTAAATGCTCCCTGGGCACAGACAGGGGCCAGGGCTGTAGCACCCTGGCACACTTGCTACTCACTGGACCCACAGCCTCTGTCCTTCTGTCCATCAGTCTGTCCCATCAATTCTGTCACCAGGTTACTCAAAGTCCTCTTTCAGCTGCTGTTTCTCTGGCTTGCTCGTGGCCTCGCAGGCAGTCCCCAGCTGAAGGGGAGCACGGGGACTTTACCCTGCACTGAGTCCTCTTCTGGCTCTGTTATGGGGTAGCCTCTTTTCTCTTCCTGAGTCGGTGTCCCCACGTCTCCAGCTGGGAGGTGTACCTGGCTGGGGAGGGGTATGAACATCAGGTAACTTTCTGTAACTCAACACTTGTCATTGCACAACCAGCCTAAGGCAAATAGTGCCAGACCAGATGATTCGCACTGTGTAAATCACTGTTTTTCACAATCTGTTTGGTTCAAACCCAAGACAAATCTGACTCTGCATCTGAAGAATCAAGTCTCTGAATTTAAGCACATGACTGGTGTCCACCAAGTCTCATAGCTACATTTGATCAAGGAAAAATAAAGTACTTTTCCCCATATGTTTATAGAAGGAAAAATCCATATTTGGAAACAGTTTGATAGAAAAAGTCAGACACTCTGTTATTGAATATAACCCAGATTAACAGTGACAGACTCTGGGATTTTCTTAGAGGAAAATAAAAATCCAAACCATTTCTAAATGACACTTTTCTGACAAAAATAAACATTAAGGCGGAGAGCAAAACTTTTGCTCACATTGACCTTGCTCTGCAGTGCAGTGGCAAGGGTCTGGGTGCCCCGAGTCACCTCCACGAGGGAGCAGGGTGGGCAGGCATGAGTGTCTCCTTCTGCCACTCCTGCTGCCAAGGGAGCTTAAAAGGCCAAGAAATTTGTCCCCTTTCAGATTTCCTTTCAGCATTTCCCCAGCTTTCTCTGTATACACGTAGCACACAACACAGCAGGGTTATGACCCACAGCAGGGGTTTTTTTAACCACTCACAGAGGTGATAATAAAAGGCCTAGGCCATCCCCATCTGGGTGTCTCACAGAAATGGATCTAAAGACCTGTGGTCTTTCAATAGTGTGCTACAGACAGGACAGAGCCTACAGAGAGGCTGACAAAGTCCCACCACTGCAAGCTTGAGAGGAGACCTATGATCTCTACAGCCCAAAACTGCCCCTCAGCCACCTGCTTCAGCGTTTTGGCCCAGTTTAACTCTTGATGCCTACACCTCTCCAAAGACTTCCAGATTTGAAAATAAATGAATTAAGTTTGCTGCCACATCACTCCAAAAAACTCACAGCAAGGAAATGGTGCTTGGACCTAACATTCTTAGCAAGACCCAGTGAAGCTGTCCACCATGTGTGAGGCTTGCTGGGTTGTCTTTTTGTGTGCAGCTCAGCATCAGTCATCTGCAGTGTAAATACAGTGGTGTAAACATATCAGTGAAGTGACTCAGTACCTATGGAGTGAGGAAACTTACACCTCCCTCCCATCCAAAACTGTAGGTTGGGAGAGGAGGAGATAGCTGATTACCTTTGGGAAGCAAAAATATTTGTATGGTGTTCATTTCAATTACACTGTGAGGGAGCACAGCAGCCTGGGTGAGTCTCCTGCTATCCCATGGCACAGTGTTGTTTCAGCATAGTAAAATACAGCAGAACAAATACCAGCCCCCACATGGGAGTTTCTGAAATGCTCCATCAAGACTTTCCTCTTTCCCCAGATAACCCAAGTTCTCCTACATGGCCACAGCAATTTCACCTTCATTTAGAACAGATACTGAAATGGAAACTTGGGCAGGGGGGGGAAACCCTTCCAGACTCAAATCAAAACAAATCACTGTTTTGCATATTAATAAGTCTCCTGATTGAAAGTGTTCTGGCTGTTCAAGGAGGAATATCAACAGTAGATGCTGCTAATTTAAGCCTGGCTAATTAAAAGCAAAATGAAAAAAAATTACTCCTGTAGAAACAGCCACATGCAAAACGAACTCACCCAGCACATTTCATCAAGCTCTGCTCATTATATCTGGGTTTGGGGAAACAATCCCATTACTTTTTTACTCTCTTTCTGGGTAGGGTTTTCCCACTGCACATTGCCTCCAGCACCCTGCCCCTCTGCAGAGCCAGCAGCAGCAACCAGCAGGACTTGCAGGACATCCCCAGCTGTGACCTGTGTGGGGCTTTGACCAGGCTGTCACCAGTGGCGTGGGGCATTGAGTCAGGACCATCCCTGCCTGTAAGAGCAGAGTGCCATCAGGAACTTGCCATGGGTGTGCTCTGTCCCCTTTCCCAGCTCACCAGTAGAAACATTAAACTGTAGCAGCCCCCGAAATGATCCCCTAACCACATCTCACCACTTTGGCTACAAGGGTAGTGTGGGCTATTCTGTCAAAAACATGCTACAGCAGGGACAAATGGCATTCACCACCATTCCCCACTGCCTAGAGACCAAGGTGGTCATCTCAACACAGCAAGGGATCTGGTACGGCACAATCCTGCTTCCCCCCAAAACTGATTACAAACCACTCATAGAATTACAGAGTCATTAAGGTTGGAAAAGTACTCTGAGTCCAACCTTTGGTGGAACACCACCATGTCCACTAAACCATAGCACTAAGCGCCACTCCCAGCTGTTTCTTGAACACTTCCAGGGATGGTGACTCCCCTACTTCCCTGGGCAGCCCATTCCAATGTTTAATCACTTTTTCTGTGAAGAATCTTTTTCTGATGTCCAACCTAAACCTCCCCTGGCACAGCTTGAGGACACTTTACCTTGTCCTGGTTCTTGTTACCTGAGAGTAAGAGGCCAATCTCCATCTTGCTACAACTCCTTTCAGGTAGTTCTAGGGAACAATAAGACCTCACCAGAACCTTCTCTTGTCCAGGCTAAACAATCACAACTCCCTCAGCTGCTCCTCACAGGACTCATGTCCCAGACCCTTCCCCAGCTCCATTGCCCTTCTCTGGACTGACTCACTCCAGCACCTCAATGTCTTTCTTGTCGTGAGTGGCTCAGAACTGGACACAGGATGTGAGGTGTGGCCTCACCAGTGCCGAGTGCAGAAGGACAATCACTGCCCTGGTCCTGCTGGCCACACTATTTTTAATGGAAACCAGGATGCCATTGGCCTTCTTGGCCACCTGGGCACACGCTGGCTCTTGCTCAGCTGGCTGTCAACCAGCACACCCAGGTACTTTTCCACTGGGCTACTTTCCAGCCACTCTTCCCCCAGCCTGTAGCAATTTCATTTGACAACAGCACATACAAATTATGTAAAAACTCTGCAAAAAAAAAATGAATGCAGACACAGCGTAGGAGGAAGGAAAGCTGTATCCCTCACTCCAGAGCACTGGCAGCGTCCAGCAGGAGTCAGGAGAGTGGGTGGCAGTGAGATGCTGCTTTACACAAGCATCAATTTTCAAACAGAGCTATTGTAGGGAAAACTGCTGCTGGGCTCTCAAAAACCCACCAAGAGCTTTACTGTAACAGCTTGGAAGTGTAAGGCTTGGGCAGCATTGCCACTTATGTTCACTGGTTTGAAATAGATGAGGGGAAGAGTCTGGTCCAGAACCACGGGCTCTACACACAGAGGGGGTTCCTGCAGTCAGGCAGTGCCCATCCACAGCTGCTCTTCTCCCTGAACAGGGTGTGTCCTCTGCAGTCCAAGCAGGGAGGAGAAATGTCTCCATGAGTCTGGTGTCAATCAGCACATTCCCACTGAAATGAGAAATGGAGTTCTGTTCTCCTTCTTTCCCTTTTTTTTTCTTTTACAGATATTTATTGTGTCTCTCTGAATTTGCATCCCAAGGGCTCTTGTATGACAGAATGTAATAGTATTAGTCACCGTTACACACATTAGAGAACATAATATTTAGCATTCATAACAATTTCTAGCTTAAAAGTGTCACACAAACATTAAAATATACTGTATTTTTCTCTGTGTTTTTAAGGGATAACTTGTTTTTGCCTGAAGCTATACAACTTCCCTTTTTATTATCCCTCAGCAGAAGTGGGGTGTTTCTGTCACCACCTCTGTCACACAAGAGAATGTCAGTTTTATGGCCCCTCCCTCACAGCAGCTCTGAACAAAAGGAACTTCCCTGGCTCCTTCTTCTCCTCACCCATTCACAGTTCCCACACACCTGCCATATTCCCAGCTCCTGAAATCCAAGTCCAGCATTAGACAGCACCAGCAGCAGTCAGTCACTCTTTTCTTTGGCAGCTTGTTCTGCTGTCTGTATTATAAAAACTACAAGGTATTAAATTTCTTTTTCCTTTTCTGCTGATGCTTTTCTCATGCTGCCAATAAGCTCATTCTCTGTGGGGCACTAGAGATGTGTGCTGCAACCCACCCTATAGCCCCGTGGTTTGAGGCATGACAGGGACCAGGAGCTTGCAGCTGGTACAGTGGAGGTCTGCAGAGCTCCTGGAGGTAATGGTGAGGCTGCCCTGCATCATTCTGGGGGTGAAAAAGACCTTATCCAATAAATCTGTTCTCTGAGAGGAATGCTGAATGCATCTAATGAAAAAGCAGTATCTATCATGTTTATGTGGCAATATCCAACTTGTGATACAGTCTCATAAATTTTACTTGTGTATTTTGGAGGCCAGAAGAAATAAAATTTGTATAATTAGTGACATAATGTTTTACATGCTATGGCATTATATGACTTCTTAGTCCCATAGAGCAGCATATGAGAAGTGGTTAAGAATATAAAATCTCTCCTCTTTGCATCAGTAATTTTTCTACCTGCAAGAATCTGAAGTTTTTCAGGGTCTATAAAGCTCCTCCAAGTGTTCTGCAAAAGAGGACTAAGATAAATGAGCTTGTCATTTGTCAGTACATGTCTGCATATATTACCTTTCCAAAACAACTCTGCTTTTGGGAACCCCAAATCAAAAAACACCTCTTAATGTTATGCCTCAAAAACCATTTTTTGATCCTGTGCTTAGCAGGTCTTAATCTTGCCTTCAATTTTACTGCCTTTAGACAACCGAGAAAGGAAGATTAAAAATACTGTCTCAGTTGGAGACATCACACAGGATTTGTATTCATTCCCCAACTGTGATTTGTAGTATGATGAATTGTCAAGAAATATCATAGCTTGGCAACTGTATTCCTGAAAAAGAATGATTTAAGCTGGATAGAATCTCTCCTGGGTCATCTAGCCTGCTGCCCAGTAGTGATGGCCATGCTATGGCCTTTGTTGTGCTGGAAGGTTTTCCATGGAAGAAAAAATAGCAAAAAGTCTGTCGTGGTATGTATGTCACACACACACACTACATTTGACAAACCAAAAATCCCAAATCTAAGAACAATGAAGCATATAAATATGCCAATTCAGGAGTCATAACAATCCACAGTTTCCACAAATTGCACACATTTTTCTTCTACCAGCCCCAGCCTTACACGCCTCATGCATTTTAATGCACACTTGCAATGCAAATGAGTTTCCAATAATTCCTGTTTGTCAGCTGAACAAAAACCAAAAGTCTCAACCAGAAAAAGTTTCTTCAGCCTCAACAGATGATCAGCTGTGCCTTCAGCCTCAGCCTTTGCAGGTGAGTCAGTGACTGGCTGGGACACTGCTCCTCAAGCATGCTGCTTCAGGAAGGGTGGGAAACTTGAAACAGGAAGTTTTTAATCTCAAATTACATACACTACAGTTGTTCATCACCCACTGACTGATGTCCAGTCCTTCACTGAGTCCTTCACTGGTTGGTACCTCTTGGCCAGCTTTCCCCAGTTTATATACTGGGCATGATGTTTTGTGGTATGGAATATCCCTCTGTCCACTTCTGAGCAACAGTCCAGGCTATGCTCCTTCCCAGCTTCTTGTGCACCTCCTCACCAGCAGAGAATGGAAAACTGAAAAGTCCTTGACTTAGTGTAAGCACTGCCCAGCACCAACCAAAACATCAGCGTGTTATCAACTTTATTCTCATATTGAGTTCAAAACACAGCATTGTACCAGCTACTAAGAAGAAAATGAACTCTGCTGAAACCAGGACAAGCTGGAGATCTTTAAAGTATTTATTTCTTTGCAAAAGGTCATAATTTCAATAGGGAACACAAATGTAAGACTTCTTCAGCTTTGGGACAGACATTTTCTAAAGGCTTATCTGGATGTCTGTACCCCCTGGGTACCCAGCACTCTCCATATTAACATTTGCAAATGATGATTTGAGGTATTTCAGATCTTTTAGGGCAGAGAGATTTCTCTGAAAGGCAAACCAAGTAGGCTGTGATACCCTGCTTTGTCTCCTCCCTCAGCAGCTCTGCAGAACCTGGATATTGCACTGACAGGCAGCTGGTGAACTGCAGGCAGTAAGAACAGCCAGTTTTGAAGCTGCTGATTCTTGTATGCAAAAAGTGGGTACACGGAGGCACCTAAGATCTAATACGAGGTTAAAACCAGGTCCTGACCTTGTGCTGGCACACAGCAGAAGCGGGTAATTCATGGGTTATTGTCAGGAGGCTTTGCTCCAGTGACACACTTCGAGAGCAGCTGTGAGCAGGTGAATCCTCCCCAGTGCAACACAGCATCAGGGCTGTTCAGGTTTACACTGTACCTTGTAAAGAGATGGTAGAAACTGCTCAATTTCTGTTACTCTGCCCAACCCACAAACCTAAAATAGACTCTGCAAAAAGCCACAGCCTCATGACCCCCTCTTGTGCAGACTGAATTAAAGATATAATTGAAGGTGCCCTATTGGCAAAGCTCAATGTCTATACATACTGTGTTTGGACAATGCAAAGAACTCATAAAAGGCACTCAATGGCTTTAAAACTATAGATACCTCCCACCTGAAGAAGGAGGCATTCAGCCAGAGCCAGTTCATTCCTCGTGACCCAAAAACCAGACGCAGGCTACTAACTGAGCAAACCAAACAGGAGAAGTAGGCAACAAAGAGAATTTGGAGTGACTGAAGATCAGAATGGGTAGAGAGGTCATAAAATAAATAAGGAGATAAGGACCAGACATGAAGCAGAGACATCATGCAGAGCATCAAAATGAGCAATCGCCAGTGGGCAGCACATCCATCACAAAGACATGGCATGTCACAGGGATCTCACAGGTGACATGGGGAAGCAGAAGAAAGCCCTGCACTGTTACAGGACCTGCTCCAGGCAAGGGGTTGTCACTCCTCCAGCAGAAAATAGGACTATAGGTGAGGAAAACAGGGCCATAGGTGAGTATGGGCGGTCTCAGCCTGTTTCTGGGAGACAGTTCATTTAATGCTGTTCACAGCATTACTGCAGCAAGAATGCAGAATTTCAAGTGTCAAGTAAGTAAATTTGTATTAAAGTAACTGCAATTATACACAGCCTGCAGTCACTCCCACGGGAGGCTGTGGCAGGTTTGTGATGGACTTCACTGAGAGCAGAATTAGGATGATAATCGATACAAGCACAGCCATCATTTTGCATTTTCTTGTAGCTGCCAAAGCCTACCATAGTAAAAGCAAAGGGCTTTTTAGATTACAGAGCAAAGGCCTGCAGAGATTTCAGCTAGTCTCTGAATAATGGCATGTGATCAAGTCCTTTTGTGAACAAAAAAAAAAAAAAAAAAAGAGAATTTCCCAATGCGTGAATGTAATTCCAATGCTGTGATATGTTTTTTGTTTCACCGCTGGTTAGATCACTGCACAGTGTTCAGTGGCACAGAAGGTTTTGGTCAATCAATGCATTTTTCATTTCTCACCTCTCATCTAAATACTGATTTGTTCCTTAACTGTGTTAGTGGCACATGTAGCTCTGGTCTAACAAAAGAAAAACTAATTTTAGTGCTGTGAATAATCCACTGTGCTCAAAAATTAACCACTTCCTACAATTACACAAACAATCAGGTAACTGAAAAAGTAATTCAATTTATTACTAATCTGATTGCTTTTTGAGATTAAAAAAAAAAAGTAATAACAGGAAGAACTCATCCAAATGGCAGGGGCCAAAGGGAATTAATGGGAGGCAACCAGGGGGTTGCAGGTGAAACCCAAAGGTTGCTCCTTTGGTGCATCTGAAGCTGGCTCAGAAGAGAAAGGCTTGCTGAGCACCACTACCACAGAAAAGCTGAGGCTGTGAGACTGAAGGCATGATTACACCTGTGAGTGGCCAGTGCAAAATATAACCATACCTTCCTGATAACTGCAGTGTATCCCATACTTCTGACCTGAAGACTATGCAGAAAATCCCCATTTGACTGCTGTGCCTAACTAACATGAAGAAATAACAAGTTCTCTAAACAGGATTTATTTTCCAAGTAATTACCTTGACCTGCTTCAGGATGAGCCCGTGTTTGCCAGGGGGAGCAATACACAGGACATGCTCACTCCAGGAAGAGCTGAAAGACCTGAAGGAACTTGAAATGGAGAAGAAGCTTTATCTAGCAGAGACCTAGCCCCAGGCAGGGCTGAATTCCCTTTTGCACTGTGCTGAAATTAGAAAAATATTCACACACAAGAAGCGTCTCTTGTAGTGCCTAATGTGGAGATTGGTCAGGAGCAGGTGAAGACAGGGAGAGGACCGTGACAAAGAAAATCTTTACCTTAAACTGCTATTTGCAAACTGTTCAAAAAGAAGAGAAGGAAGGTAATGATGATGACATGAGACTTTAGGCTGGGGAGTTAGCAGATTTTTTACCTCTGCTGTATCTTGAAGCTCAAGGGAGCTGCCAATCTGCTCCCTGCTGCCTGTTGGGTGAACACAGGTGAGAAATCAGGGAGTGAACCTTCATAGTGGCTGCTCATAACCACAGGGGGAGGAAGACAGAAAAGGGTATCCAGCTCCCTAGTTTCTTACTGGTCCCAAGGCAAGCACCCTGCTCTGTAACAAGCAAAATCCTTTCAACAAGAGCTCTCAGGATTTCTTCAGTTTTCACAATCTTTGGGTTCCCTCTATAGTCTTGGGGAGATACTGTCTCTTTTTCCCTAAACTAACCTCTTCACTGCAAAGCTTCCTTCTCCATCAGCTCTAGAGCAAACTGTTCCTCTTTCCCCTGCATCCCTAGTTAGAGGGGCTCCTTGGTTCCAGGGGGCAGAACAGGATGTCCTCCCTTGCTCCTGCACCTTCTAGAATTTCTCCCAGGAAGACAGAGATGAGCAGAAAGAGCTGTTCAGGCTCATTTATTATCTGACCCTGTGAGGATGCAACACTGAGATGAAGGGCTGAGACACTTCCAAATTGTCCTGGACTTTGCTCCTCTACCAAAAAAATGCCAGAAAAGTGCACTTTTCTCCCCTCCCTATCTGCATGCAGTCAAGAGGAAGGATATGGCTGAAAAATGGTTGCACAGTTCTCTTGGTAGGAAGTCCTGCTAATACGCAAATTGATCATTGGGATTAAAAGTGTTTCAATTCCCAGCACTTTGCTATGTATACACTCTCTTTTGACAACACGATGTCCTATTGAAGCTATTCTGCAAATGTTTTTGCTCTTCACGTGGGAGGTGTGATGGGCAGATTTGGCTCTTGCCTTGTGCCCTCAGACAGGGCAGAGGGATAAGGTGGGTCATGGCTGATCTCTGCCTCCCACTGGTTGCCCTGGGGTCAGCCAGATTAATGTTTGCATTTTGTTTGATTCATTCACCATGCTATCAGGGTAACCCAAGACAACACGGGTGACATTTATTGTGAGCTGGCCCCTTTTTCATTAAGCCTTGGCCTAAATCCACACACATTTAATGGTAATTGCTAGGCAGGCAGCACAGAGCAAATGCCTTTTATTTCAAATCCAAGACAAGTCAGTGCTGGCTGATAGTTTGTTGGCGCTTCCCTACATTAATTAAGTACCTCTCATCTAATATTACATGTGGTCTTTCTGAAAACCTCTAGTGAAAAGTCTATTTGTTAAAAGTGCCAGTTGAAGTCAAAACAACATCCAATATTGCAAATTAGGATTCCAGATTCCAGGATGAGATCTATTAGTCTTTCCCTGCTTAACTAATTAAAAACATGGAGGGACAAAATTTGTTTTGTCATTCTTCCGTCCGTAGGAGTCCTTACAGTAACTAAGAAAAGAAAACAAAATTCCCCTTCATTTATCTTAAGATATCGGCTGGCTTACCCATCTGTGAGCAAAGAATGTTTTTGCTTAGCTTGCTTAGCTAAATGAATCTTGGTTCACTTGCTTGCAGCTGAAGACAAATTAGGCTGATTATCCACGAAAGGGCATACAGTACATCTAGGAATTAAACTGCGACTGGGTATTTAGGATGAATGAAATGAATAGGCTGCAACAGCTTTGCGTGGCTCTGAACAATCAGCAGTCCCCTTCTCTTGCAATCTTTTTAAAGCACTTTCAAAATAATCCTCGGTGTTATTCTTGTGTGTAAGTCGCTGCTTTGCAAGTATGGATTTTTAAAGAAACAAACAAACAAAAAATCCCCATGCAAACTTTTCTCCCTTTGGAGCGGGAAGCATTGCCGAGCTCAGCAGCTTGCTGCGATATTGCCTTTCCCACTCAGCGGAGGAATTCCTGTCATGCCACGCTGCCGGGCTGCTCCGTGCACAGATCGTAGAGGCGAGCAACAGCATCGCCCCCTCCAGCAGTTTTATTTCCCACATCTCTTACCCCGTAGGACATTGCAGAACGTGTGCTGTATCTGCTGCAAGTGCTTGACAGGTGGTATTTCACATTCACCGCTCTCGCTGCTATCGGGAGCAGGCTGAAATACTGAGTTCTTCACGTGTCGGTGGTTTTCAGTAATTAGCATATTTCAGCCCAAATCACAAACATCCTCCCTTGAAAAGAATGATAATTGGTGACAAAATCCATGGCATGCAGTTACATCAAATGCAAATTTGGGCTAGTAAGATAGATGCTGGGCTGCACTAGGAGAATTAAATGCACCACAGTTAGCAAAAATAATTTTTGCTAATGTTTTGGGCATGATGATTTTTGAGAAGACATTTCTAATTTTAGTGTTTATGTGATAAAAGGGGGGATTTGAAATACACAGATAAAAAAATCTTATTGGCCTGTTCTTGTGGCATACCACTGACCATTCCCTGTATGACTGCTTCTCAGTATGACCATGAAAGATCAATAAATCTTAAACAAAATGGAGATTTAGATGTTCAGCTCCTCTTTGAAACACACATCCTCATTTGTTCTATTCCAGATACTTGCTGACATGCAGTAATTCCAGTTTTGTGCTCTCTTCCCTCACTGTGCATGTAAAAGGGAGGTTGGAGAGTATCTCTGGTTTGTTTTTTTGTTTGTTTTTTTTTTTTGAGCCAGCATGGGCTTAGGTTCATGCTAGCTCCTTTGCAGGTTTTACAGCTCTGTGACCCAGGCAAGGTTCAGGAACATACTTGATACTGTGATTGGTGTCAACAGGGGAAAGAAAAGCAATCCCCCTAGCAAGAGAAAACATACATTTCTTGAATAGTGGGTGTTGCCCATCTACTGAAATCAGATGAAAACTGAAAGGCAAATATTTGTACCCAGATAGGACAAATCTGTCTTTTGAAAGCAACAGACAGCTCCTGGGAAAAGCGGTAGAGGCTTGAACTGTACAGAACCCCAGCAAGGAAATTCCTTCAAACAAAGAACACTACTAAGGTGTTTGGAGCTTGCTGACCAGAAGTTTTTCTACAATATGATCATCTTAAGCCTTGAGAAACTTCTTGGGTGCACATGGATGACTGAAAGACAGAAATACTGCACTGGTTTTACCCACTATGACACAGGGAGCCCCAGCCAAAGTAAATAGTGAACCCAGGTCTTGGGGGTCTCACTCACAGTTACAGCCAAAGCCAGCTTTTCTTCCCATCTCTTGTTTCCAGAGTGTGACTGTTCTTTCCATCTGTACTTGCTTTCCTGCAGCTTGGCCATCCTCTCCCACCATCCCCTCCTACTGCCATGGTCATCTTCCCTCCCCAGCACGCCAGGACTCAGTGGCAATGGGTGTAATACCTAAAGCCTCCAACACCTGCTATGTTTCCTACACTCCCTTTCAGCAGCATGGACAGTGATGGTAGGCTGACTCTCTGTCTTCTCATCTCAGCTGCTCTGACACATATTAAGGCTCTAGAGATGCAAGACAGCGCTTTCCAGACCACAGTCACAAAAAAATACCCAAAATTCCAGCAGCACCTGCAGACCCAACCACTCCCTGTTGACGTAAATGTGATTCTCATCTCAGTAAGAAAACAGAACAAAAGTTTTCTTTCAAAGACCTTCTGACTACAAAAACATGGGAAGCAAATATAACAACTCAAATCCCCAGGCTGAGATAGCATTGTCAACACAAGGCAGGATATGGCATTTGGTGTGAACTCGATGCTATTTTATTAAAAGCTGATAGGTGCTCATGAATATAAGTTAGCAGTTTACTTTTATCTAACAGGGTTGGTTTTTTTTTCTCTGAAATGACAGGTTTCTATTTTAGTGCATAAACTTGCTTTTGATGTATTGATGTAACCTAGAACTTATCAATTGTGTAGAAAACAATACAATATTGGGGGTGTTGTAACACAATTATTGAGTTTTCATGATATAAGCATCATAGTGAAATGATTAACTACATTCAGGAATGCACATCCAGCTTGCTTTTGAAAAATCACATTCCAAGCACACACACACACACACACACACACACACACACACACACACACACACATTTCTATAACAGCCGTATAAATAGACATTCAGCCATACCTTAAACAAACATATCCTTACAAAACATACACTACTGACAATAGATGTGATAAACCCTTGTCTAACACCCAACACCTTTGTCTCTTCCCTTGCTACAATTCTCTACCATGCTGAAAACAATTCTGCATGTGCTGCTGAATCCAGGCTCTGAAATCTGAAGACTGTTAGACCACCATGCTGCACAATCACCAAATGCAAGATTAAAGTGTACAGAGGCCCCATATTACTCCATTGTCAGCAAAGCACAAAAACATCTTCTTTCAGTTATTATTCATACAGTTTTAAGAAGCTGAATTTCTTTCCAGAAAAGAATGTTTGAGAATTTCCATCCTTATAACAGAGTAATGTTATGGGTATCTAAAGGAAAAAAATATATAAATGCAGCAATTTATTTTATACCTATTTTGTATATAATTGTTAGCTTTTTAAATTTAAGATGAAGTTACACCCATCAGATATGTGAACAATTTGTAAAACAACAGCATTTTTTTGGTGTCACGAAAGACTTTGAAATTTAATTTAAATCTTACATTACTGCTGAAGTACATTTAATGTAACAACAAAAAGGAAAATAGCAATGTTAATAGCTGGCTTGCTTTAAAAGCCATCAGTAAGTGATCCTCACAATGACTTCATGTGGCACTGAAAGCTGCAGTATCCCCAGAAGTCTACATGCAGAGAAATCTTAAAAAGCAGTCACACAGAGAGAGAGAAACTAGGATCAAAAGAGAAGTAATCGCAGAAGCTCCATTTCTTGCCCAGCCCTAGAGACATGCCAGTCCTCTCATCTTTAGCATCAATGCCATGTCAGTGAGAGCCCAGCAGCCCGGGAAGCTGACGCTCCTGGGGCTTGGCGTGTGTCAGGAAATTCCTCCTCTTTTCTCTCGCTGGGCTGCAGTGGCTGCACTGGCAGCAGGAGCAGCTCAGGGAAGGGAGGAGGGTGATGTGCTGCAGGGGCCTGGGGACGTGGGAAGCAGCTGGGAATAACCCAAGCCATACTAGCCTTCTGCCTCAGATGTTCGTGGGAGTTTCTGCAGGGAAATCCAATATACAGACAAAACAGGGAGTGGCTGTTTTCGATGATATGCAAAACCAGGCTGCATGGCATACATGTGAAATGAAACCTGCCTACTCATGATGGAACTGCAGTCTCAGTTCAGCTGCATCATTTTCCATTGCTGTTATATAAAGAATAGCATTTAAAACCTGACATCAGCCCTTTCAGTCATACAGGGCTTCCCCAGACAGATGACTAAACAATCACTCAGGTAAGAGGTTTAATGAACACTCTGAAGGCTGTCTTCATCTAGAAAAGACCCCTAGGCATATATATAAGCTCTGACCAGAATTTAAAGTGATTCTCAGAAGGCTGGTTGATCTCTCATACAGGTTGATCTAAGATCTCTCATACAGGGTCTTTTTCTCCACTAGAAAACACAGAGGCATTTATAAATTAATTTTTTTAAAGGTTGAAAATTGTGGAGTTGGCATCACTGAGATGTGCCAACGATCAGCAGGGCAGGTCATTGTTATTAGCCAGAAGCACTAGCTGCACCCACTGCTTCCACCATCCTGACCAGTGGGTAACTGGAAAGCTTCCCAGGGAAACCAGCTCATGGAGACACCAGCAGGTTCCTCATGCAATGAACAGAAGAAGAACAAAGACAGAATATGGGCTTATTTTGACTAACATTTACCTGCATGTCCTGCATTCAGACATGAAGGGACACCAAACCCCTCGTGAGCCCAGCATTTGTGTGTCCCTAACACAGAGCAGACACAACCTTGCTGACGTGTGAGCCACAACTGACAGCTTGTAGAAGCCCACTGCAAGGAACAGCAAGCCCTCCTGAAAACTTTTCCCAGGAGAAAACCAAGTTTCCTACTTTTCTGCAGTGATTTTTGGGTTTGCCGATGCTGGTTGGTATTTCCCTGCACATAAATCCTGGGTCTCTTCTGCAGAAGCGGGAAAGCACAGACTGCTTACAACACTCATGACTAAATTTGCAGACTCATTCTTTCCCCAAACCATTAAAAATACCGGGTTGCTAATTCCAATCTAACCACCAAATCCTTCATCCAGGATTTCCTGGGAATGGCCAAGTGGTTTAGGATGCCCAGCAATCCTCTTTTCTAGGAGGTTCAAAAGCTAGGAAAAATAAATATGTCAAACAAGGATTTTAAAGGAATAACTAAGGTGGTTGAAAACATGAGCCCAAAATGTTGGCTGTACCCACTATCCTCTAATATTTTCCCTTTCATATTATCGAAAGATCAAGTTCTTAAGCCTGCTGAACTCAGATGGCTAGGAAAACCTGAGCTCAAACAGAAGCTGCTAATGAGAGGCATTTCCTAAAGCTGCTTTAGCAGGTGCTTCCTGCTGAAATGGGGAGGGTCACGAATGGAAATCTCATTTGGAAAGTTTCTAACCCCGAGGATAATATTCAGTGGTGCTGCCACTCTCACTGCCATCTGCACTAGAAAGTGGTTCAGACTGAACTAGATAGCACTTGATCCCACTGAGCGAGCCCAATTGTTTGCATTCTTGCACAAATGTGTGAATGGCAGCCTTCCGGCGAAGCAAATGCTGGGTCTGCTCCCTTCAAAGGCTTTGCCAGTGATCCTTGCCCTGCTGGCTTCATCCTTAATTGGCCTACACGGTGGGGAGCAATTAAAAATAAATGGTAGCTTGCTGTGCTGCTGTAAGGGGAAGTTTTGCGGCTCCAGGCATGAGCGCAGCTACCTTAGTCCATGTCAGTATGCCATTCACGGGGAATGGCACAAGGGAAAAGGGAGAGACCTGGCTATTCTGAGTAAGTGCCAAGGGAAAAAAAAAATCACACTGTAGTCTGCAATAAATCAGCATTCGTTTTAAAATTAAAGGTTTGATTGTCTGGGGCCAAAGCATGCTTTCCCTTGTGTGTCTGTGGAATGTGGGAATGGCATTTCCTATTATGCCTATCATCCAGAAATGGGACTTTTCATACCATCTTCACAAGCCCTCCTTCAATTCAGTCTCACCACAGAGAGAAGAATGGCTCTTATCTGCTTGGGAAAAAATGAGGTTTCTTCAAATGAAATACCCGATACCAGAACTGTAGAACTAGTCTTTAATGAAAGACAACTAATCTCAAAGAAAAGCAGTGTCCCATAACTGTGTCATGAGGCTCTCTGAAACTTTAATCATAAGGGGGGAATTTTGAACCAGCAATTAACTTGCCACAGTCATCTCTATCAAGCAATGAAGATTCTTAGATAATTTCCTACTACTTATTAATGAAAGTCTGGTATAAGGATGAACTGAAGAATATGATCATTTATGGAATTAAAACTTGAATTAAAAATACAGATTTTTGCTACACAGCAACCCATATTTCCATGACATTTAGAAGTGGATTAAAACACACACAAAAAAGGAGGAGCTGAGAGTCACTTGATTTTCCTTTACTCCCTGAAGATACTTGACACTGAAGGTGGTCAGCTTCACCCAGGTAATAAGCACATAACTCATGTCAGCAACAGCCATTTTACAAACATGACATGTATGCCATTTCTTAATGATGGGGTTGCACATCATTTTTTGCATCTTGCTGGTTTACTACAAAGCATCTCTGCACTTCCTGTTTCATAAATGTGTGGCACCTTCAGGGACGTCTCTTCATTTTGTGGTGGAATAAAAAGGGATGAAGTCTGCCCTAGGAAAATCTCCAGGACATCCTTTTCTTTTATCTCTCTTTGTTGATACTAAATAGAGGCTAACAAAAGGCTTTACTCAGCTGATACCTGAAAAATATGTGGTGCAGTATGTAAGAGCTTAGCGTCTCTGGAAAAAGCTACCACTCTTTTTAAGCAGATTCAGTGAGCATGGAATAGAGCTTGTGTAGGACACACACTTCTTGTTGCACTCATTTTTATGCCCAGTGTTTATAAAGAAAATCTAGGCATACATCTAAAAATTATTTCTCCCATAGCTAATGTGTGATGTTGGAGTGGGACAGAAAGATTTGTTGGCTATGGCAGGGGCACTGGGACTAGATGGCCTTTAAAGTCCATTCCAAGCCCTTAACATTTTAAGATTCTGTGATTCTATGCACCAGTACAGTTCAAACTCTGTGATTATATAGATCTCACTCCTCCCAGGAAATTACCTAAAAGAAGCAGTACAGAAGGATTTTTTGGTTGTTGTTGTTTCAGTAGATTTCATCCTCAGGGGGAAACAGGTTATATAAATTGGATTTCTGCACAGAAGTCTCTTGTTTCTTGTGCTGCAGTGTAGCAAACCACCTGAACTGCACTGACAGCATATGATTTACTCAGTTGCTGAACTAGGACATTTATGTGCAAGCACATATATTCGCTATATTGTTTGTAGGCACCTCCAAAACTCACCTTCTCCAAACCTGCAAAATTTCAACAGCAGTAGGATGCTGTGGGGGTGGCAGAAACACTTTTCATGTTCTCTCCATAGACGGCTGGAGAAGATAATGCAATTTCTAATTTTTCAACAAAGAAATGTCACTCATCCCAGGCACATTCCTTTTAGTCCATTAATTCCTGATGCAGTTTCTAAAAGAGAAAAAGTTCAAAATTAAGCAAATCTCTCTAAAGCAGATCTGAGCACAGAAACAGTGAGGGGCCAGTTGCTTAGTGATAATCACAAAGGCAAAGAAGAAAATATTTCAAGCCCTGCTATAGCTACATGTTCAATGTGAGGAAAAGGCCATGGCCTTGCAAGGGAAAAACATTGAGCTGGTTTGTTTTGTTGCTTGTAAAGATTTCTTATATGCTCATTCTATCTGATTGCATTCAACACTGACAATCAGTTTTTTGACTCCACGACTGATAAAAAATTACTAACAAAATAGCACAGGGATTCTAATATACTGTTACTATGACCTTTGTAGTAAGGTCTTTAAAAATCAAGCTGTATTCCAAAGCACATGGTAATTCATAGCTTTTTTGCACATGCTTTTTCTTCCTCCCACATACTTCAAAACCAGCATTTGAGCACAATGAAACATATTTAGATGAGGCACAAAAGATGCCAATCACATGAAGGCCATCCTAAAAATTTTGTCAGTTCAGACTATTAGACAAAAATCTGTAAAAAAACTTTAATATTAAAAAGCTACTTTTGCTAGGGTTGGTCTTATCAGCCATGAGATCACTTATGAGGTCCCTTCCCCACTGCTCAGGACTTTTGACTCCCTATTAGTCACTACATGGGTCATAGGCAAATGGTCCTCCACAGAGCAGGAAGGCATCTCCAAAATAATTTCTGACCATTGCCTGTTCAAGAAGAATTAGCCAGTGCTAGTTTCACTAGCCAGTGAAAACTCACCTTTTTTAACGTTAATTCCTGATTACAGTGCTTTGTGGTTACAGTGGCAAAAATGTGATTTTTATAATGCAAACTATAAAAATTGCAGTTTTACTTACCTACCTGCTAAGTGCTTTTCACATTTACAAATCACTCCAAAATAGAGAGAAAGAAGAGAGACAAAGTTTTTTCTTTCTTTCTTTACCAAAAGGTTCTATAATTCTTGAGTCAAGAATGAAAGAAGAGCACTTCCCTGACCCATATAAGAGGACTGACAAAATGTAGGTGCACATAATTTCTAGCCTCAGAAGTAAGTTGTGTATTTATACAAATTATGTAAACCTTAAGGGAATACAATACAAAGCCAAAAGTGCAAATGAGCTGAAGAGTAAGAAAAACATAACAAAATACCACAAGGGGAAATTCAAATTGCACAGCACCTATGGGTAAACAGGCCACTTCCACACTGCACAGTGGTGACTTCTAGCGTCCTCTGGATCCCTTTCCCTCAATAAACTTTGCATCTCGAGTTGCATCTCACAGAGGGCTGGAGGAGGGACGGTACTGGAAGGAGCAGCTGTCAGTCCTGGACACATCCCTCGCTCATGGCCACCAGTGCAGCACCATCTGCTGGGAACACAGACACTTTGGACAAATCCTTCTAGCACCAGTGTTTGTCCCCACCTGTCCTAAACATGTCACACAGAGAAAATATCCACCTCCCTGCTTTTCTGCCCTTCTTTTCAGCAAGTATGAAGTGATTAACCACCACAAGCTAATCAGACTATTGCCTGAGCACTTGGCACCTCAGAGGACTCTGCAGAAAGCAATAGGATACACAGAGAGCTGGCATTTTAAGGTCCTGTTCAAGAAGTCATTTCAATACAGTTACAGGTTAGAGATGCCAAAATGAAGCCAGGAACATGAGGCAGGGCCCTGTGGACTGAGCAAAGTTTTTCGGTGCCCAACCCTTGCAAGGAGACTGGCTTCAGACATTCAAAAGTGATACAAGAAAGGTAAGGGTTAATTCAGCTGAAGAAGCTACTAGGTGAGAGATCTAAGCTAGTGAGCAAAGCACTTGCTGAGTTATTATGTCAGTGTTAAATCTGCGGGAAAATTAGTCACATTTCCACAGTCAAAACTAAGCTTCATTATATAGTAGGACATCAACATCTTTATTAGCTATGAAAAACACCATGCATCCTCCCTACATTAACAACAAGAGCCAGCTGGAAAATTTTGGCAGGCTTTTATTTTTTCTCTCAGAGAAGCATCCATTGGAGGAGTCTGAACCTTTGACAGAAATTAGAAAACTTTTACCCTGAAAGGATACTGCAGGACAGAATTTCTGCAACCTCAGAAGGGCTGGTTAAGGGTATAGGCAGCACATTGAGACAACCATACTGCTGCTGTTGTGGGAATACCTCAATTTGTCCTTCCTCAGGAATCTCCTCATCCCATTTTGTTGAGTGGCATGGGCATGGCCAGAAAGATGTTAATAAAAAATTTCCAAACTTTTTGCTTACAGAAGGAAATACAGAGTAATACTCCTGGAGGTTCTGCAGTTTTGGGGTTGGGCATTTTTGGCAAAACCTTAATTCTTGGATCTCCTTCAAAAGCAACCCAAAACCTCCAAAAGCCAAGGATCCCTTAGTATGATGTAGCTTAGAGTGAGTTGAACTAAATGGTATCATCTTAAGGTATAAACTTTACACAAAGTAAAAGAGAGGAAAGACGTCCCCGAATTCTCAGTGGAATGACAGGCATTATTCAGTATCAGCTAAGTAGTTATGCATGCTGTAAAGTCGCAAAATATATCAGATTTAAAGACCAGAGGCACTTGGAGAGCCAATTCATCTAGTTTGTTTGAAAAACTCTTCCACTTTTGGTATCCCCATGGACTGAGTTAGCACAGACAAATCTGCTTGTGTGTTCAGACTTTTAGTAAGAATTAACTTTTTATTCACTGAGAATGTTGTCATGGATTAACAGTCAAGAAAGGATCATCCATCATGTTTTTCAAATAAATGCTCCCTGTTTATCAGTGAATCCAAATATTACTAGGTTTTCATCACTACCTGGCCTCAGATTTGCAAATTCACTACACCACCGTGTTATTTACTCCACAACTGAATTTGCAAGCAGGGCAGCCTTCATTCCTGAAAAATCCAATCTACTACCCACAGTTTATATTTCTTCTAAAACATTTTGTAAATTTGGAAAACAATTTCTATCATGAGGATTTCATAAAATAGCAGGGAAAATTGAGTGTATAAATCTATATAAAAACCTAACTAGTAAAACCTCTGGCATTTTAATTCAACATAGTTTAGTTTTCTTCTTATAAAAATTGTTTCATTTCACAAAAGTTACGTTTTAACATGGGAATTAACAGAGTTTGGATTACTGAATTATCCAAATGAATAATTTGGATCATCCAAATTCACAGTCCTGACAGTCCTAAATAATTTCTTTTCCCAACTATTTTTAGTAACAAAAAATGAACAGGAGGGAAGGTCACTGTGACCAGCAGCGTTCTCTGAATCCAGCTGGAGACTGCGCACAGCAGCTACGTACAGTTTCAGTAGACAAATCCACAAGCCCCAAATGTTTCTCAAATGCAAAATCAAGTAGTCAGTATTCAAAGGCCATATACAACAGAATTATTTGTTCAGTTGCCCCTGCCAATGTTACCATTGTTATCTCACATGCACAGGGCACAGCAGCAACTTGCACTCTCCATCAGCTGATGCCTCACTCCAAGTATC
The DNA here is from genome assembly GCA_039654755.1 of Calcarius lapponicus. Taxonomy (NCBI): domain Eukaryota; kingdom Metazoa; phylum Chordata; class Aves; order Passeriformes; family Fringillidae; genus Calcarius; species Calcarius lapponicus. The sequence continues at coordinate 43,996,712 of CM077464.1, read as the reverse complement.
AACAACACTCAAAATAATTGTCCCTGACCTGAACCAAAAGCCTACAATTTAAATGGCAAGCCTCCCCAAAAGGATGACATGAAAGGTTATCAGGAAGGGGATAATAAAATTAATAGGTTGTGTGTCCTAGTGAATACTATTGCAGTATATATAATTCCTTTTCAGAACAGTACCTTTGCATCTCCATTTGACTAACGAGGCATGCTGGTTTAGTTTGGTTTTTATAACAAAGCCAGGCTATATAGTATAGCCTTTTTATAGGTTATGTACGAATTCATATTATATGGCTTGAAGTCTTCATGCATGGTGGAGCAGCAAGTAGACAAGGGAAAAGAAATGGTAGTGTCCTCACAGAGCATGCCAGGATTTCCCTCTCTGTAGTCTCCTACTTCTGCTGTTTCTTTTCTTCTCCCAAAATTCAGAGGTCTGTACATGTGTGAAGCCTGGCTGTGGGGGCAGAGCACACACTCCAGCTCATGGGGCCAGCACACGCTGGTCAAGCAGGTTTACCTGTCACCCTGAAAGTGAAAAACAGACACAAAACCCAAGCTGAGCATTCAAACATGGAAAAGGTGAGGTTATAGCATGGAGAGATTTGTTGTTTGAATTCCAATTCTCATTCACATTGGGGTGTGTCCTTAGCATCTACTCACACAATAAAGGGCAAGACCAAGAAAAACCATCACAGAGCTCTACACAGCCTCATGTGCAGACTCTTGGCAGTGCAGTAGGTTCAGCTGCACCAACAAATTCCAAAGTGAATGTAAGGACTTGGTGCAGCGCCTGAAATGTTTACAGTAACTTTCCCATCCCACTCCACAGAAAACATTTATTTAGAGAAAGAGGAGGATGAGGGTATCAGAAAACAGGTCTCTGAAAAAGCAAATGCTGTATATAGTGCCTCACTTTTTTAAATGAGGCAGCAATTTGTTAATTCACCTTTCTGTTTTAATAAATACAGCCTGTAAAGTAAGGAAACATATTGTATTCACAGAAGCCTGTAACTACTCCAAAGAAGAAAATGTTAGTTAAAAACATCCAAACAGATTCCTGATTGGAAATAACTCTTTGTCTTTGGCTATACATACTAATTTCCTCAGCAGACAGGAAAAACAAGCTAACAGCCCCCAGAAAGACCACAATGCAGATTTATGTGACAAACCACCACTACCTGAAGATGAAGTGTAAATGCTATGGGTGAGTGGGGAAATGACAAGGTACTGAGTGTATCCTGCAGCACAGGCAGAGGTTTCAGTTCAGCATTCACCCAGCCCTGATCACCTGAATCTCTGCCAGCATCATTCTTAGCCCACATAAGGCAACTGACTGATTTCAGTTGTCTCTTTTCAGACTGTTGAGCATGTGAAATGAATACAAATACCTGGCTTCTTTCACAGTTCAAAACAGAGTAGGAAACTCAAACATAAGCTGCAAAGATAAATACCTATTTGCATGTCTACAAAAACAACTTATATCAGTCTAATGTGAATAAATATATTGTTTACATTTTTTTTGAAATTTCACTACACAATATAAACTACATATATAAATTATTTTCCTTTAAATTCCCATGGACCAAGGAACAGTCCTGAAAAACATTCAGACGTGCCATGTAAGGAAACATATTATTCCACAGAAGGATTAATACTGATTTACAGCTTGTGTGCCCCAATTTTAGGAAGTTGTTCCCTCAGGGACAACATTTAGGGCCTTCTGGTCATAAAGCCCTGCCAACAATTTTAACTCCCATGGAAGCTCTCTCCCCTCACAAGCAAGATGCTCCCTGCCATCCACTCTTGCCTGAAACCCTGTTCAAGATCTTATAATCAGTAACGTTGTAAGCAGTGGGACAAGACGTGGTGTCTGACATCTCTCTTTCCTGTGGATTCACTCATATTTGATAAAGGGTGAACCTTTGTTTTTCCATGGATGATTTCTCATCTGCATGTATGTCCATCTTCCTGAAATATGCAGGAACTGAACAGCCCTAGTCTCTATCCCATGACAGTCAAATTTAGACAAAATTTCCCAATACTTACTCAGAGACCAGGAAGGAATGACTGACATAAGCAGGCACACAAATAATGAACATAATTGCTGCAGCCAAGAAAGAAATTGACTGCCTTGCAGTTCTGACTTGTGTTGGACGGTGACAACAACATTGCTATTCATTGAGAATTATCACTTATTGCCAGCCTTCATACAGCTGAAATTTCAAATTACAGCATTTGAAAGAAAGGCTCCTGAGGTGCAAGAAAGGTACTTCTGCATAGATACTGTAACATCAGAGAAGACCAACTCTTCTTCGTTTCTGTACCCTGTGCTGTGTGAATACGTAACCTCATTTCCTCATGATTAATGCAAAACACCCCAGTTTTCATCTTGAGCAACATGCCAAATGTTGTGCATGTGAAACTACAGTTTTAATTACCATCATGAATTAAAGTCTTTACACCATTCATGTACAGTCTCTGCTCAGAAAGTCTTCATATCTTCATGAAACTAGCACTTGAGATGGCTCATTCAGTTGTGCTCAGCTGACTGACCTGGGGACCAGGAATACAACTACTCACTTAAGAATTCCACCAACATAATAGTAATAGTAACAGGAATATTATGCAGAAAACCTACAGTGGAGTTGTGACTCATAATGGGATTTCAGAGCTGTTGTGTTGTATTATTAAAGAATGTTTTCTCTATGTTGTGTTAAAGAAATTGCTCTAGAAAGTGGCAAAGCTGTCCAGCAAATAATTCCTCTTATCACAGTGAAACATCAAATTTCTTCAGTAATTACATATTTGTGTACACCAGCAAGCACGATGACATTTTGATCAGCTCTCCACAGAAACTACTCCACAGAGTAGCTGCTTGCAGGGCAATGACTCCAGAAATCATATTTTCCACAATTACTGATGTAATTGTGTCAATCTGTGTCAATCTGACCCACCGAATGACAGCCAAGCCAAAGAGGGGACGCTCTTGCAGTTAGCACAGCATGGAACTTGGGCCATCACAAACACATCAACAATCCTCATGCTGATTAGAAAAATATTTATCTAGATGAAGAGGTGAAAAAGAACTTGTCTGTCCCCAAATGCTGTAGGACACACAGAAAATTAATATTTAGATTTTTAAATGAAACTGTCTTCTTATACACAGAATGCAAATAGCTGAGATACCACTCAGAGGTTATTACCCAGCCACTCAGCCCACCAAAGTATGAAGATATGCAAGTGATGTCAATATTAAGCAAATAATTTATGCTGGATGCAAGTCCATGTTGAATGGAGTTTGCCTTGGTTTGCCATAGCATCAACAAATTTTACCTTCAACCCTCACTAGAGCACCTAGTATGTGCCTGGTTTATCTGAAGATCATTTTCTGTTGTTTTCAAACAGCATAATTAATAACATGTGAGAAGTAAGCAGATGAATGCAAATGTAGGTAAATCTCTGATCTACTCTGCTCTTTCCTGCTGCACTCTTGTGTATATGAACCAATAATGTCAGCTTTCATGCAACTCCTCCCATAGATTACCCTGGATATGTCAGTGGGAAAATGTGCAATGGTAAAGTCAGTATACATTCAAAAATGGTTGCATGCTGCTTTGGTTAGGGGAAGCAATATAATTAGTGCACTGGACAACAGTAAGGATGGTTTCATCAACTGCAGAAGTACTTCCATTGCTACAGAGCAATACTGCCTCAAAAAATTATAAATATGTAAGTAGCAGACATTTCCTAAGTCTGCAGCTCTAAAAACACAGAGTAACGGCAAATACACTCCTCAGGTTCAAAACTATATATGCAAACTATGTAACATACTGGGGATGTGGAGCAACCTGATGCTTATGGATGAATCACCCAAGGAAGGAAAGACACAGCAGGTTGCTCTGAGGCTTCACACTCAGTACATCAGCCACCTCGACACTGCTAAGCAGACAAAGATGTAAGCTCATCCTTAATGGATGACCATGGCACAAGAAATTGAATGTAGGAGCCAGTCACTTTCAATGCCTGCCAGTCACTTTCAATGCCTAACAGCAAGATGAATTAGGCCTCAGATTAGGGTCCCAGTTTGCAATTGATCACTGCCACTTTTCAAAGTTCAGGCTCTCTTTACTTTTCTTAGGAGCACTGCTAAAAACAATTCCCCACTGTTTCTTCAGTCAGTCTAAACTACAGGAAAGTTTTTTATTACTGTGTTTAATCTTCACCACTCCCTTCTGCTTTTAAAGAGTGATTTTCTGAAGCCATTTGGGTTTTTGGTTGTTTTTTTTTTTTTTTTGCCTGTGTTCTGTCTAGCACTGTCTTCCCTGATTATTTACTGGTTTACTGCATTCTATCTATATCTTACTGCACCAATATAATGTCTAATCCTATGCCTTTTCTAGCTCTGGCTTACTCAACTTTAATTTCCTCTTTTCCTTTCTTTTTAAACTTTTTAATCTAGAAATCATATTTAATAATCTTTTTTTGGCAGCAAGATGGAGGTGTTGTGTACTTGCTGGTGTGCAGATGCTTTCCTCCTAACTCCACGTTTTTCATCCAGCCACTAGAAGGTGTTGGTTCTAAAGGCAGACTTAGAGGAAGGTACATGGTATGTACTATGTGAAAGCAAAGACATGTTTTATTTGGTGAATTAAAAAAATAAATTGAGACTGAATGTGTAGTCCTCTACTTGACTAGTTAATCCTCTATTGCTTGTGTATTTTTTTAATTTCTAACTCCAGAAAGCTAGCTAGTTTATTCTTAAACTTCTAAAGATATATGGATGAAAGGGAGTTAAACAGAATACAAACTTTACATGGGAGTTCCCTTGTGGAACCTTAAAACAGATTACTACCACCTTCTGTAAGGTTCAGATCAGATGTGATCATCTGGAAAGTCAGTCTCCCAGAATAAATGTCAAGCAGCATAATTACCAAAAAAAGAGGCAAATTATACAGATGACTTTCAAGGCTTGCAAAAACCAGTGTGAGAAGTCCTTATCCCTCCTATGACTATCCTTTGACAGAAACAGAATTGCCAAAGGGAAACACTGATTTCATACAATCAATAATTTTGATTGTCATGCTGTCACAATTCAGTAGCAAATTAGGAATCAGAGGATCTACCAAGAAATGCCAGATGGTTCATTACAAAATATAGCAGCTGTCCTTTTTCCTCCAATGACTCATTTTAAACTGGTGGAAAATGAAGTTACTTTAATCTGTCCTGTACAGCTTTATAATAAAAACAGACATGAAAATAAAGGTTGTGGTATCCAGCTACTCAGTGGATTCACCTACTCTGCCATGTAGTGTAATCACTCAACAATTTCACAAAACAGATCACATATTTCCACCAAGGTATCTTTACTCTCACCACCTTACTGGCCCTTGTCTAATGGAGTTCAGAGTGTCAGGGCAGACAAGGAAACAGCTGTCAGTATGAGCTGGCTCAACACCTGCACAGGGGAGATACAAAGGACATGAGCTGACCATGAACATTGTTCCTCAAACCCAGTACATGGGTACTTAGCAGCATTCTCATTAGATGCCATGTCAAAGGTGGCTCCTGACTCAAGAGCCTGGAAGTGAAAAGCAAAAGCAATTTTAGAGGGATACACGTGAATGGCTTGAAAGAAAAAGCAACTTCTTATTTCAACAGATTAGCAATACACCTATTTCCAAAGCACCCATGTATTTGAACGGAAAACAAGGGATAAAGAAGTTACTCAAAAATCATATCAATATTTACTATCTTTGGGTTCTAACTTTGCAAAACCAATATCTCAGAACTGTTAATAAATCCTTGGGGTTACAAAAGGAGAGTTTCTTAGACATACTAGACCAAAACTCTTTTTCTTTTTAGTTGTATCACTTAAAGGCTTAATTTGTTTTAAGAATGCAACAGACTAGACATACTCTTTGGAGCTCAGTCTCAGTTATTACAGCACAGCCAAACTCTTTTCACCATGGTTTGCTAGAGATAACAACTCTATCCCTCAGCTAAGTATAAAGATGCGAGCAGTGTAAAAAGAAGTGGTCCAAGGGGGCATTTTTCACATTGCTTCACTAAAAAAAGGTTCATTTTCAAGGTAATTCTTTCCAGTTCCCTAGCTAAAAAAAAAAAAGACAGCTTAATTCCTGTTGCTAGGTGAGTATATTAGCAAAGTCTAAAATATCTAAAATACAGCCCAATAAAAAATGTATATGATCACCTCACCCATGTAGATGGATTATGTGTTTATAAATTTCAATCTTTCAAAAACTTCTGGAAGATTGCTCAAATGTATCATTGTTAGATCTGCAGCCACAATTTCTCCACATCAGCTGGAGATAAGTGCACACACTCCTCTGAGGAAAAAAAAAATTATGGGTTTTACATAAATGTAGTCACACAAGCTCCTTTTTCCCACTTGAAAATTGCCAGACATCTCTAAATATACTGGTAATTCTGGGGGAAAAATATTTTGGGCACCACAATTGCCTTTTTACTTTCAGACACCTGATACGTAATTTTTCTATGACTGTCTTGAAGTGTCTAGAATGAACAAGAAATCAGTGAAACAAAGCAACAGATGAGCAAAAGTTGAATTAGTTCTAAAATTTAGATATGACATTGAGATAGATAACTATAAAACTCAAGAAGAACAAGTATTTATCTTTATTTCTAAACAAGATATCATTTTAAAATAAAGTTTAAACATTTCCTTGCAATATTAGTAATTCAAATGTTGTTGGAATGTGAAAATAACTAATTTTTCATCCTTAAGCATTTATATGATTTTGGCAAAGTTTTTTCCACTTTAATAACCTACAGTTTTAATAAACACTTGACAGAGGATTTCTTTAAATATGCCTATATATTAAAATTCTCTTATCTTTCAAGTATTTTTAAAAGATGGTTAAATTGATCCTCTTTGCAAGACAATGTTTATGCTACCTCTTTTTAGCAGTATTGTAAACTGAATGCAAGCTGTTTTTTAACATAATCCACAGCTGCTTCAAAATGTCCTTTCTGAAGCTCTAGTGCTTTTTTTCAAAGTACTTTAATGAAGAATGCCTTTAATTAGTATTCATTTCAAGTAGATTTTTATTCATTTCATAAAAATCTGGTCTGAGGAGAGTTCTCATCATTGCAAATAACTGACTAAATACTAACATCCTAAAAATTAGAGCTAGCAGTAAGGTAATTCATATGCCATTTTCCCAGATTTCCTTTACTACTGCTTTTCAGCATGACTTCATCTTGCTATAAAACTTAAAAGACTCTGTTACTCACTGAAGAAGGTTTGAAATGAAAGGTTTAATGGCTAAATTTCACCAGAGCTGAATGTTTTGTGTAATACCAGCCTCGCAGAACACTGATAATGATAAATATTGTGCAGTTAACTCCCTTTTATTAGGTCTTTTCTGTCCCAAAGACTAGAAGCACAATACTGAGCCATGGGAGAAAATGCCTAAGAAATCTGTATTTTCTGCTTTTATTACCTTTAGTTAGCCATTTGCTGACTTTTTGTACTTAAGCATGTATGTACAACCTAAAAAGACCATAAGAAAATCAAAGTTAACAATTTCTCAGCCTCCCTGTTGTTCTTTCTTCATCTATGGAGAGATTTTAGCAAAAATGCAACATTCTCTGTCTTTATTTGGACTGAAATGTATTATTTCTACCTCTGGATGGAGAAACAGAGATGAAGTGAGTTACATGGGCTGAAGTCATGTAGTGAGGCAAGGCCAATTAGTAAAACACACCTTTCCAACTACTCTTTCAACTTTACAGGACTGCACTTCTAGCAAGTTGTGATATCAAGCACCTTATTTCTTTGCATGGATCTCAAAGTAGGATGTATAAAATGTGAACACCAGAAAGGACTAAGCCACAGTGAAATGAATTTGAGTAAGGTATTTCATCCCTCGGAGACCAGCTGAGGCAAACACAAGGAGACTGCTTGTAGGACATGGTCATTTACCAACCATGTGCAATTTTGCTGATGGCATTATTGGCATTAGAGTACTACCTTATTAAGTTTAATAATTCGGGATTTTTGTAACACCTGCCACTTAGATTCAGTCTTTGTACATTTTTTTTAAAGCTAACTTCTACATGTTCACATTATCATGCAGTGGATGGTTCTGAAGCTTTGGTGTTCTCTACCTGTTGAAACTATCACCCCATTCAAAGCCCAAACACCACCTTCCATTGTTTTCTGACTATATAATCTTTTTGAGTGATTTACTCAAGTCCTAAGAAGCTGTGTTCTTTGAAATACAAAGTTGATGTCCTCAGAACAAGAGACACATGGAGCTCTTAGAGTCCGGTAGAGAGCTTTAAAGCTGATCACAGAACTGGAATGTACAAGGAAAAGCTGAAAGAGCTGGGCCTGTTCAGCCTTGAGAAGAGATGGCTGAGAGGGGACCTCATCAATATCTGCCAGCATCTAAAGTGGGGTTGTAAATGGAGCCAGGCTCTTGGTGATGCCCAGCAATGAGACAAGAAGCAACAGCCAGAAAGTGATGCATAGGAAGCTCTGCTGGAATGTGAGGAAGAACAGCGTTACTGTGCAGATAACCAAGCACTGGAACAGGTTGCCCAAAGAGGCTGTGGACTGTCCCTCACTGGAGATGTTCAAGAAGTGCCTGGACACAATCCTGTGCCATGTGCTCTGGGATGGCCCTGCTTGAGCAGGGAGGTCGGACCAGGCGACCCCACTGTGGTCTCTCCCAGCCTGACCCGTTCTGTGATTCTGTGAAACAACGGCATGGCCCCTCGATGTCGGCGAGCTTCTGAAGCGCCGTGCTTGAAGAAGGAACCACTGAGGGGGATGGAAAACCCGACGAAATGGACGAGCCTGGGTGTTTACCCATGCGACTCCGAGCTCGGGGCGACTTGGGCGTTTGCTCCCAGGCTCTGGCAGTTCCACGCCGAAGCCCGGTCCCTTGGGCGGCCCTGAGCCCGCGGCCGGGCCCGCAGCCCCGCACGGCGCTTCGAGCACCATGCGGGCAGCACGACGGCTGCGCAGCGCAGAGCACGGCACTCCCGCCTGGCCGGGAGCTGCCGACTCGGGGGCACGGCCGCCCTGAGGAGCCGCGCTCGCCACCCTCATTGCTGGGGTTGAACCGCGCACGCGGCCCCGCTGATCCGGCGAGAGAGCGAGCGCGGCCAGGCGGGTGTTCCCGCCGCCCCCCGCCTCGCCTCGCCGAGCCGCGGAGCCGCCCTCACGCCGCCGCATCATCATCGCCCGCCGGCGCGGCGGCAGCTCGGCTCTTTGGGCGGGCAGCGGCGCTTGGACGAGGGGAACGGATCGGTAGACGAGGGCAGATAGTGAAGGAGAGAGGGTGGGAAAGCGGCGCGGAAGGCTGCAGGCAGCGGCCTTCTTGAGTCTGGAGAGGTGCGGGGCCGCTTCCTTCAGCGCCATGGTCTGTGAGAGGTTGCTCCGGGTGTGTGTTTGGGGGCCGGGGCAGTGAGGGTGTCTGGAAGGACGTGTCGGTGGCCGTGGTTTTTCTCTGGGCGGCCTGCGCTTCCTTTCTGTCGGCCTGGGCTCCGCCGGGTGCCCCCGGAGGCGGCAGCGTGGCAGGGGCTGTCCCCCGCTCCCAGGTCGGGCCTGCGGCCATCGTGGGTGCCGGGCTAGCGAGGCTGCCGCGGAAGGTGCGCTGGCGAGCGGGTTTTGTGGGCTTTGTTGCCGTCTCTGCCCCACCGTGATGCTGCAGTTGAGGTCAGGGAAGGTGGTGAGAGCCGGCGAGGTGAAGGTGGTTGACCCCGAGGTCAGCAGCCCCGATTCTCCGCAGGCAGGGTGTGAGCCAGAGGGAAAGCTGGTAGTCAAGCGGAGTCGTCGCCTGGCACCAAAGAGAAAGCCTGAGCAGCCCTTACCTTCCTTTCCACAGCCTGCCACGCTCTCTTGCACTTCCTTAGAGTGTTTTGCTCTTCCTGTGGCCATGCAGAAGGAGCAAGGTGAGAACAGACAGAAATTCCCAGGTAGAAAAACCAAGGGAATCCAGTGCAGAAAGTCTCCCCGAAGAAGCAAGGGTGTAGCTTCAGTAATTTCAGACACAGCTGAGTGTGAAGATTGGCAAGCAGCAGCCACGGCTGCAGCAATGTGCTGGGAAGAGACTCTGAGAGGGACAGGTCAAAGCCAACAGCTGTTTTTCTCAGGAGCTACTTTGAAGAAAAAATTCTCAGCAGGGATTGAAAGGAATGAACATTGCTCAGAAGACCTGAACTTCTCAGGTTTCCACAAGGGTTCAGGGAGCTCAGGAACAGAAGGCAAACATTCCTGTATGGAAGTAAAATTACAAGTCCCAAAATTGGAGAGGGAAATTGAGAGCACAGAGAGACACGGAATATCCTGTTTTCCAGAACCAGAAGTTCTTCAACCCAAAAAGGTCACGTGGAGTACTGAAGTGCAATGTACTGACTCTACAATGACGCAGAATATGCAAATCCCAGATTTTAGGAAGAATTTGGGTGCTCAGGAAGTGGTCCCTGAATCAAAACCTCAGGAAGAGGTTGATATACTAGAGAAGTTGAATGGTTGTCCATTAGTTGGATCAACACTAGGGACACAGGAGAAAGAAGGGAGATGTTTGGGCAAGAAAGGCAGGAGATTGGTGAGGAAACCAAAAGTACATAGTCCCAAGGAGAGGGTTAGTTCTGCCTTGCTAAAACAGCATACTGCACAGTGTTCAGAGTCCAGGAAAGGAGCTCTGAGTATGAGAAACAGAAATGTCTTGCTGTCACAGCAGCTGCAGGATCTGAGCGGACAAGGACAACCAACAACCAGAAGAAAGAAGCGTTGCATGAAAGAAGAGCAGCAGAGCTCAAGCCCTCAGAAACGACCAGACAGCCCAGGGGAAAGTGGTAAGCACTGGTAGCTCCATTGTAGAAGTACAGGTACAGAATTTGGGCTTCCAAATTGGTCCTGAAAAAACTGGCTGCTGGTTTGAGAAAAGCTAGGGTGAGCTTCACAGTACTGTGAATACCACCTGTCTTAGAAGAAGACAGATTTTCAGAAAGAGGAAAGGCTTTTCTTGAAGGAGAAAAGAAGCCTGTTTAACACCAAGGAGAGGAGACCAGTTAGCCTTTCAAGGGGGTAGAGAATGGGGGGGAGGAAGGGAGAGAGGAAGGGATAGGGACAGAAACAGGCAGGCCATTGGTAGGGAGTGCTGGGGATTTGTTTCTCTCAAAAGCATTCTCCATTTCTTCAGAGAGGTGGTCAGCCACAAGCAAGAAAGGGGGCAGTAGTTTCAGCAATGCCAGAATAAAAGACAGTCAAGTCCTCATTCATCTGTCTATTTTCTGTTTATTTTTGATTATGTATGATGCTGTCTTCTTACAGCGTCTGCCTTTATAGGATGCTGGGGTTTGCTCTCAGGACTTTTTCGTTACTATTTTATGAAAAAGCCCAAAAGATGTAGAAGCAATGATTGTATTTTGATGTTTTAAGAGAATGTTGAGTCAAACGAACAATTCTGAAAGAGGAGTGTTTAAGGTCTTTTTCTTTCAGGATGATTGTCTAAAAACATTACTTCTGAAGTGGATACATTCAAATGACATATACTTACTGTAGATTATTAATATTTTATCACAAAAACTTATTCTGAAAGACTGATACTAATATTGTGTTTTACCTTGAAAACAAAGGTCTAAAAAAACCAGCATTGTACTAGTATGCTCAAGTCCATTCTCTAGTCTAAATTTTCAGATGCACAGTTTTTTACATAACCTGTATTTGCTTTTAAATAAAAAGTAGTAGTCTCTGAAAATGCAAGTCTTAAATTTGTCTGGATCTTCTTGATCAATTGAATGCATTTGGTTGGACTGTGTCTCTGAAAAATGTTCTTATGAATAAATGTTCGTACTACAGAGAACATGCTGTGCAAACAAAAGATTTTAAGGCTGAGTGTGCAAACAGCATCTGCATTTTCTTGCCAGATTTGCTCTTACTTGTTTTCCACTTATATGGAATACACAACAAATAAACAACTTCCAGTGTCCTTATGACACTGTACAGTTCTGCTCCTCTTTGCATTTGTTCCTAAGGTAATAGATCCTTTTAATTCTAAGTGTCCCAATAGTGTTAATTTAAAAAAAAAAGTCATAAAACTTCACAGAAATATTTTAGCCTTATATAGTGTCATGTTCTTTAGCAGCCTTTATTTTTGGGGTTTTTAGTTCTCTTTATAAAATAGGGTAGTCTTTTTCTCTTAGAGTTTTCTTTAATGACACTTCTTTGGTTTTTTAATCAGCAGAGGAACAGTTGAAAGTAATTGAGCAAGACTCTGGTACTTCACAGGCTGTAAAGAAGGTTAAGACAAAGCAAAACAAGGTAGAAGATTCTAAGGAAAAGGAATCTCACTATTCTAGATCTTTTACTAAAGTTTCTACTTCAGGTGACACTGAAAGCAAGAGCTTCCTATGCCATGCTATAGCAGAAGAGCCTGGTGTGCAGGGTAGAAAAAGGCAGCACAGATCTGGTAAAATCAAGCACTTGCAAAGTTTAAGTGTGACTGCAGCTGAAGAAGTGATGAATGTATCTGCAAAATGTGGTGCTGAACGTGGCAGTAATGCCCTAAACCATTGCAGTGGCTTGCTCTGTGCAGCCGAAAAGAATCCATTTGTGATATTACAGGACTGTAGTTACATCAACACGTTAGTGAAGCCTTCAGCTAGTGGAACTACCAACAGTTATAAATTAAATGGATTCTTCCATGTAGCCCATGGTACTGGAGACCTGAATGATAGAATTTGCAGCACTAGTAGAATGCAGAATGAGAGATCACTCATAAAAGGTGTTTTTTCACCTAATAAAGAAAAGAATGAAAATGAAGAAGGCCGTGTTTCAGGCTGCCTGAGTGATAGCAGCAAGTGTTTAAGGGGAAAAAAGTGGAATATTGGTAGAAAGCCTAGAAAAAAGATGAAAATCACTGAGAAATCTGCAGACATGGCTAGTAAATGCAAGAAGTGTGAGCTGCAAACCATGTCAAGCTCATTTTCAGTTTCAGGACTAAATCATACTTTCTCAACTTCATGTGATCATACATCAGATTTTGATACAGAAAAAAATACTCAGGAAGTAAAAACGGCATCAGCCTGGAGAAAGAATAGTACCAAATTACTTGCATTTGAAACTGGCTTTAAGAAGACATCTGAGCTCTCTGCAATAGGAAAAGGAGAAAATTCAAGCAGTGTGGCACGTTATGCAGCTGCCTCAGATAGCCTTAAACCGTTAGCTCAGATCCATAGTGTTTCTGATCATCACAAAAGAAAGACAGGAAGAAATTTGAACAAAGTTACTAAGAAATTGCAGCAGTTTACCTGTCAAAGAACAATACCCATGACTGGTAAAAAAGTTTGGCCTGTTGAATCTTGTGCCAGGACTTCTGAATGGTTTCTTAAAAGTCATAGGTTCATCTCAGAAGGAAAAAGACTTTTAAAGGCTGCTTTTGAGGACTCCTCTGATAAAAGTGGTGTTGAAGCTGTGGAATGTAGTGCAGTGACTGGGAATGTGAGACAGCTGGATTTGCATACATCATTGGCAGAAATTGCAAAAGAAATTACACATAAAAAGATTGATCCAAATATTGACTGTCAGGCTTCACATGAAACAATGGAATCCTCTTCTGTGGATATTTATGAGACTTTGACAGTGAACAATGAAAATAGGGAATCACCAGTTAGTACAGATAAAAGTGCTGTGGCTTTTAACTGTGATGATGTGCAAGAAGTTAAAGCAACCTTGAATTTTACTGCAAAACAAAAAGATGAAGATGAAGGAAATGTAACAAAAAGAAACATGTCTGTGACAGTCCAGAATGGTACAATAAAACAAGAAGATAAAGATGAAGGAGTTGTGACAAATAGAGACCTGTCTGTGGCAGTACAGAATGGCACAACAAAACAAAAGGATAAAAATGAAGGAGAGGTGACAAACAGAAACCTGCCTGTAACAGTCCAGAATGATACAACAAAACAAAAGAGAAAAAATGAAGGAGATGTGACAAACAGAAACCTGTCTCTGACAGTCCAGAGTGGTACTTCTGCAAGTAACACAAACAGTATGAACTTCAGCCCTAAAGTATCAGTAGTGAAGGAGACATTTTCTGATTTAAACCTAATTAAACCATTAACCTCTGGAAACCTGACAAAATTCAAAATTCCTTTATGCAGAAGAAACAAACCTAAATCCAAGAAACAGGAATCTGTCCATTCATTTGAGAGCAAAACTTGTAGTCCACTAGAGCTTCTTGAAAGCACTAGTCCAGGAAGGCAGAAGACAGGTGAAGAGACTTTCTTGGTAAAATCTGAGCAGGGTCCTCTTCCCGTCATGAGTGATGCTGCATCTCCAGCTTCCATACAGAAAAAAGCAGATGAGATTGATAGTAAGGACTTCCAGCACAATGGCTCTGTAAACCTGTCTGATGAGATGTCTGCTCTCCCTGAAAGTTTTTCTACATATCCGCATCCTCTTCTTGATGGACAGCCAGAGCCATCTGTGCCTGATTTCTATGGTACTGAGAGTGTGCTGAAATCTAGTTTTCCTGATCATTCTTGGAATGCAGTTGACCACCTTGTTGGATTAGAAATAAATGGTGATAGAAAATCAAGAGGGAATTTTTCACAAAAAGTCAAAAGTCAAAATTTACCAGATGTCCTTGAAGCTTACAACCAAGATGTTCTTGTCATTGATGTGATTCAGGATGACCCTGACCTTTTTGGAACCAGTAATGAAGAGGAGCTTGCCCCTGCATGCTGTGAAAATTGTCCAGTGAAAGCATCCTCTGCAAACTGCATTAAAGACACAAAGGTGTATATTAAGTCTGAGTCTCCTGTTACCTCAGAAAAGAAACATTCAGTAGAAAGTAGTTTTAGGTATGCATATATTTTTTTTTAATCACAATATTCCCAAGTACTTTTATCTCATATGCATATGCTTTGGTTGTAATGTTCAGGCTTTCTTAGAGAATTCCACTAATTTTTGTTTAAATTATTTCTTTATTTGATTTTGAGTGTCTAATTTTGATTGAGCTATGACAGTATTCTGAATGCAGATACATTAATTAGTTCTTCATAAGAGCTGGGATAAACTCTGAATTGTAGGACAAGGTAGTCCTAAAGTGCTTGTTTAAATGAAGTGAAATATGAAAATAGAAACAAAGATAATTAAAAATAATCTTGATTTGAGATAGCAGATAGCCCTTTGAAGGCAGTTTTCTTAGTTGTATAGTGGTAGAATACTAGAAATGTTTTTACTTTTTAGGTGTAGCTTATTCTTCTCTTGAGTCTGTAAGAGTAAATGGTTGTCTCTACAGTAGTTTCTGTTCTGCCATTCTGCTTCCCTCTTTTTCTCCTATCCCCAGACATGTGAATATTTTTCAGATTTGGCTAAAGTGTTGCAGAGGTTTATCATTCTGCATCTTCATTCAGCAAGTTCCTGGTGTAAATCATCAGGTGTTAATGTTTTACTGGGTTTTCAGATGATAAAAAAGTCACAGGAGGAGGAAAAGAAATTTAAAGTAGAACCTCACTTTTGTAAATGAGATAGTATTTCTTCATGGAATGAACTCATCTATTGTTTAGCCTGTTTCCTCTCTTAAGCTTTGATACTTGTGTTCAGTGAAAAAGTTTTAAGATTGATTTTTTTTTGTTTTTTTCAAAGATAAAAAAGAGGTTTAGATAGAAATAGTTCAAGATTTTCCTCCAAAGATTAGTTTTTTTATTGGGATGGGTGGTTTTTTTTTTTTTTTTTTTGTGTGGTCTTTCTAGGTGGCTTTATGCTACCTGTATTTTAAGTAACACTTCAGTTATTTTCAGGATTGTATCACCTTATAGCTGCTTTTTTTTTTTTTTACTCACTACTCTCCTTATTCTTTCCTTTCCATTAAACTCACGTGCAAAAGAGGAAGGGAATCTTCTTTGAGGTGCTGAACACTTTTTTGAACATGAGAATGTAAAACTTTTAGATGTTAACAGAATACAATTTCTGCCAAAACAAGCCTCTAGAGAACAGGGCAAGTCTGTAGTAGGAGCATCCAACTTCTTGAGAAGCAGCTAGGCTGTAGCATAGTAAATTTATTAGAGGAGTATTAATTTCTCTCTGATACCTGTTCAATTTTTTTGCCATTAGCCAAGGGAAATAAAAATGCATGGTTCTTCTTTCTTAGAATTTCCCCTGGATTTGCTAAAGAAACAGGCAAAATTTCTTGTTTTGCTTTTTACCTTCCATAATTTGATGCAAAGATTATTAGGTGGTGATTAAACGTAGTTGGTAGCAATCAGGAACATATTAATATTATAATTCAATATGAGAATATATTAATATTTATTAATTATATTATGATTCAATATGAGAATATTGAAATAAGTTTTATGAGGTAACTTATGATATTACCAGATAATACCAGATCATGGCCAGTTTATACTTTTTTGGGGGGTGGGGGGTGGGGAGGGCATTGAGGGTTTTTTTTCAACAGGTTTTTTCTCTGGTGCTTGCTTTTTACATAGAGAAGAGTGCTGGTCACTTCCAAGCATAAGGAAAACATTCTGGCCTGAAGCTTGAATGGGGCAGTAAAACTGATTTTTCACAGATGCTTTTGTTTGCTATTTTCTTTTGCCTTGACTGGACAGCTTGCTGTCATTACACTTGGTGTCATTCACCAGGTACAACCTTCTAAAATGTATGATGATCATGATGATGTTTTATATATTCTATGTGTAACATCTAGGATATGTATTTGTCCCTCCTGAGCTTTTCTGAGGAGAAGTATGTATTTTTTCCTAATGAAATAGGTGAAGTATCTTCCTATGAACAGTTGTTTTTGTTACTGTCTTTGAGATTCATTGTTAAGCAATTGAGCTTGCATATAAAATCACATTTTTTAGAAACTGAATTGGCTCATTAGCACAGTATTTTCTTGATTTGCTATACAGAGAAAGTTTTCCTTCCCAGTATTTTAGGCAAAGATTAAATGAGATCATGCGCTTTTATTGAATATTTTGGGTTTTGAAATGTCTTGGTTTTACTTAACATGTTTAGGTGTACATCTGAAGGGGTGAACATAAGAAAGCCAAAAGAGAAAGTTAAAAAGAGTCTTAAAACAGTGTGTTGTTGTAAGTGTTCTGTCCATGGCTAAAAGTATTACTGAGAACTTTTGATTTTATGTAACTGATAAATTATTTTTGCTTTTGTGCAAGATGGAAATCTTAAGTACACTTTTTGTTCAAAACAGATGCATGCAAGAATCTGAAAAGTCAAGTGATACTGAAAATTCCTGTAGTTTGGTGTTAAAAGGTAAGGTCTCTGGAAATTTTTGGTATATAATCAAAAGAAGAAAAAACCAAAAAACGTTTTGTGGCAAAACCAAGGCTTTCTACTTTCCACAAAAAAAAAAAAAGCAAACAAACAAACAAACAAAAAAAACAACAAAAAAAAAACCCACAAAACAAAAAAAACCAAACCAAACAAAAAAAAAAAAAAACCACAAAAACAAAACAAAAAAACCCCAAAAACCCAAACTTGTCTGGTTTTGTATTATCTTATTGCTACAGCAGTTTGTTTCCTAATGCATGTTAAGTCAACATCTTTCAAAAGGACACAAGCTTGAGTCCTACAGGGAGCACGTACTTCTCTGTAGTACTTGTCTGTTGGTAGTACTAGTGGGTTGGAGTGGGGTTTTTTAGTACTAGTGGGTTGGAGTGGGGTTCTGGTTCTGAGGTTTTTTGACATTTCTCTGACAGTTTTAGGCAAAGAATTCTGTTAGTTGTTGAAATCATAGTAAGACTGAGTCCTGTAATAGTGCTTTGGAGTTTAGGTCAGAGTTAGAGGTGGTTGTTCTGTTGTGTTCATCAGCACACAGAATTTTGTAGTCAGGTTTATTTCCAGACTGTCCTTTCAGGGTTTTTTTGTGGATGTTATGCCCATTCTACGGAGACAGTGGGGTTTTTTTAAGGAATGCCTTTTTCTAATGAAATAAGGTTACTTCTGACTTAGTGGGGTTTTTCTTCCTATTTAAAGCAGAACAGTCCAGCTAGGCAGCACATGAATGTGATTTGTTTTGTTTTCTGCAGCTTGCATACCAGACCTAGTGGTATACCAAGGTATACCTAATGTAGAAGTTTCTACTAGATAGGTTGGAAGAACAGGATTTTGACTTCGAATAGAAGCCCTTTACTGACAGTGGTGAACATACAGAGTGCTGAGACCGGTTTTGGAGGTTCATGGTGTTTCCCTTCTGGTATCAGTTTGTCAGCGTGTTATTAATCTGACATTCTGACATTACATGTTGATTTTGCTTCAGGCTTGAAAGGTGTCTGGCAGTACCTCTTGTGCTGGTTTTCCACATTGATGTGTTACATTCACTACAAAGCATGAGTTCAGCAGATAGTGCCTCCTGGAAAGGAGTGACTAGAGACTATTAGGGAAAGAGAAGATCTCAGGCTTCAGGTATTAGAAGGCAAAATAAAAGATAATGAGGTTTTAAGAGCTCAGAGACCAAGAAATAGACACCAGTTCCCTGAGGAGGAGTCAAGAGGAAGTGCACAGTTATGCCTCTGGTCGCGTAAAGAGACTGGGGTCTGTGCCGTGGAATCTGCAATGCTGAGGTGATTGAAGCCAAACCTGGCAACAAATTTTGTACTATTCAGTAACTTCTGCATGTTCTTTGTTGTTTTACTTCATGTTCTAGCAAAGTTTGAGGCTGAAAGTCTTTGATTTTTTTTGTGGTACCTAAAGTCCTTCCCAGATCTGAGAAGCAGATTATAATCTTAGGTGAATATGCACACAGTAACTTTCCATTTAATACATGACTTTTAAAAAAAGGACCTGCACAGAACAAAAGAAGGGTGCCCAATTTTGCTAATTACTGACTATTTATGTATTTATTTAGAAATAGGTGTTACTGCTTTGGTTTCCTGTGTTACATTAGTGAAATCATGGCTCCTTGCCTTAGTGGCTTCACCATTTAAGAAGGGGAAGAAGTACTACAGTTAAAATATTCTGAATGACATCAATCCTCTTTTCCACCTTTTAAGTGGAAATCTTGTGTGTGTTGTCTTCAGCCAGATGTGTCTTGTACTTGGTGATCATAGAGACCAGGGACTATAAGAGAAAAGCCTTTCCAATACTAATCTGATTATTTCTTCCTGTGTCTGGACAACACAGTGCAGTTGGAAGTCATTTGTGTGATCCAGTAGTGAATTTCTTTTCTATGCAGAACTCTTCTGCATAAACAGCTCTTTCAGAAAGTTGCAGCCAGGTGTGTTGTTCATTTCCTGTGGCATCTGCAAAAGGTGCTGAAATTTCCTGACACTGAATTCTTACTGAGTTCACTATATTAGAGGAATTCGGAGTTTCTCAGAGCTTTCTATATTTAGTTCAGGGTTGCATCATGTCAGCGTGATTAACTTATGCCCTTTTGTAACAAAGACTAAATCTTTTTGCTTAGCAAGTTGCCACACATATCTTTGGCTGTGTTTTAATAAAAAAGCTTAACTGAATTTATTTCTAAAGTATTGAATTCAATATTCTATAAGTAAATATGTTGTACTGTTCAACAGGGACCATTAAAGAACATACTGCTTGGATAGAATTTTAATTGCAGATTCAGCCTAATATTTATTTGAAATGGTGCCTGCCTTAAGCATGAAATATTTTTTCCATATGAATTTCACATTTAGGTGGTCCTAGGAGTTCTTAAATGTCATTAGTTCTAAGCCTTTGTAATATTTATGAAATAAAAGCTTTTTTGTCTTGTAGCATGGGAAACACATAAAGCAGTGTATTTATACGTTTTCAGCTGAAGATGTGAAGACCCACAACTCCTCCAGAGGAAGCAGTCCTTCAGGAGATGTTAGTGAGGACTTTCTTAAAGATAGGCAGCAGAGCAAATTAGATGAACTTTTGACAAGTTTGGACGTGGATGAAAAGGTACTGAGAAATTATGCTTTCTCTACTTAAATAGTTTAAGAAATTACAACTACATAATTGGATAATTTTAATTACTAATGCTGTTTTATCAACAAAATCTTAAATTTCCTGAAATAAAAAGAATATTGGCATTTAGTAGATGACTGTGTATTGGCAATGTAATCTTCACTTAACAGAACTTGACTTTTTTTTAATTGTCAATTAAGCTTCAAATTGGAAGTGAAACAGGATATTGTTACATCAGTTGTTGCAGTAACATTGTATTCCCAATGGTATGAAAATTACTGTTCCAGTGTACTCCTATGAGTACTGCTTTGCATGTGTGACATTTTTACATAACATACCTAATTTTAAATGTTGCTGTTAAATGCCTCTCAGTATCAGAAGGATGGGGCAGTGTTGGAAAGCTGGGGAGCTGCACAGCCATCATGCATCAAAAAAATCATTCTAGGCTTCATTACTTGGGCAGAAGGACCTTTAACATATAGATTTCTAGCTGTTCAGAGGGAATAATTTTCATGCTTACTGACTTTATCTGACCTTTCTCTGTCTTCCCTCTAGATAAAAAGTCTAGGTCTTTTAAGATTTACTGAAGTTTTATGCTATTTGCTTCTTTGATAATTAATTGGAATTTACATCTCTCTGCCACTCGTACATTGTTGGTTACTGTTTTCCACTACTCCAGGAGTGGCTAGTGGTTTTAACTGGATAACTTAAACTGTAAAATTCACAGGGTTAAAATTGGTAAGTAATTGGGAAGCTAATCAAACAGCAGAGAATCAGTTTCTCTTTAAGCAAAAAATTGTTTAAAAGAAGAGAAACATTTCCTTCAGCAAATGGAATTGGGGCGGCTGACATGCAATTCACAAAGTTAACAGTACCATTTTGTTTGCTGATCTTTTGGAGAGACAAAAAGGGTCTGTCAAATTGGAAGGTTTGCTGAAGGTGGGGTAGGGGTACTTGTTGCAGTATTACCAGGTCAGTCCCATTTGGCTTGTTTCATAGCTTTGTGGCTTTATAAAATCAGTAAATTTCACCATGTGAAATTTGTGGCTTTATAAAATCAGTGTCCTAGTGCTTGCTTTTCTGTGTTGTGTTGGACAGTAGAAAATATGTACAAATAATCTCACCCAAACCCAAACTCCAACCACAAAATGCATACTAAGCCCTTCCTAAACCTGTTCCGTATGTGGATAGAAAATAGCAGTGCACACCTGCAGGGGGAATGCGATGGCAGAACACTTACTGCAGGTACTCTACCATCCGGGGAGATTTTCAGATTATGCTTTTTTGATAGTTTTTCCAATTAATAATCCTGTGAGAAGGGCAAAAACTACACATGGATAAAAAGCTAAAACTGATTCAGGAACTGGTAAAATAAAGTTTGGAAATCCAGTGAGATTAGAGAGCAAATTCTTTGGCTATAATCAATTTGTAATAGAATATGAAGTAAGTTACTTCATAAATAATGGATTAAACAAAGCCAGGATTCTCTGACTTCATTCTGTATTAGTCTTTTCAGATTCTCTCCTCCAAATATGTTTTGTGCTGTCTTTTTTCTCCGTATCATTGGGGATTTTTTAACTGTCCACGATTGTGTAGAGCTGAGAAAAAGGCCTAAATTCTTCCTCAGTGCAGTTTTAAATTTCATTAAACTTGTTGGAATAACTTTTTTGGTGTTCCACACATATGTCAGACACAGTTAAAGTTGGGCAGTGGGCATAAAAATTGCTGAGATTATCATGGGAGCAAAGAGAAGACAGTTACATTGTCTTTTTTCCAATTAACAATTACTATTTTAAAGAACACAGTGTATAAAGGCAGTGTGTTCATTTACAAAGATGTTGTAAGAATAATCCTACACATGGAATAACAGTTAAGGCTGTTTTACCACAGCTTGCAATGATCTCTTAACAGTTTTAAGTCTGTAAAGCATAACAGCCTTACTAGTGCTTTGTTGTACCTGAAAATAACTTTAGAATATCTTCACAGTTGAAACTTGCAGATGGAGTGCCTGATGTTAAAGAAGAAAATAAGAGTGAAGCTGGAAAAAGGTACATATAGTGTGTCCTTCATGTAACCTGTGCTATTCCCCAGTTACTATACAAATGAAATGTGATGTGTTTACCTGAACACCACCAGGATATTTAATTCAGTTTTCCATGTTACTGCAACTATGTGATGAAGAAAATAAATATATGAAATAATATAATTTCACTCCACAAAGTACAGAACAAGTGTAGTCATAGCCTGACAGGACAATAGGGCTTATTTTGACTTTTGACTGGTGACAAAATATATTAACTTCATGACAATGTCTCACTTTTGCATCTCAATGTGAGTGTAGCATAAGATGCATTTCTTGCCACAGTAGCACTTACCAGAACTTAACAAAACCAAAAAATAGTAATAAATAAGTCATGAAGCTTTCCTTTTTATTTTCTGCTTATGAAAGAATTGAAACATTTCATTCAAATTCAGGCTGACAAATATTTGTACAGCAGTAGAAAAAGGTGCTTAAAAACATGTCACATACAGTTAAGGACATGCTTTACTGTTCTTCTATCTTCAAGCTGTGTTTGCAGTGTTTATTGTACACATTTCTTAGTCTGATTTACAGAATCACAGAATCACTGAATAAGGGATGGAAGGGATCCATAAGGATCATCAAGTCCTGCTCCTGGCCCACCACAGCACCATTCCCAAGAGTCGCACCATGTGCCTGGGAGCGTTGTCCAAATGCTTCTTGAACTCTGTCAGGCTGGTGCTGTGACCACTTCCCTGGGGAGCCTGTTCAGTGCCTGACCAGCCTCTGGGTGAAGAACTTTTTTCTAATATTGAACCTAAGCCTTCCCTGTCACATCTTCAGGCATTCCCTCAGGTCCTGTCACCAGAAAGAAATCAGTGCCTGCCCCTCCTCTTCCCCTCATGAGGAAGTTGCAGACTGCAATGACGTCTCCCCTCAGTCTTGTCTTCTCCATGCTGAACAGACCAAGTGACCTCAGGCATTCCTCACCAGGCTTCCCCTCAAGGCACTTCACCATTTTCATTGCCCTCCTCTGGACACTCTCTAATAGTTGAATGCCTTTCTTACATTGTGGCACTCAAAACTGCGTAAAATATTCAAGGTGAAGCCACGCCAGTGTAGAGCAGAGCGGGACAGTCCCCTCCCTTGTCTGGCTGGTGATGCTGTCCCTGATGCCCCCCAGGACATACTTGGCCCTCCTGGCTGCCAGGGCACTGCTGACACACATTCAGCTTGCCATTGACCAGGACCCCAGGTCCCTTTCCACAGTGCTGCTCTCCAGCCTCTCATTCCCCGGTCTGTCTGTACTTCCAGGGTTGCCCCATCCCAGATCCAGAATCCATCACTTTCCTTTGTTGAACTTCATACGGTGGGTGATTGTCCGAGCCTGAATTACTGTCAGACTGAGACATTTTCTTTCATCAGCAGGCCAGAAATGACAGAGAATTAGTTTTTGTAGGAAAGGTATACTTAAGATAAAATTCTTAAGTAATTAGAAGGGAAATAACTTACTTTAGAGTGTTGTGGTTGAGGAGCAGTAATCACCAATTAGCTATTGCAAAAATTAACCCTGTCCTGGCTGGAACTAGGACATGGAAATTTTCAAAATAACCAAGAAACCTTAGCTGACATAGTAGAGTGTATTGCTTTTTTTCCAACCATGCTCACAAACTTGAGTCTGCCAGAAGTCTGTCAGAATACTGCATCTTTTTGTTAATCCACTAGAGAGCTCCAAGTTCCTCCTTCTGCTATAAAATACCTATTTAAATTTGCCTTAGTAGCATAAATAGTTCTGTATATTACAGAATAAGTAGATTGTGCTGAACAAAATATGTTTGTGCAATGAAGTACTCTGCGTGGTTAGAGGAGATGCCTTCCTTTGGAGTTGAACTGTTTTCTCTAGTTTTACTGAAAAATGTTACGATTGCGAAGTTTTATCTAGAAGAAAACATAGTTGCTGTTCTTATTTAGCAAACTCCTCTTCTAGTGATGCTGTTACTAAAAAAAATGCTTGTAGAGGTATGTAGTTTACAGTTCCTGGCAAAATGTGTGTCGTTTCATGTTTAAATCTGAATGGAAACTGCTGTGAAAATCCTATTGTGTCAGAACTGAGCCTGGCATCATGAGGTAGCATTAGAAGATTTTATGTGGTAATTTTAAATTTCTGAGTAACTAAAACTGCAGATTTTTTGTTCCCTCTGGAAAACAACCCAAATGCATTGATGAGAATAAAGATTCATCTTGAAAAATTTGGGTTTGTTACCTGGAATTTCTTCCTCTCTACGTTAGCATTTTTATTTCAAATTATATTGAAAACATCCTAAAGTTTAGCAACTATTTGAATTATCTTGGTTATGAGAAGTATTAAATATCTGGAATCCCTTATAGGAGGTAGCAACTCTTGTTTCTGTCTGCAGAGGGGCAAGCAGGTTAAAACCAGAATTGTACTGAACCAGGATTCTTAATGGAAAGGGGTAGGGGAGCAAGATCTCATGAAAGCGGATTATATTTTTCCTTTGGCTTTGTTTACAAATATGAAAGAGATTACCAAGTGTTTTGCTAGCAATATTTTTATCTTATTTTTGAAAACACCACATTTTAGTCATTTAATTCTCTGGAATGTACGTATTTGGGAATAAAAGCAGAACAGTTTTTAATTGGGGTTCTCTTTGAAATCACCTAATTTCTCTATCCAGTAGTCAGTTTTTAGGAAAGAAAACAGTTGACTCTTTAAATGTAATTTGAAAAGCCTTGGGATTTACTCTTTAATATTACATAACAGACTAAGGTAAAGTAGATGCTTCTTCAGAGGTGAGAGAAATCATCTCAATCTTCTTGTCAGCATGGCAGGGGGAGTGGTTCCCTGGCGCCTTTTCTACTTATTTATTGAATTTTGTATGGTCATGCATTAGGGCAGAATAATCTCAGCTAAAATCATAATCAGATTGGACCAGGCAAATGAGAGTAATCAAAGTGAAATTGTTGGGACTGTTGGCTATTTAAATTTATGGCAAGTTTTGAAGTGTTGCATAAAGTGTTGAAGAAATTCTCATCTTTTATACACTTAATCCCTCTTTTAAGGCATGCAGTACATGAAAGAAACCCCTGTTAAATTTGGTTAAACAAACTAATTTTAATAAAATTTTGGTTTTTAATATTCAACAGTGACTGTAAATACAAAGTGAACTGTGAATTGCTATCAGGATTGCCATTGAATGACCAAAAAGTAAATCTCTTCAGTGGAACTACAGAGATGAAATCCTGGACAAATGGTATTGTATGCTGTGTTGATGAGCCTGTCATAATTTTTTATTTGTGCTTTATTTGCCAATGAAATCTTAAGGACTGTCTTCAGTTCCTGAAGATATTGACTGAAATTTTACTTTGCATATATGAAAGTAAAACTGCAAGATCTCATATGGTAGATTAGTGAGAGGTTTGGGGTTGGGTTTTTAGCAGAATTCTATTCTAGAAGTAATTCTATCTGGTATTTATGCCTCTCAGATACTTTAATGGTAGGGGAGTGCATGTGTTTTTAGTAGTCTGACACATTGTGTTTGACAGATGTTATTAGCAAGTAACTTGTTTTCCTTTATTTGTGGTCAGAGAATGTGACTGCAGAGATCTGGTTGGTTGATTGTTCTTAGTAAGACTTGCTAAAGTGGTTTGCCCACCTTGCTGAAGTTCAAAACTTTGTTGTTTATGCCAGTTCAAATTGTTTTGAGGCATCTGCTAGACTGGATCAAATAATTATATGGATTTAATAAGTAGCACTTTTTGTTGACCCAGTAGATTTCACATGTGGGACGGATGTCTGTGCCACCAGAGGAATCAGAATGGAACTGCAGTCACTGCGCATAACAAATCTGACATTTAGCCTTGCATGAATGCATGGTTTATTTGGCACAGAAGACCAAAAAAAATGGGAATCGATTACTTGTGGATAGATACTGCATTCTGTTTCTTTGCAACAGGTGCTTTGGAAATCAATGTTTTTAGAATTTTTGATTAATATGGATATTTATAAACATGGCTTTCTTGAATTAAGATCAGTGATGAGGGTTCTTGTTGAGTTTCAAATTATACTGTCAGTCTGAGCTTGTAGAACAATTTTATCATGTTATTTAACAGTATTTTCATGTAGTCCAAGAAACACATGCTATAAAATGCAATTTTGAATATGTCTTCAGACTCCACTTGTTTGAAACTGTTCATGTCTTTGGCCTTCAAAGCCTATGCAGCTTCTGAAGAGTTCAAAGTCTTCCTTCTTAAAGTTATTTGAAAGTTGCCAAAGCAAGAGTTTCTGTGCTGGGACAGGGTAAAACAGCCTTTTATTCCCAGAACTGTGCAGGCAGGATTGGCTATTCCACTTTAGGGCCTTCTTCCCTACAAGTCTGACCTACAGTCAGCAAGAGAGAGAACAAACTCTTGAAAGGAGCTGGTCAAAAACTTTGTGCTTGGGGATGGCAAGAGTCTGGAGGAAAGATCAAGAAAGAATCTGGAGGAAAGATCAATTCCCAGTGGCATTTTTCTGTAGCTAGTGGTTGGCTCTTTTCTCAGTCTTTTTCTTGACACTAAATGTATCCAGTCCTGAACTTACCGAGTGGCCCACTGTCACTTCACAAGTTTTTGCAATGTGTCAATACATAACATTTAATACTCATTATTCTACATTATGCTCTGTCCTTCCTATCCTGGGATAGCCCTATCTGTTAGGAAGATGTGAAGATTAAGAACCATGTATCCAATGCCAGTCTCTAGAAGAACATTCATTATTGGATGCTCTCTAGTAACTATAGTTTGCTAGAAGGGGCTAAGCACCCTGTCTTTTGAACACTCAGTTCTTTGAAGGGGGAATGGGAATCCTAGAATGCAGGGCATTCAAAAACTCTCATTTGTCTTTAGATATGGAGTTGAAAATTTGAACTTTTATCTTCCATTAACATTATTCAGTTTTCAAAGAAAGAAAACTGTCATTCAAAAATAATTAAAGTTCTAAAACCAAGTTTCATGGTTAAGAAACCAGTAACTTACACTGGGCTTAAACTTTCTACTTGCATTACTTAAAACATAAGAATATGAAAGGTTTTCTATCAGTTCAGAAAAAAATAGCTTAAATTTAGGGCTAGTGATGTTGGAATGCAAAGATTACTGATAAAGTGGGTAGATTTTGAAATTAAAACTTCTGGCTATTTTTATTCCTTTTCTTATCTCTGTAAGTTAGAGCAGGATCCTTGGATGAAGTAGTGAAGTTTTTAATTTAAATGTGCTTACTCTTGAAGTTTGTGTAAAGTCTCACTTTTAGGATAATTAAGAAAACTGTAATTTAAATTACTGGCTTTAGACTGCATTAATAAAATTTTCATTAATCATTGATGTGACTTGAAGGAACTATAAATATAAAGGAAAATAAGATAAACGAGAGTGGTTTCAGTATGATTCATTTTTATCATGTGATTTGTGCCCTCATCCTAATTTTTGGGTTACAAATTTTCAGGAAGAAGTACTTCACTGCCATTGAAGAATTGTGGAGATTTTGAGCCATGGAAGATGGAGAAAAATGCAAGTGTGAGTTGTTAAATCTTTGCCTTTGGCACTAAATTTCTTATGGCTATTCAGACCGTTCCCCATGTATCAAGTCAGAAATCTGTGAATCTGTATATGTTTATGTTTTTACACCTTTAAAGATGTTATCACTGAGTAAGTATAATTTCCAAGAACAAAATCAGTGATGAAGGGGCTGCTATTCACAGTGAACTTTTCTTGATTTCTGTTTTCAGCTTAAGCAAAATCAAATAATGACTTTTGCTTTATTGATGTTCGTAGAACTGAAAAGCAGACAAGGTTTCACATCTTCAACACAGCCTGCTTTATCCATGATGCTGGGCACTGGAAAAGGGTTAAGGAAATTAATGCCTCAGAATTCTCAGATGATGACTCAGAGCTGTGCAGGAACTTGTCACCTTTCTCCTTCCTCTCTACTCATTGTCCATCTCATTTGGTAGTTCTTGCATTATCCCTGTTTGTGGTCTTCAAGACAGGCTTTTGTTGACAGTAACGTCACATGGCAAGGGATTGATCTTTGTGTCCTTTGAAATGCTGCAAGTACAGTACAGAGCTGAGGGTTGTTTCAGAGGCTGAATTATAGATCACATTTTCTGCGTTTATTTATAGTTTGTAGGTATTTTTAAATTTAAAAAAAAACAAAGACCATGTTTGCTTTCAAGAAATATTATTTGGCTTTTTCTACTTGTTGTAATTTTATTTTATTCCAGGCTTCTCATTCAGTCCAGCAGATCCTTGATGCACTTAACTTGCCCCGTAAATACTGCAGATATTATTTCATGACTTCACGTGGGTGTGAAAGAGCAAAATGTTGGTTCTGTCATGTTCCGGGACAAGGGGATGAAAAGGTAAAAAAAATTATTGAAGTAAGGAAAATAATCCATATGTGAACACTTTTTAGAACCAAAACATCATCTGCTTTGTTCATTTATATATGGGAGGTAAGTAATCAATCAGAGATTGATGGATGAAAAAATTGTTGATAAATTCTTCCTCTCAAGGTCTTCTAAAGTATTTTTTTAAACATGGTGTAATTTTGAACTAGTAGATGTTTTAACACACATCAGCAATTAGGCTGTACAAATACAGAGTAGCAGATTCTGAGACATTTCTATCCTGAGCATCAGAGGCTTGAAGCAAACCTTTGCAAAGACTTTTTATGTACTGTTAAAACCCATCTATGGTATATTACCTTCTGCATATTTTGTGCAACAATAGGCATGTTTGTTTTAAGATGCTGTAATCTCCTTAAATAGAGCAACAATTCTCATAATATTTGCAAGCAAGAATAGTTTTCCAATGATGGGCAAAGTAGGTGTGTTTTCAAATCATTTAACAGAGACATTTTGAGTTTAATGCTTCCAAGAAATGAGCAAGGCAAGCTAGTTGTACTGACAAGTAATAAGATTTTGAAATTTGCTGTATGAAAGTTTTGTAAGTTAACTGGAAGCAAATAAAAGCATCAAAGCAGGTAACCAATAACAAATGCCTAACTTGTCCTCATCAGGTCTTACAAGATTTATTTCTTACCTACCATCTTACTAGTATGAGTGCAATTTTATCATTGATGTCAGTAAGTAAAAAATTTCAGAATCAAAATGTAAAAAAGTAACTTGCGGTTAACCTGTTAGACATAATTGCTAAAAAAAACTAACACCTAAAGCAGCTTGTCCATCTTCCTGATATCTTAAATATACTGTGTCTGAATTTTTTAAATACATCAGTCTGCAATTGTTTGTTTTCTTTTCTTAATATTTTCTCTTTTCTTTTATATATATATATATATATATATATATATATATATATATCTAAAAAAAGCTGCTTTATATTTTTGTTAATGCTTTCTAACCCCTTTAAAAATTTATATGACATCTTAAAATCCTAAGATAATTTGAGAGTAATTTTGCATGGAACATTTTTCCTTTTTTCTCAAGTGTGATACATCTTTGGCAGGCTGTAATGAATATTCTTAATTTTCAGCTAGTTAATCTGAATTATTGTTGTTTGTAGTGCTACATTATATTACAGGCACATTAAAGAATTGTTTACCTAAGACTATTAAAAATCCATTCAATTTGATTTTACTTGTGGTACAGCACTCCAGCAGACTTCAACACTTCTACCCACCAAACCTAGCCAAACTTTCTTGGTAGTCTAAAAGTATATCTGAGTTTTGTTTGTTTGTGTGTGTATTTATGTTTTTAGACCTGTCCATTTAAAAATTATAATAGGCCAAGCACCTCATGGTGGCACCAAAGTACATAAAAGAAAAACAGGTAAAGAAGCTATAAAGGTGTCTGATCTTATGCAGGAGGAATAAATCTCTTCAGGAGAACTGTTATGCAGACTGATAGTCCACTTGCTTCGAGCTCAGTGTTCTCAGTGATAATAGTCACTGAGTGTTTGAAGAGAAATACCTTTCCCCGTAACGATATTTTTTTCTTTTTCATTAAGTAACTGGTTGATGCTTTAAGGCATAACTTCCTAGTATTTAACACTTTACGGTTGTAGTTGATCACACAAGACAGAAGTGCTTGAATTCATAAAAACATGATGTGTTTTGAAAATCAGCATATTCTTGAGCTCAGCCAGTTGTACAAGTTATCCATTTTTGTTTTTTTTTTAAATTATGCCTTTCATTTTCAAGCAGTAAAATCTGTTTTGTATTAGGTAAAGTAAACAAAAGACTTTTCAAATACTTCCCAGAGTATTTAAGGGAAGGATGGGTCTTAACAATATGTATCAGTGATGGAGAAGAGGGTAAAGGAGGTGATGCTGGACTCTACTCCATGGTCCTCAGGGAAAGGGCAAGACACAGTGAGCTTAATACAGTAAATTGTTTTGCTCAAACGACACTTCAGAGTGTGGCACCGGCAATCATTTCATGGTTAAGTAAGTGGTTTCAAAACATGTTGTTATGCAAGCCTTTATTTCTCTTTGTGAACCTCACTCAATAATTTTTTTTTACTCCTATCCATTGAAGAAGTTTTTACTTTCTGTGACTTCATATTCTCCTTTTCCTTCATGCTGTGAACCTCCAAACTGGAAACAAAAAGGATATAAAATAGGAAGATTTCTTCCTTCGTTAGTGTTGTCTTACAACTTCAGGGCCTTGGATATATGCTTCAATTGTGGTGGATTTTGGTTTTGTTTTTTTAATGTGTCTTGCTGAAGAAATGTGATTCTACGCTGTCCTTTTATTACTGTCTCTAACCACCACTAAATGACCTTTGAATCTTTTGGTCAGTTTCAGCCACATTGAATAGGAATTGTGCCACTCAAAGCTTCAACAGCATACACAAACTTCCTGTGAGAAGAATCCTGGTTTTGATCCCACTGAGATAAAGGCTGCAGTATGAGGGTTTATTCCTTATTAAACAACAGAGTGGGCACTGACTGGGAGATGCTGGAGTATTTAGTGAATTCCTGTGCTTGTTCTTCTGACTAAGCACCTCTGTGTTATTGTAGTAGGACCATACTCTTAGTGGAGAGTTGGTTGGTTGGTGGTATAAAATACAGAGGCCTTTATTATGGTTTTATTAAATTGTTGTGTTAAATGAGTCATGGAATCGACTGTTAGATGACAGAATAGTGTGATATATACTGCCTTTTGAAAAGAGGAATAATCTCTTTCATGTACCTACATTCAAAATCTATTACAGCTCACTCAAAATTTAAAGATTCTGACACTTTTACATAGTCTGTGGGTGCAGTTACACCTTTCAAAATTGGAACAACTAAATCAACTGAAGCCTTGTAGAAGGTGTAAATGAATAACACATTTCGTTTCTTTTATTAATGTAATACAGCGTGTCCCATGATTGAATACTACTACAAGTGGTTGTCCAAGCAAATTCACTAATACTTGGAACAGTCAGAGCTCCAGATGCAATCTTGGCCTTTTTTTAGGGAGTCAGTCCAAAGAAGAAAAAAAAACAGATTCCGTAAGAAAGCAAACTAATTCCCTTACTGTAAGCTGAAGTTTATTCTGGAAATGCCCTCAGCCACCTGGGAGTATAGATTTGGATTAAGTGAGTTAACCTGTTCCCAAGTGACACTTCACGTATATTAATGATCAAAAATTTGACATGATTTTCTGAAAGGTATGTCTTGGTATATAGCTCAACATAGCAATACTGCTTCCAAATAAAAACAATAAGCTTTATTTATACTTAGATGTATCATTTTTGTATTCTTTGGCTTTATGCTTTTAACAGGTTAATGGCTTTAAAATAAGGTGTCTTGACCATAAACCAGTATCTTCTGCTTTGATGATAATTCATTTGCTGCATAATGAACTTCATGAGTAAATCCTGTGTCATTTTAAAGTTGCATGTAAAAATAAACCTGATTCAGTTATGTATTACCATGACTATTAATTTAGGGCATTTTCTGTCTCTTGATGTTTAACTATTTCACAAAATAATATTAAATATGACCAATTTACATTGTTGTGCAGAAAGACTGTAAATGTTCTAGAAGTGACAGAGGGGATGGGGGTTTTCACAAACTTGGAATTCTAAGATAAAACATCAGTAATCTTTATTTCTTCATCTGAAGAGATGGAGCAGTATAAGTATGTAAATATGTAAAATGTGTAAGTATCACAAAGCTGACAGCTTAAGATGTGAAGACAAGAATGTTCCAATACTGAATAACATTAAAATATCTAGGTGTGGATTTCTTTTTTTTTTTAGTCACTTCAGTCTGTGGTGAAATGGCTCATCAAGTTAGTTCTGAGCTTTTTGTTCTGTGTCCTTATGAATGATTCTTTGTTACAGTTGGTGTTACCAGCTTCATTTCTGGATGATTTTTTGATTTCTTAGTTGGTACATTCATGGAATTTTTACTTACCACATTTCACTTTCACATTTTTGCTTCCCTTTCTTTGTTTACAGACTGCCACATCTATGCTAATTCTGAAGTAACTGCAATTTTCAAATTTTCTTTTTTTCTTCTTTTTTTTGTTTGCTATGAGTATATACATGCACATACAAACATTTGTGGTCCCAGCAGCCTCTTTCCCAAACATTGCATCTGCATTATTTTTCAATTTAATTTGCTGGCCTTTTGACAGAGCCTTTGCCTTCAGATCCCATTACCTTCTTATATAATTTATCAGTATGTATGACTTACATGGAAGCAATGTAAAGCTCATTATATAATAGAACTCGTGTTTGTGAGTAGTTCTTTTGTTCATCATAAACTGAAGTTACATTTTAGTATATTTTTTTTCTTTTTTTACAGATTTGCATGGCAATTCTTAGGGCATACATTAGTATCAAAGAACCAGGCCTCCTAAAACGTGCAGGTATGGTATAGTAATAGCTGTTGGTGATCTTTGTTACTTAGCTTATTTAAAGCAAATTAAATAGGCCGTCGAAAGAGAGAAATGGTTGCCACTTCAGCAGTGAATACAAAGTTCTTCAAATTAAAGAGTACATTCAGTCCCTGTGTTTTAACGGTTCTATTTCCCAGTAAGTCTAGAAATTTAGATAAGCACTTAGCTCTGGATGTTCTTAGAAATCTTACTTCCACATAAAATGAACATAGCTGACTGTAACTAGACTTAGGAGTAGAAATATGTAAATAGGGCAGGTAAGATGTTTAACAGATCCCAAATTTAATTAAAGTGCTTCTGAACACCCTGGGCAAACATCAAAAACCAAAAAGGTGAGAATGGAAGCTCTTGAAATTAAGTGTTGCTACTGCACCCACCCCAACAGCTTTAGTTTAGTCCTTACACCATATATGCAAAGGATTATGATTAACACATTTTAGGGACTGAAGTTCATTCAGAGCCATCTGAGCTTTTGAGTTCAGTCAGAAAGGGCTTTTGTTTTGTTTTTACTCTGGACAGTGATTTTGTTTTGTTTTTACTCTGGACAGTGATTTCTTTTATACCAGTCCTGATCAGTCTTTAAGTTTTTGAAAGCTTTTTAGAGTGTAGCAGAATGAGAACGGGGAATTCAGTTGCACCACGTGCTGCAGTGTTCTGAACACGAGTATTTAATGTGGATAGCACTGGATACCAGCAGGCCACAGTACGTGTTTGTCAAGGAAGGGTGACACTGGAACAGGTTGTAAGATCATCCATTGTAACACAGCACTTCCTAGAGCTTCCTGTCTGGAAAGGCCTTACTACCTTGATACCAAATATAACCTGGGTTTGTGCATTCTTCTTGTGCTGCACCAAATCAGCTAAACTTGCTGGGAACCTACAGAGCTTACAGTGCTCAGCTCAGTGAAACAACATATTTCAGAATAGTCAGTTTGGTTCTGGTAAGGTTAACATTGTATTCAAACTGGATTCTTTCACTCATATTTCTCCTATCTCTGTTCCATAATATCTTGGACAATTAAGCATCGTTACACTGTGTCTAAAATGTAAGGAAATAACTTGTTTAAATAGTTAGCATCAGTTAACCCCAAAGTGAAATTCAATTAAATTGTTTTTTCAGTCCAGATATTTGTGCAGTATTACAAAGAAGTTACTCCTGGTATGGATTTTGCTTCTGAAGTGCTAAATGATCTTCTTGTTTCATTGCTCAACAACTGCTTGTTGCAGGAAGTATTTCAGATATTGAATGTAATTGTACAAATCAAGACACTGGTAGGTGACTTTGTAATATTTTTAAATTTTAGTTTCATAATTTTAGTTTTTTGATAACTATGCTATTTATAGTAATAGGTTTGTTTTTACTCTGGTACTTAAATCTTGGGTGAGGGGAGTAATTCAGAATACCCTATTACAAAATCTCTACGCTTCCTAATTGAAGGGAGTTGCAAAACTGAATGTGCTTTTTTTGTCTATATTAGCCAGCTGTAGAAGTTCTTCTGAAAGTTTTTGAGCATGTGGCTTCTTTGAATATAAGAAATGCTGTGCCTTCATTAATCAGTACCTTCTGTAAGGTATGAGTTCATTTGTACTACTAATGCTTGTTGGAATTTCTGAAATACTGTATTTACACATATTGTCTGTTTGAAAACTCAAACATATCAATTTAAAAACAGTACTGAAATAATATGAAAACTGTTATTGTGAGTAGCTGAATTCGTGGTATCGATTTTCATTTATTCCTTCATTTTTGACTGAGATTCACTGCGATGTGTTCTTCCCAATGCCGTTTGCCATTTACCTCTGAAGATGCATTAAGTCATCACAACTTTTAACATGCTTACTTTTCTTACCTTGTTTGATATTACAGCTCATTGATGCTGGTATGTTCCTTGAGTTAGAACAGTTTGACTACATTATTAATTTACTTCGCCAATTGCAAGTTTCCAGTTGGGAAATGAGTACTGTCTTGAACATAAAATCCAGGTATGTCTTTAAGGAGCTATTCTCTAATTATAGCTGCTTAGCTCCTTCTTCAGCATCTATTTTTATACATTTATGTGGAATCTTTAAAAGATGTGTTGGATGAAAATACTATCATATCATGCCCAATTGTATTTTAAAGTGCTGTCAATCTACTGTGTTTTAAAGATCAAGCATTGTTTAATCAAATTTAGACTGTGACCAAAATTACTAGTTTTTCCATATCAATCATCATTGTACAATTTGCTGCCAGCTGTGGTAGAAGTTCATATAGCTAGCCAAATTAGAAACATCGTGGTTTAATATGTAATTTATAATATTAATATATCTTTTACCCACTTGAGCAAATGGTACTTCTGCAATGCAAACAACCATTCTAGGAGTAGTTACAATCTGAAGTAGTTTTTCCTTCTAGTTTCCTTTACAGTGTAACTACATAAACATTTGTGCCAACACTACTAGGGAGGAGGGTCATTTTTTGAGTACTGCTGGGACATGCTGGACAAAATGTCAAATCTGTCCAAAAACTGCTAATACTTCCCCATCTCTTGAACAAGATTGTGATCCTTTTTCATTTTTGTGTCATCTGCTTCAAATACACACACTCAAAAGTTGAGAAACTAAATTTGTGATTCATAAACATACCTTTGATTCTTAGTGGAAACCAAATGTGCTGCATCTGTGAAAATAGCTCTGCTCAATTATTTGTTTAATACATGCACTAACTTCCCTTGGCAAGATTTTAAATTAGCTTTTTCAGTGTGCAGTTTGTGTAATGTGAAGCAAATAGGATCAAAAATCACATCTATTTAATGTTCATATGTGATAATTTGTTGTTCAATAGGATGTGTTAAAATTCAAGTATTCTTTTTTTTTAATATGGAAGAATTAAGGAAAGATCCTTTGAAAAGACATGGATTTTTGACTTCAACTTGGCAGTGGCTGAAATTCAGGTACATTATGTGCATGCTTCATGACTTCTTTAAAACAAACATGAAATAGCAATTTCTATACATATTTTAATTAGTGGGCTTTATTGTCAAGTATAGTGAGCTTATGCAAAGCCATGTTTGGAAAGGGTTAATATGCAGGAGAAAACTGTCTTTGGCCTTTCTGTAATGTCAGTATTTTGATTTACATACTTGTAGTTTTTTATCTTGGTTTTGCATCGAATTCAAAGACTGTAACTTTAGGCAGTTATTTCCTCTGCTTTACATTTGTTGTGCTTGTAATTGGTAGTGGTACATCATTCCTCACCAAAAATTTATTTAACACATTACTTGGCAGATAGAATTCATATCTGGTATAAAAATAGATAAGAAAATTGTCAAAGCAATTGACAACATTGAGCAGTATTTTAACGAATAAGAAAATATTGTACAACATTCTTTATTTGGACGCTTGTGTCTTTCATATTCAAGGTCAGATTACTCATTATGCACAATTATAATATAGTTTGCATATTATCACACATACTGTGTAGATCCAGAGATTGAAATAAAAAAAGGGAAAAAACAGTACTGATTTTTTTACTCCTGTAACACCAAAGTCATCAAGTGATCTGGCAAGCAAAAGACTAATTAATATAGAAAATAACCATAAATTCAGCATGCATCATGGGAAAAAAATGCCAGTTCCTAAATAGGATGAATAAGTTATGAGCTTTCTCAATTGGGGTCATGACATGAAAAAAGGAATTTAATTTCTTGAGGGATAGAAGTAATTAGCAGTCCATGCAAGTTTGGCAACATGTAACTGCCATATGACCATGAATGTTCTTGGCAGTAGCATTTCATCTGCATTTTTTCTCCTTTAAGTCTATCCCAGGTACATATCTCAAATTTCACTTTATTTTCTGTTTGGTTTTCTGGAAGCAGCTTTGCTTATATTTATCCTTTGCCTATTTTACAGCACTGCAAGGACAAAAGGGATTGGACCAAGCTGGGAACTTTGTATCTTAATGCAAGAACTGGATGTGAACATTTTGAGGATCTTCAGAAATTGTTTTTGTCTATTGCTGAAATTCTAACCAAGGATTCTGAGGCAGACAGACCAGGAGTCCCTTTTTGTGATTTTGCTGATATCGGTAAAATTAAGATGCAAGAAGTGCTTTTCATAGAGGTTTTAAAAAAATTAATTCCTATAGTTTTCTGATTATCAGTTAATTTTATGTTACAATATTCTAAATCTTTCGAGGTGTAAATACAGTACAAGCTATTTTCCAGTAGAAATAAAATGCTTACACTTTAAAGTAAGATTCAGAAGGAGGAACAGTAGAGTTTTGTGAAATCAAAAAGAGAACCCAGAATTCATGATCTTTCAATAAAAATGGCCAATGCTCAGAACAGCGGCAAATGTATTTCAGTATTTTCATGTAAAGTGTCACATGAAAATGTTACATCATGTTAATAGCATAAATAAGCTTTACTGCTGTAAGTATATATATACTTGTGTGTTTTAAAACACATTGAACAGGTTACATCATGTATATAATTTTTACCTTTTTTTTTAGCAAATTGGATTTTTAGAATTATTTTATTCTCCAAAGAATCAATGGTTTCTGCAAGGGCTGGGTGCTCAAGAACCCAAGTTTTAATAGTTCTGGCAGGTTTTCTTGCCTCTTTCCTCCCTATGCCCCTTCATTTGCATATCTGTATCATTCTTCCTAATGAGTTTGCAGATTACTGAGGCTTGGTAAAGTGTCAGTGGAATATTAAATCGTTTTGCAAAGGATTACTTAGATATTTTTCAACCTGTATTGTCTACTAAAACATCATGAATATTTATTCCAGATATGTGACATATCCTTTCTGACCACAGACTTTCATATCATAAAAAAGCTTCAAGTTGTGACAGAGGGAGAAGATTTTGTTGGAGCTTGGAACTTAGTCTCTTTCCTAGAGCAGTGGTCTTCCAGCTGATAGGCGCCTCCATCAGTAAAAAATTTTTGAGCAGTGACCCACAATTTAATTATTTATATGTTATATACATATGCTACTACACCAATATATTAAATTCTCTATAAACCGTACACAAAAACAGGAATTCTAAATACAAGCTAAATATTAAACAAACACTGTATTTCAAAGTATTTTACTTATTTTTATTTTCTAATAGTACAAAAAAATATTTCTTTGCCACAGCTGAATGGATTGTTGTACTCACACCCTACTTTGAGACCACTGCTCAAAAATTCTAACAGTGCTTCCAATGAGGTTTTAATCACTCAGTTCTGCAATTATCAGAATTTCTTCATAGTGCCATAAAATGTAATGCTTACTTTACAAATAATGATGTTATAAATTATGCCATTACATGTCCCATCATTTTATGGATGACTTGGACTGCTATGAAATACTGTCTGAATAGACTAGAGTTATTTACTCTCCTTCTGATGTTAAGACTTAGGAAGTTGCTGCTTTCAATGGCAAATATTTCAGAAAATGTATTTAGTATTTTCACAGTTACTGTGTTTTTGAAATGTGTAATTTCTTTAAAACTGCATTTACATGTTAAGTAAAAAAACAAATAAGCCTTATTCTTTTTCTTTCCAGTAATGAAAAATTCACAGCATAATAAAGCAGACAGACTTTTCATTGGAAGGACTGGGATAAGCGTAATCTATTCGTATCACAAAGTACTGCAGTGGATAAAGGTATGTGGTGCTACGGGAACCAGACTGGAAGTAAAAGAGAAAAAGAACTAGTAATTTCTCTTCTGGATATTAAATTCTAACTTCTCTAGTGGAATGACTGGGTGTGCCACCTGCCTCCCTGCTGTCTTAGTACTTCCTAATTGTCCAGCTGGACCAACGCACATTTATCATGCCTTTCTGAGCAGTAGTCTTTTATGGAGCCTATCATAACTTGATCTTACAACCTAGAAACTGATTGCTCATATTCAGTTTGTGATTTTTATGAGCTGAGGTTGAATCTGAACTGAGAGACAGGTCTTCCTGAGATTCCGGGCTGAGGTGCTGATGGCATTATTTCCCAGAAACGTTACTTGCTTCCACCTGGCAATCACATTGCCTTCTGAGACCTCCCAACTGAAGTGATATTTAGAGAAGTTTGGGCAATTTCCTGTACTGGTACTTCTGCATCTGACCTCAAATAGAATGGATTAGGCCAGAAAGACAGAAAAGCAGTATAGCATGTCTGCACTTGGTGAACTGCCTGTTCCCCAGAATTGCTGAAGTGCTTTTCTTCCACTGAATCTAAGTTTCTAAGTTCCATGAATCTTGTAAAACTCCAATGGTCACAAAGAAATACCTTTACAATCAAATCTTTGCTGTCAAACATTACACAGAGCCAGGGCTAAGAGACTGGACTTTTGACTGGATGTTTTACATTCCTTACACCTCAGGCAGTATTGGTCATAATTTCACTGCAGTAAAATCCATTGCAATGTTAAATTTTTCTTTTTCTTCCTGGAAGGAACCAGTGCATACCAAACTCGATCTCTTACAGAAAGCAACATGAAAAGTGATAGCATAAGAAGTCATATAAAACCCCAGTGATTTTAGATTGTGTTTTGGTCAGTGATCCCATTCTGAGCTTGGGCCTGGTCCTT
The DNA here is from genome assembly GCA_039654755.1 of Calcarius lapponicus. Lineage (NCBI taxonomy): Eukaryota > Metazoa > Chordata > Aves > Passeriformes > Fringillidae > Calcarius > Calcarius lapponicus. The sequence goes on along the minus strand of CM077464.1, from coordinate 43,957,320 downwards.
TCAGCTAATAATTATGCTGTACTGGGTGTGTAGCATCCCATTAATTCTCCCCTCTTGGTCAATCCCCAAGCCCTCAGGGATGTTCCACATCCCAGACAAGATGATTTCTAGCATGCATTTTTATGAACAGAAGGAAATGCTCGCAGTCCCCTTTTGTCTCTTGAAGTTTTGCGTTGGCTTTTCTTTGTGAATTACCATCAGGGAACCCTTCCTAGTTCACATTGAGGAATTAAATTGTCTTTTGTACGATTGTCTCTAGGGGATGCCCTTCAGGAATTATGTTATGTAAAAAACCTGTGCAGTGCTCAGTCTGTTTCCAGGGTCAAGCCAAGGAGATACACAGTAAAGGTGCTTAGTCTAGAGACAGGATGCCTGTTCTGATGAACCATTAAGTTTGCAGCATCACCTTCATGAGTTGAATGGTCTTCAACAGGTCTCTTTCAAGCTGCAGCACAGTATGGTACTGTTTAAGAGTAAAGGGAAGGAGAGAGGATCTTTGCATTAGCACTTGATTAATACTGCACTAGAACTCTAGGGTTTTTTGTTCCACAAAACTTAGCAGTTAGAGCAGTTAAGATACTCCTGACCAGAGAGGAGAGAATCTAAATTCTTGGCATTGAGGAGTGGCAGTGCTCACATGCCCACTGAAGAGTTTCGTTTGGCTTGGGTTTTGGCTGTCGTCTTCAGTATATAGTGTTTGTGTGCCTTCAGACATTTTAGCTGTTTTCCAGTCCATCTTAAGGGAGAGGCTTATCCTGGATAGCATAACCCCTGATATTTCAGGGAGATTCATCTTCATGTCCTAATTTCTTCTCCTAATGTGTGAGAAGCACATATAGTGCTATTCTTGTACAGCATGAGTTGCTAAAAGTAGATACTTAGAATACTATGATTACTTTCATGTCTAGAGCAAAAGATCATTCTTTCTTTTAGAGTGTTGTGTTAGGTATCAAACATACTTCTCAAGAGATTACTGGCCAAGATCCTCAAACAGCTTTGTAGACAACATGTTGACCATATTAGAGTGTGAATGAGGTTCTGCTCTGAATGATTTTTGTCAGAACTGGCAGATCCCAAATTTATCTCTCCTTCAGGAAGCTGTCATTCTTACCTCTCTCTACCTGTTTCACTCCATTATTTATCAGATAAATCCCTAATGCTGGGCTGATGGGCTAGTATCTACTTGGTCCATGTCTTTTTTGCCCAAAAGGTAGTCCAGAAAGTAAGATAGTAATGAATTTGCTCTTCCTGCTCTGCCCAAGTTAATTTTGGCTTTAAGGCATGCCCTGTGCTGTTTTATGAATATGTTGGACTGCCTGAAACTCTAAATGTGCTTTTCATATCATTTTTCCTTCAAGAACATCAAACCCCTTTATTGCAGAGCTTTGGTGGCTCTTGGGGGTAAAATATGTATGCTGCTTAGTCCTGAAGAGAATTTTCTTTTTAAAAGGTAAGGAAAGTTCATAAAACAGATGTACTTCAAAAAAACATGAAACAAACAGCCAAAAATTGTTAAGATGAAGTTTCTGTAGAAAACCAGTCTAAATACCAATCTGGAATCTGATGATAAAGTTGTTGGTTGTTACAGTGTTAGCCAGATAGACCCAACTTCTTCCTGTTTATTGTCCTGCTGCTTACAATCATCAGTGTTTTCTTTGACTTACGCTGGAGTAGTTATTTCAGTTTAACAATTATGTCTCTGCTGCAAAATTAAAATTATCTGTGTGATCTTTTAGAATTTTGTAGATTGTGTAGTACTGAATGAAATCAATTAAAAATATTAATAAACCAAAGTTAGCACATAAAAATTAATTACAAAGTATATTAAAAATACTGTCTTGAACATTGTATAGTAGAAATAATGTTATGGGTAATAGTGGAACTTTTCGACAATAGGTTGGTAGAGTTTTTTTGTCTGCATAGTAAAAAAAACCCTAAACTCTTTCATTTGAGATTTTACTTGACTTCACCTCTGACTCAGTTTGGAGCAGATAACTGCATCGATACCTATAAATCTGTGTCACCAAATTAAATCTGTTCTATTTTATGTAAATATACTCTGTGTTCACTGATGGCATTGCTTTCTCTGACCTTCCCTCTTTCCCTCTCCCTCTTACACCAGGGAAGGAAGGTTTTGGATAAACTGCATGAGCTACAGATAGATTTTACACTCTTGAAAGGACTTGTAGGTGCGGGAAGGTCAGCATCCAGATGTCAGATTGTTAATAAAGCTGCAGAAATCTTTCTTTATTCTGGACATTTGGATGGAGCAACAAGGGTATTGAGAGGTAAGCCTGTCTTAAAATTTTGACTTAAATTTGAACAGTTCACTTCTATGACAGTTGTCAGATGAAAGTTACAAGTGTGTTACTAAATATAGTCAATAATACTGAGGCAAAGGAAGGGTGATCATCTTACTGGTTAATGTTCTTCTTTATATGTATAAGAAAAATTACAATGAAATTTTTTCAGGTATTTTTACAGTATTCTACTATCAACACCATTCTACCTAAAAATCTGTCATAATGAGGGAGTGTAGTGCAGCTTGGAAAATGATGCTGTCCCCTGCTGGGAGTGTAGTTTTCCTTTGAACCAGGGGACATTCAGTGTCAAATTTCTGGCTTGGGTCCATGCAATGTTCCTTTGTGCCTCACAGAATCCTCATTTAATATAATTGCTTTAGAACAGTACCATATTTCTGCAATTATTACATATGGCTTTTTGGAACTCTGATCTGCTGAAAATAGGAGAAATTCAGAAGTTAATAGAATGTATGCTGTAAAGTGATATTGAGGATGTAAATTTGCTGTTCAGTTTTATAGCTGTACATAGATACATATCTATGTACAGCTGCATTTCTATGTACAGCTGCATATATGCCACTGACAGTCCATTTTACTGCAGTGATATTTCACAAAAGGGATTATTTGATATAACAGTTTAGAGAATCAGTCTAAGGAGCATTGGTCATGAGGAACAAATTATTAATAAGTCGAGCTGCACTTCCTGTGCAATTCTGAAGTTTGTGTCATGGTACAGTTTACAGTACATTCTTAATGGCTCAAAGTCATTAAGAAGTCCAGAAGTTCCAGTTCCTAGAAAAAGTCATTAAGAATATCCAGAAGTTCCAGTTCCTAGAAATAACACTGCACTGTTGTTTGCCACAGAGTCAGAGTGGATCACAGATACACCATTATGGCCCTGTGATAAAATGGACATCCTCAATCGACATAATCTGTTATGTGCAATAGTGCACAAATACTTGAGGAAGAATTTGTACAGGCAGGCATTTGAAGTTCTGCAGAACTTACCAGGTTTGCATAAACATTCTGGTAAGTAAAGAAAAAGATACTGTGTAAAGAGCTAAAAATTTAACAGGTAATCCTGTACTGTTCTTGTATTGTTTTCTAGCTAAAATTTCCTGAAGTAAGATGGGTTTATACAAGCCTGTTTGTGTTTTCCAAAGACACATAGTGTCAGTTAAATATGTATTGTGCTCTGCAGCTCTTGCTGCACTTGTGCGCACACTCTTGGATGTGCACACACACCCATCCTCTTTTGCTCAGTTACTATGCAGGGCAACAGGAAAGACTCATTAAATTTTTAGATCTGTACAGTCTATACAGTGAGATAAAATAGGAATATTTTAATTTTATTTTATCTTAATTTCAGTGAATGTAGTGGGGATTTTTTTCTTTAACTGAGCTGGCTAACCCAAACGTCTCTTACATACCATGTTAAGAACCAAGTGCTCTTTCAGGCTTAATTTATCTGACAAATTTTGGATGAGTACTTCAAGATGAGATATGTAATTACTTAGGCTCCACTGAGGAAACCTCGGCTGATTCCTGTGTGTAGGTCTCAGTCTACTGCCACTTTCAGGTATGTTAGGAGAGATTAGTTGGAAGACCATCTACTTTAGAGAATACTGAAAGAATCTACTTCTTCAAGTTATGAGGTAAATACAACAAGGCTGCTTAGTCCTGCCAAAAAGGTGACAGTTCAGAGTAAGAGTAGAAGCAGAAAACCAAGGGGGTTTTTATTGGTGGAAATCTTAAATCTGAGAGATCAGATGAAGATTGTATTTATAGGCTGGAGCAAGTGAATGTATTTTTCTGCGATTGTATTGGTTTTGGCAGCAAATTGTTACTTGAACCTTAACACTTGTCCTTCACAATGTGAATGAACTACTGTATGAAAAGACTTCTGATGAATGAAGCATTCATGTTATCCCAGCCTTGTTCCGTCTTGCTGACGGGGGCAAGAGTTCTAATTTAGGTACTGATTGAGAAACAACCCTTCAACTAGATTTGCATTTTCATTAATTCAGTAGTTAATATTTTTTATTTCATTTCAGATATTATAGATGCTTCTCAATACAGCTGCCTTTTTAACAAGCTGATAAATGCCTGTTTTGAGAACAAGAACCTTGGAGTCTCATCTTCTGCAGTAGACTTCATGCTTTCCAAAAAAATTGCTATTGATTTTGTTTTACTTAGAGGATTAATCACAGCTTTGGGAAGAAGTTCTTTATGGTCCAAAGCTAGGACCTATTACAAAAGTAAGTTGCTTCTTAAACAATATCCTCCCCTTACATTCTTCAGATAATGTGCTCATAACATTTCAGTATGAGTAAAAAGAAAAATAGTACTTTCTGTGTCACTCTCAGGAATTTATTTGTAACCAAAAATACTTATTAGGAAATGGTGAGTTGAAAATAAGAATCATACTACCTGGCATGAAATAAATGTAATTGTGATAAAATTAATTTTTTACATTCAGTTCCAGAATTTCAAGTACGTGAGCTCTGAAATGATTGAATAGTGCATCATCTTCACATTTTCATCTAGGCAAATTAGATTTCCTGATACTTCTCTCTAGAAGTGTACCAGCATCTCTGTGGTGGTAAAATTATTAATATTTAAGATTTGAGAAGTCTGGCTAATTATTTTATCCTAACTAGAAGAAATTTCATTTTAACTAAAAGCTGATAGTCTGTAATTGTTTTCAACTCCCCATTTCTGAGCTAAGATAATACTGGGTGAGCCATTCTGCAGAGGTTCTCTCCATACAGTCACATTATTATTTACTGTTTGATTATGTCTTAGAATCGTTGCGGTTAGCAGATTGTTTTAAGAGACCATCCTTTCTGGCATGGATACTTGGTTTTGTTAACATTGGAATTAGAGTTTTTCCTCATCTCTTTTTTTTCCCCCTGAAATGCTATGTTGGGTTGCTGGGATCATTTGACAGAAGAGAGGGGAACAAAGCAGGAGATGGTGTTTAAATGTTCTCTCACTTTGACTATGATTAACAGCTTCTGTCTGACCTGCCTCAGTTGTACTTGTGTTAGCACAGACTTGCTGTCTCCACACTTCTGACACAGTTTTTTAATCATACCTGATAAAACTCATTGAAAAAAAATTCCAGCATTTTACAACTGTGAATATTGCGTGTGAATGCTGTGTGCTGTGTTCTCCAATCAGGCCATTTAATAGGTGAAATAGTAAAATCCATTAAGGCTTTGGGGTTGGGGTTTTTCCACATTTAGTCACACAGAAGAGAGATCTGTGTTTAGTATTGTTAATCCTAATTCCTCATTTTTGTATTTACTCTCAGATGCTTTATCACTGGGTTGCTACCCAGAGCTGCAGGGAAATTTATATCACAAACTCCTGAAGATTCCCTCTTACCTGTCTGAAGTTGAGATGCTGTTGGCCATTGAAATACTTCTTGTTTCAAATGCCGGTGATATTCAAAGTTCAAGGACTACTAGCCAGACTCTTCAAATAATACTGAAAAGGTTTGTTGTCGGATATGTACCATTTTGATTGTATTTATTCATGTGATCATGTAAGTAATAGATCTTGATTTCTTTATCTGTCTCAAAGAATACATTTCTTCCTTTTGTTCCTTGGATAAGTGAGAAGTTTTTTATCTCTTGTCCCCATGTGTATGCTACTGTATATTTGTTTGTTTTCTTAAGTAGTAAGTTCTGCTTTTGCAAAAAACGTGTGCATGTCACTTAGGCACAACCTTGTTCCAAAAGTAATTACATTCCAAAACTGAGTAAACCTTGTAGATTGAAGCATGTACATGAATTCTTGCTATATCCAGTTCATTAAATGGTTTGCATTCCTTCACTGAATCTTCCAGCCCAGAGACATTTTTTGCATGAAATGTGCTGTGAATATTGCAGAGCTACTTTGCACTGGTATTAAAGCTTACTACTTTTCATTACCATTAAAGATGTTAAAAATACTCTTTCTATAACTTTTTAATTCTTCAGAACAATAATGTAATCTGTCTAGAAATTAGCATAATATTTATCAATGAAAAATGCAAGGCATTATTTTAATGTTTTTGTGATTTTCCTGCCAGTGTAAAGTGTTAGACAAGTGACACATAGGCCTGTATGGTACCTAATTTTATATTTGCTAAAATTCCCTTACAGATCTGAAGATGCAGTTCAGAATAACAGTGCCTATCACGAGGCAGTGGAGAGGCTGATCCAGGCGGCTCATTTATCTGATCCAAAGCTTTTTCTTAAGCATTTGACAGTGAATGTTAATTTGGAAGAAGTTTACAGGCTAGAGCATTCATCTGCTCTAAAATGGCTTCAGGACAATATGAAATGGGCTGAGAAGGTCTGGCTGTTCCAGTAGTTACTAAACAGTTTCCACCGTGTTCGGACTGTGCCTTACTGATTTACAGCAAGGTTTCAAACTCAAGTTGTGATTTTTAATACTATATTGATGATAATGCAGAGAGTAGCACAGAAATAGCAATTTCTTCCCTAATTATCACACTGACTTATATAGATGTTTTGCAATGGCATCACCAGATAATGAGGAAGCTGCAGCCTCAGAACCTACATTCTCCATTCTTACAAAGAATTAGCAGTTAGCTTCTTTCTCCCAGCAGGTGATCATATAAGTATAATATAAGCATAGATAAAAGTGTAGGTAAGTGCGTTGGTTGAGTGCATCTACTGTTCTTGAGTGAAACATTTTCCATATTCATTCATAGTCTGTAGAAGTAATACCTATTTACTTTTGTCTGCCTTACAGTAACTTGTGAGGTCACTGTCCCAGCTGTTTGCACCTTAGATCTTAATTTCTTTCCTCCAAAAGCCCAATAAAAAGCACTGAGAATAAAATAACTTCAAAATCATTTGAGACATACCTGATTTAGGATACCTTTCTTCACAGAACTGAGAGCCTACACATTGCTCACAGCTGAAGGTTTAGTTGATAATTTAATTAGGTATTTATTTGATGCAGACAATAGCTTGTGTATGGTTTCACATTTGTATATATGGATACTTCCACTGAAAAGGAAAGCTTGCATTCTTCCTTGATTGTGCTCTTAGAGAGAGGTGGGTTTGCCCATCTTTTAGGTTCTGCCAACTGCATGATGAGATGGAGACTTCTAGCAAGCTTGTTTCATCATTCCTGGTTCTTCAGGATTTCTGCTTTTTTTCCACCTGAAAATCCTGAATCATATTCAAAGCATGAGTTGCATAAGTCACATTCTACAGCCTGAGTAAGAAGAACCAAACATTAATACCAGAAAACCTCTCACGGCAAAACAATACAGCCTCTGTCAAAGTTGATACTTACTGAGCTCACCAATTTTGTAGTGTTGTTAGTTTAGATCTTCAGCACCAGTCTTCACAAACTTGCCAATAATACAGCTCTTTTGGTCCTGTTCTGCATCCCCTTTAAAGCCTTTTGTTCTGAATACTTAAGCTATTTTCAGTTTAGAAGTTCTTGAGTTTTTAGGCCGTTCCATCATAAGTGAGATTAAGATGGGGGCACAGGACCTTAGTGTTTGAAAAATGTCTCTCCTTTGGAGTAGCATAAGCCTATTCTCAGTTCCTGCAGCATTATTTCACATGTCGTTTGCAGCGCTAAATCATGAAAGCCATCATGACCTTAGTACTGGATGGTTGTGAGGAGGGTTCTCATGTCAGGGGTTTTTCTCTTTAGGGGAGGTTGCCATTCCAGTCTTGCAGATTATGCCATTGATCTGATGTCATGAATCTGATTGTCAGTTGTTGGATTCCTGACCTCATGAGGGCCAGGTCCTGAACTTTCTCAATACCACTTCTCATCCAGTCTGTTAGGGAGTTGCTACTGGAAGAGAGAGGATTGAATCTGATGACCACCAGGATTACTACTTTCCTCCTGTGCCACCTGTACAGAAAAATGCTAGGATAGAGGCTCTTGTTTTTTCACAGGGTATCATTCTTCTGTAGGGATCATCTGCCTGCCTTGTAAAAAATGGTAGATCCAGTACCAGTGGTACCAGATGGCATTTCTGTAGGAGCCATTCACCTCAGTCTTAGAGTACAGTTGGCACTGGACCAAACAAACTTTGGGTTCTGCCCCTTCACATTCACAAAGATAGCTCTGCCATTTGTAAGGGTATCCACCTGGTCAAATCTAACTGGATTCTGCTGATTTTGCTTCCCAATAGCTGAAAGACTGGGTAAGAAGTAATCAGGTTTCAGGTGAGTGATCTAAACTGATGATCTTGCAGGCACTCTAGCATTAGTGTAAAGAGCAATTTTGAAAAGTTCCAGCAAACTCAAACTGGTAGTAAGAAGCAAAGTCAATTTTGCTAATTACTTCTTGTAAGATCCTTTGTGGCTTAATCTCCCTTGGAATTAGAGGCTATCTGAACCTCAGCTAAATCCCACATTTCTGTGAGTGGTACCCGATGTGGCTAATAGTGTGTTTGACAGACACAAAAGGACAAAATTCTCTTTGTATGGCTTCAAAACTTGTGATGTTCTAGAGACAGCAGAATTTTTTTGTCTATAAGCAGCCTTGAATTTTTACTTAGATCATCCCCAGGACAAAACTCCAAATGTTGCTTTATTTTTCAGACAAAGGTTAATCATTGACCTTCAAGCTTAACTTGGAACTGTGTAAAATATTTGCAATGTTTTGGCTCCATCTCCTGAATATCATCTTCAGCTGATAGGATGCAATCTCAGTCATGTTTTATATTAACAAGCAAAGCAAGCTCCCCAGAAGTTTTGTTACAACTGAGGCTTCTAGTGTTTGTGTCAGTATAGTGTTTTTCCATTTATCACCATGGTAAACCAGGCAATTGAAACAACTTTGTTGTTAAGTCCTGTATTTCGTTTTTTTGTTCTGCCTGGGTCCACGTGAAATACAATGCAAGTCTCGTCATTTTGATGTGTATCAGAAGGCAATGTAACACTCTCAGTAACATTCTCGGTATTTTGGTTGGAGAAATTCCATGTGCCAAACAGGACAAGACCCCACTGTGGAATGGAAACGAGCCTGGAAAGATGGAAAAAGTATCCTGAAGAATAACGTTAAGTGCAGCAGAGGCAATGCAGTTTTGCAGAGGCAGTCACTCAGTAAACAATATCTATATTTTTGCTTTCTCCCAATATAAGTTAAGGTGAAAGAACTTCTGTTTGACATTAAGCAACATATTTGGTATCATTTTTTCATATAAGAAATAAAATGTATGTTTACCTGTTTTCAGAGAGAGAGACGGAAAAATGTGCAAATAAAAACTTGCCTATGCTGTGCTCAGTAGCTTGGAGTAGACAACACTGTGCTCCTTCAGTATGTTGTTGGATGCATGAGAAATTCCCTCTGTGAAAATCTTCAGTTTTCACTGATTTCACACTATGCTCTTGGAAAGCTTATTTTTGTTGGGTATGGACAGTTTCTTGTAACTAAAACAGAATAATGTGGTTTGGAAGACTTACCACAATTTTATTTCAAATATTGATAATTTTGAGGGTTTCAAGATGCAGGACAGAGGTGAGAAGCTGGAAGTAGGACCTTGATAGTTTTATGGTGTTTTATAAAGAGCAATGGGGGAGAGAGGGGGAGCATTTTGGAGTTGTTAAGTTGTTAATAAACGTTTTTTAATATTTATATAAAGCATTCAAAATACCTGAGTCTGTATTGTCATTAAATTATTTAATTATATTCCGATTTCTGTAATGAACACTCTTAGATACGCAGCAAGATAGGCAAGCAGGAAAGTAGAGGTGGAGAGTTTAGTATCTTGTAACCACTACAAGAGCCTGGAGAATGATACGCCACATGAGGAGGTTAGGAAAGTGTGAAATCAGTCAGGCTATGAAATTCTTCATCACACCAGAGCACACAATGTAGCGAATGCTCATGAATAAATTGGGCTGAAACTCCCAGCTGTGGAGATGGCCAGCTTCCAGCTTTAACTGGAAGTGGAGGCTACAGCCAGGGTTACAGGCTGTGCTCAGTTCACTGAAGAATTCAAATGGATGTTAGTAAAGAGTTTCACTTGAGGAGAAATAGTAAAATTAAATATCTCTGCTGTAGTAGTAGCAGTTTAATTACTAAAGTCTCAATGTCATACTCCTCAGCTTAATAAACTTTAGCCACAGTAAAAGCAATTATTCACATTTCTTGTCCTTTCACATTCTCCAGATATATCTTGCACATTTGTGCTTTTATTGGAGAGGGGTTTTTTGCAAATCCAGCTCTGTATTTTTGAGTCTACACTCTTGCGTAACTTTAGTATCAGAATGGTAAGACATGATTGTCTCAAGAGTTCTGGACCATTGCGTGTGATAGGATTGGAGGAACTGATGCTGCTTTTTGACCTTCCACAGATCAAACCAGAAACAAATGAGTGAGGAGAAAACAGTTCCAATTGCCACTTGTAGCAACTTAGAATTAAGAAGCAAGAATGTTTAAAATTCTCTGTTAGGGCTCAAGATGTCAAAATACAAACTTTTTCAGATGATAAGTTTATCTGGTATAAAACAAGCTTTCCATTTAGAAATCTGTGCAGCTCTTGCTTAGCTAGTGGGATGTGTCCCGGGTATGGATATATGGATAGGGAATATCGTGACCAGATAAAGCCACAGTAGTACTCCCATCAGCACAATAAATGTTGGGACTTAGATAAAAAGCAGGAATTAATTCCTGAGCTGGGGCAGGATGGGGGTGCTCTGTTTGAAAATATGTACCCTAAGCAGTGGAGTTGGTATCTGGCACTGGCACTTGCTGATGACCTCTCCAATTTATTTTATTCCTCAACAAGTTAAAATAAATTCCAGGTGAAACAAACAGTATGCTTTTCTGTTGAATCAATTAAATTTCTTTTTTCATTTGCATAATTGTCCGGCCAATTTGCTTACATAACTGATTGGCTTCTGTTGGAAAGTGAAAAACATACTGCACGTTACACAAATTATGAAAATCTCCCAAGGGCTATGAGAATGTTAACTCGATTTAAAGCTTCACTGAACTACAGATAGTCCCCAAACCTTGACAGTTCTCTTTTTAACCTTTTCTGGCTGGAAATGCAATAGATTGCCTGCAAGTTACAGCAATCCCTAACAGTCCCTTTGTACTCGAACACTGGTAGCAATAGACATTTTTGCTCCAACGTTCCATGTCCCTGTATCAGGTGCATTTTAACACCAACTACCTTGGTGTCAAAAGAAAAAATAGATGTGTAAAAGTATGTGTTCATCGAGAGTTACTATTGCAGGACAGAGTCTAAGCTGTGTCAGGGGACGTTTAGGTTGGACAACAGGAGGAGTTTCTTCACAGAAAGGGTGATTGGACACTGGAATGTGTCTAAGGAGGTGGCGGAGTCACCGTCCCTGGAGGTGTTCAAGGAAAGACTGGACGTGGCTCTCAGTGCCATGGTCTAGTGGCCGGGTCGTGTTCGGTCACAGGTTGGACTTGATGATCTCAGAGGTCTTTTCCAACCTAACTGATTCTGTGTAAATGCAGGAAAGCAGCTCTTGCATTCCCCTCGGGACTGCAGAGCTCACGCCTGGTTCTTCGCCTGCTTGGTGGGGTTTTCTTCTGCAGAACAAAAGGCGACGTGAAGCGCACGCAAGCATTTGGCTAAATTGCTCCCATCCCCTCAGCAAAAGGGCAGGCATTCCTTCTGTCAGGGTTTTCCCGTATCGGGTTATCCCGTATTTTCTGTATCCGTGAGGAACCGCTGCAGGCATAGCCGGACTGACGGGCGCAGCAGCCTCAGCAGCGGGAAGGGGTCGCTTCCCTCAGGCGCCCCTGAGGGGCGGGGCCTGCGGGGTGCGCGCCCGGCGCCGGGGGCGGGGGGAGCCCCGCCCGCCCCGAGCGGCCGCTCAGCGGAGGAGCCGCCAGGGGGCGGGAGCGCAGGCGCGCGCCGGCCCCGCCCCCGGCGGGAATCCCCCGGGCCCGCCCCCTCCGGGGCCGTCGGCGGGGGCGATGGGGCCGAGCCCCGGCGGTCGCCGTCCGGCCTCGGCGGTAAGCGGGGCCGGGCGGGGGCCCTCGGCGCGCCTCTCCGCGAGGGGAGGGCATGAGCGAAGGCAGCGCGGCCCACCGCCCACCTGTGCGGGGGGTCCGCTCGGACGGCAGCCGGAGGACGGTGCGAGGCCGAGCCCAGGCGGTGTGTGGGGGGTGTCTGCTTTGAAGCCGGGCCGGGCCGCGTCGCTCGGTGACCGCCGGTGGGGTGGGGGCCGGCGGCTGCCGGTGGTGGTACGTGCGCGCGGGCACGCACGGCCCCGGGTTTGGGCTGAGCTCGGCTCGGCCCGGCCCGGCCCGGCCCGGCATCGGCGGCTCCTTATCCCGCGTCTTGTGCGTGAGGGTGCGAAAGGGCCGAGAGCCGGATCGCGGTCAGCTCTGTCGCCCTCTGGGAAGACCTTGCCTTTAGCGGGTCTTAACGCGAATTGTAACAGGGCTCTGTTTTCGGTGGTTTAAATTATTAGTGCTCGGAGCGCCGCAGCTGATTCCCTTCCAAGCAGTGAGCGAGTCCCGTTCACCCGCGCTTATTCTCCGGGCGCTGTCATCTTGTTGCTTTTCGCGCTGTTGTCTCCGTGCTGCCTCAAGTGTAGGTAAACAGACAGGCAGACAGCAGCGGGCTGAGAGGGGGGTGGCAGCGATGTGACACGTCGGGGTGCCAAAGGCTTCTGCGACATAATTTATATTTCGTTATGTTTCAGCGGGTTTGTCTTTGAGGTGGGGTGCAGGTGAAGCTTAGCCAAATCCAGGAGGTTTTGTTTTTCAGCTAAGCCGTGTACGAATTTCCAAGCAGTTAATAGAGCGTTTAAAGCAAGAAACAATGATGCTTTTGTCTGGTTATATAAAGCGTCACCGCGGATTAAGTGAGATTGTTGAGTTTTTTCCATCCTCTACCCAAATGCCTGAAGCTGAAATTACAGTGAGGGAAAACTGTTTTATGACCAGAGAGCTTGTTAATGTATGTAACTTAATTTATGATTAGGACTCTTGTTACAGACAGGGAAAATGACACGGATACTGTTTTGCCTACCTATCTGAAAATCAGAAGACAAAAATTACCAAATGTGTTTGGGATATTTTAGCTCAGTGTATTTTTTTCCTCCCACTATCTGCCTCTAGTGAAAGTTTAGGTTCTTGGTTGAGTATATTGGTATTAGTAATATGCACTTCTGAATGTTTTGCAAAGTAGGCATAGGAAGTGTCATTCTGTATTGGAACACAGATGATGTTTCTCTGATAGCTGTTCATCTCGGATTCTTTAAAACAGCATATATAGCAGGCATGTTATTTTGATAAGTGCAAAGTGTATTTAAAAAGAAATGTTTGGAAAGCATTGCCAATAGAGAGTTTACTGCATAATCCCTAATAATTAGGTGTATATTTGCACTCTGACATGCCAAGTGGTTTGTCTGCTGTTGGCAAACTCTAGCCTACAGCTGCCTAGTGCATAAGTTACTGGTAAGAATTGCCTACATTACTGATAAGAATTGGTAATTCATTTTCATAAATGTCAGCAAACCTTTGATTAAGAATCCCAGGCATTGCTGTATGGCAGTGATTTTCCCTCTGGTTTCATATTATCCTCCCATAAAGTAGTTGGCACTTGTGTTTTAAAGTATTAATATTTGTTTGGGGTAGGACTTAGTAAAAGCTTACTTGTGTTAGTGCTTAAAGAAAGCTTCTATTTGTTTGCTTTTTAAATTCTTATGAGTTCTTTTTTCCCCTAACTGGAGTATCTTTAAATGTTCATTCTCAAATCAAGATACTGTAACAACTCATAATATTGGCAAGACTTACTGTTAGTAGAGGAAACTGAAAGCATTCTTACAAAAAGCTTTAGGTTTTATGTGTGCTTGCTCAATTTTATATTACTATTGTGACTTTAGAAGTTATCACCCAAAATTTAGAAAGCATTGGCAAGTAACAGGGGGAAATACCATGTCCATTTCTGAAAGGTTTTTTTTTATTTTCTCCTTTTTTTAAGTGAGTTAGTGGATGGCTGAAATTTGGCTCAACCATTAAGTTGCTGAAATGTTTTGCTGCTTGAGAACCGTGAGAAGGTATGGCATGTTATGACCTAATTTACCTTTAGCATATGTTTCAGTATTTGCTTATGACTTGTGTATTTGTGAAACTGGTTTGGTACTTTTGTTTCATGCTTATTTCTTTGACATTCTCATCTTTACAGCTTGGAGCTTTCAGCAGAGCGTCCACAGTTGAAAATCCTCCAAAGCCATATGCCTGTCCTCAAGTGAGACATTAAAAAGGCTCTCAACAAAACAAGGCTTTTTAAATGGCTTAATTATGAGAAATATGAATATGATATCCAACATACTACTGCATTATTGAGTTATTAAAGCTCAGTGCTTCAAAATGTGTGAATGCATCTGTAACTATGAACTTAATTTAACGGGGCTTTTCAGTGCCAAATATATACGTCAAAAAGTTGAACTTTGGAAAGATGTGAAGAAAAAGGAAGTAGAAGGGAATTATTAAACCAATAAATTAAATCATCAGTCTTGGAGTATGATTGCATAATGTGTTCTAGTAGAGATTGTGTTTCATGTCTTTCGTGAAGTAGAGACGCTGCCCTCAAAGTGGTTGTGACCTTGATTTTAATACGAAGCCTTTCTCTGCACTTCAGATCTAAATGAAGCTCTTGAAACAATCTTTACTCCTTGTGAGTGAAGCCATAAACATCTTTCTTGCATTTTCTCCCTCTAAATCCATTTTAATTCACTTACTTCGTCACTCCAGTTGAAAGATGCCTCAGAGTTCTGTCTTTCACCTTCAGTGAATGAATTCTTCCTTCTGTCACGCAGACTAATTTTGGCCTTTGAGCATTTCTCTTTTAAGCAAGTTCAAAATAGACTTTTGGCTGGAATCCTAAGCCTTCCTTCTAGCATGACAGTGTTGTTTAGATACAAAACAAGGGAACTAAAGTTAGCCATACTTGGCCATTTTTCATCTAGAATAACAGATGGAACTTTAATAAACTCAAAAGTATGATTAATGGTTTCCAGCTACGTTGAACTTTCTTTCTGAACTATTGGAAACATCATGCGGTGTAGCTCGAGAGTGGATGTGGGAAGGGGTGTACAAATAAGGTGAACAAAGAACTGAGCTACTCTTCCTCCTAGCACCTTGCTCTAGGCGGATGTGAATTTCTTGCACGTCAGTCAACTGCAATCAGAAGGGTAACTGATTAGTTTACTGTTTTCCTATCTGGAAATATTTTATTTTCCTTTTACTGTTTTGTGTCCACTTGCTACCCAAAGAAAGAGAAAAATTCACTATTTTTTTTTTCTCAGCAAGACATTTATTTCGGTGCTTCCGGATCCAAACTGGTAAAGCATATGACCAAGTGGACTTCTGTCCAGAGTGCTTTGCTTCCTGTCTTGCCTAGTCTAGTAGACATGTTTTTCCTGCATCACTGGCAACTGTGGCATGATTTTGTCATTAAGAGCTTTCACTTTCCCTAATAATATATTGTTGTGGTACTTCACCATCTCCTGCCGTTTTTGAGTAGGATCATGGGCTGTAGTGATGACTAGTTTTAGTGTTAGAGTCTCTGAGATGTGGCCAACAAGGAGGTAGAAGTGTTTGCCAGTGATATATTTCAGCTTTTTTTTTTATCTTACATTTCATCTACATGCATGAAAATTGTTTTTAAGTCATAGGAGATTTGGAATTCCATCGGCCTTCTTACATCATGAGGTTTTTGTCCCACTTTTCTACAATAACCTCTATTTTCAACAAGCTGACTTTTAAGATTTGCTAATTAAATATTTGCCCACCTCTTAGGCAGAAAAAATTAGTCTTCACTGCTTTCATGTTTCTAACTGAAGAGCTGGGAAGGTTGACAGAAAAAAAAGGTAAAGCAAGGGTCACTGCTTCTGCTTGACAACTCAAATATTATCACTTATTATTTTCCAAAATAAAACATTCTGCTTATTGTCTGAACACAAATTTGGGGATTTTTAATTTTTTTTTTTTTAATTATTGATAGCAGTTGGGAAAGTCTCGTGTGTCTTGTGTCCAGGATGATTATTTGGTCTAGGATGCTGGATAAATAGATCTCTGTAAAACAGTCCTGTGAACTGTTATTAATAAGTTATTAGTTTTATGTTAGTTGGAAACAGCTTTGTCTGTAATCTGCCATATATTTTCCTATTTGGGGGTTGCAGTTTGAATGATACTGTGAGGAGTGAAACTGCATTGACAAAGCTGAGTCCGTGCCCTTCTGATTGCAAACTAAAATGAATGTTAATCACCAGAATTGGCCTGATCAATTTGTTAGCTTGTGAAATCGGCTGAAGGAGAAACCTATTGTGCATCTTCCAATTCACGTTTTCTTGCTGCTTTTATGTATTGCTTCTTAGTTTGCTAGACCTGAATATTACCTTTGCGTTATGGCAGGATGTTTAAGTGGTTTTTAATGCAGGACTTGATTTTTCTTTCCATTTCAGTCTTTTGTAACGCAAGTGTGCTAGTTACAGAGCTGTTTAATTTCTACATAATTGCAGGCGTTCTATAATTTGAACTCTCTGAACTTCCTAGAACTTCTTCAACTTAACTTTTCCTTCTGGTCTTAGGTAAAACAATCTTTTTCTCCTACCATTAAATTTCTTTTAGTCCTGGTTTCTTGTAATTCAATAAAGTTGAAAGTCCAAAAAGTATTGTCTTTTTACTTAATGTTTTCTATAAAAGAGTATGATCAGGAAAGTAGGTGGTTTTTTTTAATGGACACAAGTATGGAGCTCAGAAACTAATGCAGAACTTTTTTTTGCTGAATTGTGATTATTATTCCTGGGTAAAATTTAATATTCTTTTGGCACTGCCTGAAAAATACTGGGTTTGGCTTTTTAACTTGGAGGTTCAAAGGTACGTAAAGGTTAGCTTTTAAGAGCAGCTTCAGCAATGTCTACAAAAATAGCACTAAAGCCAGTATTTCCAGTTTGAACTGCTTGACTGGGAATTTTTATTTGAGACATATTTGAGAAAGTAGAGAGAAGTTTCTGTACTTATTTACATGTCTTATTCAACCATTAGCATCCGCCATTCCTCAAACCCATGGGATTGGCACTGTCAAAACACTGCTTTGTTAATCCCAAGGGGAAAGATCCAGAATTCAGACTCCTAATTTAAATTCTCCAGTTTTAAATTATTATACTTGCAACTATAAATGTTTACTCCATTCTGTCACATTTTAGTGTAATTGTATCAGTTTGTCACTTGATTGGTAACATCATACATAAACATTTTACTACTTTGTTAGGTTATGTCTGGACAAGACATTGCTGCAGTGCTTTCTTCAGTCAAGAACTTTGTCAGGCGCTGATGCCATCAATGCTCTCAGACCTTTCTATTTTGCTGTACATCCAGATTTCTTTGGCCAGCATCCCAAAGAGAGGGTAAAAATACTTTAGTATGCTTTCTTTGTAAATATTTCATGTATCAAGGATGGAAATTTTCTTGTTTTCCTGCTGTCAGAATTAATTATGGTTGGTACCAGAGAACAAAAAGATGCACTTCCTTAATTTTTAGCAGGGATCGGTCCCTTGAAAGACCCTTATTTGTTAATCATATTTTCTAATTGTTATAAAGAAAATACTCAATCCTTCCAGGCGAATTTATAATACATTTTACTTTATCCCTTTGAAATGCTGTGCATTGTATTTGAATCAATTAATTTCTTAAAGCTTGAAAGCCAGTAGGTTTTGGAATGTACACAAATATACAAGTATGCTCACCATACAAATTTATTCATGCAAGGTAATTATAAATGGTGAGAATATGTACCATATTAGTACTTGTTAAAAGCAACTGACATTTTGTGAAACCTAGTTCTGCATGTAAGATTAAAAAGGTTTAGATGAAAAATGCCCAAATTAATAATCTGTAATTTTTGTTTTTGTTTTAAACCAGGAAGTAAATGAAAACTCTCTGAAGAGACTAAATGGCTACTTGGAGAACCTACAGAAACCAGGATTTCGTTCCTTTAAGCCAACTCAGCTTACTTTTTATGTAAGAGAAAGAGAACCAAACTCTTCTAATGTTCAGGAGTCCTTCAGTGCTTCAGGTGCTTTTATATCGTGTAGAATGTATCTTCCTGTATTTAAATTCCTTCAGACCATTGCTTAGCCTTGTGCAGTCGTGACAACTTTTCAGCTGGATAAAATCCTGTCAAACCGTGAAAATCTGTATTAGATCAGGCAGGTGGGACCATCCCAAGTAATTAAACATCTTAAGCTTTAAAAAGCCTTGAAAGAATGAGACATTACAGCCCTGAGGTCAAGTTACAGTATAAGGAAGTAAAAAAGGTGGATGTAAATGATCATATTTCTGCTTTTAATACCATTGCCATGTTTAACTGGAGCAACAGTTGGGTCCTTGTCCTCATGGCAGTTCATGTGTAGAACACAATGTCAGGGCACTTGTAGAATCAGTAGGAACTTACTCTCTAAGCAGAAGCTGTATGATATCTGAAGTTTTAATTTACCTCAATGTCTCTTATCTTTGAGACTACAAAAAAATATTGCCAGATTTGGAATGTTGCTTTTGTTAACTTTACAGTTTGTCTCCAGTACCAATATGCCTTGCCTAACAGAAGAGTTTTACATTCTATATCCTGACAGTCAAAGCACTTGAGCAAATTGTGACCCTCATGCTAGAAAATAAAATCCTGCTGTTTTCAAGAAAATGGTAGGGTTATGTCTGATCTCTTTAACATAACATTTGAACTGGAACCTCTCTTCTGCTCTTGAGTCAAAAGCTTACTATCTAATTAGGGAAATTAGGCCCAGTAGCTAAGTGATGGGACATAGTTAAACTGCATGTGAATTTTGCAGTGAGTATTGAAATAACAGAATCATCATAATTTCAAACTACCCGTGCCTTATTTAGCTTCTTCTGTAAGAGGAAATAAATGGGAATGCATTTTAAATAATTTTAATAAATAATATTTTTTTACAGGGTTTCGAGCAGTCAGTTTTACGTTACATACTAGGGATCTTCTGAGCACAGTACTAGATATTCTCAACTCCTGCAGTCTATCTACAGAGCATGTTCAGAGTTTGAATGTGAGCTCTCAGCCCCACAAGGAAGCAAAAAATGCAGTGAACAGACCTATCAAATGGGATAAGACTTATTATTCATTTACTGGATTCAAGGATCCTGAGGAGGAACTAGAGCAAGCCCAGAGAGTGGAAACAACTTTACTGTATGTAATGCTTTCATTGAACTGAAATTTTGAAACCTAAATTGGTCTTATGCTAATGCTGAGTTTTTTAAAGGTAGGCAATAAACATTCTGAACAATACAAAACATTATTGTCCAACATGTAATTTTGCCATGCTTATTATAATTAGAGTACAGATGAGCTCCTGGAATAACTACAGTGCCAGCAAAGCTGAAGCATTCTTGTCTCTTTGCTCAGCAGTCATGTTTGGTCAGTCTAGTTTTGGTTGATTAGTTTTTCAGATTTGTGGAATATTGGTGGCAATTCGAAAGAGACAGGGGCTCCACTTGCTCCAAATAGCTCCCTACCTCTTACAGGACTTGTGTAACACAAACCTAAATGGCTGTTAACTTCATGGTTCCTATTTCATTATCCCATTCTGTTGAGGGTGAAAGATAATACATGAAAACTAAGGTTAAAAGGTTTTAATATGAATGTTAATGCTATATCTTGGTCTTGTGCTTCTCATTTGTTGTTCAGCAGAAAAACTTGAATATTTAAGTCAATGTAGTTATAAATGCTGAACTTGCATTACATGTAGCATGTTTTGTAGTAAAGTTGGTAGTTTAAAAAAATTTGTACGTGCTCATTTTGGGACACATACATGTTTTGGGCGTTGAAAAACTTTTTGTAACAATGAGATTTAAGTGCCATTTGAAATGAATGCAGAACTGTGCTGGAAGGATCTTCAGAGCAAAATATGCCCCTTGTCCTGCATACCACCTCACAAATAAAACTACTCTAAAATACACAATTATAAAGCACTTAACTGAGATTTAACATGCTAGAGAATACTTTTACTTATTTTTACACATTTACAAGGAATGCCACAGACAGTTATGTATTAACAGTCTTGTTTTAATACATAGACAGCTGGCATCAGGCCTCCCTTTTTACTTGAGTTTGATTTTTTTTGCTTCAAATACAAATGAGAATGCAACTATTTGTTTGCAAAAGTTAGACTATGAAAATTAGTTTATACTATGAAAAGAGGCTAAATCTCTGAAATAGTAACCTTTTCCTAGAAACAAAATTACCTACTGAAATTTTAGATGTACTCAAAGAGTCATGTTTGTCTGGTTGTGATTATTGGCAAAAAAACTATAAAACTTTGACCTGTTTAATCTATGTTCATGTCAGCTCTGTAAAAGTTACCTAACTTAGCCCTTTAGTACCACCTCCCATATTTGATAGTCTACTATGATCACTTTGGGGTTTTTTTTGTTAGGTTTTCGTGTGTTTGGGATTGTTTTGGGTTTTTTAAAGGCACGTATGTTGAAACTCCTTAAATTAAATCAGAGTTCTGAAGATCTCCCCTGAAGTCACCGTGATCTGTTATTTTATGCCTTTTACAAATACATCCGAGTCTTACAGTTTGAACACTGTCAGTGATTTTGATTGTTAGATTTCTTAGGCCTCTCCAAAGATACCAAGTGCCAGGGTTTCCTTTGTGGATACCTTAAGGTGAAGTGTTTAGCAATTTCATCTTCTATCCTCTATTTTTAAAAAATCCCTTTACCTGATAATTTGACTTGAAACATATTATCAGTAAGAATTGAGTTACCTGTACTGCTTACATGATGAATCATACAGCAGCATGCTTCTACTGTTGAGTAGAGTATTTTTCCTCCTCTTTCAGGTCCTGGCTAGATGATAATGAAGCAAGTGCAGTAAAGAAGCTGAAAAAGAGTTTGCCACTTAGAAAAGAATTAGAACGTTTAAAAATTGAACTTTCTCATGAACTCCAGCTCTCAGATATCAGGTAATTAATTAGATCAGTTGAACTTGGATTAAGACAGTCAAAGCAAGGAAGTGTTTTCTAATACTCTGCTATGAACTTTAAAAGCTTATTTCAGCAAAACAGCTATATTTCATATATGAAGAAGTGTTACTGCACTGAGTAAATTTCTAGAAGTGTTTTACTGGGACAAAAGTTTGCTGTTACAGTCTGCTCTGAGAGACCTCCTATTTGTAACTGAAAACATAGGCTGCAGTTGAGGCAAGCACAGAAATAGAACTGGTGTGTATGTGTTAGTTTGGATGTTTTGCTGGTTAAAATTGCATTTCCTGAAATCAAGTTACTATCTACAAAGGTAACTAGACTGGCAGTGAATTGCAAATTTGCACATGGTACATAATGGCATCCTGTGAATGCTTAATAAAATGTTCTTTATTTTAGTGCTTAGTTTCTCACTCTCCGGAGGAGGAGATTTGTTTGAAAGATCTCGGTACAGTTGGAGATCTTGATTCTTCAGAATACTTCCAGGAAATAATTTGTAATCCCTTTTTCATTTTTGTGCATTTGAGTGAGAATGTTGTGAAGTGAGATATTCAGGGTGGAGAAAGTGGCAGTGAAGGTATTCACAAATGGAAAAATAAACTTTGGGGGATTATTTCAAGGGCTAGTCTGTTATGTTCTATTTTTTTAACCAGGAAGGAGCACTGGAGCTTCTGAAATCATGCTTTTGTACTTTCACCCTGCAAAAGACTCTGGTTTCCTTTAAGCTGAAGCCAGGTTTTTTGAACACGATTTCTAATGCTCTGTAACTGTGCTGTGGTGAAGGTTTTTAACATTCTGAAACAGTCTTCAGTATTAAACGCATAGGTTTGAGTTTATTCATGGCCTACATTAATTTTCTTAAATAGTTTGTACTTCTACAATACATTAAAATGACGGTGTTCCATGAAGAGTTATTTATCTTCCATGACTTACATTGTTTTAATTCAGAAAAGAATGTGAGTGTTGGAAATCTGACAAATCAGTATCTTAATAGGACACTATGACCTGTGGTTCTGGAGCCTTGTGCTAGTGTTCACAGAGATCTGAAAAATAGCTGGGTCACTGGCATTATTCCATGTATAAGTTTAGGACAGATGAAGAAATGGCCACCTTTTTCTGCTCCCGTCTGGTGCTGCTGAAAGCAAAGTGATATTGCTAGGTAACACTAAATAATTGTTTGAATTACTTGTATTTGATTAAATTGCCTCACAAGAGCTGTGGCACAGTGCCATTCTCTGCAAACCAGAGTGAGGTTTTGCCAGTTAGGTTTTCCTAAATGAGATGTTGTGGGTCACCCCAGCCAGCAGCTGAGTACCCACACAACCATTTGTTCATTCATACACCCCCAATGGAAGGAGGAAGAGAAGAGGAAGAGCACAAGCAAGAAAATTTGTGGGTTAAGGTAGAAGTTTAATAGCTGAAATGAAGCAAAACTGTGAGTTCAAGCAAAGCAAAAAGAGAAATTAATTCTCTGTTCCCCATTGATGGGCAGGTGTTTAGCCACTTCTGGGCAGTTGGGCCTCAGCATGTGTAATGCTTACTTGAGGAGACAAATACCATAACCATAAGGGTACCCCTTCCTTCTTTCCCTCAGCATTTATTGTTAAACATGACATGTGGTCTGGAATATCCCTTTGGTTTTAGTAGGAATCACCCAGCCTGGCTGTGTCCCCTCCCAGCATCTTGTCCATCCCAGCCCGCTTCCTGATGGTGGGGGGCAGAGTGGGAGGAAAAAGTAAAGACCTGGACACTGTGCCAGCACTGCACAATAGCCAAAATATTGGAGTGTTATGATCACTATTAATAAAATATAAAATATGAGTGTTATGAAGAAAATTAACTCAATTCCAGGCAGTCACAGTGCAATAAAGGAATGGGAATTTTCCACTTTGAGATAGTTTTATTTAATAGTCTGTAAAAAGGTGTATTTTTCCAATACACTGGGACATCACAATTTAGATACTTTTTGAAATTTGCTTAGCAATCAATCTCATCGCTCTGTGATGGAAAAAGAAGTCAAAACTATGTGTATTAAAGCCAGCAAGGTAACACGTGGCTCTTGTACAGTTTAACAAAAATTACTCCACTGTAAAATATGAATAATACATAGCAATTTTCCATTGGAATTTTGGTAATGTTTTGGGCTGGGAACCAAAAAAAAAAGAAAAGAAGACAATGTCCTTACGTACTGTATTTGCTCCTCTGGACAAACATTACACAGTGTCCAAACAAACTGTGTGGTCCATGACCAAACCAAATACTGGTTGTCTGGTGCTTTTCTCTTACTAACCTCCTTCTTTCTGGGGGGGAGATTTGCAAGTCCTGTCTGCCTGGTTTTATATTTATTTTTCCTGGTGTTGGTTTTCTTTATTTGTTTTTTTGGGACTCCCTTTAAGAAAAACTGGAATTTTATTTAGGCTTTTTATCAGTTTGAATAGCATATGATATGGACAGCTTCTGGGTAGCCTTTGCTTTTATTACTTTTGGGGTGCTATTTTGCTTGTGTTATAAGGCTTTGAGTTGCATCTCAACTTCTATGACTTTTTTTTTAATAATATTGAGGATTAAATGCTTTCAATTACATTTTTATTTAGGTGGCAGAGAAGCTGGGGCATTGCTCACCGCTGTAGCCAGCTACACAGTCTGGGTCGTTTGGTCCAACAGCGACCTGAAATATTAGAGAACGTTAAAGGTATTTCTGTTGCTTGTTTCATATATCCTAATACAGTATTGATTCAGAAATGAGCATGGGTCTCCTGTGACAAGGGAACTCTAGTTCTTTTTACAAATGATACTTTTGATAACTGCAAAAACAAGCGTGTCAGGCTCACTGAAAAGCTGGTGAGAACTTGTATTTAAAGCTAAAATGACCTTTCCTTAGAATTGATTGACTGCACTTACCTTCTAGTTTACTTCTTAATAAATGCAAGTGGAGTCTGTTGAAGGCACTAGGCTTAATATTAGCAATGAAAGTAAAAAATCTAAACTGAACCTCTCAAAGTATTGAGTTAGCAATAGATTGTTGCCCATGGTATATTCAAATCAAAATTGTGAGTAGGTCTCTAACCCTAGCAATGATTTACTAGAATACCTTAAAATGCTACTTGCTTTCTTTTCTCATGAGTTCCATAAAATGGCTATATTAAAGTTGATATTTTCTCAGGAAAAGCTAAAATATTCTGTAAACCTGACCTACCATTCTTCTCATACAGCTGTTTGACCTGTGGCAGTAGCTGTTTCCTCTAATTGTAATTCCACATTTTATGCCTGTCTGCAGATACCCAGTTTTGAGTAGCTTTCATTTGAGGGTTCACCTAATCCTTTGCCAAAAGACAGAGTGGGAAGGACAATGAGTAGTAGTTTAAAATTGTATCAGATTTCAAATTAGTTTCTTTTCCTGAGCATGCTAAAGATAGAAAGCATTACAGAAGTCTGTCTTGTGAACCTGATGTAGTCTCCATTTTTGAAGATATTTAGTAATACACTGGATAAACACCTATCAGTAACTGTACAAGTACAGTTGATGTGGCCTTAGGGTACAAGGATGGATTAGATGCCTTGAAGTCAGTGTTGCTCTTTCTTTGGGATTTTGGAACACTGAATTCTAAGAGCAAGAGCTTCTACTTAAGCCTTGTCTTGTAGATTAATACATCACAGTGATGACTAATGGAAGCTTATTTTGATAAATAGTTGCCTGTGCTTTTACCCTAAAGAATTCTTGAAGATCTTTGTACTCAACTTAAAAAAACATACTCACACTCAAAACTGATTTATCCCCCTAAAAATCCACCTAGAATTAGCCCTTTATGTTGTCTCTATTTTAAAAAAGAATGAAAACATAATGTGCAAGTGCTTCTTACAGCTTGCATGTTGCTGAGAATTCAGCAATAGAGTTGAATGCCCTTATTCATAATTATTTGACCAACTTTTAATTTGCATATGCTTCAAGTATATAGTCTGCCTTTCCTACTTTATACATGATTTATACAGGTTCTTTGAATATCCTCTCTGATGAGATTTTCTCATATTTTAAAAGCAGTCATAAGAAAAAAGCCCAATTAAATAAAAATCTATCAAGTTCAAACAGAGAGAAGGCAAATGCTGGGTCAGGTTTGTATGAAAAAAATTCCTAAACTGGACTTTTCAGGAACCTTTCAGAATTTTAAGAATAACAGAAGCACCTACTCACGTGCATTTCTGCTGCAGAAATACATTTCTTGTGACGTGCTAGCAGCCTGGTTAAGCCTTCAGTAATTGTAGGAATTGTTGCAGTAAGCCAAATTAGTAAAGAGCTTTGTTCAATCTCTAGGACGCACGGTGGTATTTACAGACCGCTCGGGTATGAGTGCAGCAGGTCACATAATGCTGGGGACCATGGATGTTCACCATCACTGGACCAAAGTAAGAAGATTTCAAATCAAATGAAAATGCCCCTTGTTATGACATCCTTTTTTAACCTATGAACAAAAAATATTAATAGGTGCAGAAAACCAATGAGTGTTTTAAAGCAAACACTTAGCTAATGCATTTAGCATAATGGTGTACACTGCATTTGAAATTTAATCCTGTGTGTGCTGTTACTAACAACAGTCTTTGCTAGATTTTTGCTTTCATTAGTAAGTCAGTACTACTTCTGATTAGAGATAAAGAAAACTAATTTGTTATGCACTGTTCCAGTCTGTGCAGTGAGTACTGGCAGAATACTTTGTGATCATAAAGAGCTCATTCCCATGAAGAGCTAATGGATTTTATTTCAGTCTTTTGTTAATATGAGATTTAAAGAGAGTTGTGAACTGATGATTTCAGTCAATGACCACCAACCAACCCTATCACTCTATTTTGTTCTTTTAGGCAGCTAATGTGGATGTTGCAGAATTTTATCTTTAGTGACACTGTCAATTCTGCTGCTGCTTGTGTAAAGTTCAGAGTTGATAAGCTTTCTGACATCCTAAATGATAGCATTGTATGCAAAGGACCAAAAACTAAATATGTTGCAATATAAACATGTCACTTGAGGGAATTTTTCTTTAATCTTGGTTACTGAAACATTACTGATAATTCTATCAAAAAATGTTTCTTCATAAAGGGGATTATTGGTGGAATTTCACAGTTGGAAATTTCACCCTGCCAGAATATCAGAATATTCTATTTCTGTATTCCAGTCAGTGAATAATATGAAAAGTTAACATTTGATCTTCTTTTTTTGGTGGTGCTTTGGATTTTTCCCCTATATATGTTGCACTGAGCAGGGGGAAACAAACCATGGCTTGTTAGTATGAACAATTTACTAAGAACTTAAACTGAGAAACCAGAATGTAATAGAAAACTTTCTGAGATTTGAGAGTGTTGATAGTCACTGAAATAAAAGTATTCTGATTATACTAAAATAAACACTGACTTCTTGAAAAGATAAATGCTTCATCTCTCTAACCTTTGCTGCAGGTTTTTCCAAAGGCATCATAAAGCCACACAAAATGACATGCAGATGGAACAATGTATGTAGTTAGTTGTAGTGATGGTATTTGCTTGGGAAGACAAAAGAGTGATATATATTTGAACCTGAAATCAGAGGCTTTTTATTTTGAAAAACAGTGAAGATTATGTGAAATGTTACACAGAAAGTCAGTGAAAATCTTGATGAGGTTGGTGAGTCAGTTTCTAGAGAGCATATTTGTCAAATTCTACCTCATTTTAGAAAGCAGTTCTAAGTGCTATTACTTTTTGTTACTAATTACTAGAAGCAGG
This sequence comes from Calcarius lapponicus, assembly GCA_039654755.1. Lineage (NCBI taxonomy): Eukaryota > Metazoa > Chordata > Aves > Passeriformes > Fringillidae > Calcarius > Calcarius lapponicus. The sequence continues at coordinate 43,930,271 of CM077464.1, read as the reverse complement.
AAGCAGTAGAATACTGTCCAAGTCAGTCTCTAGAATGCTTGGTCAGAGCTACAATATTTAAAGGATTTTTGCTGGTTTTCTCTGTTACAAATGCAAATGCTGAACCAAATTTTATTGTGCCAAAAGCTGTTCTGACTCTAGAATAGATAGCAGATAGTTCTGATAGTACTCTCTCCTGAGTTTCTAAAGAGATAGTTCTGAAATCACTTGACTTGTACAGCAGCAGCTTTTTCTTTTTTGTATGAAAAGCTACTTTAAAATAATATCACCAGGGTAGATGGTAGGTAGTGACTACTGTATGAGGAATAGCTCTCCCACTATAACTGTGGTGATAAATGTTTTGTATAGGCATCAGATTATATATATATTTATTTTTAATTTTATCTGAGACTATTACTTTTTGAATATATAGAGGATATTCACCCATGTCTTTACATCCTTTTGGTGCCTTTATGTTATAAATACAGAAAATACTTAAAAGCTTGTTGGATTATATCTTGTCCCAAAATGTATATACTTTATATTTCTCACCTATGGTATTCTTTGATTGTAATTTTTTCCCCCTCTGATTCCATGTTTGCATTGTTAAGTGTCTCTTTTATGGTTTCTTGTTTTTTTTTTTTTTTTTTAATTTATTAAAATTAACTTTTAAGCTCTGTAACATAGAAAATGTTCATTCATGTGTATGCACAGATTTTTGAGAGGCTGCCAAATTATTATAAGCTTCAAAAAAGGCTGCTGCTTTTGGAAGATCGGATAAGCCAACTTCTGGGAGGCATCCAAGTAATATACATTGAAGAACTGCAACCTCTGTTCACTCTAGAAGAGTACTTTGAGACTCTGAACTCTTTCTATAATAAACTACGTGACAGCAGATTACCTTTTCATCCTCGCAGTCTGCGAGGCTTGCAAATGATTCTGGAAAGGTAGGTGTTGGCAGGGAAGGTTGATTCCTTTTAGAGCTTTTACTCTTTTCTTTTTTTTTTTTTTTGTTACATTGCTTATTGCTCTCACTAAAAAGAAAAGCAGTATAATGTAGGATTTTTGTTATGTCAAGGTCTTTTTGTTTCTGAATTTTAAGTGCATTTTTGTGGGTTAAGAAGGAATCAGATTGAAGAAAGTCCTGCTTACTTTTATTCAAGTTGGACTCAGTTCTGTCTGGTTTAGAGTGTTAAATCAAAAGTTTTGTGCTGTCATGATGGTGTTTATATTTTTTGAGTATTATTGTCAGCTCCTTTTGAAATGTAATTTTAAAAAAGCATAACCTACGATGTTTCTCCATTCTCATGAACCAAACTTAATAACTTTTTACCAATCATTCTGATTGTGATTAATTTCTATTTTTTTATCTCTAGATTTTTTCTGAAAGTAATTTATACAAATAGATGCATTAAAAAATTATACCTTGTTCTTTTCTTCCTCTGTGTTTCATTAGTGACAGATATGCACCAAGCTTACATGAACTTGGACACTTTATGATCCCAACAGTCTGTGATCCAGCAGCTCTTCAATGGTTCATTTTTGCCAAAGCACAGGAAGCAAGAGAGAATTTGAAAAGAAAGGAGGAGTAAGTGTTCATGTGACTTGATACACTTAGCTCTTTAAAATCTTTGCGTGTCCTGTTTTTTATTTGGAGAAGGAGGAGAATTTTTAAAAATGTATTCATACTCTTTTGCTGAAAAAACCCTTTTGTTTCTAAAATAGAACTTTACCCATCAGCTTTACTAAATAAAGAATTACAGCATTAGTGAATGCAAACAGTTATTAGAAAATACCCTCTTTCACCTTGTAGAGTCAATTGTACATCATTCAGAAGTAAAATATCTTTGCTTACAAGACAAAATTGCATAATTCTTTTTATAATTATGTCCCCAAAGAAAAGATGGAAAACACCTTAATTAATAAGAAAAGGAACAATTTTTGTTAATGTTAATTAAAATGTGACAAAAAAAAGCAGTGAAATAGAAACTCAAAATAACTGAGACGAGCTAGAGAATCATTATTTCTAGTTGTTGATCAGGCAGTTGAGAAAAATACTAATTAGTACCTAACAAGACAAAATAAAAAAAACTGGGGAAGAATGATGAGGGAAACACCTTGTGGGTACTCTCTCACAGATGACAAAGTGATTACGATAGGGAGTCACGGCACCATACTTAATATTAGGGCCATGGTCTGTAATATCCATCAGAACTGTGTGTTTGGTTCTTGACCTTGTACCTTGTATGTGTCCTTGAGGATGAAGTAGAGCTACTGGGGTTTTTAAATTAAGTTCTGTTACAGGTAAGTGGGTGGTACCTGTCCTCTCAGAGGTTACTGCAAGTCCTTTTTTCTGCTTTGGAAAGCTTCTAATGAGGAGTTGAACTGTCACACTGTCATCAGTATACATGATGTATAGATCCAGATATGTTTCTGTGAAATTATTTTAGGCATGAGTCTTGCTGAAGGCTCTATGATTTTAGCTCTGTTAAGATGTCATTACTTGTAAAGAAATGTTTTGCGAGTGGACTTCAGTAAACATGATTTGTTGGAATTTTTCCACAACCCTAGTCCAGCTTGGAAGCTAAATTTTTGCCATATAAATTGTAACTACTGAATAGCTCTCTATGTAACTGTCCACATGCGACAGCTGGGAAAGTATTGTCTATAGATTTTGGGAGGGATGTTGTGGCAAATATATGCATTTGCATCTGGGTAGCTCTCCAAAAAACCCCCCACTACCACACTTCATAAAGACACCAGTCCAGGGAAACTGTGCCCTCAGAGTAAAAGCAGCTGTGTTGCAAGACTGTAAGAGCCAAGGTGCATATCTTGTGTGCTGGATGATGCTGGTTTGTATGAAATAGTAAACAACTATACTGGGTCACAATGTCTGTCCCCATCATCCATTACCTTATGAAGAGGCTTTATGCATGGGCCAAAAAATGTGGTGGGTTTTTTACTCCATACTCCTTCCCAGTTTGTGTCTGACTGCACTTGAGAAAGTACTTGAAGGTGGAAACATTATCTCATGTTGATAGCAATCAATAGACTTTTTATTTTTCCCCCTCTTAATTATCTTACTACTTTTTGAGCCAATTTGCATTTTGTGTCTCTAAATATCCAATGGCAGCAAATTGCATATTTGAATCACATATGGCATGTGTATATGAAAGAGGGTGGAGGTGATCTGTGATTTATATACCCACAGCCTGATGATGTCATTTGTTGTTCTTTTGTTCTTGTGTGATAGGAAATACAAAGCAGTCATTCTGTATCACCTCTGCTTTTGTTTTGTAGCTGTGTCACATTTCCTCTTACTTGTCGTTTATCGAAGCTGGAAGCTCCTTTTCCACTTAATGCTTCCTTGGACTTACTCATGTCCTTCTGATTTTCCTTAGCCTTGTATGGTGGTTAAAAAGGCCCTATGATAAAGGAAAATACTTTGAGATGTACTGGCTGTACTTTGCACATGGACTCGAATGTTTTGCATGCAGTAAACAGCATAGAGTGGCTGTAATTCTGACCTGAATGTACAAGGAAATCCAAACACTGCTGCTCTAGAAAGTTCTGGTATCTGTGTGGATAATGTCAGTCTTCTAGTAAGGCAGGATTCTCCTTCCCATGCTTCTTTAAAGTATCGGATTTGTGTAGTGACAAAGGTGCAAGCCTCCCTGTGGAAGTGACAGAAAACAAACCTGCAGTTCTCCAGCTGACTGGATTTCCTTCAAGGGAGCCTAGGATATCACAGAACTGGAAAGCTTGGTGCCTTGGTATTTGGGAATGCACTCAGGAAGGTGGGGATCGAAATGGTCCATAGAGAAGACAGGCTTGCTCTGGGTTAACTTGCTGGCTCAGCTCATTGCTGACTGCCACAGTGAGCTGGGCTTTTGGGCCTCAGCAGAGCTCAGTGCCTTGCAAGTACAGAGAGGTCCCATCCTGAGCTCTGGGGAGTAGTGGCGAGGCCCTACAGTAGCATTTTTGTGTGAGGTAAATGGTGTCAGTAGCTGTGTCTGTGCTTACCTTGGGCTGATTCACATCCCACTGGTGCTGCTGCTCTGTAGCTCCTCCCCTGTCTAGCAGAGGGTCTGTGCTCTAGGGCAGCAGTGGAGCTGTGTCTGCAGCCAGGCTGGCTTGGAACTGCAGCTGTGTTCCTGTGGCACAGTGCCTGAACTGGTGGGGCTGGCAGAACCTGAACTTGTCTCTTCATCAGTTGACCAGTCACAGCTCCAGTGCCTTAATTAAATCTACACATTAACTTTCTTTCTGAATAGGTTGAGTTTGCATGTGTGTCTTATTTCTCTGGGGTGAAGGAAAAATCATCTGCAAGCTTTGGATTCAAAATTCATAGAATCATTTAGGTTGGAAAAAGCTTTTAAGATCATTGAGCCCAAACACATCAACAAAGTTCTGCAATTGGAAAGTTACTAACACACTTAATAGGCATCAGTTTACTGTACTATCAGTTGTTGGTTTTGATGACATACAGAGTACTGGTTTAATTAAGACAGAGTAATTATTAACATGATTTTATGCTTAAAACCTAAGCTTTCCATGTTATTTAAGTACTTTCATTCCTTACATTAAAAATGGAGTCTCACAGGATTTTTATTTTTGTGTTTTTCCCAGTTAGTTAGTAAGCAAAAAGATGTCAGGGCACGGGCTTTGAAATGTGAGTCCATGGGCATGTGGTGCCCATAGTCATGGAAGAATGTTCACTCTGACTTCTTTGATAGTCACATGTCGCAAAAATCTCAGCTCCACCATACCTGTATATGAATTGACACCTTTGTTTTCATGCATTTAATCTACTTATTTCAGCATTTCTTGTTTTAATATATGTTCAGTATGTATTGAAATGCTTATTTTAAGGCAGGGATTTTAAGAGATGAAGTTGTAAGTTTGTCACTGTGTGTTGTCTCCGTTTGCTAGGATGATGCTTACAGAGAAGGAGCTAATCAACACTTCCACGGAAAGATTTTCTTTGGATCGGCTGTATAAGGAGCCCAGTGTTTCCAGTGCACAGATGATAGATTGTTGTAAGAGGCTGCTGGAGGAATCCTTACCCTACCTACAAGGCATGCACCTTTGCATTTCGCATTTCTACTCTGTGCTGCAGGATGGAGACCTGTGTATACCTTGGAACTGGAAAAACTGAGGGATGTATCTGATAATCAGATGAATTGTTTTATTTTCTGTAAGAGGTTATAAATATGAATGTTTTTAAGAGTAAATTATTTAAATCTGTATTTTGATATCAGTATTCAGCTCACAAATTTTCTTCCAACTGCTGCTGAGGAAGGATTGCAGTTCTAGACTATTTGCACAATGCGCAGTATTGGTAGTCCTGGGAAAGACATCTGTACGTTATCCATACTACTGTAGGAGTCCCAGTGTGTGGTTACAGTTGTGAAACCACGTTTTTGTAGTGAATTCTGAAAATACATTAAATTTCAAGTCTGCAAAAATGTGCATGTGTATCTTTAATATACATGAATATCGCCAGATAAATCATCTTAAATAAAGAGTGTGCTGCTCCAGCCAGACATTACATGCCATCTTAAGGGCTTCGTTGAATGCAGAAGTACAGAAGTTATCCGGTGGCAATGCCGGCATTTCATATTGCCACCTATCACTGAACTAGAAAAAAACAAGGGAAAAAACATTGGAATAGTTCTCCTTTGCAGAAGACAGCAGTACATTGACTTGGGGTCTACAGCAGAATTTCACATGCTGGTCCAACATTGTTGCCTTAGAATTCCAAAATGTGCCAGTTTTACTGTCTGTGGTTATCTTAAAGCACGTAGTTCTCTTTTTGTTTTCCGGCATTTGCCTCGTAAATACCAACATACCTCTTTACTTACACTATAACAGATTGCAAATCCCATACACAACACTTAAACCCTGCGTAGTTTAATGTGACATCTAAGGGAAGGAAGCACTGATTTGTGTGGGATTGTCTGCAAGAGTAAGTACTTCTCAGAACAAGGAGTTTGCAGTATGGCAAATGCGTGTATACTGGTACTTTATTCCTTGAAAAAATGAAATAAAGTGTGAATGCATGTCAACACTTTTTCATTGTAATACATGCCAAGATGCATTTTGGTATTTGGATTACTACTTAGCAAAATATCATTTGAGAAAGGCCAACTGCTTAACGTTTCTGGATTTGAATTTACCATAACTGGCAAAAAGAAAAAGGAATCGTCAAGTGCTTACTTGCCTTGTATTTTTATTTGTATTGAGCTGGGAAATTGGTATGGTTGTCTGTTTTCTCCTGGTAGAAGGCTCAGTATCAGGTTGTTTATTAAGATGTCAAAGCAAAAACCCTCACTATGACCTCAAAAATATCTGTTCTAAAATGTCAGGACAGAAGCTGTGACTTCCTCAGGCCTTCAATCCAGGGGATTTACTGGCAAGGCCTGGAGAGGTTTTGAAGATCAGCTGACAGTTTCTTCCAAGTAGTTAACTTCCATGGCACGTGCCCTCCCTCAGTCCATCTAGCACTGCTGCTGCCCTGTGTCCCACCTGTGCTAAGCAAGTGAGCCAGTGCCATCAGCTGTAGCCCAGCAATATTCCCTCATTCCGCTCTTGGAAAGTTGGGAATAAAAAGGCTTTACTGGGGGGGGGTTTCCTGCTTGAGGTGAATGACCCCTTGTAGAGCTTGAGGGATGAAGTAGTTGTCAAGTTTGACTGTAGAGGAGATAATAAAAGGTCTAAGGGAAGGTGAGTGGATGCAAACAAGAGCCTGAGGCCATCCTCTGAGGACTGACACTAAAGCCGCTGAAAGCAGTGACTGCACCTTCTTGCAGCACAGAATGGGCTACTGGAACTGGCTGGAGAAGAGGACATAAAGGGCCTTTATGAAATAGAGCATGGGATGTTTCCACAAGTAATAGAGACCCTGATGTGGAATGGGGATTGGAGAAGGCCAAACTTGACAAGGGGGAATGGGACTGAGCTTAAGTGTAGAAGCAGTGAAGCAGTTGCTGTAAAACACTTCTAATCTGGGATGCATCTGAAGATTCTCACCATTCCCTCTAAGGGAGAATAGCCAAATCCTCTGGCAGAATGTGTCAGCCCTCAAAGGGTAGCATGGCAGCTTACTTTCCTGATGGTTCTTCCCGGCTAGAGTCTTGGGTCTAAAAAACCAAAGTTCCAGTCCTGGAACCAGTGGGATGGTTGTCTTACATGCCATGGGGGTGTGCCTTGCCTCTTTTGTTAGTTTTTTGGTTGTTTGTTGTTGTTTTTTTTTTCCCTGAGGTCTGAAGGAGATGCATTAGGAAATCTCCAAAACTGCTCAGAAGTTTGGCAATATAAAAATGAAGGGTGAGTACAGGTCAATAATTCAGCAGTGTAAGGTCTAGGTATAACTAGTTTTTTATAGTGCCATTTGTGTAAGTTGGTTTTGCTGCTGAATGATCAAGTTGCCTTTACAAACATATGGACCTCTTTACATTCTTTAACATACTTAGAAAACAGTGGGGGAAAAAGGTACATGTTGTAAGTGTTTATTTGGTCATGTTTGATTTATTTTGAAGACTGTCACCAAAGTAACAGAATTATCCATTTAGGTAAATGTATATGGGTTAAATCTGTCAGAATTGCATTTTGATTTCTAACATTTTATATACGACAGGGGGAAAAAAGGAGTTAGAGCTCTGAAAATCTTTCGTCACTATGGCAGAGTGGAAACAGATGATGATTTGAAACTCTCGTGTTTTTAAATAGTGCAGAACACCTCAAATTCTATTCAACAGACAGTGTTGTCACAACTCTGTGGAAATATATTTGAATGAGTACTGACATCTACTGTAGTTTTATCCAGTACAACACTCCTGCTTGCTCTGTGACCAATAACTGAAAACGTTTGGTATGAAGTTTCAAGAAGCATTCTCTTTAAAAACAAATCCTGATATTAAATTAGGTGGAGTTGATGTCTTGCTGTTTTAATCATTACTGTTTGGCTTAGATTTGAGGTTTTCTACTGTTCAGAAATTTGCAGCATACATTTGAAAGGCAAGTAAGAAACCCTACCACTGATCAAAGAATTGAAATGTGTGTTGGTTATCCATCATGAGTCAATAAACTGTGATGCCCAGATCGTGTCATTCAGCCTCTCAGAGTGGTTTAGTATTTTAGTGCAGCTGCCAGAAGGAAATCCAATGCTAAAATAAAAGAGATGGGGGCTTGAGACAAAATTTATCACCTTAACAAGTTATTTTGATGCTGTTTAATGCTGTGACCTTGAGTTGTAGGCACTGGCAAAAACCATTTTCCATTTTGTCAGGTGTTGGTGTAGCATTTTACAGTATCAGTTCTTTGTGAATTCCAGTGTTACAGAACTCCTGCCTGTGTTTTAACAGCTGTGTATGAAAATTGCATGAAATTGCATGCAATAGTGCCCATTTTGTCATTGTTCTTATGGGTATTAACAGCTGGGATAAAGTCTCTAGCACTAGTAGGCTTGTATTCATGTTTTGTAAGAGATTCAAAAGGTTGATAATGAATCTGGAGAAAGACTTAAAAAGGGAAAGTCTTCCAGAACATTAGAGCTGATGTATCAAAGCATATCCAAAATTCATCAAAACTCTTCATGGAAAAATGTAAATCCCATCTGGTTTGTGTACATGACAGCTTGAAAAACCTTTCTGAGGAAACTGAAATTTTTACACTTAGTAATTTCCAGTTGTCTTTCTGAAAATCCATAGTACTTAGTGTGTTATCTCTGTGACTCCTTGGACATACTCATGTATGGTACGTGTGTAGTACAGGTACACAAAGATGAGACTTTCCTAGTATTTCTTTACAAGCTTAACATTATGCAAATTTGTAATAGAGAAGGGCAGGAAGTTTTGTTGGGTATTTTTTATAGAAAGGTAGTCTGAGAAAGAGAAAACGTAGCTGTAAGTACCATAAAAATGTTAATTTTAAAATTTGAGGCAGCAGTGATCCTTTTCAAATGCATATAAATACTACAGTAATTTGACTTTAAAATGCAAGATTAAAAGCTGGGATCCAAATTTTGTGTGTGGGAAAAATGTCTAGATACCTCCCTGAAAAGCCCTGTTAAAACTACAGTATATACTGATGTAATGGGGAAATAATCTTGTTTTGCAGTTTGTCCTTTTCAGCTACATATTCCTTACACAATTGCTTAAATGCTGAATAATTTAGAACTTCATTTTTTGCTAAATACTCCGATGGGGTGCTGTGTCTAAGTAGCCAGACTGATTGATCATGAGCTCAGCAATCTCTTTAAGACAAAAAAACCTTTAGAAGATATTTTATTTAGTAGAGCTGAAATTCAATATTTTCTTGCCAGCTTTTACATTCTGAAAGTGTCTTTTCTGTGATCTTCCATTTCCATGGCTTTTGGCTATTGTGTGGCTCCATATTTTAGTGACTAAATTATTTTTAACCCTGTTGCTTTTCCAGACATATTTACCAAAAGAGGTTTAAATGTCCATGATGTGAACTGTGCTAACTGCAGACTCCCCCAACATGCCTGAAATTGGGCTGCTTACCCTCTTTGTAAAGTTCCCTTGGATTTTAACAGGGAATAAGATTCCTTAGAAGAGGGAATAAGATTTCAGAAAAGTGAGAGTGGCCCAAATGTAACAACTGCAATGGCCACAGGAATGGTTCTTAACATCAAGATTAAATAAAAAGAGCAGGGTTAATTTTCTTCTTATTTAGTACCAACATCCCTGCCTAGCTATTCAGGACAACACAAGGCAATATACTGCAGATTAAGATACCAGTCCCTTTTAATTTCTTTTTGATTGTTTCTCTTTCATCATCTCCTTTGTCATTTGATTTTTTATGTTGCAGGGACATAGTTGAGCAGTCAGCTAATGCCTGTGGTAGCTGTGTGCACCCTCTCTCTGTAATGGGATATTCTGGGACCATTTAATAAAAGCAGCAATCGGATGGGAACCTGATGTCCTCCCTCAAGACTGCTCTGTGATCTGGCGGCCACAGTTCAAGATCAAGGCATTTCCTTGATAGTTCTTTGCCAGCCCACACGTTATTTTACCCACTGGTTTGTCATGCTCCTGGGAACTTCTCATTCAGACCTGTTTTTTTTTTAATGGGATGTTTCAAGTTCATTGAGTCAGTGGGTTGTAGTTGTAGACTGAGTTTTTGAATCCTGCTTGTGTTATCATCCAAAGGCATGGGTAGCTTCTGTTTTCAGATTGCATTGATTTCAGACAGTCCATTGAGATAGAGCTGCAACTTTTATGCAGTACTGAAAAAAGAAAAAGAGTAAATGCACAGATTTTGTGAAAAGGTATTTTTCCCCCTTAATATCTTGTTTTGAAAGGAAGAGCTTGCTTTGTCCTGTAATTTTACTGTCATAACATGAAGGAGAAGATAGATGAGTACATTCTTCATTGGTACATTCTTATTGCACTTCAATTTCACACAATTCAAAGCACTATGAAGCACTTAACAAGGAGCACTAGGGGTACTTTAATTTGATCTCTCTCACCAGTTGGCAGCTAGGGCACTGCTGTGCATCATTTGGGGCTCACCCTGCTAGCACGGGGCAGTGAAGGTGATGTCTCAGAGAAGCTGACCTACCCCAGCGAGCCGATGTTGTCTTCATCAGGAGTGCCTGCACAGCCCCAGGGGAGGACATCTGATCACAGCAACCTTCCAGGTGGAGTGACCAGAAGCCCTGCTTGTCTAAAAAAAAAGGATAAATAAATAAGTAAAATAAAGTATAAAAATAACAACAGAAACAAAAGTGAATAATGGCCTTTCTTAAATTACTACCTGAGTTTGTAGCAGTGCTGACAGAATTAACAGCTTATGGTGTTTTGAGTCAATTCTCTGATTCAATTTTGCATAATTCAAATAAGGGAAGATTCCTGGAGGGTGATGTTGCTGTCTTCGAAATACACAATCCCTCCAGCCAGGTGATATTTAAACACAGGGCCATTAATGTATTGCATGATCAGATGCACATTCCTCTCTGTTTAATCTTTGAGCTTGTAAGACCTTTCTCTCAAAGGTCACAAAGTGTTAATCTAAATGTGACTAACCAGTTCACAAAGGTTTTAGTAACAGGGAAGCTTATCTTGGTCAGTATTTGTGTGATGGCTGGAATAGCTCAGTCTCTTGCACTCTGTATTACCACAAACAAAATAAAATCAAATTAATGCATAAGAATTTAAAAGCCCATATGGCTGCAAAGTTTTATTCATGACTCAGGTCTTTGTTGCCCTGGCATGCAGACTTTGGAGGGAAAATAAGCTGCGCTGTAAATTGAGGGATATCTGTGCATCCTGGTTTTAGCCAGAAATCTGTGCTTCATTTTGAGATGGGGAAAAGTGAGTGGGACAACAGGCCCTGCAGGTCCAACCCCCTCATGGCCAAACTGAGGAGGTCAAAAAAAATTATATATACTGCATGGTTCTTTTCCTCTTTACTGGGTATAAAAAACATAACTGTAATCTTCTGGCAGGAGCCACTGTTCATCTATAGTTTATGCTCTGACCTAAAAATGAGGAAAAGGAACAACCAAGCTTAAGATTGCTTCAGTTTGGCACTTATGACTTTTTACCCACCTCCTTCCTAATGTAGCTGAGATTTCTAATTATAATTTAGTAACATATCCCTAACTGGGTAGCAGGGGAAAGCCACAGAGACCTTACTGTATTTGCAGGTATCTTCAGATGTCTTCAAGGAGTCCTAAAGAACCTTCTCAGCTCATGGGTCTCTCTTAGAAGCCTTGACATTTAACCATGCCTTTATTTGCAAAATCTCTTGAAGATACTCTCTCAAATACCAAAATGAAAATACATTCTCTCATCCAAGTAAAGCTGTGTAAGTCTGTACAGGGAGCACGGTATACCTGCATACAAGAAATTGCAAGCCAGGGTTTCCAAAACTGCTTTCTGCTTCTGATAAAAAAAAGTTTTGCTGGGCACAAGCACAGTGTCCTAAACTCTCATGTTCCATCACAGCCCCTGAAAATGTAGTCCACCTGCCTTCAAATATGTTCTTGCATGCTGTTCATCTTGGTGGTAGACTGTAGAAGTTCTATACAAACACTGAGTCATCAATGGCACAAGGTACTTGGTAACTCCTCTATTCTTTTTTGGTGTAAACTTTGTGCTGATTTTGTCATTCCCTCATTGTTCCCTTCTTTTATTATGTTCATTTATTCCAAAGATAAACCAGCCTTTCTTGAGGACAGAGTTAATATAAGGTGAAGCTCAATTATGCAGTGATTAATGGAGGCCTAGGTGCAGTTAGCAATTACCTAAAATGAGCTGGATTTCCAAGTGATTACATTGTTCTCTACAAATTTATTTTGCAGACAACTTATTAGACAGAATTTTTCTTGGATAATAAATTTGTGAAACATTTGCAGCATCACCCTGAGGCAGTAACAGAAATTGCCTCCTCACTGATAAATAATTTAGATGGATAAGATCTTGTGCAGACCCTGTACACTCAAAAGATCTCATCAGTTCCCAGCTTCTGGAGGGAAAAGGTGACCACAAAAGCAAGGAGAACTGCCCTGGAGATTTTGAGCATTCACACCATGGTGCACTGTTAAAGTCATGGAACAGGTAGGTAAGAGTCACAAACAAACTATATCGGAAAAATAACTTGGAGTAGCTGTAAGCTGTGCTAATGTTTCCCTTTCTGCTTTTTAGTCATTGTGCACCTCCTGCTAGCCAGGTTATAACCTTGGGATTACTCTTTATATGATGAGTATATTTAGAATGAATATTTGTGTCCTATAACTTTAACCATAGCATATGTTATTAAAAATTAATTTAATGGTCCTTTAGGATCCAGCTCTGGAGGCAGCAAACAAGCATCTGGGTTATAAATTGTCTTCAATTATTCATGAAGAGCTATGGGGAGATTTTCTAGAACATATCTCTAGCAAAGCTCAGAGGTGGTCTAATGCCAATGACAAAGCTCTGCTACTTAGTTTAACAAAAATGGACAAGATTTCCCTGTTGGATTTCTCTGTTTGAGCTGAGTAATATTTTATCACATTTAATAAAGTTTATTATAAACGTGACTTGGTACAACAAAAATCCTCATGGTGAGGCTAAAGCATCATTTAATTTTGAATGGACATTTTGCCAACAAGAATTTTAATATATCATCATGTGTGTGAGCATAATAAATAGTTGAGGACACACAAAGATTCAGTATGAATTATTTTCTTGTACACTGGAGCCATTTTCTCAGCAATTTACACTCCCAGTTGTTCATTATTCTATCCTCAGTGTTATTCTGGTTTGGACTTTGTAGTTGTTGCTGATTCTTTTTTGGTAAAGCACAGCTGTTTTCTTCAAATACTGCCAGTGCTGCATCCTCAGTGTGGGAAAGGGTCTCATTCCACTTTGTGCACCAGATGTACAGGTGCATAAATATATAAGGATCTATGGGAAGAGTGTATCCAGGAAAATGTCAACATTCTGAGAGCCAGAGTTGAATCCAGGATGCTAAAATACTAATGTCTGAGTATTTGTTCCCATATTTTGTTCTCTTTTTGGTTCTTCTATTTTCTTAAACACATACTCTTAGCTGTAAGTAAACTTTTGAAAGTTTATTAACTGTTGCAGAAGTGAGTTTCCAATGGGGAATTGCACCAGAGTTACCGTAAGCTAAATGTACAGTTTAATTGCTGTCAACTTTGTGATGACAAGCTCTTGTGTGGCTTCAGTGAAGTTCTTTCTCATTTACATGACAGCCAGCTAATGTGTTTTATAATATTTCCCCTTTCCAGAAGGATTGCATAGCATTTCTGTAATCCCTGTTGGATGCTTTGCCTCCAGAAATTACTGTTGAAACAATACTGCACCAATTGTCCTGGACTTCTTTGTAGATTTTTAATTCCTGCTATGAACAGGAATTCACACAGATTTTGTGAAAGGTTGTTTGGGTTTTTTTCCCTTTAATATTCTGTTTTGAAAGGAAGAACTTGCTTTGTCCTGTAATTTTACTGTCCTAACAGGAGGGCACAACATGAAGGAGAAGATAGATTGGTACATTCTTCAGCACTGTTATAACTGAACTTTCAACAAAGCAATGTGACATTTCCCTCCCACTCTAAGAAGGCTCTGAGGAGAGCCATACCACGAGCTTCACACTGACAAATTCACTTGTCTGCATTTTCATCATGCAGACAAGCCGGGATGTGGCTTTCCTGTAGGATGCCTCATGGAGAAAGGTCCTGTCCATGTGCATTCCCAGTGATGTGCTGCTGTGGACATCTAGGCCAGTCCTCTTCTATAGCCTGCCTATGTTTCATTTCCAGACATTCTGTTTTGTAAAAAGCTGGATCCTTTGCTAAATTTCCAGCAAACAAAAGCTGAGGGATGGTATTATGTGATCCAGCAGCTCTGAACAATTCAGCAGGCTCCAGCCTGGAGGGGAGGGCTGTGAGCACATGAGCTGTGCTGGAACCATGGGGACCCCCAGGTCTCCTTCCCTGGCATGACCTCCCCTCAAACTGCAAGAGGAAAATTCTGGTGTCTGGTGCTTGTGAGAGTAGATTCATGCATATTACTGGGTTTCTCCATCCATAGCAGTGTGGTGGTGTTTGAGGGTCCCCAGGATGAGGGAAGAGATGAGAATCTTGACTCCGTGTTTCAGAAGGCTGATTTATTATTTTACAATATATATTATATTAAAAGAAAATTATATACTAAAACTACTCTAAAGAAAGAGAAAGGAGACATCAGAAGACTAGAAAAGAATGAAAATGAAATCTCGTGACAGACTCAGAGTCTGACACAGCTGGCTGTGATTGGCCATTAATTAAAAACAATCCACGTGAGACCAATCAAAGATGCACCTGTCAGTAAGCAACCTCCAGACCACATTCCACAGCCATCAGATAGTTATTGTTTACATTTCTTTTCTGAGGCTTCTCAGCTTCTCAGGAGAAAAATCCTACCGAAAGGATTTTCATAAAATATGTCATTGGCACAGCAGCTCTGCCATCTCCAGAATCCGCACGAGCCATTGGTCCACACAGAAAGATCAAGAAAGCAAAAGCACCGCCAGCAGTTTCTGACCATCCTTCAGGTGATGAGCTCAGGGGAGAAACTTGGTCCTCTGATGTGCCCACAGTGGAGGCCAGGTAAGGATCCGAGTCTGCCTGCAGGACTTGCCAAGACCTGAGTGCAAGGAGAGCATTTCAGTCCTCCCTGCAACAGGTTGTTTGCAGTTCCCCTTCAGACAGGCTGGGACATCACAAGGGCCATGAGGGACAGCGCTGTGCTCTTGTCACACTGGTTATCAGCAATCAGTGCTACATCTGATGTTGCATCTGCTGCTGCTGTGCGTCACAGGCCAGCAATGCCTGGGGAGTGCAGGGACCCACACTGGGCAGCGATATCGTGGTAAGGTGAGGGGCTGGATGGTGCCAAGCCTCTCCCCAAGAACCAGGACTCACCACATGAGGGAAAACGCTCATCCTCTGTGAGGAGCCCAGCCAGGAGAGCTGGAGGCTACCTGGAGATTGGGCAAGGAATGCCATGGGCAGGGAGAGCATGGCTGTGGGCAGGAGTGCTGCAGGCTGCAGCTTTGCACCACGCTGTGTGAGCTGTGTGCCTCAGCTGTGCTGAGGCTGAGGGCTGCAGACCAGCACCAGGGATGTTGATTCTTTCTAGAGTGATCCAGGACATGTGGGGTGGCTGGGCTACTCCTGCTCACCTGCTTGTAAAAAATGTGTCAGCCTCCTGGAAATGCTTCATTATGATGGGAATGCTTAGGTTTGATACAGGGTAACTGTACCAAAGAGAACTTGTAGTCATCCTGGTATGGAGGGGTCACATCTAAAAACACCACACCATCCCCACCCAAGCTCTGTGAATGGGCCTGCTCATGGGGCAGAGGTGGATAAACAGGCTTCTCCCATTGCCTCATGTTTTATCTCCAGAGGTTTGCCTTGTCTCCAGACCTTACAGGTTGCTTTTCCTTCCTGAGTACAGGCAGTGATGGTCAGCAAGCAGTGCCCCTAAGGGGCTGCCAGTGGAAAACAAGAGTGTTCCAGAGGAAGTGTGCTGTTACAGCAAAGCCATGAGACCCCACCACATCCCACCCACTGCCCATCAGGCACCTCTCAGGGTGGGCTGGATACCCAACTCTTCATCATCACCATGTGCTGCCTCCTCCAACACAAGGCAACAGCTCCTCAACACTCACTAAGACACAACAATGTTCCCAACCCATTCATGCTCTGCCATTGCCATTTCCTCCAGGGGCACAGCCAGGCCCCTCAGCTCCAGCCCCTTAAGTCACAGCAGTGCAGGACATGCTGTTTAGGGCTCCACTGGCCAGTAAAATTAATTCTATTCTGGGTTTTTTCTTATATCACTTTCAAAGACACAGATATCCAGGTTACTCCTGTATCTTGAGGGTTGCATTCAGTCTCTGTCCAGGTGAAACCTTTGGGTTGTGTTTTTCACACAAAAAAGAAAATTTCTGATTTTAAGTTAGCTGTTTAAATGATAAATCTATGATGGGTGTGGTCTAATGCAGAATGAATCTCTCAAATGTTTTAACAAGGGAGAGTAGGGCGCGCAGGACCTGGAGCTCTGTCCGGCCAGAGGAGCAGCCGCAGCAGCGCGATGAAAGATATTCCACTGCGGGATTTCTGACACATGCTGCCCCTACATTTCTGGTATTTATTATAGAGGGAAGGGAAGACAAAAGCTCAAGGGAAAACAAAAATCTAGGTCTGCCTCAGGTTATTATAAACTGAGAATTGATAGGCAGGCTCAGTTGCCTGTTGCTAAGCAGCCAAGAGAATTGGTTGACCATACCCTGGGCCTTTTAAAGAAAAAACACAAAGCAGAAAGCTTTGTGTGTGTGTCTGTGTTTGTGTTTGGTATCTGAAATAACATGTAAATATCATATTGGAAAACAGACGCACAATTTTTTTTGTTGTTGAATGTTTGTGAGATGCTGCTGCATGGGTGATGTGAAACACGTCAGGCCTTGGTTGGGCAGGATAACCTTTCCTTTAAAATAAAAAGAAAGAGAGGGATTCTGCCATACAGAAAGACCAAGCCCACTTTCTCAGTGCTTGCCCATGGAACTGTTCCTTTAGGGCATGATCTCGCATCCCCCTGAAAAGCTGAAGGCTGATGATCACAGGAGCTGATTCCTGGGGAGTCAAGTCTGCCCCTCTCCCAGCATGATCCCCAAAGTCACCTTTAGCATTATTTTTTTCCAAACGCCAATGTATAAAACAGAACAAAGCACTGGAGAGCCCCAGCCCTTACTTTCACCACGGCTGTTCCCAGCTTGCTCTTGGCCAGAGCTGTGGGAAAGGCAGGATGCAAAACTCATACTGGGTGAAATAACACCAGGTCCTGGGGAGAGAAGGGAAAGCCCAGCCCCACATGGGGACCCCCACTACGCTGCTGGCTTTTCCCCTTTGTGCTCCTGGTAGTCAGGCAGCTGCAGTGGGAGAAAAACTGTATCTGCCTGCAAAACAGTCTGCCAGAAGGTTATGGCAGGTTTTTGTTATTTTCTATTTTTTCTATTGCTTAGACAAGCTAAAATGGTAAAATAAAATAGACTTTATACTTGATGAAGAAAATGTTGTCTTGGGAACCAGCTTTTCTCTCACCACCCATGATTATTTCACACCCTTTTCCTTTTTGCTTCAAGTATGATTTGGCCTGCCCCAAAGCTAAAAACCCAGAGCCTAAGTTGGTTGCAAGTATCAGCCTCAAAGTTGGTGATTTCTGTCTTCTGACTCTGACATCCCCAAGTCTGTCCTCCACTCCAATACCTTCCCAGCAGCCCCTCACTCACCAGCAGCACCCACAGAGTTATCTCAGTTCAGAACAGATCTGCAGCAACCTCACTCCTTTGCACCAAACTGTGTCTTCCCCAGCACCCAGAGCGAATCCCCTTGGAATCTGCTCACTATGGAGCATTACTCCTGTCCAAACCAGGTGTAACATGTGCTCCTACTCCTCACACGTGCCAAGCAGACCTCAGTCTGCAGGGGTTTTGGGGATGATGAGAGCACCCTGGTACCACTCCTGGCTCACTCAGTGACTTGGAGTGTGCGTGGGCACACAGGGCCATCACTGCAATGTGCAGACAGGGACAGGCACAAGGAGGGAACGCAGCAGAGCTGCGCCATCAGGCAGGGTCAGCCCATCCCTGCTCCCCCTCCTTCCCCGAGCACGGGCCTAAAAATAGATGTAATCAGGTTTCAAAAAGGAAAAGAAATGGAAAGGTCAAGTGTCATGACCTTAGACATGCTCTGAGGCTGCTTTTCTCCTGGCGTAGCTCGCCCTTGCTGGGCCCCCCGATGGCGTTTCCGGACCAGAAGCAGCCGGGGCGTGCGCCCTGGGCACGGCCATCAGCTGTGGCCTCTGCTCGGGGGGTTCTTCCTTTTCATCCCTCCCCATCCGCCTTCCCGCCGCCTGCAACCAGCTCCTTCCTTGCCTGGGAAAAAGCACCAGTGGGCCCCCAGGGCTCCATCCCTGTCTCCACGCTGCAGTCACCTCACAGGGCCAACCCCCTCCACTGGAGCACCTGCCAGAGCCACACTGATTTCAGGGCGCTTGAGCCCCACTCTGTACCAGGTGGGTGCAGGGAAGCATCCAGAGTGTTCCTTTTATGAGCCCACAAGTGTTGGCTTTCCATGGCTGGCCCACATGGCTGCACTGCTCTCTTTGATTTTGTCCCCATCATAACAGAATAAAGCAGCACATTTCATGTTGGGAACTCTAGACCTGGAGCAGAGAAGGTAGAGGATATTGCATCTTTGCAATTACATTCTCATTTTTCCCAACTGGTGAGAAATCCCTCCATCATCCTTTGCTTTTTCCCTGCTTCAATAACGTCTGAAAAACTTTGGTAATTTTTTGTGCATATGTGCTTAGTGCAGGTATGAGTCGGGACTCACATTTCCACCTTCTCTTTCCTTTTTGTGCAGTGAAGAGCACGCAGTCCACCCTCTGGATCCAACCAAACAGCCCACAGAGCCTATTCTCTGCCTCCGCCAGCCCTAAGTCTGCCCTGGCACTCTGCATTTATGAATGTTGCAGAACTCACTATATTTCATTGTTCATCAGTGCATATGGGGCTGGCATGGCAACAAAGCCCTTTCGCTTGCTTTCCATTCGCAGATTTCCGTGTTTCGTACTGGGAGTGTTTTCCTCAATGGTTTAATTTTTATTGCAGCAGGAAAATGTACCAGTGCAGCAAAACCAATCGTGGGTGCTGTCAGCTCAGAGCATCCTAAGGGCAGACAAAATCCAAACCGGGTCCTGACCTGCAGATGCAGGAGCTGGCAAAGCACAAATACTGCAATCAAAGCTCCCATAACAAATTTATTCTGCAGAAGGCAGAGGGGGCAGGATTTGGGTTTCTGGGGATGCCATGCAGCTGCTCCCTCCTCTTCAGGGCTGGGGGAAAAGGACAAAAAATGATGTGTTAAATCATGGCATTTCTGAGGTGTGAATGGTTATTCTAACTGCCTGAAATATTCAGCAATGTAGCAGTCTGTCTTTGGCATTTTATTTGTCCCCTCAGTTTGTCCTTGTCCCCTGCTTTTATCCTCCAAAGCTCCCACCTCCGTGTTCCCAGTGTTTCCTTCTGGCTTGCCCATGCCTCCGCCCTCCTCCCTCATCCTGCATCCCTGGGATCCTGCCTTACAGCGGAGGATTTCAAAGCCGCTTGTCTCTACACCAGTCCACCCAACCTTGCCCAAAATAACCATGGCACACAGAGAGGTGGTGGCTGTCACACAGAAAACAAGTTTTTTCCAGGAGCTGTGTGCACACACTTTACACAAGCTGTCCTGCCATCATCTAATATCCTGGATGGACGCATGGGGATCTATAGCAGATAGTTTGTTTAAATCCAAAATATTGATACTAGAAAATCACTTTGAATGGGTATATTCACAATAATACCCCCTTTTCTTTAATTAAGAAGATTTATCTCTTAAACAGGCATATTATTTGCTTTAAAATTTTCATTACTTCTGCAATTTTCTGCTTCTGTATGTCGTAAATCTTTTCTGGGCACGTAGCTTCCTCCATAATGATGTGTGGAAAACCTGGTGCATGTCATGTTATTTACTACTGGTTATTTGCTTCATCTGGAATACCAAGATCTGCCATCTGAGGTGGGATTTGCTTCAAGATCCTTAAAATCTTTAGTTCAGAATATAAATCAAAGAGCTGCTTAAAAAAAAAGAAGTTTAAAAAAGTTAAAACCAAGCCCTTCCAGTAGGAAGTTTCCTTGACCCAGATGGGAATTTATGACAGATGATGAAAAAGTTTTCATAGGAGACTGGCTCAGCCTGGCCAGTGGTGCCAAGTGGTACCTGAAGACATCAGGTGTTGCATGAGCCCTTGGCACTCCTGGTTGAGCACAGGGAAGTTCATGGCCATTGGTATCTTCAAACCTGTAAGGTGTCCCCACGCATCAGGAACCCCTGCTCACAGTCCAAAAGGATGTATGTGGGCCACCATCTCCGAAACACCCTATGTGATCCCTGGAGGAAAGGCAAGGCATTGCTGTGAGACCCCCAGGTTTAATGCACTCATGCCCCTCTGGCCTGCATTTTGTAAAATGGGATCCATTGATCATTGTTTTTATTCTTCATACTGGCCAATTCCTGCTACAATTATAGGTGCCAACACACCTTCCCCTCACTCCACCAGATCTCTGGGGCATCAGAACGGAAAGCAGTCAGTGCCAGACCACACACAGCCCCAGGGAAGGATGTGGGAGCTCAGGGGGTGCTGTTCCCATGGAGCTCACACAGACTGTGTCTCAGCTGACAGGGACATCGTCACCAAGTCACCTGTGGGCTCCCAGGACTCCCCAGGGACAGCAGTGCCCCAAAGGCTTTGACAACTGGTTTTATGGACTTGAGCGCTGCGTGCCCTGGCTTAGAACACCCTGGCACAGCAGCCCCACACTGCTGGTGAGTAAGGAATGCTGTTTTGGGGATGGAAACCTTGCTCTTACCAAGCTGTGAAGGCTGTCAAGCCTCCCTGTTCCCACTGGAGTTGTGAGGGGTTGTCCACCAAACTGTGTCTTTTTGGCCACATGACTGCTGGAATGCGTGGGGCTGTGTTAGGGCTGGAAGTCACAGGATTACCTCGTGTCAGGCCAAAAAAATCTGTCAATTTTTAATAGCACAGATTGCAACTTCTCCTAAAATTTGATGGAAACTTCCCAGAAACTGACATGCTTGTGCAAGGAGAACTTGCTCCTATATCCATCCAAGCTGATGGATGGATCTAGGAACAGCTTGAACACGGAAACCAAGCTGAGATGAGAGGACTGGAGCCAAACCTTGAGATGTGCAGTGTGACCTCTCCAAGCAGACAAGAGTTGTGGTGGATGTTTTTCTTGAGGTTGAAAAGAGCTGTGTTCTGGGTGCTTTTCTTGAGGTTTTTCCCAAAGCTTTGGTTGGCATTGGCCATTTACCCAGAGCAGCAGCATTGCAGAGCACATGGCAGGGAAACAAGAACATGGGAAATGTGCAATGAACTGGGCTCTGGTACACTAAGCACATGCCCATGGCATGATCTGATGCAAACATCAGACTTCTGACATGTTCAACAAAAGCCAAAGCTCGTGTCCCATCTCCTTTGGGGTTCTGCTCTGAGTGGCACAATTACACATAGGCAAGGTCTGTGGCCTGGGCTATGAATTGTCTCTGTAGCTTTGTAGCTCAGCTCAGGGTCCGTACCATGAGATTGCCCCATCTCTTCTCACTTGCCCGATGAAGAAAGATGTGTGTTGGAAATTGAACCTTCCCGAAGCCTGGTTTAGACAATTTGGAAAATACTAAGGGATAATCACACTGACTAAAGGAGAATTGGGCTTACTTTAAAACATTTCTTGTGAAAAACACTGATTCCTTCCTCATGCATTTTTGCATGAACTCCTAAAGCTCCATCAGCTTCCCAAAGTGAGAATTTTACTTCAGCTGTCCTTGAGAAACTTCATATGCCAGCAGCCAAGTGGTGGTGCACAGAGCATGGCTCTTGCTGTGGCAGATGGAATTCAATTACTTAATTAATGTGGTGTCACAACTGTGATTTTCAGGCTCCTGCTGCCTCACATCTTGAGCAGGAAGAGGGTCAGGAGCCATCAGCCTGGGTGCAGCTTCTCTACTCTGTTTGCACTTGTAGAGCAGAAAATGAAAAGCAAATCCCCAGGGCTAGAGGTTTCTCCGAGGTTGTATCTCCATAAAAAGTAGTTGGATTCCTTCTGGCTTGTAAATCCTGCTGCTAATCCTTCTATGAGAGGACAGCACCCTCCAAGGTGTGTTCAATTTGGCAGGCAGACCTGACAGATGTTAACAAAAGCTTTTTAATTACCCTTTGGGAAATACTGATGAATTATCAGGAGGAAACTCAGATGGGTAATTCTCAGAAGGTGAGGAGCAGTTCCAAAGGAGGGGGGGCAGATAAGCCTTGCTGAGTTGTTCAAAGTCAACTGGGGTTAAAAAGTGAATACCACATAGCAGAAAGAAAAAGAATTATGGCAGTGGGTCAGATCTGGTGTGTCTCCTCATCCCAAACCTCCCTCTAGCAACAACGAGTAGCAGATGTTCCAGGAAAGATGAGAAACGGGGTAAAAGTGATATCCTTGTAAGCTCTCCTGGATTTCAGCACACAGTGGTTTTGGCAAATCTCTAAGTCCCAGGGATAAATCATACATTAAGCCTTTTATAATTCTTATTTCTGTGATGCATGACTGTGAGATTTTTGTCCTGAATCCATATGAGCTCATTCAGCCACTGAACTGGCTTTTCAGAAAGACTCTGAAAAATGCCATTATTGCAATATCCTGACCTTCTCTGCAGCTTTCCACATGACTGCTGTGGAAGGGCAGCCTGCTGGGCTGTCTAAATCCAGCCAAGAAGCCTACACCAGCTACCACTCCAGAGTAACCAGCTCCAGCTTCCCAGCAGTTACATTAATGGTGGCAGGTCTGACCACAGGGGGAATGGTGTGTCTCCCTCTGTGGAGCAAGACCAAGGCCACAGCATTGGGTTGCTCAGTCCTCCAGAGCTGAAGGGGCATTAAAGTCTGCCAGGACAGCAGATTTGCAGATTTCTCTGCAGCTGGTGGGATATCCCAAGGGCTTCATCCAAAAAGGGAAGGCCTAAAAACACAGGGGAGAACATTTTGAACGTGTAGTGCAAGGGGCTCTACCCATGAGGATGGATGTGTTCAGGTGGATGGGTTTTAAAAGGGCAGAGTGGAGAGGGAAAAGCCTTTTTCTTTGACAAATTCTCCATTTCAGCTCCAGACTTTGCACAGCAGAGGACAGAGTGGGTTTGTAAGTTGTAGCCTCCAGCAGCTCCCATCCCTTTGCCCTTGGGGTGCCCTGGGGCACACACCCAGGCATCAGCCACCTCAAGGTGCTTGAGAGGCAAAGGGGCTGTGGGTCAAGGAGAGGATGTGGCCACTCCAAGGGGCAGTCCCAGGCTGTAACCCACACCGGAGACTGCCTGCTTCCACGGGCTGAGCTGGTGGTAGGAGAAAAAGGGAAAACTTGGGGCAGCCTAATCCAGCATTAAAGTCCTCACTAATTCTCTCCTTCCTGAGGACACCTGAGCCGCGGGGCTGGCGCGTGGGGGCCGGCGGCTGCCGTCCCAGTTGGCTTGAGCAGCTGCAGCCATCTGCAGCCCTTGTCCCCAGCACAGTGCAGTTTCTGCAGGATGGGGTTGGATTTCTGTTCCTCAGGAGTCACCCCAGGAGTGGGGAGAGAGGGATGCAGCTTTCTGGACAAAAGGAGAGGGAATATGTTGCATAAATAACCCTGGCACCAGGTGGGAGATGCTAAACTTCTGTGTCTCTCCAGCAGCAATGTTTGGGAGGAGGGAGAAGTGGTTGCCTGGAGCAGAGCTCTCCCCTTATCCTGGTAGTCTGAGCTGCTGGGAGCCAGGACTGTTGGAAACTCTGCAAAGGGCAGGCAGAGGGAAGGCAGGGAAGTCCTGTCCCATGGGGTAAATAGGGCAGGTCCTGCTGGAAGCAGTTCACATGCAGATTTTATCCCCAGTTGCTGCCAATGATAAGGAAAATTGCCGGGTCTGTGAAAAGGTGAGATAAGGCAGCAACCCTCTGTGAATTTGTGCGGCTTTGCAGCTTTGTGTCTTTACAATGTGGTGATGGACACACTCAGATCCAACAGTAATGGAAACTGACATGAAAAAAATCAGATTGATGAAAAACCTAAAAAGGAGAAAAGATACAAGGATAACATACTTCACATTTTCCTGTCTTCTTGGGTTGTTAGACCCACTGAGGCTGAAGCAGCTTTCAAAATGCATAAAAAATCAAAGAACCAAAGAACTAAAAATAACACCAAATTATTAACTCACACACCTGTATATTTACAAGTGGTGCTTACTTTTAAAATGAAAGGATTGGATTTTTTTTAATCCTTGCTGTATTATTTAAGTACACCATAGGCTGTGTTGAGCATACAAATCTATTACCTTCATCAGCTTTGCTTTCTACCCTGCATACTGATTTTTTTTTCTCCTTATCTTTATTTCCTGTTGCTTGGAGAATGAAATCAGTCCAAGGACCAGAGGAGTTTACTGGTTCTTCTGCGCTCCCTCAAAGCAGCTGGGCAGTGCATGAATATCCACCTAAGGGCTGTCATCAGCCCAAGGCGCAGAGGGTGAGATCCAGCCTGGAGGATGCTGGTGTAGGGCAAGGAAAGTGAGAAAGGCATGGGAGTGATTCTCACAAATTACAGCTCAACTGCATGATTTCTCAGCGCTCTCAGGGGAGGTCCCAGGCCAAGTCTTGGGCCACAGTCCCACATATGTAAAACTGGGATAATGCTTTCAAAGCTTACACGGCATTCAGGAAGGTTGTGACTATGAATGGTCATGAAAAGCTATACCACAGCAGACTTGTGGTCCTTATAAGGGCTGCTGTCTCTCACTTGAGAGAAAAGGCTTAATTCAAATCAGCTGTCCCCATTGGTATTAAAATTGTTATCACCATTCCTCTTTTGGCTCTCTTAGAGCAATTGTCCTAGAACTAAAACAGCATTTTAAAGATCTGAACTGCAGTTTGACCTCCACAGGTCAGCCAGATTCCATGAAAATAAAGGTTGGAACTTGCTTTTGATTTTCTTCTCAGAGTCCTGGCCACGACTGGGCTTGAAAATATAAACACCAGTTATCAGCATTCAAACAAAAATGACTCGGAGGAAAAACAGTGCCATTATTTGGAAGCCATGGCACAAACTGCTGGCTAACCTCCTTCAGAGCAATAAAACACAGTTTCAGTGAAGAAGTAAAATTAGTGCCTGAGTTTCCTACCCCTGACTGCTATTCCAGACTGCAGTTTAATTCAGCTGTTTGTGTGAAGATGCCCTATTGGGATAAGGCAGTGAATCTATCCAATGTTGCAGAGATGAATGCCTTTATTCTTCCTGAAATAAAAATGGTGTCACGGGATCTCTCATGCCTCCCCACAGACAGAAGCGTGATTTAAAATGCTGTCTGAGGGATCACATCACTAGCAGCACATATTACTTCCTAGCTCAGTGCTGGGGTGTTGACAGAAAGCAATAAAGTGTCCTCAGCCATGACATGCAGTGAGATGTTGTGTTCCCAAGTGCGGCTCAGCACCCAGGCACCTGTGCTGTGCCAAGGGACAACCAGGCTCTTCAGCCCCTGGACCATGATGGCAGATTTGCACCCCTTCTCTGGAGATACTTGTCTATCCAAAGCAGTATAAGCATGGCTTTGTAAAGAGCTAATGAACTTGAAAGATCCCTGCTGCAGCATTTACTCAGCTCAGCTTTTGACTGTGTAATTTATATTTCCCTGTCCACACCACTATTTTCAGACAGGGTTAGTACAAGGATTTCAAGTGTAAAGATCCTTGCTAAGCAGAAACCTCCCCATAATTTATTTCTTATTTGAACCATCCCTTGAAATGTGTTTGCTCAATGGTGTCAGCAACCCCCAGCTGACATCACTGGACATCACGGACACCCACCACACCCCTGAGGGGGGCTGGAACCTGGGCCCCTGGAAAACACATCTGGGAAACATGCCTGCCATCAGCTGGGAAAGATGCAACAGCAGGCACCACCTGCCACTTCAGGACCATCCTGACCCAGAAAGGAGCTACAACATTCCCAGGGGTCAGGTGTTTTTGCCATGGTCCCCACAGAGTTTCCCAGTGTGGGGAGAGAGGAGAAGCGTTTTGTGGTTAAGGAGAATGTAACAGTGGGAGTGTGCAGAGGAGCAAAGCTATGCTGGCCGTAGTGGGATTGCACTGAGAACAGGTCTGTGCCCAGAGGTGAGAACAGCCCACATGTGGCCCACTTGGAGCAGCACTGTGAGATGAAAAGCACTGCTCTTAGCAGTTTGTGACAGCCCAGCCTTTGGAAAGCATCCGGCCTGGGGGAATGGAGTGGGTTGTGTAACAAGGTACACTTGCAGGAGGAGTGACATTTTCACTGAAGTTGCTAAAACATTATTTTTCAGCCTGGCTTGATGTCCTGCTCCTGGCACTGCTGTGTGTTTAGGAGAGGCAGGCAACAGGCAAGCAGGGCATTGCTTTAACCAACACTTGGCCATGAGGAAATTCCCATGTGTAGCCACCACATGGAAATCTCACTGCACTGGAGTCACTACCAGGAGTAAGGCTGTCTCACCAGCACCACACAACAAGCTTGGCTTTCTTCCCTGAGGGCCCATGTCCTTTGGAATCAACTCTTTCTCTGCTCTGTATCCATTCCCAATCTCACTGTGGGAATTTGCTGTGTTGAACACCCTTTTGGGGCTAACTTTCTGGCACAGCACTTCAGGGTCAGCTCTGCTCTGTGACAGCTTGCTCAGGTCTCCTCCAGTGATGTTTTCAAGATAATAAGTGAGCTGAATAGACAAATTGTCCTGAAAAAAAAAAAACAAAATATATTATCCAGTGATTTGCTGTCTGTACAACATAGGCAAGAAGTAAATAAAATAAGTAAGTAGGCATACTTGTGAAGCCATTGATGTGAGAGGGAAGAAGCTGGGCTGATGGGGGAATGATGGCTCCACAATGGCATTTTAATGGCATTGCACTGGTTCCTCAGCAAAATCTGGTTCAATTCCTGCACTACACAAATCCCTGTGTTGGTGGGCACATCTCTGCATCACTGCTGACCATTCCTGCAAGTGAGGAAACCTGCAACAAACTGCTGGGTTTGTCTGCAGCCAGGCTAAGGGACACCTTTTGTGCCCCTGTGCAGCATCTCTTGGGCCACCAGAAGGAAAGGGCAGCTTTTCCTCCAGGTCTGGTGCTATGAACAGCTTCTGAGCCCAATCCCAGAAACAACTGAGTGTGAGGCATGCTGGCAGAGCCCGAGGTGGCAGACTCCCCTCTTGCACTCCTACCACTGCTGCTGCTGCTGAAACACAACCCTGGTTTTAAATCAGTTGCAGTGAAACAGAAGGCTTTGAGAAAACAAACTCCTTCCAAACATATCCTTAACTTCATTTCCTCCTTCTTTCTAGGCTAGGTTTCATGGGTCACTCTGTATTTTGGGGTTTTTTTCCTTCTTCTTCTAATTTTAATTCTTGTCCCACCAGGGGTTGTTCTTTCATAGGATCCCAACCACGAATTCTCAGATGGCAATGAGAGCTGAGACAGGGACTTGCCTGTCTTTCTGCTTTGTTTCTTTCCTCTTTTTTGCTCGGTTTTAAGCTGAGCTCTTAACATATCCCATATTTTATTCATTTAGGAGGATTCTTTTACACCACATGAAAAGTAGATTGTCTGTCCAGTCTGTAATCATGCTAAAAAGATTTAAATCAATAATAAATACAGGCCTTTTTCCTAAAATATTTTTTCCGCCACCATTTTTTCCAAATACCACTTCTATTGAAATGCAGCCATTTGAGCACTATCTATTTATCTATCACGTTTCCAAACCCACAGTTGGATCATCCTTATCAACAATCCCTTCTTACAAAGACAGCAAAGTTCAACACCTCAAACAGGGGTAGGATTAAGATTCACTTCCCTTTGGAGTTTCACTGGAGCAAAACGTGGCAGAACTGGCACAGTTTCTGGATCAGACCCAGAGGAGGAAGGTGAGGGATGGGCTGTGGGCTTTGTGGCTGGTTCACACAATACATGCAGACCATTCTTGACAAGATTAATGTGGTGTCTGTTACTCTAAAGCAGTGGATTAAGTTCTTTTTGCCAAAAAATTTGTTTTTAAGTGCAGTACTCCAGCCCACAGCAGCTCCACTGAAATGTCACTGGCTGGGATTACAGTTAAATCTGACAGATTTTCATCCCCTCTTCCATTTCTCCTGTTGGCAGAGAAAGGTCAGGTTTGCCTCATGCAATCCAGCCCTGAAGCACCTCTGTCTCCCTCTTGGTAAGATTTCCTCAGGACAAAGTTGGTGGGTAGAGAAACCATGCTCCCTGATATCTGTAACAGTGAGAGAAAGGTCCCAAAGCTGTAGCTCCCTTTCCCTTCCTGCCCCCAGCACAGCAGCAGCAAGCCCAGACCTTCTCCATGGCTTCCTCAGGCTTCTGCCACTCCTCCATGTGCGTGTCATATTTATTAAAACAAAAACAAAAGCAGAAAGCCACACCAGTTTTCAAGGCTTTCCCATGGCTGGGAGGCACAGAACAACAGACTCACCGAAACACAGACTTACAGTATCACAGAATCATAAATTCATCTAATGGCTTGAGTTGGAAGGGACCTTTATCATCATTTAATTCCAAACCCCCTGAAATGATCAGGGACATCTTCAGCTAGACCAGGTTTTTCAGAGTCCCATCCAACCCTGACCATGAATGTGCCAGCATTTCACCACCCTCACTGTAAAAAACCTTACATTTTCCTCACATCCAACCCCAGCCGTCGCTCCGTCGCTTTGCACCCATCACCCGCTGCGCTGCTAACTCGGTGCCCCCGTCCCTCCGGCGTACCCGGCGCCACGCAGCCCGCGGCGCTGTCCCTGTCCCTGTCCCGCTGGGTGCCGCTGGGTGCCGCTCTCGCCCCGCCGAACCCGCCCAGCCCCGGGCGGCAGCTGCCGGGACCCCGGGCCCCGCCGCCCTCCGCCGCCAGCCCCGCCGCCTTGGGAGCCCTCGGACCCGCTGCCCTCGGCCCCGCCGCCTTGGGAGCCCTCGGCCCAGTTCCCCTCAGCCCCGCTCCCCTCGTCCCCGTTCCCCTCAGCCCCGCTCCCCTCTGCCCCGCTCCCCTCGGCCCTACCGCCTTGGGAGCCCTCAGCCCAGTTCCCCTTGCCCGCTCCCCGAGGCCCTGCTCCCCCGAGGCCCTGCTCCCCCGAGGCCCCGCACCCCGAGGCCCCGTTGCCCCGAGGCCCCGCTCCCCGAGGCCCCGCACCCCGAGGCCCCGCTCCCCCGAGGCCCCGCTGCCCGAGGCCCGGAGCGCCCAGGGAGTCCGGACGCGCCCCGGCGGGAGCGGCGCAGCCCGGCAGCATCGCCGGGACCGCGCCGCGTGCCCGCTGTTCCTGCCTCCGGAGCGAGCCCGATCTCCCCGCAATCGCCTGTTCCGTGGCGGGGACCGCGATCTGCCAGTCCCACCGCCGGGGGAACAGACGGGGGGCTCTACCCAAGGACCCGCAGCCAGGATCCCGTTCTCCCATCGTTTCCCATCGGGAGCGCCGGCTGCGGCACGTGCCGGAGCTCCGTCAGGGCTGCGCGCAGGGCAAGGCTGGAGACCCCCGAACAAAGTTTTATGATAGCGCCCAGGCGCTTCACTCCCGCCACACTCAGCGGGAGTCCGACACTCAAACAACTTCGGGGATCGGAGTGTTAGAAGGCGAAAGATAAGGAAGTAGGCTAACGTGGATTTTGGAGCTTTTTCTTTGGCAACTACATTTTATGGCACGTATTCATAAAGTGAGTTCAGTTTGTCCCTCTGGTAACACAAGCTATTGCATATTTTGGTGGGTTTTTATTGAACAGATTGAACTTTTAGATGGAAAACACTGACTTGTGTAGTATGAGGATAATACTCTAAATGAACATCATTTTAGTAGTGGATGTTTATTTTTAAGCTGGCAAAGAGCAGATGGGCAACTATCAACAAGCACAGGATAGTGGCAAGAGCAGCTGGACAATGCATGAGCTCATTTCTATTTAAAAATACCTAATAAGGACTTCAATATCAGAAGTCATTTAAAAATGGCAGTTCTGACTACAAACATAAAACAAATTTCCCTGTGTCCATCACTGGTGAAGTTCAGCAACCAGCTTTACTTATGGACTTTTCAGTCTATTTAGAATATTTATACTGACAGTTTCCAAAGAAAAGAAGAAACAGGTCATGGGAACAACTCCGTAAACACAGACTTCAGATGTAACATCTACTGAAAAATTCATTAAGTACCTACCTATCTGTTTGACCCCAGGCCCATTAATCCCAGAGTGAAAGGTCTGACAACCAAAGAGGGTGTGGGCTTTCAGAGAGGTCTTTCTTTTTGGTCCACATGGTTTCCCCACAAAGGAAGCCCCCATCCTGCACATGCACAGCAGCAATGTCCCTGTGTGACTTTTATATCCATTGGAGATTGATGGATCTAGATATCCACTGACTTGTGGCCATTAAGCTGAGATACCTTTCTGTGAGGCTGCCAACTACACTCAGTCAGAGGAATTCCTCCTGGAAATGTGTACATTGAGGGAGTGTGGATTGTATGGGATTTTAGTTGCTATAGGATTAACCTTTACTCAGCCTGTAGGCTGGGAAGAGGATTTAAGTGATGTGCTGGAAAACGTCCCCTGGAGATACTAATCTTTTCCACTTCTTTCTTATTTCACTTTAAGCCTTCTTCAGGAAATTGCTTGTGGTTCAAAACTGAGATCTCTGATGTACCAGCAAATACATCTCCCAGGGGCCCAAATCTGCATTTCACACACAAAACCCACTTTAGTCAGCTCAGGTGTCTGTCAAAGTACCAGTGTGTCAACCAAGGCAAAGAGAAGATGCAGAGAATGGAGAAACATGCTCCTGGAGCCATGGCATGCTGAAGAGCCCATCTTCAGAACTCAGCACGAGCTCTGAAAAGCAGGATAATGCACGACAGAAACTGTTTGAACAGCCAAGGAAAAACAGTGATTTACCTGAATGAAAAATTGTTGAAGGTTAGGTATGTCTTTTCTTGAGCAAAGTCTGCAAAGGTTGGGTATGACTTGGTATTGTTTGGATGGATTGAATTTCTAAAGGCTGAGCTCCCAATATAGTCCAAATACAGCCTGAGTGGGAGTTTGGCCATTTATCACCCTGGGAATATCAATCAGACCATGGACTATGCCCAAACTGCACGTTCTTGCAGGGTAATCATGAACATGAAAAAGGCTTACGTGCTTCCAAACTGAGCAGCCAAAGATTTAGTATCCCAAATCCTGCAGCAAGCTGTGAAGATTTCAGTTGTTTCCAAAACATATCATTAGGCCCTTTCATGATTTTTGGTAGTCAGAATCTTCCCAAATATCTCTGAGCATTTTCATTACTTCGTAAATTTTCCCCAAATAGTTTAGACAAATTATTTTCAGCAGATGGCTTGTTATGAATAGCTTGTGAATTTTTCACTTTGACATCTGTACTGTGTTTACTGGGTGGTTTAATCAGTTCCTGGGCTGAATGACTGAAATGTTTGCAAGGGAGGAAAAATGAGCACAGGATACTAAATAAGAAACAGTGCATTTCAAGGACAAACATATTCAGCTGACTGTTTTCACAAACACTTTCAGAGATTTCCAGCAATCACTGGCTACCCTGTGGATCCTGAGTGCTGTTATATGTCTATGCCTGCAAGCCAAACTCATCTCACAGCCCAAAGGGTAATTGTGAGCTTCTTCTCCATTTTGAGCAGCCATGTTATTTGGTCAGAACCCACCAGCAGAATTTTTGCTCCAAAGTAGTTGTATTTTAACCACTGCCCAATCCTGACTGTCTCAACTCTGCTGTGGAGGCAGTCTAACACTGTTAGGCAGAGTTGCATGTCCAAACTATGCTTATCTCCTTGCTTTGTCTTCCTCAAAATAACACTGGAAGATAAGGCATGCTCTTTCTTTGATCACTAACCTCCAACTGGTGAACGTTGACCACAAAGGATAAGTATGCATTGAACAGAAGTCCTAATGATCAGCACGTGGTTAAGGTTTCAAGGAATGGGAAAATTAAAACAAAAAGAAAAAAAAAAAAAAAAAAAGAAAAAAAACCCCAAACCAACAAACAAACAAACAAACAAACAAAAAAAAAACAAAAAAAAAACATGAGGGAGACTGAAAAGGAGGGAGAAATAAGGCCAATATAAAAAATTTCAAATATCTTCAACAGAGCAATACCATAAACAAACATACATTTCTGATGAGAATTAGCACACTCTTGCTTCCTAGTGTACCTAAAGATAGTTTAATCTATAAGAAAATTGCAGTCATGGGGAGCAAACTACCAGGATAAGGATTGTCTCTGTTGCAGGTTTTATGGCACATGGTATAAAGGG
The DNA here is from genome assembly GCA_039654755.1 of Calcarius lapponicus. Taxonomy (NCBI): domain Eukaryota; kingdom Metazoa; phylum Chordata; class Aves; order Passeriformes; family Fringillidae; genus Calcarius; species Calcarius lapponicus. The sequence goes on along the minus strand of CM077464.1, from coordinate 43,897,792 downwards.
GTTCCAGCACGGCCATCATGCAAATATTAAACAAAAATAGCACTGGGAGGAGTGGCAGGAGGTTGTGAGACTGCGGCAGCAGTGGCAAAGCCATCTGCAGCAGCGCAGGCTCCAGGCTCCAGCCGTGCCTTTTCTCACACCAGATGCTGCTGCACCCACCACCTCGGCTCAGCCCCGAGTCCCCGGCATGTCTGGCATGCAAAGGCTGGCCTCAGGTTTCCTGAAAGGCTTGTGATTTTCTGCCCTGAGTTGCCATCCAAATGGTAAGTAATAAACACTTTAATAATTCATGACCAGTCAGTAATATCTTAAATAATTTAACAAAAAATTTGTCATCTTTCCTTGTGATAGAAGATGCTGGCTGGAAAAAGGCTGAGCAAGGTTTTGTGTCCACCTCAGCCCTCCCCAGGAGTGAGCTTTGCCCCTGCCTGAGCTCAACCAGGTGGGTTGAGCTCAGGCAGGGGCAAAGTTGCAGCCTTCAGGGGACCAACAGGAGCCTACCCTGACTTTAGGGAGGGGTGAGCACCGACTAGCTGGTCAGAGGAACAGGAGGAGCCACACACCCTCTCCTGTAGTGGTTGTCCATACTCAGAGTTGAGTAGGAGCTGCTTTCCTACCCACTGCCCTTGGTGCTGAGACACCCAATTTCCATATCATGTATCCCTGCTTTCTTCCAGTTAAGGATCCAGCTTCTCTGCACTACAGTGCAGACCCTGGAAGTGGCAGCTCCTGCTGTGTCACCCGGGCTATTAAAGGATCACAGCAGGCCTAAGGCAGCTGGGGAGGCAAATGGCCCTTCATTCCCACACCGTTTAATCAGCAAGTCCCAACAAGGAGGATGTTATCTTCCAAAAGCATGGAGAAGACCTTGGAGCTGTGCTTAGTCCAGAGAACCACTTCAGAAGATAAAACCCCAAGAGAAATAAAAGACAAAATACACTTAAGTCAAAACCAGTAGTTTTACCTGTTTCGACTGCAGCACACACTGCAGCACAACCTTGGCATCAGGCTGAACAGAAGTAGCATCCAGCAAAGCAAGCCAAGGTCTCCAGGTGCTTGAAATTATACAAGTGCTTAAGAATGTAATTGAGAAAAGCACATAAGGAGCACAAGTGGTGTCAGCCTGAGCATAATGAATATATAATAAATTATACAGAAGCATTCTTTTTTATTATGTTTCAAAAGTTGCAATCAGTTTGCAAGCAGTTCCAATCCTGATAATGGATGCCATCCTCTGCATACAGGCTTTATTGGAAAAGATGTTGCATTGACTTCATGGAAGTTATGCTGGCAGAAAATGTAGTTCCCTGAAAATTAGCTGTTGCCCAAAAGCTAGAGCATTTGCTGTGTCTAAGTATATATTTTCATTTAAGAATAGCAGGCCAACCCACTGTTAAAAGTGTTTAAGACAACCCCAGCTTTGCAGTGAGCATCCAGCTAGAGCAAACAGACAGCCAACCCAGTGGAGCACTGGGAGAAGGATGGCAAGAGGAGCAGGACAGAGCATCAAAAGGCAGCACTGCCCAAAAACCACACCAGAAGGAAGTGTAGCCCATTCATGCCATCCATGAGGGTGAGAGCTCAGACATTTTGCAGAGCTTGCTCACAGGAAACGGTCCAGCTGAAAAAGGCAGGGGAATGTCTAGTAGCACCCTTCTTACCCTGAAAACACATCTGCAGGTAAATGGCATGGCACATTTTCAAAAGCACCAAACCAAGGCTTAAGAGCTTTACCCATCCCCAAACAAGTGTAAAGTTCTAAGCATTAAATCACTTAAAAAATTCCCTCTGGGAATTAAAAGTCACTTTTGTGACTCGTGACATGAGACTGCCGTTTCTGAACTTTTTTAATGGCAACTCCAGGATAAGGGAGAGCAGAGGGAGACAAGCCTTTCCTTGCATGGGAGGGTTCTTGTCCACTGTAGGGAGTTCCCTCTCCAAGAGATGATTCTGCCCTGACCCAGCTGATCCTGGAGATCCAATGGCTCCCAAAAACAACCCCAGCCCAGCAGGAAACAGCTGTGGATGGCAGGCAGCTAATCTGAAGCAGTCCTGGGGATTTCTTTGAACCAAAGGACTCGGACTTTACCCTATAATGCCTTTTCCATAATGAATGACATGTAAATTATCTCTCATAGCGGGTATTTGTGTGTCAGCACTGGCATTTGCCAACAAAGAGAGCTTCTTTGGGAATTTCTAAATGACCTCACAAATGTATGTCCTTACTTACTGTGTCTGCTTGCCCACAAAAAATAACGCAGCACTAATTAACTCCTCGGAAGTTCTCTCCTAGCTCTCAGTTCCCTGCTATTTCTTCTTTGATAGATTTTATTGTGCTCAGGGGAATCCCAAGGTGTGTTCCAAAAGTCACACCCATTTGATGACTCCGATAGTTTTTGACTTCTTTTTGAAGCAATCTTTCCTTTGCCTTACAGGTTTTCCTCCTCAATAACCCCAGAACCCTTTTCGAAAATATACAAGCTGACACAGTTGGTGGATGTCAGGAAAACTGTCAGTTACTGAACGGGCAGAAATCAGCCTTCAGGGAGATGCAATACATTATTCATCATCCTCCTGAGATCATCTAGAGGTCAGGTTATTTTGGCCCCAAGGTGGCTAAGATATGCACTCACTCTGTGGGCTGGCCATGCTCCCTGTACCTGAAAGCCTGTGGCATTACGCAAGGCACTTGCATCAGAAACCTGAAAAGCAGAGAGGGCTTCATAGCTCTGCAGATCTCTGCTGGCAGGATCAGATAGCTCTTCAACTGGCTTTTGGAGACACCCTCAGGTCTGAAAGAGTCAGCACTTCAGGCTTTGCACAAAGGTAAAAGCTTTGCTGTTTTGCCAGTGGGGAACTACAGTTTTAGCAGTTTTCCACATAATTTTGGGATCTGCACAATCAGAGAATAAAAGTTCAAAACTTCATCCTAAAAGACAAATTTATGCTTTCTGTTCAGAGCAGCTACCTGCTAGGGCCAGCGTGGCGGGGTGCCCAAGGGCAATCAAGGCAGTGTAGATGCTGCCTCAGCCCTCAGCTCCTGCAGTCAGGCACCCTAAGATGCCCAGTTTCCTAGCTCTGTTCTGGAAGTTTTGATTTGACAGTCATAGAGCCAATCCTCCCTATGTCATGCCTTTGGTCAATATTCAAAGTATCTTTGGGAGCTGTTTAATATTAGGGGAAGTTTGAAACATTTCTCTCTTGAGAAACAAAATATAATTAGCCAGTTAGGTGAAAGCTTTTATGGTGCTGTATATAGCTACATCAAGGAAAGATATAAAATCAATTTTAAAAATAGAGTTTTTTCATGTCTGGGATTTAAAAGAAAATGAGTGAAAAGTGATCCAGCATTACCAAGTAGAAATACTGTTTGCATCCAGGAAATACAAAGAATTCCCTCATACCTCCAGAAAAGACACAGTATTCCCCAACATCTCTGATACTGCCTTTGTCTTCACTGTTGAAATAGCCACATCAGAAAGGTTTGAACTGGACCATATTCTCATATCCAAATTTGTGCCTCTCATTCAACTTTGCAATATACATGCAACTGAAAAGATAAACAAATACAAGCAGAAATGGAAACACTTCAGAGGACTAACTGTAGTTCTTCAAGGCGAAGAACTCAATATAGTGAGTTTTTCAATTGTTTGAAAATAGACTGTAACACCATGGAGTATTTATTGGTCAAAAGTTCTACAATTTTAATTGCAGTTATTAACTTTGACTGTCCTGTGTTGTCCCCCACAAGGAGACAACAGAGGGCTGTGTTTTCCAGGCTGCACAATGCTCACTGAGTGTGGTGGCTTCTGCAGCAGCTCTCACTCTGCACAGAGATCTTCACTTGCTGCTTTTATCATACTTGAAGGCTGCTTTGTATATCCATCAGCTTCAGCCAGGTCTGTGTTTGATCTGCAGATCGATGCTCAATGTGAGATCTGCCTTAAAAAAAAAAAAAAAAAAAAAAAAAAAAAAAAAAACAAGGCAGAAAGGAGAATCTGGGGAAGGACCAGATGGTCAGACTCAATTCAGTGTCTGGGAAAATTATGAAAGTAAGTCCTGAGGGACTCTATGTCCACCTCATGCAGGATAAGAGAGTGACTATGAATAGCCAGCATGGGTTCTCCAAGGGTAGAGTGTGCCTGACCAGCCTGCCTGCCCTGCTGATGGAATATGGGCCTTGATCTGCAGGGATGAGGAGGGCAGTGGATGCCTCTTCCCTTGGCTTTAGTAAGCTTTCCACCATGGTCTCCCACAGCATCCTTGTAGCCAAACTAAGGTGATATGGGCTGCATGGATGGACTAGAAAGCAGGTGAAAAACTGTCTGGATGCTTAGGTTCTGGAGGGAGTGGTCACAGATTCAGAGTCCATCAGGCAGTCCATAAGTGAGATTTGGGGTCAATACTGAAGCTATAATTGGTTTACACCAATGTCACACACAGCCTGCACACCTCTTCAACAAGGTGAGAGACAGTGTCAAAACAGGAGGAGGTCAATACCCTGGAGAGCAGGGCTGCTGTTCAGGACCTGAACAAGATGGAGAAATGGGGCAATGGGCACCTCATGAAGTTCAGCCCAGGCAGATGGAAAGTCCTGCACCTCATCTAGAGTAACTCCCTGCATTAGTGGGGACCTACTGGGGAGCAGCTCTGCAGAAAAGGACCTGAGGGTCCCTGTGAGCAATGGCCTGAATGTGGGACAGCAGAGTGAAGGCTAATTCCAGACTGGGTTTGCTCAGCAAGTGCATAACCAGCAGGTGAAGGAAAGTGATCCTTTCCTTGTTTTCAGCAGCAGTGAAATTGCATCTGTGCTACTGTGTCCCAACTGGGCTTCCCAGTGCAGGAGAGTTATGAATATGATGAAGGAAGTGCTGGAGAGGAGCACTAAGATGGTTGGAAGACTGGGGTGTGATGTGCAAAAAAAAGCTAAGAGAACTGGGTTAATTTAGCTTGAGAAGACTGGGAGGACAAGAGACAGCAGTCAGGAATTGCAGCAAGGAAAATCCCACCTGGATGAAAGGAAAAGCCTTTGTGGGTCAGACACAGGAGCAGGAGAGGCTGGGGAACCTCCACCCCTGAAGATTTTCAAAACCACCCTGGCAGCATTTTCTGTGCCTGCTACCAATGCAAGTCACTCTCACAGGGGCTACAAGAAATAAACATCTTTACCTGACTTATTTTCAAATTCCTACCAGAAGAGTGACAAAAAGTACCATTTACTCTGCGAAGATTTGAATGTCTTTTAGGAACAGAGATGCTGTGACTGGCCCATGGGCAGTGTAAGGGCAGGAAGGTGAGTGCCTGGGGCTGCAGCAACACTCAGTCTCATCACCTTGGTATGGGACTCCATGGAATGATTGAAAAAGCTGCTATGGTCACAGTTTAGTTGGAATTTGGCCTGGAGTGAAGTCAACAAGAAAGAAAAAAGCCTTTAACATCAAAGCTTTCCTTTCAGGGTCAATTTACACCCTCAAATTGTCTGTTGTCTGAGGCAATCTAACAGCTCGCTGCTGAACAGGGAAGGTTTACTTACCTCCAAGGACCCCCGACCTCCTGGTGCTCCAGCTCCCCATCCCATCACCTCCTCTGCTCGAGCACTCCTCAGACCCTGCTGTCAGCTGCCTGGGGTGTCCACTGATGAGCAGCAAAGAGCAGGAGCTGCAGGGAAGGAGCAGGACTTGCCCCTTTCTGATGTGTTGAACTGTTAGATCGGCTCAGCCACCTCCTGTCACCTCCTGCCAAAGGGCTGGGTGGGAGGAAGAAGGAGCTGACGGAGCTGTCTGGCTGCAAAAGAAAATGCTACGGCTGGAAATGTACAAGAATAAATTTCCCTAACCTAGTACTGGCAAGGTCACTTGAACAGGCTCCTTGTGGAAGAGGTTCCCTGGGATGTAGTGGCAGGAGACAGAGCAGTGGTCCTCTCAGAGTGCCACTGGCAATGGCAGGACAAGCATTGGCTGCTCTGCTTGGTTTCTGCACAGGGGATTGCAGGGTCCATTTGCCACTTTCAGAGGGGAGGTCACTGACTCTGTCCCCTCAAATGCCCACAAGGCCAAAACAATTCCCAGGTGGATGCTTTTTCTTCATCTACCCAAGGCCAAGGAAGCAGGCTATCTCATATTGCCCGGCATAGGGTCTGGTGAGAGCAGATTACTGACTAACCACTAATTTTTACATAAAAGAAGCTAACAACATGCATGGGTCAGATTGTCTTTCTTCTTTGTGCATCACAACCTAGAAGACTGTTCCCTACCACTGCTGCAAATTGATCAGTCAAAAGTTTCCTGGCTTGGTCTCCAAATAACCTACCTTTGATTACTTCTAGCTTCATTGTATAGTCCACCATGTCTTGAGGCCATGGGACAAAAGCCAGGAGTCCTATAGTGCAACTGCTCTCTTAATTCCTTGGGTGTCTTCCCTGCTGATACATAGCAGAGATTGGCAACTAATCTATATATAGTACAGCACTGCAGCCGAGACACAATGCCTGCATTCAGCGTGCATACATGATGATGTCAGCAATGGCTCTTTAATTGCATCATGGGAAGTGAAGGGAGAAAAGAATTGGAAGAAAAAAAAAATAAGAAAGGGGGCCCCTGGCCCCTCCACTTTACATAATTTCCTTTCCTTCACCGCCAGATGGGAGCGCATGGGAATGCTGGCCCTACATCTCAGGAGCTCCCTCCCCAAAGACTGGCATCGCCACATCTGTTTCCCTGATTTCCTACTCTTCTGATCTGCTTCACCTGCCCAGCACCCCACCACCTTGGGCGAGCTTCCTGAGATGCTGCTACCACCATTTGATTTGGCTTCCTGAGGCTCGCTCCCTCCTTCCTTATTTTTACTTCTCCAGCTTGCAGTAGCATCCAAAGGCCTGTAGTTGTGAAACACGCTGGAAGGGCAGGGTCTGCATGCAGAGACCACACAAGCCCCCTGGCTGCTTTTATTTAAATAAAGGAGCATCTGTACTGCCAGGCGGTGGTTCACAGAAGGGGCACAACTCCACTGCTCTGCAGCTAGCAGAGAATGGAAGATATGCAAACTTCTCTTCCCACAGACATCCATCACCATAAATGCACGTGGGTTTTACGTGAAAGAAGAGACAGCACCCTCCCTTTAGTACAGCAAAAAGGGGAAAAGATCCTCAGAGTGACAGCGTTCCCCTTGCTAAGGCCTACAGTGTCAGGCAAATCAACAGCTTTAAAACTTCCCTATAAAGTTCCTGCTCCTGCAAACAGGACCTGTGGTATCCTCCATTTTAAGAAAGCTTTCCTTTGTCTTATCCCCCAGCCTATTTATAGCTGCTGTGGTGGAGGTATACTGGGAAGGCTCTACACCAGCAGGCACAGGGCCCTTCCGTCCTCAGTGAGGAGGCACATGCAAAGGGACATTTAATAGCCTCCAAGGAACCTGGGGCTCCTTGGGGCTCATTTTCTGGGAGGAGACTCCCACCCAAAGGGTTTAGCTGCCTTTTTTCCCAGTGGCATGCCACGGGGGCTTTGGGCTGTGATGTGACTCACCAGCTGTTTTCGTAGGTCCGCTTTTACGAAGGACTGTAGGGATGCCACTGGGGTCTCATGTAGGAGAGGAGGCAGCTGCCTTCTCCCACTGCCAGAGAGAGCTGGCCAGGCCAAGAACTTCTTCATCCTAGGCTCCCTGGTGGAGCAGTGAGGAGGGGAAATGCCTCTTCACAGGTCACTTCTTGGTCCCAGAGTCTTTGCAAAGAAGCCAAGACAGGAGACTCCAGCCAAGACAGGAGACTCCAACCTCTTACATGTCTGTGAGTACACAAAAGCCTCAACCTGTAACCTGAGCCTGGAGGAATAGCATGCTGCAAAGTAGCAGAAGCTTCCTCTGAGTCCACCTTACTACTTTCCCTACAGGAAACACAATTATAACCACAATAAATACTCACATGAACCAGAAAGTTTGATTAGCACCCTGCCTGGCTGTTTGCTTGTTCATTCGCTCTCGTAAAGAAGCACATCACCTTTGTATGCACTGTCCCTGACCAGTGTTGGTTTTAATACATAAATCCTTAAACATTTCAGCTCCAAAGTAGCTCCAAGCATGTTTCCTGCTATGGACAATGCAGAAATACCACTGCTTTTCCCTCTCAGCATTCCATTTACACCTTTGGAACTGACCTGTCTTGATCAGAGCAGGCACAGGAGAGAGCAGCACCTGAATGTGGGTCAGGATTAGTGCTGTATTTTACATGGAATCAGCTGAGGGAGCCTGCCACTGGCTGAGGTTCAGGATTTACCAGTGCTCAGAGAATTACACTGCATAGACCTGAGGGAGAAGAGATCTGCCCACACCCCCAGGGAATAATGATGAGGAGGCAGGAGGGGAGAGGCAGTGTTGGATGCAGGCAGTCCTAAGATGTACAAAGATGCAGGTGACCTTCACAACCATTCAGAGAGATGGGAGACACTATTGTCCCTCTGAACACACTGCACAAGCACTTCCCCCTTCCCAGCACAAGGTCAGGAACGGCAGTGCTGCAGCCTCTTAGGGGACACTCCCACCTCCCAGTTTGGGGGCTGGTAATGGATAGCTGAGGGTGCCAGGCTTCCCAGCTCCTGCCGCCAGATCTGGAGGGGAACAGCTGCCTGCGCCCAGAGTTTACACAGCTGTGGGGAAGCGTTAGCAGCTGACAAGCCACTCTCCCTTAAGTGTCAGCATACACCACCTCTCCCTGCTAGGGGCACTCCCCCAGCCAGTAAAAGGATCTTGCAGATGTGAACAAGAGCGAAGGCAAGGAGAACTTCTGAGTTACAGCCCAGTCAACTGTGTGGAGAGGATAAATGTGGAGTGAGGTATTGGAGCAGAAGGAGTGTCAGGAAACAGGAGGCTAATACCAAAACTTTTGCAGTTATTAGCCCATTAAGTTGGCACCTGCTTTCTACCTCCACCTGCTCAGAGCTTGCATTTCTTGACCTGCAGAGCATGTTTGCCAGGTATGTCTATTTTGCCAAGCTTTCCCAGAAAGGGAAAAGTGATCTGATGGGACATTTTGTTGCAGGTGAGTTTGAGAACCTTCAAGACTACTCCAGCATCAGTTTTCATTCCCAGTCAGTGAAGTCACTTCTTGTGATTGAGACATGGATTTATACCATTCTTAATGGTAGGCATCGCATTTGAAAGCTGTTTAGAACAGAATCAGGGTGAGAAGAACCAGACATTTGCATCTTCTGGCCTTGAGCCCATCCTTGGGGGGCAATAGTTGAGCTGTCATCATCAAAGATTAAAGCCAACACAGGTACTTAGCCTAACAAGAAATCTGATTGAACAGATGGTGAATAGGGAGAGATTTGAGAAGTCTGGAAGAGGAAACTGGCTTTAGAGATACAGTCATTGGCAGGTAAAAGTGCTAAAAGTCCTTGTGATGCTAAATCCCATTATGTGGTTAGAAATGGATGATTTTCAGCCAGAATTTCTGAAAAGATGAAGGAATTTATCAGAATGCACAGGAAAGAAAAAAAAATAAAGGTGATTTAGTTTTGTCTCAAATGCATACTGTGCAGTAGGAAAGAGAGTAAGGCCTAAGCATAAAGGTGCTCTTGGAGACATGGTAACAGAAGTGAAAAAACCCAAAAGCACATGGAAAAATGACATCTTTGCATCAGCTGCCTGCAGAGCTTAGTGCTGTAAAGCAAGACAATAGGTGCTTGCTTCTTTGTGGGAACAGAGGATTGATGCCTAAACCTGGCAGTGTCTCCGGGGTTAAAAGTAATGTCAGCTGCTGGAGTGCAAGATCCCTGCTTCCCAAAGCCAGCCCTTGAAGACTGTACAGATGCAAAGATGCACACCAACAAGATCTATAGATTTCACGTGCACAGAGGAGGCTCTCTCTGTTCCTTTCTGGATCCCATCACACCCTAACAAGCACATCTTTAAACTCAAGGTGACCCTGCTGTAGGGGAGATGGATGGGTGGAGGAGGGGGTGTCAAAAGCTTGAATTAATATGCTGAGCAAGCCAGTTTCCAATGATTTATACCATGGGGACAACACTTACTGCTTCTTTGCTCCCCAACCCTCCACCCTGCTCAAGATCCAGCATATCCTACAGGAAGCTCAGCAACACATGCAGAAAGTTGAGCTTACTACTGTACTTACTAATGGATCCAATGACAGATATATGGTTGAGCCAGAGTCAGTGTGCAGGAGCAGGCATGGCAAATTTGGAATCTGAGGCAAATTTAGAAGTTTGTGCTCACAAGAGGAAAAATGAGGGAAGGAGAAAAAAAACCCAGCACAAATCAGAGCTAAAGTGGCTGAACTTAAGTGGCACAGTTGTCCATGGAGCACAGTTGTGGTGAAAACCTAAAAAAAGATGGATATTCCTCTGAGTGTAATGAATAAGTCAATAACAGCGAGCTAAAAACCAACAACAAAACCTTCCTCTTTCATTTGTCTGGCACTATTTGACAAATGCCAAATCTCTGAAGGCTACATCAGCATCAAGATCTTGCTAAAGACTTTCTTTGTGAGTAGACCTGTTGTAAGTGATGTTTTCATACATTGATTTAGTAGATGAATTCTTGAGCAGGAGAGGCAAAGATCCAAGCAGGTTGTAATGCTGAGTCTCTTGTCTCTTTGTTAACAGATAAACAAGAAAGGGGATTCTCAGGGGCAGCAGGACAGGGAGAGTTTTAGATCTTGGTAAATAGATCTAAAGACACAGGAAAGACTGCAGAATTTGAAGCTATGAACCACTGTATTGGCTTTTAACGGCTGTGGTATAGCAATATTGGAGTTGGAATTGTTTTCTGGGTCCTTAGGTGCAAAACAGCAACAATGATTACAGGAGTTCAGACCCCTCTGTTTACCATTACCTGTGCATATTTGGGGACTTGCACCAGCTCCTCAGCTTCTCCTGCTCACAAGACCTGCTGAGCTCTGAGCTCACAATGCTGCCTTGGAGCTGAGCACAGCAGGGCAACCCACATCAGGCTGCTGGACCACTTCATGCAGGTGGCATAGGGGAGAGCTCTTTCTGTGAATGTTTGCCTCTAAAATTACAGTAAAATATCCCCAAACTCATGATTACTCTACCTGGTTCTATTTAACAAAGCTTTTAACCTCCAGACCCCTGGGTTTTCCAGCTGTATTGCTTTTGGCAAGAACACCATTCTGTTTGTCCTGTAGTGCTGCTGGCAGAAAGCAGATGCTTTCCTTCAAGAAAACGGAGCTTCCAAGTGGAAAGCACATCCTGGTATTCTAAGCAGATGCCAGAGAATGACTCAGGTGCAGTCTATTTTCCACTAAAAATTAAGGGAAAAAAGAAAAAGCATTTTTAATGCATCCTTTAGCTGCAGTGGCTGGGCAGTTAGTCAAGGACAGACGAATGTTGCCAAATAGAGATTTTTCAACTAGGTAGAAGCTGGCCCAGGTCATCAGAGCTATTTCAATTCTTGTTAAGTGTCTCTGAAGATCTGACCATTCATGCCTAGGTTTCAGCATTGTTAGGATGTTTTAATGGTTAATGTTTTAACATAGTTCTGACATGATCATGACACAGTTATGATTTCAACACAGTTTAAAAGATGGGCTTGCCTTTAGTACAAACCACATCATTTCAAATTCAGACCAGCAACCGTGTATGAATGGAGGACAAAAGAAAGATGAGAGAAATGGGTTGAAAAAGACTGGAAAAAGGGGGATAAAATGTGAGAAACCTCAGCAGAGTGACACAAAGGAGAGCTAGCAGAAGGCAGAGAAATATCTCAGATGCTCACGTAAGCAGGGAGATTTCATTTATTTGGCACAGAGGGACAATAGCCCTGCTAACCAGGATAGCTATTGTTCTTTTGTTTTTAACAAACAAAAAGGGAAAATGCGAAGCACTAGCTTCCCAGGGAAAAATCATAAAAATAAGTTCTCATCCTGCTGTCCAACAAGGAACGAGAAGCCTCCCGCACTTCACCTATCGCCCCCACGCTGTTACTCACTCACGGTGTTTGTCGGCTTAGAAAACAAATGAAATATATTGAGGCCTCACTCTGAGGAGAGCTGAGGGCGTTGTTATAGCAGAACAACTTAATTGAATCGAAAACCACTGAGTCAATGCATTAAGCAGAAAAATGCACGGCGCTGTCTGCTGTGTCGTTGAGCGCACAAGTGCTCCAGCAGCCAATGCTTCAGGAGGATTGTAATGCTGGTGTGTTCCCTGTAGCTTTATTTCAGCATTTTTTATAGTGAAGACAGAAAACCATCCATAATTGGAGGAAGCCTCAAAATGTTGCATTCCTTCAGTGGTGGAAGTGGAGAGAGAAGAAGAGGAGGACTTAGATTCAGCAAGACAGAGGTGCTCCAATACGAGGGTGACAGCTGGAGAATAAGGACCCTCTGTTCAGGGACAGTGAATTGCTTATAGCCTTTTACAAGCTCAGGGAGGGTGTAAGATGTAAACGAGCTTCGGGAGCCTTGGCACAAACACAGAGGATCCTGTCAGCAAAAAGGACCTTCCACAGCACATAGGTAGCGTCGTGAGCCCACTAAGGACCATTTGAAGCATCGATGTGCAGAATTGCCCCCTTCAGCCGGCTTGCTGGAAAGCAAACAGCTGTCACTGAGGGAGGCAGGAGTGTCAGATATGCCTGGAGACACGCATCTGGGAATTTATGCCCAATTAAAATATTTCTGAACACAAAAGATGACAGTTTCCATTGAGGGAGCTGGTGCAAAGCGTTATCTGGGAAACCCAAACAGATCAACCGTGAGCTTGTTGTTCAGGGAATTCCCGCTCTTCACAACTGACTTCATCAGGGAAAGGACAAGCTCTGCAGCATCATAACTCTCTGCAGCAACCACAGGACAAATAAACAGAGCTGAGGCAAGGCTCAATGATTTTTTTAACCTCTGGATAGTCAAAGCTGTGGTTGATTTCACCTGCATGCTCAAATGTGAGCATATGGATATGTAATATAAAGAATACAGCCCCAGAGCCAAATCCTTTATTGATACATAAGGCAAGTTCTCAGCAGAATATACTACTGAGGGGCATACTAAATATTCATGCTTGTTTACAACTTAATGCACCTGTCTCGCCCCATGGACTTCATCAACAGTTCCCATTGCTTGGTCTTGCATAAGGGTGTTAGCACCCCAGAGTTTCTCAGTTCTCTGAAGGGCTTTTTGAGATACGGCTTGAGCTGTGTTTAGTACCTGCCAGCAGAAGACAAAAGGCATTTTTAAGCAGACAATTTAAGTTAGTGTTATTTGTGCGTCTAAGGCCTAAATAGCATTAGTTGTTTGTACATCTAAGGGCTAAACAAAGGAGAAACATAACTGAATATATTTTAATAACCAGTTTTCCTGTTCTGTGACGGTTCTGAGAATTTATTATCATTACTGAACAATAATTAGTTTTGAGTTTATTTTGGTTATTTACAGATGCTTCCATTCACTAATCTGTATATTTTCCCATTTTTATCACTTTTCCTTTTTCTTCGACTCTTCAATCTCTAAGGCAGTTCCACGTTTTAAAATTTCTCAGATCTCCAGTTTCCTTGTTAAGGGTGCAATGCCATGCATCCTCTCTTGCTACCGCAAGCCCCGCTAACCAAGAGGGTGGCCACTCGGTCGTGCTGCAGAGCCGAAACTTTCCACCCACACGTTGCTGGTGGCGGGCCATTTAATTAAAACCAAAATAATTGTTGCGGATTTTTAAGTACGGTCTCCCAGCACCGCAAATGGCATCCCAGCTAATTTTCGCTAACTTCATCGCGTCACTTTGAAGGAGAGGAAGCGCCTGCCCCTGCCAACAAGCAAACCCCCCCAGGCTCGTCCGCCCGGGCACGGCAGACCCGGCGGCAACCGCAAGAGCGCGGAGAGGACCCCGTCACCCCTAGACTGGGCGTCAGAAAACAATTACTCGAGAGACTTAATGTTTAAAGCTGCATTAACGCCTCGATGCTTTCAAAGAACGGCCCCGAAGCCCCGCTCGCATCCCAAACCCAAAAAGGGCGCGAGGGTCTGGCGGACCGCCCGAGCGGCGGCGCGTCAGACCCGCGGTGGTCGGGGGGTCCCCGGCGCTGGAACCGGCGGTGTTAAAAGATGGGGGGTGGGCCAAGGGGGCTGGATGCGGGCGGATGGGGGCAGGTCGGGCCGGAGGAGGGCGAATGTTTCCTGCCCGCCGCCGCCGCCCCCCGGCCGCCCCCCGCAGCCGGGCGGAAGTCAGCCCGCGCCGTCGGAGCTTAAAAGGCTCCCGCACGCCGCGCCGCCCCAGTGCCGGCGGCCGCAGCGGGGCCGGAGCCAGCGCCGCCGCCAGCCCCGCGCCCCCCCGGGGCTGCCCTCCGCACCCCGCCCGGCGGGGAAGGCGCCCGGCGCGATGGCTCTCCCCGGATCCCACGCCGCCCGGGACGGTGCTGCCGCATCAGTGAGTAATTCCTGCTAATTTACCCCCCGGGGCCGGTGGGCTCCGGCTCGGCAGATCGCGGGGGAGGCGGGCGTTTTGGTTTTCGCTGCTTTCCTCCCGCCGTCCCCCCTCTCCTCTCGCCTCTTCTTCGGGTTTTATATTATTTTTGTTTTCTCAATAAAACACCACGCGAAGAGGCGAGATGACAAAGGAAATGTGATCCTAGGCGCTGCAGGGGCTCAGAGCGAGAGAGAACCGGAGAGGAGGAGGAGGGGGCGAGCGTAGCGCTCTCGGATAGCATTGCACAGCGGCTCCAATTTGTGCGAGCGAATATAATACACCCCCCATGAATAATTCAGGGCGGCCGGCGGGGACCTGCCGCTGCTCCTCTGCCCGGCCGCCGCAGCTTGTGCGAGCCGCGCCGAGCCCGCGGCGCTGACCGGCCGGCAGCAGCCGCCCGAGCCGCCGGGTACCGCGTGTGCGGGGCTGCTGCGGACTCGGCGCTGCCCTCCGCGGGAAGCCCCGCGTAAAGGAAGGCGTCCGGCGGGAGCCGGGACTCGGAGAGGCGAGAGAGGGGACTGCCCTTCTCGGCCGTCCTCGGAGGCCTTTTATTCTTCCCATCTCCTCCTCCGCGTCCCGCCAGCGTGAGTCTCTGCCGGTGGGGTGGGCACCAACGCCGCCCTCCATCCCCACCCCCCAGTCATGCGGTGGTGGAGCAGGCGTCGGCGAGGGAAGACTGGAGCCGGAGAAGTCTGCCTGGCCACTGTGTTTCAGTGCCTCTCTCTCTCCTAGAGCTGCTCTGGATTGCAAAAGTGGAGGGGGGAACTGAAACGAAATTTCCCCTTCCCCCCCGACAAGCACAGGTTTAAAGGAAAAGAGGAAAAAAACCCAACGCCCCAAGAAGAAAGAGCGAAACTTGAGTTAAGCCCCTGCTGCCCCCCGCCCGCCCGGCCGAGAGGGACTTGCACTGCCGCCCCGACCCGGTTCTGCGGCCGTGGGAACCAGAGCCGAGCCCCGGCGGACAGAGTTCGGTCCCCGCTGGATGCGGCGGGGATCGGGCGGTCGGCGCCCATGCACTTTCCGTTGAGGAAGAGGACAAGTAACCAAACCACGTTGTCAAACTGCTGACCCGAGGGGGAGATGAGAAGACTGTGTGAGGTATTGACCGATCGGGGAATCGATACAATTTGTCTAATGCAACGGGGGATCGGGGGTATAAGTACATGAGAGGGACGAGAGGATCCATTTACTGAGGGAGAACGGGACAGCTACACCTTGATTCCAAAAATACTCCCCCCTCCCCGCAGCAGCCAGCCCGGCAGCAGCGAGGTACGAGAGGACCCAGCTCCCTGCAGACCGCCGGATCGATGACACCGTATTTGCAAAACCGGC
Organism: Calcarius lapponicus; assembly: GCA_039654755.1. Taxonomy (NCBI): domain Eukaryota; kingdom Metazoa; phylum Chordata; class Aves; order Passeriformes; family Fringillidae; genus Calcarius; species Calcarius lapponicus. Next base: position 43,882,034 of record CM077464.1, on the reverse strand, counting down.
CCATCGATCCCACTTGGCAAAACGACTGATCGATGCCAGCTTGCTCGTAAGCTGCTTGCAGAACTACCTTCTCCCCGCGCCTCTGCTTTTCCGCCCACGCTTTTTTTTTTTTTTTTTTTTTTTTTTTTTTTTTTTTTTGAGAGAGAGAGGAGAGACAACGTTTTTTGCCCCCCATCGGGGAGTCAGGCCCATCGCAAATGGCTTCGTTTCCCGAGTCCGACTTCCAGATCTGCCCGCTGTGCAAGGAGATGTGCGGCTCGCCGGCTCCCCTCTCGTCCAACTCCTCCACCTCCTCGTCCTCCTCGCAGACCTCCAGTTCCTCCGGGGGCGGCGGCGGCTCCTCCTGCGGGGCCCGCCGCGGCGGCTCCACGTCCTGCCCTGCCTGCACGCCTTCTGGCCGCCAGTGCCTGGAGGCGCAGCGGCACCCCGGCGCGGGGGACGCGCTCAAGCTGCGCTGCCCCAATCTGCGACCAGAAGGTGGTGATCTCGGAGCCCTCGGGCATGGACGCGCTGCCCTCCTCCAACTTCCTCCTCAGCAAACCTGCTGGACGTCGTCGTCGTGGCGGCCGCCGCCGACGAGCAGAAGAACGGCCGCGCCGCCGGGACCCGGCCCCGCCGCGGGGTCGGGCGGGGGCGGCGGCGGCAACAACCGGCACCACGGCCGCCCGCCGCCGGGGCCGCCCCGCGCCGCCGGCTCCTCGCCCGCCGCCGCCGCCTCGGCCGCGCCCCTCCTCGACGTCGTCGTCGTCCTCCTCCTCGGGCGGCGGCGGCTCGGCGGCGCTCCCTGCTGCGGCGGCCCCCACAGCCGGCAGGGCGAGCCCCGCTGCAGCTCCTGCGACGAGGGCAACGCCGCCCAGCTCCCGCTGCCTCGACTGCCAGGAGCACCTGTGCGACAACTGCGTGCGGGCGCACCAGCGCGTCCGCCTCACCAAGGACCACTTCATCGAGCGCTTCGCCGCCGGCCCCGCCGCCGCCGGCCCCCGCCGCGCCGCTCGCCCTCAGCCCGCCCTACCCCGCCTCGCCATACAACATCCTCTCTGTCTTCCCCGACCGGGCCAGCTACTGCCAGCACCACGACGACGAGGTGAGCGCACGGAGAGAGGGGAGGGGGAGGGAAGGGGCGGCTGCGCTCCCGGCCCTGGCCGCGCCAGAGGGCCCCCGCCCGCATCGCTGGCTGCCGGGGGGCGGCGGGGCTGGGGACAGCCGGCAGCGCCGCCCCGGCATTGGCCGGTGCGGGGCGCGGAGCCGCTGACACACCGGGGGAGGGCGTGCGGAGAGGCGGCGGCGTCCCGGACAGCTCGTACCGGGCGCTGCTCCGCGCCGCCGCCCCGGAGGAGGGGGGAGGAGGCGAGCCGGGGGTCCCCCCGTGAGGTGCGGGACCTGCTGTCCCCGGAGGCGGCCGGCGGGCCCCGGTGCGCCCGTGAACGGTTTCCAGCGGGGGCACTGGGCTGCTGCGGGCGCTGTGTCCCTCAGAGCGGGCTCGCCGGCGCGTACCGAGGGGTGGCAGGGCCGTGGAGAGATGCAAAGGAAAAAGGTTTGGGGTCCCCCAGAGTCCCGATGCTAAGTTAAACTGGTTTGTGGAGTCTGCTTTGTACAGCCGTGTTCGGTGTGTAACCCACTGGAGAAAGAAAAACGAATAAGTAGGGAAGGAAGATAACTGTGTTGAGAAAAAGACACCTTTTTGATTAATTCATTATAAATAAATAAAAGACAGTGAAAAAGTTAGGAGAGATACTCACGCTTGCATATGCCAGCTCCACTGTGGAGCTGGTCAACATCTTGTCTGTTTCTGTGGTGACAAACATCTCCTGATGCAAAAACAGGAACTTGCTTTACGTGGCGTTAGTTTAAGACGCTTTGGCTTTGCAAGTTTTGATTCTTGTGACCCTAAGTATTGTTTCATAGATCTTAAAAGAGGCAGTGGCTTCTTCAAAATGTACTTAGAGAAGTGTCTTAAGTTTCACTGGGATAGTTTCTTGCTGTGATAGTTCGAAGCTTGATTTTTCGTTTGAAGCTGGAAAATGGCGATCTGCTGACTTTCTCCTTTTGCTCTGGGGGTCAGCGCAGGGGGAATTTGCTGGAATTTTCCAGTAACTGGTGTTGGAGGTAGTTTCCTCCCAGGATGAAATTGGACAGCGCAAGGGGCTTCAGGGAAAACCTACCTGAGGACAGGTGTGGTATAAGAGCTTCCTGTGGGATTTTTGCTTAACTGATAAACGAAGGCATTTAGCCCAGGGAAATGTGGTGACGCCTTTGTCTTCAGTTTTCAGGGACACTTTTTCTATCTCTTCTTATGTTAGTATAGCTATGAAATAATTCTGGAAAGGTTTGGCCTTTTGTGTTTCTTAGAAGTTGCTAGTGGCAGAGGACGGACCTTACGAATTCTGTGGGAAAAGAAAGACCTTAAAGGACATTTGGGGGGCATGAAGTGTGACTGAGGAGCAATCAAGTTTTTAACAAAAGCAAAAGCAGCCCAGAAACGTTATGGCAGCTGAACTGCTCACAGCTTTTTGTGGTATCTCAGCATCTCCCTACGAGTGGGCTTCCTAAAGCACTTGTGTAATACTGAATGCTAGACTGAAATGAGGCATGATGGTTCTTAAGACACTAGAAAAAAACCATCTTTCTGCATTCATTTTTGAGTATAACTTTGGCTTTGTGGTACAGGCTAGAAAGCTTCTGGTTTTTGTGTCTTCAGTAGGGTGAAAGTTCTTTTTGAAGTGTGTAAAATGAAACAGTTGAGGGCTTTTGGCCATAATGTAGAATATCCAGCTTCTAATGCAATGTATTCTGAATCCACTGAGTAAAAGAGTAGCTGGGATAGGAGCTCCAAGGTATTTTGTGGACTTAAAAGCTTAAATTGCAAAGGGAACAAAGGTATTCTAGCCTTGCTTAAACTGTACGGCTTTTCTAGAAGCAACTTCTGAAAAAGCTTTATTTATTTTACATAAATAATTTTACTTTCAACAGTGCACTCTGAAAAGAGTACACCACTTAAAAAGGATTGGGTTTGGGTGTTCCTGTGTCCTGTAGACCTAGAAATTGTTTTAAAACAAGTAAGTATTTTCAAGCCTTCAGCTCCTGTTGAGAAAGGCTTTTATTCTGCAAATTAATGATCTACTACTGTTCTTGATTAGTGTGTTTTGGTGGCTCCTTACTGCGGGTGTGCCTGACCAGTATTTGCAAGTATTTATTATTCACTTGAGAGGAATTGTTTGGGAGAATCTGACTGTTGGGAACAGTTTGTCCTGTGAATCTTTATCACTTTGGCTAAAAATATGGGTGAGGTGTACAACTTTTTTTTTTTTTCTGAGAAAGGGTGGCTGCAAAACTGTGAGGGTTATTGCTTGTTTAAGAATGCTATTTACAGCCTCATAAAAGGGACGATAATAGAAAGGCAGCCTTCCAGGAGAGTACTTAGTGCATCACTTAAGCACTTTGTTGGGCTAATAGTGTAAAAACAAACCTAAAATGCAAGGCAGGAATGGTAGCCTGAAACCTTAATATTAGTAGTTAAAAACTCAGGTTCTGCTCAGTATGTGAGAAAAGCTGGTGGGCAGGATATTCCCTCCGATTAATTCATGCAGGTAAGGTTTGGGCATAGGCAGATGTCATCTGCAAGCTGCTGGAAGAGTAATTCTCTTAAATGCAGAGTTCTCCTTCCCCAGGATATATTCTCCTTACCCTGTTATAAGGAGTTTGACCCCATCCCTGAGGGTTTTCTGCACAAAAGTTGCTGGCTCCGCCCTTATTTTGTGCCTCCTTGCCTAGAACATGATACTCTTGTCCTAATATTGCTGCTCATTTGTTACCTTTCATCCTGTTCCTCTCTGGTCTTTCCACCCCTCCTTCTGGGAACACTGTCCGTTCCCCATAATTTTCCCTCGTTCCACCTCCGTTTTTAGACTCCCTCGAGTGAGAAGGGAAATAGCACCGTGGGTGGTTACTTACTGGGTGTTCCAAGTCTCAAAACAAGACTACACATACACATTTGCCAGACAAGATCAGTGTAGTTGCTCATCCTCTTAATGCAGGGAAATGCAGATTTCAGCTCTTAACTGGGATGTGTCTGGCTTGTAGTACCTTTTTAGTCGAGATGGTTCTGGTCTTGGTTGAGCTGTTGACTCCTGTTGTGTGCTATGAGTACATAACAGTCTCTGAAACAGAATATTGACTGTTCCAGTAGTGGCAAATATTAGAGTGGAACCCTGAACACTGCTTTCAGGGTGGCAGGGACTGCACATACTACAGTGATGCATTAAAGAAGGTGAATAAAACTGTTGTGGGGTGGGGGGGAAGCAAAAGCCAATTCTTTGTCATAGAGCTTCTGTTGAAATCCAGTCTGGTGGTTTACTACTGGGAACCTCACTGTCTGATGTAAAATGCTACCATTAACGTGGCAGCAGGGGAAATTCAGATATTTCAAAGCATTCTACAAAAGCAACCATGTTGCAACCCTGATAATTTTCTTTTGTCTTGCATCTTTTACAATCAGTGCTACAGTAGCAACTAGGATGTCACTGTAAAAAATAAATAACTAGACAGGGGACTTGAAAAAGATTTGACTTTAGTCTTACCCATAATCAAATCAAATATCCTCCCTGATATGTCGGTGTGTTCTTGATTGTTTCATCTCGGACTGAAAGAGCACCTCTGTTTTTCTTTTCTTGGAAGGATGAATAGGCTGTAAACTAAACCATGATCTTAGAAAATGTTGGAACAGCTGTAGGACACTTGGCTTGTATTGATAAACTATCTGAGTTCAAGCGAGTTTGCAGAAAGTGGAAAATGCCACAAGTTGCAAGTTAAATAACTGGGGTTTCATTTATGGAAGAGCTCAGCTCCTGTGCGCTTGAATATCATTTCATGATAACAGTGGTGGATGGTCAAAACACTTCAATAGCAGACTTCTAACACTTTCTAGAGAAAGTGTGGAGTTGCCAAATTCAGTCAGCTAAATGGTGTGTGACCCTTCTAGTTCTCATATTGCTCTACAGATTCTATTTTAGAAGTGGTTCATGGACTACCAAGACTTACAAGACAGAACCCTGTAGCACCACAGCCCCCTCTGCTGCAAGAAAGGCTTTTAAAGATCTTTCTCCCGGTGCCCTTAAACACACTGTTGCTTCCTTCTCCTTGCATCATGTCTTTGGTTAGGGTCTTAACTGATCAGATTAATTTTTTAACTCTTTAAGTTTTTTGCCATATCAGTGAGTTGCAATGGTTCATGGGGCTGTTGGAGCATGCAGACAAGACTCACTAAAATCAGATTGCTATGCTGCATATATTCCTGGATTTCTTATCTTTTTAGTTAACAAATAAAATGCATTCCTTCTTACTATTTTACAGTTTGTGAAAGATGCAGTTTTTGGAGGCTTGTACATGTATAGGGGAAAGCATTCAACTGCATAGCTGTCACCTGAACTGAAAGCTACTTACCTGTACCTTGGCTAAAGTTGCTGATTGAGTTTATGTCTAAGCTGCTCTAATGTAGGGTAAAGCTGTGGTTTCACAATAGGGAGCAAGCTGTCTTAACATCTCATGGCTACTCAGAGAATAGGGGCTCTCACTTCCTCCTCTGTTCTCACCAGACTTGGCTGTGCACACTCAGGAGATGCTTCTGTGAGCCAATTTAACTCACTTAACATGACAGAAAACTTTTTTTCTCTTTTACTAGCACTGGTATAAGTTTATTTTAATTGCAGGCTGAACTGGTATGAGGGGAAAGGAGGAATGGAGTGGTTAGACAGGAATGGTAGGTTAAATGTGGTTGCTTTTGTGTAATGGCTTTCCATACTGCCAAATGCTGAGCTCTGCTCTGTGGTGCTCCCAGTGCCATCCACCCACAGGTCTCGCCAAAGTGGTTGGCTGATGCAGAGGGATTATGCCTGAGTTCCCAGTTCCAGTTCTGCATCTCTTGCTCAGGGGTTATTTGTATGAAACTGCAGTGTGTGGAACAGGCTCTTGCTGTTTCTCTTTATAATGATTAAGGTTTTTGCGACCTAACAAAGAGATTAAAAATTTTAGGAGTGTATCCAGAGGCAGTGGTTTTAAATGCTATGCTTTGTGTCACTGGTGTTATGACTGCTAGAGCTTCAGCTTTACAGGAAAAAATGTGCACATGAGCTAGAGAAATTCATACTTCCAGGGTATGTAGGAAACTGCATATAGTTCTTTGTACTCAAGCAGCCTTCATTTATCATACTTACCGTGTCTTTCTTCTGTTGGCATCAAATGCACATACAGGTGCCCATCTGAGGACAGTGCTTCAAATTAGGTTACTGACAGTTGTGTTTTCCTTTTTAACTTTTTCCTGATGAAGAATGCAGGGTAGTGAGTTTTGTTCATATATGATTTATGGAATGGCCTTTAACATCCTTAGGATGATAAAGGGTTGGAATAATCTTTTGTTTCACAATATTTTTTATTTCAAATACTGTTCAGCTATCAGGTGTTAAACCTTTGGGATTACTCTGCCTTACCTTCCCATTACATGCCTCTTCCCCATCACATCTTCACATCTTGGCTCTTCCCTGAATGCAGAAGTCTTTTGATTTAACTCCTTCTCTTTAAAGAGAATTCAAGCTTTGTGTTTTAAACAGCTTTAATACTATACTGGAGAATCTGATTCCCCCCCTTGCTGCTTTGCAGTTGATTGGTGTTAAAACCCACTCACCATTTTAGGGTAAATACAGCAAAGTTGTCAGGTTTTTCTCTGGGTGATAATATGATGTTGTTACACTAATGGCTTAATTAAACACGACTTCAGAGAATTTTCAGTGAGTAAAAATTGGAAGAAGCATAAATGCCTTGGATGTTCAGGCAACTTTCATGGACTGTTTTTACTTAGAGCCTGTCTTTGAAAACCCAAGAGTATTGCTGTGTGTTAAGGGTATTAATGCTTGCAGGCTGCAGCCTAGACCTCTGAGGCTGTAGTGACGTACTGCTGGGAGATGTGCATACAATAAGTAGGCATGAAAATAGACTACTGAATACCCCTAATTTTTTTAAATTACAGTTTTGTTAGAACTGATGCCTCATAACTGGAAGAGAAGGTCTAGCTGAATTTTTGCTTCAATTTAGTGATGAAGTCTTTCATCATGTGTAGCAGTTTTTCCTTTCAGCTAAATCTTCAGAGCATGTAAACATGCTTGCTAGACCATGCTTCCTTTAAGGAAAACTACTTAGTTCCTCTGTTTTAAAGTCAAGGAGGTATCATTCCTCTTTCAATACTGTCTTGACCCAGTCTCTTCCTAGTTTTCCTCCCATACTCCCTTCCTTCCTGCAAAGTTGTTGGTGTCTTTCCATCAGGCAAAGAAAGAATCACGATGTGTTGAGAGCACAGATCTTAAGCTGCATGAACAATGCACTGAATGCAAGACTAATGTTACCACAGATAAGATATCACAGAAGGGGTTTATTGTCTTCAGCTGTAACCCACTTTCAGTAGAGCAGTTACAAATATAGTCTTGGATTATAATTATGTAGTACATAATTTTTACTAAGGCTTTTAACCTATCATTCAAAAGTCTTTAATTAATAAGTGTAGAAATACTGGATGGGACTGGTTACTGCTTGGCAATCCAAGTATTGGTTAATGTGATGAATGGATGTCTCTCATCCCAAAATATATTAGGCATATTGACTTTGTTTCAGCTGTTCTCTTTGTGGGCTCAGCTGCAGCCCCTTCCATGGCTTGTTTTCTCCTTTCCCTGGCTGTGCTTGAAGAAAGGCTCTGTGGGTGGGATGGGTTTGGTCCTCCTAACAAATTAAGCTTGTGCATCTGAATCAAGTTACAGAAATGGAACAAAAACCATAGTATTGCTCTGATTCCTTATCTCCTTGAGTGCAAAAACTTCTTTGCTATGTAATGTCACCTCAGAAGTTATTCTATTATTCTACTTTGCTCTCCCATCTTAAAGAAGAGAAATCGTATGTGGCTAAGACAGTAGTATGTTTCTTTTCTAAAGTTCTTTTGATTCTCATCTACTTGTTTCTTCCTCTCCTATCAACCTCAACAAAATAAATTATTTTCAGTTATAGCATCCATAGCTGCTAATCTTTTTTAGCAACTAAAAATGTTGGCCAGCTTTAAATGCTCTAGCTATATAGCTTAGTATGAAAAGGAATAAAAGCCAGTACCCACAGATGAGGCTCATGAATATATGTTCTGTGTTGTTCAGGCATCTTGGATATGTGTGGAATACTGACAGAAGAATTAATTCATAGTTATGTGTTCAGTTCTAAGAAATAAGAGCACCATTCCTGTTATTTCACTTGAGTGTGTAACATGCATTGCTAAAACCCCAGATGGTGAACTTGTTGGCTAGGATGATGACTAGTTAGCAGTTTCCTTCATATGTGGTTGAAATATTTTTGAAGTGACTAAGACTTGAACTGGAAACTTCAAATGCTTATTGTTTTATGGTTCTGTATGCTTTGTGTGCTGTATGCCTCTGCAATGGTGCTGACTTGGAGAAAATGGATTACCTCCCAGCAGTAGGGAGGCGACTTGAGGCCAGCTCTAAACTTGTTGCACTGGCAATGGGTGAGAATCACTTTTCAGAGTTTGGTACTTAAAATTCTGGGGATTGTGAGGTATATCTTGAATGCTACAGACAAAACCTCAACTGAAGAAACTCGTGAATTGTCTTTAAACTCATTTCTGAAGTAGACAAATTAACCCAACCAAAGGTGACTGCTGTCACCTCAGCAGCTCAGTTTTACTCCTGTTTGTTACTACAGTATTCTCTGAAGAGCACACAAGCAGTCACCAAGGCTGCTCTTATACCACCAGGGATGTGAAAAAAGCAATGTGCTTGCCCTTTAATCTGTGTTGTGGAGGAGAAGGGTGCTTTAGTGAGCTAAAGGTAATAGCTGAACTTGTGTTGCATCATTTTCCCTCTCATGTTGGTTAGTCTCCACACATAACCAAAATATTTAAGGGTGTTCTGTGAAGTTTGCTAAACCCTGTTTTTTTTCAGTTGGTTGCTTGTATTACATGCCCCCCCCAAATATATTTTGTGGATAGCCAATGTTGTTATAAACTACTATCTACTGTAAATATTTCATTTTGCTAGGCAAGGAATCACAAATGTACAGAACTATCAAATGCTGTGTTTGGCTGGATTAAAAGACTGGCATGGACCTGAAATTCAGCAATCAAACTTCAGTGTGATTCTTGGATGGTAGTGCTGGAGCTTGTTGCTGTAACTTCCCCATGTCGTATGCGGTCTTGGGTTTTGTGAACTCTGGATGTCTAGGCACTTGCTGTCCAGAGTGGCTGGCATATGCTAAAAAACGAATGTTATACAGCCTTTTGTTCAGCTGCTCTTGGTTAACAAAAGGCAAACTATTATTTAGGGTAAAATGTCAGCTATCAAACTTCAAATCCTCCCCTTTTCCCTCCCCCTTCACTTCAGTAGTTCTTTTTACACAGCTATTCACACTGTCAGACAGTTAAGTGTACAAAATAAAAATCCCTAGCCTTAAATATTGGGTGTGAGCAAAGCTTGAAAGCTGTCTGCATTACGGATGCCCTTAAGCTTTGTAATCCAACCTAGTGCTGCATCAGGGACTAGAGAAATGCTTGCTGTCCTGTCAGGGTCGGTAGTGGGAGGCACCAGTGGAGTCAGTACCAGTTGCCTGACGAGGTTACTCTTGCTGATCTTCTGTCACCTTGAGTAATGCCATGTCAGGTGTGGAGGGTGTAAGGGAGAGCCACCAGGTAGCTCCTGGGGTCTTGCTGCTGCTGTGTCTTGCTGTGCTTTGGAAATCGGCTGTATAGTTCCAGGATGTTTTAGTAAGTGCATGTGTATGTGAGGCAGAGCAGGTCTCTCACTCTGAGGAAGAACTTTTCTCAGAGCATAGAAAGGAGCAGCATGCCTCCAAGCCTTCCTTTTTTTTTTTTTTTCCCTTTAAAAGCAGTGCTGGTAAAGGGTTAAATTCCAGCCCCCTGCAGCACACCCCGCCCCCACCGCTATATATGGTATGCCCAAAGGCACTGGAGATTTAATACATTGAAGTTGGAGCGTGAAGGGGGTCTGCAGCCTGCTAGACAAAGTCACTCAAATTTCAAGAATACTTGATCCATACAAGGATGTTACTTGAGAAAGGCATGGCTTCTCTGTTAAGAAACCGGTTGCCGAATGAGCCGGCTGAGTGTCCCAAACACAGCTTTTGTGGCTAGATGAGCAGACTGCAAACCAGATTTTCTTTAATCGATGGCTGACTGACCAGCAAGCTAGCTGAAGTTGTTGTGAGAACCGAACAGCCTCCCCTCAGAGAAATGGTTATTTATAGGGGAAAAATGAAAATTGTTGTTTCTCCCACTGAAGTGCTTGCAAGTTGTAGACACAATTGTGCAGGTAATGATACAAGAGTAATGATACAAGAGAATTCCGTTGAATTGACTGAATACTAGACTGAAATAATGGAAAGTAATTTCCTCTGGCTAGTTACTGTACAAGTACCTACAGTGTTGCGGTTATGTCGCAACAGGATGTATTTGGTGTCAACTTCTGTTAAAGGCTTTTAAATGGATGGGAAAATATTGGATGGGAAGAAAGGAGGGACAGTTTATGGAAGAAAAAAAGATAAAACCAAAATTATCATAATAAAGAAATTGGTACTGGAAAGATCAGGTAGTAGTCTGGAGTGAATTTTACCCTGAAAGAATTAACAAGCAACACTAACAAAACATTTGGGAATTGGAAAGGATGAAGTACAAAAGAATTCCTAGAACACTGAGGTCCCAGTCTTTCTAGTGCTGCTCTTGTATGTACTAAAATGGTAATGGGGGTAAGATTTAATACTCGCCTTGCTTCTTCCTCTCTTGTACTCAATACAGTTGTCATTGAGGAGGCAGATGTAATAATCCCTGCCTCCCCCAATATCATGGAAGCTTGATACGATTTGAATTAAGAATTGGATTAGAATTATATATAGTGGCTGTTGACAGAGTTCCAAAAGGTAACTACATGCCCTCCCTTAGCATGAAGGTACTGTCTTCTTTCTCTGTTCCAGACAGTGTGTATTTTAATTGACAATATTCCATGGTAGCTGCTGCACTCTTCTTGCATTACTAATTTTTTCAAGGGCTCTGAGCCTGTTGCTGGATAATTGTTTGGCCCCTGAGCTTTCTGTTGCTGAAGCATGGCTCCCTTACTTGAATTACTCTGTGTGGTGGTTGGTGGGATGTTTCTTAGGGAGGTTCATAGTGGGCAGTCCCAGCAGGCTGGGCTGAGTGTCTTGAGCTGACTTGCTGCATAGCTGGCAATTTGCTGGAGGGCTGTCCACTCCAAACTTCCAGTCATTTCTGAGATGTGCTTTTTCCATTTGTATGCACTTACCAATGCATACAAATTTGATAAACTTCCTGAGTTTTAGACAATTGTGACTTGTCAAAACAAACATGACTTTATCTTCATGCTATTGCTTTTCTGGCAAAGGTGGAATTATCCCACCTTTGCATCTTGTCAAAAGTAGTTCATTACGTATCTCTGAATCTGAACTGTTCCTCAGGAGCAGTTGTGTCAAGTCAGCCAAATTTCTTTGTCTCTTACCAAAACAAGTGGAAAGCCTCTAAGGCAATGTTCTGCTGAACCTGATGGGGCTCATGTGGGCCCCTCATTCCAAGTGGCTTATTCTTCGAATAATATTTCCAGGGAGCAGTTGTACACCTTGATGCTGTTACATATTGGTGCATGGTTAGTGCATGTCAGTATATTGTAGAAACAATAGAAATTTCTCTGTGATTTAGGAACCTAGGTCTTCTAGAGAACCACTAGAGAGATTTTTGCTGGAAGTGATGAAGCACTGCAGTTACAATTAATATAATGTGTGCAATTCATTTCCCTTTGTAGGAGGCTTTGGCATTGACTTGGGATATAGGTAAGGTCAGCATATCTTTTCAAAGACTGGAGTAGTTGGATTCTGTGGCTGGCCACTTGAGCTTGTAGTGGCATACTTGGGCTTGGCTTAGATCCAGAGGCTCTTCTTTCACTGGAACACTTCCTTGTCAGTCCTTTCATTTCTTTTCCTATGCCTGTGAGCCAGTGAAGGGAGTTCAAGCAGTACGTGATTACTGATGGTCTTTACTAGTGCTCCTATCTCTGTCTCTTGGCAATGATGCCAAAAAACTTTATACACTGTGAGAACAAATATGAGAACCATAATTTAAAAGTGCAGGTGTTAACACGCGCCTATTTTCACAAACTGCAACCAAAAAAACCAACTTGAGCCATTTTTAGGTTAATTTCATTTTCATATTTCAGTCCTTAGATGCAAGCAATTAACTTATATTATTCTTCAGAGAGTACCATAATTTCTATAGTTGTAAAAGTTATTTAGAGTGTTAAACTACTTATAGCTTTATTTTAATTGGTTTCCAATTTGCTTTTCTAGCTGCAGAAACTTTGTGAGGAGGAGTTACTCAGCTGCCTCATTTGGCCACCAGTTTCTTAGAGCGAAGTCATGCCTTTCAATCGACATCCCTGTAAATACAATTCATAGCATTTTTATTCTGTACGTGATATCACTTCTGACACCTGTTCTTGATACCAGCCTGTTCCATTCAGCAGAGAACAGGGGCTGCTAAGGAGCTTCAGCCGATGAAACTCCTCAATGGTGTGGACCAGAGATGTATTGAAGGTCCCTTTTTCTGGTCCAAACCTGTTCATCTCCTTTCCTTCCCCATCTCTGCCTTCAACTTAGAGTAGGAATTTGAACATGGATGCTTTGAATAAATTTTTGGTGAAAGCCATAGTTGTGCATTTCATTATAAAGCATTCTTGTGACGAAGCATCTCACTTTTAAAATGTCATGGTTTTTGGTAGTGCAAGTCACTGTGTTAATGTGGAACAAGTGTTCATTCCTCTCAGCTGCTCAGTAATACACTTCTGTTGCCATTCATTTGTCTTCATTATATATTGTCAGTGTATGCATGTAAACATCATTTTTATAAGGTATTTATGAGGGTTTGGCTAGCATAATAAGACCAACTTATTTTCTCCTCAATGAAAGATAAATCTTGACAGTTAATCAATCTAGGAACAATGTATTGAACCAGTACCCTGTCAGAACTGCTGTTTTGTCTTCACCAATGTTCAAGACAGCTGTTTCAGGAAAAAAAAAGCAAAGCTGTTTAGAACATATTTTAGAGTAATGGTCTACAATGTGTCCTTCCACTTAAATTTTTAAATTATCATGGGGAAGCATTGATGGTGTCCTGTCTTATATTATCTTAATATTAGTTTTTTTAATGTAAGCAACAGAAAAAAATCATGGTCTCAACTGAAAATACCATATAATGCATGAAATGTGATCTTGTCTATAGGAGAACACAATATTTTCATCAATGTGTTTGTTGTTTGAATTTTAAATTCATTTTAACACCATCCCAGGAGGAAATATAAAAGGAAACACTTTTCACCAGCTAGGGGATAGATTGTAAAAAGGAAGTGTTGCATATCAAAACAAAGACCAAAATAAAATTAAAAAAAAAACAGAATAATGATACCTCCCAGCTGAGATCACTGTATGCTATACAAATATGCTGTTAGCAGGTGAGAGACTCACTGACATGGAATGCTGTCTTGGAAATCTTGTTTTTTTTCATCCAGTTATTCCTCAGCATATGAGAACACAGCGTTACCCTCATTGCAGGATTCAGGTACATTTGTATATGGCTTGTCTGGGATGGAAATCAGATAAACTATTTGGGATAATAACCTCCCTCATTATAACTTTTATCTTAATTTTCAGGTTTTTGCAGTTTATTCCTCCCTTTGAGAACAATCTTCTCATTATTTGTAATGGTGTATGATTTTGCTCCAAAGCTTCCTGGTATGAATTTTTTTCCTTAAGATGTTATCCACCTGTGTTAGTGGTTTCAGATTTTGGGTGTAGATGGGCAGCTTTCCATTTGGCTCCCCTGGCAAAGATACTTGGACAGACAGCTGTGTAGTCCCTTGCTGAAGGAGGGAGGTAGTAAGGGGAAATAATCCAAGGTGACTGACACAGCTCCAAATCTAGGAACTTCTTTTGGATGCACATGTTCTAGTAAAGTAGCACAAGTCTCTTTGAGCAGCATGATGTGAAATTATATAAAACCCTACATTTATTATCTAGGAAAGGAAACTCCTCTTCAGAAACTCCTGTCTAGCCCAGGAAAACTGTTGCTAGTCATTCACTAGGAACAAATGGCTGTTGTTGGAAGATACTTTCCTAGATCAGTAAGAGTCAGAATATCCTGGTGTGTCTGTTGTTTTTCCCCATTTCATGTATCAGTTTTTCTCCTGGCAGGGGAGACATTCCTGCCAAATATGTATGCCATCCCTCTTGTTCTGCTACGGCTAGGTGGAAATGCTTTCAGAATGAAAGATCTTTGCAAATCAAAGTTTAAACAAACAAAAAGAAACAAAACCAGCCAAAATAAATTCTCAAAACACCCAGGTCTCATGTGGTCAAAGAAGCCACTTCTTGGAGTAAGCTGGCTTGTTTCATGTTTGATCCCATATGGAGTTACGGAGGGAAACCATTCCTCGAGTGCTTTTGTTAAATAAAGCTGTTGCCATGAATTAAGCAACGCTGCCCTGGAATGTTTCTGATCATGGTCTTGCAGAGCTTGTGACCTTTGCACTGAACATGTGAACTGAAACTTCATCTTCCAGTGTTCAATAACCATGTTAAAAATTCAGAGGTGAGGCAGTCTTGGGATTTCCTTAGGCTAGCTTAAATGCCAAGTGAAATTTAAGTACCGATTTATAGAGTTACTTTTCCTTTTTTTTTTTTTTTTTTGGTGCTAAGTCTAAGGTAAAATTTTTATTATAAATCTGAAAATTCTTTATCAATTAAAAATACCCCTATGATTGCATAGACAATGTCCTAAAATCCTTTCATTTATGGAAGCCAACTAAAGCATTAAAATATTGCCACCTTCTTGTCTAGATGCATTCAATTACTCTAATTAGAATGTTTGTAGTAGTATACTACTACTGCTTCTTAAGGCAATTGCTTTGACCAGGAGCTGGTTGTAGTGCCTGCAGAGGAATATTCAGTTTAACTGGGCTGCAGCTGAAAGGGGGGGGAGAGACACAGTTTAAAAAGTGTGCCTCTTGCAGTCCATCACTTTGATGCCACTGGACTTCCTACCCAAACAGAATGCTATTAACAATTAGTCTTTTTCCTATTTACCAGGTAGGAACACTGCCACCTCTTGGCTACTCACCATCCTGACCTTTCTGATAACTTTGTTCATTCTTGTGATGTTTTCTGGTGCAGTGTTCCTGAATAATTAGGTGGTGGTGAAAGCCTTAATACACCATATTGTAGACTTGAGATTTTGTATGGAGATCCTAATAATTGTGGATTCTACCCTGGAACAAAAAGATGGAGTATTACTTGGTCAAGTGACTTTCAACTCTGACCCATTGCAGTATACATCCCCTAAAAATGTACTAAGATGGAATTCTGCCCTCACTAGACTAGCTGACCACGCAATTTGGCAACAGTGCTGGCATCTGAAAGTAATGTCTGGCACAAAAGAGATACAGCCTTTATGCCATTAAAAGGGAATTGACAAAAGTATTTTCTACTGATCTTTATTTGGTTTTTGTCAAAGCTCTGTGTTGATCAAATGGTGAATTCTACAGCTGGGGGAAAAGGGCTGTGTTCGGTTCTGACCATGTTTCTAATATCAATTTTAGTGAAGCTGGCTTGAGAAGTAGTTTAAATTATTGCAGCTTCAGGATTCCTGATATTGTGGGTGGTTGTAATAATTAGCTGTTAATTCCAGAATGCTTCCCAGTTAGGAGGGAAGTTATGCTTCTACTCAAAACCCTTTTCTTGCTGTAAGCAGCTTTGTCTTTTTCTGTAAATGGCCAGTGTTTTGCTGGCCACATGTTTGTCTGATTGTGCAGTGAACTTAATTCTCAAGAAGATGGCCAGAAGGGCGACTTCTTCAGCCCAGTTAACGTGCCACAAACAAACTGAGCTTTGAGGAACACCCCCAATGCTGGCTTTTTCTCTAACAAGCCAGTCGAGTGAGTGCTGGGAATAACTCCTACTTAAACCTGCCCATGTGAGAGAGAAGTCTGACTCCTCTCTCTGACTTCTCTCTGAGAAGTTCCACTTCTCAGAGGACTTTTCCTGTAGAAAATTTTGGTGCAAAGCAGTGGCACCCATAGCCTAAAGGGCTGTAACACCAGCTAGTGCAATCCCCAGCTCAAGCAGCGAGTTTTTGTGGAATGTAGAAACTTGAGAGAGAGACAAGGTGCTTACAGAACATGAGAGGACTTCAGTGGTTGAGTGGGATTGTCAGGATGCTAACAACATCCTGACTCCTATATTAGCAACTGGAATTAATTTCTGGATGTGTAATTTAAACTCCATAATAGTAATAGAGGATCTGGGTTTCCAGCATCTGTTCATAAGTTGCATCTCAAAACCCCTTCTCAAAGGTGGTCTCCTTCCTACAGCCCCTGCCCCAGCCCCTTCAGGTGTGGGGGCGGGAGGTCATGGTGGGGAAGTGGCTTTGTGCTGCTGTATCCCTGTTTTATGCACATTTCAAAAATGAGGCAGGTGTAAATCCAATTTCCTGTGAATTAACTTTCAAACATAACTTCTGAGATGGGGTTTTGGAGCCTCTTGTGGGGGGAGACTTTTATAGAAGAACAAGAGTGACTGGCTTGAGAAGGAGCATAAGGAAGAGCCTGGCTTCCTCATCAGTAGGAGAGATGGAGGGCCTAGGGTGCCAGTCAGTACTTCAGTGGCTCTTATTCCACTTAAATTATTTATTAAAAAAAAAGAAAAACACGGACTCTTGTATTACTGCACTACAAACTAGAAAATAAGCTGCAGAGCTTTAAAGACCTTCTGTAGCTGTAGCAAATGAGGCTTCACTGTGCAGGCTATATGCTTCCTTCTTGCAGATGTTAGTGAAGTAACAGAAAAGGGTGAAAGTTACCATACAAACTTTTTAAGCCTTGTCTGGCTTTGTGAATCAAGGTTTAGAACTGCTGAAATGTCATTATTGTATTTAAATGACAAGTAATTTGATAGTCTAGAAGTTACTAAAATATTTTTGTTTAGGAGAAAACCTTCTATGTTGTTTTTAGTTTGGATGGCATACAGATTAAAGGTGTATTTTGCTGGTGCTGTGGCATTAATAAAAATACTACTTAGTGCCTATTTTTCAGCATCCTTATTAGTGCAGAGTCAGTCGCACTGTATAAGCAGCAGTGATGGATTTTTAAAATGGAGGCTTGCTGGAGGGAGGATTGGCAAATAAATGATGTGTCTAAAAATTACTGGAAAACAGTAATTTTCAGAAATGTTTCTCTAGTGGCAGAGTCATTAGAATAAAATGTTAACTGAATAGTTTTGACTAATTTGTGGTAAAAGTGAGCAGATAATGGAAATTTCAAGATTGCTCCCGGCTATTATGATGGCTAAGTATTTTGCATGGAAGAACAAAAACCTACCTTAAGGATTTTTTTCAGGCTTTGGACAAAGCTTAAGAGTTTTTAACATCTCAAAACATGTTTGACCTCCCCACCCTTAAGCCATTTTGACACTCTTTACCATTGCATTTCAACAGGAAAGAAAGATCCTTTTTATAGCCAAATGGCTTCCTCCTTCTCTTCTGCCTCTTTTCCCCTCCATCCCCCACCCCGGAGAGCCTTTCTAGTGCTCAGGCTTCAGCTGCTGCCTGGATACTGGCTACATCTGTCTTGTTTAGATGGTCCTAAGAAAAAACAGCACTGAATGTGACCGGAGGGCCAACAACAAGATATGTTTCTTTTCAAATTTGAAAGGAAGCCCTGCACTTGCTTCTGCCTGTTTCTCTAAACTGTTTTTAAATCAATCATGGCTCTTGCTGGTAAATGCTTTCAGTCCCCTCCCTCCCTGAAATGGTCAAAATCCAAAACATTTGAAGAAAGTCTAACAAGTTAAATATGGTGGTGTTCACAAGCCCTGTTTCCCCTCATACAGCTTCCAATTTGATGAAATAAACTCTTTATGGGCTCTTGCTTTGAGACAACCATTGGGAAAAGTTTCAAAGAGGATAGTGTGGCTCTAGGTGGAAGCTGGAGGTTTGCAAGTCCATAAATACTTACACTCATGGCAGACTGGGCTTTTGTACTTATGTTAAAAGGGATAGCATTAAAAACTGATTTTGGACCTAAGCAGTACTTGATGTTTTGTGGTGAAAAAGATGGTAACTGTCAGGGAAAGAGTAATTATGCAGAGCAGATGAAGGACTGAGTAGTTCCTATTTTTGGGGGAATCATCTGATACTTTTAGAGTGCAGGATTAGGGCTGGAACAATGACAATCTCTGCCAGTCAAGAATGGAGTTAGAAAAATGTGGGGTGGTGGTTCTCTTTTTTAAAGGTTCATCAGCTGGGTGGGGGGGGGGGGGAAGCAGTGCAACTTGATCCTGTTCATAAAATTCAGCCATAGCTAAAATGGATTTGCCCTCATGACAATATCTTGTTGCACAGAAAATAGGAGGAGACTGTATTTTAATGCATGAGTAGATGCTGATGTTTTTGCACCACAGGCTATGTGTGTCTGGCTGGAGATGCTAACTTTTGGTTAGTAGTGCCTTTACCACCCCCCCACACCCACCCACTACCAGAAAATGCATCTTTATAATGAACTGTGGGGAACAGAGGAGAAACAAATAGGAGAAGAAATTGCTCTTTTTAGAGTTACTATCATCCCTTGATTAAATAATGGTTGTTACTACTTTTATTGGTTAAGGAACTTATTAACCATTTCATTTTTAATAGGCTTATACTGCAGTGAATAGTTCTGTGTGTGAGCTCTGTTTTATTGCTAGCTGTGATGTTTTTAGTCATGAAAATAAGTGTGTAGGAGATGCACCCTAAATAGCTGGCATGTTACTGGTGTGACTTGGGTATCCAAGAACCTTGTCCTTTAAATTTTGGGGAAATGTTGCTAGAGTGAAACTGTGTGTTATTGCAGCATTTCCTCTGTAGTTACAGTGCTTGAACTTTGGAATCCACTTTCCTGGCTTTTGTGTGGGGAGGCAGAGCAAAATGGATGTTTGTGCTGAACTCAGCCCGTGCACTGAGCTTCAGATAAGAATTATTTGGCTTTTTAACATCCTTGTATTTGGCATGTTGAGCCAGCCACACGGGGTTGTCCTGTGAATTCGCACACCAGCAAAGCTCGTGGTTCTGTGCAGAGATGTATAACCTCACCCAGCTCTCAGGTGGTATTGGCTTGTGTTCTGGAACAAAAACTCTGAAGTTTGCTTCTTGGATTCATTGCAGGACAGTCTCTACCTCAAGCCAGTCTCTTAATGCACGCTGCAGGATTTGGTATGGAATGTGTAGCTTACTCCTAGAAAAAGAGGAGCACTTTTAAAATGCGTTTCCTTGTGAAAAGCTGGCTTAAATAGTAAAACAGATTTGCAAAAAGTTAATTTAACAATTCAGACTCGATTTCTTCCAGACTTGACGGGGTAGATTTCAGTTTAGTTCACTGATTTAATAAAAATTAGTGGCATGACATCTGCTGGCTCTCAGCAGACCTGAGAGAGGTCACAAACTGGAATAGGCTGTGCCTGTACTGGTGGGTTTAGCAGTGCTGGCACAAGGTGACACATACACTAACTAGATTTTGTCTTCAACCAAGAGAGCTGTGGAGCCCTCAGAGTCCAAATTCTCTTGCTGTAGCTTTGTTTTCAGACTTCTCTTGAGAGGTGTGGAATTCCCTGAAACAACCTTCTAATGCCCAAAGACCTCTCTGATTTGAAACCCATGTCCCATTTTACAGCCTGCGCCTTCTCCCCTGCAGGAAAATGGGGGGCTGGGGGATAGAGATGGAGATTAATGTATTAATGATCAGCCTTGCTTTAATATTCAGTTTGCTAAAAGCTGAGGAATTCTGTCATATTATGCTATAAGGATTGGTCTCAACTGCAAAAGCCCTGCACTTGGCCCATAGTTAGCTCAGTGTGCAGCCCTGTTCTGCTGGTGTGGGGTGGAGGATGGACACTCACTGCACACAGGAGTATTGTACAGCTGGGGCAGCACTGAGGGCACTAACAATACTGTGTCAGCGCTGATACCAATCTCCCCATTTTTATTCCTCCTCTTGGGAAGCTGAAGTTTGGCCCCCTCCAGCCTGGGCTCAGTGACTCCAGCTGCTCAAAATGGAGGCTGTTTGCTGATACAAAGGCGATGCTGCTGCTGCTGTTGCCGGAGGGCGTTCCCTCGCCAGCGCTTGGCTCCTTCGGGGCTAGTTCTGCGCTGGCCCCAGGAGCCAAGGGTAGCGCTGCTGCTGCTGCTGGGCCGGCAGGAGGGGCAGGCTGGCTCCTCTCCTCCCTGCCCGGCCCTTCCTGCCCACCCCTGGCTGGTACATCAGCACCAGCTTTTACACCTCTAGTAGTACTGCTGTTACTTTCCTGTCATCAGTACAGCAGGCTGTATTAATGAATGGATGAGTAACTTCATCCTTTATAGACTATGGATACGTTTTTGGGGCAATCTTCACATCAGTTCTTAAGGTGCTGGTGCTTGCCTGTCTAAACTGGGAGGGTGCTTGAAAGGCTGGTGGTTCTGGAAGAGGTGGGTTTGCTTGGGTCAGCCTTGAAGCCTTAGTGAAACCGCTCCTGTGTATTTGTGAGCGCAAGTCTGAGGTTGTACTGGGTGCTGCATCGTGGACTAGATACATACTTCATGGAAGTTCAGAATCTTTTTGGAAATAGAGCTGCCTTTCCTCTGACAGCATCCACAGTGCACCCCTGGGGACTTCTAGTTCTGCCTAAACTAGAGGAGAGAAGAGGTGTGGGATTGGGATAATTACCTGAAACTTGGAGCCTCTTGGGATTGAATAGCTTCTGTTTGATAGCATGAAACCACAGTACTAAACAGCTATCTCTTGCAGTAAACCTTGAACCACATGCACCTTCAGGTCCAAAGTATTGCCTGCAGTGAATTTGCTTTTTTTTTTCTTCAGCTCATTAGACTATGCCACTAACAGAAGAGCAGTCTTTATCAGAAGAGACACTGGTCTGCTGCAGGAGTTGAACACAAAAGTCAGTGCAAAATCTGTAATAGAGGGTTCTTGCCTTGTTCCTCAGTTTACCAAAGCCTTCTGCAAATACCATCTTACAGTGGAGCTCTTTACACTTTGACTTGTTTAGTTGTAATCCTTTATCTTTCAGATTTCCTGCTTGTCTGGCACCACAACTTTTCACCTGTCTTCTAATTCAATACTTGGGTTTTTAATTTTTTTTAAGTGGCTTTAACAAAAATATAACTTGGGGTAAAGGGAAGAATATTAATGTACAGTGTAACTGGGGCTTCTGTTCACTGTAAGGGTCTTTTGACCTGCTTATTAGTGGGGGCATTGTTCTGGTAAGCCATTCCAGGACCCATCCTGCCAGTCTTCTGCACAGGATTAATCATTTCCTCTTGACCTCCTGCTCTCTTTTCCTAACATGTTGCATTGATCAGAATCCTTAACTCACAAGTTTGCTCCTGTTTTTTAAAGAACGGGAGGAAAAGGAGGGGGGAAGGAATGCAAAGAAATTAGATATAATGTCTGCTGTTAACATTCTTAGTAAGCTTTATTCCTTTTTTTCCTGCTTGACTCCTCCCTTCTCCCAAGAAAAGAAATCCCTTCCTGGTATGTATTAGCTCCAGATCTCAAGCATCTTGAGCGCCTCTGTTTCAATGGAATTACTTTTTTTGAGCATGCTACTTCCTGCAAGATCAGCTCTGCTTAGAAAGGTCACATTTAAAGCTTTACCTAGCTGAGGCTTTCGCAGGCTACTGATCCTACCACATTAGAGCACTCTATTAATCTTATCTGCAGTATTTCCATCATAGGTAAGGCAGCATCAAAAATACTGCATGTGACTCTTAATTTCCCTATAGTTTTTTTTTTTAATGCCAGCAGAGGGGAAGGTATTTATGGGATCATAGGGGTACCTCCTAGTGGGGAAACCTCCATGTTTGTCTTTACTGACAACATCTTCGTTAAGCCTTTAAGGGAGCTGTTGACTTTAAGGTACAAGGGTCTGCTGCCAGCCAGTCCCAGGTTATATCAGTAGCAGAAAGGAGGACTTGTTCTGTTCAAATCACCCACGGGTGTCTGTATTCCCCTACTACCTATGTATTCCCCTACTACCTGTTGCTGGCAGCTGAACCAGACTTCACAGGAGTAGACCTCTCTAGACTTCAAATTTTACTTCTGTATGACCTAATTGTTCCAGCCCACTTGTGCCCAAGTGTGGTCTGGTTTTGAGAAAGCTGCTGCAGCTTGTGCTTCCTTTGCTGAGGTGTTAACAGCAGCTCCAAGGGAGAGAGTTAAGCTGGAGAAAGGCAATGGGATAAAAGCAGAGGTCTGTTTCCTGTTCTCATAGAACCTCTTTCTGTGGGGCTGCATGTCAGAGGTAGTCTTCCACTCTTAGCCCTTGCAAAAGACCTCATCTCCTGGAAAAAGATCATTTATCCTGCCCTGTATCTCTAAGCAGTGATGCTGGCTGATAAGCTGTTCTGGGTGCAATGGCCTTGCTGAGATCAGAGGAATGCCAGGAGTATTCCCAGGAGTACTTTGTGCTGCTCTGGGCTACCTGGGGATTCATCTTTGTACCCCACTTGAGGCTCAGAATGGCTCCAAAGGGCACTGAGCCATGTGACTGACCATGCACAGATTACTGAATAGCAGAAATGGCAAAGCTAGAAGTAGACCATGAGCTGGAAATAAAACCGGGTGCAGTTGTCCTATCAAAAGCAAATTAATTGGAAACTCTGTCTAGTGATAAATTCATAGTCCTGTGGAGTGAGAGATCTGACTTAGCCCATCCACTAAGCCCATGGCACCTGAGCATGAGACACAATAGCCCATTGTTCAGAAGCTGTGGGGATTGTTAGCTTTTTTGTTAACTGCTTGTTCTGGAGGAATTGCCAAATTCCATTTTGTTTCCTGCCCTGAGGTAGGGTTGTGGGACTGTCCTCTCAGTAAATAAAAGCTATGATGGCTTATAATGTCTTCTTACTTCCCAGAGCTGAGTGTTAAGACCAAGGAAAAAGGCCGCACCACAAAGCAGCGTTTCACTGTCCCAAAGAAATTGGGGCAAGAATTCTGAGATAATACAGGATACTTCCTAGCAGAGAAAGCTCCATGTTTGTCTTCACTGGCATCATTTTTGTTGTGTTGTGAGGCAAGGGCTTTCACAAGACCACCTCCTATGCTTGGTAGTAGACAAAGCCAAAGAAATCACCCGCACTGAAGGTGGGTTCAGGCTGATAGCTCTGGCACTCTGCATGTGAGGGCTGGAGCTCGGTGGAGGGAGCTGTACATCTTTCCTACTTCTCTCAGAAGATCCTGTGGGCTGGGGGTGCTTCCAGCTGTGCCCAAGACCTTGCATTAAGTAGTTGTTTTTAGCTGCTCTCAGCCACCCCACTCGAACATCCAGGCTATTGTCCCTGGCTGCTGCTGCTGGCTGTTGCGCTCCCCTGGCATCTGGCTCTAGTGATAAGGGACACAAAGCAAAGATGAGAAGGACTGTGCAGCCACAGAAGGGGGCCTCTTACTTGCCCCTGGTCCAGCTCCAAAGGTCTGTCTTCCTTTTCCCCAAGCTTCCTTGTGGAAGGCTACAAGGTCTCTTACTGCCATTGGTTGATATCAAATGGGCCCCTTCAGTTGGGGTGTGGAAGGGGGTTAGTTGCATAACATGCTTCTCTTTTCATGTGTTATCTTGATGGACTGTCTTGGCAGTTATTAGCCTGTTCAATCAGGAAAAAAAAAAGGTCTATTGACTTGTTTCTAGAGCTTCAGCTGTGTGGGCATACATACAGTTGTTTTCAGCACTGAGACTACATGCTCACAAAAAATTACAGCAAAAAATTGCTGCAATTACAGCAGTGATTCTACAGGAGTTTCTTATGAATGGTTTCAAGATAGATGTTTCTCCACTGTAAATGTGAAGTATTGCCTCCAGTTCTGTTTACACAGATGAGAACTCGTGGAAAATGTGTTTTTTTCCCAGTATAAGCAGAGAAGAGATTTTTCAGTTTCACATGGCAGTCAGAATAGGGCTGAGGCAGGATCAGGGCCAATCAGTCAGTCACACCTGTGTGATTCACATCTTATTCCACTCCCATGCCATCTTCTGCCGAAGAGCACATGACTGACTGCCTGCAGTGCCAGTCCAGCATTTGGCTGCTCAGTTCTGGTCCAGGGAGTATACTTGCACCCCTGAAGAACTCCAGGGCATTGTCAAGTCTCATTTCTAGCTCAAACAAGAAACAGAACTATCTTTTCAAGAAAGAAGGCATCCAAGTAGCGGGATTTTTATAAGTCTTTGTGTCAGAAGCTGTGTCAGTGCAGTATCCCAATTCCAGAAACAGCCTTATTATCCAGTCTGAAACCAATGTATTTTGCTAACTGGCCTCTTTGTATGAGAGTTATTTTTTTTAAACTAGAGATGTGAGGAATATTTCTTTCCAGCAAGGTCTCTTTTAAGCTTTGTACATCTTTCCCCAGAGTGTGGTGATGCACTGGCACAGATTGCCCAGAGAGGTTGTAGCTGCCCCATCCCTGGCAGTGTTCAGGGCCAGGTTGGATGGGGCCCTGACACCTTGTCCTAGTGGAAGCTGTGTCCCTCCTGCTGGCAGGGGGATTGGAGCTAGATGGTCTTTAAGGTCCCTTCCAGCCCAGACCATTCTGTGATTTTATGGTCTGTTATTTCTCTTGGAACCATGGAAGGTCGTACAGCAACAGCCATGAGAGCCGACTGAGGTAGCTTGCAGACCTGATGCAAGCTTTGATTTTTCTCTTTTGGAGGGAAAATGTACAGTGGTAGAACCTCTCCTCTGTCTTGGAAACAGGGAGCACGTTCAGGCTGTGTGGAGTGAGGGTGATACTTCCATGATGTCTCAGCAGTGGATTTGAGTTTGTGTGAGTAAATCAGAACGCTAACAACCAAAAAAAACAAAACAAAAACACCAAAAAAAATGTTGTATTTTTCTCAACATGGTCTTGATGAGAAATATGTCTTCTGCAATAGAAGACTTCTGGTGACTTGTTTTACTCCTTTGGTGCTACCTGAATTGAGTGCAGAGAGGATTAAGATTGGTGCCATCTGTATGTTTTGATTTGGCAAGTAGATTAAGTTTGAGGCTGTTTTCTCTAAGCAATTACCAGTGTGGTCTTTCAGCATTCTTCTGGTACTACCTGTTATTAAAACAGATTTAAATATTCTTTCACTTGTCTGAGCATTAGATTGTTACAGTCTTTGAAGAGAGACGTCTTAACTGAGTGGCTTAGCTCAGTGGCCTGTGTAGCACAGAAAATACTCAGAATGTGCTATGTTTGTGCTGTCTGTGATCACAGACCTTTCATAGAAAGAAAATATGTGGGAAGAGAGGTGGTTCTGCTCATCCTTATTCTGAGGTACCTGTTAAAGGTGGTGTGCTTTTCACCTTGCTGGTGAAAATAGTGATTGCATATGAAAGAACCCTGACTGGCTGGCTTACAGCTTACCATGTGGCTTACAGCACAGAGAGGTATTTTACTGAAGTTATTAGTGCCAAATTAAAATTCTCTGAAAATGTTCTTCCTCATCAGAGGTTGTGGATATGCAACTCAGTCCATGCCCAGAGTCTCTGCTGTGGTTTAGTTTCTCACACGAAGAGCTGGCAGTGAGGAATCCTGGGACACTGCAGAATGGGAAGAGGAGCTCTCTATGTTCTATTTGGGAAACTTGTGCTCTTGTCACAAAGGAAAACACCAGCCTGTACTGCCCTGGCAATAAAGCATGAATTGTGTGACCCTTTTAGACTAAAGAAATTGGAATTGCTTAAATATGCATAGAAATGTCTTAAATCCACCTAGAAATACCTTAACAGCTGATTGCATGCAAACTGGTTTTCCCTGTGTGTTTCCCTGCTAATGGAGGCTCAGACATGCTCTCCAAGTGTCCTTTGGTTGGTTGGGGCCCCTTTGATACCTGTGCTGCCCTTTGCCAAGCAGCAATAAAACCAAACCCTTTCTAGGAACTTGGAAGCAGCGGGAGCAGAGCTCTGCACGTACAACGCCAACATTCAGCTGAGCAGTGTGTAAGGAGCAGTTGGAAACAGAGGACAGTAGTAGATAAAGTTTAAGATCAGGGAAGCTAGAGAAAGAAAGTGGAGGCCAGTTTTTTGCTTAGCCCATCTTTCCTACCTCAGTAAAAAAGTAGTGGAGGTAGAGGTAGACTAAAAGGGTTGTTCTGAGTCTTTCCTCTGAAGAAGCATGAGCTCATCCTAAATGTATTGTTTAAAAAAAACCCCAAAACTAAGTAAACTGCTATTAAGTGTAATTTCTAAAAACTGAACTCATTCCAGGAAAATAAATACAATATTCTAGTATTCTCTGCAGTGAATTCTTCATGTTCTTAAATTCTGCTTGTTGTCACTGCTGTGCTGTGTGATTAAAAGATACTTGAATGATTCAAATGTTGGAGTGTCTCTTTTCCTTAAAGCTTGATAATTTAATATTCATTATTTGCACTTACAGATTCACAGTGCAAATTTGGTTTAGAGAGATTAAAGTTAGTTTAATCTTTGCCTTCGAGACTTTAAACTCCTCCTTCCCACCCACCCCTTTTAAGGATAATATTCCACTGTGCCAGATTGCCCATATTGCCACCAGAAAATTGCTTGGACCACTTCTTACAAAATCAAAGGTCAACTCCATGCCTTGGTGGCAGCTGGGAAACTAATGATTTAATGCTGCTTTGACCTTTGCCTTCCTAGTCCGTTTGAGTCTGACCCAATGTTTTAATTTTCCAATACTGCTGGGCAGTTGGCTTTTGTCTGTTTCCAGATGTAACTTGCATATTGAGGCCTGTTACTGAAGTGAGAACAAAACAACAAAACATCTCAGCCTACCAGGGGAAGGAAAAATAAGAACACCTACAAAATACAGCTGTCTGGTAACACTGATGCTTCTGCAACTAACCAAGGTCAGGTTTAGAATAACAAAATGTGAATATTTGTCCCAACATTCACATCTAAAGTGTGTTAACAGCAGTCTTCGGTAAATGCTGCTTTTTAACGTGTCTGTAAAAAGTAAGAGAGGGGTAACAATAGCTCTTTCCCCTCCATTCTGCCCTCAATCTCTCAAAATAATTATTTCTTTTTTTTTTTTTTTTCCCGCTGGAATAAAAGTCAGTGTTTGTTCTGATACTGGGGAATATAGAAGAAATAACCAGTTAGTTGTTGAAAGTGCACATGCTTGCCGTGGGTTAGGGAATTGAAAGAAGTGTAAAGTGAGATGGAAACCAGTGGTGACATACCCCTTTGTTGTGATTGGGAAGTTCTTTTTTTCTCTCCCAAAACAAAAAAAAAACCAGCAACTCCTCAAGAGTATTTTGTCATGGATTTTTGGTGTGTACACAAGGTGAATAATGCATTAGGCTTTTGCAATACCATTGCAATGCCATTGCCAGTGCAGTTTGCATTTGCTGTTAATGGTGTGATAATGGTGGGGAAAGCACCCTGAGGTGACTCTTCTTTTCTTAATGAAAAGACTGCTGATTGTATGGGAAGCTCCCCCTTGAGTGCTGATGCATATGGAAGCTCCTCTTTGCCTGAAAGTGGAAAAAAATTTTTTTTTGCCTGCCCTGTGTGCCCATCGCGAGCACCGATTGGGCTCATTCCTGCCTTAACTACACTGCAGCTCTCAAAGGTCAGCTCATACCCGGGCCTGTGTGTGAGAGGTTAGTTTTGCAGAGCAGATGGGCTCCTAAAACTTTTATGGTTTCCAGTCAAATCACCTCAAGCTGTAATCTCATTAAATCTTAAGTGAATCAGTGGGTCTGGTTATTACTTGAAAGCAGTGTTACAGGAAGTGATGTTCCTGATGCAGTGGGTCTGTCTCGGCAGTAAGCTACCAGAGGTACTTGCCTGTGTGTGGCTCTTGAAGCTGCTCCCTTACCTTGATAGCAAAGTTGGTATGTGGGGTGCAATGAGTAAACATTTTGGTACAGCACTAAGGTAGAAATGCAGCAGCTTTTCCTGAAAGCCTAATTGTGTTAGCTTCAGGAGCTTAAATTTTCCCTTGTGTTCTTAATCACGCACACCCATTGCACTGTGCCAGTGCTCGTTTGTGTCTTAAAATAAATTAACAACTACTAATTTAGGAAACCAGCATGGTGCTTAATGCTGTGCACAGTTGCTGAGAACTGCACGACAGCACTGTCCAAAAGCCTGACCTTCTTCCTATTCTTTAATTCAGCATAACTATCTTTGGGAGAAAATAGTACATAAAAGAATCTTCTGGAGGGAGGCATGTAACTTAGTTGAAACTCATTTGACCAAGCGGGGTTGACTCTTAGTTTAATTGTCCTGTTCTTGGAAATCTGGTTAAGCATGTTTTGTGCCTGGATTGCAGAAAAGCTTTTTCCTCTTCAGAGAAGAAACCTAATCTGTGACCTCCTGGTACTTGCTTCTTAGTCAACAGGGGACATGTAGGACTAGTTTGGCAATACATAAAAAATTAATGATCATGGCATAACATGCGAGACTTGTGTACACAAGAGCGTTCATAAAAACACAACCTGCTGATTGTGCAGAGATAATAAAATTTCTTCTGCCTCCTACCCACTTCCTCCCTCAGGATATGTATGTGGTGTATGAGACCATACCTTGTGTTAACCCAGCCTTTTGGCTAGTTTTCATGTACCTAAATGGCATCAAAGTCCTGCTGATCCTTGTCAGAAATGGCTTGTTTCTAATTTAGGTGTTTATAGTGCGCTTTAAATGTAAGAATGTTCTCTTTATTAAAATTTTATGTCACAAGAAAGTGTAGATAGGGATTTTTTGTTTTGTAGTAAGACAAATGTGTATTTTTCTTTTCAAGAACTGGGCAAAGGTTTAACCTTAGCCATCCTTTCCCTCTTCTTTCTTCCTTTGGTAAAGTGAATCATGTTCAAATCCTTCCCCTCTAGTTCAGCCTGGATAGCTTTTCTTCCCTTCACTGATGATTGAGCAAGCTTTCTGTATTTTCATTTATCCTGATTTAAAGCTTAAACAAGACTACAGGTAAAGTTTAGGATAAGGCTAACTTGTCTGCACAATGTAGAAGGCAATCTAAAGCTAGTGTAATGTGGATGCTGCTATTGAAAAGGCTGGTGCTTTCACCAAGGGATTCAAAGTATTTAAGCATTTTAAATATTCAGAATGCCTTTAAATTGTTAGAAAGGTCCTTGAAATTTGGCCCTGAACCATGACAGGGTGGCATCAAACCACTGAAGTTTGGTTAGACCAAAGCTGTAATGCTCTATAGCAGAAACATTCTGGTGTTTGTAGGAATGCCACACTGTACACTTGCCCCACGAGAGAACCATGGAATGGATTAAAAATAGTGCCTATCAATCATAACTTAAACCTTGACTGTGATAGAAGATTGCCCTCGTTCTCCCAGAACTGGAGCTACTACTCAATAATGGCATCTATGGCACAGTGACAAAGTGCAGTTATTAGTGTTATTATCTGTAAGCACCTCACATCTGTCCTGCAGTTGGAGGGAGTAGTAACCATGCTGTCAGTTTCCACTTACTTGAATATTCCTCCTGGTAAGCTTATCACTTACCAGCATTGCCAAATTCAGAAGGAGAGCAATCTGAAGTCCCCTCCATGAGGAAAAAGGCTATTAGAATAGGACACTGTGCAGCTCTTAAATCTTTGACAGAAATGCTGAAAGTACATTTTCAGGGATTTAAAAAAAAAATCCTCCCACAATCAACAAAGACCACTTGGTGGAAGAGGGGCTTTAAACTTGTTTGTACCTATATATTAGCCCCTTGGAAATAAGTATGCAGTGGCTAGAGAATTCATTCAGAGTTCTGAAATGTCGAGGTTTTGCTCTGTTGCCAGAGAGGTGAAGTGGGATAAATAAAGATGCACTTAATTTAAATTGTCCACCAGGACTTGTCTTTTCATAGATAAATATAGGTTCTCTCACTTTATGTTAATGTCTCGTTAACAAAAATTTTCTGTTGTTATGGTTTTTTATGGTGATGGTGAAAAAAATTATTCTGTGCAAACACTTATGACTTCCTGGAACAGCTCTGTCTTATTCTTAGATGCCTTTCCTTTATGATTTACAGTACCTTTTTTGGCTGTAACTACAGAGTTGTGTAATTATATGATAGATGGACAAGAATTTACTCATTCACTCACGAGGGATTAAAGAGTAACCTGCAGTAGTGTTTGTTATATGATTATTGAAATGCCCTGTGGCTGTTAAGACAGCTAGGTCTTCCAAAACAAACATTAAATACTAGAGTTCAGTTGGAAGTAATAGTGCACTAGCACCCATAGGATAATGCTTGCATGAGTCTTTCATAAAATGTGATTTGTATAATCCTCCTTAAAATTAACAGGAGTTGTAACAAGTGTATTAATCTGACAAATGCAGTCTGACATTCTACTACAAGCATCAGAGTTTTGGTCCTGAAGGACAGCATTGTTTCTCTGAATAAGATACCCCAGAATATGTGCCAAGCCCAGTGCTGGGTGCAGATAATGATTATTTTTGACATGGATAGTACAGTTTGTTGGTGTTAGCTAAGGAAGCCTATAATGATACACTTCCAGAAAATACAGCCTGGATTTGGAGCAAACCAATTTTGTCTTTTCTTTTAATGCCATCCAAATTTGGTTTTGCTTAATTAAGATTCCTCATTTATGAGTAATCCCAAATGAAACCTTGACGTGTTGTAATTTTTTTTCCTGCTCTGAAACATGTGCACTTAAGCTAGTAAAAATTTTACACTTGCATATTTTTGGTGTGTTAGTTTTTAAAAGGATAATGGTATAGGGATAGAACTTGAATGTTTTTTGAAGATACCTTCCAAATGTTCATACTGGCTCTTTTGGTGAAGAGGGAAGTTCCCTACAATGCCCTATTCTGTAAGGACTTCATATTTGGGTGTAGAGTTGTTGTAAAAAGAGTGTTTGGGATAGAGTAAGGCAAAGAACAGAGTGGGGCAATTCGATGCTGCCTTTGTGCTTTCCACAAAAGCTGTTCCACATAAGCAGTAACTAAAAACACTGTGGTATAAAACACTTGGAATGGGTTTATATGTCAGTTTTCCCAGACAAGCGTCTTGCCTGTATTTCCTAATAAAAGGCTATAGTTGGTCATATTCACTTTGACCTGAGTTTGATGTGCATATGGCACTGGTAGTAACTGGACTTGTTTAATAGGAAAGGATTGTTTCACAATTAAAGAAGAAAAAATTTAACAGTTCCTGCAGTGGGGGTTCAGTGCCATGGCTGTTCCTGTTACAGCTTTTCTCTGAAGACAGAGATTCGAGGCAGGAGTGGGAGGAGCAGCAGAACTGTGCTGTTCCCATTAGATAGCACGGCTGCAGCAGAGCCCAGTGCTGGGATGGGGCTGGGGAGAAGGAGAGGAGAAAAGGATGCCACTTTCTACCCCTTCCCCACACTGCCTGCACACTTGACCAGCTGGATAGTTTACCACTGAGAAAAAGGTGGGAGGAGGAATTCCTTCCTATAGTATCCCAGGTGGTCGGCTTATGCCCTAATGGGTAAATTTCTTTTATTGTTATTTGCTTTTACTCCACATAAAAACAGAACCATAGCAATCCTATGGAAGCTTAAACTAAATTTAAACCTGACAGGGGTGTTTAATGTTTTGCATATGTAAAAATCTAGTTCTCATTGGAAGCAGCCTAATCCTTCTTTGGTAATTGCCGTGCTATCTCTGTGAGAATATTCACCCCCATAATACTGGGGCACTCTCTGGAGAGCTGATTCTGGAAAGCAGGGAAGGAGGGACAGTGTCTTGTACAAGTTATGATTGTGCTTACCGGGCTGTAACTCAAACTGGAGTTACCTTAGTCTGGTAGTGGTGGTGTTAGATACCAGAATTGCTTCACTTTGCCAAATGTGTGCTACCAATCCTCTTTGTTAAAAGGGCTTTGAGATTTGTTAGTCTACAAGTTGGTGCGTTTTTCTTTCTTCCTAACGCAAATACTTATTTGAAAAAGTATAAGGAGAAGTGTTTTTTAAAAATTATGTAGAGATTATGTAATGCTATTAAAATTACTTTAAGTAAATAATCAGTGCAGAGACAACCTCCCCAAATAATGTATGCTCTTGAAGATTAGAGATCAAATATGCTGAGCTGCTGCCTACTGCTGGTTCTATGTTGATGTTGCTTCTATGTAAAAGCTATTTTATCTAAAACCTATAAAATTTTGACCACTGTTCTCTTCTAATTGTTCTGACTCTTGGTTCTTTTGCTTTTCCTCTGTGATTGTCAGTAAGGCCACATAAGCAAGGGGGAACAAGGAGACAGTGAAGCTGGAAAGTGGGCTCAGAATTCATGCTTGCTTACTTTTCTAGTACTTTGTCTTTCAGTATTCTCCAGCTTCTGCAGTTTGACTTATTCATGTGGTGCTTCAGCTGTGGGAGTTTTCAAATACATGCTTTCAATCTTTTTTTTCTTGTAGCAAATGAGTACTAGGTCATTTAATTGAAGCATTACATGGTGTGAAAAAGTCCAAACTCATGTTCTGAAGAAATGCTTTTCTGAACCAAGGTTTCTAGTATTGCTTTAAAGAGAAGTACAACCTCCCCTCCAAAACTTCACATGAAATAAATTTTTTTAAAAACCCAGAAGTACCCCTGAAGTAGAACCTATCACAAAGTTCACATAGATAAAGCAGAAGCTTATCTGGATAAATGTGTTCTTTCTTTTCATACTCAGTTTTCCCCTAGCGGTTGAATCTTATGAATTTAAGATGTCTATCCTGATAGGCTTTCTGACCCCCCAGGGCTTATTAATGGGAATCAGTTGCATCAAAGTGAATTTGGTTAGGTAGTGGAGGATTGACTAGAGACGAACTGTATAAGAAAATCAATCCTACTCAAGACCTGTTTGTGTTGGGATCAGGGAAGTCTGTCTGTCAAACTGCACACAACCCATCTGCTTAACACGTTGTTGCTCAATTGGTTTGTCCTCACCATGAGGACTAGCTGCCCTTGAGTGAAATATGGGAACTTTAGGGTTGTTTCTCTTCGTGCTCCCTTCCCCCAGCAAATCACAAAAAGAGCAAAGTTTATCTCCAGTATATTAAGAGACAAAAACTTTTTATTTGTTTGCAAGACATAGAATGGCATCCTTGCTGTCATATTTCTATGTGAAGATCAGCAGTTGCCAAGGACCTGAACAGAGAAAGTACTCTCCTGCAATGGTGTGGGAACAGCACAGGTTTGAGGAAAATGGATTTTGAGAGGTGAGGACTGTACTGATGGTAGTCAACAGAGATGGCACAGGAGCCTTGTGTACACCCTGACTCTTAGTCCAACCCTTTCTGTGCAGAGAAGGAAAATTTTCACAAGCTCTTACACTGACTTATGCAGGAAAGGAGAGAACACCTTACATAAGGAGTTTGTAGAGATGTTAACATTTGGTTCTCTCTAAAATACAAAACACCTTGTGCAACAGCAAAGAAGTTATCAACCTGTTGTGGTTTACAGCATTGCTGAAATCATGGCCAAGCTTTGGATCAGAACTTTAAAACACTCTGGTTTTCAGAGAGCTGAAGAATTTACTGACTCTTCAGTGGAGGATTTGCTGGGACTCACAGCAGTGCCTTGGACAGATGGGCTTGAAAGTAGAACTGTGTCCTGACCCACTCTGTCAGCTACCACAGCAGGCTATTAGCTTGCATGCTTGAACTGTTGAATATTTAGATCCACCCACTGTCCCCTGTGTGCCAAGACCACCCTGCTGCTACTCATGTCATGCAGATTTGGCACAGAAGCTGCATTTAAACAGCTAATGAGTTGCATGTTGAAGCACAGGCTGGTCTCCCCTATTGAAATCCATGAAAGAGCTGTGACTTATCTTGGACTGAGTAATCTACTAGCTACTGATACCATTGCATCTTTCCCTAGACTGGCCATGTTACTTGCTTCAGTGTTGAAACAGATGTTGTGACTTTTTAAAAACAAAATAGTGATTTGTTTGTTTGGGTTTTTTTTTTTTTACTCTAAACAACATATTTAAAAGAAAACTGCTGAATGTCAACTTGCCATTATGTAATAATTAAACAGTAGTCCACTATGCAGTAATTATCCCTGCATCACTTTAGTATTAACATTAAAATTAGTATTAAGCCTTGCTTATCCCTATTTAGGAAGAATTGGACCAATGAGTTAAGTTGAAAGCAAGATGCCCTTTCCAGTCCATCAATAACTGGAATCTCTGAGGTGGTGAGTTAGATCAGCTGACTGAGTTACCTTGCACCCAAGAGCTTTTAGAAAGTTAGCTGATGAGATGGCCAAAGTCCATCTGTGACTGGTGTGGTGCTCCCTCCACAATCAGAGTGGATCAATGGGGGCGTAGGGCAAGAGAAATGTATGGAAAGAGAAATGCTTGGAAAGCTACAGGGCCAGGCGAGTGCCTAGAACCAGAAGCT
This sequence comes from Calcarius lapponicus, assembly GCA_039654755.1. Taxonomy (NCBI): domain Eukaryota; kingdom Metazoa; phylum Chordata; class Aves; order Passeriformes; family Fringillidae; genus Calcarius; species Calcarius lapponicus. The sequence continues at coordinate 43,847,549 of CM077464.1, read as the reverse complement.
GCAGTCATCACATGAAGTTTCATTTAGAAGATTTTAACATAAAACACAGAGAATGCAATTTCATAGTAGGCTGGAGCCAGCAGATCCTTAAAACAGCTTTGTCAAAGGTGTGACTTCCTGTCTCCTGGCCCGGTTGGCAGCCTGTTGTCACACCACTTCAGTGATCAGAGTGAAGTGGAACTTGATTGTCACTTCTACCCCAAATCCATTTAAATTTGCAAATGCTGTTTGTGTTGGCAAAGGCAATTAAAATGGTCTCTGCTCCGCTCCCAGCTGGCTGTTAATACCTACTGGGTGTTCTAAACATGATTAATGTGGCTATGTGTCTTTCAAAAAACTTTGCTTTTAACCTGGATGGTTTGACTGACTCAGTGCTGTCACCACTCTAAAACATGTAGCTGTTTTTACTGGCTTCATGACATCACAGGAGGATTGAAGAAGGTAAACATTAGGAATTTTAAGAGTATAGTAGTCTGTTTGATTTACCAGTCTGTTTAACTCCACTCCAGTTAGATACTGTTCTCTTTCAGTTAGAGCTTGAGACGAGAAGATTTACACTGATTTCCAGCTGTGAGGTTGGCAGAGTACCAGATAGTTGTCATCAAATGTCTCTATGCCCTTAATTATGGGTTCTTCCCCCTTCATCATGCTGTTCCTCCTGATCTTCCGATCCCAGGCTCAGCTGATAAAAATAGTTTATTCAAAAATGAATTGTATGCTTTTTGTAAAGATAGCCAGATCTGTTCACTGAGACAGGATCAGTAAAGGGAGTGAGATAGGAGCAAGGCAGGAGAGATTTAGGGCTTCCTCACAGAGTAGCTGTCAGTTTAACTGCGGAGTGAAGTGGCAGCCTTGGGCTGTGTGTGGTTTCACATTTGGAGTTTTATTTGTGAGCTTCCTTCCCCTTCACGTGCTGGGCCAAGAGATACCTGTGTGGCTGAGAAACAAGGAACAGAACCCCCTGGAGCATCTGGGGAAGGAAGGGTATTAACTAGTGCTGGAAAAAAAGCGTGTGGAATTGCAGCTTTATGTCCTATAAACAGACTTGCGTGAGCCAAGTCATCTGTTGGCTGGGCTTTTATTATTCCAGGTGGGGTAAGGAAATCAAGGTGAATTTAAGAAAGAGGCTGAATGATCCTCTTGCGCTTCTAAATGGAGCAGAGTTGAATTTCTAAATTTCTAAATGGAGCAAAACCCACCTCTGTTCATCCAAATGGCAAAGGAAGGTAGCAGTAAACTGAATTCCCTATTGCCACTTGGTGCATGCTGCGTGCCCTGTGTAGGATAGGGCTGTAACACTTCAAAGTGCCCATGCTTTTGTGGAAGTTTTGTTATTAGAATATTAAGCTAAGTTCAAGAAGTAGCTCTCTTGCCTGCTGTGGAGACTTTCTGGAGTTGGTGTGCAATTTCCCATTGCCAGTGTATGCAGAGAGGAAGATTGGTGTTAAAAGCCAGTCTCTTCTACACCAGAGCATCAAGTTAAAATACAAGTTCTAGGAGCAATTAGATCATTAAGTGGTATCTCTGAATGCCAAATGTTTAAGGTATACTGGGAAATTCCTTGTAGTTCTCATGTGTATCGCGTGACTTGCCCATGTCTTCAGTCTTCACATTTAGCACTCAAATTTCAGATTAAGGTTCCTAAAATACTACTTTCATCGTGGTGTGAATCAAGTTAATTGTCACAAATTGCCGTTGAAGTGGAAACTAAGGACCAGTTTCCAACAGAGTAAAAGTATTACCTGTTTTTGCTTAAACCTGCAACAATTACCTGTGTCAAACTCCACACCACTCAGGAGGACTAGTTCATCTAAATACTGTTTAAAAAAACAGATAAAAAATTGCTGTATTCAGGGAAGCAGCTTTTCCTTCAGGGAGGGAGGGAAGCAGGAAAAAAAAAAAGTAAACAACAAAAGACAAAAAAGAAAAAAGAAAAAAAACAACCCCACAGTGCTGAGGAAGTAGGACCATTCCTTAGAAAATTGCTTTATACTAAACTTGGTCATCTAAGCCTTACACACTACCTAACAAAGCCACTGGTGTTTGAGGTACTGTCAAGGGAACTTGATAATAAAACACCTTTAGTAATGGAAAACTTTAAACTGACTATAGTAAGATTTTTTTTTTTAAATCATAAAATCAACCTAAGTTAATATACAAGTACCATACTGAAACTTTTCCAAAAGTGGAAACCAGGAGGCTACTGTTTTGTCTATAGACTTCTTTTATTGTTGGTTAACATTACAGGGTAGCTTTTTAGAGCAGACTTGCATTTTAAAAATAATGTGGCCTTATGGGTTGCTGCTTTGTACAAATCCTTAACACTGTAGGCTTAAATAAAATCCTTACAAGATACTGGAATGTCATGACAGAAGACAAATTTTTAATGTGATTAGATTCCCCGTGCTTTATTGTCCATTTGCGTGCACATGTGCTCTGAAAATGAGAGAAGTGAAGTGTTTGCAAGCTGGGAGGAGAAGGGCACGGAGAGTATTGCTGAAAGAACATTTATTTAAACACAGTGTAAGGATAAGCCTCCTCAGATGCTGTTCCTGCTGAATTCTCCTCTGTCATGGTGCCTACTACATTCCATTGCTTTTGTCTGGGCTTGGTATTTGGGAAATTTTGGTGAGGGCTGGAAGGTGGGGGGGGGGGGAGCACGCTGGAAGCTGGTCAGCAGTAAGGAGAGAAGGGCTGGTGTGGGAATTGTGGAGTGGGGTCAGGGTTTAACTTTAGTGGCCATTCATCAGATGATGATTGATTGCTGTGCAGTCCCGGGGGACGTTTAACAACATCTCCACCCATCCCCCTGCCCCCTTTGAAAGCAGATGGACCAAAAAATGGGGAGAGCGACACCCAGGAATTCCTGCTGTTGTAAAATGTTTTTACGGTGCACTGTACAGCCTTTCCTGAAGCAATCACATTTATGGCCTTGCTGTTGTATTTCTTGGGCTGCTGTGGCTGTAAAAGATGAATAGCCCTGTAACATGGTTCACTGATTCTGTTTAAATTGAAGTAGGCTCCCTTTATTGTTTTGTGTCTAAAATTGTATGCCACCAATTCAGGAAATATTTCCTGTTTGGGAAATAATCAACCCATAGCTGATTTATTTTAAAATAAATCACTTTTAACTATCTCTAAAACTAGTCCCTCTTCCTTCTGATTTCTCTCTTCACTTAATTCGGGTGGAAATTCTAAAATACTAATTAATTGAGTAGAACAGTTCAAAAAAAGAAATAAAAGCTCCTAAACTTGCTTATTAATCTTTTTTTCCCTACTGGATAGGGTGTTGCAGAGCACCAGTTTTTATCTTTAAAATGGTATTTTTACTTAATTACTTAATAATTACTACAGAAAGAAACAATTCATTAAATGCAGTTTACACAGATTATAAATTTCTTTGAAAGGAGAAATGTCTCTGCTTTCATACTTCTTTCCTTGCTGCCCATCAGAGCATTCACGTGGTTTGGAAAAACTCACAATGTTTGAAGGTGTTTGCTTATAAACCAGTTTTTCCTATGTTTGGGTAAATAGTGAAATTAACAGGACAATAGTTAATTTACAGCTTGATGGATCTTTTGGTTGTATAATCTCTGCCTCTTCAGATAGGGAGGGGGAAAATTTTTTAGCACTTTCCTATACATTCTGTTTTGGTGGGGGTTTTGATTTGTTTGGGATTTTTGGGGTGGTGTGTATTTTTTTTTTTCCCCTGAGTGTAAGCTGATGTCCACTAAGGAAGACTTAGTCTGACTCTTCCCTTCCCTCCTGCTACTTCTGCCCATCCACCCTTCAAGACCAGTCTTGTTATTTGTCCTGGGAGGAGCAGGAGCTGTTTGTCCCAGAGGAGCATTGCAGTGCTGCAGTAGCAGAGACCTGAAATGTGGGGAGGCCGTCTCACGCTGCTGGAACTGGAACCGCTTTGGGTGCACTGTGTGTGCATCAGTTCTGAACTGAGAACACAGCTGTGCATTGTCCTACACCTATCCTCAGCATGATTTTTTTTTCTTCTTTTTTTTCCAGGGAGTTGCTTGTTTGGGGGATGGGGGAAAGGGGAGCTCTGGCTCCCCCCACCCCCCTCTATTTAGAACCAGGCATAGAAACTTAATCTAGCAGTACGTGACCTTTGTGGCCATGACCTAGGGACTGGGATGTGAGCAGGCTTGAGCTTAACAATAAACTCCTGGCTGTGGCTGCAAGCACAGGCAAGTTGGATGCTGTGCCCACCCCCCAGCAGCCCAGCTGGCACAACTCCCCCTCACTGTTGGGCCCTGCAGAGCCAGAGATTTCCCAGGTTTATTCTCTGGGAGCGTGCCCCCTTTGCTGGGTAGAGCCTGCTGGGTGCCCCTGAGAAGCGTGTGTGACAGTGGCTGTGGGAGGAGACCTGCCCTCCCTTGTACCCTGCCTAGCTTGGGGCTTCTCTTGTAGTCTTTGTGCCCAGAAAGGAGTTTCTGGGGAGTTGCTAGTTCACCTCGAAGCTGACTCCTTCAGTGCTCTTCTGGTGGCTAGCTGGCTAGCCCCCCTCCCCACAGAGGGCACTAGGGATTGTGCATTTGTGATTTTCCTCTCTTTGTTCTTAAGGTAAAGTGTAGTGATGATCAGACCAGCATATCTACTTCTTTTTGCCCCAGCTTGCTAACTGTTGAGCTCTCAATTTTTAATCTGTTTTGTTTTGACCTTTTTTTGTTTTATTTATTTGTTTGACTAAGAAATAAATAGGGCCTTATCAATGGCTCTATATTATTTACCCAAGACCTTCCCTTGCCATGTCCTGTGTAATCTGCCCATTTCCTAAAGGAGAATATGGTTCTTGTCACTCTTCATTCAAAATTCAGGAGTGATGTTTCCCACTGCATTTTGGTGTGTGGCAAGAGGCAACTAAACAGTTTAAGCTTGGTTTTTCCTTTGGCTTGAACAGCTGGGTGACTTTTATCAGTGGATGCTGTAACCTTGCAACAGGAGAGGGCTGAGCTTTTGCTCCTGGTATTGGTCGTTGTGTAGGACTAGTAATAGATTTAACTTGCTTCTGGTCTTCTGTTCATATGGTCACCATTTTCTTTTCAGCTGCTCTGCTTGACTGAGGCCCCAAATCCCTGCTCTATGTTTTTAAAGTATATCAGATTCATATGACTTAACTTGATACCTTGTCTTGGTTTTCATTCTCTCTCAACTTCTCAGTTGTTTAAATGGAGTTATTCAGGAACATGCAATAAACATTCCCTGTAATTTCAGCAGAAAAATTACAGAACTTCATGTGCAAGTGGACATTGTATACATATTTAGACAACCTCAGTGTAAGGACAAGGATCCCTCTAGTTGAGGAAGATGATGTGTTTGAACAATGCATTTCAGACGTAAGGCATTTTTTTACTTGGAAGAATGGGAATCTGAGACACTGCTTGAGGATTTAGTGTTTAAACAGAAGCAAACGTAAGTCTGTTCCAGTTTCCCTACAGCAAAACCTAATTTCATAGAAAAAAAGGGCAGGTTTTAGTAAAATCTGACATGTGCACACAAACACACACATACCCCTTTGAGAAATTAATCCATGTACCACTTCAGCTGTTGCACTTGTAGGAGCTTAAAATGTCACTTTATGCAGCCCAGGCAATCCAAGGGGGGAATCACCTGTCCTGTCCTTCCCCTGCTTTTGAGGGAGAAGGGAAAGGGGGATGTAATGCACCCCATGTCACGAGCTGTTAGCTGGAGTCGGGAGTGGCTGGATGACAGCTGGGAGAAGACGGGCATATCAAACACTTGTCCAATCTTTGTTCTGCTCTTGCTCCTTTCTGTGAGGTAGGCTTCAAATATCTGGTGATGGAAAAGTTGTTCATTGTATGAAACCTTGTGCCATTGTACTGTTCCATAGTAATACAGATTTTCTGTTATTACACTCTAGAAAAATAGTGTGTGTAGTTAAGAGCAAAACTTGAATACAGAATTTTCTTGTGTTGGAGTGTTGTGCTCCTTCATTTGCATCTTTGGAAAGAAAAACTTAAGAGAGCTGGTTTCTGTTTCCCTCTAAGGCAGGCTTCCATGGAAGTTGCTATTTCTGTGTGCTACTTCCCTCTACTGGATGGAATGGGAGCAGCTACAGCTGATGAATGGATCCAGCTTTCTAGGCTAGCATCTTGGTCTAAGTTGTGATTTGAATATAGGGTTTGGGAGTGCTTTGTGAACGGAACGGGGATTTAGTGGTTACCCACAGGTCACTGCAGCATTCAAACGCTCTGATGGGCGTGATAAAGTTGCAGTCTTGTTTTCCAACTCAAGCATCTTGAAGCATCACTAGCATAGAAAACACTGTCATAGCAAGGGATTTTTGCTTTGTTGATGGAAGTGGCAGGGGGGAGTTTTGCCCAATATTGTTGCTGTCCTGAGCATAAGGGATTTGCATATTTTGAAAAGAGAGGATGGTTCTTGGCATGCATGGTTGGTTTTTCCCTTGTGAGTAGTGGGTGTGCTGCTGTTGCAGCTCTCCAGTGTATTGATTATTGAATGGCCTCTTAAGAGAATTTGGTGTTTGTATTTTCAGGAAGAGTCCTCACCTGAAACTTGCCATAGATGCCATCTCCAGTCTGTAAGTGTTGGCAGATGGCTTCCGCTCTTAAGAGGAGCTGATGTGGACACTCTTCCTAGTATTGTATTGCAAAGAAAACAATGACACTTCCATCTAACTGTTAGGGCATGATTTGGAGTTTACTGGGAAGGATAGCTCTTCCTCTGTGGAGAAACTATTGTGCAGTCTTTGCCTATTGCTGCTGCCTCTAACCACCTCCTTTATAGTTGAGCTTTTGGATTTTTTTTTTTTTAACACATCCTGGCTCTGTTTTCTTTTCATTTCTTCTTTATGGAGTGAGAATTTTTTTTCTCCCCTTCTTCCAGGTACTGCATTTCTACTGTGATACCTGTTCTGTCCCCATATGTCGGGAATGTACCATGGGACGACATGTGGGTCACAGCTTTATCTACCTCCAAGACGCCCTGCAGGACTCCAGGACTCTCACCATTCAGCTCCTGGCAGATGCTCAGCAAGGACGACAGGCTATTCAAGTAAGATACTCCCAATCTGAGTACTTTATTTCCCCCTCCTTCCTCTCCCCCCGCTCCCACCCAGCTTGTCTGTTACAGGGCAAGGTGTCAAGGCAAAAAGCTCTCTGCTTCTGCTGTCAGTCTTCTCACCCCTTCTGTTTTCTCAGATCTCTGACAGAAGTGGCAGTGGAGCTGAAAATAAAGTGCTGTTATATGAGTTTTGCATTCTTGCAGCATAATCCTGTCATGTAAATCACAATATATATGAAGCTCTGTACAAATGCACTGGAGTGTGCAGCATTTCAAGAAAGCTCAGATCTTATATGGCAGTTCCAAACCTGGTTTTGTTTCATGAATCAGACTTTCTTTGAGCATCTTCCTGCCTCTATAGCTTCTATCACTCTGCCTACCTTTGACTCTTGTTATGTCTTCAGTGTTGCCACCAAGTACAAAATACTAATCAGCTGCTGGATTAGTGTGAAATTACCCTGCATGTGCAGAGGCTCCAGAGCTATCTCCATGTGAGGATTGCTTTGCACACACAGAGGCACACTCTGCCTATTACTGTGCTCTTCTACCTCAGCTGTGTTTTGTAGTGCAAATACAAATACCTGGCAAAGGCTGGAAAGAAGGTGCTTCAAACTACAGAAGGAATTTTCATAGGGAATTAAACTGCAGTGATCTGTAGATAATTACTTTTGCTGAGTAATACCCAGTGGTAGGTTTGATACTATATTAGTAGTAGTTTGGTTTATAGGGAGACTTTGGATGGGGAGACCATAGTGGGGAGCTTTACTCCACACCTGCTGCCATGTAGTTTTGTTAGTGTCATGTCCTAAATTTGAGTTGAGTATTGCAAAACTCAACACTATATGCTTTAACTACTAAGATTTTATTTCTTTTTTGAGTAAACTTTTGTAGAATGTCATGGATAGGCAGGCAACTTACTTTCCAAATTGGGTGGGCTTTCCTGGCACATGCAAGGTACAAACAATAATTAAAATAACCCAAAGCTCATTGTCCTCCCTTTGCTGCTTGTTTCTAGTAAATTAAGGAATTAAGCTTGTTCTGTGAGACAAGAGCAACTAATTAGTCTCTCATTAAGTCTTTGCACCAGTGGAATGATAATAGTATATGTTGCTATAGATAGTAATCAGTTGTTGACATTTTCCTTCAGCTTCTGATGTTGGCTTGTTACACTGGCACAATAAACAAGTTTTTGGAGCTGGATGGCTAACTTTAAACTCCAGCTTCAGTCAGGATCCTGTAAAACATAGCATCTTCCAAGATTTGTTTTAAACTAGGTAGTAAAGCTCTTCAGCATATCCGTACTGAAATGCTTTACACATCCCCAAAATGACAAGAAGGAAGGAATTATGCTAGTTTAAAGACCATCACTGAATTTCTCCAGGCTGTCCTAGACAAGGGCTTGCCTGTTAGTAATTAAATTATTGCTTTTGACCTCCAGGGCTCTTAATCATCTAACTGGTGCAGCTAAATCATCTAAGGACTGTGTTTTGGAGTAGAAACTAGCAGGAGATCATGGAGCACCACTCTGCTACTATTGCATAAATGCTTTTGTGCCTGATTTTCTTCTCACTGAGTTTACTTTGCTCATTCCTCCCTTATCTTTTTCTGTCTTTTATGCTGAAGGCTCCTGCCATTTTTCTGGGCTGATTGTTGCTTGATGGTGCAGGTAAAAGTTTCTTGGTACCAGCTATGCTCATGTGACTTGAACAAGCAACTCTACTGAACTTAGCTCATGCAGCTCTTCCCAGGTCTGGCTGCAGCTAATCCAGTTTAAGAGGCTGTCTTGGAAGTATTAGCTGAGCAGCTTGTGTAAAGATCTGTAAAATGAACCATGTTTTCAAGAGCTGAACCGTTTCATTAGTTTAGTGGGGTTCTTAATCTGGACCACTGCACAAAAGAAGAGTAGTGAGCAAACAGGTCAGTGATAAAGTTAACAGGGTGGAAATCTGCATGTGCAGGAATGGGAAAATTGTTTAGCCCAAGCCAGCTACTCCTGAAGCAACATCAGCAGCAACCAGAGGAGCATGTGATGCTGTTAAAAGCAGAGGTGCTCAACTCAGTTTTCATGGAGCAGAGCTCTCCTTATTCTTGGGACAATATGGCTGTGAAGCTGTATGTTTATCCTAGGGAGGAGACAGCATGTCAGCATGAATTCAAAACAAACTCTAAATAAGTAGTCTCTAAATTAAAATAAATTGGCTTGAGTGGTTTTCTTAAAAGTATGGAAATAGCCAACAGAGAATTAAATGCCAGTACAGTATTAAAAGCTGTAATATGAGGGACACAAGACTGGAGCTCTGAGAGGCTTGAAAAGTAGTATGTTGTAGTAACACTTCTTAGTGGGACTGATACATACTGCTGTACCATAAACTCTTTCTTAATAGGCTCTGAAAGTGATAGCTCCCCTGACAGGAGATGTTGAGGATGGATGAGAAGGGGTATTTGAGAGTAAATGGGAAAAGGTGGAATTTGAAGGGCGGCTTTGCAGGAGAGAGGAAATCAAGCTATGAGTCAACTGGCTGGAGAGTATCTGGTTAAGCAAAGTTGAAGGCTTTTAGGAAGAAATGTTTATTTAAGCTCTTCCTGTGGCTTTGGAGGAAAGATTGTTTTTCAGACTTAAAAAAATGCTATGAGTTGGGATACATTTCAACCTCTTGATCCACTGAAGCCTGATGTAGCCTGTCACTCCAGAAGAGTCCAAACCTCACTTTTCAAGGAAGTTGAAGTCCTCTGTAAGAAAGAGCAAGAAGCTTGCTTCCCCCCCCCCACTCAGTGATATTTCTGCAGCAGTGGAAGGCCTTCCATGCTTCCTTGTGCTATGATGGTCCTGGCCTGCATTCCTGAGCCTATCTCTAACTTGAGAACTTGTGCCTGTGTGATGAACTGATCCAGCTGAAAGGGTAGCTTTTCTGTGGCTTTACTTTTTGGCTGGGTCAGCCCCCTGGCTGGTTCACTGCAGTGCTGCAAGGACTGTTGATGGTGCCAGGGAATGAAGCAGCAGCATCCAGCTGGGTTGCTGGTAGGACTCTTTTCTTATTTCAGCAGAAAGCTATACTCCTAGCTGGGATACTTTTCCAGCCTTTTCAGAGACTCAGATTGATTCACAGGGTGATATGAAAGCCAAAGTTGACGCTGGATAAATGGTGTGGGAGGAATCAGGACTGCTGCCTTTCTATATGTGGGGAGCGTGTCCCGCTGCCTTGTTTTACCTCACGAAAGTGCACACTTAGCTGTCTTCTTTCAGAATTTTTTCCAAGGACTAGGTCACAAACTGAACGTAAATCTGTTATGGTGAAAGATAGATGGCTTCTTCAAAATGTCACCTTCTTAAAATACATCTATATGTGTGTAACTGTATATATATGTATGGATGTATGCATGTAATCTAATGCACTTGCATAACAGTAAAGCACTGAGTGCTCGTGTTCGTTTAGGGTCAATTTCCAGGTGAACATGTCAAAATACATTTTAATCTGTTAATCTCAGACCTCTTAAAGAGTGGGTTTATTGGAAAACAAAATAAATTCTTTCTTAGCTGAGCTTATAATTGTTTTTGCTGGGGTGCTTGACCATGCAAGCTTCTCACTGCCTGGTGAGACCGGCCATGTGTAGAACATAGCAGGAGCTGCTCTCTTATCTGTCATGAAAGGCTTTGGAGCTTCCCTCCCAAATTTGTGGGGGAAGTGGTATGAAATAGATTAACACCTTTACAGGGGGTGAGGGGGCACTGTAAGAAACTCGGCTGGCCAGAGGAGGAAGCTGATCTGTTGCCTTGAGCCTCTGCCCTTGGGTGGGAGCTTCCCTGTGGGTTGCCATATGGATGTGTGCTGCTGGGAGGTCGATACCTGAGAAGGATGGCACTGCTGTGCTGCAAGGGATCTTTTTGGGGTTGTCACATTGATTTAGCTCGGGCAGCCTTGTGCGTGGCTTTGAAGTCAGGCTTGCAGGTTTGAGAATCTGAAATGAAGCTTTGTCAACAAAATGGAGTCAATTGTGCTTTTCTCAAGCTGGGATTTGTATCAAGAGGCTGAATTTCTTTGTACTTTTAGTCACTGTTTTGTGTGGTATTTCAGTGAGTTCCTCAGTGCAGCATATGAGCAGATGGTTACTGGGGAAGATGGATTTGACATGTGTCACTGTCCAAACTACTGTTCTGCCTTAAAACTGTAGGCAAAAAGTCTGTTCTTGCAGCACAAACCAAAATGATTGTTTAGTTGTATCTGGCATGAATTAACCTGGCCTCCAGCCCTCCCTCCATCAAAGCTTCTTTTAAAATTATCTTTGTGAGGAACTTCAAGTGAGGATATTGTAGTGTTTTACACGCATTAGACTGTAACCTTTAAATTGGTCCAGCTCCTATGATTTGTGCTATAGCTGCACGAGTACTACTGCAAATCCTGGTACCTTTCTCTGCAGTTATGTAGGATCTTCCAGTTAATTTTTCTACTGTAAGAACATCAGGAGGTTTGTATCCAGTTCTTGATGCTGGAGAAAGCCAGCTGTTATGTCCTGGTTGTTTTATCCTGCATTGGCACAGTGATAACTGGAAAAGCTCAGTGAAACAAGACCACTGTATCTTTTTGTACTTTAAGGAACTGAAAACAAAACACTTATGGCTGGAACACCTTCCATTTGGTGGAAGTGGACTAACTTGAGACATACCAAAAAGTTTCCTTGAGGATTTTTTGTATTTGATGTGCTTTTAAAATCCAGAAAGGAGTTTGTCAGAGAAGAAGCATCTCAGCTGTTTGTTCCCCTCTGATTAGGGTTAACTTAGTCTTAAATTCCTTAATGGTTCAACTGCAAATCCTCCATACTGAGGTAGGAACGTGTATATTTAATATTCTTTATTTAATACCTGTGGTCTGTTCAGCCCTCAGATACTGAAGGATTCCGCAGTAGAACCAAAATGTGCTTTTGAATTTGAATTTTCTCTCCAGAGGTTTGCACCTTCATTGGAAATCTTGACATTGGGAAACTTAAGTGCTGGAATTAATGGCTGGAAAATTTTAGCTCCCTCCCATCTTTGGATGGATGGAATAAAAAAATCCTAGGGACTTTTTCAAATATGTTCATGCAAGCCAGCGCTGATGAGTTGCAGTACAGTTACCATAAGCGGCCTTTCCCTCAGGTGGTGAAATGTAGATACAGGGGAGCTCACAGAGGTGTCCCCCTAAAGGGAGCTTGTGAAGGACACCCAGGTTCTGATATAGCTTTGCCCTTCAGCTTTTACTCAAAAGTGAAATGTGCTAGTAGCAGTAGCTAGTGATGGGTGTCTGCACTGCTGTCCTTCCTGCAAGCACGTTTGTCTGCCTCACTGGAAGCTCTGTGTGCACCGTCCTTGGGTGGTGGCCCCCTGGAACATGCCACCTGCACAAGGACTGCTGCTACTTCAGTTTTACTCTTAAGGAATTGGAAGGACCAGTTTCAACCCTAAAGTTTACAAGATACACTGGAAAGCAGTGTTGTTCTTGTTTTCACTTGTTTTTAACTAACACAGGGCACTGGTGACATCTCTAATAGAGTGGGGAGGGGTGTTGGCCATCTTTAGAGCCCTGAGAGGCCAGAGGTGGAGAGGTACAGCTGCAAATAGATTATTTACTTCATTGGCCAACAGCAGGAAACAAAACAGTTGTTTTCCATCTCACATTCAGTAACCCAGCACAATTCTTGGATAAACGCAGGCCTTGTCTTCTGTCTCCCAAGTGTGTGAACTGATTGACCATCTAATTCACTAGCACTGGAAAAATTGACATACCATGAGGAGAGAGCATGATAAAAGCTATTCTTCTTTACAGTGATTTGTTGTTAAAAAGATTGTGTGGTGTCTGACCAGAACAAGAAACACTGCTGCTTAACATGCTTCCTAAAAAGTTGACCTCTCCAAGACAAGTTCAGCACAGAAAATACCTGCAGAGCAGCAGGAGTGAGTTTTCATGGCAGAACTCTGACACCTTACAGAAATCAAAGTGAACAAGGGATTTCCATGTGAAGAAGACTCCCAAAAGTTGTACTTAATGCTCTTGGCTTTTGCTTCAGATATAGAAAAATTTGTATTGCTGTTCCCCCCATCATACTTCTGCATGTTTGATGCTGGTCAGCCTTCCTAGGCTGTTCTAGCTTATTTGGGCAGAGTGCAGAACCACCTGAATTTTACCAAAACATCACCAATATCCTGGATGATATTAGAATCTTAGCATTTTGGGCATCCCCCACTGATCTGGGCTGTTCATACTTGGGCAAGTAAAAATACAAATGATGACATGAGTAATTGATAGACAACTGTGCATAACTATAGCTGAAAGATCCCAGCATCCACAGGGAATTACTACCTCTCCTGCTATGATGGAGTTCTTGAAAGATGGACTCTGGTTTTAGTGGGGATTGATGAGGGAAGTTGGGATTGCTCTTATCCCAAAGCTATAATAAGGAATGCATCCCTATGCATATATATAGATAGTAGTTCTAAATGGGCACTGAGTACAAAAGCAAAAATAAGTAAATCAAGATTTTTATGCTTTCACAGACATCATTGTTAGAATCGGAATATGAGTGGATGCTTCTGACACTTCTCAAGGTGATACCTCTTTCTCCTTGCAAGAGAAGGAAGGTGTTTTACTGTACTTGAGGGGAATCCAGGTCTGTTTTGGAAGAAATGCGTGCTTTTTCCCTGCTGTAGGGCAGCTTCTGTATTTAAATGGCAGAGAAGAGCTGATAGAGGCACAGTATTCTTACATGTAGCCTCTTCTAGCTAGGTCTGAGCCTACTGGCTTTTATGAAGTCTTAATCCATGGCCAGTTGTGACTTCATGTCTACTTTGCTAACTGTTGTAATGAGATTTTAATTTTTTTGCCAAATTTGCCTGCCAGAAGCTTTGTGAGAGGGCAGTGCAGGTCAGCCTCCAGTGGGACTGGGATATATAGGCTGTATGAGTTTGGAGGCATTCCCTGTTAAAACTGTAGTGAAGGTGATGCTGGGAGTTCATGGAGGAGGAAGAGCTGAAAGACCTGTTCCTCCTGCTGAGCCCCGGGCTGCAGACTGGCTGTCAAGTACCACTCCTGTTTTCCTCTGACAGTTAGCAGGAGAATTCTTTGGAGTAAAGATAGAAATGTTGTCTTGTCTAATTTTGTCAGGGTTGTCTTCAGCTTGTCTCCAGAGAGCAATCACCTAGCCAAGTTAAGTCTTATTTCAGGAAAGGATCTCCTATGTGACCTGGAAGAATAAGTCTAGTTCAGACTAGTTGTCTTAAAATAACTTACCTGGAATGAAAAATGTTCAAGTAACACTATATTTAAGTTTTTATGTTTTAGCATTCCAGTTGTTGGCATAGACTAGATGCTGCTGAATGGAGAGTTCAAAAATACTAACAACCAAATGTGACAATGTGTACTTCTGATGTTCTAGATGATGCTGGATCACACTGGGTAGTTCATAGATTGTTGCAACAGGTTGTTCTTAGATTGGTGCATCCTCATAAGTACAGTTAAAATGAGGGCATCTTCCTGATGGTTCTAAATGTATGGTAAAGCCTTTAAATTCCTTTTTAGCTGATTTCAATAAGCCTGCATTTCTGAGGAAAAAGAAGCATTTCCTAATGTTCAGAGGGAACCTCTGTCTCAGTTTGTGCCCATTGGCTCTGGTCCTGTCACAGGCCACAGCTGGAAAGAGGCATGCTCTGCCCTCTCAGTGCCCTCCCTTCACGTGTATGTATACTTGTAAGAACCTCCCTCTTTTTTAGGCTGAATACCTTCACAGGCCATCATCTTGTTCTAGAATTTTGGAACTGATAAGTTACTATCTTTTTAACCTCTTTGAGGGTCACAGGTTCATCTGCTGGTTCACTGTATGACAAAGGTGTTGAAGAAGTTGTTAGCCATTGCTATTGAACCTGTTCCATTGGGAACTGTGATCCTTCAGATTTGCCTGGTCTGTGTTTTTATGCCTCTTTCTGTAATATTTTGTGAAACTTGGGAGTAGTTTAGGACAGATTTTTTGAGGAAACCATTTTTAATTCCTGGGTGGGGGGGAAGAGACATACTCCTTCTGGGTGCATTCTGCAGAATACTACTACAGGATGCGTTTAAAACACTAACATTGCAAGGTTATATTAGAAATAATTTGGTCTCTACCCAAGGTGGGAATAACTGTATGAATAGTTTTTACTGATAACCGTTTGGTCTTTGTTTTTCTTTTAAAACTGATTATCTCCGTACTTTTTAGGGGTATTTCTGTGCAGCTCAAATGCATAGACAACAGAGTCTGTTCCCTACAGTGTCATTTTTACTTAGAAGCAGACCCATCACACAACAACAGTCTGAACCATTTTGAGGGGGTAGAAAAGCTGAGTTCTCTACGTGGAAGAAAACATGAGTATGAATTTCTGTGCAAGTCTCTTGTTCACCACATTAGCTGCTCGCTGCAATTGCACAGGGAATTTAGTGCTGTGGTGTTGGTGCAAGGCACAATGAAGGTGTAAAGTCCATGTAATAGATGTGTTTAAACAATCCTTACACATTTTAGGCTGCAGTGCTATGAAATGGGTGAAGAACCTAGTAAGAAACTAAGAGTTGTCACTTTATGCCTTTACCTGAAGACAGATAATTTTACATTTGCACGTAATGTAAATGTAAAATTAAATGTAATCACATTTACATGTAATGTAAAATATAAGCAGCAGTGCTCTGGTGTATTTTTAATTGGTTTGGTCAAGCCCTAAGTGTGTGTGTGTCTTTTTTCTCCCCAGCTGAGTATTGAACAGGCCCAGGCTGTGGCAGAGCAAGTCGAGATGAAAGCAAAGGTGGTACAGTCTGAAGTCAAAGTAGTGACCACTAGACACAAGAAGGCCTTGGAAGAGCGCGAGTGTGAGCTGCTCTGGAAGGTATGCACCCTTACATTTGTGTTTTGCCCTGTTGACAAGTGCTTTTCAAACTGAAAAATTGCTCAAACTACTTCACAGCCAGATTCTGATATCCAAGGAAAGCTGCAGGTTTCCTTACCTGGAGCTGCTGGGGGAGTTTTTGCTGCTGGATCCTGGGAGCAGCACAGCCCCACACGCGGGCTGGGCACTCCCTCTGCTGGCCCTGCAGCTGCCCCGAGAGGAGATCCCCTCCGAACAATGTCTTCAAAATACCTGCTCTAGGATTAGGTACATAATATAATTGGCTTTCTGATGCACTCCTCATAAAGGACAGGAGCAAAGCTGTTCATCCTATCCTGTCCTTTTTTGTTTTTAGAAAGGCTGGTAGAAATTCTGTGACACCAACTTTCGCTGTCCCCATCCTTAAAAACCTTTACTTGTCAACCAAGGTAGCGTCCTCCCTCTAAGCAATTTTTTAAACTAGTATAAGAAAAGAGTATCTGCACAATTCTGGACTGATGGGCTCATTTCAGCTCAACAATGCATGTGTGGTATTTTGAGAGGAGGAAAGGAAGTAACAGGCAAGTTTCTTGTTCCAGAAAAGTAATTCAGTGGTCATGGTCCCCTGCAAGAGAAGCTTTGTTTTCTTTTGTAAGTGTCAATAGCAAGATTAAAATTGAACTTTATATAGTTAGTGTACTTTGAATGCTCCTTGAGAGTTTGGATTTTCACTCTTAACCTCTTGCAGGAGGCTTGGCAGCTTTCTCTTTTAAGGTATTCCTAGCACAGGAGGAGTAAGATCTGCACCTAAGCTCTTTTTATCCTACTGTGCTGTACAAATGCACTTTGTTGGAATATCTGCACTGAGAGAAAGTTCTCTTCAAGCTGAAAAACGTTATTTTAAGAAGGAAACATGGTGGTGGTAAATGATTTTAGCAAAACAAACTCAGTGTATCAAGCATGCGAATAAACAATTTTGTATACCAGGGCTGAGTCTATGGATTTAGCTAAGACCTAAGATCAGTAATGTGTCTTGGATACATTACTGATTGGAAGTATCTCCAAATTTTTTTTTTACAGCTTGGTAAAACCTACATACCTCAATTTACAGCATGTTTGTACATATGGTATCTAGTCAGTGTCTAATCAAGGAGTCTTCAGACATTGAGTCTTCCTTCAGTAAAACGCATTCCAGATACTGTTCTGAGGCCAAGCAAGTATTCAGACATCAGGAAATGTACTTTTGCAACAATAAAACAAAGACATGTTACATTAGTTTTATGCAGCAGGTGTCTTTGCCAGATGGTCCAAAGTGGTTTTTCACAAGTGAGGGTAGACACAGGCTTATATAAATGAGTTACAAAACAGGCATTTTTGCATCAACTGCAGCCCCTCAAGAAGAGAGTGGCAGCAACCTTCTGTGTTATTTTATGTGACGTTCACAAAACATCCTGTTTTAAAGCACAAGCTCAGCATGACTGCTCTTACTTACAAGAAAATATTAAAACAATTGGACCCTAAAAATCCCTGGAGATAGATGTCTGGTATTATCCAGTCACACAAAAACAGTTCTGGCAGGCAGGGGACTGACAGGAGCCCATGTGCATTAGCTGGTGCTGACTCCCAGCTCAGCCCAGTGGGACAACAACCCACCTTCTGAAATTGGTCTCAGTTCTGGTTAGTGAAGCCTCAGCCTCTGCTCTTCTAGAGAGGCTGCAATAACTTCTGTCCTCCCTGGGGGCTGAATGAGATGTGCCTTTGGATGATCTGTCAAGTACCTTGCAACTAGAAAACAGAATAGCGTTTGAGGAAGCAAATAATTACTAGTAAGCAAGTGATTCTCGCTCTCAAATGTCACTCTGATGCAGCGGATCTGCAGAGTAGGAATGTATGTTGTTGCCTGGAGGGCAGGAGAGACTAATAATCCTAAATTTGGATAAGTAATTTGTTTTCCTTGTTTCTTCTTGTCTGCATTGTGATTTTTAGAGGTTTGTTCTGCAGCTGTGTGTCAGTATGCTATAGCAACTGTCCAGCTGGCTTTTATGTAGAAGGAAGACTGAAGGAAATCTCTGTGGTCTGTCTTTCCTGATGTAAGTGCACTTTTCTCTCCCCCATTTCCCACAAGGTGGAAAAGATTCGCCAGGTCAAGGCCAAGTCCCTCTACTTGCAAGTTGAAAAGTTACGTCAGAACCTGAACAAGCTGGATAACACCATTAGTGCTGTTCAGCAGGTCCTGGAGGAGGGTCGCACCATGGACATTCTTCTGGCTCGGGACCGCATGCTGGCTCAGGTGCAGGAGCTGAAGAACGTCAGAGGCCTTCTCCAGCCACAGGAAGACGACAGGATCATGTTCACCCCCCCTGACCAGGCATTGTATATGGCCATCAAATCCATGGGCTTTGTCAGTAGCGGGGCTTTTGCTCCCCTGACCAAAGCCACGGGGGAAGGTCTCAAGCGTGCTCTGCAGGGCAAGGTGGCCTCGTTCACTGTGATCGGCTACGACCACGACGGGGAGCCTCGCCTCTCGGGGGGTGACATGATCTCTGCCGTGGTCATGGGCCCCGATGGAAACCTTTTCGGGGCGGACGTCAGCGATCAGCAGAACGGGACCTACCTGGTCAGCTACCATCCCCAGCTGGAGGGAGAGCACCTGGTGTCCGTGACGATGTGCAACCAACACATCGAGAACAGCCCCTTCAAAGTGATGGTGAAGTCCGGGCGCAGCTACATCGGCATCGGGCTGCCGGGGCTGTCCTTCGGCAGCGAGGGAGACAGGGATGGCAAGCTCTGCCGCCCCTGGGGGGTCAGCGTCGACAAGGAAGGCTTCATCATCGTCGCCGACCGCAGCAACAACCGCATCCAGGTGTTCAAGCCGTGCGGGACCTTCCACCACAAGTTCGGCACGCTGGGCTCCCGGCCGGGCCAGTTCGATCGCCCCGCCGGCGTGGCCTGCGACGTTTCGCGCAGGATCATCGTGGCCGACAAGGACAATCATCGCATCCAGATCTTCACGTTCGAGGGGCAGTTCATTCTGAAGTTCGGGGAGAAAGGAACGAAGAACGGGCAGTTCAATTACCCATGGGATGTGGCCGTCAATGCGGAGGGCAAGATCCTGGTCTCTGACACGAGGAACCATCGCGTTCAGCTGTTCGGGCCCGACGGCGTGTTCCTGAACAAGTACGGCTTCGAAGGGGTACTCTGGAAGCACTTTGATTCCCCCAGAGGCGTGACGTTCAATCACGAGGGCCACTTGGTAGTGACGGACTTCAACAACCATCGCCTCTTGGTCATCCATCCGGACTGCCAGTCGGCGCGCTTCCTGGGCTCCGAGGGCACCGGCAACGGGCAGTTCCTGCGCCCGCAGGGAGTGGCGGTGGATCAGGAAGGGCGCATCATCGTGGCCGACTCCAGGAACCACCGGGTACAGATATTTGAGTCCAATGGTAGCTTTTTATGCAAGTTTGGCACTCAGGGAAGCAGCTTTGGTCAGATGGACCGTCCTTCAGGTATAGCTGTCACCCCTGATGGCATGATTGTTGTGGTCGACTTTGGAAACAATCGAATTCTCGTCTTCTAATCTCTGTTTGAATTAGGAAGAAACTGTCTCAGGGAAATTCTTCGAAGAGAAAATGAAAAAATACAACGTTAATTCAAACCTACCTCATCTTTAATTTTTTTACAGATGAATGTACTTACCTTTTCTGCAGGGAGTGAGCCTGTAAAATTGAATTCTATCTACCTCATTGTCCTCCCTTCCCTCCCCGATTTCTCGCCCCCTCCCCATCCCCACATACTCATAGTTCAGAACGTTTTACCTCTTTCCCCCCGTTGGGGTTTCATGCACAAACGAGAATTGCTGTGCACATTAGGTGGTTTGTGTGGTGAGTTCTGTTAGACTAAGCCAAGAAAGGCGCTATGTAACTTTTTAAATGGAGAAAATGGTAGTAGGTGTTTGTTGAGAAATTTGTGTTCTTTGACCATTCTGCAGTTCTGTGGGTGGGGCATGGGAGGGAGGGATATTTGTTGTTGTTGTTGGTTTTGGTTTTTTGGTTTTTGGTTTTTTTTTCATTGCTGCTGCAGCAGAGAACTTTTTCCTGTTCTCCTTTTTATACCTCAGTGTGTTTGATTTACTGGCGAGCACAGCATCTTGTTCCCAGACAACTTTGAACGTTTTATGAAAGTGAGTGAGATTCACTCGCCAGGAAGAGCAAGTTTGCATCTTTTTTGGCATTTCTGTGTATTTTTTTACTGAAACACAGTAATTTAACAGCACAAAGTGAAGCTGATGAAAATGCACAAAAATTCTTTAAGTTTAAACCAAATTGTTCATTTTAGTGGCTTAGTGCGGTCATTGTAAAGTTTAGATAAAAAGCAAGGCTTCCTTTAGTGTATCCTGTCATTGACAATTTCATTTTTACCTCTTTTTTCACCTGAAAGCTGAATTAGTTTGAAAAAAGTTACTGTTTCTTTTTATATGTGCCCCTAATCTAGGTAACAGAAGAGGTTAGGAGGAGCATTGAAACAGGGAAAACCAAACCCTTTTGATTTACTTTCTCGTGAAATGACTTAGTGTTTTTTTGCCCCTTCCCATAGAGAAACCTTAAGGGAATAACGTTTGAATTTGTTAGAAGTGGTATCTTTTTCCAAAAGTAAGAAATAAGCACAGCTTTGGAGATTCAGGGTGTGATTTGGAGAAGTCAACAGTTGTTTTGTTTTGTTTTGGGTTTTTTTTTGTTCAGAGAGGATTGCAATAACTCTATCACTGATTAATTTTTTTTTTTCGTCTTCCGGCTTCCCCAGAGAGCTGGACTGAAAATTTTGGGAATAGCTACTGTAGCTTTTAGGGTGGGTGGGATGGGCCTGGAGCTCCCTGCTGCATGATCTCTGGCTACAGGTCGAAGTGAAGAGTTACCAGTACCAGCCAAAGGCAAACTGCATCAAGGTGAAACTTTGCTGCTTTTTTTCCCAGGGCAGTACCAAAGACTTCTGTGTAAAATTAATGTATATGATCCTTAAAAGCTTGGAGGCAGGGGAAGTTTGCCCTTTCGGGGATATAGAAACTGGTGTTCTGAGAAGCAGAAACTTTTGGGGAGAATAGAGATCTCTTTAGCAAAATGTGACTTTGAGTCCCTGGAAGGATTTGGTTTTATTCTTCAATTTCCTGCATTCCAGTTTAGCTATTCAAGCAGATATGGTCTCTACGGACCTGTAGCTTCACCCTCTGGTGTTGGCAAACAAGAATTGTTTAAAGTGGGCAAGAGAGGGCTCTTCTTGCTCTCTGCAATTGAAAAACTCACTGTGTCAGTACTCTTGAGTTTGGAAATGCCACGGGATTTACTGTTTGCAAGAGAAGATCTTTGAAACATAAATTTGGTCATTGTCAAAAAGTCTGAAGAGCCTTAACCATCCTGCAAGGAAAGGTTTCCTCTCTCTGCCAGCCACCATGCACAAAAGTGACCTGAGGTTGAAAGGCTCTTTACAAGTTTGTGAGAAATCACAAGGTGCACTTTCCTTCTTGCTGCTTTTCCCCTCCAAGGAGTGTTAACTTTCTGAGTTTTGTAGAAATACCAATGATGTGTAGCAGACAGAGAGAGCTGCCACTTTAGAAAAGGCTCAAACTAAAGGACCAGAAAGAGACAAGAAAGATTCATGAGATGGCAAAACCTCTTTTAAAAGAAGGGTGAGGAAAACCACCTAAATTAAATGGGATAAAACAACTGTGCTGCCTTTCAGCCAAAGCCTTAAGGAAGCAAACTCTTCAAAGCAGTGTGTTTCAGTTAGGCTTAATCTTAGGATGGCATGGTTTCAAAACAGCCTTGAAAGGATAATCTTTTATACAGATGTCTGTCAATAAATTTCTGTGGCCACACAAAACATGTATCAGAGAGAGCTAGTTTACCTTCAAGTTTTGCAAGTTCTGCCTGTGTGCACGCCTCCCTTCTTGGGGGTGGCCTACAGTTGTGACAGATGTCCATGGTTGTCTTGTATTAATCAGCCCAAGAATTATTTGCAACTTGGGCTGTGAAAATGAATAGCCTGCAAGATCTAGATACCAAAGAATAGTGGTTTAAAAAGCTTTAATGTTTAGTCTGCAGTGTCCTTGCATTTATCCTATCATGTCTTAATGAAAATGCCAGGTCTCTAAATGCTTTGACCAGAGTGGCTGACAGTGTTGAAGTGTCCTATAAATGCTCTTGTGCTTAATTGCTTGTGGGGTTTGCCCTTCTCTGTGGCTAGAAGGGAGTTGTTTTTCTGGGCATTAAAAAAAAAGGTTAAGTGTGCAGTCAGGATTGTGTTGAACTGGAGGAACGTTTTGCCCCCCCAGCCTGCACCGTGTGGAAGATGACAGACACTGAAGTTGCCCTTTGCTTTTTGAATGGAGCCATTGCACAACCCCCCAGCCCAGCTCAGTCAGGAAGAGGAATGGCTTAAACTCTTTCTAAGTTGCTGTCTTTATTTAACTCAGTGGGATTTGCTTGCAAACCGAACCTTGAGTGTTTGACCTCATGTTGTTGGGGAGCTTTTTCGTTTTAAAAACACTACTATTTAGCTACCCAAAAGAATTCCTTATCTTTGTGATAGATAGTGCTAAGCACACTTGGTCTCATTGAAAAGTGGTAGTGTAGCTTATAAAATGGAGTGTTTTATATGCAATGAAAAAAAGTAGTGCTAATATACAATGCCAACATCAGATGCCCCATAGAGGCTTATTAAAAAGTAATAAATGAGATTCCAACCTTGCTCTGCTTTTCCATGCATGTTCTCAGGTTAATGCCCCAGTATCATAATGTACATGCATGCAGAGAGGAAAAGCAAGGCTTGGAAGCTGGGTTGCAAACCAAACAAGCATTCAGAGTAACCTTCTTAACTAGGGGAAATGGCCTGGAGAAGGGTAAAGTGAGTGTGTGCCTCTTGGCTGGGCAACAGTGAATGTGGGGGACAGAGCTGTCTACTCGAACTCCCAAAGGATCTTCTCTATGCCAGGTTAAACCAGTGGCTCTCTGTAAACCTTTTGCTTGACAAAATATTATCAGCAATCAGTGTGGCTGGTTTGGGTGCTCAGCATATAAAGCAATCTTGTCCTTTCTCAGAATTATTTAAGCAGGAACTTTAGTAGCAAACTGAAGCAGATTCAGTACTTGATAATGTAGGTCCTTCACATAACTTGCTCCTTTTGATTTAGTACGTTTTAAATATAACTTATTTAGGGAGGGCCCATAAACCTGAAACTTTCGAACAAAGCAAGGAAAGGAAGATAACACCTGAAAACTAATGCATATTAGGGCCAGACATAACCAACTTGAGAGAAAGAACAAGTCACTTGGATGTGGCATTCCCTTGGAATTGAAGGAAAGTGGGCCCAGTGTGTTACGTTAAACCAGAATTGATTTCTGAAGAGAGCAGGTTTATAGACTCACTTTGCCATAACTTTGATCATAAGATTTCTTTGTTCAGTTCTAGTTAAAAAAATATTGTGCCAAAGTTTTGTTTATTTTTTAAAGGAGTGTAAGCCAAATGGTGCCAAAAGGTAATAGGGTATTTAAAAGTAGAGATATTTAGACAAACAGTTTGGAACTGTATAAAAAAGGAACACTGGTACTTGAGTTAGACAAATATTGTACCTTTGGTCTTTGAGTCCTTGGGAGTTTGAAACCCAGTTTGCTGTGGTACAAAATGCACAACTAGAGATGCCACTATCTTTTGCTTGAAGTTCTACCTCACTTTGCAGAAGTAAATCATCTGCCTCAATTTAGCATCAGACAGGCTTGGGAAATAGTTGAGAATCTGCCTGGGGGAAGGATTCATCCTGCCTGTTGGAAAAGCATTTTAATTGAAACAGAGATACTAAGTGTGTACTATGTGGTGACTGCTTGCTTTTGTTTGCTTTTGTTTTTGCTGCCTGCCTATGGAGATATTAAGCTGCCCTTGCTAGAGAATCTGTAAATAAAACCAAATGTTCAGGCAAAGTGGACTGAGACCTGAAATGCTTCCGAGCTTGTTCTGGTTTCACTACGAGGTATGGAAGTGTAAACTTTTGTTCAGTATTATGACACTACTGGCTGACGTGACATCCTTCATGTTCATTTGCAGTGTTCTTATGTCCTTAAGACCTTTAGGTCTTCTCTCTACAAGAGAAAAACTTTTATGCATGCCTACCAATGTGTCCTGTTTGGGAGGACTGGTGTTATGATTGCTGTAAACACAATGCTCTACCAAACGCTTGAAGGGAATAAGGTCCTGGTTTTTTATTTTATTGACTTGGTGATTGTATGTAGCTTGCTTGACTCAATGGGATTTTTTCCACCATGACAAAGCAATCAAGTTCCTATTCCTGGAGGGCAGCTTAGGTTCAGACATACTCAGGAGAGGCAGTTTAAAACCAGTCTCTTGGGGTTTTAGGCAAGTTAAGTAGTTTACCTGTGGAGTTAAGTTGTAGAAGCATATTTTCAGACTACTCTGTTGGAGGAAAAAGAAGTCCTTTTTCCTCCCTAGCTCATATTAAGGGGTGGCAGAAGTGGGTACAGGAGACCCCTAATGACAATAGGCTGTGTTGGGTTTGGTAAATGTTATGGTGGGAAATGTACATTGATGTCTCTAAGTGATCTTACGGGTTAACAAGCCAGACTGGCATCTTTTTCCATCATTGTTCAACCAATAATGGTTCTAAAAATGCTTTGTGTACCTGCATGGTCTTAGACCTTCTATTAATGATTGTATCAACTTACAAACTCAGGTAGATAATTTTAAAGCTCTTTTCATAGAGCCTTACTGACTGAATGTTAAGTGTCTGTGTACTGATGTAGTTGAGTAACTTCCTTTTGAACTACCAGACTAGTTAAAAAAATAAAATCCTTTTATAGGTTTGTAGAGTACTTTTCAGACAATGTAGTAGTTTTTCCTTCAGAGGGAGAGATGCCTGTTTCTGAGGGGTTTTTTTAGTGGGCTTTTTTTTTTTTTTTTTGGTTTTGTTTTGGTTTTTTTCTCTAAAATGACTAAGAGGTTTTTAACTAGTTTGTAAGGTTTGCTTAGTCACCTGAGTTGGTGGGGGTTTCTGTGGCTCTTGTTTTTACTGTGCATTACCTGCCCTGCTCGCTTCGTGCACAGGTCCTTGGAGGAGTTGAGGGTGTGAAACACATACCTGCAATTTAACTCAAATAGAAATTGCAAGCCTTGAACAAAATGAAGCTCAGCCTCATGAAACCAATGTCAAACATGCTTTTTTTCCCTCCCTCCCCTCCCCCTTAATTGGCTGTAGATGTATGCCCCATCTTAAAAAATTTTCACTACTGATTTATAGGTAGCATTGTCTCAGTGCAGGTTTGCATTGGCATCCAGGCTGATCTTGTCATTCTTTGGATGTTTGGGCATCTTGAGTTGATTTGGTTTCTTAGTTTCCTCTTCTGTTATTTCTTTTCTACTTTAGTAACTAATCATGCTGCTCTCCTAATAATAATAAAATACCTCAGGAGGTCAGACAGCGCTCTTGCTTTTAATGAGCTGCTCAGAGCTTTTCTATCCAATTGAAAATGAGTCAGGCTGTGACAAAAATTGCCCTGCTCCAGAAAGGGCATCACATTTCTGCTTGGACAAAAAGTGATACAATTTTTACTTGTCAGGTGTTGAGTACTGCAGAGAAGAAAGCATGACAGGTTATGTGCAAACTTTTATGTAGAATAAGTGAACAAAATGTTAGAACCTTTGTGTTAATGGAGGCTTCTGAATGTATCTTTGTGGTCCATAGGGAAGGCTGAAGGATGTAGCAAGGAGATGATGTATCAGCTATTGGCAGCCTTAAAACAAAGTCAGTGTCTCTCTGGACTTTAAAATGTTCCTATGCAGTTTATTTTATTGTTGTTTATTCAAATAAATGTGAGGTTTTTTTCACGGCAACTCTGTGTGTGTGTGTGTTTCTGTACCACCCAGGAAAAGCCTTCTTTTCTATCAGGTTGCAAAAAAGAAAAAGGCCCTCCTAGTTGTTTGTGTTATTAGAAAAAGTCCTCATTGTCATGACTGGAGATAAGAGTTGTCATAGACTCACTGCTTCAAACTGGAGATAAGAGTTAGGAAGACTCACTGCTTCAAACTCCATCCTTTTTTCCCCAATATTTTGCTAGAAAGTTTCTGGTTTAACTTTTTAAGGTCCATTTCTAGGTGTCCTTTCCTTCACCTTGGCACTGAAAGAATGCTTCTTCTGCATGGCAGTGTAAAGCATAAGCCACCAGAACATTTAATAAGTCTCTCCAGCACCAGGGCAGGCTGGTGGGTTAGTGGAAAGCTGCCATTTTTCCTCACTACCTTGGAAAAGGTTTGAAAAGAAATGGTGAGCCTGGGAAGATGATCTTCAGGTGAGGTTTGAGAATTAAAGCCACTGCCTGAATTCCCAGCATGGGTAGCAATGGAGGTGGATTCCAGGCTCTGGAAGTGCTGGCTGCTGTAGCTTTTCAAAGCCAAGATGCCTTCTGGGCATGAACTGTACAGCTGTAGGGCTCTCAGCACCATTCATCAACATCCTTCACCAGGCCATTGCCTTCTTCCTGCTGGAGCAGCTGGCAACATGTCAGGAGTACAGGGATCCCTTCAAGTGGGAGGGAAGGAGAGAGAAGGCCCTGTGGAGGTGGGGACAAAGGCTGCCCAGGTGAGTTTGTCCAGCTTCCTGTGTTACTCTGTATTCCCTTGGCTCCTCTGTGCCCTCCTCCTGAAGACAACTGGTACCCAAAAGCTCCCTGAACATCAGGAGATGGCTCAGGACACTGCTGGATGAGTGCTGGCCACTCCTTGCACTGGGGCCATGGGCACAGCTGAAGGTAACAGCAGTGGCCAGAGGCACGGAGCAGGAACAGTCCTGAGGCAGCAACAATGCTTGTGGTGTGTGCTGGGGGAAAAGGGAATGCACCCCTTTCTCCTGCTCTGGGAATATGAGCCGCTGTGCTTCTGCAGGGGAGATCCTGGAGGTAAGGGGAGAGTGGGGGGAGAGGGACAGGCACCCTTTCCTTCAGGAAGGGGCCCAAACCAAACTGCTGAGCATTGCTGGGTTTACTAACATAGCCCACTGCTGAGCCTGGGCTGCTCATGCTCCCTGTTTTTCTACCGAAGGACAGCTCACCGTTTTACTTGACCTTCACTTCTTTCCTACCAGAGATTAAAAGGATTGAAGGGAGAAGCCAGGTCCTTGGCTGCTGCCTCCCTTGACGTGTTATGATATTTATTTTTTCCTTTCTGTTAATAGCAAACGCTGCAAGCTGAGAGCCGTCATCCCCGCCCGTCCATGCCGCAGATGCGGTGGGGGCTGAGCCGCCTCGGGGCACCGGGGCTGCGGCTCACGTGCACGCGCGGCTGCGATAAGAGGCGCCTTATCTGGGAAACAACCGCATCCTTCACCGAGCCCGGGCACGGCCACAGCATCTTTTGCATGTGAATGCCCCGCATTCCTGGGGGGGCGGGGAAGAATCTTCTCTATTCAGGGCCCGGGACCACACAGGGAGCATCTTGAACCTTTTTGTATTTAATCAGTCAATCTACTCTGAGGTAAAAGGTCTATCAGCTCCCTTTCTTCTCTCTTTCAGAAAGGTGATCGCTACCAACTTACTCCCGATACTTTTTTTATTCCTGGTGTTTCTAAGCTGCTTGCCCCTACCTGAGGACAAGGGTGCATTGCAGTGATAGAAAAGTTACTAGAAAAGGCAGCTACTGGGTTGGATTCTGAAAGGATTGATCTGACACGAGACAGAGTAGCAGGTCCCAAGCTGCTGCTTCCCTCTGGAGACACACCTGTGCTCACCCCACAACTTGCACATAGTTGAATAGACTTGCTGTGCTGTTTCTGTCAGCTGGTTTCTGCAAGATGATGGATACAAATCCTGCTGCCTGCCTTCCTCTCTTGGACACATCTGCATTCCCTCACACTCACGGTACTGAGAGCAGAAAGGGCAGGCCCTGAATCCAAGGTGCTGCTGGGAGAAGTGACCTTTGCCTCCAGCCAGCACCAAAAGTACAATGCCAGCAGCACAGGGAGATAAGGTGGTAGCTCAGCTCTGCCCTGGAGATTATCAGGATAGCTGAAATGGCACAAAACAGCCCTGGAGGGACTGTGAGAGGAGTGCTGGGCTCCAATTATCTTACGCCTCTCCTTTTCTCCCGTGCTCACAAATAAATAACCAGAAGGTCCTTGATTATGCTCCATCTTCCTTCGAGTAAAAGGCATTTTTTTTTTGTTAAGAAGAGAGGTATTCCTCTACAATGAAAACTAGATTTAAAAACTGCCACAATTTCTTCCTCCCCCCCCCCCCCCCCCAAAACCAACAAACCAACAAAAAACCACTCAAACCCAACCTTTTTCTTACAGCCAGATCGATGCTTCCTCCATAGCTGCACCATTACACCATTCTGTTGGGCAAAGGAAAACCAGGGAGAAAGAAAAAAAGCCAAAAAGAAAAAAATTAAAAGCCAACAGAAACAGGTTCCCTCTTTGTTGAGGAAGAGCATGGCTTATCTTTGTCAAAACAGCAGCCAACACAGCAGCTCAACTGCTCCTTCAGCAGGACTTGAGATAAATGGCTTTCTCCACTCACTGCTCTCCCCTCTGTTCTCTTCAAAAAGAGCTGAATTACACACTTGGATAATATATTTTTTTAAAGTAAACTGCCATTCCCATTCAAAGCAGGTGCTAACCTGCCATCATTCGTTAAATACCCTTTACAAAAAAGTCTTTTGGTTTACATCTTTTATTAAAAATTTACATAAACAAACACACTCCAGCAATTGGGGTATTCAGGTGTCCTAGGTTAAAAAAATATACAAAATCCCAAGCCCCCCTGACCAGGGCAGCAGCAGGTTCAAGCACAACCTCACTTCCTTTGAACAGTGGTGAAAGCTGGCATCTGAATGGGCTGGATGGAGTGGACTGGCTGGAAAACAGGCTTTTTCCTCATGTCAGAGAGTGTTTTCACAGAAGGGAGCAGCTGGTTCCTCTTGATGATCTGCAGTGCCAGCTGCGTGTTACCTACAAGACAAGTTTCAATTAAGAAACCCAAAATACCATTTAATGGCATATGAATTACTGTTCAGGGACAGAGCTGATGAGCCAGCTCTGGGCCCAGGCCAGGTACACCAGCAGTCCTTCCTCTCCAGTGAAATGCTGGCACAGATAGATAAGAAAAGCAGTAGACAACAGGAAATTTGAAAAAAAAATTAGTTTTGATTGAATCCACCTATTCTTAGCTGAAGACATCAAGCTTTAACCTCAGAGCTGGAAGATGCCAAAGCACCTTCTGATTTCCCAAAGGTCACCTCTTCTTGCTCCCAGCTGCACAGTGATGCTCTAGGTCTCACACAAAACGCCCTCACACTGTGACACCACAGACAGTAATGCGAATGCCAGTGGGATAAAAGATGTTTTCAAAAGAAGAAATCTGATTTTTAACTATGTACGGTCCATCAAACAACTACCACTATACATGGAAAACTTACTCTGTTAAAAATTAAACTTGTAAAATTACAGGAGAAAAGGCCCTGAGTTGTAAGGAGAGTATTTTTCCCCTCATAATTTTCCTTCCCTGGAGTTTTCATTTCAGAAGAGATGCTCCATTTTGTTGTCATTTATAGAACAAAAAATGTCTTCAGCCTCTTTTAGTCATGTACTTAGAAGAGAGCGAGGGATGTAAACCCCACCACTTTCTACTCTCTTCTGCTCTGTACATCTTTGTTGCAGAAATAAAGGTTTCCAAAACTCCAATTTAGAAACATCTTTGTAAGAAAATCATTGTAGAAGTCTCAATTCCAAATGCAAATGCTGAAATCCTCTGCCTGCCTGCAGTGCAACATCACTGAAGGGGAACAGGCACACAGAACATTTCACAACATTTCACTTGGAAATTAAGTGCCCCCCAAGGAGCACAGGTCTGCAACCATGACAGCTTCAAGCAGCAGCTGCACCAGTCTGCTCTCACTGCAGAATTCAAGTGCAACATTTCCAGTTTCCCATTATGTAGAGCTCTCCCCTCCTACCAACGAAGTGAACCTCCAAAGGAAAGCATTGTGGAAGAGAAAATTATCAGTATTACCAGCTTTGCTGCCATACTTGCTATGCAGGCCTTGACACAGCTCCTTTGGGAAACTTGGATTGTGGTTGGCTTTTAATGGAGAAAGCTTTTATAGTAGAAACTTTATAGTTTCTCTCTTTATAGTAGAAACTTCATCAAGGGTTTTACTGAGAATGTAGCCATGATACTTGATGAAAAATCCTTTTGTTAGGATTTCTAACAAAATTTCTAGAAGCCTCAGAGGAAAAGAAAACCAGTAATTATCTGCTGCTGTGGAATGCAACAGGTGCATCTTTGATTGGTCCATGTTGGTTGTTTCTAATTAATGGCCAATCACAGCCCAGCTGGCTCGGACCCTCAGAGTCACGAGCTTTTGTTATCATTCCTTTTTTTCCTTGCTAGCCTTCTGATTAAATCCTTTCTTCTATTCTTTTAGTATAGTTTTAATATAATATATATATAATAAAATAATAAATCAGCCTTCTGAAGCATGGAGTCAAGATTCTCGTCTCTTCCCACGTTGGGGTTGCCTGCAAACTTCCGCAGAGCCTATCCAAGACTGCTGACTTCTGCACTAAGATAGAAAACTTCAGCTCAGGAAATTAATGTTTAGGAAGTCTGGAGGGTGTGAGAACAGGATGGTAATAAACTATGAAAGTGAAGGTGCACATACATGGATCCACAGCAGGGTAAGATGGAGGCAGGGCCTAAAGGGTATTGTTCAAAATACTGGCACAACTGTCTCTACAGAGTAGGAATGATGAGTGCTGCGCTCCTCCCCTTGTATCCCAGACTTAGGTTGCCAGAACATCTCCCAACTTACCATTCTGCAATTCAAGATACACAGCCAGCAGGATGGCCTCTGGAGGGATCTCTTTGGGGTGGATCAGCGAAGCAGCCTTATTGAAAAAGAAGAGGGTGGAGAAAAAAAGTGCTTAAGAGAAAGATCCAGAACAAAGAAAGTGCTCCTTGACAAGATCAATTCATCAACTAAGACCAAATTTTTTCAAACTCATACACTCCATCAGTCTTAAGCATGCAAGGAGAGACTGCAAGATTATCTACATAGCAAGATTGTTTCACACTAATTAGCAGAACCATCTGCTGTGTGCTTATGTTCATATGGATCTGTATTTCTTGGACCAGCCTAGCGTGGTTTCCTGCTGAGGTGACAGGTGAAGAAGGTAACCTCCACTGCTCCAAAGTTCAGAATACAAAGTTAACAAAGATTGTTCATTAACTTTCCATATGCAACCATTTTTCAGCTATGAAGTCAATGAATTTATTGTAGATGCAGAGCCCCACTGTATTTTACATCCATGGGTGGCCTTGCACTCCTTTGGGCTTTACACAGGTGTTTCAGAGCCCAAGCAGAGACACCTGCCCCATCATAAGAAGCCTCAGCAGGAAAAAGAGCCAGACAATTGCCTTAAGTAGCTGAGAGCCTCAAAGAATTTGAATCTGTTCACATACACAACCACTGTGAAGTAATTTGGAAGCTGCTGTTTCAGTTTGTAGCTCAACAATGCATCCAAGCAGTCTTCCTGACAGACAGGAGTGGCTGCAAAAAGAGAAACATCATGACTGAAAGGGATGGGTCCCAGCCATGAAAAAGACCAAGTGACGTGACACAGGCCAGGTGGAGACAGCATTTCAAAAGCAGTACTTGAGAATTCCTGGGACAAGAGGCAGACAAGGAGCATGCTTCCAGCAGAATTGTAGTTAGTTCTCACAGCCCTAAAGATAATAGTTCTGATGGTGAGTTATTAAATGATTAGGGAGAAAACCTTCTCTGAATGATAACAATTACTACTAGACCATTAAAAAGACCACAAAAAAACCTCAAACGGATTAACTTAAAAAATTTGAAAAGGCTTCCCAGCCATCTTCCACTGTTCTGGTATGAAAGGAAAATAAAATGCTGCCTGTAATGGTATCAAACTTTTTACACAAGTAAGAAATTTGGAATTAATTTTGTTTTTAATAGAGACTGGTTCATAAAGACAGAGAAAAGCCACCATCTCAGCAGGGTCTGCAAGTAAGCTGAGCTGTGAAATCACCAGAACTCACTGTGATCTGAATGGCACTTTGAAGGAAGTACATTTGTCCCTAAAGCTGCCTTGAGATTTGTTTTACATACCTGATGAAGACATTTTCGAGCTTTGTCATATTCACTCCTCAAGCAGTAAGCACTTCCAAGGTTAAATAACATCATTGTTCGAGCAGACGTGACCGAACTGGGGTAACACTGTGGGGTCTGCTTGCCAGCTGCAATTAAAAGAAAATAAAATTCTTTTTTTCCTTACACTTTTATTCCAACTGGCCAAGTAAGTTCTTGTACTCTGCTGAATACAGTGGCTGGTACTTACAAGATTCCATTGCCTCATTCTCTCCTTTGTCAGACCCTGCAAAGAAAAAACAAACATGTCATGTTCTGTGACCTTTTTTAAAGGTTATTACAAAAATAATACAAAGATACACATTTTCTGCTTTCTTCACAGTCTGACATTAAAGAGGGAAAACAGATCAGTTTGCTTAAGAGTTTACATCATTCAAGACTTCCTATTTTCAGTGCTGTGCTTTTAGATTTGCAGATGAGTACAGTGAGTTTAAACTGCAGGCATGTCACTGGAATCAGAGCTGCTGTAAACTCCACTATACAGATGGTTCTGAAGCACTTTTCTCTAATAGAATACACACTCCCAACAAGAGGACTAAGATTAAGTTCTCCCCACTCCCTATATCTCACTATAGTAGACTGCAGTGGTATGACAAAGCCTGGTTTAAAGACCAAAAAGCTGGAAGAGATAAATTACACAAAACCCAAACTTAACCATAATAGCACATTTAACAAAAGCAGCTTTCAAAAATTTCCTTCAAACAAGTCAGAATACTACAATATACAGTCCTATTAATGCTACAGAATTAACCACCTCATAGGAATGACAAACAAGGAAGACACACCAAACACAAAGTGGGAACTGAAGCCAGGAAAATAAAAACACAACAACAAAAACACAAACAACACCCTCCCATACCCTGCAATAACCTACAGGTGTTAAAACAAAATGTCTTAATCATCATTATATCTGTGTCTACAAAGTTACAGAGGAAGGCAGCTGAAAGCATAACCAGTTACAATGAAGTGTGGATGCATTAACCTTGATCCTGCTCATTTGAAGAGATCCCAAGGGAAACATCAGTGACATTCTCGGGGTTCAAGTGAGTGATGGCATCAGATATTCTGTCTAGAGAGATGAGAGCTTCTGCTGCATACAAATGCCCGAGAAACCTACAACAGCAAAGGGTCAGGGTACAAATGTCAGCACAGCAATCCCCACAGTTTGTTATGAGAGACAAACAATGCAGTTTTTGATGTGAGCACATGGGAACTGTTACTGGGAACAACAGCATGGAAGTTAACTTGCTCATAAGGTATTGTCATAATACCCAGTTCTACCATTTACTGCTTTTAGTCACCAAAGTTATAAAAAAATTCCACACCTGAATAATGACAATTCATCCATGCACAGGAATTTCCATTCCACAGAGAAAATACCTTGGTGGGGCCTTATTCATTGATTTAAGAAAAGCCACCCCAGAATATGGATACATCTACAATTTAAAGTGTTACATAAATTCACATTCAATAAAAATAAAGCACCTATTTTCCTGGAACCAAGATACACACCTCTTTGTCTTTGCAAAAGACCTGTTATTTAGCATTTCTTTCACTACATAACAGTAACACAAGATTATGTGTTACCTGGCAAACTCCTCAAAGATCTTGGTAATACAATGACTGTGCAAAAGGATGAGCTGCAGTAGTGTGAACAACAGAAGCCAAAGAATTTAATTGGCATGGACCAGTTTAAAGCATGGTGCCAGCATATAAAAATAAGCACAAGTTACCTTGCCTCCCACAAGTACATTACCAGTTTTGAAAAATACTACTGTAAAAACCTCTGCTATACTTTACCCTGGGCATTAAATGCACAGTGTCAGAAAGATAGGACTGAAGTTGCCTTTTTTGAATTTGTAGGCCTGTATGAGAACTGGTGGGTAGAAAAAAAATGCTCTTTGAATAGTCTTCAAAAAATACAGTGCCAATGAGAGGTGAACAAGAAAAACTGAAGAATGGAACCTACATAAGCAGCAGTAGCAGGTGAAGTGACAGTCCTGCACACACAAGATCTGTTACCCTGAGTGACTGAACAAACCTTCCCCTCTGAAGCTGTAGTTTCAGAAGTAACCTTTCAGCTCCGTGGGTTTGGGCTGATGTTGGCTACCCACAGCTGCACATCCCTGCCCCTTGTGCTGTGTCAAGCATGTGCAACCCTGCAGTGAATCATGACAGAGACCTGATGGTCCTGCTGCTGCATGGGACCCAGAGCTGGAGAAACAGTAACAAAAGCAGCAACTGATTCCAAATTATGTGAAATTCATACACAAAGGAGGGAATTCATGTTCCTGTGTGTTAGTGGATATTTAGTCAGGGCTTCAACAAGAACAGGAGCAGGCCAAGCAATTCTTTGCATCAGACACACATTTGGCAAGCAACTACAGACATTGGAAGCTTCAACTCAGAACTGTCCTGCAAAAAATAGGGCTGAGAAAGAAGACATGACCCCATCAGACTTACTTGAGAGACCCTGAGAGCTTTGGTTGCTGCAGAAGTTTATCTGCATGATTCAATGCCATAAGGTTATCCCCCAAAGCCAGAGCCACATAAGCGCTACACGCAAGGATCGAGCACCTGGAAGGAAACAGACAAAAAAAAACAAAGGGGAGGGGGAGACAGTCAACATGTTAAATGGAGAATTCCATGATTCCAAATATACCTGTTAAATCTTCTTTCTTGTTTAGTGCTAAAGAAATATATCAAACTTTCAATAATGACTTCCCATCTAACTATGAAGTAAAAGAGTTTTCATGATTTATGGGCTCGATTGTCCTACCAATATAAACCAAGGATCACCATGGTGTGCTCAGCAAGTTTTTGCAGTTTTCATCATAAATAACAGACAAAAAAAAATGTACTTCACCATGCGTCATTTTTCTAATGGGCAGTTTCCCTTTCTCACACTCTTGTTATTGGTCTTGCCTTGGACTCTCATTGGTACTCCTCTGCCCTCACCTTCTGTTGTAGAGCAGAGTAGCAGGTTTCTGGATTGCTATACCACACGCTCTACAGACACACAGTAGCTATCAATTAAGCTGTAACATATTTCACTCTTCTACTGAACAACATCTGCACACAGGGAGACAAACACTGGAGAATCTGGCATTTCCAGTTTTGTGTTCAATGGAGGGCTGTAACCCAGTGCCAAGACTCTGAGCGATCCATGGCATTTTGTTGCCATCACAGGCTTGCTTATCTTTCCAAAACCAGAAAATCTCTGGCAGTTCATTTAATGAAATCTGAACTACTCACATTTTCCATCTATAAACAATAATCCCACATCAGGACGCCATCATTAGGCCAAGCTTCACACTTTGTAATAACTGCCCCCTTCTCCAGACACTGTTCTTGGGCATATTTTCCACTTGGTAAAACATCTTTCAGTGCAGGCTGCCTTGTCCTCAGGGCACAAGCCTCTGCCCAGGACACCCTGCTGGGAGCAGGACTCTGTTCTTCTCCAGGGAGGACGAGTAGATGCTCTGAGTGGGGTCTCAGGTTGGGAGCGCTGGGAGGAGAGGCGCGGGCTCTCCCGCTGGCAGGCAGGCTATTACTGCCCAACCTTCTGGCAACTGTCAAGCCCGCTTTCGGTCCAGCAGTAAGTCATGTCATTCATGGCAGGGCCTGGGGTGCCTTTATTCCCCTTTCCCAGGAGGCATGCTCCTTAATTATGCACAAGTAGGATAAGAAACTTCTCCAGTGTTTTCCCCTACCCCCCACTTCCTCTCCACCGTGTCCAGATGTCACATCAAATCTGAGCACATACAAAAGCTTGAGAGAGGGAGAGGAAAGCTTCCCCAGCTCAAGTCCCAAACCTAAAATATTTCTGAAAGGTTGTGACTGGGAAGGGGGATGGAATGGGAAAAAAAAATCTCTGCAATAACAGAGATTCTTCTAACTAACCTCTTTTTTCCTCTACCTCAAGGAAGTACAGCTTTTAAATCAGCAGAGATGCTGCAGCAAAATACCCTTCAACACAAGTCAGGGCCTGCAGAGTAGGTTATTACTGCCCTTCTCATCAATGTGTGTTACATTTCCCACAACTTTTTTAAAGCCTATTTTTATTTCTGCAAGTGTAAATTCAAACACAACACATGCTCTAATCACACAACAGGATGAAACCTACTCCTCTACTCTAAGCACTAGCCACTCTTTGCTGCCACATAAGAGCAGGCAACAGCCATCTAAGGAGGAAAACATTCAGATTTCCTGCCATGCAGTTGTGTTCTTGCACTTGGATCCATTGTTGGGTTGGCTGAACCGAACGCTCAGGAGAGCTGACAGCCAACCGGAGCAGAAGAATTGCAGCACAAGGGAAAAGACAAACTAGTGTTTCACCCCGCTCAGGATTCTGACAAAACTCCACAGGTCGCCTTTGAGCACAGCAGACTTCCAGCATCACTGAGCCTCCACATGCCCTAAATAAAACTGCCTTTGCACTAGGAAAAAGAAAAATGTTTTTTTAAACTGCCAGATTATGTCAAACAGCCTCTTGTGTAGGTCTAGGCAACAGGATTTGTCAGCCCACACAGACCGTAAGTTTACGGAACCCAAACTCCACATCTTACTTGCCTTATTTCTCAGGGAAATGGCAAGCCAGAGCAAATCCAGTCCTTAAAAACTTAGCATGAAGGCAACAAAAATGACACTTCTAAACCATTAAGAGAACGTCACTAATGTGAAATAATTTCAAACAGCTAAGCCCAACAATGGATACAAAATACCTACTTTTTATGTTTCAACACTGGCAAACAATATAAAATATTAAGAAACACAGAAAGCAGACTGTACTTACTCCAAGGGGAAAATCAGCAGCAGCAAAGGGGAGGTGAGGGAAGAACTACACAGTGGCTAAGAGTGAGGAAGAAGAGAGCGAAACAGCTATGGGTGATAATCACTGTAAGCTTCAGTATTGTGACAGGGCCAAACAGAACACTGCAACCTTTAAATGGGTAACTGAGGCAAAACTGGGTAAGTGTGGAGAAAACAAATGATTCCTTTAACTCTATCTGCTTTGAGGGGCAAAATTAAGGTTCTTACACAAACACCTTCAATCTAGGGAGAAAGACTACAACAAGGTCTGTTGCTGTCCACCTCAACTTTTGCAATAAAATCCACAAAATTTTCCAAATGTAGAACTGTGGTCTACCAGAACATCTTTTCTCTTGATGTATCCAAACGGTGTTAGGTGGCTGTGGTGTGTGGAACATACTATAGCCTGAGAGCAGAGCAGGGGAATTGGCTTGTCCAAGGATGAGAAGCAGCGAGGAAAATTGTTTAGAAGAAACTCAGAAGAAAAACCTGGAGTTTCTACTTCCAATGCATAAATTCTTAGCAATGATTGGTGTCCTCAGACTTCTGCTTGTTGCTTTCAAAACCTTGCAATTGAATTACTGCTTATTATGAGAATAGTCCACTCAACTAGTCCACCAATTTGTACAGAATTATCAAGCAATATAGAGGATGTGTAAACCTTTTCTAGATGATATTTTTCACTTTTAAAAACTGTTCAGGGGCAAATGTAAGTCAGGCATTTTGAACTCTTATAAGGATGCACAACTGTATAAAATCATCCAAAAAAAGCATTCACAGTCTCTTATCAGTTCTAGAAGTAATAGAGGTCTTTCAATTCAGCGACTTGCCAGGAAAAAAACTGAACAGATACCTATTCCTTAGGATAATCCTTGACAGCATCCAGAATTCTTTCTTCTTAATTTTCCTAGATTCAACAGGAATTTCAATTTTCTCACCTAGCTCCTTAGTGAGCAAGGCTACAGGACTACTGTTTGAATGTAATGTATTTTGCTATTCACATCTCCAGAAGCTTAGAAACAGTTTCAGCAGAATCTCTTTCTAGGAATGTGTAGTCCTCTAGATTAAACCAAAGTATGTTGTGAAAAAAACCAAAAACCCAATGCTTTTCCTTTCCTTATATGAAGTTCTTTACCAGAAGCAGCTCATTTCTTGCTGAACTGCTAAGTTTTTCCTGACATGTTGTCAGATTTCATCACTAGATAACAACAGATGATTGTGAAAAATAAGACTACGTATGAAAAGAAAAAAAAATCACAAATTGACACCATGTAATTTTGACATGTGGCAGCCACATTTTCAACAGTCAGGAGGAGAAAAAACCCACAAAACCCACAAGCAACCCACATCACTGTTTTTAATCCAGCGTGTTCCATTTCAAGTAGCACACTCTTGTACCACTCCAGAATAAATAATCGATGTCGCCTCACAGATTCCTCCTAAAGTGCTTTCAAATGAGTACAAAAAGATTTGCTACGTGTAGTGAAGCAAAGAAAAGGTTAAGCTGGTCATTATAAAACATAGGTTACCTGGGGTTAGGCTGAAACAGAATGTTTACCTAAGAGTTCAAGTGGGAAATTACTGTATGCTTTGTCCATAATAGAAACTTAAAACAGATTTCTTTTTTCTAAACAGGTGCAAGCTTTATAGTAAGAGATTTTCAACAAGCTGGAAGACACCTGAAATAATTAACACTGCCAGTAAATGGTAATCTTGTTGGGGAAAAGTAAAGAAACTCCAGATAAAATTATACTTATTTACACACACGTGAGTTATTCCACCTGGAGAACATTCAGACTCCTGAAGAGGCAGTTTAAGGATCTTTGAGAACACATAAGAAATCTACAGTGAAATTTTACCTATATTTTTCCATTGTGAGAAAGTCAAATGCCTGGACAGAGGCATTTTTGCTTTCTATTTTTTGTAAACTATGGATTTATTCCTGCTGAAAGGAACACCACTGTCATTGGTAAAAGCAGCTATGCTGCTTTCCACTTTCATTTTTTTTTCCCATCCAATAAGCATATAATGTGGGAGCTGAATTCTAAACTAGCCTTATTGTGGCTTTAAGGTGAAAAGGTACATACAGTAATTTCCATCCCCTTCCACCAATGTCAACAGCCATTCTCAGGCTTTTTAGATTTGTCCTTACAACATTTGATATTTTCAGCTTTGCCCAGTATATAGCACCAAACTTACAATACTGGAATCAAACAGACTGATCTACCTAAATTGAAATTCTGGATCGTTTCTATTTGTTCAGATTCAAAGCCCAGAAGAAAGGAAGCACACACATTTGAAAAAAAGATTACCAGCTACAATTCAACATCACAGGTGGCTACAAAAAAGACCCCTAGGAATCACAATTAAGGGAGAGGCTTTTTAAATTATGAATATTTGATATTATTTACTTGCCTTAAATTCTCCAGTTCCTGTTTCTTCAAAGGTGAAGAAGGAGGAGCTGCAATGAATTTATCCCCTTCATGACTTTTATTGCTAGAATAAAAACAGTGTATTACTATAATAGATAATAAAAAAAATTCTCAGTGTATTTATTCACTCAATTTAAAAGAACATAAATTCTGCAGCTTAAAATAGAGGGAGTTGAAGTTATTCACAGATTGAGGCACACGCTCTTATCCTAACCATTCTACTTGAGAAGGAAGAAGTGGGACACTTGCTGGAAAGGATTTCACTGACAGACCAAACAACCCACACCA
The DNA here is from genome assembly GCA_039654755.1 of Calcarius lapponicus. Taxonomy (NCBI): domain Eukaryota; kingdom Metazoa; phylum Chordata; class Aves; order Passeriformes; family Fringillidae; genus Calcarius; species Calcarius lapponicus. Next base: position 43,807,883 of record CM077464.1, on the reverse strand, counting down.
TTCTTCACAGCCTTGAACTATTTTTGAAGTTCAGTGTAGGATAAGCATTTTTAACTGGAGGGACACAGAATTTGCTGCATTTGTAGCTTCTCTCCTTTTAGCCTGTAAGAAAAGCAGTAAACTAGTTTTCTCTTTAGACCTCTTAAAAACTAGTTACATAAATACTCTAGAAAGATAACCCACAATGTGCTAGAGCTTCCTTTAGATTTCTAGCTTCCCTTTATTACAAAATGTTTCTTCTATTTTTTTCCCTTTCACCAAATAAAATTCCACTTTCTTAAAATTACACCTTTTTTGGGGAGTATTCATTCTATTTAAGAAGTATGAAACTTCACCCTCCAATAAGCTGAAAGAACTTCCTGGAATGAGAATTGAAGAGACAGCTAATGGCTGTATCTTGGCAGTGAGAGACACCAAGGTCTAGAAAAAGATTTAAAAGAAAATTCAGAATTGAAACTGAATCTGTCCACTTAACAAGAACTTAATTTATGAGTTTCATGTCTCTCTATTACAAATAGGTAAGATAACTCCAACATTCAAAACATACAGCAGAAATCTCCAAGGAATTCATACTCAATACTACTGTAGAGTACATACTTCATGCCTTTACCAAAAATTAGTTCCAAAAAATACCCTTAACCACTAAAAGCATTTACTCTTTTCTTGTGAATAAGAGAAGAATCTGCCTTAAGAGTCAGCTTGCTCAATTAGTGGGATTTGCTTTAAAACCATCCTGTTCAATTAGTGTGATTTTCTTCAAATGCCTTGTATGTTTTACTGTTCTCTCACAGAGGTTCCCTTGTCAGAAGAACAAATCCTTAGAGAACCTTTCAGAATGTGACACAGAAATTCAAGAACAGCCTCCTTTGTTGGATATTTTGAAATTGGCAATGACTGCTGGAAGATATGAGAGAGTCCTTTCTTTAGCTTTTTTCAGCTGAAGAAGCATCTGGTTTTGAAAGCAGAAGGTAGCAAAGGATCTTCCCATAGAGGGCATGTTTTCCTTTCCTCACTCCAACAAAAATAAACAAAAACCACCCCAATAGAAAACAAAAAAGAAGGTCTTGTCTGAGTAAGGGCCACCATTTTGTTTTTATTACTGCCCCTTAGTGAGCCCCAAAAGTTTAAAAGTGAAGTCCCATTTAAACCAGAGAAGCTTCATCTCAATGGGCTGCATATACACTTGCCAGAGAACCTCCAACCTTAGTAAAGAGAAAAAGAAAACAACCCTACAACAAACAACCAAACAAAAATAAAAACCCACAACCACCCCCTCCCGCCTCCAACTCTTATAAATCATTTGGTCTTTTGACAAGATGGACTGTAATTGGAAAAACAGGATTATAGAGAGCAGCTTTCAAATATTGTTGCAAACAGTAACAGCCACTGACCTCCAGCCACAGACAACCTCAGAATATATGAGGATGCACCTTGTGCCTACACAATACAGTATGTGTACAGTAAATCCTGCCTTGTGACAAATAGATCTTATCTTCTTAACATTTATCTGTACTCAGGTCTGACAAAACTAGTGTGTTTTTTTCATTACTCTCTTAAGTAGTTCAAGTTCTACCACAAACTTTTTCCAGATGAGTTTTTGTAACATTTACCCTCAAAATGGTCTTTAATGAAAGTTCAGACTATGATCAAAAGTTACTTTTCAGAAGGAAGCCCAGAATGTATGAAGTATGTATGATGCAATAAATTAAACCATCTTCCTTTAACATACATGTCTACAAATTAATTTTTCTGAAATTTTATTGACAGGAAAGATTTTTCTTAAATTCTTTTCTGCAAAATATGATTTATTAAGCAATAGCTCCATGCTGCTTTCCTACTTGCTTTCTAAATCTAGTTACCCATTTTAATGCAAACACAACAAAGCATGCTAGGGCTGATGAATGTCAAATCTGATCATGGGGAAGTGTTTACAACTGAGTTTCCAGACATTCAGATATATATTGAATCAAGTACACGGCGCACGTGTGCTCACACACAAAATCACTGTAACATGAAACTTCACTTACAATTAGAGAAATACCAATATGCACAGCAGGAGGGTGTGGGAAAACATAACATTTGCAGCACAGAAAAATAAAAGATGGCCAAGGGAAAAAATATTTTCACTGTCTAATTTAATAAAAGCTGATAGGGACAGGAGGAATCAACTCAGTATTTTATTCTTAAATTAAAACAATAAGCAGCTAAACAATTTCCTTGAACATACCAGCATTATTAAGAGAATTTACAAATATGTTCTGTTTTTCTGCTGGCCAAACACGGTAAATTACAGACACAGGCTGTTGGCCCAAAGTTCCTGTGGACAAAAAGAAGGGTTTATAATCAATTCTGTTTACCTGCACGCTTCACTGCTTTCAGTGTTTTCTGTATTTCCCCCCAGCTGATTATTAGTTTTAGATCCATTTTCCTGCTTGGGCTCCTGTTGATCTTCTGGCAGTAGCAGCAAGGCATTTCTTAGACAAATTGCTGCAAACTCCATGCTGGCTACAGGTATTGCTGAGGACTGCCCATCACTTAAAGAGACAGAGAAGTTGACAAGTAAGTAGCAATCCTACTAAATTGAAAATAAAAGCAGAGCTCCAAAAATACCTGAATGCAGAGAAAACTTCACTCTAAAAATTTTACATAACATTTTAACATACCAAATGTAATTTATTAAGATATAGTATCTTGTTATAGTTACATATTGAAAATACATCACAATGCTCAAATAGATTCACTAGATTTTTGATTTCACTTACTGAAGTTTTATGGCAGAGCAGCTAGATTCTTCCTGCATTTTTCTAAAATGGATTACTGCAATATATGTTTTTAAGTGAGAAAATTAGATAGATTCAGCTATCTGAAAATAAAATTTCAGATATGTAAATTTTAAGCTTTAATGCTCATCTTCCTTACAATAAATACACTGTTAAGCCCTCTGCTGGCTATCACAGAGGAGGCACAAAATGATGTTTAAGACTCACCAAGCATTTTAGCATGCCTCTCTTTTCACCACATGAATGAACAGTTATTCCACAACAGTTTCAAAATCCCTGATAAACAGATATATATCCTTAATAAAGCTATAAAAACAAAATAAATAACCCATGGAAAACATACTCACTTATAAACAACATTCTGTATGGACTGGGATGCTAGGACTATCTTACGGTGGTAGCCTTGACCTACTATTGATTGCACAATTCCCTTTTTGCTGGGAAGACCTTTAGTCTCTTGTTCTGATGTCTAAAAGGAAAAAAAAAGAGCTTAAATATCAAGGCCATTGAATGAGAGTTTGACAAAGTAAGTGAAGGCTGAAAGAAGACCTTGAACCCTGCTAAAATATAAGAATAATGGATACAGTTTTAAATCTGAAGTACAATGAAGGATCAGGCACCTTCTATTGTCTTTGTGTTGCAGAGGGGTTTTACTGCACACAGTGTAGGCACAGATTAGTTCTGACAGCTTGTCTGATAGCCTACTGACCTAGTTTCTCCTCTGTTTTGAAAGCAAAAGAACAATGAACCAAGTCATATTAAAAGAACTGACAGGATATCTAAAAAGAAATAATTTGATCTGCCACATAACATTCAGACTTGGCACTGTAACGCTTGCCATCTTCTCTCCCTGCTTACACAGCACTCAAAAAGCTATTTGGAAAAGCTGCTCCCAAACTCTTCCATGGGGAGCACAGAGCTGAACAACAACATATGCAAAGATACATTAAATTAACTTGTTTAATCGATTGTGGAGTATGCAGACACATTCTGGGGGTCAAATGAACTTAAAGTACCCTAATTGTCAGTCCCAAGAATTATCTCTACACCATGTTTACTGGAGTTTGTTTGGTTGGTTTACCATGAGCCATCTGAACTTCATTGCTAAGTTTAGTGAGTGATTAAGAGTTGCAGTTTTAAGAAAAAACTTATCCTAAATCTGGACTTTCATAGTGGTCATTTTTCAAAAATTTATCAGAATCTAAAAATAGATTGACATAGTAGCATAGTAGTAAAAATATTGAAATGGTAGCATTCACTGCCAAATAAAAAATACATACACTGAGTTTGGATATGAAGCAGTATTTCAAAAAGGTGCTTGAAATGCAGGTGTTTAAAAGGGAACCTTCTTCCATTCATATTTTATGCTTATAAAATACTCAAGTGGGTGAAAATTAGCTTTAATGAACTTGCTTTTCTGCACGGTGTTCAGAGCATAAATATGAATCCATGCTTAGATATAAAGGAATACTACTGCAAATTGAGTTACAAGGTCAAATTGAACATATTATTGACTTTAGGACCTCACTTGTCATGTTGCAAATTTAACAATTAAAAGATACTTTCTCTTTGCCTTTAATATCAAGAGCATCCAAAATTTTTTTTTTTTCTTTTAAGATTACAAATTTAGGGAACGAGCTGGTTTTTTTACATGAATTCAACTCTCTGGTATACTACACATCATCATAACTATACAGGAAGAAAGCCTCAGGAACCTGGCATAATCTACTACTTTGGCTAGTCTGCAGTAAATAGGGATCCCCATAAGGATCTGTATTTCCCTTTTCCAGACTGCTAAATACTATCCTTGTAAATGGAACCCTAGCTTTGGATTTTTGCCACAAAACCACTAATCCACTCTCATACTCAGCTTTTCACTAGAGATGATCAGATGTGTCTTCTTTACTTATTTCTGACTTGCACCCAGTAGGATTGATACAGAAAATTGCAAAATTAGTATGAAGAAAGCTGTTCCTCCTGCATTTGCTGTGCTCTATAAAACTCAGGCAATCTGACAAGGAGCCCATACAGAATCACAGTCAGTCCAGTTTTGACCCAACGCTCTTGAATCTTCAGTGCTCTGCCTCTGAAATCAGTATACAAGCAAACCTCTGCTATAAAGTTGTATCTTAAGTTCTCTGTAATAGAGATACCAAAATACTGAGTACTATTCAAATTCTTAAAGGAAAAGTTATTAATTTTTGTAATTGGATAATGTGTAGTAAATAAATGCACAGAGGCCAACCAGAGAGGAAAAACAGAGAATTCAAGGGTGGGGGGAAAATAAATTGAATGTAGCTATTTGCTCAATTCATCCCACACATCCTGTGTGAGGAGTGCAATGGGCATACTGTGGGAATAACTGCACAGGATCATGCAATTACAGATTATATCATCACCCCCCCACACTTAAGGGGTGAATTACAGTTTTTATAGGGAATCAAGTACAGTGTATCTTAATTTCACAGACATACTATTTAGGTGCAGTTTTTTCTTCCTGTCCTCATTCCTCTGAATTTTATCATATGGGTTCATCCTCAGCAGGTTGAAAACAAGATGTCCCAGAGGACATGCAATATGCCTGCCATCAGCACGTCTCCACCAACTTTGCCAGGAGAAGGTGGTGAAGGCTTAGCAATTAGAGATTCCATTTCCCAGCAGGTGTGATCCCAACAGCTTCAGGATGGAGAAGGCTGATCTCTTCTTCCTCGGCCTCTGTCACTTTCAGGCTACCCACACAACAAAGTCTCACCCCACTTAATCTCTAGTGGACAATGAGTGAGGAAACAATGAAACTTCAGATGAGTTTTGGCTGCATGAAGAGAAAAAGACCACGTGCAAAGAGTTCCCTTCACCTGTTGCAGCTCCAGATTAAACACGTAAAAATACATCTACACAAGAAATAATTAATCTGGATTTACAGAGGTGTTACAACATCAAGCCTTCAAAATACACAGCTTAGCTCTAGGTATTAGTTCTACCTTCCTGTAATCACATGCCATTCTTTAGAAGAATTTTCCAAAGCTACTTACCCCTTTATTGGCAGCAATGCAGCATTCTGCTATTCTCAGCCACAGACGAGGGTTTGAGTGATAGACCTGGACTGCCTCAATCAGGCATTCAAAGGCAGCTAAGGGCCTCCCAATATGCAAGAGCTGAATTCCACAGTTATAGAGCAACTCGTATCGTTTGTTAGTCAGTAGTGTACACATGGGTCTCCCTGAAAATTTTTTACCTGCAGAAAAGGATTACATCACATTGGATGTGCAGCTCAAGACAGCACAAAACTCCAAGAGGAAGAGGGAAGCCATGAGAAACACCCCAAAGCTACCAAAACCCCGTCATTGCTGAAATCCACTAGCCTCCCTCTGTAAATTTCTTTCATACCAAAACTGATTTCAAAGACAAATTAATTGTATTCTTAATGAAGATTGAGGTACATTAAATGCTAACCTCATACGTTCCTTATCACACAAGCTAAGTGTTACACAATAGTACTGAATCTCAGATTTGTGAAAACACACATCTACAGACATTCCAGAGAATACAGATTCCAGAAGAAAACCACTTTGCTGTTAACAAGCATAAAACACTTTCTGTCTTCATATTAATAAGGCTGCACTAGGTCCAGGGGAGAAATGGGAAAAAAACCAACAAAATGCCCGATAGTGAGTATATTTTAAAGAAAACAAGAAATGAAAACAATTATAATTTCATCATGAAATGATGAAGAGGGAGTGAGGAGGCCCTCTATAGTCAGATAGGAGAGGTCTCACATTCACAAGCTCTGGTCCTGTTCTCTGGGACAACACAGAAGAGCATAAACAATCCAGGAAATTCCTGGAATGTGTTTATGATTTCCTTCTCCAAATGTTGAAGGAGCCAATGAGGACAGGTCCTGTACTGGACCTCGTTCTCACCAACAAGGAGGGGCTGGTTGGGACCATGAAATAGTGGAGTTAAAGATCCTTAGGACAGTAGAAGTATGCACAGCAAGCTCACTACACTGGACTTCAGGCAAGTAGACTTTGGCATCTTTGGGGGTCTGATTGGTACAATACCATGGGATAAAGCCCTGAATGGAAGAGGAACCCAAGAAAGCTGATTAATATTCAAGGATCACCTCTCCCAAGCTCAGGAGTGATGCATCCCAACAAAGAAGTTAGGCAAAAGTGCCAGGAGGCCTCCTGAACAAGAAGCTCCTGGACAAATACAAAAAGAAAGCTTACAAAGGGTGGAAGCAAGGACCAGCAACCTGGGAGGAATACAGAGAAACTGAGCAACCAGGGACCAGGTTGGAAAGCTAAAGTCCTGACAGGATCAAATCTGACCAGGAACATCAAGGGCAACAACAGAATCTTCTAGAGATATGTTGGTGATAAAAGGAAAACTAGGGAAAGTGTGAGTCCCCTCCACAAGAAAACAGGAGACCTGATTACCCAGAATATGGAGAAGGCATCCTTCATGCTCTGATGATTCCACACATTGTCAGCTGGACTATAAATAACCTATGCAAAATAGGCCACAAAAACTTTTTTTTGTCATACCTCCCTAACTGATGGACAAAGTCTGCAAACGAGAGAAGTAATTGTCCCAGCACCATGGTACATCACGAAAACCAGAAAAATAAAGAACATACTTAATAATCATCATGTATTTCTGGCAGCAGCAACTACATTCCTGCATCAAGTTATCATCAAAATTCTCACCCCTCTTACCCTGCCCTTCACAAAAAGATGAAAGGGGAATTTTGCTGATAATTACTCAAACCTTCTGTTCCCTATTTCTTAGACTTGCCAACCCCTCTTCCACCATCTGTTTTAATCTCTTGCTTACCTGGATCTGAGCTGCCCGTTCCCAGCTGTGCACATGCATTATCATTTTCTTGCAAGGCTTTTTTAAAGTAAAAAATTCCTAAATTGTGCTTTCCCATTGCAAAGTGGATGCAGCCAAGATTGTTCCAGAACATGCACCTTAAGCATTCACCTGAGGGAACAACAAAAGACCATTTTCAGAAAGTGACAGTTGTTGCTAAGCCCACAAAATGCTCCAACCACTTTCTGATGGGTCAGCATATTATGGCAATCTATTAAAGATGATTTTCAGTGAGATATTCATGGGTGACAGTGTTATATCCAATATGACATGCACATATATTTTTGCCAACTTAACCATACAAGCAGGAAATGCACTCTTCTGCCTAAATATATGTTCAGGTAACACTGTGAGAGGTTTTTTCTAAATAATAAAGGACAAAAAATTTAACTTTTCACTTATCTGCTAGTGACTAAAGTTTTACAGGGTTAACATGCATAATAAAGAAAAAAGATAAAACAACACCCTAAAAATCCAAATAACCAGATTATTAGCAAATTAAACAGACATGGTTTTAGTCATAACCTAGGAAGGCTACTAAATAAACTATATACTGTGCAAAAAAGCTAATGCAAAAAAGTTACGTGACAGTAAAGTTTTCAAAAAAATAGAACTTTGAGCATAAAAACTGCCAGAGAGGTCTCAGTTCTAGATCTAATAAGTTGCCTTTTGTTTCATTTATTAAGAGACTCAATCATGAGCCTTGCAAATATAACACAGCTTCATAAATCCATTTTCATGGACAATCACAGCCTTCTGTAGAAGAATATTCAATGAAAATCACTACAGTGTTGTGTGAGAGTACAAGAAGAAACATGAAACATATCCAGCATGTAAGTCCATGATTTTCAGGGCTGACACTGTTAAGTAATCTTTAATATCCTTAAAATTGCTATCAACAAGTAGTCCTATTATAATAGACATTGAAGTACCTGCAGGATGAAGGGGTTTTATTTTACCTGTTTTCATGAAGCCTGGATGTTCGGCAATGTTGGCACTGTTTAAAAGTTTGACAGCTTTACGATAATTGCCTCTCAAATACTCAAAATTGCTCTTAAGAAAGAGAGAAGGAGCTGACTGTGAAGCAGAAAACAATAGTTAGTTATGTCTTGGTTGATGATTTTTACTGCTAGTGTTATATCACTTCACAAACTTGCTTCTCCTGCCATTTAAAAATAAATGGGTTTAGGCCATGTTACTTTCAAGAACTCTGTCATGAACTTTAGAGAATCCTGTCATGGAACTGGCTAAGGACAAAGGATCTCTAACCTGTCCTCTAATACCTTCCTCCCCACACCTCCCCTCCCTGCAGAGTTCCTTGTCGGCTGTAATCTTCCAACACAGACCTCATGATCCAGAAAGTTTTCTGTTAGTTAAACTTGCTTTCCAGCAAGACATAAGCCTCCAAAAAATGTCAAAAAAAGAAAAAAAAACAACCCCCAAAAATGCCCACATATCCCGGAATTAATCTTCTATAAACTGGTTTAAACTACCAATTACATCAAAGTTTGTAATATGCATAACATCTATAGTAAACTAAAACTTATTTCATTGCAATCATAAAGAATGCTGAACCTGTTTATTATATAGTGTTTCATTGTTATTTTGGCACCACAAAGCGTATTTTTTTTAGAAACTGAAAACAGCACAAATAAAAAAATTATACATTCATTACATTTGCAAAGATATTATAAACCAAACTGACTACATAAAGAACTACTTCAAACATCCACCCTCAATAAGAATTTTTTTTAAAGGACATTAGCAAATTCAGTTTTAAGATACAGAACACATCTAGATTTGAAAAGCAACAATCTTAAGAATACTTACATTCCCAGCTGTATTCATAACAGACTTGATCTCCCTTTTGCATGCTTTTAATGACTTCATCTGGATATATGCTCTCACCTTATACTGTTAAAAAATTAAACTTGTTAAATAAGACACAATAATTTCTGCAGGTTTGCAAGACAAACTGTATCTAGATATTTACTGCAGAATTATTTATATACATCTTTAAAATAGGCAGCAAAAAGCTATTCAAGAAGTCTTCACAAAAAAGAAATGCTATTCAGACTTTAAACATCACATTTATAGGGTTTGTATTTACAATAAGCAGATGAACCCTTTGTTCAATGGCCAACAGCTGCTCCATATTCAAACATAGATATGAGCACTTAAAATGACAACCTAATTAAAATAATCTACCATCTTAAACCCAGACATTTACCTACTAAACTGAAAACACACGAGTAAGTGAATGCTAATAGAGAAGCACTCTGATTCTTCACATATTTTTCAACAGAACAGTACAATGAAATAAAACCTCAGCTGATTTAGACTGTTGGAGGTTGAACAGACAATTTCAGTGCAGCGAACTGCCATTTAAGGGACTGCCATGCCAGGGACTGAAATGGTGGTGGTGGGCAGGATGTCAGGTCAGTGTTTCCTGTACATGGATCTTACAAAAAGGAAGACTTAGATAAATTCATTTTTTGTTTTACAACAAGGAGAGAAAGCATCATAATTTGGCCTGAACTGGTTTTGAAGGAGATGACACTCAGATTTAGAAAACCCTTGAAGAAATGTTCTTGTATAAATAACATGCAGACCCTTACCTGATGTATCTTAGATTTAGCAACTTCTATTAAAGCTCCACTTTCAGCTTTTTGATTTGAGGAATCTTTATTGGTATTATTACCTGACTGTCAAAAAAAAAAAAAAAAGGAAGCATTACTGTTAGTCACCTTTTAAATTCAGTTGACAGATTCAACTCGCATGAAGAAAAATAAGTATTTAACAGTATTAATAATCATGTTGTTTGAGTATTTAATATCAAAATATACACATCCCACCAGAAACTAACTTGAGTTTAACAATCAAAACCCACAAACCACACCAGCCTTTGAAGAGCTGAATTCTGTACTAACATTAGTGTTACACTATGTTGCTCTGAAGTGAAGAATTCCTTTGCCTAGAAGGATGACATGCATATTCTAGAGTACGTCTTTAATACTTCCTTCAGTAGAATTACTATATACTTAAAGAGAGAATATTTTATCTTAAGTGTGACATTCCATCAACAGGAAAACACTGAAACGCCATCTCTTAATTTCCAAGCTACCACTGATTCTACTGATTTTTCCAAAAGGCACATGAAAGATTTCATTTGAAAGTGTGCCTCATACTTTCAGACACTGTGTAAAAGAGATACATAATTTCCCATCCTATGCTGTGCAACTGCAGCTCATCTGACACTGACTTCACTTTAAAACTTAGGGGCTCATATGGTCATAGTCAAAGGCAAGCAATATTTGACCCAGGAGACAACTGTTTTTCCAATGCAAGTCTCTGACTGAATAAAGACATTTTAGCTCCCTGGAGTAAGAGAAAAAGGTGAAAAAAAGGGAATAAACAGCTGTTGTACACAATTAACTCAGTCACTAAAATATTTAAGCTGCTGTCTAAAGTTACAGGTGATCTAACATAGTCTTATAATTCCAAAGTCTATTAAGATACTAATTTTGGAGTGAACTAAAGCATACTTCTGATAAAGATTTAAAGGCATTTGTATGATTTTAAGCTTACCTCATTTTTTCCATTCTTGCTGTTATTGTTGCCCTGTGAAATCATTTTTTCCAGAACAGCAAGCAGGTGCAAGGCTTTCTCAGCTTGGTAAGTTAACAGGTATAAGTCTACAAGCAAGAAACACACCGCCTGGGCAAACTTCTCTTCTGTGAAAAGCAAAGAAGAAAAATTTGTTTTACGGCTCTAATACCAATCCTCCAAACATGGATGGAAAAAAACACTACTATAAAGTGCCACCTATGCAACATTATGAGAAAAATCAATATACTAAATAAGAAAAAATAATGCAGCCATGTCCAACATGCACTAAGTACATGCACTGAAAAGAAAGCTTATTTATTCAAATGGCATCAGCATAAAAACACAGACTAAAGAAAGCTTAACAACTATTTTATGTTCATAGGTTCTGAGAACTGATCTAAGTAGATCAGCACCAAAGTTGCAGCATCCAAACAGACAGAGCCGTATGCAGATGCAGAATCCCACAGAACACACAAAGGTTCTGTAAAACACATCTCTGTTCAGCTGACTTCACAAAGTCCCAATTATGCATATTGAAAACTGGGAGAATTTGAAGCAGAAACACAGCAGCATTTACTTAATTTACTGAGACCCATATACATACATCCTTCAGCCTTCTCACTTATAAAATTTAACAAGGATTATGAAATTATTTCATGCAAGTATAGTAATTCTACTACACAAGGTATCATAGCTCATAAAAGTTGCAGACTTTGTATTCAGAAATAAGTACATACAATTATGTATTACCTAATAAAGGTATTTAAAAATGAGTGCCCTGAAAAACAGACACCCACCCATGAAGTTGCATGATGACTCAAAACATTAGATTTAAAATGATTTCATTAGCTCGTACATATTATTTACATAAATACCATCTCAAGTTGAAAGAATCCATTTCAGTTTCATAGCACTTGCCTGCTAAAGCTCTCTGAAGCACCTTCCTCCAAATTAGTATGTTGTCCTTGATATAACTAAAACATATTCTTTATTCCAAACTCTGCCTAATTTCTTAAAACCAAATTAGACAAATTACAAATGACTTGTCTGATAGTGAAAAAGCCTGAATTGTCTTTCTGTAGTTTTTGAATGAAAAAGATTCTTCTTTCTGCCTACATACCAAAAGGCTCTATGAACTGGTACAGCTTCTCCCCAACGGATATAGCTTCAGTATACTGACGGAGATGGTAGAGGATAACAGCTTGATTGTAGTACAGCATACTGTTCTCAACATCATCCAAACCATCCATTTCTTCAACAACAGAGTGAACCTGAAAAAACCCCATTCATTCCATTAAACTTTCAGTACCTGTGATTTTAAAGTACCACGTATTTAAAAAAAAACCTTCAAAGCTATGAATTTCTCTAAAGGTAAATTGTAACTTACTGACCTAATAAGCTTCATTGTTGCTATAAATTAACACAGCAAAAAAACATACAATGAAATACAAAATTGTCAATTGAGTAGTAAAGTAATATTTTCACTTGTTTATCATTTCACAAACTATTACACGTTAAGGAATTTCCTAATGAAAGAACATAGCAGGTCCTTCTATTGTTATAATCTCAGACCAATTTCAACAATAGTTAAAAACATAACTACAAAAACTGTCCTACAAGATTAAACTGACTCAGCTGTTTAAAAGTAATGTTACTTTCTTATTCTGTTAAATCTATGGGACAAGGAGCAGAAGCTTTACTCCTACTTCACTGAAAGATCCCACCACCATTAATAATACTCAAAATCAAGTACCATGTCAATACCGTTGCATTACCTGGTTTTTCAGCTGGTTAAGGGTTTGTCTCAAATTGTCTGTGGTAGTCTGATTACTTTTACAGAACTCTGCAACAGCAGTATTCAAAGTTATTTTGTAGTCATCTTTGTTTATGTCTTGAAGGGTATTTAGGTGTTGTAAACAAGCATCATAGTTTCCAGCCTGTAAATTGCACACATACCAGAAACATGCATTAAAAGATAGTCTTTCCTTTATCAATACAAATGAACTAAATGTGTATACACGTGTTTCATTATTTATGCAGATGAACATGGACAAGAAGCAAGTCTAAATGTTGAAGCCATATCCAAACTTCAAAAATAATTTGGTGGTGTAAGGACAAATTAAGAAGCTGATTACTATTAACAGATGTTTCCATGAAAAGTGTCATTCTCATTTCTCTTATCATATTAAGTTTCAAGACTCTGTTTCCTCAGTTTTCATAATCTTTCCCCATTTCATGAACACTGAGCAGCTGCAGTTGCTTACACAAGTTCCAGCCCAACATTTTATGTTGTCTTCAGTTCATCTGAATATATAGTGATTTACAATTTAATCTACAGAAGTTAGCTCAAGAGAGATTGGAAAAAGAAAGTGTCACTTTCCCAGAATAGGTTTAAGAAACATTACTTTAGCGGCATCAGGGAATGAAAGAGAAACTCCTCACTCATTAAGCCTAGATGATGCTTCACTTTCAACTGCTAAATTCCTACACAGGAATAATCACATTCACCTCTTCCATATCAGAGTTACTTCCAATAACTGTGGTCAGACAGATAAGCAGATGTATTTCCATCTCTGTCAATGGTTCACACCCAAAAGCTAAGCTCTGGAGTACCACCCTCCACTTACTCCTCCTTTTCAGGTGCTGTTCCACAGAGCTTCTCCTGGACTGCTGAGTAACTTCCTATTAAGGGCAGAATACAACAGAGAAGAACTCTGGGGTCCTTCTGCTCTTCCCAAGAAAGATGACATTCTACAGCTCCTTCCCATGGAACCACTCCAGTTTCTTCAGTCTCCCAGGCAGGCACAGTTACACAACTTGGAGAGATGTAGCAGGACACTGACACATTTTCACAACTCTAAGTACCAACAGCATGGATTGCCTTCTGATCATGTGGACAAATGCAGGAACTTGCAGCTCAACTGCTGGCATGCTCTTTAGTTGAGACAGTTCACCTCCCAGTGGTTCTCTTCCTATGCTCACACTTGGAGCTTCTCTTCAGTAGGAGCTTCCAGATCACAGCAACAAGGCTTCTAATTGTGGCTGGACTACAAACTTGAACCTTTAAATGCTCAGGTTATTTTGTGATGCTTTTCATCAGCTAAAAGTCCTTTATACCACTCTACTAGATAGGATCTAGAATATAATCCCCAAATTTATAGGAATTCTGTCAAGACTGAAATTGGACATGTAATATGACAAAGCAGGATGTGAGGCAGCCCACGATGCTATCTGGAGCTACTCAATAGCAAAAAATTGGCAAACAAGGCATCAAATTAATTCTGCTCACATCTGTTGCCACCTCACTCCATGAACTCAGGGAACTCGCAAAGCAAGATAAAACTTGACAAGATAAACCAAATACACTGGACCAGGATAAAAGTAAAGATGAAACCATTAGCAGATCAAAAGTATTTTAGGCATTTAGATGTGCGGGCAAGGTGGAAAACAAATCACTCTCTCATGTGCCTTCAGTTCTCAGGATCAAATGCCACTGATTAAAATGTTACTGAAAAAGAGTAATTGAGCGTTCAAGGAGACATCAGGGAACAACACAGTGTTAAGAACCAACCAGATGCACTTAATGTAGCAAAATGAGTGAAACATAGAAGTACTGAGTGAAACATTGAAGCAAGAATCTCAAAAGACAACACTTAAATTCTTCACTGACTTATTTCACAAATTCAAAACTGAATTTAAAGCAAGGCATTCTGGAGACAGAGACATAATTGAAAGGAAAGGCAATTATACTTCCTGACACACTACATAAAAATAGGCAAAATACAAAGAAAGAAATAAACTGAAAGACCTGGTACCTGAACTTTAATACAGAAGAAAAAAAATCTTCCAAGAAACACAAAACAAGTAGTAGATACTGTCTGTAGGTCTTACACATTCAGAAATGTTTTATTGCAAAGTGACAGGACATTATACAACACTTTTTGTGAAAGAATATAGTATAGCATGATGCTAAAACACAAGTGTTTGTTTCACTGCTGTTTTTTTAAATACATGAGGTTTCTTTAAACACTAACACACCATTTTTAGCTTGATGTGATTAATTCTTCCAAGAGATCATGCATTTCCAATGCTGATGCAGAAGAGAAGCCTCATATAGCTTTTAAGGTTACTAAGTTTTGAGAATCAAAATTGAAAGTGCTCTTGTTCAAGTATCCTGTTCAGTCTTCTCACATCACAGCAGATAGAAAATGCATGTGCTGTCTTTATAACACAACTAATGCTGCTTTTGAACATCGTCTTAATGCATTTGCAGTTGTATTAAGAAAACAGGAGAAACAGTAACACAAGCCCACTTAGCAGTAATGTGGTAACTTAGAAGTCTCAGTCTGACTTTGTCTTACCTGAAAAGCTTGTAATGCACTGCTTGACAATTCCTTTTCCTGATCAGTAATCCCAGAAGTACCTGCTCCCTCATGTTTTTCAGTACCTTGATCTGTAAAAGCGAACAGAAGATTACAACAAAGCTTGCAAGTGTGATAACAGCTGTGCAGCTTAAAAACTTTGTTTCTTCCAGTCTTCAAGGTCCTCCTGCCAATACAAGTAATTTTCCAATAACTGTAGCAGTGTCCCTACTACACTATCTATACCCCAAGTTACATCTCCTACCACAATATATCAAGCTATTCTATACTCCTCTCCATGAAACGTCAATTATGGTGCTCAACGAACAACCAAAGTCCTGCAAGTTAACTGACAACCCATACATTTTAGATTTCTCTTTAAAGCTGCAACCATATACTAGGATTGTCTTATTTTGTTCAAAAGTCAGCAGTGAAGGCCATACATCATGAAATATGTATCACAGTGGGTTAAATGAAAACCCACACAAAATCCTGTATAGTGCTTCCTAAACAGCAAGCAAGGGATACTCTAGGGTGCAACAAAAACCACAGTAAACACTGGAACTTCCTCACAGCTCCCTATTTTGGAAGAATATCTCCCCAAATAAGAGGCTGCACTCGAACCATCATTGTTACTAATCACTGACAGATCTAATATATTAAAAAAAAAAAACCACTCTATACTTTTGTATTTTTCAACATACACCATCAAATGCTGTCTGGTGATTATATAGCAAGGCACAAGCACATGCTGCCTGCCTCACTTTTTCAGCCTCACTCCAAATCTTACAGATATTCCTTTCAATCACATCTCTTCCAATGTGAGCAGGAGCAGATTACTCTCCATCTTCCTCACATTTTTTCTCAGAATCTTTTCCACGTCTACTACAACCTTTTCCAGATTAAGACAAGAACAACATGTAGCAACTACGATGGTGGCCCCTTTATGCATTTATATAGCAACATAACAAGGTTTTAATTGCCTTCAATTTTTTACACTGAATTCCTAATGATTTATGTCACAGTCACTATTGAGCATATTTTTCAGAAAGAAGTCTACTAAATCCTTTTGTCATCATGTAATTAAGAATTCAGTGAGGTTGCATTAAAAAGCACAGCACACACATTCCATGTCAAAGAAGCTGAAAAAAACCCCTCCACTAAGCCCTTCCTTGTGCTGAACACAAACTACTGAGAAAAAATAAAACAACCACACAACCACCACACTGGAGAAAGTATTTCTAGGAGCATTAATTAATGTGCTAGAACATACAAAAATAATTTCATGTTTTTGAAACAAAGACTTTATAAACCAGCAATGGTTTCTGCTTCTGCAGAAAAGTATTTCTTGAATTTCACAGTGGAAGATCTGCTCTAAAACACATTTTGCTATCTTAATAGACTATGTAGGCTATGTAAACTCAATGTCTGCTTTCTCTTCCCCGTAATTCAGAGATATAATGCAAACTCTACTAATTTCATTTTCACTTTGAACAAATGAAAACACTTAGCTGTGAGCTCCTCTGCAAAATCCATTCCCCATCACCACCAATATATCTGGATCTTCCACTACTGACCATGAAAATTTACAAATATAGGACAAGTGACGGTCATAAGGGGCAGTCAAACTTCAGAAGATTAATCATATAATAATCATCCAAATTAAGTAAGAACAAAGCAGACTTAGTAATCTATTAAGTTTGTGCCTGTTGCTGGGAAATAGTGAGATTCCTTCCACCTGCAATAATACTATTGCCCCCTGCAACTGAGCAAGAGTTGTAAATATTTGGTTGGGACTTTCATCCTGCATTAAGATATCAACAAAGTAGAGATTTTAAAATCTCAACAGATCTTACACCGGCAAGAGTAACCCATTGTCATTTGGATAAAATTCAGGGTTCAGCAATTTCAGTACTCTGGAGGGATGGATCCTCAAGGGCCTACACCTGCTATGAAATCTGACTGCATAATACATTGATCAACACCATTTGCACTGCCTTGTCCTTCAAAAGGAAAGGCAAAAGAGAAATTTAAACCACAAAAAAGCTCAGAACATTTCTGATGTGCCAAAAGCTTTCCACAGTGAAGAGGAAAGGAACAGGAAGTACCTCTGCTTCAACCTAAATATAGCATAGGTCTGATTCCAGCTCTAAACATTGTGATTATACAGATGAACTAAAAGCTCTCACTCTCCAAGGATCTTTAGAACAGCAGCAAATAAGCAAAAGCATCTTCCCTCAAACTTTCATGCTAACAGTGGCATTATCTGTTTTACTTGCTCAGCATGCCTGTCAGATTGTGCTGGTAAAGGTAACCACAGTGCAGAGCCTTGAGGCTCTAAAGCTTTTGAAGCTGATAACATTCAATCTGATCAGATTTCTCACACACAGGTTTACCTAGCAGAGAGCCATCAACTACCAAGTACATTACTGATTACTGCCTTTGTATGCAGGTTTGTAAGACCAGCATCTCAAAGGAAGTCTGAATTCTGAAGTCAAATGTCTTCAGTGAAGTGACAGATAAATCAAGAGATATTTGTCTAAGGTCTGCCGTAAAAACTACGCTTACATAGCCTGGTTGATGTAATTCCTAAGGAAAAATCAGGACAGGTCTTCAAATTTCACTCTCTCTAAACTTGTTCGTACATTAAACAAACACAAACAAACCCAAAACACAAAATGAAGCTGGGGACTACTTTAAGCAAAACCAGAACTGTCTCTGTAATCCAATCAACTGCACTTACTAGCACTCAGTAAACAAAGCAGGTTTGTGAAACCTGAACTGGAAGCTTATCAAGAAAAAGAAAAATCCAGCTGATGTAGTTCACAGCATAGCTCCTTCCTTTGAAAAAAAGCGTGACAAAGCACTGTGGCTACTCTGTACCCTTTCTGTCCAAACACACCTGAAACTTGTTAAAGACCTAAAAGCCACTCCAGACTAATGTGAGACTGCCACTCTTGTTTAGACTGGGATCTACTGCTTCTTTGCTATCAGAGATCCCTCCAAGAGGAGTCACCTGAAAGCTGGCTGGCACAAGGTACTGAACAGAACCCACCGATTCCACTGAAGTGGCAGGGGTGGTGGGGAGGGAGTGCTCCTGCTCTCTTGGCTGCAAATGGCTATCCCAGTGCATGCAAACAGAACTGTTACTTCTATGTTCCTTGAAGCACTTGAAAGTGAAACAGGTAGGAAACTTGTTCCCTGGCAAAAGAAACAGCATGCCTTGCTCACTTGGGCCCCTTGACCTTTGGCACTCTTGCAGAACTGCACATGGTGTAGGTAACACATGGCAAACCAGTCATCTCCAATGTGCTCCCATCTGTACAGCAGCCACAACTATCAAATGAAATATCCAGAGCAGTGCAGATTTTCTACTTCACAAGTGAGAGAACTTGATTTATCTCCGGAATTTGTATTTAAATATGGAACCTGTTTGCTTAACTTTTCATTTGTCCAACCTTCACGAGTACAGACCAACTCTAAAACTAAAACTTGTGTAGGTTCATGATGAGGGGCAAAAGGGGCAGCCTGGAAAAGGATGTAAAAATCAACTGCTCAGATTTTGATCTGGAGGAAGCTGCTGCACTGAGTTGGAAGTCTAAGAATCAAACCAGGAATTATCTTCCCAGCCATCAGTCCTGGGGCTGAGGAGCAGCAATGCTACGTCATGGAGGCTGGTTTGCTGTGTACAAGCAGGAAGCTGCTCCTGCTGGAGAGGGTGCATGATGGTGGACAGCAGAACTTCAGGAAAACTGTCTCTATGGAAGGAGAACAAGGAAAAGTATGAGACTGCCACCTGAAAAGGAAGATTGCTCTCCTCACAGGCTTGCTGCCAGAATTTCATAAAAGCACCAAAAGTCACATCTCCCACATACACATACCTGAAGACACCTGAGAGTGACTGCAATCATTATCCTTCTCATACCTGCTCTCCTTTTCTCCAAGGACTGCTGTTCCAGAGCTCTCTTGTTCCTATGCCCTGCAAATTACATCTTGTTGAACACCAGAGCATCTCTGGCAATATTTTTAATTTCCAAACTCTTCAGGCAGAGGGATAATATCTTCATTGAAAGGGGAGGAATCTATCACATGACTCTTGCTCCAAAAGAATTTTGAAGGGTATGAAGCCCAGCCAGTGTCAAGCCATTACAAGATAACAGTTGTGGCACCAAGACTTATGTTTTAATTTTTGTATGAAGCCCTTCACTACCAGTATAGGTGCAATAGGCTTCTTTGGTGCTGTGCAATAAAAAACAAACATTTCTCAGTGGAAAGCTACCTACAGCTCACTGCCATGAACAAGTGCAGCATGTAGAATATTTTGCCATAGCTCACATCTTTGATTCATTTGGCACCTACTTTTAAGAAAGTAAAACTGGAAAGTTCCTTCAACACTTCAAAGAACATCAACAAAAAAGTATTAAAAACTTGATGCCAATGTTTTTTCTTGTAGTTTAGCAGTCACAGTTCTTACAAATAAACACATGACAGTTTTGTAAACATCACTCAGTGCAGTATACTTATTTTCCCTGTAATTTTTTTTCCAAATACTGAGGCATTTCATATTTAGTATCCAGAGAAAAAAATGCTTAAGGTGATTTTAAATAACGCTCTTCCCACATAAAAACAACTAGAAAAAAAAAGGTGACCAGAAACAAGACCAGAAGGAATGGCATGACGCTGTGTCAGGGAGGTTTAGGTTGGATATTAGGAAAAGGTTCTTGATTCAGGGAGTGTTTGGGCACCTGGCACAAGCCCAACAGAGTTCAACAAGTGTGTGGAAAACACTCACAGACGCATGGTGTGATTCTTAGAGACGTCCTGTGCAGGGCCAGGAACTGGAATTTGTTAATCCTTACTGGTCTTCCAACTCAGGATATCCTACACTTCTATTAAGCAGACCTACACAATCCTATAAGTAAGGCTTTCCTCCACATGGCCCTCTTCTCCATCCCCCCAGGAGCTGACATCTGACGGGATGACCTTTCCTGCAATGAAGACTTCTTGCATGACGGGGAGGTGTACAGGAGATGGACGAGCAGTAGTTTATCAGTGCTACACAGCAAGTGCATTTGAGATTTATTCTGTCTGTTTACCAGAACATGGTTTATGTTTTAGTCTCGGTGATTTCCCTCTGCAGTGTCTGTTCAGGCCCGAGTTCAGTGAGGACGCGCTCATCCCCTGAAACCAAAGCAGCATCACTGAGAGAATCAGACTGCACTCCAGCGATTAAGCCGCACCACCAAGAGTTATAACCTCCCTCGTACCTCCTGTGCGCCCCAGTTTAACAAATTCACCCAGAAGCTCGACTCCTGCAGGGGTTATTAAGCTCTGAGTGACACAAACACACAACCCCCCCTCCCGGCAACACGAACATAGGGCCCTTCCCGGCCAGGAGGGGGCACCAGCTCAGCGCCGCTTGCCGAGGGCACGGAGGGCCCGGTGCGCACACGGCCCCACCGGTGACCCGCAGGTGTCACGGGGGCCCCCTCACACGGCACTACCTCTTCGGCGGAAGGACACGGCGCAGAGCCGCACGGGCGGCTTTCCCCCGGCGGCGCGTGTCCGTCCGCGCCGGGCGGCGCAGGCCGGGGGCGGGCACGGCGGGGCCGCGGCCGCTCCCCCCGCACTCACCCGCAGCCTTGTCCGCCGCCATCTCCGCCTCGGCCGCAGCTCCGTGCGGGACCGCGCAGCCCGAGAGCGCCGGTAGTTGTCGAGAGTCCCCCGCGCGCTGCGCCACAGGCGCTGCCCGACCGCCGCCGCCACCAACCGGCCGCTGCCCCCCGGCACTGCTTTGCCGCCGCTGCCCTGCGCGCGCCGGGCCCGCCCCGCCGGTTGCGCCGCCCGCCCCGATTCGCCCGCCGCTTCCGGGTTCCCGGCGCGCCCGCGACGTCCGGCGGTTGCTGGGGCACCGCGGATGTGACGGCAGGACGCGGCGGGAGGGAGGGAGAGGAGCGAGGCGGGGCCGCCATGTTGGCGTGTGAGGGCCGGGGTGCGGCGGTGCGCGCTCCTCCCGCGGCACGGAGCTCGCCGGCAGCTGCCGGCCGCTGTCTCGAACAGGGTTTGTCCTTTCTACCCCGGTCAGACGTCCCGGCTCTCATCAATGGATGTAAATATCTACAGGTGGTGTGCTAAGAGGATGGAGTCAGGTTCTGCTCGGTTGTGCCAAGCAATGGGACAAGAGGCAACGGGCAGAAACTCATCCGTGTGAAATTTCACCTGAACATGAACTTCTTTACTGTGCGGGTGACCAAGCACCTTAACAGATTGCCCAGAGAGGCTGAGGAGTCTCCGTCACCGGGGATATTCAAAACCCCCTGGACACAATCCTGTGCAATGTCTCTAGGATGGTCTTGCTTGAGCAGAGGGGTTGGACCAGCTGAACCACTGTGGTCCCTTCCAACCTGACCCATTCTGTGGTCCCTTCTGGAGCAATAGTGGTGACCTGGAGGCTTCTGTTCAATGTATTCTCTAGTTTATGTGGATTACCAGGTGGACTATCTAAAGTGTTGTTAGGGTGCTTCTCGCCATACTAATTAACGGCAATAAGTGCCTGGTGCAGGTTCGGTGCCTGCATCCCACATTCCTTCCTAAGTGTCTGTTTGGGCACTGGACACCCAAAGCTTGGGCAGGGGGACAAAACTCTCATCACACTGAAGACCCCAGTTAGCCTTTATAATGGTTGTTATTATATTTCTTATTAAATTAACAGGCAGGGGATAAATGGCACTGGCATAATCATTAAGTTTCTTAAGTGCTTGTGTCCAGTTCCATGCCCCTCAATTCTGGAAGGACGTAAAGGGGCTGGAGTGGGTCCAGCAAAGGTCAGTGAAGCTGGCTAAGGGTCTAAAGGATAACAAGGAGCAGTCAAGGGAGCCAGCGTTGTTCAGCCTGGAGAAAAGGAAGCTCAGGGGTGACCTTATCACTCTCTACAACTGCCTGAAAGGAGGGTGTAGTGAAAGGGAGGTCAGGCTCTTCCTGGGCAACTTGCAACAGGACTAGCCTCAAGCTGTGCCAGGGAAGTTTGGGCATCATTCCTCATGGAAAGAGCAATTAAACATTAGAATGGATTTCTCAGGGAGGGTGGAGTTGCTGCCCTTGGAAGTGTTTAAGGAAAGACTGGACTTGGCACTTAATGCCATGGTCTGCTTGAGGTGCCAAGGACTTCCCGATCTCAGAGGGCTTGAATGGATGCTGTGATTACTTGCATCTGCTATACATAGTATTTAAGCATTCACCTTTGCTACGATGTATCTTAGCAGGCTCAGCAGCCACTTCTTGTCCTGACTCTTGGGCACGGACTCCATGGATGAGTGCAGAGGAGCCAGGTAGGGGGTTCTCTTTTGAACCCTCATGTTATATTTACAACAGGAAGTAGGATGAGGTTAGAAGGCACCCCAGAGATGTCCTCTTCAAGCACCACAAGGTTCCCTGTGTCTCTGTCCCTTGGAGTCAAGCTCCATAGACACAGGGACAGTTACCTTTAATGTCCATCATTGACATGCACTGTGTGCTGCTTCTGTGTCACTGTGGGGTTCCTGCCAGACACTGCTTCCACAGTGATGGTCAACAGTTATCTGTTGATATGGGAATACTTTCTTCTATTATTTGTCCAGACATGGTTCTCCAAGATTTCCCACTCCCCCCCCCCTTTCCTCATTTATTCCTGTTAAGCATCACCTTGTTTTCCTACTTGTGACAGCAAGTGCAGATACACTCAGTTCTGATTAAGAGACTTCAGTTTGTATGGTTTTCGTCTCGTTGCCAGCAGACAACACTTGTCAAGACAGCCCAGAGTGCCTCACGCACACTGCCCCTATGGTGTGCCTCTTGCACGTTAGGGGAAGGTTGTCCTAAGGAAAGTCAACAGCTAAAGGGATTCAGTGGAAGCAGGATTTCTCAGCAGTCTTCTTGCAGTGGCCTCCAGTGACTGTGTTCTCCCTAACTCTGCTATCAGGCTCCTCAGAGAGGTCAGGTTTGTAGGTAAGGAAAGATTTAACACATGGAAGCAGTAGGGAAGAAATGCACTCTAACACACACCAGCTCTGAAGACCTTTAAATCACAGCTTTTAATGAGCCAGGCCTTGTAACATGAAGGATTCTGAAAAGGAATGGGATTAATTCAGGAATTTGAAGAGCAGGATGATTCTTCCTATTTTCTAATTGAAGTTCTGAATATTCCAAATTATGTCTAATAACTTACTATTTATCACTGCTTCAATTCATCTTCACTCAACTCTGATCCTCAGGCTTTCTTTTAGACACATATATATGAAAGAATCACACAGTTCTTATTCTTAAATATCTTATTCCAAGTCTCTGAATTTGTTGTGTCTTCTTTTGTAAGAAAGAGCTGTTGGACAAGACCCGTATATATTTGTGAGTATCTACAAGTAAATTTGCAATAGTAAGTCCTCCTAATGTGTATATATTTAACATTGTGATTATTTATTAAACTTGCCATTCTATTTATTTCTATGTGCATATATATGTAAAAACCATGTTGCTTTGGTAAGAAATAAAACCTATAAAGGGAAGAGCACTGTGCTACAACTATAACTGCATTTTCTCTTTGATTTTATCAAAACAAGGAAGTCACCAAAAATCTATGCTGAGTGACCAAGCCAGAATGGCCAGTGTGGACCTGATGTGGATGTCCATGTCCCTGTCTCCCAGGCTTGGTCCAGTGTTTATTCCCAGTGCCTGAGCAGGAGCCTGCTTGCTCCAGAGCACGTCACATCAGGATGGGCACCGCAGTGAATTTGCCGTGCAGTACTATAGCTTTTCTTTAATGATCATGTCAAAACCTATTTAGCTTCAAGTGTGGCAGCCCTGGTATCCAGCTGCTCCTCTTCCACATCGTGACATCTAGAGGACAGTAAGACTTTGCTTTATCCATGTCTTGGCTTGAAAAGACAGGTGTCTGCTATGGAAGGCAGGAGCCTCCTTTGAAATGGAAAATGTAAACCCCCTCCCTCTGAATTATTATAATTTTAAATTAAGAGGCTCTCAGGCAAGGATATGGGAATACGAATAACAGTTCTTTACTAGGAAAACTTAAAATACAAATGCAATAGTACAAAAAAACCACTGACAGAGTCAGAATATGACCTGACACCCTGTTGGTCAGGGTGTTGGTAGCAGTCCCATTAAACGGTGGCTGCAGTCCTCCTGCAGTGACAGGTGTGGCTCTACAGGGTGTATACACCCTATAGAAGGGTGTAGTTTCCTCTGACAGTCCAGTGGTGGTGTAAATGAACCTGGTCTTCCTCTGGGAATCTAGTGGGAAAAGGCTGCTTGTGGTGTTCCAAATCTCAGGTTATATCCAGGAAGGAATGCTTGGCTCCTCCCCCTGCATGGAGGATCTCCCAATGGGATGATGTAGTTTTATCAGCCATGCAGTGAGACTCAATGGCCCATTAACAGCAGATACCTCCCGGAGGGAGGGTTGGTTGTGGAAGAGATAAAGAAAACTGCCCCAGCTGGTTTTGACAGGTGGCCTAATTAACAGTAGATAACTGCCCCACCTCTAACAGATGGCAACAGAATACACACCCCCAGCCACATCTTGTAGCCTGAGACAATCCATCATGCCATAATTTCACCACAGGACTTGTTTACCTGAGAGGTACTTACAGCAAGCTTTGGTATAACTTCCATCATCATTTCACATGTCTGTGGCTTGTAGTTCCAAAACAATTTCTCTTTTTCCATTTCTATGGGGCAGACAAAGCAATTTTTATCAGCTGGCTTTTTTTTTAATATGGATTATTTTTAAAAGGAACTTAAATAAAATATTTTCTTATTAATACTCAATCACTTATGTGTGTGGAGGTTACTGAAGGAAAGGAAGAGACCTGCCCTTTATTACAATTCAAACACACAGTCATGCATTCAAAAATGTTGACATTCTTCCTTCAAAAATATTGTGGAAGCATCACTACTTTCCTCTAAGGAAAGAGGAGCAGGTTTCTTGCATAATTGTTTCTTATATTATACTATTGTTTCTATGTTATACGAGTTTCTTGTATCATTTGCATGCTGCTTGGGATCTCTGGTCTCAGGGAGGCAGGTACGCCATCTGCTGTGGAAGATACAGAATAAAATCAAATACCATTTGTGAGAATAAAAAATGTGGGGGAAAAAACCTACTCCTAAAATATTACCTCTCCTGGAATTTTGTTTTTTCAGGAAAGAAATTACCACAATTCAGGCTTTTAAAACAAATCTCATTCTGAAGAAAATAAGCATGGTACATATTATGGGCATTTTTTCTAAGTTTCTTTTGTCCATTTCTAGGTTAAATTGTTAGAAGCCTAAAGGAGCCAACTGTAACTTGTAATTTCAAGGACAGTGGGGGAAGTGTCAGGATAAAACCTATCTGCTCTCAGACAGAGTAGTCTCAGCATCTCATTCCTGCCTTGTACACTACCTTCCTTTAGCAGATTAGATTAAGTAGGAATAGACCAGGGTTTTCTCTCTGCTTTTGGCCTCAAAAAGCAAACTTTTCAAAGCTGTATTTCAAGTCCTTGGAGACCCAAACACAGCAATACAGCAATCTCCTAGCCAGCCTTACAGCTGTAATGAGATGTAGATAACCTCTCCACTGATCATACCACCAAGACCTGGCTAGCAGAGGAGAAAACTGGGATTTGTGGCATCCCCAATCACTGCCAGAAGAGATTTCTCTCACTATGGAAGAGAGAAAAGAGTATGGGCAGCTCCAAAGGGACCTGGGAAAATTACAGTTTTTTGCCAGATTCCACAGTATGAAAATCTCAGCAGGACTTTGTCTGCCTAGTATATTCTGAAAGAGAATTTAATGGAAGAAATTCTTTCTATGTTATTATTAAAGCTCCCTGTCCTTTGCCACTCTAGTTTAATAGCCATTACCCCCTAGGTGGCACTGTCCAATAAAACAAGGCATGTTTAAATATGGAATTATCATTAAGAAAGAGTCATTAAAGTGGGAAAAGACCTTCACGATCAACCTGTGGCCAAACACCACCATGTAAGTAATCCATAGCACTTAATGCCACATCCAGTCATTTCTTGAACACTTCCAGGGGTGGTGACTCCAGCACCAGGAGTGACAGGTTGTACCAATTCTTGTCAGCCCTTTCAGTGACAAAATTCTTCCTGATGTCCAACCTGAACCTCCATTGGTGCAGCTTGAGGCCATTTTCTCTGCCCTGTTGCTGGGCCTGGAAGAAAAGGCTGACGTCCACCTGGCTACACCCTCCTTTAAGGGGATTATAGAGAGCAATAAGGTCCTGCCTGAGCCTTCTCTTCTCCCGGCTAAACACTCCCAGCTTCTTCATCTGCTCCTCATAGGACTTCTGCTCCAGACCCTTCATAAGCTTTGTTGCCTTTCTCTGGACACACTCCAGCACCTCAATGTCTTTCTTGCAGTGGGGGGCCAAGGACTAAACACAGAACCTGAGGTGCTGAGCACAGGGGGACAATCACTGCCCTGATCCTGCTGGCCACACTAATTCTTTTATGGGCCAGGATGCCACTGGCCTTCTTGGCCGCCTGGGAACACTGCTGGCTCATGTTCATCTGGATGTCAACCAACACCCCCAGGTACTTTTCTGCTGGGTCTGCAGAATTCTTGTTTACAATGTAAGCTAGTGTAAGTGCGTTGAATGTAGCTATTAGTCTCAGCTTTGGTAATCCTCTTTTTCTGAATCTTTCAAAGTCAATAAAACGTGCTGCTGTTGGATCTCATTTAAATACAGTATTTTTACTTTCAGAATGCTATGGAATATATTTTCCTGGAAAATTATTTCATATTGCATGTATTTGTTCTGTCAGCACGCAGTGATAAGCCAGCAGAGGCTGTGCTTACTTTAGCAAGTCATTCAGAGCAGCAGGAGCAGATTGACAGCTGTAAACTGCAGGGGCTGAGGTTCCTCACAGCTCCAGTATATTCTGACACAGAAGTTATTTTGCATCTGGTGGGAATTGGCCCAGTACTGCACATCATCATCACCTATTTTGAAACTCCCTGAAAAAAAGCTCTCACAAAACTCCCTTGACCATGGGACCTCTAAGAAGCACCAAGTTCCTCTCTCATGTGTCTCCCATAGATATGTTTCACAGCAGTCTCCACCATGTACATAAAAACGTCACAGGCAGAAGGAAGCCCTCTTTTCTCACTCCTCCAGGTTCTGAGTTGTTTTACTTGTTTCATATCCTGCTCTTCCCTCTGGTGCTGGAACATGGATTGCTTGGTGGCGCAGGGGAGGAGGAATAGCCTTTGCCCTCCAGGCACTGCAGCAGTGCCAGGAAAACACCTTGAGTACACCCTTCTTACCCCTTGCTTTCATATATAAAAAAGGAGACAGGAAATCTTTCTGACAGTGTTTACCACTGTGACAGCTTTGTTCACAGCCAGATAGAGATGCTGAGCCTAGGAGACAGACAGGATGCTGGGGATGTGGAAAGAGAACAAGTGGTTGCAAAACTTCTGAGAGCAAGGGGGTGCCACTGAGAACAGGGAACTGTGGAGCATAAGAGATTTAAAGGAATGATGCCACAATATCCTCTATTAATTTCTGTAATTCCCTTTTGAGAAGAGGTGCTCTGCTTTTCTTCATATTATAGTACCTGGTAAATAACTCCATCATGTACATCCTCTTTGCTCATTCAAGATCTCCTCTGATTTTCCTTGTATATGTTATTATGTGTTGTCTCTTCATTTGGCTCTCACAACAGCTTCATTATCTTTTTCTGATAATGGGTTTAAGTCCAGACATCATCGAAATTGTGCCATGTAAGGCTTCTCTAGAATAAGAAACAAAATACAGTTTTATATAACCTTCTTCATTTTTCTCTTCCGGTGTCATCCAGAAGAAGTCGGCCCACACAAAGAGGTTGTGGGAGAACTATTCACATATCACCATTCATTTGGGGCTGTTTACCTTACTGTAGAGAAGGCTAGCACAAATCTTACAGGACTTTGGTTTCCAGTTCAACTCTCAAATTGACTGGAGTACCTTTATTTTAACAAAAGTATGCTAAGACCCAACCCATAACTTGCAGAGGGGAAAAATTTCCAGTGTTACCCAGTCAGGAGTAAAAGGTCTCTAAAACATTTTGTGATTACATCATTGCCTTTTAGTGCAAGCAGGAATTGATTTATTTCTAACAGGAGGATGTCTGCGTGATATATGTGTTTATGTCCAATGTGTCAAGCACTACTTTATGCCCTTCAACATTGCAGAGTTTGACCCTTTTTAAGACACAGAATTAGAAAGCAAATGTACCTGTGATGAATCAGAGGCTTTGAGGAAACATTGGTTCTTTCAGCCCAGCGTTAAGACTTTTTCCTGTGCTGGCCCAAGCTGATATGCACACTTAGTAGGAAATTCTAATACTGAATGTCTGTTGTTTGCAACAGCTAGGAGGCTGGAGCTTATTAGAAAATTATATTGTGTCTCCAGGCACTGAAAAAGTAAATTCTTATTAATGACTTGTTTGTTGTAGTTATTATTCTCAGCATTTCTCCAGACATTCAGAAATAGATTATTTCTCTCTTGAGAAGTGGAAAGCATTTTTTTTCACTAAAGAAACAAATTATTTTGCTGATAAAGCCTATATGAGATGTTGTAAAAACAAAAAAAATGTGTTCAGTACAGTTTTTCTACCTTAATATGTGCAATAGAATTTTTATGTATGTTCTCATTATTTTTCCCTTTTTTTAAGCTCTTACAGCATTTGAGAAAATTTGAGGTATTTTTTCCTTCAAAACTTTTAGGAGCTTAGAAATATAAGACTGCCACACAAGATCTTAAGTCTTTAGTGATGGAGTTGGTTTTTTTTTAAGAAGTAGGAGGGAGTTTTATACATTATACATTATTTGCCTAAAATTGTAGGCCTCTGTAAAACTTGCATCTAAATGTCATCATGCTGCACA
This sequence comes from Calcarius lapponicus, assembly GCA_039654755.1. Lineage (NCBI taxonomy): Eukaryota > Metazoa > Chordata > Aves > Passeriformes > Fringillidae > Calcarius > Calcarius lapponicus. Next base: position 43,778,337 of record CM077464.1, on the reverse strand, counting down.
TCTGCAGATCATACTGAAATATCCCTTTTTTGTTTGTTGTGAAAAGCAACAGGAAATAGCCTGTTGGCAGCTACTATGTTCTCTGTGTGAGTCTGTGAGGTTCTGACTCAGAGAGTCTCCAGTTCAAGTCAAAACCTCAGGTTTTAATGATACATGATTAAATACAAAGGGGGTTTTGTTGGTTTTTTAATTAAATTTTAACTTGCTGCGTTACATCCCAGGAACAAAATACTGCATGCGATCCTGGATGAATGCAGGACAAAAATCCTAACCCATATGTTTTCTTTATTTATAAAGATTAATGTAGACTTTAATAGTTCATGTTGACTCTTGAATTTCCAAATAAATTTGATTGCAGTAGTAATTTCTGAAAGCTATTTTAGCTTCTTTCTATCTGTCCTTCCTGCCTAATCTAAGTCAGTTGTAAATGCATGTGGCTTCAAAGGAAGGAGGAAAAAAACATAATGAAAATAGTCTATGTGCTTCAAAATGTTAAAAAGATGGAAAACTATTTAAAGAACAAAACATGTCTCAGGAGCTCGAGAATCACTGTGGACTGACATATGGTAATCGTATGTCAGCATATGCCTGTGCTGCTCCTACAGCATATCTCCATTTGTTAAATTCTATTTGTGTCCAAAGTTGTAGCAAGAAGATCAAGTTTCAGTGCAGTTAAAAAAATGTACAAGCATGATATGTTTAATTTTTAGTTTTCTGTAGAAGCAATCCTGCACTTTTTTTTTTTCTTTCCTCGTTTCCTTGCTCCTTTTCTGATTTCAGAGACCATCTTGACACTTCAATTTACCCATCTCACCCCGTGCTAATTTCTTAGTATCAGGAAAATTGGGACCAACTCCAAGATTAATAAGTATTTCTTTAAAGTTGGGGTGGGGAGGAAGATTCAAAAGATGCAGTGCATAGAAACATGTGGAATTAGAAGAGGGAAAACAGTTTCAGTTTCCTGCTCTAAATCTAGTAATTTAATAACCTAATCACTGAGTCATTGTGTGTATATGTTTCTGGTTTCTAGAACCCAGAAATCCCATTGTGAACTAAAGAAATCTCCCTTTGGAAAATTTTGCTGAAGTTAATGTAATTTTAATTTCAGTTAAATAGGACTATTAGAAAAGTGCTGGGAAATTACAGATGCAAACTAGGCGTGAGTTATGAGCTAACCCAAATTCTCATGTTGTTTCCTAAGAAATATTCCTTCCTCCATCTCAAAGCTAAGGATATCTGTTTGTTTCAGTTTTATAACCCATGTTAAAGCTCACAAACTATATATTTGACTCTTCTGGCTACTAGAAAATAGGAGCTGCAAATAATGTTGACAATTAACTGTAAAAATTCTGAGTATTGTATGGGGGTCTAAGATTCCTTCCATTACTACAATGTAAAAGGAAAGCATTTCACCTAAGGATACTGCATGACAGGGAAATAGACTGGAGCAAGAAAAGATTCCAAGGGTAACATTGTGTTGTTTGGGTTACACAGATAAAGAAAACGGAGCACGTATTTCCTTTCTATCTGGAAACAAGCACTGAAGAATTTCAATTTCCAGTCAGACGGGCAGGGAGTGAATTCTCCTCTCAAGATAAACCCAAAGTAACTTTGCCAAAGGAATGTCTCTAGATTGACACTGCTATACTCCAGATGAGAAATCCCCCCACATTTCTGAGTCTCAAGCATGATTGAAGCAATCATTTAATCATTCAGTTCCATTAAATAGGACATTGGTTAGCTACATGCATCAAGAGCTAGAAAAAGGAGAGCTACTTTGAACATGCACAGGCCTTGGGATTAGAAAACCACCACGATTTCTGCCAAGGATTGCTGCACTGAAATCTCTTGGAGGTTTCTATCATAACCCAATGCTGTGGTGGTGGCTGAGGAGAGGCTGTGCACTGGTAGCTGCAGTTTCTGCTTCGCTGCATTACCTTGTAATGACATTAGCACATATTTTACATTCTGTGAAGGGAATGCTTCCCTCCTCCTCCTCCCTGCCGCTTAGAAACAGTGAAGAGATGAGATGTGACACTTGAAAATGCTATAGCACTGTGACCTCACCGGGGTATAAGATGGTCTTAGTGGAGGCAGAAAATTCAGCTGCCTGAAGTACTTTTGCTTTGTCCAGCTGGTGTCCTACTGCCTGCAAAGCTGCTTCCAGACAGCAGTGCTTTGTTATTCACTTGACTTTACCAGCCCTTGTCGGAGTTAATTGGATTTGTGACATGGTCAGATGTTTATTTTTTGATTCTGTTGTTCCTTGCCTTACAGAACAGATATGCCAGGGGAAACAACAGTACATCTAGCAAATACCAAACTATGAAGAGATACATAGAAATGCTGTCCAACCTTTTAGGAGATAAAATTTAAGAAAATGTGTGCTTAAAATATTTTCCCCCTCTAATTTATGACAATATTGTCACTTAGCTCTGATTTATTACAATAACTAAAGCAGTTATAAAACCTTTTGTTTAAATATATCCACATCTCTCTAGACAGTCAAATATCGCATTCATTAATGTGGTCATGTATAAGTGCCCAACTAAACCTTATTGTAGCTGAATGCTGTTTTGGGGAAGAATGCACACAAATCACATAAACAAAGGTTACACTTCCGGTAAAATCTCTTAGTTTATCAAGTATTTGAAAAACTTACACCCTTCATGAAAGCCACTGCCTACACTCATAATTTTATTATACCTTCCTTTGTGTAATAACTTCAGTTTTGTATGTGAGATTATATATAATAGTAATTATATATAACTCTTGTATATATAATTATATATACAACTCACTTTCTATATCTTTGGTACTATTACTGATATAATATTTTGCTGTAAATGTTTTTAAATAAAATGAAAAAATGTTTATGAAGTTATTGGTACCTCTAAATGATTTAAATCAAAACCAAAAAAAATTACTTAATTCATAAGTACTACAAAAAGCATGAGTTTTGGCATGGAATCCCAGAGAAGGTTTTATTCTGAAATGCAGTCTTCCTTCTTACAGAAGTTTTGGTTGGATGAGAGGCCCACATGTGACCTTAGAGAACAGATAAACACACACACATATGCTCACAGCACTCTGGAAGTCACAGTGGATGCAGTCTTTTCTTCAGGCTTGAAACAATAGTAAATCAACTACAGCTTTGTGTACAATGAGTGTATAGAAATACCTGAACATTCATTCATGTTAGCACGAGCTAAATTTCATAGATGTTATATGATAGTAACAGCAGGAGGAGAGGGGGAGAGAGAGACAGATTGACAAAGCAGTTAAGCACGGGCTTAACTTTAAGTTTGTATCCAAATCCTCATGAAGTCAACAGCTATGCAGTTGGAGCTATGCCAGGATGCAGCTGAAGATGTGACCATCAAAGTCTACTTTATGTAAGCATGTTGTTACTAAGTTTGTAAGCAGAAATGGAGTTAGGCAGTTATTGGTAATCAGTAAGTGTTGTGAAAAAAATGTTGGCAAAATTTTTATATTGGCTAATGCAAGAGAGTAATAAAATCAGAGAAACTACTTGTCATCACATCAGCAAGAAAGAGAGTGTACACTTTATTTCTATGTCATGCTAATTTTATTATTAACAGACCCCCCCATGCTTTCAATACACATAAAGATCCATCAGCACAGGGGCAAATCAATTGAGCTTGGTGTCATTTTGGGCAGCTATTTGGAAGCATCTGAAAAATGCACAACGAGGCTAACCTCCACTCCAACATATTGTACTAGCTGAGAAACAGGAATGTTTTAATTTTTTAAAAAATTATAGTGGTTCCACCTTTTGCGCTGACTTTGACAGGCCATTGGTTCCTTAAATAAGGCAGTGTGTTTACTACTTCATCTCTTGCACTGAGAGGTAACATTGTATAAGCCAAAATAATGTCCACCTAGACTCTGAAACTGTTACTCTACCCCAGTAGGAACTTCAGAAATAGACTTACTGCCTTTAGTGGGGCAAGGTCTGAAGCAAAATCACTAAGCAATTTTGCTGAAAAAGTTACAAAGCTGGAGAAATTTTATCAGAATATCATCTTCTATTGCATTACTGTTTCTATTTGCCAAATTAATTACAAGACTTTCTTATGCTCTACTGTATTATGTTAATTAAAAATTCTTCATTACATTTCCTTGAGGGCAATCATAAAAAGGTATCATCTCCAGATAACAGTCTATAAAATACTTGGTGTATCACAGTTCCTTCATTACATTCACATGTATCTTTCAATATCAAATATTTAGCTTCAATAAAGTTGAGATTGATTGATTTATTTACATGACATCTAGTAGCAATCTACAAACAATAGCTGGAACAGAAAAAATAATTCTTCGCCAACCCTGCCTATTATTGTGGATTTGATTTATTTTTGGAATAGGGGTCCATTAGGAAAGATAAGTTTTCTAGCAAGCTATTCAAAATGCAGCAAAATATTAAAGAATAATCAGGAAGAAAAAGGAAGAAAAATGTTTTGTGCACTTTTGTTATTTATTAACCTGAGTTGGCACTTACTTTGATACAAAGAGTTACACATGTCAGAATGCTCCATGCTCTTCAATTGTACTTTTCTCAGCCCTAAAAAGATAGGATAAAAAATACTAAGGTCAGCAACCATGTACACACCAGCATAAATCTTATCAGCTTCTATTTATTCTTACGGTTCTTTCACAATAGATTATTAATACCAAGGTTGCATTAACTACCATGAATATTTCACTCATTAAAAATTGCATATTAGTCCACAAGATATTGCTGATGTCTGATTGAATCTCAAATAAGATTAGATATTATTTGGGGGGGTGGGGGTGGGGAAAATGTCTGTTAAGATAAAAGGAAAGCACAAAACCTCAACAAAACCTAATGCTAATGTCAGAAGCCAAATTCCAACTTAAAAAGCAACATTCCTCTAGACATGCTGCTGCATTTTGTGTCATTTCTTCGTGAACCTTTCTCAGAAGCAGGACTGCTACAAAGTGATGTGTTAAAGGCATCCATCCCCGCTTTCAGGTACAAGGCCTTCCCCAGTGACAGAAATATGATGTCCACTTACGAAACAATTTCTTAAAGTAAAGAATGTGGGTTCCTAAAAGCTGGCACAAGATAAAACATTTCCAGGCCTGGAAGTTCCTTAGCAGGAGGCACAGCCCCTCAGGCCAGGGTGGCAGGGACCCTTTGGGACACCTGCTCAGGGACCTGCAGCCCTGCAAGTGCTGCCAGCCCTGCCGCAGAGCAGCTGCAGCTCTTGGAAGGCTGGGCCACCTGCCAAGTGGATGGGTAGAGAGCTGGCAGGCAACCAGCAAGTTTCTGGCAAAAATTTGACAAGCTTGGGGTCCACAAGATTTCTCTTTTAAAACATAAGAATGCTACCTTCTCTTCGCAACAAATTACTAAATAGTTTATGTTAGGAAGTGCATTTTGTACAAGTCCATTTTCTGCCTTCAAAATAAACGTTGAGTAAAATTTAACTTGACAGTTTGTGGTGAAGTTCAGATAAAACCAAACATTAAGGAATATATGCCTAATGAGAAAAAATAGTATTGAAACAAACAGAACCACACAATCTACCTGGTATGTCTGTGTCATCTGTTGCTTGAGTAGTGCAATACAGGGCACTGCAGAAATTCTGCAATTAGTTCTAAGAAACACTGAAGTATCACAAGCAATGTATCTGCTTACCCACGGCACTTCCTCAGGCAGACCAGGGCCACAGGCAGACAGACACTGACTGGAACAAGGGGTTAAAATGTAACTCTCCCAGGGTTTTGTTGACTTCCCTTAGCTAGAAATAATAAAAGCATAATGTGATTGTGTGATACAGCTCAGTATGAAGTTGCCTCAGCACAATTTTTAATATGTATTTTAGACATAAATTAGCACATATTAATGTTAATAGAGTTATAATGCTTATTGTGTCTGAGCTAGAACCTTCAGCTTGGGTTGTACAGTTTGCTTACATATTTAAAAGAGGAAAATCTACAGTCCTCTACTGCCAAATAGCATAATAATTAAATAATTAATCAGCAACTACTAACTACTTAGCTCTTCAACTAGCTAAGCTAAAGAATTCTAGCAGCTATACTTTTGGGGATTGAAGGCTGAATCCACTCTGATGGATCCAATATTCCTTCTGCACCTGTGTCATGCTTTACACTCTGACAGGGTGGCTGGAAAGCCCCAACCCATGTTCATATTATTCTATATTCATATATTGTTTTAGAGTCAGGAGTTCACTATAAGGAATGTTGACAGTTGTCCCTTGTGAGTACCTACATCTGACTGAATTTGGTTTTCAATATTCCCCCTTCAGCTTCAAACAAATGCAGGTTTCATGCACTCAGCTAAGTATTAATTAGCCTGATGCCTATCACTTGTGGGGAAAATAACTTTGTGCCATGTTACATTCCTTCAGCTCTTATAAAAGCGTAAGAAACAGTTTCAGCTGTTATATGCACTTGAACTCCTGCTTTTTTTTTGTGCAGGAACCTAAACAATCTATTAATGAAGGCAGAAATCACTGTAGCAGAGAATCACTGTCCCATTCTGTCCTTTTACAGCAAGAAAACACCAGCATTTATGGTATCCTTTTGCAGCCATAAATTTCTGTTGTACCAGTACAAGACTTCTGAGAGAAAATACCTGGCAAAAGACAATGGAAAGTGCTAAGTCTTGTCTCAAAGTTTCCATTTTATATATTTCAGTATTTAACTTCCTTGATCAAGGAAGGTGGTGAAGTGTAACTCTTCCTTGACAGCCAACAGGAATAGAGGTAGTCAGTACACATTTTAATGTGCTGCTGTCTCCTGCACTCTCCAGAACATTGAGAGAAACTGTGCATTCCCTGTAAGGCTTCCACTTATGGATATAATGATGGATATAATATATTTGGTTGCCTTCCTAACAATATCTAGCAGCATCCAGCACACATGCTTATACTGTATTAGAATATACCAGTTTTGTAAAAGTGGAAAAGAGATACATTTTCCGAAGTCAATGAGTACAGCTAGAAAAAAACCATACCAAACAGGAAGGACTGCATTTGCATTGCAGACCACTTGTATAAAGCAAAGCCTTTTCTTCAGAGAAGGACACCTTTATTTCATTAATTTATATTAAGCTGAATTTCTTTGTCCAGCTTGTATGTTCTTGGTCACTGGCATTTTTCATGAGACAAAGAAAATGCTGATCCTCTTTGGGCTGTAAGGGAAAACAGCTGCTAGTCAGAACTGGGGTATTGAGAGCACTTGGTCAACCCAACTTCACAGAAGGTTTAAGTACCTCCAGACTGTATCACATCTGTCAAAGCAGCAGCAAATACAACATAAAATGTAGAGCAGGTCCAATTTTTAGTGTGTCAGTAGAATCAGCCTGCAGTTATTTTTAACTGCCTCGGAAAGCTTAACAGGCAGATACAGTTAATCCTTTAAAGGATTTGCAGGTATTCATAGCTTAATAAGTAAGTATAGTGGATTAAGCCAATAGGAGATTGAAGACAGTCAAAGACAACCTTCACATGCTAACATTAAAAAAATAAAAAGAAGAGTTTCTTTCATATAGCTCTTTCCTGACAATCACCCTTAAATTGTCAGTATGTGCAAGAATCCCATACAGTGAAATATGAAATAAAAATGTTAGTCATTAATGTCAACACGTGTGATATTTAAATTATCAGAAAGTAGTGAATTTCTCTTGTCTTCTATTTCCATTATCCTACAAGTGCTTTGAAAAGCAGAACTGCATTGTGAAAACAAATAAAAAATGCATTACTTATGTAATAAATAAATAATAAAACTAAAACAGTAAAATACATTTTAGTAAGAAGAAAAAAGGCTGAATTATTTTTATAGGTCGTATTTTATATTGCTTGTATTCTTTTTCAGGATTCACTGACTTAGGCTCAGCTGACAGATGTGGGCCTTCAATATATTCATAAACACTGTGAAAAAGAACACACATAATTAGACAAAGGAAAAAAATCAGATGACACAAAACTATTAGGCGGAGGAAATCTAGGACTAGCTATGAAAAGCTTTGGAGGTGATTCAATACTGAATGAGTGATGAAATGCTAGAGGCTGTTCAGTGTCATTAAATGCAATGCACATCAAGAAGGGAAGAGAAAATACACATATATGTATGTATATGGGGTGTTAGTATCACCAGGAAAGAAATCTGAAAATATCTGGTGCTTAAAGGAACAAACATACCTTTTAAATTATTTTAAAATTAACAGAATTTATTATTTATTTAAAAAATTAACAGAAAAACATGAAAAATCTGCCCTGTAAACACTCAGGCCACAAACACCAAACACTTTATGAATACTTTGGAGCTTTGGTCATTCCATTATCAAAAACATGATAGAATTAGAAAAACATCTAGAGAAGAATATGAGAGCAATGTATCAAGTAATGAACTTTATTCAAAAAGTGGCCTATTAATAGTAATACACCAGTTTTTCCAATATAAATATTGGAAGGCGTGGGTTTTTTTCCCAGTAATAAACTAAGCTTACTTTCATTACATATTGTGAGGCATAAACTGTACATGGACCAGAAAAATCATGACTTCATTGATTCAGCAGTTCTATTCAGTAGGTCAGCAGTAACTGTTAAACAAAAGACTCTCCTAGTCACTGAAGGCCTGAAGAGCATGATGGAAAAATCACTGCAAGCATGACTGCCTCCGGACATTTTTGCTGTAAATATCTACTTACTAGGTTAGGCTGACTTTTCATCTGGCTGAATTCAGCAGTTCTCAGGTCCTCATGACTAGAATGACTGAAATCATTATGTATATTGTTTGGCATATTGTTACAAGAAATTTGGCCAAGAGCTTTCTGCTTTTATCACTGCTACTTAAAAAGAATCACAATAAAACAGAAGTGCTTCGTTAACTGTCCAACTGAAGCAGTCTAATTCCCTACACATTTTTAAGGTTATATGTTCTGGCTACCAGACAAACCGCAGCTTTCACACCTCAACTGTGTTAACTGAAATATAGTTGAAGTATATGTAGATAAGAGATGCATGAAAGATAAGAGCAGGATATTACTCCACAAGGTTATAATTAGGACCCTGCTCTTCCCAGATGAGTCAATAGTGGGATGCATTGTTGACTCTGATGGTTGAACAGAATTGTGAGACATACAAACATAGGACTAGAAGGGAACTCCTAAATCATTACAAGTACTCAACTCCTACACTTGCAGTTTTATCAGTTAATTTATTTCAGAAACTGACCAAAGTCCCATTAGTAACTGCTCTTTCAGATGGCAGTCTCAATGTGAAAATTGTTTTGATTTTTAGAGTGAGTGTATTCCAACTCAGTTGATGACTTATGCTCTTCTACTAACACAGTTCCTTGGCTTCAAGAGAGCTTTACCTCTGTGATGGTACCTTCAGAGAAGGAAATTATATCAGCTGTTAATACTTGTTTAGCTTGGCTCATTGAGGCAAGCCCTTTCACAGCACATCTCTCCTACTGTGGTATGCAATGTGAAGAGATCCCAGTTGGCTGTGACACCAGGCCTGTCAGAGCAGAGACACTGCAGACATTCCACACCCACGTGGCCTGGTCCCAAGAGCTGTGCAGATAGGTTGGCGCATTCCTTTCAGGCCAATGTGCCCTGTCACTGAGACGGCCAGTCTTCCTCAGCATGTATTCAGAGCCAAACTAAGGTGGCTGCACTAATTCACTCTGGAAACAGTTTCAGAAACAGTTTAGATCAATTATTTATATACTTATACTTGACTGAGTAGTGCAATTACACTCCTAGTTTCCCACTGTACACTTCCAATCCCATGGATCACCAAGCTCTTTCTCCTCACCAACTCTGGACTGATTTGTCTTTCTGAAATGCCAAATTTCCATAGAACAGACTCCAGTTTGTCCATACATCTCAAAGTCTATGATAACTTTAGACATGCAAACTGAAAAGATTTTCAACATTTGCACTAAGGGCTTTGCTGGAATGCTGAGCCCTGCACGTCACTACAATGACTCTGAAGCTTAGTGACAATTCTATTAAGAGAATGATATCACTTATCATTTTGGAAGAAGCATCTTAACTACATGAAGATTAGTGGCAGATAACTGACATCACCATCGCCAGATTCCTAAGAGATGCCTGAGAAAGGAAGAAATGCAGTTAAAACAGTAGGAAATCAGGATTGACAGAACACTTGACAATGGTTCTGCACTTTTTAAGAGCAGTCTATCTTAATTTCTCATGCATTTCAATCCTTCCCCTTTACAATCCAATTTGTTTAGGTAACCTGGACACCTTTTACTCCTCATGGTTTCTCTGGCTCCATTCCAGTCTGCAGATTTGTTGCTGCAAGTCAGTCCTACTAACAGACACTGCACAGAGAACACAGTTTCAGGAAGTCTGCCACTTATCTCACTGAGTGCTTCACAGTCACATCAGCACCTTTTCTGAATTCAGGAAGGGCAGGGGTCCAGGAGTGGAAATGAGAGAAATTGCTTAGGCCATGGATTCTATCCTGACACGAGCATGAAGGAAAGGCCAGCAGAAAGATCCACATAAACCTCAAAAAAAGGATTTGAGGACATAAAAGGGCTCCAAAACACAGAGATACCATAAGAAGAGTTTCATCACAGAGGGAATGAAACATAGTATCATGGAATCACTTGGGTGGGAAAAGACCTCCAAGATCATTGAGTACAACCATTTGCCTAACACTGACAACACTAAATCATGTAAATCACATCCCCAGGCGCCACAACATCAGAAGCTCCAGGACCTTAATGGTCCAGAGTGACTTGGTGGGTGGGAGAATGTGGGGCATTCAAGTTTTATAGATGAGTAAGAAAGGGGTTGTGAAAGACAAAGTATATTAAGAGAAAGGACACAGAGAAAAACATTTAAAATGAAGGGTTTTTTTTAATGTGTGGCCTTCTGCAGAAATTTAGATTTAGTTATTGAATATAATAGCTGTGTATGTATATTTAGTCTTATGAAAGCAAGAAAAATACTACTGAAATTGAGTATACAGCCCATATATATTTACCCCAATATGAAGCCATACAATGCTTACCTTACAGTAATTTATACTCTAACATATATTTTGAAAATCTGTAATACATATCTCAAATCAGACTATGTAATTAGAAAGATCTGTGTTTGCTTAGCAGAGGAAGCAGGACAGTGGTACTTCCTCATTCCCTTTCTGCCATCCTAATGCCTGACTGCTACTGTACCTGGCTGCAGTGCTCCTCAAACAGTGAAAAATGAATGAATATGAGGAAACAGCCTGCAGGAAACAGTCTGTGTTTGACTATCCTTTCACGCCCATTTTGCTTTGTTGCAATACCTCCGGCTTAATAGGGCTTTCACTTGATTTATTTCAAGTCAAGGGAAGAATCAGCCCCACAATGTGCCCATACACCTGTCCAACATGGCCCTAACATTCCTGACAAACCTTCTGAGCACCTGTCCAAAGGCAAAACAAAGCAACTGGAGATTTCACATGCAATCTGAATGTAATGTGATGTGAGCCAGACAAATGCTTCAACTGACCTTGATCTCTTTCCAAAACATGGAACACCGCATTAATAAATACCAACATTCATTTCAAAACCTTCAGAGCACTTAGCTGAAATACTTTCATTGTAGTCATATAGTCAATTTTTAGCAAATTTTCATCTTAAAGATAGATGCTGCATTGGCAGTTTGCAAAGAATTTAGAGAAAAAAATTAAATCAAACACAGGAAGCTCCAGTGACAAACAGAATGTTGGACAACTATAAAGGTTTTTTTGGGGAAAAAAACCTACTCTGATTTTCTTAGAAAACATGTAATGTTGAATAAATCAAGAACTTTTCTTTCCTTACTTTTCTTCAGTACTTTTATTCACTCAGGTATACTAGCTGTGAATCAATTTCATAGAACAGTACTTGCCCAAATTAAGATTTGATCCTTTTTCTTTACCCTGTCAAGATTCTTACCAAAGTAATGAGAAATTGTTTTTATGGTCCACAAGATGAAAGATTTATTCTTTTATAATGAGCCAATAAATTCATTAAAAAATCAGTCAATCCTCAACTCCATCCATAGATGTGCTCCCATCCTACAGGGATTAAGAATCAAAGAGGCCTTTCCCTTGAGTGTGGCATGACTGAGTGAAGGGCAGGGATAAGAACCTGGGAGGGTGCCATGAACAGGACAAGAACAGAGCATCTGTTCCTGTGTGGCTTTTTCTCTCCTCCCACACATTCAAGGGAGAAATGCATATGAAGCGTGTACAGTGCTTATTTTTAACCAGTCAGGCAAAGGGCCATGATGGCTCTGTCCCATTGCTCTGTTTATCTCAAGGACAGCTACAAATGCCTTGTGCTGAGATCTGATGCTCTCCCCTCATGCCATGGTATCCCCCTCTCTATTCTTCAAAGGTTGCCTTATGTGTTAAAATGTGTCTCAACAACCCATATTCTTGGCACTCTGCAGGCAGCTCTGCTCTCTGTTTTTGTGCATCACAGCTCTTAATACAACATAAGAACAGATCTCACCAGGACTTAAACAAAAGCCAAAAAACCCCAAAACAATCAGGCCTCCTTCCATGCAAAAGAACCTTCATAATTCTACTTACTGAATGTATTTTTCTTTTAGGTTTGCTTTCAAGTAAGAACTCTCAACTCTCATTGGCAGTATTTCTCTTCTTATCATATTAATAATTTTTTGTTTTTGTTTTTCTGTTAGACATCCTATGACATTTTAAAGCTATTCTAAGGCATCTGCTCATATGATCAATTTTTGTTTATTTTCTGTTTGGGCTGTTTTTCTACCAATTCACAGAGAGCACAGTACAGGTTAGTCATACATTCATAACTTGGTTATACTAACCAAAGTCATCCATTTCTACAGTTCTGAGGAGGAGGATGATTTTACTAGGCAATTTTATTGAAAAAGACATCACCCTCATGGAAGATTTTCCCAGCAAGAGTAATATGGAAAAGAATATCCTCCTCCAACATATGAAACATAGCACTTAGTCAAAATTGTGATTTCTAATCCAGTAGTTTAAAAAAAGTACATATATATTTGAACTCTGTAGGGCTTCAAAGACTTGACTGTGAAAGAGAAAAAATGAGCAAATCACATGTATCATTCTCATTTTGCAGTAAATTGAAGATATCTTACCTTATTCCTACTGAAGGCAGAGCAAACACAAAAATCTTCACAGATACCTTGAGACAATACGCATAAAGTAGCTGCCACACCACAAACACAGATCCTTCCTTATTTTATCTTAGCCTATCCAAGTAGGCAACCAAAAAGCCTCTATAAAGAAAACCAGCTACTTGAGAAAGAGTCATTCAGCTCCTTGAGGTAAAGAACTCACTGAAAAAGCAGAATTGTAAATAAAATGCAAGGAAGTGCCTGCTGCTGGCTGCCTCTACATTAATCTGAAAAAATTATTCATCCATATATTTTCTTTCTGAATAAACAGTATTGTATTAAAGAACCAAACCAACCAACCAACCAACCCAAACAACCTGAGACATTTCTCTCTTGGAAGAAATTAACCTGCTCAAACCAATGGAACAATTGTACTTACACCATGTGGCCCTGAAAGAGCTGAATGTGCCTTAAGAGGGAACATACCTGGTTTCCCAATGGAAAACAAGGACACTCAGATCTTGGCTGATCAGACACAGCACATAGTTATTAATCTTCTATGTATTCATAGTAAGCACATAATTTTAATCATCAATGAGATATGTAAAGCACATTTTAAATCCCATTGACTGCACGTAAATTTAAGGGTGCACTTAAACATATGTTTAAGATGCTCTGGTAACAAATTTACATTCAAGAAATCAAACGTTTCTTGAATCTATGTGAAATATTTTTCCTTTTCAACAGACTATAAGATACTGTTTCACAGCTTGTTAGTTCTGACCATTCTTAAAAATTTACAGTTCAGTACGTAGAAAATAAATTTAGAACTAAGTGGTCTATAGCTGCACGGTCTGCAGAGCTTATATTACCAACCAGCACAAACCATAACTGGATGAATAACAAGATTTATGTTTGGCAAAATGAAAAATAGAAATGTGATACACAAAACTGGTCAGAGTCTAGTATTTCTTAGCATTAATCCCAGTAAGGCTCCTGAGACATGTTTGTTATTCGTAAGTACTGTCTATACAGTTTATATTAACAAATTTCAGCATACAGATTGAAATATTAATTCTGTGCTGAAGTAATCCATTTGCAAATTGTGCTATTGCAACTATTCAGGTAAGTCATACAGTATTTTTTTCATTTCTTGACAGAATAACTTGAATGTTGTAAACAAGATCAGTAATTCACTTTCAAGATTAAGTTTCAGATGAATGGCTGTTAACACTACAAAAAAGCCACTTTCAAAAATCATTACCAACTCCATGAACACTTCCTGAATATTAACTGCGCACAAATTCCAATCAGCAAATAATGAAAAATCACCCTGTCTTTCTCCTTTGAAGACTTAGTTTTCTATTTTTGAATATACTGCAGCCAAAGGCAACAAAACATCTTTTTGGAAATTTTATGTATTCTGCTTCTTCATTGCAGCCTTTTCAAAGAGAAGCTTTTTGCACAGCTAACTACAAGCATGTATTGAGCACAGTGACCTCTATAATTCTGATTTCAACAACAAGGTCAACATCACTAAGAAGCCAGTTTTGCCTTAAAGGCAAAAGTCTCTCTAAGAACCCAAACTGGATCTTTTAAACGTAATTGAACTATAACAATTCATTTCCACAGGCTTATGAAAAAAACGCCTTCTAAATTTGTGACCAATTTTATAGTATTTGGCCACTGACAATAGATGCAGACAGCGAAGCTGGACCATCACTTTTTGAATTTCATACACTGCTAACTCAGACAAAAGTTTTTAAGTAAAGAGAGACAGGCAACAAGGAGCCCCTTGTTAAGAACAAGCACAGCAGAGTCAAAACACATGAGAGTGTGCAAAAGCACAGAATGTGAGAGAAACTGAGAGTTCACTGCTGGGATCAGCAGCCAGCTGTGCACAGGAGGTGTGTCCCTGTTGGTGCCCCCTTGGTCAGCACAGCACAGCTGACACAGCTGGCTCCCCTCCCTCCAGAGTCTGCTCTTCAGCATCACCCCAGGGCAGCTCACAGAGGGATGGAGAGCTTGCCTGTACTAGGAAATGATATTATTTCACCAGTAAGATGCTGCTGCAGTTTACTCTTGTGCATGTGGGTAGTTAAGCTGTTGGCAGTGCTCTTTCCAGTTTAGAACGGTTGTAACAATCATCAGCTGAAAAAAATGTGATTTCTCAGCATATTTGAGGGACCCATTTCTTCATTCCCTTTGTATTGTATAGGCATACCTATCTCTGCAAGTGTAACAGCCACTGAGTACAACATAGTATCAAATCAAAAACTTAACTTGAACTTCAAAACTTACAGTTGATAGTAAGCTAAGGCCTTGTATTTAATGGCCTTGGCTAAATAGCTACAGGTTGGGTGAGGTAGGAGAAAATGAGGCTTTAATGTTTGCTAGGCATCATTAACATCCATTCCTGTTCACAGCCACATTTTGGAAAATGCTACATGGAGTGGTTTTTACTATACATTCACACGATCATTTTGGCAGACAGAAAGTTCTTTCACAGGGCAGGAAAGGAAAAAAAATGTCTTATTGATTTTCCCCCAGCTTTTCTACGGTTGTTTCATTATAGCTTTCCTAAATTTCCTCTTCCTATCATGCTGTACAGCTTCCTCTATGAATAATTTAACTGCACACTGCAGTTGATGAAGGCTTGATTCTCTCAACATTTTTGCTTCCATCCTGATTTTTTTGTAACCTAACCTGAGAGCATGATGACCAAGCATTTCCATTTTCACTTTCTGCTCTGCAGCTCCAGAGACAGAAATAAAATGGAGAGGGGGCAGAATGGGAGGGGGTGGGATGCCTTCTGCTAAAGGTAGAAAACACATCACACAACCATCATCAAAACTTCATGTGTGACAATCTGGTAAGTGAATCCTCAGGGAATTTTAACTATACCCATCCCTTCACAGGTACACAGCAAAATCCTCCATGACAAGAGGATGAGGCAGTGAAAGCCACCTTAAAAAGACTCCAGAATTAACGGATGTCAGGGGAAGGAGGAAGGGAGAAAGAAAAGAGGCGGTCTCTCTTTCAGTGTGAATAATCCTTGGTAGCTTTATAATTAACAGGCTTGGCTTTTTTCCCCAGATAGCAATATTAGGCTCTATAACAGTAAAAAAAAAAAAAAATCAGGAAAATTGCACTGTCTTTTCTCAACATCAATATGTTCCTAACTCAGCACAAAGCAACAAGCTTTTATTATCATTCTTCCCTGTAGCCTTTTATTTTCTACTACTTTCACATATTTAGATATTACTTCTGTCATTTACATTCTAATTTCAAAAAAGTCCTAGGGTTATATTATTTATATATCTCAATTGAATACAGCTCACATATGAACAATATGATAAGGAACATAATTTAAAATAACAAGCAACATGAAGTAGTTTAAAACTCTCCTTACTTTCAGTGCCTCTGAGTGAGGTGTTTAAAACTAATTAATCAAATTTCAGTGATTTTCCCCTTTTAAATAAAGTTTCATAAAAAATCTAAAATTCACACACCCAGATAAACAGCAATCCATTTCTCATATTATATTAAAAGCAATGTTACCTCTTTTGTTTGAAGTAGGTGGCTGAATTTTGGACTCTTAGACGTTGCTTCTGTTAGGAAACTCGTTCCAGAATCTGTTGGGGCTCTTTGTGTGTTTTCCCCTTTCTCTTAGAACATGAACTCAACCTGCAGCTGAACTGATCTGTTTATTGTCACTGAAAAAGCATTCCTATGCCACTCTTTCCACATTCAAACCTTACCCTTCTTTTCCCCTTACTCTCTGGTCTTTTCTGTTCCCCACCCTCTATATTGGCTCTGCTGCTTGTCAAATGCTTCCCACAAGCTGAATGGGCTTATTAAATCAGCAGCGTTATTCAGCCATTTCAGTAATCAATTATTCAGTAATTCTGTGATTTAAGTCAGCTACCCCAACAGTGTTGAACACCAGAGATAACAGGTGAAGGCAGTTTACAGCAGGCTATAAGGAGGCCTTGCAGGGTGGTCATGCAGAAAGGTATTTTCTTGGCAGCTTTTCAGCAGCACTCCTCTATTCAGTGGCCCCTGTTTAAAGGATAATGCATCAACATCAAAACTTTGCAAGTCCTTCTGCACCTACATTCTGTCCATGACAAAATACTTCTGACCAATAACTCTATCTGCTGTGACAGATACTTCCAATTCAGCATATGGCTACCGTTGTTTCACGTATTTTATACCTGAAGTAGTACCTGAAAGAAATACACTTTCATGAATGGTGACCTACACCTTACAACAGCTGATCCCTACCAAAACAACAAACATGTAAAAGAAACATCTGTAGTTTGGGCTGCAAAGCAACAGAGAGCCATTGAGAGAAACACATGGCTAAGAAAAACAGATGTTTTTTCCCCTCCCTGTTTCAAAATACTACTTAAAATCAAACCAGTGTTTTCCGGGGGGAAAAGAATCAACACAGCAGCAAGAAACATAAAAGTACAAACTACTGGCACACATAAGTCGCTAATACAGCCAATAACTTTCCGTATACCCAGAGTCTCTGGGAAAGTGCATCCTTTGTTTAAAAGGGGGGGGACACAAAGAAACATCCCCTGCCCTAGGTTTTCCCTGAATTCCCCTAAAGGGACAAAACTCACCCATTGAACTTTCACAGAATTTACCACCATCCTTGTGCTACCCCAGGAAACATATAAAAAAAGAGTTGGCACACTTGCTTGCTTCTTCTGGAACTTCCAGCCAAAGCCTAGACGCTAAAATAATGGTGATGTAACCCATCTTTTCCGAATTCTCAAGCGATACACGTGAGGGAAGACCAAGTAACGAGGCCTCCTGGAGAGGATGACCACCCTGTCCTCCCCATCAGGCACATCTTGCCCCTGAGCCGCACTTACTTCTCTTGCATGTAAGGTGCTTCCTGCAGGGCCGGGGCTGCCCGGGCAACACCTGCCCACGGCAGCACCTCGCACGGGGGAGCAGCGCTGAAGGCAACCGGGCTGAGAGCCGCTCGCCGCTGCTCCGGGCGGCTGCGGGACACGGCTGAGGGGAGCGGCCGGAGCGCCGCTGCCCCCGCCCCGGCCCCGCCCCCCCCAACATCCGGGTCCCCGCCGGCGCCGCGGCGCCGCCGCCCGCTCCGCGTCCCGGGGAGGCGGCGGGGCAGGGGAGGGAGGAGGAGGCAGCAGCGAAGATGGCGGCGGCGGTGGGGAGAGCTGGCTCCTTCGGCTCCTCTTCTTCTTCCGGGCTCGGCTCGGCTGCCAGCTTTTCCTCTGCTTCCTCCGCCGCTTCTACGGCCACGGCCAACAACAACAATGCGGAGCTGCGGGCGGGCGATGAGGACGATGGGCAGAACCTCTGGTGAGTGCCCGCCCCGCCCCGCGGACCCGGGCGCGCTGGCCGCCGCCCTCGGGGCGCCTCGGTGCCCTGCGGGGGGCGAGAGGAAGGGGGGTGGGTAATCCCCCCACCCCCGCTGGCGCTCAGTGCCTCTCAGTCAGTGAGCTCGGGGAGGGGGGCACCTCCCCTTGGCAGTGGCAGCTCCTGCCCTGCCCCCCGCCCCTCATGCCGTAGCCCCCCCCCATCCCCAGGAGATGGCGAGGGTGGGGACCGGGAGGAAGCGGGAGACCCTTCCTAAGCGCTGTCGCCTTTCCGTGCCAGGTCCTGCATCCTCAGCGAGGTGTCCACGCGCTCCCGCTCTAAGCTGCCTTCGGGGAAGAACGTTCTCCTGCTGGGTGAGGAAAGCATCCTGATCCCTGTGCCTTCCCCTCCGCACACTGACTGAGGAAAGCATCCCGATCCTGCCCCCATCCCCGCCGCATACAGGCTGGCTCCTGAGCCCTCTCCTGGGTGCCTGGAGCTTCCCTTGTTCAGCGCCCCAAGGGGAGGGGAGAGTGGTGGGTGGCAAGGCGCTGTCTTAACCCTCCTGCTTCCTCCCTTGCATGGCTTTGCTTCATTTTGGAGACTGTCCACAGACGCTTTAGATACGCCCCTCATCGTAGGTACTTCGCCATAATACCCTACTGTCCTTCCCCCACCCTGGCTCCATAGGCGGGGACGCTTGGATGGGGAGCTGTTATTGTCTCTCCCCCGGGAGCGCTGGCCTCGGGGGGCGTGCGGCTCCCGGAGCCGGCGGTGCCTCTTGCCGCCGCTTGCGGTGTGTCATGCGGACACAAAAACCGCTTCCGTGGCCGAGCGGCATCAATGACGGTGCTGCCTGCGGCCCGGAGGGCGGGGAGGGCCCGCGGAGGGCCGGGCGGGCTCTGCCCTGCCCACTCGCACCCAGGGCTGCCGCCCCGGCATCTCCACCCAGGGCCTTAGTCCGGCCTGGCCCTCGGCAAGGTGACAGGTACGGAAGGGGACTTTGATAGGGCGGTAATGAGACACCCAGCTGCAATTCATGAAGGAAAATGATACGTTAAAATTAAAAGCTTCGTGGAGGAGAGAGAGAAATGGATGCTCTCAAGTGTATGTGTATGTATGCTCTCAATGTGTATGAATAATTATTAGTACTATTATTAATGCGGTGTGATTTTTGTTATTTTGTTTTGTGTTTTTTTTTCTCCTGAAAGACTATTAAATACTATTACCAGTAGACAACATAATGAGTCCAAGTGTATGGATTTATAACTAGCTGCTTCTTCCGCTCCTTTTGCCAACCTTCCTGTCCTCAGAAAGAATTGTGTTAATATTTGGAAACAGGGTTAAAACTCAGTAAAGGTATTCTTGCAGACTGTACACACTATGATTCTGCATAGTCTTGTGGCTTATACTCCCTTGAGGTTCTTCGAGTTAGGATTTTTTTTTCCCCTCTGTAATCCTAAAGCAATCACTGTGATCCTTTTCTTCCTGTTTTGATAAGCTGAGTGGTTACTTAAAACTGAGATGGAGAAAGAGAAGACTGTGCAAGAATGATAGCATGGTCTTCTGAAGCTCTTACAAGACTTACTACCCTTTAATTTGTTGCTCTGTATGTTATGTAATTAAGTAGGATATTGAGATTGGAAGTTGCAGTGATATTAAACAAAGGAAATATTTCATAACAATTGACAGCTTTTTATGTGACACTTTGAACCTAAATTGGATGATTGTCCTTGCTGAAGTTGGAAGATTCTTCTTCAAGCTGTGATCCTTGTCAAGAAGATTACACTGTTTGTTTTTCCTCTCTCTTCGTAGTCAGGTAATCCTTAGTGCTCAGTAACTGGAGATTTCTTCCTTCAGAGCTTCAATTTATGAAAGGATATCATAAATTGTTTCCAAATGCTCATTTAGTTTGTGCTATACAACCTGTTGTATATAAATTTTCCTTCTTAACATTTATGTAGAGCTTATAGAATGGCTTAATACCTTTTTTCCGTTATTTGACTGATGCATTTTTGCATTTTTTGGAAAATGTACAGATTTATAGAAAAAATTCTAATTCTTGCTTAGAAATGATGTTTTCATGGAAGGCCTTGATCCAAGAGGGGGTTAAAAACTCCCAAATTTGGCATGTATTTAGGAAAAAGAATACCAGATCTGAGGACTAGCCAGAGAAGACCATGGCCATGTTTTTCATGAGAATACCTGATCTTTTTTGTTCACTTGCAAGTCATGATGCTTCTCCTGAAGCACACCATCACAGGAAAAGGAGAGGTCTTATGTATTCTGTATTGGACAGATTCAGTATGTGAAGTTCTGTCTGTGTGGATTCTTGGACTGTGTTTACAGTTTCTCTGTTATCAAACATTTCCTCTGTGTTCAAGCTTTGTTCCTTTAGTTTTGTACTAACTTTTGTTACTAATACAGAGCACTTCCTGGCATGATTATTTTCAGTTTCTTTATACTTTCAGTACTTTTGAGGAAAAGGTGTAAAGCTGACCAGTATCTTGACGGTTTTCAGTCAATTTGTGGCAGACAAATATTTACTGTATAAACAGTCATATTGGTCAAAACTTGCCAGATGAAATATTATTTATAGTAACAAATGAGTGCTTATTTTAAATACAAACTGCATTAAAAAAATCCCTTAAACCTCCAACATCTCATGGCCCCACCCTGAAAAACCAACTGGAAAAACCCAACACGTAGTGTTCTTTTGTTTGCTAGGACAGGTTTTCTCATTTGCCTACAGCATTTTTATTTTTCAAACAGTGCATATAGTTGTATGCCTAGTTGTTCTGGGAACCTGTCTGTGTCTGGCATGCTAATTCTGCTATTTCAGTGTTTATTTTTAGCTGTGTTAACATCTCATTTTTAAGAACCTGGAAAGCAGTTGGAGTTATCTAACTAAAAGAGACTGCAATGCCAAATGTTAATCTCTAGATACGGCACATAGTTTTGTGAAGTGAAGGTTAACAAATAATGCTGGTAATCATTTGCTCAAAATCAGCCCAAAATTAGTTGACTTAAGTTTTACTTCTCCAAAGTTGTTCCACTTGCAAACATTTTTTCAATAGCTATTTTTTTTTAAAGCCTAAACTCTGGCACCACATGTGGCATGAAAGTTTCTCATCTTTCTGTGGTATGAACAAATAATAAAAGTGCAAGCTTTTCTAAAATTTACTGTAAGTCCCTTATGCTCTGATTCCTAGCTAGTTTTGTCATAGTGGCCATAGCTACCTCGTTTAGCAAACTATATCAGCAGAAAATGTAAAATGTCCATGCTTTCTTAAGGAAATTGAGTGCTCTCATTGACATTTCTAGCTACTTTTTGTAGATAACTGAAGCAGTGTTTTTGTTGCTCTTGCTTCATTTTTTCTCTTTTTTTTTTCTTCTCCTGGACTGTCTTTTTGTGTAATAAAGGTAGTTCACAGGAGATGGTTTTTGTGATGGGAAAACTGATGCTTATAGCTGGGAGCTCTCCTGTTCATTCCCTTTCTGATATATCAGCGAGTGGAGTAGAGGGGAGCAGCTGACAATTCACCATTGCAGATTGAATGGAATCCATAGTGCTGTAGAATGTGTGGAAGGCTTGGATTCAGAGACCTGAACTAATAATGTATCCAATGAACTGCTGCCTGCATTCAAGCAGTAATGTTCAAAGTCATTCCAGGATGCACAGGACACAGGCTTCCAGCTGGCAAGTGAATTCGATGGTTGTTTTCGATCTGGCTTTGTGTTTCATACATTCCTCTGTCTCTGAAGCACGGTATATGCTCTGCCTGAAATTTTAACCCAATGTCAAGCCATCCAGTGACACTCATGTGCCTGACTCTCTGTGTCTGTATTGCACAATCACTGAGCTTGGATTTTTTTATGCATTTGATGATAAAAGCTTTGAGTTTAATGGGCAGTGAGAGTTCAGCTGCCTCATGTCCATATTTTCTCTTTACCCCAGACATCTCCCTTCCCAGGGCTAGGTTTGTTTGAATCTTGGAGCTCTGCTCCTGTCCAGTGGCTGTAAGGATGCTTGGAAAGAAGCACAATCCACAGCTAATTTACAGGTACACTTTTCTGTGTGTAGATGTACCATTTTCTGAAATAACAGCCATTCCCAATATATCTTCAAGAGCAGGTTTAGCTTGCTGCTTTCTTCTAGTGGACCTGTGGAATATGAAGAACTCAAAAATTAAGGTTTGATACAGCAAATTGAGGGTATAAAATCTGCTTACTTAAATTTGTACTCTCAATACTATAAAAATTAGTTTTTCTTGTTATTTTTTCCTTTTCAAAAAGCTGATAGCTTCATTGTTATCATTTAATCATTGAAACTGATGAAATACTCCTTGTTCATACTGTCCATATTATTAATTTTAAATATTTTAAATTCCCTAGTACTGCAGGAGTTAACTCAGAGGGTTTCTTTTTGTCCTCTTCTTGCAACTAATTCACCTTCTGCAGCAATGAAAGCCTTGCAAATGTAGTCAAATTGTGTTTAGGTCAGCAGAGTTGTGCTTCTAAAGTGTCAATTGTTTTGATGGGGCAATGACCTAGATAAAATTCTAATTGCTTGTTTTGTAGCTACATTTTTTAGAATTAAGTAGTACTTCTTTGTTATGCCCTTCCTGCTATAGTATCCTTCCAAAAATCCAGAATTGAAAGGATGTTGTGTAGTAGAAGTCACTGAGAACAGCATGGAAAGTTCTGAAATTCTTGAATTGCATTTATTTTAGTTTGTCTCCTTAGTGTCAGAGGTGCTGCTGGTTACTGGATCTATCTCAGAAATAGCTCCAAAGGGGAAGAACATTGAAAGGAACTGTGTTTCTGTGTTCTCCAGGAAGGTTAATGGCAGGAGTACCAATAAAGGTGTCCCATGGATAGTAACATGGGATTATTCTATTTTGGTAGTGAACCTGGATAAAATACACTAGACACTTCCTGCTATGTTAAAGGAGAAGGACTGAGTTAGGAATGGGTACTGTTCATAGTCACTGTAGAATTCTCTGCAATATTTGCCTTTCTCTGGCTGTGGGTCTCTCCAAGCACAGGTAGCACCATTACTGCTGTACCTGTTTCCACAGTCAGGCCATGTGCTCTTGTGGTGCAGGATATGGCAAAAGACTTGCTGGAAGAGTTGTCTGCAATCTGCTTTCTGTCATGTTGAAAGGCTGAAGTTTACTTAAGGTGCTCCTCAGAAAAGTTATTTAATTTTTCAGTGTCACAGATACACCAAGTGAATAGTATGTGAGGGGAAAGACTTATCTGGCAGAGTAAAATAAACTTGGAGAAGGAGACAATTTTTATTCAATGAGCAAATGAAAATTAAGTGACAAGTTATTTGTAAACTTGTTATGGCCTACTTATTGTGAACTTGTATGTTGGTTTGAGAGATTGTATGCTCTCATCAACATAATGAATTTTGTTCTTTAAGTCTCTGAAAGCAACCTAAATTTGGCTTACTCTGATTATTTTCGTCTTGTTCTGTAAAAGACTTTCTTCAATTAGTACAGAATGTGTAAATAAGCCTCTTTTCACTAATATCCAGCTGTAGAAAAGGCAGTTATTAGCTTGTGACAAGTATTTTATCTTGAAAATAGCTGTGGTGCACATGTTTGGTTCTAGTAGGAAGAAGATCATTATGTCTCTACACCGCTGTGTTGGGATTCAGGCGTTCCACATGGTATGGAACAGAGATTGCTCTGGGATTCTGGGAAGGCATCTTAGCCCCATTCAATAACTCATGTTTAGACTTGATGGCTTTATTCTATCATACTTAAGCAAGATAGATTTTTTCCAATTAATAAAAAGACTCAATATTTTATGCTACAGATATGGAATGTTCTGAGTGTTTCTACCCAGAAGCTGTCTTTTGCATTGTAAAAAGTATAAAGCTGATTCACAAAAGTATGCTTGGGGGTGTGGGGTGTGCAGAAGATGTTAATTGAGACCATTACTTCTAGTTTTGTTTGGTGTTGTTTGAACATGATTTTTTTAGAGATGAGTTGTAGAATTCCCATATCAAGCTGAATTTTAATTGATGGATTTAAAATGCAAACAAAAAACTTCCTTCAAGGAACCACTAGGATTATAGACTACAAACAAGTAAGGTATCCAGGGTTTTTCAAAGAGCTGTTGAAAAAAAATCACAGTCCTGGATTGAAGAGGGGCATGCTGCTATTACTGATGACACAAAAGAAGTATTCACTTCTTGCTTCTTTGCCTTGACATATTATAAATACACTGGACACTTTACAATGGAGAAACAGTTTAAACAGACAGTCAAAGCTCATGTCTGTCCTGGAGATAACATATTGATTGCTCTTCCATGTACAGATTTCTGTAAGAATGTCTTGTTGTAGGACCAGTGAAATTCTACTTTCGTTTTCATTTGCTAAACTGAAAGATATGTGGAAGTAGCATGAGTAGTAAATATTTTGAATTTGAAAATGTTAATTGAAAGTTCAAAGAAGTTCTCTAATGGAGAGCCTAAGTCCTCTCTAATGTTATAGCTTATGGCTGAACAGTTGGTGTAGCAGGGCATAGATAAATGCTGTTTGCCTGCACTTACAGAAGGAGATTCACTCACCTCATTGCCCACCCTTCCTGTCTGGGGGGACCATTCTGCTAAATTCTGTATTGTGGCAGAACATTTAGTGATACTTGCTTTTCTGCTCAGCAAACTTGATTTTTGCCTGGAGCAGTGAGAAGGGAAGAGGAGGCTGGGAAGGGTTTCCTATTGCTACAGTTTCCTTTATGTTTGGGGGCAGCAGCAAGAAGGATGTTTTCAAAATCTGTTTTGTGAACAGAGTAGCACCTTGGACAGAGGAACTTTCACAACCCCAAACTGGAGCTCATCAGAGGAATGAAGTAGTAGCAGTGTGTGGATAAAAATGCGACAGCGTTTGTTTAGTTGAGTATAAGACTTTCCCTTTTGTTAACAAGACAGTGAAATACTGTGTGTAAGCAGATTGGTTTGGCTTTGTTTCAACTGCTTCCTAGCCTGACTTCTGTGCAAAATTAAATCTGTTGTTTTTCTTTTACTTGTATTCAGCTTTGCATAGCACCGCTTGCTAGAAACATCACTTCTGTTTCCTCACTGTTGTATTAATGTGTGAGTGCAGTTTGTCATAATGGAGAATTTTTGTTCTTCAGTATTTACTCTGCAAAAGGAGGCCTTTTTATGTTATTTGCAAAAGAAGGATGCAAAATCTACCTGATTTTTATTCTACCTTGAAATGCTATATCAAAAATACTATGTCAGAAATGTTTTGCTCTGTGAGCTTATGTATGGAAGTCAGTTGTTAATTTAATTATCCCACAGTTAAAAATAAAGAAGGTGGTACAGGATTTTCCAAAATTCTGAAATGAAGTGGAGGATGATGGTAATTATTCTTGAAGGTGCATAAGGCTCTGTTTTTTCTATTGCTCCAGTAGCACTTGAAAAAAAAATTGTTTCATAATATTTCATAATATTAATAGGCAATGATGCTTGCTCCTAGGGAATATGAAATTTTCCTTTTGTCTGATACGAAGCAGCATTACTTTTTCATATACTGTAGAGGTTACACCAAAAAAAAGGTAAATATGTTAAATGTGTTAAGGTTTGTAATTTGAAAAGCCATATATGAATATATATGTATTGTGATTGACATTTTTTCTGAACATACATACTTTTATATATGTCCCAGGTAGCAGTATTAATATGTTGTGCATTATCAATCAAACCTCCAACAGCTAATAGGCTTTAATTTCCTCACATATATTACCCTTTCCTCTGAGAGGGAGAGAAGATTCTGTATGTAGTAAAGGCATTACAATAAAACGTTTGAGTTTCGAGAAATCTTAAAAGTTGGCACTTAGAATTAATTTGATCTCAAGATTTCTAAAAACTACCTAGGAGTTTTAGATAAACACTGGTTTAAGATTTTCTGGTTTGATATTGTTGCTGAAGAGTAGTTAAAAAGCAAAAATCTGCTTCTGCTCTTTCCCACCATAACCCAGTATATTCAAAGTGTGTTGACTTTTCAAGTATTTTTTATTGAAGACTAGGTTGGGAAAAATAATAACAAGGATTCAAATACATTTGCAGTTGTTATGATTTCAAAAGGTATATGCAACATACTGCACATAGAAAGCAGGAGTAGATGAAACCTCAGATCTTAGCATGTTGGGTTTCACTAATGTGGGGTTGGACTAGCTGACCTTTGGAGGTCCCTTCCAAATCAAAGTATTCTGTTATGAATCTGTGTTCTCTTGGCCCACACAGTTCTCTTTGCCTCACCTTTATGATCAATTGTTTGGGCAAAAAGGAGGAAGTCCTTGTGTCATAAGTGATGGTCCTGTTTTTACTTCCTCACAACTTTTTAAATAATACTTACTCTAATTTGGCTTAAATGTGTCAAGAACTCTGGATCTCTTATGGGGTATGGCACATTTGACTAGGCAGCTAGTTTGTATCTTTGCAAGTGGGTCATCCTGCTTGTAAACTAGTTGGTTTATGTATTACTGACTTCAGACTTCACCGATGCATCATTCCAGCTTTCCCTCATGAAAGACGAGTGCCGCTCTCTTCATGCAGTAACTTGTACAGCACTGTTATGTGTGTCAGTGAGCCACCTGCCTGGTCTTGATGTTTTGAAATGTGTGAGCATTTGCTAAGGACAAGAGAATAGACAGGCTTCCTCATGAAACAGATTAAATTCAAGTTGTTCTTGGAAGGAACTCATGGAAGGCTGAAATAACTGCTGTGTGTGCATATGTGTCCAGAGGTACTAATTTTACATCAAATCAATTTGTCTTGTGTTGTACTGGTAAAATTTCTTTCAGTGCAGAGGGGAAAATAAAATTCCAGTTCTTACTTCGCCATAAGGTATTAATTTAACAGTATTGAACTCCAATTTATTTTAGGCATTTGGAAATACAGGGTTGGAGAGGAAATTGCATAACACAGAGCCATGACAAGTTTGGGGCTTGTGGGAAGTATATTTCAAGTTTGCCTATATTGCTTAGCTTGAGCACTTTGTAACAATAGTTGTCTAGATATTAGCATCTGTGTAAGTATGGTTTAGTTCAGACTGTTTAGGTGTATCTTTTATCAGGTGCAGAACTTTTTACAACCACAGGAGTTTCTGAGACATGTTGCAGCTACTTTAAGAACTAGTAGATACACACAGGAGATAGTAAAGTTTCCCAAATTCAAGCAAGTTGAAATCTTTGTCACCTGTGTGAATCAAACTCTAGTATGCAAAAGAACTTAGCTGGAAGTGATCTTTTCTGAGAAACTCAGAAAGCTCTTAAGTGCAACCCCTCATTAAAAAGGAATAACAAATTTTGATTTGTCTTACCTATTGAGCCTTCTGCTGGCACACATTAATTGAAGCTACCAATTCAGAAAGGTAAAATAGCTCAATGAATCATACAGACATTGTTGGCAAAGTTAAAGCAGCTTCATAACTTGTCAGAGCAGCAGTGAATAAAGTCTTCTCAGTTATTCATACATGACAATTTCAAGAAGCTTGGATAAGTACAGAGGTGAGGGCAGAGGAGGAATTGTAATTCATCTATGGTGCTGAAGCTTGAACTCTTCACTTTTTCATCAGAATTATTTAAAAGATATTTTTACAAGAGGAAAAGCTTGATACATGACTAGAAAGTAGCACTGCTTTTCAATGGTTATTTTAAACTAGCTCTAATTGTTTGCTCAGGTACATCTTGATTCAATACAGGAGCTCACAAATGAACCCTTAAATTGTGGAAAAGTTAATGGGATACAACTTAATTTTTCATTTAACTTGTCTATACTTAACTAGCCTTCAAACTTCAATTCTGATCTTACTTCTCTCTCTCTTTCTCAAAATATATTTCATTTAAAATATGTTCATTCCATTGAGTAAAATTCCCACGGCACTTTAGACTAAGTCTTATGTATCAGTGAAATATGAAAATAAAGCTATCTGCTAAACTGAAGACTTAATGTGGCACTTGGGGATGTCATGTTAAGCAAATTCAAAATCAGTCCATCAAAGCATGATATCTGTTCTGTAGAACAGAGTGGTTGTAGATAGAGTGTTTTTAATGTAGCCGTAGTGACATGTAAAAGAGCGTGGTCAGTTCTCTTTAAAGGGAAAATGTCATTATGTTTAGCAGTGGAAGTTACTGCTCTTGAACTTTTGTCTTTGTTTTGTGATTAAAAGCATGTGTTTCAGACTCTCCCTCTATAGGAGAACTTGGGAAAAAAATGGTCTGTTTGACAGAAAATTAGTAACATGCTTCTTAGGGACCTGGGATTAACCTTAATTTTATAAACTGGGAGTGAATTTCAAGAATTTTGTAATGTCTGTTACATACTCATCATTCTGCAAATAAGAGAAAAAAAGAAACTAGCAAACCCCTACTTTGTGTCCAAATTCAGCTTGATTATTCTGTTGAACTGGAAAAAATTCACATGAAGTTTTCCAACTCTGAGACCTATGACTACAAATGAAGTTTTTCAAGAAGGGTCTCTGGCAGTAGCTGTGGTGTTTACATTGTGCATATGATGTAAGGTTCGGTGGTTTTCCAAGCTCCCCTTGGATGGGAGAGAGCAGAGTGAATGGATCTGGATTGCAGGCTTGTCTCTGTGCTATCCAAACACACACACATGTACTGTAAGGTAGTGGGCTTATGACTATTCTAAAAAGAAGTGACTATTTGTCACTTCTTTTTAAGGTGTCTTGAGAACTGTAACAGAGAAAATATTCAAAGAAACCAATTCATAAATGCTGAGGTAACAGATTTGCCTTATTCTGTGTGCTGTTTGAAATGAGAGAGTTCTGAACTGTAAGAGGAGTTTACTGTGAATTAAACTCTACTTCAGAAAAACTTTATTACTAATTTGGTTGTAGTTGAAAGACTGCAATTGTTTGAGGTGTTTAACTACTCCTTAGCATATCCTTTTGAAGATGGGTATAAGAGCCTTTTTCAGGTAGCATAGTTGGTGGTATAATTGCATTTATCAATAAGTAGAAATAGTATTTGAAACTGAAGCATGCACTTAGAACAGACGGGTGGTTTGGGCAAAACCTGCTGTGTTTCAAAACTCTAATGAGCTCAGCCACCCTGTTAGGATATGGCTTTCTTCTTGCCCCAGGTGGTTTTTAATATCTAATTGTGATTAAAGACTGAGTGGTATCTTACTTCTGTCTCTCCAGGTGAAGATGGAGCAGGTAAAACTAGCTTAATAGGAAAAATTCAAGGAATAGAGGAGTACAAAAAAGGAAGAGGAATGGAGTATTTGTATTTAAATGTGCATGATGAAGACCGAGATGGTGAGTCTGTATTTGTGACAATGTCTTAAACCAGTTTGAAAGCAATGGTTCAGTAGTATGATATTTGAAATGACAGTGGGATGTTTTTGTGTCTTTATAGTATGCAGGAATCTAGCTTATGCCAGAAGTGATTTGTATCATAAGGAATTTTGTCTGTGTAATTTCTTCGGTAGATACCAGGAATGACCACTTAAGTGGTAGAGGAGGAGAGGAACCTGTCAAAAGAAAAAGCTAAAAAGAAAAGACCAGGGAAGCAGACTTAGCTGCAGCATTCTGAATAGATGTGTGTTCCTCAGGCCTAGAGGAGGAGGTGCCCAGGCTTCTATCTTCCATTTCAATTGCTATGGCAAGTAGTTACCCTGAACCTACTGAGAAACCTTTGTCTTGCTGGCACACATCTGCAAGACTGTCATCAGCTGATGGGTAGGAAACTGTGCACAATGCTACAGGAGATTTAAAAAACAAACAAGAAAACCCAAAAACTTGAGTGAAGGTATGGTTAGAAAGGAAAAAGTATGTTTAAGATCCTATTTAATGTCACAGTACCTGGAGTTACAGGATGTGAGTAAGGATATACTGGAAGCTTTGGAGAAAAATGGGAACTCCCACTATAAAAAAACCCCAAACATGTAGAAGGAGAACTAGAAGAAGTTGGCCCTTTTTTTTTTTTTTTTTTTTTTCCCTGAAATCACCTGCTTTACTGACATTCGTGTCTGGGTATTGGTCTCAAAGATGGCTTGGAACTAGATTTAAGAAGGTTGGGAGTTTGCTTTAAATGTCTTCCTCAGAACCTCTGTAACAGGTAATAAAAATTTACCTGAAAGAAAATGTAATTACATGAAGCCAACTAATTTTGAATCAACATCTCTTCTTTTACTGCAAAAGTGTTTGTGAATTTGTAGTATTGTGGTATTTTTTGGGGGGGGGGGGAAACAGTAGGATGGTCTATTTGTATGGTGATTGTCCTTTTGCAAATTGGAAGAGTAAACTGTCTATTAAGTCAAACTCTATCATTAAAAACTTACAGTTCTTCAGGTTTTTTGAGTGGCTGAGGTACATTCTATACTCTAAGAGTTAGCCAAGAATGTCAGATGGACTTTTGAAGAGGAGATGGCAATTCTTGAGAACTGAGCAGGCCAACAGCTGCAAAAAGATGACTGAGTTCACCCACTTTTTCTCTTTGAAGTTGCATGTTGAAGAAAACATTTTTCTACTGAAAAATGGTGAACAACTATTTTGAAAATGTTGAATGCTTTCTCTGGGTCCTCCCTTTCAGATAATGTATTTAAGATCTTCAGTTATCAGCCATTAAACATCAGGGTTTGAAAGGCAAGGAGCTTGTCTCCCCACAAGCTGCAGATTGCTGTGTCATTATGTGTGTTCAGTGGACTGATAAAACATCATCTGCTTTCTTCCTTGTATTTTACATGTCCAAAGAACATTCAATAGCCATTATGGAGTGGTGTTTCAAGTAAATCTCATTAAATGTTTTTCCTTTTTTTTTGTAGACCAAACAAGATGTAATGTATGGATTTTGGATGGTGATCTGTATCACAAAGGTCTTCTTAAATTTGCAATGGAAGCAAGCTCTCTAAAGGACACTCTAGTTATGTTGGTAGTAGACATGTCTAGACCTTGGACTGCACTGGATTCTTTACAAAAATGGGCAAGTGTTGTAAGAGAACATATTGACAAGTTAAAAATTCCTCCTGAAGAAATGAAAGAAATGGAGAAAAAAAGTGAGTATTCTGCAAATACGTGGGAACGCATTTAAATATGCTTAATGCTTTCTGCACCATTTAATCTCTCCATTGCAGTCCTTTTCATTCTTTGGAAGTGTTATTTAAAATTAGAACTTACCAAGCAAGTCTAGCTTCAGATAAGTCTCAAGTAGCTATGTGAACAATACTAGTACTTCTTTCTAACAAAATAACAATGTAGGGGGGAAAAAAATTTAGAATGAACACAGCTGAAATTAAAGTCTTGCTTTTTATGTATTTTTCTAGGTAAGATTCACCAAGCAAAAAAAATTTCTAAGCATTCAATTTTCATTTATTTTTTTAAAGGCAGATCACTACATCAGCTTCTTAACTGTTCCTGTAGTTAGCCAGTTAGAGAATCTAGGACATGTTCTGTGCCTACCAAAAGTGTAAATTTTGAGAGGATTCATGGCAGCATGGCCAAGTCTGGGCCCTTTCCTCTTGAAGAGCTTTATTGTAATTATTATTGATGTTAACAGAGCTATATGTTTGTTGCTCTGTCAGTGTCTTGTCTTTTTAGTTTTAAACATGCAGAACACAAAGATCTTGCAGGGCTTTTTAAACTGGCTGACTGAACTCACATTATAGCTCCATATTACTTTTGAGCAACCCTGGTAGTAGAATTTGAGTCTTTCCCATTCAACTCTCAGTGAATTACTACAAGGAAGAGATTTGAGAAAGCTGTGCGTTGAGATCAAATAGCATGATTGAACTTTCTTTTTAAGTCTGAAGTTGCACTCAAACTGGTACATTCTTAAGCAATGAGTGCTTATGCTAATTTAGAAATGCAGGTTGTAGCTGTGCTGTGATGAAGTGTAATGTAAGGTGACAGTTGTAGATACTCTGGAACGAGGTATGGGGAATATTAGTTGTTCTGTTTGTCCCTTTAAGAGAGAGATTCTTCTAAGGAAAGTATTATCCTTGAGACTTGTATCTTCCACAAGAAGTTGTTTAGGTGGGAGGAGCTGAGCTCTCATGGATGTGTTTTTTGGTTTAGTTTTGGATGTTACTGCATGTGTATTAAACATCCCCTCAAACACTTTCAGGATAGGATTTTGCTGGATGAAAGTATGGATACAGTATCTATGTTATCAAAGGTGTATAGCTGTTAGTTTTGCTTCTTTACAGACTGGACAGAATAGAGAAACTCTACAAAATCCAGAAAATGTAAGCAATGAAATGAATCAAGAAAAAAGTGCTACTCCATTTAGTTTTGTCTGTTCTGGTCTTCTGTCATCTGGTTTAATTCTTACAGATATAATAATCTGAACATTGGGTATAACAGAGGCCCTGGACACAATCCAGATGCGACTGGAAGCTGGTTTTTGTTATGATCCTGTTGTGAAGTGACTTCATGCATTGCTAGGCGGGCAGGAGCTTGATACTGCCAAAAGGAGGGAGGGAACATTGCTTGCCTGGCTTATGGCCATGGGATCCCACTAGATTCCTGTGTCAGGCTCAGTGCTCCTGAGAACTGATTCAACTTGCTGCCAGGACTGAAATCTACTGAGGGTTTGTGTGTGTCTTCATTTCTACCAGCTTAACTCCATTCACTCAAAGACAGACCCTGTGAGGACTGGAACTGATACAGAAAGACATTTGTGGATACATAGCAGCAGTGTGTGAAGGGTTGAAATAGCTGTTCCTCTTCACTGAATTAATCGGTGTTGTGTTTCTAAGGAAGACCTGAGATAGTATTCCACAGTTTTGAAGTTGTGATATACTAAATTAATCCTCCTTTTTACTGCTTTCCCTACTTACATAAAGATTAGTGTGATCACACATTGGGAATTTTAGGATCCCCTGGAGGATTTATGCAATTATCCCAGGACAGGGTATTGTACAGGAAAGACACTGTAGAGTGACTGGTATGTTGTGGTGAGAACTCTGGGTTTCAGACACATTCAGGTAATCTAAGAAGCTCTTTGGAGCAGACTTGAATTAGCAGCATTCCCTAATTTAGGGTTGACATTTTGAGATGATAAGCTGTGCATGTGCGTTTTGTTATTGTGAACTCCAAGATCCACAGAAAAATGGAATAATCTTCACCTAATATAATTTTTCCTCTAGGGCATTGAAATAAGTTTTACTTTTAATTGCACAGATGCTTTTCTAGGTATGAACTCAGAGGGCTTCAGTCAGTTTAGTGACAGTAGCAGTGGATTAACACAGAAGTGGGGATGTTCTGCTGTAGTTCACTAGCCCTGTGCACGATGCAGCTGAGCTGCCTTGCTGCCTGGCTTCTTGTGCTGAATCAGGATGTGCTACTCATGGAATAGTAGGCAGTGCTGTGGTTTGGTTTGGTAGAGCCTTGTTTCTGCTGCGTGGAACAGGACATGTGATGTGAAAAATACAGACATTATGCCTCACATGCATCCCTGACTGTAGGAATAGTAAGTGACTGTGTAATTTGAGGCTTGGGTGTGTGCAACAGAACATGACAAGGATTTGCAACAAGAATTAGGACAAAGGAAAGTTAGAGTGTAACTTACCCTGCTTGGTACATTTTAAAGTAATATCCGATAATTTTAAAGCACACCAAATGTTTAATATGCTATCAAGTAATTATAAAGCTAGTTAAAACTAGTGTTTATGTATTCTATTATTTTTTGTTTATAATACTATTGAGTCACTGTAAAGAGAGTGAAGTGTGGACAAAGGGTCTGTAGGTAAAACCTGGTATACAGTAGCAGCTAAGCAGTTTGTATGAGGCTTAATTCTGTTTATTCTGACAAACAGTTCCATTAACATTGCCATAAGAAT
This sequence comes from Calcarius lapponicus, assembly GCA_039654755.1. Taxonomy (NCBI): domain Eukaryota; kingdom Metazoa; phylum Chordata; class Aves; order Passeriformes; family Fringillidae; genus Calcarius; species Calcarius lapponicus. Next base: position 43,744,015 of record CM077464.1, on the reverse strand, counting down.
GGAAGGAAATTTATGTCCTTTAGGAAGCAGATCACGCAGTAATCCTTAGTAGCAACTGCCTAGTGGTTTCACAATGATAAAAAAATACGATTTCATGATGTTTTCCTTATAGGCAGTTTTATCTGATCATGTTCTTCTGGCTGTTGATCCAGCAGATCTCAGACTTGCTAGTTTTCCTGTGTGCTGCACAGAGCCAGCAGCTAGCCAGGATTAGGTGCATGCTCCGTTTTTTCAACACCAAGATGCAGAAGTACAGTGCTAGAGAATCAACTGTGCTAGAGATCAATGGCAGTGGAAATCATTGTTGAAATAATAAAGCAGCTGATGTTTTAATGTAACTTTTTTTACTTTCAGTGGTAAGAGACTTCCAGGAGTATATAGAACCAGGCGAGGATTTTCCAGCTTCTCCACAGAGAAGAAATACTTCATTGCAGGAAGACAAAGATGACAGTGTGATTTTACCCCTGGGTGCAGATACACTAACATGTAACTTAGGCATTCCAGTAGTAGTAGTTTGTACAAAGGTTTGTTTCATGTTTTAGGTTTTTGCATATTTTATTGAAGTAATTCTGTCAATTGTGGATTGGGGTGGGAAGCACATGGTTATTAAGTTATTCTGAATACCTCACTTAAGAACTCCTTAAAAGTGTTTAATATTGAAGACTGGTTATCTTCTGGAACCCATTATTTAATGTTAATTTGGAATTAGCTTTTCCTTTAGTTCTACCAGTTTTTAAGGAATTGAGAAATACCTCAGACCTGGTTTTGCTCACAGAAATGAGGTAGTCAATAAGCAACTAGAGTTCACCTTGATTTCCACAGTCCTCCATATTCTGAAAATAGTGGGTTTTCTTAATATTTCTGATATTTTTCTGAAAATAAATTTCTTTGAGAGTTGTAGTTAGTGAAGCACTGGACTTTTAACTTTTCTCAGTTCTTAGGGTGTTTATGTGATCTGTTTTGGTTTCTGTTAGATATTGTGACCCTATTAAAGAAAACAATGGTGTGGTTCTCCTGTTGCTATTTTTTATGGGTTTTGTTGGTTTTTTCCCCCCAGCTCCTCAGTTCTCATTGGCATTAAGCATACTGCTTCTGCAGCCTCTGCTGGCCCCCAGGGAAGGCATAAACCTTTTGATGCATATGCTGTTCCTTCTCTGGAAGGCTAACCCCCTCATTTGAGCAGCATTTTTTTTCCCACCTGCTAGTTTCCTTTTAGTTTTTTCTCCACCTCTCCACCTTTTTTCTTTTCCTGCTTCCATATTCCTTGCTTTTGCCTCCCTTTGCAAAGAGCTAGTTAGTAACTAGATTAAGAACACTTGTCTTTTAATGCCACAGTGTGTAAAAAACATTGGGTAAAAAACGGTGGTATCATTTAGTGATAAGTTTTCAACAGAGAGTTTGAGTGGGGAGTGCCTTGGAGTGTGGAGGGAGAGTGAATGAAAAGTTCCAGTCACTTGAACTCTCAAGTTATGCTGAGTCCAGATACATCCAGTTAGGTATTATCAAAACCTAAAAGGTTCAATTGTAGTTCTAAACTATCTTAGCAGGTTTTTGTTTTCCTCTGCACTACCCCACCCCACTCCATCTCCCTTTCCCCTTGTGACCTGGATATGTAGCAGCACTACTATTTTAGCAGATGACTGAAAGCAGTATATTAATTTTGTGTTTATTTTGACAGTGTGATGCCATCAGTGTTCTGGAAAAAGAGCATGACTACAGAGATGAACACTTCGACTTCATTCAGTCACATATCAGACGGTTTTGCTTACAATGTATCCTTTAACACATTGCAAAGATTATATAATTACTCAAGTCAATGTTTATATTAATTATGACAAGCTTAAAAGAATATTTGTGTCTGCACCAAAGTAGGATGCAACTCTTTTACTGTAGCTTGTAGTCTGCTTCAGCTACCCCTATGGGCAACATTGAATCAAATTTTTTGGTTTTCTTGTATCTTTTTTCATTTTTACAGAGCTACTAGGGTTTCTAGTATATCTCCTTACCATGAATTTCCTTATTGCCTCTATTTCCATATTTAGGAAATCAGTTCTCAGAACAGCACATCTTAGCTGACAAGCTCCCTAAAATAACAACAAGATAATTAATTTAAGTATGATCTTGCTCCAGATGCACATAAGGCATGTTATTAATTTTGTCCCAAATATGCAGTCTCCTCCATGTTCAGTAATTCTATAGGATGAGGTTAGGATGGAAGGAAAGAAGTGTGAATTGCTGTAGGCAATGTCCACTGACTTTCCTTGTATTAGTACAGACACAATGCACAGAAGCTGTTTCTATGCTATTATTATTTTTAAACTTATTTTTTTAGAAGTGTATAAAATACTGCCTAGTGGTTTGGTTTTTTTTTTTTTGTTTAGTCAGATAGACATGCTAAAATCTATATTTTTTTATTCCAATAATATGCCTACATTGTGTCATCATTTGTGCTGTGGGGAAGGGAAGTTTAAATTATATTGGAGGGACAACAGGTGATGAATGGAAAAATTAGTCCAAGAGCCAGAGACTTCAGTGAAATGGCACTTCCTTCAAAGGGCTTCCAAGACCTAATTTTTCAAGATGGAATTATGTAGTGACTCTTGTGTGTGGCAGAAGAATATAAAATAGTAGGGATTAGACTCCATGATTGCATATGCCATGTACAACTTGAAATTCCAGAATTGGAATCAGACCCCATTATATAAGTTTCTTCTAGGATTTGAATTGCAGGCATGTAGAAATAAATTAGGCAATTTGGCATTTTTATAATCCCAAAGTAAAAATTTCTCTTTTATTAATCCTGTGCATATAATGTGTTAATTTGATACTGAACTGTGCTAGAATAGTAAGCACTCTCTTGGTCTCTTAGTAACCGATACATAGTAAACTCATTTGCCTTCATTTCCTTTAAAAGCAGATCACTGTATAATGTAAGAGTCTGTTCCCCTAATTAAAAAAGCCCAGATGGGAAAGTGGAAGATCTTTGGCATTTTTGAAGCTGCTAGTGTTAGTGCTGAAGTGATTGCAGGGTGGGCTAATGAGAACATACAAGGATGTGGCATGAGAATTTTTGCCCACTAAAAGCAGAAGAATGTTTAAGGGCATTGTAGTGAAACCATTGGTACTGGAAGGCTTTGAAAGTGAGAAGAGCCTTAATTTTACTTGAAAATCAGTTCAAGTAAAGTTCAGTTTTACTGAAAACCAGTTGAGCTGGCCTAAAACAAATGCAGAAAAAAAGAAAGATTGATTTAAATTACGTAATAGCTTATTTCAGAATGAAATGTTGGAAGTTACTTGACCTGTTTTGCTTTGGTTTTGTCTTCCCTTTCAAAGTTCTGCAAAGTAGCTGACTCTTTTTTGATAGTTTAAAGATTACTTCATTTTCTTTTACTAGCCACTAAACTGAGTTTTCTTTAACATGTTTATTCAGATGGGGCAGCACTTATTTACACTTCAGTAAAAGAAAACAAAAACATTGACTTAGTGTATAAATATATAGTCCAGAAGTTGTACGGATTTCCTTTCAATGTTCCGGCTGTTGTTGTGGAAAAAGATGCAGTATTTATGTAAGTTACCTGCACTATTATGTGTGACTACAAAAGGTATCTGTGCAACACTTTAAAGCTGCATTTAGAGCCTTTTTTTGGTTTATGCTTTTTAAAGTTCCATGGAATTTGGTGAGGGCCAGTGGATGAAGATTACAAACACTCACTGCTCCAAAGGGAAATGTTAAGCCCAGAGATTTTCCTCTTCTGTTATATTGAAGTAGTCTCTACTTGTTTGTACTGATCAATAACCAGCTTGCACAGGAGAATGGGCACTTTGACAGCTTTGCTGGCTCTCCGTCGTGTGTAGTTCAGAAGTGCATGCAAGAATAGCCTGAAGTAGCAATAGAACTTAAGCCAAATAATCTTTTCTCTAGTCCTGCAGGTTGGGATAATGACAAGAAGATAGGAATATTGCATGAGAACTTCCAGACACTAAAAGCAGATGACAATTTTGAAGATATCATAACAAAACCACCAGTCAGAAAGGTACACTGAGATGTCTTTGCATTTAACTGCTTTGCTATTTATTTGTCTGCAGTTTTTTTCTCTTTCATTGAGAGTATGCTTCCATTTTATCAAAAGTGTCATGTACCATAGGGTGGTGTTCTTATTTTGTTCTTAAAGTTGCTCCTTAGTTAACAAAAAAGATAATTATGTGTTTTTGTTCTGTATAGCTCTTCTTCAGCTTATACCTTTTTTTCTTCCACTGTTACATTATTCAAGACTACACATACACTTGTTTTGCTTTTAAGGCATATTTGGTATTGAAAAGCCTAAACATGATTTACCAGTTTCTCAGGTTGTTTTTTTTTTTTTTAAGAACATTTCATTTTTCTCAGAGTTGTTTATAATTTCATACTTTCTGTTTCTTTTGGAGTATTTAAAATAAGAAAGCTTGAGACAGTGTAAAATAAAAAATAAACATGTGCAAAGAGCTTCTGCATATATTCAGTGTATTTTCCATTGTACTATCTAACAAAAGGCCTTGACAGAACGACCTGTAAACATATGTGAGGTTGTTGAACAAAATTCCTGCAGCAGTGGACTCCCATGCACTCAGAAGGCAAATATTTCTATAGCTTTTTTCTAACCAGGCTAAGATTTTGTGACTGATCTTATTTCAAGTGGGAATTATTTTAATGGAGAAAGCTAATACTATGTCCTTTCTGAAATCTTTATGGAAAATATCAAGACATTTTAAATAGGTATCCAAGGAAAATATAACTGACAATATTTCCTCTTGCATGGTTATAAACTTCAGGCCTGGATTATAAACTTTGATACTGATATTTGCCATGCTTGCTTGGGCAAAATTTTTTATGAGTTTATTTGGAAGGGGAGTGCTTGCAATTTGATGCATAGAACTGGGATCTGAGATGTCTGTGTACAGTTCCTGCACCAATGTGGTGCAATGCAGGTGAAGAGTCATGTGTACCATAGTTACCTATAAAGTAATACTGAGGTGAGGCCTCAATAAATTACCAGAGACAGGGACATGATGCAGAGTGTGTGCATCCATGAGCATTTCTGACTGATCCTGAGACCCCTGAATGGGCCTTATAACCATTTACTTAATTCCTTTTTACTGAACAATTAAATGAACTTTTTAGTAGGTCTTGCTACAAATGTATCTACAGCTTTATGCCTAACAGGTCAAAGGGGTTAATGATAATTCTATTTCACTTCTAATTAACTTGGCCTAAATGAAATCATGAGGCAGCGGTCTTAAATATGAAAAATGTGATATGCAGCAATCATAGTATTTTAGAAATGTACTTCATTATTGAATGTTTTGGTCATATTCACCAGCAGATAAAAAAAAGCCTTTCTTTCTTTCTTTCTTTTTTTTAGTCATATTTATGGTCATGTTTTTGTATTGCAGTTTGTTCATGAAAAAGAAATCGTAGCAGAGGATGACCAAGTGTTTCTTATGAAGCAGCAGGTAATTTTCTGTCTATAAAACAAGCAACTAGAGTTTCATTTAACAACATTCCCAATACAAATTTGGGGTTGCATTCTTAGTCACTGTAATATCTAACACTTCATGTGTATGTTTGTTTTTTTGCAGTCACAGTTGGCTAAACAACCACCTACTGCTGCAGGAAGGCCAGTGGTTAGTAACAAAAATTTTAAATATCATCACATGAAAATCATTAACTTTTATCTATTTAGAGGGTTGTCTTTATCTGCACCGTCAAATATTGTTTGATCTGTTTTTAACTACATAGTGTTTAAAGACTCTCTCAAATAGTGCTCTCAAATTATGCCGCTCCACAGTGAGTCACAACAACTAGTATTGACAGCAATGGCTGAAGGTCCTGGTTTTCTTTTTGTATGTTAGAATGCATTTATGGCCAGAGGCACATGGATTTTCAGGGTTCTCATGGGGATGAAATTAAAATCTTCTCTTGTGCTTTAGTTACACCAAAGTTAATAGTTTTAACAATGTTCTATGAGTGTGAAAAAACTCGTACACAATCAGCAAAATCTAATCCTGTGTTGTTTCAATTGCATGAGATACTACATTTAAAATACAAAAGCTTAGGGGGTGCGAGAAATAACAAAATGCTTCATTTAATCTATTCTTACACTTCAGGTTTGTTGTTCTGTTGTTTTTTTATTTTGTTTTGTAATAGGATGCCTCACCAAGAGTTCCTGGTGGATCTCCTAGGACACCAAATAGATCTGTAACATCGAATGTTGCCAGTGTTACACCTATCCCCACTGGGTCAAAAAAGATTGATCCCAATATGAAAGGTACCTTTTCTTGTGAGGGCACAAATGCAGCTGGAGAAGCAAAATAATTGCTTTGCCTGCTTGCTTTAATGTGCTTATTTAGATTTATTAACACACTAAATAAGTATTTACTTAGATAATCTGTGTTGGTTTTGTGTTGTGGTTTTTCTTTCCCTCTTCCCCTTGTAGCTGGAGCTACATCTGAAGGAGTCCTGGCTAACTTCTTCAATAGTCTCCTGAGCAAGAAAACTGGTTCTCCTGGTGGCCCTGGTGGTGTTGGTGGCAGTCCAGGGGGAGGTGGCACTGGAGGTGCTGGCAGCAACTTACCGCCATCAGCAAAAAAGTCAGGTATGATTAATGACATTAAAGATCGACTCAATCTAAATTGAGTGATGGATTGTTCCTGTTAGTATAGTTTATCAAAAGTGTGAATACTACTATATTTAACTGAATGTTATGTGTATATATATATGCTTTTATATTCTATATGGCTTTTTGCTTTTGTTTTCACAGCGCTTTAGTATTGCCTTTTTGTGGCTTTCAGAGGAGCAAAGAAAAAATCTTCACGTAGTTGTTTAAGCATGAATCGTGTCTACATGAGTTCCTCATTTTTTCCCTTTGTTTCCACCATTCCAATGAAATGGCTTATGCCATAAGCCTCTTCTAGTCTTAATCAAATAGATTAGGACCATATTTTAAGCTGATTCTTTTTGACAATACTGTCAGTATTAAAATAGCTTTAAATTTTCTTTCACTAGAGTTCTAGCTCTGATGTGATGAGCACTTGGTGGCAGCCTGTAAAATACTTATGTGTTTTCTTTTGACAGCTGTTTATATATGAGGCAATTAATAATTACTATTAATCTAGACAGTTTAATAGTGACTGTGCTAAAGCTAGATGCAGGACTATACTGGCATTTCTTGCTATTCCATTTTAAAATGTTTTTGTATCATTTAAGATCATGTGTACACAGACACCTTCCTCCCTGATTCCCCAGAGGTTAATAGTGCTGCACTTAGGAGAGAATGCTGGTCTTTCATTGGTACTTCACACTTCCCACTAACATTTTGTGTAGATTAACCCTGTTTGTTTTTTTTTTTTTAGCCTGTGCACACTTCCCTTCTCTAAGTGCAAAACTCAGTGGGCTAAGCAAAGTTTGAGTGCTTCCTAATGTGCTGTAGGCAAAGTCAGCAGTGCCAGTTTGAACAGCATATGGAGATTGTTCAAACAAATGCAGCTGACGCAATGAGGCACAGAGAGCACCCACTAAAAAATCCTGTGGGGAGTGGCTGGCAGCAGGGTTGGATGATGCCAAGCAAACAGAGGCAGCACTCCAGAAAAGTGTTCTGTCTGGGGCTGTGGCAGAAACTTTAAGGACAAAATTTAATTATTAAGGAGCAAAACAGTTCTCAGATATTTCCTACTATGCAACAAATGAAGGGTTAGGGTTATAGCCAGTTTAACATCAGAAAGGACTATGTTTTCAAGGAATTACCATAAATACAAACAAACATGGCTTAAATGTGGCCTCTTCACCTTCCTCAGTGTTTGCTGTCTGTATTTAGTGATACCTATGTCACTCAGTCTTCAAATCTGAAAACTGTCTATTAAGACAGTGGTTTGGGATTTGAGAATTACTTTTTCCTCAGCAGCTTTGGGAAATTCCTCTGCTTATTAGTTGGAACATTAGCTGCTTTGATTCTAATACAGTATTATCTTTTGTTAAATGATTTGAAGAGCAGCAAAGTACATCTGGCCAAAATTGCCTTTATAGATAGTTCCTGTTAATTTGCATCTTCAGAAAGGATGCTGGGACACTTCTGACACATGTGAAGCTGTAGCACATTCTTTTACAGATGCTGTGCATTCTTGTCATAGTGTTGGAGTCCTAATGCTGCACTGCCTTTTCCCATGTTGGCTCCTCCATTCTTGCTATAGAACATAGTGGGCTAGAAACCTAGACTAAAGAGTAGGAATTAAAAAGGTGGGGGGAAATGGTGTGTTTTGAGCTTCAATTAGGTTAGAATGTGGCTGCAAAAATGTTAGTGCCAGTTCAAGTTAGGGAGGAGATAAGTGGGTGAGGAGAGAAAGGGATTTGCCATCTGCAGATCTGTGTGCACGCATGAGCAGTGGTGTCAGGTTTATGCTGATCAAGTACACAAAACTGGCTTTGCTGGGCTTGGTGAAACCACTGATTTTCACATTCAGCATTATTTCAAATTCAAATTGTACAGAAAATTGTGTAGAAGCAATCATAACTGCTAGTGTTAACAGTCTTTATTATTTTATACTTTAACTCTTCAGAAATATGAAAGGATATGACTTTCTCTCTACTGTTTCCTTTCTGTTTCTTTTGGGTTTTGGCCTCATGCCTTAGTTGTGCACCTAAAGCATGCAGTAACAATTACTAGGGTTTGTCTGATTTGATAATCGAAGATACCATAGGCTTTTCATAAACATGACTGAATGATACACATTTATTTTGTAGGTCAGAAGCCAGTTTTAACAGATGTTCAGGCAGAATTGGACAGAATTTCACGAAAACCTGAAATGGTCTCTCCTACATCATCTACATCTCCCACAGAAGGTGAAGCATCTTGAAGACACCAAATAAAACCAATTGTTCAGTTTTCTGGGATAATTCAAACTTGCCTCTGCCTCTTCCTTCAGTGACTGGAACTAAAGAACTGAAATACCTTTCAGAACACAAACCATTGATGTCTGTCTTTCTTTTATATGTGTTGCCCAACTTTACAAAAGGGAGCTGTACAGATGGAAAACGGTTATCACATTGTGTAGAAGCACTGCTCACAGTGCAAAACCAGTACATTAATTTTTTTCTGGGTTTTGTTGAAAAGTCAGTGTAATTCTGTAAAATTGCAAGTATGTCCACTTAAGTGATAGGGGTTGCTTAGAGCAAGAAAACTGATGCACACCACAGGCACTTAATTTATATTGATTTCCCAGTCTGTTAGGTAAGTTTAATACTATCTTAAATAGATTTAACCTCTACATGAGAGAACTACTGCTAGTTTTTCAAAGAGAAATATAATTGCACAAATCTGTAATAGCAACAAACTCCAATTATACTTAAACACTCAATTGGGAATATGGTTAAAAAAAATCTGTTTCATCTCCACTGAAATTTACACTGCATTCAAAAACCCATGCAAAAATTCATTCCGGGTATAAGACTAAATTAGTGGCCAGGGTTTTTTTTGTTTTTGTTTATTACTCTTTGATTAATTGCAGACACTGAATAAAAGATGTATAAAGAAAAAGCAGAGGTTAAATGTACAGAATATCAGTATCCAGATTTGTCTATATATATATGGCTCAGCCTTAATGTCCCCCACTATGTTTCCCACACTACTTATGGTTTAAAATTGGTCATCAAAACTGTAATCAGTTAATAAAGTATTCTCTGCATTCAAATTTAAATAACTTTCATTGGAGCCATGGTGTTCTTGTTCGTTTACAGTTACATCTAAGGATGTGGTGCAAAACATCTTAAAACATGCTTTTATATTTTCACCTCTCAGTTAATAACATCAGTGGCAGATATTTAAACTTCCTTAAAACATTGTTTCTGCAAGGAAGGGGATAAATCCTTAAAACATTGTTTCTGCAAGGAAGGGGATAAATCTGCAGTGTTTGTTCCTAGGAGTGAAACAAGCTTATCTGACTTGGGTGGTTTGTGGTGCAGTGTTTTCAGAGCACACATTAGACTAAGGATCCTGCTGCTGGCTGCAGTGTGTTGTCTAAGTAGTAGTTGATCAAGGTTAGGACATTACTTAAGCTTTCAGTACATAAATGTTGAACATTGCTTTTTCCTCTGTGAAATTTGTGGTTACTTTCTGCTTACAGCCTCAGACTAGGAAATGTAAAAGATACATCCTGATCAAATGATTGCCAGGACATTTTAATGAGTTTATGTTTTCTAGTTGTTTTTTTTTTTCTTTTTTTTTTTTTTTTTAAATCAGTCTTAATTTCTCTGATTTGTTAGAAATCTATTTTGAATATGGTGGTATTCTTCTTCCCCAGTTCCTGCATTCTGTAGTGGTTCTGGTGAATTCACAGAATGGGTCAGGTTGGGAGGGACCACAGTGGGGTCACTTTGTCCAACCTCCCTGCTCGAGCAGGGCCATCCCAGAGCACATGGCACAGGATCATGTCCAGGCAGTTCTTGAATATCTCCAGTGAGGGAGACTCCATAGTGTCTCAGGGCAACCTGTTCCAGTGCATAGTCACCTGCACAGTAACGCTGTTCTTCCTCACATTCCAGCAGAGCTTCCTGTGTGTCACTTTCTGGCAGTTGCCTCTTGCCCTATTGCTGGGCACCACCAAGAAGAGCCTGCCTCCATCCTCTTAGCACTCCCCCTTTAGGTACTGGCAGACATTGATGAGGTCCCCTCTCAGTCATCTCTTCTGGAAGCTGAACAGGCCCAGCTCCCTCAGCCTTTCCTTGTGAGAGAGATGCTCCCTTCCCTTAATCATTTTTGTTCTCCTCCATGGGACCTGATCCAGGAGCTCCATATCTCTTGTCCTGAGGAGCTCAAAACTGGACACAGCACTCCAGGTGTGGCCTCCCTAGGGCTGAGTAGAGGGGCAGGATCACCTCCCTTGACCCGAGTTACCTCCATATTTTTTAAATACCTAAATTTATTTAAGAGCAACATTTATCTTTTGTGCTTACCTGCCTCAAGTTAAACATGCTTGTTAAAATAGAAGATTGAATTGTGGACTGAGAAGTTTCAGTGAATGTTCTTAGCTGTCTTTAACTGCAGCCCTGAAAATTTTGCTTATGTCAACAGTTCAGTAAAGGTTGGGGGGAACACATGGGGAAATGCATGACCTGCTGATGAACAGCTGTATAGAGTAAATTGTTTGGAAGAAAAAAATTAGGCTTCTAATGATGGATGCATGGCATGCATCAGTATCAGAACAGTTGTCTAGGTTCAGTATGTAAACTTGAAACTGAATTTGGAGTGTGCTTGAGAGAAAGGATCCTCTGATGATGAAAGCAGGACCCGTTCTCACACAACTGCAGTGGTATGTGTCATTAGGGTGGGGCTGGATTTTAAGGGCAACAATTTAAACTGGTGGATACTGTCCAACTGCAGTCTCTAGGTTAGTTCCTTTGAGCATCTATCAAAGCACAAAACCCTTTATGAAGCTGGGAAATTGGCTATATAATGCATTATACCAGGTGCCCTTATCTGGGGGGGGGGGCTGGGACAGGGGAAAACCTTACAAATGACTCATTATAATTTCACTTCTTGAAACATGTCACTTCTGTGTATTTGAAGCTTCTAAATGTGTAGTAGGCTTCTAAATGTGTATAGGCTTCCCTAAGCCCCTACAGCTTTGGAGTTTTTTGGTTGTTTTGATTTTTAAATTCTTATTTACAAATGCTTATTTACACAAGGACTGTCCCTTACCATGCCTCTTCATTCTAAAAGACTAAAGTAGCCTGCTTACCTCCTTCAAATTCTCTTAATGCTACTGTCACTTCCTATGTGCAGCCTGCTTATGCTGTCTGGGGGAAAATTTACCACAAAAGGAAGATACCTGAGAATATTTCTGTGTAACCTGATGTCTTTGACTTCTTGTTTCCCTCTGATGAGACCAACGCTGCTGGGCTGGTTGCTTTTTCCTCTTGAGCTGCAGTTCCCCCAACTCCTGCTTTGGTGAGAATAGACAATTAAGGTGGGATTTACCACAGCTATCATGCAAAAGACAGCCTCTGTGACAAAGGGTCCTTTTCACAAAAGGTAGTGCCAGCAAACCCTGTTCCCTGTTCTTTCACCATCAAGTGAAGCACCAAACTAAAAAATTGGGTGAAAACACTGTAGCTAATTTGGCAAGAATACTTTCTTGCTATTGGCTGGGGAGGGGTTAGGTTTGGGATTACCCCAATTTTTGAAAGAGTAACATAACAAATTACATTAATTTTGCTCTCAATCACTCTTCTGTGCCTTTAGTGCTGTTGGTTACAAAGTTTCAGACTAGCACATAAGATGCAGAAAGCAAAGAGGTGATACAGGAACTACAGGACACAATTTTAATAACAATACTTTTAAAGTTCTATTCAGTATGAACACTGAAAAAATGCTACAATATAAATCAACTAAATTCCTTTAGACCTTCAGGGCTAGTTCAATGTAGACAAGTTGCTGATTGGACTGAAACTAAAAGGTTTCAGGGGATTTTTGTAAATCTTCTCTTCCTCCTTCTCTACCCCGTTCCCACGTCAGTTCTTTTGAGTATACTGATTCTAATAAAGCTGTTCTGCAAATTTTAAGCTTGAAATTTTTGAGTAAATGTCCACTTTGTTTCATATTTTTAGGTCATATTTTTCAGCTGAAAATTACAATCTCTGGAACGTGCACATGGCTTTTAGGTTTTGTGGACTAGCCTACTATATTAACCTTAAATTTATAGTGATACTTCTGAAATGCAAGAATTGCTGCCTGTTGGGCTGCAGTCTCTTCTTGGGGAGCAAACAGTTTGCAGTGGGACACCTACAGCAGCAGAACTGTTGCCTATCAAATACCTCATGGTGTAATGCTTCTCTGTGCCATGCAGATGCATGCAGAAAACCACTGAGAAGAGTCAGCCTAAGCTTGCAATTGGAAAATGTGGGGATTTCATTCCTGGCGCCATAAGGGATACTTAGTAATAGCTGTTAAAAATGCTAATTCTTCATCTTCAGCTGTTTAAAAATCACACATTTGAGCCTGTTTAGTGTGGTGTCATGGTTTGTGAAGTTCAGTTGCAATACTGAGCACAAAAATAGAGCCTCAAGAGCTAAAGAAAGTTCAGCAGATGCAACACATTAAAGTCTTCTCTGAGCTCATTGTTGCAGTACTTGGAATATTTCATTTGCTAGCTAATCATCCTGTATTTATTTCAGGTAATACATGGAGAGAGTCTTGAACAGAATATATTGAGATGCCCACGTGAGAACATCAAAATGAAGGAGGGAGATGTGCCTCAGACAGGCTGTCTTCAGTGGAGCTCCCCGAATTGTGCAGTAACACACTCTTCTTCCTCATCACTCTTCCAATGAAACTAAGTCTGTCTCTTTCAGTGGTTTGGGCTTCCAAGCTGCTTTCCCATTTTTCTACTTCCTTCTTCCTTGCCTTCTGTCAAGAAAAGCAAAAAACCCCATAACTGCATTTATGAAAGTGAAAAAAGGAGAACATGGATTCGTGAGGCCAATTGTGAGTGTGAGGGACACAGGCTGTAGTGTTGCGTTGTAACACAGCACACAGAGTGTGCCAAAGAGCCACTGGGGCTCACTTCATGAAAACAGCAATGCAGTTGTGGCCTGGAGCCCCCTTATTGCAGTAGCTGGCATTTACTCAACTGCTTCAAGGAACTCCAGTCACAGTTTTGGAAATTATTTCAACATGGGGGCAAGAAGTGGCAACTGTCATACAGCTATACTGTGCACACTGCCATCTCTTCTAGTGAGGGGGCTTTCTCCATTGGTATTGCTTGTTGGTCACTATGGAGGGTGTCTTGGAGGAGATGTAATGAGGGAGAAAACCAGGTCACTCATCACTAATCCGCTTCCACTGATGTCCCTCTCTGTGCCTGGCTGACTGGAGATGTTACCACAGCTCAGCATCTAACTGTGGGGTTGCTTCTCTGCCACCATGTCCTGCCTTTAGCTCTGCTCCTGCCAGTCCAGCAGAGGCTGTGGCAGGGTAAGAAAGACTTCTTTTTCTGGAAAACTGTTAGGTATAGCACATAAGCAAAAGGTAATTAATAGCTGTATACCTGGAATGGAATTTCTATCACATCACAGTCAGCCAATTACTGTTATTAGCATTAAAGCCTATTGTTACTTAACAGTAACTGTTGTTTCAATTCCCTCTTTAAAGGAAAAACACTGTACTGGAAAGTTAGTGTGATAAAAAGGGTGAGGAACACCTGCTGTACCTCTGTGAAGAGCAGCATAATGTAATGCTATAAATATTTTCAAGATATCAACTGCTATGCTATTGTCCAGTTTTCATTCCTTCTCTGTCACACGACCTTACAGTTCCCTAGCTTTGCTGCAGTTTCACTTTTCCTTAATCTCTTAAAAAAATAAATACATTGGCCTCAATAAGTTAGGTTTTAAATGGCAAGCTAACCTTTATCATTCATGCTTCGTTGATTTGTATTTCCTGGAGAGGGTCTGAATGTGAAAATAAGCTTAAAGACAGTAGAAACTGGAAAGAGGTTGCCATCTATTTTATCTTTTGTAGTCTTGTTTTGTGTTTCTGTGGCTCCTTGAAACGCAGTCTGTCCTCAAGACAGTTGTCTTCAGTACTAACATCTGTATTCATAATCTAGCAATTCTGCATGAAGGCATTCTAAAGACTCACAAAATAGCCTTAGATGCTACTGAACATCTTAAAAGACCTGACAGTTACTTCTATCTCAGTTAAGTCCTGTTCTGTCAGACCACGGTATAGCCTATAGACATATGCTTTGTGGCTTTGGAGTTACTCAGCCAGTTGTGAAATATTATCAAGGAAGAAAAGTAAACAAGAAGGAAATTTCCTTCAGAAGAGAGATGTCAGCTTCTGTAATGCAATCTAATTCATACTGTACTAGTGTGAAAAAAGATAGTGAAGGCACTGGGAACTTACAAGCAGTAACATCAAATGGTTCTGACTGCACCTACCTGCTCAGTCCTGTAGTCTGGGATGCTGCCAACAGAGCATGTTAGACTCACCCCAATCCCAGGCAGAAGCTGGGGCACACCCATGGTGATACCTCATTTGTTTTAGCAGAAACGCCCATGCCTTGGGAATCACAGGACTTGCCCTACTCATTTGCCTCCCAGGCCAATACCTGCAGCCAAACATTGTTTGTGACAGTGGCAGGTCTGTATGATCCTGCCTAGGGACAGTGTATTCCCCTGGACTGTGTTTTCTTACCGGGAGAAGCAGACAGCCTGCTGGTACACACTCAGCAGGGAGCATGGCCCAGCTGCTTTGGTCTGGCCCATACTTCTGCATCTGCAGAAGTTAAGGGGGTGTCCTGACAGAGCTAAAAGTAGCCCCAGCCCCATGGGGCTCTATAGCACATTCCCACTGCACTGTGTGGCTCCCACAGAGAAGCAGTGAACAGCCTGACCTGTTCCCTAAGCAGGGAATCTGTTCCTATACAGCTAACGTTAAGCAAGCAAATCTCCTCTTTTTCAACCGGTAGCAATCTTCCATTTCTTTGAATTTAAACAAGTATAATTGAACTTGACTACAAAGGACCATAATAGCTCTGTGGGTAATACATCAATAATATAGAAGCAAACATAACACACCTTTGCTTACATATAAAAGGTTCAATCTACTCTTAGTAGGCCTCAAAAACTTTTATAGTTACTTTTAAAAGCTGACCTGGGCAAAGGTATGGGAGTACCTTAGAAGAGGGTTGGGGATATGAGTATTTTCTCATTCACAACAAGGAATGTCTTCAAAGAAAATAATTCTTCTGTACTCAGCACTGGTGAGGCCACACCTTGAGTGCTCTGTCCAGTTCTGGGCCTCTCAATTCAGGAAGGACATTGAGGTGCTGGAGTGTGCCCAGAGAAGGGCAGCTGAGCTGGTGAAAGGTCTGGAGCATGAGTCCTGTGAGGAGCAGCTGACGGAGCTGGGGTTGCTTAGCCTGGAGAAAAGGAGGTTCAGGCCTTACTGATATCTAGAACTGCCTGAAAGGAGGCTGTAACAAGATGGGGATCAGGATCTTCTCTCGGATGACTCATGACAGGACAAGAGGATATAGCCTCAAGCAGCACCCCAAGCAGCACCCAGGGGAAGTTTAGGTTGGACATTAGGAGGAATTTCTTCACAGAAGGGGTGATTAGACACTGGAATGGGCTGCCCAAGGAGGTGGCACAGTCACTGTCCCTGGAGGGGTTTAAGGCAAGACTGGACATGGCACTCACCGCCATGGTCTGGTTGACACAGTGCTGGTGTTTGGTCATAAGCTGGACTCGATGATCTCAGAGGGTTCTTCCAACCTAACTGATTATGTGAATGTAACCAGGCAAAGCTTTGCCTTAAACCCCCTCTTTTGATACCGCAATCTCGTGTGACAAATGTAAACTTTACTTACCAAGCCCCGGTGGCCAACTGAGCCCAGACCGGGCCTGAGGCGACCCCGCGGTCCGGGCCGTCCCTCACGCTCCCGCCCGCGGCCGCCAGGGGGCGCCGCCGGCAGCGCCTTTGTCCCGCCGGGCCCAACCGCCGGCGCAACCGCCGCCCCCGGGGCCCCCGGGCTCCCCGGGGCCTCTCGCCCTGCCCGCTCCCGTCCCGCCGCCTGCCGCCCCCTTTGTTGTGGTTTTTTCCAGATGGCGGCCGGCGGCCCGGCCCGGCCATGGAGAACTGGGCCGCCTACAACCAAACCACGCTACCGCAGGCGTCCCGCCGCCTGCCGCCCGTTTTCTTGAGGTGTTTTCCAGCCGGGAGCCGGCGGCCCGGCCCGGCCAGGGGGCACAGCTCCGCCTACAAGCAGACCACGCAACCAGACGCGTCCCGCTACCTCCCGACCTTATTCTTGCGGCTTTTTCCAGCTGGGAGCCGGCGGCCCGGCCCGGCTAGGGAGCACAGCTCCGCCTACAAGCAGACCGCGGAACCGGAGGCGAAGACGCCCTGCCCGCCTCTCTTTTGCTTTCGGTTCTTTCCAGCTGGGAGCCGGCGCCCCGGCCTGGCCATGAGCAGCACCGTCTACAACCCGACCACGGAACCCGAGCCGAAGAAGCCCCGCCGCCTCCCCTTGGGCTGCACCCTGCGGCACCTGCTGAGATGGCGGCTGACAGTCAAGGTGTTCCAGACGGTGAGTGCCTCCTCCCCTCGCCGTGCGGGACGTGCCGGGCCCGGCGCGGAGGGTGCACCCCTGGCAGGATGGCTGCCCCGGGCCCGGGAGAGACTCACATGTGGTCTGCCGGGGCTGAGCCCGGCGGGGCGGCGGTGCCCCAGTCTGGGATGGAAACGAGCGTGTTGTGGCTTCGGCTTTAGGACTGTCCCCTGCCGCTTAAAAATTAAACTCCTCGGTGAACCAGGGCAGGCTTCGAGAGGATGGGTTCTGCCCGTCGGAAAGGGCTGGCTCCGCCGGGAAGGTGTCCTGACTTAGGACGTGGCGTGGGCATGGAGTCACTAAAGTTGTGCAGACCTGTAACTCAGGTGGAAAGCTGGCGTGGTGCTTGATAATGCTGGTTCAAAGTGGTTTATGGTGGGGAAGTGGTGGTTCCTTCGTCCCGCCCGAGCTGCAGGAGCAGGTGCCGACCCCGCACGGTGCCGCCGGCGCCGTGCGCCCGAGGCTCGGTGCTGCAGCCGCCGTGCTCAGCTGCCCGCTGGCCTTAAACACCGCCCGCCCGGGCTCAAATCAGAGGGAAGCCTCGCAGGAAATGTAGCGGTTTCTTCTGAGGGCCAGATTGTATGAAAACAGGAGGAAGAAGCCTTTGGTTGAACTTCATAGGGCAGTAGAACTGGGAAGGGCATTGCTGGGTCATGAGCTCCAGACCTTCCTCTCTTGCAGATCCTGTAGCCCATTCTAAGCCTGTCAGTCTGGGCTGTCCATGCTAAAATTAAGGAGCCTATTTCTCCCGTGATTTGTGGTAAAAAATTGCACCAGAAACCCATAATCATGGTGGCCTATTGCATGAGACATCACTTCATGTCAGGCAGCCCTGGGCTCACCAGGAAATAAAAGGCTTATTTTCTGCTTTTTATACATATTGTTGCTCCTGAATCAAGCAGTTGGGCTCCTGCTGCAAGGTCCTGTTCAGTGTTTGGTGATGGGCTCTTCCAAAATGTACCAGTGTGATTGCTGATAAGGATGTGAGGAGCATCACTCTTATGTACTAGCAGGGAATGAGTGAAACCCTTGGTGGTAAAGGGCAGCTGACTGCAAATGTGTGTCAGCCTACATTTTGCAGCCAACACAGTGGCTTTTTAGTCAGATGTGTCATGCTTACAGGAATTGTAGGTGATTTCCAACCCTTTCTTGTTACTTCACCATTGCAGAAAAGAGGACGTTTGGGTTTTAAGCTTCATCTCATGCACAGTCAAAACCCTCAACCAGAAATGTAATATTCTTTAGTGTTTGTAAAGTGGTAACACTGCCAAAAATAAAGTTTTCTAAGAGTGTTTAAAACAAAAATCACACCCAAGAATGCTTTAAATAAATATAATGGAACATAAACTTTTAATTCATCTACTGGAGATTATTAAAGCAAGATCTGCTGGGTTCTGCTCCCTGACAAGCAGAATGTTTATATAAATAGGTTCATTGACTAAAATGAAATAAGTGATTATGTAGGCAAATCTACTGATGTACCAAAGCCTTAAACAGTTTAATTATTTAAAATGCTTTATAAGTAGAAAAAAAAAAAAGAGAAAATTTATCATTATCCCAGACAGGATGGATAGCTGCTTGACATGTTCTTAAGTAAGCAACAGTTTGTGGCCTGAACCCATTAGTCAGTGAGAGGAAAAAGAAAATGGAGTTATAGTTGCTCACCCTCCTAATTTCCAACATTTTTCTCTCCTTTTTTGTAACCTTTATCAAAATGCAGAGATCTTGAGGTCTGGGTCAAAACACTTTAAACAAGCCCTGGAAAATCCTGAAGGTGGAAGCCTCTGTCTCTGCAGTTGCAAGGTTCCTGTTCTGGGAAAGAGTTGATTTTGGAAATGTCAGTGATGGTCATTACCTTTTGGCTTTGTGTTACAACAGTGGTTGTTACTGGGATTGTGCCCTGATAATTGCTGGGGTGGACTGCTAAACAGGGTGTTGCAGTCAGAAAGTGGGCTCTGTTCCTTGTAGAGGTGATCAAGGGTTTTATAAAACACTCTGAAATCGCCTGCAGAAAACTGACTTCTAGACCTAAGAAATATTTTTCTTTAGATGAATAATGGCATGCTCTGTAACCTTAGCCAGTTCTTTTGAGCAAATGAAACAAGGAAAATGTCACTGCTAAAAGTCATAAATGTGAGTGCCCAAAGGATGCTGGGAGGCATGTTATTGCACAGGTTTCTAGGACATTGTTTTGTTTGTGGTTTGCTTTTTTTTTTCTTTTTGTTTTTGTTTTTGTTTTTTTTGTTTTGTTTTGTGTTTTTTTAAATAGGTGGAATGTTTTTGTTAGTCCATGACTACTTCAAATTCAGCACAAAGGTAAATGGCACAATGTGTATTGTGCCAAGATTGAGGTAGAAATTAATTCTTACCTAAAGCAGGGCAAATTATCATCAACTATTGTTTAACTTGAGTCAAAATGCCCTAGCTGGAAAGGAAAATTTTAATTCAGGCTTAAAAATCAGCTCATTTTTGAGCTGTTGATGTCCTGTAGTAGCCTGAATTGTGCAATAGAGAATTAAGATGTGCACCCACCTGAACTAGAAGATTTTGTATGGGGAATCCCAGTACCTCCCGGATGCCAAGCATCTTCACAGGATTGTTGGCAAGTTCATTGATCTGCTCTATTCTTGTAGCAATCCATTTGTTACATTATTTTGTAGCAATTCGCTTGTTAAATCTTTATGAAATTGACATTTGTTTAGAAACTTCCAACAGTAATGTCAGTGTCAATGAATAAGTTTTTGCTGGTAAGAGACAGGCAAAGATGTTTAATTTCTGGTGTATAAACAGACAGGACTAATAAAAAAAAATGCAAAACAAGTGCTTCTCTAACAATGCTTTTGGTGTTGAAAACTTTTGTTTTTTGGTGGTAGTAGGACAACAGAGGGATACCTTTTTTTCCTGAAAGTGATGTCAAAGACCAAGTTAAGAAATCCAAACAGAGCTCTCTGGCATCTTATAAATGTGTTGCTGATACATTAACTTAATCAAAGCACTTACTCAAAGTTCTTCAAGCCAACTTTTTAAAATTGATGTACTCTATTTTATTACTCAGCTTATTAATAAAAAAATTGAATATCGACTTGGACAAGTCCCACACAGGATTGTACTTGGTAAATCTCAGTTATTTGACACAGAACCCTTTATAACTGCTCTTTGAGTGGAATTTTTTTCAACTTGTACACTCAATGGAGAAGCTATTTAGATCATATTATGGTTATCTGGACATATACTTTCTTTTAAGGACAAGTTTATTTTCTTTCTGTTCTGTTTCAGCCCAAGTGAAACTGATGACTTTCTGTTTCCAGTGCTTATAAAAAGAGATAAGTTTTCATGTACAGTGCTGTCTCAGAGCTGACCTTGTGAAAAATGTGAAATTGAAAGTCATTGGATGCAGCTATGAGCCCATGTTTAGAAATGAAAAAAAAAAAAAAAAAAACAAAACCAAAAACCCAAACCCAAATCCAAACCATAAAAACTGGAAAATCAAAGAGTTTAAAACATTTAAACAGAGTTTAAAACATTCCTGGATTGACATTGTAGTTCACTGGTTTAGGTGCAAGGGCTGCTGAGAAGTTTGTGTTGCCAGCCACTGTGGGAGAGAAAGGAAGCATGAGGAGGCCTGATAGTTTCCCCTATTGATGTTTCCCAGCTCCCATTCTTTCCCTTTCTGAGCTCCTGTTTACTTTATATTGTTGCATTTCCAAAACGTGGTTCTCTGAAGTGCTCTTCTGAGACCTGGCTTAGTAAGGGGAATTTACACTTCCTACTGCTAAATTGTTGTTCCTGTTTTTACTGTGAGTAAACTGAAACCAAAGACTGATGGTTATTTTCCAAGAAAAATTCTAAATCTTAAATTTAGATTTTTATTTTTTTTAAACAAAGAACTGTCAGCCTCTTTATTACCCACATACTCTTATTAAAAATACACTTCATTCTCATATCAGTCTCAGTTTTATGACCCAGTCTGATTCCTGCTTGTGGTTTCATTTTAATTTGGTGAACTCCTTACTATGAAGATCTGTAAAGCTATGCCAATATTATGGGATGAAGGAAATGATGCTATTTATGGGATGAAGGAACTAGCAAGAAGTGGCCAAAATAAGCGAACGGTTAAATAAAGCAATATTCTTTCTTGTATGATAAAACAGTAGAAAATCCAGCAGCAGGGATATGGCGACTGTGTAGGAAGTAAGTCACGTTCTTTTCTCAAAACACAGTGTGGCAGGAAGGTGAAGATAGAGCTCTGCATAGATTAAACATTGTCCAGCATGCTTGAACACAGTGAAGGTTTCAGTTCCTACAAGAGCAGTTGAGCTTCTGTCATTACTGGGTCACAAGCATGTGAATGTTGGGTTCATGAACTTTCTCTGAAGTTTTATCAAGTGAGGTAACATCAGCTGTGAACTTTAAGGGAGGTAGCTGAATGTGTCAGGGCTGTCCAGTTTCCCCACTGCCCTGAACCCAAATACATTCAGAACTGAGTGCAGCTGTATGTAGTAAGCAGCAGCATTTTGCAGGATGTGTGTTCTCCATGCTGCCTCATCTCCTTCAAACTGGCAATTGCACAAAACCACAAAACAGGAATCTTGTCTGTCTAATCAAGAAGCCTCTGTTTGGCTGTGTGCTCAGCTTACCTGAGTGTACTTTGTGGACCACCTTTAACAACCAAGTGTAAACCATGTCACTGTATAATTATTTCTGTCTGTAAGAAAATAGTATGGAACTTCACCAAACTCTTTGTAGATTGAGAGTTTTTGTCACAGCTAGCTTTATTAATCTTCGTATCAGAGATGTCTGTCTGTTGAAGATGTTAGAGACTTGATCCAACTCAAGCATGTTATTTGTTTGCAGATTTTCTCTTTAGTGGCTGTTGTTTGTGAAGAACTTGTGCAAGAATGCTACAACTGTAGTGGACTTTACTTCTTTGAATTCGTAAGCTGCAGTGTCTTTCTTTTGAGCCTCCTGATTCTGTATGTGTATTGCACTGATTTGTATGAAACACTGGGGGAAGATAAAGTGTGGAAACTGGTAAGAAAACTTTTTTTTTTGAAAAATAAACCATTTCTTCTAAGTGCATAAAGTCTGCTGTTGAGTAAAAAGCCTATGCAAAATGAATCTCCTTTTCTTCTCCATATAAAGGGTAGATTAAAGTATCTTATACTTTAAAATGAGCCAACTTTGAGAGTTTATATTGACATATTTGTCAAAGCTGGCTACCTGTGGGATTTTAGGACTTGTGTGGAAAAGTCTTTCCACATTAACACTGCTAATACTACAGCATAGCCATTGCAGATCTGTACACATGTGGAATACAGTTTACCACCAGCATGATGCTTGCAATTAAAAAAAAAATAATTAAAAAGTTTACCCTGTATATTTTCCTACTGGGTGTAGACTACTTCCTTTTTGGCAATAATCATAGCTTGTTACAGTTACAGTTTATGGCTTCATGCTTCAGATGATCCAGCAGTGGGAGAAAGTCATAGGAACGTTATAAGAAAATAAGAAAGTCAGTAGGAACGTTATTCCATCTCACAAGTGTCCCTCCCTATGTGCCTTCAGAGCAAACAGTGGTGTCTTTATGTGAGGGTACAGATAAGGGAGTGAGCAAAAAGTTTGAATGAGCACATTTACTTACAGTTTTCTGGTTTCTTAAATGTTTTATATAAGGAATAAAGCTACCATAGTTGTCCTGAGCTTGAATTTGATGGTGAAAAAGGTTAGATGAAATTAATTAAATACTTTAAAAATACACACAAAAAAAAAAAAAAAAAAAAAAAAAAGGCAGACTCCTTTAAATAGAGGATAATGCTGTTTAAATAGCTGATAATGTTGAATGTCATTTGGAATTTAGTTGTAAAATGTATTTTCTGAAGCTTCCACTAGCATCAAAGTATCAAAACATAAATTCACAGGCAGGTTAACTCAGCTGTTGTTATGATGTTCGTTCTTTTTAGGTAACCTATCTACAGTTAAATTAAATATTTTTTATTTGCAGAATTTTTGGGCTGTGCTGGTCATAAGTGCCTGTTTTCTGTCAGCATCAATACTGTTTTCTGCAACCAGCAATGAGCCTGAAGAATTTGCTGCATGTGTAAGTCTTAAAATGGCAAGATTTACTTTGTATTTATCTGGTATATTATTTTCTCTGCTCTCTAAACTTCACTCAATTTGCAGAGAAGAAACTGGGCAGGGAATAGAGCCTCAGTGCATTGTGGTGTTTCAGGAGGAATTAGCTATTTCACATCTTCCAGAAACTTACCATAGGAAATCCAAAGAGCTGGCATTCCTCAGGGTTGCTGGAAAGTTGATGTGGAAAAGAAAGCAAGATAATTCTGTTCCATGGCAGCATCAGCTATTAGAGATACACACTTCTGTACAGTCATCTTATGTGATATAGATCTATTTAGACCTAATAGTTTGAGCATAAATTAGGTGTCAGCTTTGCTGTTTTGGTACAGAAAAAATAAAAACTACTGTGATTTAATACTTATTAATGTCAAATTACTTTGGTCCAAACCAGTTGTGTAAAATTTAGGTAGAGTTAGAATAATGCATATGTTTCTTTCCTTGTTTGAAAAAAGCTGCCTTCTCTTTACCACCTCTCATCTTGCCATGACTGGTAACAAAATGTCATTCACAAAATGTCATTTCATTCTCCCTTGCTGACCCAGGCTCTGCAGATCTTGTCTTCCTTCATCTTCTGTGTGTTATTCTTCATTTACTCTCATCAATCAGCAGCCCTCTCTTGGATAAATAGTCTGCTATATGCTACTTTAATAACTGATTTTGGCAATGCAACTAATATACTTTTGCTATTAAAGGTTGATTAGAACACAGTATAAGGTTCACACTTGATTAAAAGAATGACAACTGTAAACCTTCCACAATGAATGTGCTAGAATTTTGATTTCTGATCTGTGTCTAATTTAAATGAAACTATTGATTTAAGGAGGACTATAATCTTAATATTATAAGTGTTGTTAATGTATATAAAATGGTACAGTGAATCTTTCCAAAGAGTGTTAGAATAAATACTGTTTATGCATTTTGAAATCACATATTTCTGTCCTTTTCACAGGTATTTGGATTTTTTGCAACTTGTGCATTTGCAGCTGAATTTGGTACAGACCTCTGTCTCAAACTAAAACAAAAATGGAATAGCAATGCACGCCCTGAAAAGCCTCGTAACACTCCAAGTGCTGCAGAAAATCAGCCACTGAATAAACAAAGATAACTTCCTGAAATTGTTTCTTTTTTCTTTTTTTTTTTCTTTTTTTTTTTTTAACTGGAGCAAACTAAAATTAACTTTCAGTGCACTGTAGGTAACAGCTTCTGTTTCTTTCTTCTAGTCAATTTTGTACACATTGCTCATCACAGATTTTTATGGATTCTTGGTCAGGTAATGGCATCTTGGGCATCATGTTCTAAGGTACCTGGTCCTGCCACCTGCTGGGATGACAGGTACTAAAAAACCTTGGGTCTAAACAGAATAACTTCAGAACAGTAGTGTGCTGATTTGATATTGACAGAGATGACTAATAAAGGTTAATGTCTGAGGCATAAATTCTGACCTATAACCTAAAGATATTTCCTGGTTAAATGGACCAGATGTTTCTGTTGCGAGTTAAAAATTAGCACAGCAGAATTCATTTTTGTACTTCCTGGTGAAACTGAGTGCAAAAGGGATACCTAACTGGAATTTACAGGAATGTTTATCCTTAAGTAAGGGGTTTTGGGTTGTTTTTTACTAGTCCTGTGTCTCAGTTCTGTCTACGGAGATCAGTTCAATGTTATAGTGACTGTAGGGAGTTTATGGGGAAGGTAATGTAAATGGTATATTGAGAGACAGTTTTGCACCCCATGATTGTCAAAGTTTGGACTTGTATGCCAGAATCTTCTTTCAGATGGTTTCAAAAGCTGTAACATTTGCAGGAAAAAACTTGAAAAGCCAGCAGTGGGAGGAATAAGATAAAGAATAAGTATTTTACATGAAGCAACCCCAGAAGCAGCAATCTGAATATCAATGGAAAAAACCTTAGAGCATGTTGGTTCTACCCTGGTGAATATTACTTGCAAGGTTAATGCCATATGCAGCTTGTTTATGTATAGATAATGCTAAGTTTTGCCAGAATGGTTTTAAACCTCACCATTTTCTGTGTTTTTAAATATGGCAGTAGCTTGAGACTCCTTGCTGCTGACTAGCTCAGTTGGTAAACAGGTAAATAAGCTCTTGTCCCCTTGATCTGTTTTGCAAGCAACAGTCTGTAGGACTGCAAGGAAAACTACTGATGGGACACGTATTGGACAAGTGACGGATATGTCAGACCAGATGTTGATGGCTGTAAAAGAAATGAAGTGCTGAAAAAGCATTTTTCTGATGTCTGAGGTAAAAGCAAGACTATTATGCCTCTCTTAAGAGGAAAGCTTTCAAAAACAGAGCAAATTACTGTAAGCCAGGAGATGTTCCAAAATAGCAAAGCAAATAAGAAAAACCTGACTGAGTGCTTGAGCCATTTGCTGTGTCTCCCAAGGGTTAACTGCATTTCACCGGTATCCCAGCCTGGCATGTTCCCAGTCCTGTAACCTATTGTGGCAGCATTGAGACCAAGCCCTCCAGAAACTGCCTGAGCTGTATTTAGGAAAGGAAGAGGAAGCTGTTGTAAGACAAAGTACTGTTGTAGCAAGTCAAAATAGTTTTTTTTTCCCATTGCTGCCACTTTCTGATGAGCGTGATTTTGTGATGTTCTGTCTCTCTATGGCCTGAGACTTAAGCCTAACACTACGCTTTGCTTGGAGGATGCCAAATTTTGCCGGGTGGTGTGAAGCGCCAAATTAAAGCCACAGCTTGGTTTGAGAACTATGCATAGAAGAGATACTTTCCTTCATAGAATTTTCTGTGTTGTAAAGGAGAAATGCTCTTTGGATTGGCTTTTTTTTTTTCCTCATGTACTTATTAGTGTCTGTTTGCACTAAAATCTGATTTCAGTCAGTGCTTGCTGTAGCTGTCTCTGATAACTGGGTAGATTAGAGATGTTTGGTTTACAAGCAGTGTTACTGGTGATACAAAATATCCATAATGAAAAATATCTCCTCTATGGTCTGCAATGTCTTACTCTGGGAACCATGCCCATATAAGTAACATTCCAACAGTCTTGTTTTGGTTTCTTTTTATTGCCTAGAGTCCTGCTGAATTTTTTTTCCACACCAAAATGTCTATAGTCTTTAAATCTTCATCTGTAATTGGTAGCTGTAAATACAGTGTAAGAGCAACACTGTGCTGCTTAATATTTATTAATCAATGCAGCACCATGAAAGGACTTTTATCTTGAGGTAATTTCTTTTGTTATTTTTCTCAGCCTGCAGAGCAGTTAATGGAAGTCTAAGGTTTGGCTGTTTTTTTTCTATAGGCTTTTCCCCACCTAAATGATGTGTTACTGATGTCCATTCTTGGAGATACAGAAAGGGAACTGTAAAGTCATCTCCTGGCCTTGGCAGTTTACCTGGCCATAGTCTGTCACATAGTTAAATCCTAGGAGCAAGTCACAGAATGGTTATAGGTTTAAGGCAGTTGCCTGAAATGTTGCTTCCAAATCAGTTGTTTGCTAACATGCATGATAGTGCTGTTAATCCTTGCACCTTGTAAGATGTTTTTGCTCTGTTTTAAAATAGTTGAGAAGCAGATTTGTGTGTGTGTGCTGTTTTCTGTTTCTGTGAGGTTATTTTTTAACTGCTTTATCAGCTTCGTATATCCTAGCTTTCCTTATCACTCCCAGGTCCTCTGCCCTCCCAGTCTAGGTGGGGGAGAGGCTTCCTTGCTGCAGTGACTGAGCAGACTTGTCTGCAGTTTTTACATGCCCCTTTGATGCCTCTGGTGTCAGGTGCTGGCTTTAAATGTCTGTCTCTTAATTAGACTGATCCTTGGGAATGCTGTTGGAGCTGGATCAAATGTCTGGCTCTGCAGGAGCTCTGTGTGTATGCTGGATGCCTCTTACTCTTCATGCTCTGTCAGCAAAGCCCTTTGCTTGTTTCCCAGCCTGCTTCTGATGAAATCAGCCAATCTTATTTAAACCACCTATTTAAATTGCTTCCATTAAGGTGGCTGATTTTGGCTTAAGCAGATTAAGGATTGTTCAGGAGAGTGATAGGAGCTCTGGCAGAAGTGCTGTTAGATACAACTGCCTTAAATTTCTTCTCTTGGCAAAGTGAACATCTCTGTACATCATAACTGCTAGTAAAGCCTGTTGGAAAGAAGCAGCTGGCCCAGTACATCTATCTGGGGATTGTCTTCTCCATTCTTCACCACAGTGCTTGGCAGTCGTGTTGGAGCCTGCTTGGACACTCAGCTTTGGTGTTTCCAGCTCAACCTGTCAAGGTTAAGGCTCCGCAACAACTTTCAAGGCTTTTTTGCAGTGCCTTGAGAATCAGTGGAGAGGATTTGTCAGGATACATGAGGACTTGTCCAGTAGCTGGACTGTGAACTGCTCTCAAGATCTGTACTGAGCATTGCATAGATTGTGAATGTTAATTTTCGTGTTTGATGTTTATCCCGCATTAAAATCACAGTGCTGCCAGTGCCCTTTGGTTCTGAGTGTGGGAAGGAATTGTGCCTTACTGCCTGTACCCTGTGTTTGAAAAGAGCAGGGAAGGGTTGTGGTCTGTTACAGGTGAGTTCTATCTTTGCACTTTCCAACCTGAAGGAACAGTGAATGATCTCACACAATTCTCAGAGCTCAGCATAAGGTGGTTTTGCATAATGGCTGTTGTATAAAATTGTAGCAAATACAGATGCTGATAGTGCCTTTAAGATGAAAATTCATCTTTGTTTTAGTCTATTGCTGTAAACATAAGCACCTCTCTGGATATTAAATTTTATGCTGGACAGAGCTATATGTCACTTTTAATACCATTAAGAATTTAAGTGATTTTTCATTATTATTAAAGCAGGATGGCAATACATTAATTTTTAATATATATAAAGCAAGAATTATGTAGTTTCCAGTATTGCCTTGAATTTCCATCTAAATAATTTTTAAATGCTTAAATTTTTTTTTGTCATTCGAAACTTGTAATCCTTTTTAATGCATTGTGTTTTCTTGATCTAAGGAACTTTATAAAATATTTTGTAATAATTTTTTTAAATAAAGGTTTAGTAAATAAGTGTGTCTTGTTTTTGCTGCTGTGATTTGGTGTTGCTATGTACTTTTCCCAAAACCAGCCATAGGAAATAACATCATTCTTTTGTTCCTGATTTGGAGGAAAGAGCTTCTATTGAGTTTGCCTTTCCTGGGGAAGAGGGTCCAACTGGCTGCATATTCTCACTAGAAGTTCCCAGGAAAAAAATATCTGATAAGGTCAATATTGCCCCTGACCACAGGGTCCAGCCTAAGTAGTTTGCATTAGCTTTTACATGTAGTCTGTAAGTTACTGTGAGAAGCATAATCAGGTGCTGCTTCCTATTGTCTTGATTCCATGGAACTGAAAAAATAGAGGCAGACTTGCTGAAGGAAGGAGCACAACCTAGCAAAAGGTGTTGAGAGCAAATAATTTATTCTGGTGTAGAAAAACGCAGGTCACTGACTTCCTTGGTTGAAGGAGAGCCACCTGATCTTTAAAAAAATTGTTTGGCTGATTGTCAGTGGTAAGGGGTGAGGAAAAGGAAGCAAACCTGCATGTTTTGCTTATTGGCAGGGGAGCACTTTTTTGTTTCATAATCCTGCAGATTACTTATTACCTGGTGGTCATCTTGTCTGCAGGAGGAGAATGATGCTTCCTTCATTGTTGGCACAGAAACTGGAGTGCCACAGTATGCTTTTCTTTATTTTGTAACATGAAAAGATGAAATCATTTTAAAGATGAAATTGTCTCTTTGATGAAGTTGCCAGAGATGAGTGTAATTGTAAGGACTTAAAAGGCAAAAAGGTCTCAAATGTTTTTAATTACCTAGATGCAAGAAAACAAGGCAAAATGTTGTATTAGAAAGGTATGTCAGTGGTGGATTTTACACCGTGAGAAAATAACTCAGAAATACTAGATTTAATAATTTGAAGCTTGACCACACAGCTTAAATCGTGTTATTGCTAGAATCATAATAACCCCCTTCTCAGGAGCCTAATCCAGGCTGGTTCACTGTAAATCACAGAATGTAGTGCAGCAGGGCAGAATGTGGGCTGGCAGCACGCAGCTTTCCTTTGTGAGTGCACAGGCGCCACCTGGTCACTCTGTCTGTGCATCCCTCGGCCCAGGCACAGGTGTGTGTTTCCTTGCTTTGGGATTTTCTCCTTCCAGGGAGGAGCAGGACCAGCCACCTGCTCTCTCACACCGCTGCGGGCATGCAGGAGCCAAGCGGGGTCACTGCTTGGCTGGGCTTTGGGCGCGGCTGCCCCTTGGATTGGGAATGGCTATTCCTAGCCCGCGGAAGGAAGCACGGGGAAAGGCAGAAATGTATTTTGCCTTGTTCCTGCCGTCTGCACAGGAACCTGGCGAGAAGCTGCAGGAGGGAAGGTTGTCCACAAGAGGGCAAAGATGATCCTGGGATTGAAATTACTTGCTCTGAAGGACTCTGTCCTCTTCTCACCTGTATTTCCAGTGGGATTGAAGCCCCCATGTCGCTCTATAAACTGAACTGTGCATTTTAGGGATATCCTTTCCATTAATTTTCTTATTTCTCAATATATAGCTTGAAGTATTTTTGGCAATATAATCTCATCAGTATTGTCCCAGGGAGATACTTTGCCTGAGCGGTTTGAAAGGGTTTTACTTGCATTACTTGTGTTTTGTAACTGCCAGTAAATGTTTTTAAAAATGCAAGCCGAGCTTCAGCTGCATGACAGCACCTGCACTTGAAACACTGCACTGCAGTCTTGGGGAACCTTGTGGTCTGTACTATGCTGTGGGTTTCAATGAAAGGCCTGTGGATCACATGTGGGAAAGGAATGGAGTGGGGTGTACCTGTGCATTTCCTGGACTCTTAAGAAGTTAAATGAGGGAAGCTTATTATCCAAAAAATGCAAATTATGCATGCTGGAAAAAAATCAGGGCCCACAAACAGAAATGTTGGCAAGCATAGCTGTAAAGCGTGCCAGACAGGACTTCTTGCAGTTCCAGTCCTCTCCAGGCATCCCAGTGAAACTTGCTTTGGCCAGCCCACGTGCCCTGATCATTTACTCTGTTTCTTATGACCTATTATCTCTTGGCTGAATTATTGGTGGGAAAACAAACCAGACTTGGCTGTTTTGAAGTTAGCAAGTCCTGAGGTGAGAGTCAGGCTCCATGAGGAGGTGAGAGCACAAACACATTCTTCTGCAGCATGATGCATGCACAGCCAGATGGGGACAGCAAATCCCCAGTCAGGTATGCACTGCCTGATGTGCTGCACAGAGGCAGGCACTATTCTGCAGTGCTGAGCTTGGGCTGTATGTCAGAGCTCTCTTTTTAGTCCTCACTTGGACTTACAGGAGGCATAACATGGGAAGACAAAAAGGATGAGAACTTTTCTGTGACCATATGCTCTACCCTTGCTTAGAGAATGGTGCAATGTTGCTCAAAATAATGCAAGCCTGTCTGCACTACAGCTCTCCTTTTAGCTACTTCCTTTGTACCAGCTGTTCCTCTCCCAGAAATATCAGTGCAGACAAGATTCTGAAATCCCTGCTCATGTTGAGGTCTAGGTGAGGAAGGGGCAGTTACTTAATTGTTCTGTGGTCTCTGCACTCCACTAACCAAAGGTGTGGAGCTGCTATCCTGATGTGAGCAGCAAGGCATCCTCAGCAAGGAGGACAGACTCATCACTCCTATTTTCATTAACACCCATTTTCAGCCTGCCTGCTCAGTTTCAAATGCTTTCAGAGCATTGCGTTTTAAAACTCACATTGCTAAAGCCCTGCTTCCCATTCTTGCACCTCAAACCTAAACTAAACCTCCCTATCAGTGCAACTCATAGCAACAAGAGCCTTGGCTATATCTCTGCCTGCTAGTTTCTCAAAACAGCTGGGATAAAGAGGCTGTGGAGGCCTTTCTGAGAGAGTACAATGCAGCTCTAGAAACAACTGGCTCATTAATGTAAGCCTGTTTTCTGCCTCATCGTCCTTTTGCTCAGAAAGGCTTGTTTTATGAATGAACCAATGTTGTCCTTGACTTGATACAGTTTGGGGTTTTTTTTTAATTGTAAACGCTTGTTTCTGGCAATTGTGCATCTCATTTGAGGGTAACAAGGGCATAATTATTCAGCTCTCATGCATCACAAACTGCTGAGCATGAGGTATTAATGGAGTGCTTTGCTGCCACCATAGCTTAATAGCTACAGCTGCAGCATTATGCTCTTGTTTGGCAGGGGTTCATGGAAAAGGGGGATGCAGATCATTAAGCTTTATGTTAAGAGTGATTTACAGATGTAGCAATAACAGTAGACTATGCTAGACAGACAAAGCACTTCTGGTGGAAAAGGAGCTGTTACACCAGCAGAGCTGTAATTCATACTAGTGGTGGTACAAAGCCCCCAGCACCAGTCCACCTCATATAACCCCCAATAATCATAATAAAGGAAATTTGTGTTAGTGTAATTGTGTATGTGTGTGCTGGCAGGGGGAGGAGGGGAATCATACCCTACCATCACAGCTGGCTTGCAGATATAAGAGAAGGAAGCTGCAAATGGATGCTTTTGGCTAGCTACAGGCTTTGAGGTGGTATCAAACCCCTAGCCTGGTCCCTTTCCATCCACCCAGCTACAGCACCAGCTCTGTTACGTGCTGAGATACAAGTGCTAGAAGTAAAAGGTGAGTGTTGCCCCAGCCGCACATGGGAAGGTAAAAGCAGTGTCTCAGCTCCACACTGAGGTGTTCCAGCTGAGAGGCCAAGCTGCCCTGGTAGCTGATGGAGGAAGAGGCACATCTAGAAGGTGAATCAGAAGGGAAGGGTAACTCCTGCACTCTGACTCGCTGCTATGATTCACTCTTGCCCTTCTCTTCATCAGATGTGCAGGGGAGAGTAGCTGAGTATTAAGGCTAGTCCCATGCAAATGGTCTCCAAGATACACTGTGCTTTTTCCTGGGACAATGATCTTTACTCTCTTTGAGCTGTAAAGTAGTGCAGAAAGAGTGCTGTCTCTAATTTCCTTGTCTGACCTCCTACGCCAAAGGGTTATATGCCTCAAGTCTACACCTATGGAGTCTTCTTCCCCTCATTCCAGTTCCTTCTTGTCACAATTCCTCCTGCGCTAAGAGAGTTGCCTGTCTGTGTTGCTCTTCCTACACAAGTGTAAACGTGTAAGAAAAGAACAAGTGGCTCAGACACACTTAATTTAGCAATGACTCTCCATTAGTGGCCTGGGGACATTCCCCTCTGTGGGGAGGAATGCCCCACCACCCTGCCCAGCTGCCACGGCATTCACACACACGCCAGCTCTGCCTCAACAGCTGGTGTGCTCTCCTTGTCTTTCTGGAAGCCCCTTCAGCACCCACAGAAACACACAGGTGCTTCCTTCACCCCCCACAGGACTGCTTTTCTACACATACCCACACATGCAAGCACAGAGTGCTCAGCCTGCTCCTTTTCTTCTGTGCTATTCCCTCCTTCCCAGGTGCTTGGCTTGCTGCACACTTGCCTGCCTGCCTTTGCATGGCCCCAGCTGTCTAGAGCCCCCTGGGAGAAGGGCTCTGAAGTGACAGATGTGACAGTGCCTTTGTGCACAAGGCAGGGCTGAAATCACTGCAGGGCCAGGCAGAGAAACCTGGGGGCTTTGCAGCACCAAGTGCTGGCACCAGGACACCTGGGCATTCCTGGGTTACATCACACTGCAGGCAGAACTTCTTGTCACCGTGAAGAGGGCAGGACTGCTGTTCTTTGGCTTGGGCTTTAGAGGTGGCAGTTCATTCCTTTCAAGTGGTTGCTTTGTGTCTTGCTGTTATTCTACGTCTGCAAACATCTAAAGAGCAATAAATGAAATTTACACAATCTTGGGCACTCTGAATTCAAATCAGTCCAAGGATTATCAAAAATTAATTTTAATTGAAGCAAATTTCTCTATGTCCTAATCCTTTTTTTCTGCTTCAAAAGTTCAGGCCTTTATGGCTGGCTAGTGCTCTGAAGGCCATACTTCACCCAAACACACGTCTCACCTGAGAGCCAGCGTTTACCCAGCGACAAACCTGCTTTTGAAAATACTGTTGTGCCTTTCTGTAAGGCTGTAGTTCAGCAGTATGGAAAAACCAGGTGCTGCTGGAGGTGGTGTTATGCTCAGGAAGCGATATAAAAATATTAATCCAAGGAACAGCACTGTGCTGAGCTGTTCCCTCAGGAAAGGTCGGTAGTGCTGCTACTCTGCAGTGACCCCTGGATTTTAGCTCCTTCATCTGCACTTTCTCTTTGAGCTCTGCCCTCATTCCTCACCATCACCACACAAAAAGCCAAGGTCCCTCACAGCCTCCTTTCATGAGCCCTCCCCATCATACTGCTGTCCCCTGCAGCACAGTACAAGCAGCCACAGTCAAATCAGACCTTTGACTATTCAGTGCTGGAATCTTAAAGCCAAGCTTTCACAGCACTAAGCCAGAACAATGCCAAGGATTTTGGTACCTAAGTTGTGCCTCCATATAAAACTGAAAGCTGGCAGCCACCTCATCCCTGAGGCAGGTAACTCCTGTGATGCTGCAACTCTTCTAATTATTGTTTTCTTCTTCTTCCCTTGTTTTTTTCTTTTTTTTCTGTCTAACTTTCAATCTTCCCACCTGTGAAGTGATGCTTCTGGGCATGGCCAGACAGCTTCACTTTCACTATCAGCACAGCTCAGGCAGAGGTTTGGTAAAGGGCAAAAAGCAGACAGATTTTTTTTTTTTTTTTTTTTTTGCCAACTGCCCCAAAGCAGAGGGACTGGTTCAGGCACGTGATGAGGGCTTGTTTGATCCTTAATAAACTGGCAGGTCATTTAGACAGTAGAACAGTGCAGATATGAGATAACTAGAGAATGAATCATCAGTTAATTAGAAATATGTTTGGTTTTTTTATTTTGTGCAAGCTCTGGGATGGTGGGAACCCGCTGCTGATGTTGATCAGTCCCTAGTAACAAACACTGATGTGTACTTGCCATATTGGCTGTGAGAAACCAGTGTGCTGACCCAGGGGACCAGCTGAGGCTGATGGACTGGGCTCAGAGACAGGCAGAACAGAAATAAACTCTGGAGTAGCCTGCTGTGGGTAATCAGTGACCTCTGGAAAGGACATAATTCTTTTCCTGTTTTCCAGCTGCCGTTGTGCTGGAAAAAAGTAATTGTTCTTCTCCAGGAGAGAGAGATAACAAGCACTAGTGCCACTTTCTGACCTGCTAGGGTTAGCAGGGTTTAGCAGGGTTAGAAAAGCTCTGGGACCAGGGACTGGAACCAAGAGCCACCTGTCCCCAACAGGATGGCCTCCCCATTGTGCAGCCCTGTGTGTCTGCAGAGGAGTGAAAGGTAAGCATGGCACTTGCACTTGCCCCAGTGTGAAACTTGAAACAGCCTAAACAGGTGGGCTGCTTGAGAGCACCCTAGAGCTTTGTGGTGAGGGCTCTCTCCTGCCACTGCGGTGTAAATCTCTGCAGGCAGAAAGAACAGGATGTGGGCCTCCCTTTCACTGCTCCCCGCTTCTCCCTGGCTCACACAACCACCAGCACCTCCAGGACACCCAGCAGGGCCCAGAGACATGTAAATCCAGCCTTCCTTGGCTTTCTGATGGCACTCAGTCTAAAAGTAGGTACATGCTTTGCCCAAGCTGCAGGGATCGCCAAGGCCCCTGGCCAGCACACAGCCTCAGCAGCCCATGTGGCTCCATGCTGTCTCTAAGCACAGTGGAGCCTACAGCAATTTAAAATTAAACAGAGCATGTGGCAACTTGATGCCACGTTTCACAGCCTGTGGTCAGGTCTCGTGCATCCCCCCACAGCTTTAGCAGAACAGGAAAATCTCAGACACAAGGTATAAAGTGCAGGCAAGCAGTAAAGAGACTTCTCTGTCACTCCAGGCAGATCTGCCCTTTAATAACAAGCACAGCCAGCAACTGTTAACATCTGCCACATTAGTTCTCTCCCTCATAAGCTTTCTACTGATGTTTGCACCTGATCTTCCTTCTCTCCTGCTCTTTTTTGTCCTAGAAAGTTCCAAGTCCTCTTCCATGGAGCATCATTTGACACCCCACCACCACACATACACTTCCTTACGAGTTATCATTATCCTGGTGTCCTGCTACCTCACATAGAGAACTGTTTCCAAACAGTGCAACCAATTCTCAGCAACAGAAAAAGTGTGCAAGTTATGCAGGTCACATGCAGTGTCTTCATCCAGCACTGTGGTCCTCAAGGTTTTCAAAGCCACTCTTCCTCTTTTCTAAAAGTTTCATTTCCCCTTTTCATTTTCCTGGTTTCTACCTGACAAAAGCACCATTCACTCTCTAGCTTGTCTCAAGTCCGCAGAGCTCAAACATGAGGTTTTGGTTTTTTCAGAGTATGAAACAGTTTGTATTACCAATTTTCTTCTCCCAACATTTACACTTTAATTTTTCAATAAAAACTGACTCTCAAACTCTGTGTTAGCTCAAAGGATAAACTACACTCATCTTGGAGCTGAAGAGGATGGACAACTATTGGGTGGGATAGTTGGAGCACATCCAAACAGAACAGCAGGTTTTTCTGTGGCTCTTACCTATTTTCCTCCAGTTACAGGATGTATTCTGATACTCCCCTGAGAGAAAGCCACTGCTGTGGTAGAGGAAGGAAAAAAAAATGACCAGGACAACAGTCTGATTCTCCACATCACCCAGATAGCTAACAGAGTTTATTTCTAAAACAGCTGGAATCCCATATTTGACAAAGTTGCAGACAGATGGAGCTTTCAGAACCAGGTTGACACTGAAGGAGACTTAAAACACTTTTGCTGGCAGAGGTACAGCAGAGAGGTGTTGAATTCCTTGCCAGACGGAGCTGTCATTCAGCAACCCCCGGTGGAGCTGGTGATAACAGAAAATCTGTGCTCTTCTTGGTAGACATGCTTCACAAGGAGGATTTGGGGAGAGCAAGGAAACTTTGGCAGCAGAGATGTCAGTCTTCCAGCCTGAGAGCATCCTGATTAGGAGCATCCGGTGGGTCTGTGGACCCAGCACTGTCACAACAGCCAAAGCTGCAGGAATATTTTAGCCCTATCAGTAGGCACAAAAACCAAAGGGAACTGGTAACTTACATCTCTTGATCCAGTATAAGCAAGTGCACTTACAGCAAAACATATTCTTTGGATGATCACAGAACACAGTTCAGAAATTCTTTGGTTGCTAGACTGCATGAAATTCCCCTTGACTTTTTTTCCCCTCCATATGGTGACAACTGACAAGAGTGATGTGAGAAGCAGAAAAAAAAAGCCAGTATAGTGCCAGGAGAAGGGGCATGGTTCCAGGAGAAAGTGGAAACAGCATTTTCTGCAGAGCAGGCTCAGGCTCCAGCCCCAATCCTTAGCAGGTGCTTCTCCCCACTGCCACTGCAGCGCTGAGGTCTCAGCTGCATTCACACAAGCAGAACACTGCTTGCCACAGGACTGCCAAGTGGGCTTAATGCCTGATGTGGGAAGGTTCCTACCGTCAATCTGAGGTCATACCTCAGGAGGTGAAGGAGAAATAACAATCTTTTTCTTCTAGGGGAACAGGAGAGGTTGTATCCTTAAACATCTGTCATATCAGTCCAAATTAAAGTCAGAGTGCTGCTTTCCAAAAACTGTTAAGTCAGTCTTGGCAGGAGGACTGGTGATCAAGCACCCCTATTGCAAAAAATTAGACACACACATATGTGTGTGTGTGTGCATGCGAGTACCTTGTTCTGCAGGTATTTTCACTCAAAGTGCCCAGAAGGAAGTCTCTTGTCACATAAGGCCATTTGACTGGTCCTGTGCTGGCAGCACAAGGAAGGCTGAGCTATCACTGACACTGCTGACAATGGATTCCCAGCTGAGAAGAATGCTTGTTCTCTCTAGCCAGAAAGCCTTTGAGCTATGCTCAGTTCTGGTTGTCAAAAAGAAGAAAATGGCTCATTCCTGGCTAAGCATAAAACACATCATCTGAAGGTAGGGGGCAGAAGTTGAACACTGTAGAAAAATAATAGCCAATATGAAACTAGTAACAATATATGTGCCTGTTATATGGTTTATTTGAATAATCCTCTGTATTAATATTGAAGCACTTTATCTTGGAGTGAATGTATGTACCTTCATCCACTAAAACCAGAATTTGTTTTGAATTGTTTCCTGCTCTGTTTTGCTCTAAACAGGACACTTTTGAAAAGGAGTAACAAAAAGAATCACAGAAACTGTGCACCATGAGGAGGGGGATTCTTACCTCTTCAAGTTATCTATTTTCATTTACTTACTCAAAATTTTTGACACTTTAGCAGCTGGCCAATTTTCTGTTGTCAGAATTAAAAATCAATTCTAAGTAAAGATACATATATTAGGATGGAAAAAAGAAGGTGGCAACAAATAGCAATATATGTTGACCTGCCATGAGGCACAAAAAGAATTTTTTGAGACAACTATTAAATTACTTAGCAGTATTGATGCAGAATTTCAGACAAATAGAAAAATAAATAGGAGGCCAGAAATTGCATTTTTCTTCAGACTGTCCCTGGTAAACTGTATCAACCCAACTTCTGCTGCACCATCGTGCAGTTATCCCGACAGAATAAACCAAATTCTACTTCACAGCAAGACATGATAGGAGAAGCACCAAAGAGGAAGAGAGGCCCATGCTTCCTTTTTTCCTGCAAAGAACTCCCAGCTCACCAGAGATGGACTGCAAAAGGAAAGACAAAGGTGCCAAGAAGGCATTGTCTCAGCACTGAAGGTACATAGAATTTCATTATGATACCAGGTTGGACAAAACTGAACTGTTCTGTCTGTCCAGGCTCTGGGCAGAGTCCCCAGGAGCATAGATTCCAGCTGAGGCAGAGGAAGTGACAATACCACATGTAAGAGAGAGAAAGAAGCACATTGCTCCACTCACAATGGGCTTTCCATAAACACAATGAGATTACAAAGCGAATAATTTATAGCAAATGCACAGAAATTTTCTTAAGAAGTGGTCTTACTGTGAAAAGGAGAAAAAAGACCCCATAAAATATTAAATGTATGTTCTTGGGTGTGTATTTTCCTGTATTTGGCAAGGGAATTTTAAAAGAATAATCTTTGCTAAAAATTCATGGAGAAAATCCCTGATTTCATCGTGTACTGTTGGGGTTAGGAGGAAGTGCTTGCAATGATGTTTTCAAGTTGCAGTTCATAATTTTTGATGCTGGCTGAGCTGATGCTAGAAAAAGTCCACAGTTCTGCTAGAAAGAGGTAACAAAGGCTTGGGTCAGCTTATCCAGGCACAAATTAATTTGTAACTTCATTTGGTAAACATATAATCCTTGGAAGTTAAGAATCAGGTAGGAATTTGTAGGATTTCCCTTGTGTAAACGGAGGAAATCAGAAGGAATTTTTCCATCCCTCTGAAAGGAGAACCAAATGATGGTCCAAATGAGTTTTAAATAACACTTATTGCAAATAGCTGGAAACAGCCACAGCCCAGCTTGAGAGTTAGAAGTTGTCTTTCTCTGAAACAAGCAGATTCTCCATTATAAACTTCTTTGGGTGGGGGGAGCAAAAAAACTTTGGTTCACGACATTGTTTTGCATAGGAATTCAAGTAGATCTTCCAAAGCTACCAGCTTGTCCAGGCTAGTAACAATATACCCATGTGTCTCTCCTCAGTAGTGGACACTCCTCTTTGGCATCCTGTTTTGTAAGGCAGACGTCTTGCACAGGTGATGGAGTCACACAGATGCATCTTGGAAAAGGAAGACAAGTGTCACTTGTGTTGCCACAAACAAATTTATCCAATTTATTAAGCAACACACTGGAAACCTTTTGGTAAGGGATGGGAAAGGGAGAAAAGAAAGCACTGCTGTGTTCACTATTAGCTAGAAGCAAGTTATTTTGCTCTTGTAGTTATTTGTTAACAGCTGTCAGTAGCTGTGACAATGTTTGTGATGACAGAAAATTTGGAATTATTGCTTTTTGAGTAATTCTGAGTCACAGCAACCATGGCATTAATAGATTCTTCCAGGTAGACACAGCCCTGTGCCAGACAATATAAATATTCATTTTGGGAAGCATTCTGGCAGTTACTAAGCATGATACTTACTTGTTGACTGTGTGATGCACGAAACCTTGTAAGATGACCACATGCTTATAACACAAAGTATTGTAGCCAGGAACCCGAAAGTCTGGATGAGAAAACAAACAAACCACAAATACTTATGGAGCATTAGATGACACATATTCCATGCATGTATGGACACTTTTGTATATTCAGCTACACATTTTATGGGATTAACAGACCCAAAAAATAGTGGGTTTTTTTTTACTCCATTCTGACAAAAGACTAAATAACTCAGAAGTTTCTGTAGTATAATAGCAGCTTATGTCTTGTCAAAACTGAAATACAAACTGTGAGTAATGCACAAGGAGGGAGAAAAAGCTGGACAGCAGCATGGAATGTCAAGTTCTAAACTTCTCACTAGGATTCTGCAACAAAGAAAAGACTGTTTCTAGCACCTCTGATTACTGCTCTTTTACTGCCCCATTCAAACAAGTCTTTCCCTGCTGTCTGCCAAATAAACAAGTCAGGTAGGTCTCCTAGTCTGTTTGCACTGTCAGGACTAAGTTTCTGAAAGTAATTCTTTATTCTGGAGGAGTTGTATTTCAGGTCCTGCTGCTGTGAAAATACTGTCACCCACACTTGGAAGTCATGCCTCTCTCTGTACAGCCTTCCAGCCAAGAGAAGCAGACAGCACCTGCCAGAAGTCAGCTCAGAGCCTCACTGGGTTTTAGCTCAGGAGAAATTATCTTGAACAGGGCTCTGTTCAGGAGCAGGAAGCATTGAAAGCTGAAAAGTGGAATGAAATCCTTTAGGTAATTTCCAGCTGCTACAACAGTTCTTTTGTTAAAAGTTAATTGTCTTAATTCTTCACCTAAACACATTAGTTCCTGTGAGTTAAAGCAGAAGCCTTTGGTTTCAACAGTCTGGCAGGACAAATACCAACATTAGTGATGAGTCCAGCATCTGACAACAAAATATTATTGTTGGCACTGTGTTACAGAACATTCACTGAAATGAGCTAGAAGGTTGTTCACCCAACCAAGACACAACTAAGGCAAGTCTGTAAGAAAACAGAGGTACAAGTGATAGATTTCCAATGGCCTACTTAATATATATTGCAATTTTAAAAGTGTCAAGCCTAATAAACACAGTCTTACCGCTCCAGCCACAAGTCCAGTTATATTGTAACTCTTGGATGCTGCTACAATCGATCCAATGAGAAGCAGAATTGTACCAATTAAGTAATGAAGAAACTCCTGAAAAGACAAGCACAGCATGGATCAGAAGGGAAACATATCTGCAAAGCATTTTGATATGTCTCAGAAAGAAAGTTGGCAGAGATGACTCAAACCCTCAAACCTAGAGGACAAAACATAGTCAAAAGAAAAAAAGCAAAAAAGCAAAGCAAAACAAAGCAAAAAATCAAAACTCAAAACCCAGCAACTCACCTTGTGAGAGGGTTTTATACCAAACCTCAGTTTCTGTTCAAAAAAGAACAGTTTGGGTCTACTAATGTTACTGGAATAGGATTTATTTACTGGGTATGGAATGCAATCCTTTCAATTCAGCACAGTACATTACTTCAGCGCATCAAGTATGCACCTTACCTAAAAGGATGGTTCTGGAGCAAGGAAGCAGCCTTAAGGCTCCTTCCTTAAGGCCTAATACAGGCCTTAAGCCTATATTTCTCTAGCCTATATGAGTTGGCATAAGTGGGAAACCAAATGCTCCTACTTCTGATAATCTTAGGAAGCAAGCACTGGATCTACTGCTGCATTTGCTAAAAACATCAGCTGAGACTGGGAACTACAGGGAAGGGAGGGAAGGGAGGGAAGCCACGAAAAGCATAGCTGCAGTAAAACATGATGCCATGGTGTTTTCTGAGAGAGGACCAAGGCACCACATTTAAATTCTTCTCTGATATGATAAGTATCAGCCCAGGAGTCAATTTTACCTTGTTACAAGCACAGGGTATCTGTGGATTTAGATTTTGAATCCCCACAAAACCAGTACAGGTGTTTGGACACTGAACATGGGTTGTTTCTTGTGCATAATGGGGTGGGGCAGGTGGGTATCTGCTTCCTTTATCTGCATTGCACTACTAGCATGAGCCAAGCAAATATAAACGAGAGGAGAGGACAGGAGAGATTCTGTCTCAAACCAGAAGATATAGTCCCAAAAGGAAATTTTCCAAGGAAAGCCCGGAAGATGAACAGTCTACCATACCAGTTTCACTCTGCTCAGGTGTTAAAAAGAGCTGAGGAGGATTTTTCCTGTAAAGTAGGCTCTGAGACCACAAGTTGCTTTCCTAATTTGTAAACTTGTTTTGGGTAATCAAAATCCCAACCCTTGCATTTGCCAGAATAAATTATACGCACAAGGAGGCTTCTCTGACTAGCCCATGACGCAGCAGCAAATGGGACATTCCACTGCCTCCTTAGAGACATCAAATAAAGCAGTGTACACAGGCTGCTACTTTAGAGGAATCCAAGGGATGGGCAAAGCTGCAACAGAGTCATCAAAGGCCACAGTAAGTGGAGAACCAACCCCCTGGCAGGGCCGGAAGAGTGCCCCTCTGGAGAAATACTTCCAAGCTTTAAAAGGTGTCAGCAACGAACAACCTCTTGAACCACTTCAGCTTTACTGGCTGCAAATCACACCCCTGATTGCAATGTAAAGATCCTGCCAGGAAACTCATCCAAATGCTAGCTGTAGTTTTCCAGACTCTCTCACGTCTTCCTCTTCTGTTCTAAAGATACTTAAATGTGACTGAAAATGAGGCTGTTTGTTTTGTAACAGAGCAGCAATGTTCAAGCATCACATCCTATAAAGCTTTCTGAAGCTGAGCAGCCACAAACTTCAGTGCCTTAAGTTCTGGAACGTTGAGGAATAATTAAACACACGACAAAAAAACTCCAGAAGCAGCCCATGCAGAGGCAAAAACAGCATAGTCCTGTTACAGCAATGCACACATTAAATGCTACTCTGCAAAACTGTCATTTATTAGCTTACTTCACTCCTTTATTTCAATCCCTGCATCTGTCCTATCTCTAGATAAATAAGTACCTTTAGAAACAAATAGTGGTAGCACACATTTGAAAAACAGTCTAGCCATATTTTTCAGCTAAAAAGTAAAAGAAAATTAAAATTTTCTCTCTGGTTATAAGTGGATGGATGGACAAACTGTTATCTTAGATCTGTAAATTGCTCACATAGTTTCCATTAACCACCACCCAACCACTTCTTGGGTTTAAAAATTCCTCTCTATCTCTCCAGTTGGCTTTCCCCACTCCTTTGGCCCTTCTTCAGTGGAACTAACATATGCAAGGGAGGCATGTTCTAAGAGGTTGTTAAAATCCACCATCCCACACTAGGATGCAGAACTCTTCTGTTAGCTGACCTGAGCAGAGCTACTGAGGAAGTTCAGGTCTCACATTTTTGGTGCTGCCTGTGGGTTCTCTGCTAGGATATGAGAGATGGATGTGTATGGGAAATGCAGGAATGAGGCAGGGACATCCTGCAGGATATCCCAGGAATGGCCAGGCTGTGCAATCAGGCTGAGGCTACTATTTTTTGCTGTTGTTTAAGTTATCTAAAACCATACCAAAAAGAGGCACATTTGATTTAAATAGCACTCACAGGCTTTATTTTGGGACAGGATGTATTACATGAATTCTAAAGCTATGATTTGGTACTTCAGCAATCACTGAGCTGCTATAAATGACCTGAGCTGGGACCCACCTGCTGAAGGCTTGATGATCAGGTGCTTCCTTTCAATTGTCTCTTAATAAAATTATTGCCTTCCATATAGTAAATCTAGATTTATGTCTGTGTAAAGGAGGGCAGAATCAAATCCAAATCAGCTGAAAATCTTACCGTTACACAATCTGCTGAGCTGAATGCAAGCAACAAAAGGATTTGCACATGAGGCAAAAAAGAACTGAATGAAAGACAGCCTATCTTGAGTGAGAGTTGAGTGAAAAACAGCACAAGGAATGGACTGAGAAAGCCCATCAACCCCCAGGAGAGGAGTGGAGCCCAGGCTTACCGCGAGCGGCCAGCTAACACAAGTCAGCTTCCTGTAGACTCTGAAAATGTGCATGATGTAGAAGAACAAAATCATAACCAGGTCGCACATGGTGACAATCTGAAAGAAGCTGTATGCACTGTAATCTGTCCATGGAGAATTATTTACGCTGATGAATCCAATCAGCAGCGAGATCTGGAAGACAAAAGGCACATTCAGGGTGTTCATTGTGGTGCTTGGAGGGTCGTGGAGATGATTTTAAGCACAACAAAATGACACTTAGAAACAAGAGACAAATATCTAATGTAAATGGGGTGGTCCTAACAAAATGGAGGACGAAGTAAAAAACATGAT
Source organism: Calcarius lapponicus (assembly GCA_039654755.1). Lineage (NCBI taxonomy): Eukaryota > Metazoa > Chordata > Aves > Passeriformes > Fringillidae > Calcarius > Calcarius lapponicus. Next base: position 43,700,344 of record CM077464.1, on the reverse strand, counting down.
AATAAGGTTTTACAATTAGCTGATAAATGAGCTGAAGCAACTCCCTGGTGAAAGGGGCAACGGCCAGAAGGAAAGCAGCAGTTTCAGCCTGAACAACTCAACTTGAAGATGTCTCTGTATACAACAGAAGGGGTGACAAACAGAGAAATGGAACTGGATGCTTCGAGTTGCACCAGTGACTGAAGTATCTGAACCCCAGAGACTTTCAGAAGTCCACTGAAAGCTGTGAAAATGGAGATGTCCATGAACACGTCTTTCACTTTCATTTAGTGACATTTCTCACATGCACAATCAGGGCACCTGAGCTAACAGTTTTACTCTTCCTTTTCTGCCACCTACAGAGCAGAAGTATTAGTGGACTGTAAAGCAGTATCAGAGCAAAATATAAACATTTGAAGGAACTGTTTTAATTCACCTCAGCCCAAAACTTATAAGTTAACACTGCCACATAAATTACAGATCATTATCGTACAACTTCTTTCAGCTGTATGCTTGCTAAGGACAAAAGCTATTTCCTTTTTTTCTTTAATCTAAAGCTACTTGTTTATTTTACTAATCTTGCTGCTTCCACCAGCCCAGCTAACCTGGGTGATCAAAATAAATCTACCAAGAATATACTAAAATATTTTTTTATTACAGACTCAGTCAATGCATGCTTTCAGCCACTGTAATTTTTAGTTCATCCAAAGTCAGCCAGAAGCTGTAATTATTCACATTTTAAGTGTTTCTCCTGGACATTAAAAAACAATCTGAGGAAGCCAACACTTCAAGACTGCACCATCCTTTCCTGCACACTCATCTTCCAAACTCCTAACCAACTGCATTCATTATCAGAATAATTTCCTTAAGATTAAAAGAGAAAAAAACCCAACCCCAACGCCCAAATGACATAGCTTAGATTCTCCCTAAGTGTTAGCCAGGTTTCACCTGCTCATTTCTGAGTGGACAGGCTGAACGTGTACAAGGGCAACCCAAAGGTCTGTATGTACAAACTTCACAAGGACCTTCACCAAACCAAATTCCATCCAAAGAGCCACATCAATGTCTTGACAGTGAACCACCTCAAAACAGTGGCTCCAGAGAAAAAAGTCAGTGCTCAGGATTCCTTCCCACACAAGTGGCTAAGCTGTTGTCAGACCTGGTCCAGCTCCATTATTTTTACTGTGGCAGTCCAAGGAGCTGATATTAGCCCTGTAAGTGAGCCCTGCTCCATGAATCTTAGTGTCAGTTGAGCAGAGTCATCTGCCTTAGCCACTGAATAATAACAACTTAAATAATAATAAAAATAACTTAACCTGAACCTTAACAGAAGGAGACAATTTACCCTACAAGCTAGGAGCACACTCTAAGTGATGCAAGACACAGCTATTATTTCCATAATTTGAAACTAAATTTAATGAAATTTTACTCTATAGGAAGACTCAACAACAAGTCACAGCAAGCACTGAGCCTTGCTCTTGGATAAATGCGGGATAAGGACAACATTCTCTAACCACCAAAGGCTAGAAGAACTTTTCCTTATTTATATGTCTTCACAATAATCAGTTCCCAGTTTCAATTACACTGTAAAAATCAAGAAGGAAATGTTAATTCACAGAAATATTAAATTTGCCCACCGGCTCATTTCATGTGTGAACAATTAACTCTAGCATGTTTTTTTACAATGTACAAAGAATTAGGAAGAGGACTGGACTCTTGAAGTACAACCACCATCCAAACAATAAAAAGCACTGGAAAAAAACCTTAGTTTAAGCTAGATCCAGTTCTTTCAATTTCATGGAAGCATATCAGTATTTTTCTTTTCAGTTAAAAGGTAAAAAAATTGAGAAGCATAAAGAATGTGAGTCATCCAAGGACAGAAAGTACATCTGAGGTGTCACAATCCTCAGAAATAAGAAGATACATGGTACCAATGAAGAATCTGCTCAACTCCTCACACGGTAGACCCATGGATGTGAACAAACATGCTTTCCATTTCAACAGTTCTTCATGACTAAAACAACTCCAAATCCAATTAGCAAAGATTCTCCCCTTGAATTATATGTGCCTCAGCACACAGACAGGAAGAAACCACTGCATGGAAAGAGATATTTCTTTCAAAGATTAACTTTCTTAGCATAAATCTTGCAACATGAGATTTCAAAAGAGTGTCTTCAGTTCATAGGCATATGATTCTGTTTCACAGACAGGTGCAAAGGGAACCCTCTCAAAAACTTTATGTAAAGCTGTACCCCATCTGCCACACTGTATTGCCTGCAGATACAGTCAGAGTTTAAAACTCACCTGTTGAAAAAAGAATGCTAACAAATACAGGTAATAGAGCCACCCAATATCACTTGTTCTTTGAAACTGACAAATATTGAAGTTCCTTCACCAGATACTGGTTTATCATGATATACCAGGTGATGACTGTACCTTTTTTCCCCCTGGGATTCTGGTTTCCAGAGAACTGAGTGATAAAGTGATAAATATGTAACTGTCTGGGATACAGTTGAGCATCTATCTCAGAAGTCAGTCGGTGGCACAGAGAGAGAGAAATGAATGGCAAAGCACCGAAGTGATCAAATGTTATGAGTGTTCTTTATGCATCTGTGCTCAGGGGAGCAGGTTTATACACCCTGAAAATAAAAACTGGAGGCACAAAAAAAACCCCAAAAAAACCCCAAGGCACTGCTATTTCCATTTCAATACAGCACTTCCCAGGTCATGACAGCAACACAGATGTAACCCATAGCTATCAGCAAGCCAGGGTGAGCACAAGTACAGGTCAAGTGATGGGCAGTCTCATGAGAAGATTTTGGTGTGCTCCACAATATACACCCAGGCTCCAGACCGGCATTACAAAAGGGGTGAAAGACACATTGCAGGGTACTGTTATTTAAGTACTTTCTGGTTTCTGAGAACAAAATAAAGACCACATCCATTAATCAACCCTGAGGAGGGATTTCTGGATTTAAATAAAGTTCCACATTTACTCTGTTTCATGGAAGCCAAACAGCTTAAATGAACCCACTTCTTGACTCTCCTTTGGACTAGATATTTGAAATGAGTCATGAAGCATGTTTAGGGAACTGGTATAGATCAGGAATTATCTTGCAGTCAAGGCAATGTGAGCTAAAGGCAGTCAGCACTTAGCAGACAGAAAAGACATAACAGAGCCTGCAAGGCTTTCACAGAAGCTGCATTCTCTTCCCTACTTGGAGCTGAAGTTGAGGTAACCACATCCTCACAATCTGTCTCTTGAATGGCACTGACATACCTTCCCAAGCTAAACCCCATTCTGATTGGAAATTAACTCAGATCTACCAAAAAAATGAAGCACAATTCTTTCTTTCCTGATGTGGTCTTCTTCCTAAAGCAGCCCAGGAAGCTGTTGGCCACCCTCACCACAAAAGCACATGGCTGGCTCATGGTCATTGTGTTGTCCCCCAAGATCCCAAGGTATTCTCTGGAGAACTGCTTGCCAGCCTCCACCCTGTGCTGGTGCAGGGGCTTACCCTCAAATCTCCAGATACAGAACTTGGCATTTCTCTGTGTGGAATTTGATGAGACACCTCTCTCTCCAGACTGCCATGTTCTCTCTCTCTATGGCAGCACAACCCCCTGGCTCATCAGCCACTCCTCCCAGGTTTTTCATCACCTACAAACTTTCTAGAAGTGCACTCTGCATCATCATCCAGATCATTAATGAAGATGTGGAACAGTGCTGGTCCCAGTATGGACCCCTGAGGTATACCACTAGTGACTGGCCTCCAACTGGACCTTGTACCACTGATCACAACTCTCTGGGCTGAGTTGTTCAGTTTTAAATCCATCTCACTGCCCACTTATTTAATCCATACCCAGTTTGTCAGCTTGTCTCTGAGGATGTTATGGGAGACTAGAACCCTACCAAGATCAAGGTAAACCACATCCATCACTGTTCCCCTGTCCACCAAGCTAGTCACCTCATTAAAAAAGCAGCAAGGCTGGTCAAGCATCATTTCCCCTTTGTAAATCCATGTTGACTACTCCTGATCACCTTCTTGTCCTTCATGTGTTTGGAAATGCTTTCTAAGAGGATTTTCTTCATCACCTCACAAGGGACTGGGGTGAAGCTAACAAACATGTAATTCCCTGGATCTTCCTTCCTACCCATAGATATTACATCAATCTGTTCAGAATGGCACACCTTCCTTTTGTATTTCTCAGACTAGAGAAGATAGGGAAAGACTGGACAAGAGAGATACATTCTCCTCCCCTGTGCTATAAAATGCCTCTGGAAGTGCTGGAAATACTGCTTCTTCTTAAAAATCAGATGGTTTCCTCCTTGTTTCTTCTTGTCCCTGACAAAGAATGAGCATGTGGAGTCCACTGGTCATTATTACACTCAGTAAAAAACAAAGAAAATGTGTATCAAGACTTCAAGGAAACGAGTCTTCCACTGCAGGAAAATTCAACACCTTCTTAATGAAAGGAGAGGAATCATGCCTTCATATTAAGAAGAAATTATATATAGAAGGAAGATCCAACTTCCAATTATCCTAAGGCAAATGCATACTGGAGAAAAGCCCCATGTCGTTAGGCCCAGATGCTGTTGTACTCCTGATTTTAGATGGTTTGAATTCCACCTCTAACTCCCCATGCTCACTCTTGGGTGGCTGTAGTCCTGCAAATACAATTAGGTTACAGAGAAATCTTGGCTCCAAACCCCCTGTCCACATGGGAGTGGGCTGGGCATGATGCTGAGACCCAGAGCAAGCCAGCCACACAACCCTCAGCCTCTCTGCTGGCTGGGTGCTCCTGTGGCTCCCAGTCCTGCCACTGGTCCCAGAGGCCACCAGGAACACTGCCCAAGAGCTGCCTGCCCTCAGGACTGATGGGCTGGGCTCTCCTGCACCAACACTCGGGGCTGGAGTGCACCAGCACAGAAGGAAAGGCCCAGGCCAAGCCAGAAAGTTCAAAGAACTTAACAGAGAACCACCTGCTCCAAGGAAGGGGCAGGCAGGAGTGCATGCCCACCAGCCCAGAGATTACACATACAATTTTCTTCACTAGTGCCCTGAGGGTAACAAAGGAAAGGATTTGTTTTGCTCCACATGTACCTACTGGTACAACGAAGCATTTTCTGCTCATGTGGTAGATGATTGTAGTTTATCTGACCACAGAACAATTTTATAACCCAGGAATCAATCTGTGCAAGTGCTTTGTATGATCTTTTTCTACTGTCCTGCTATAATGGATGTCATAAATAAAGCTCTGACTTTATTGCCAATACCTAATTCCTCTGTAACATTTGGAGAGAACTAAATTTTCCACAGACACAGCTACCTGCACAAACATAAATCCCACATCATCTCCAATACTGACAAGAACCTACTCTTAAAGGAAAACCTAATGTTCTGAGGATGAGAGGCCCACTTCCACAGGCAAACACTGACACAACAAGGGAGAAATTGTAAGTCGCTGACTCTTGAATCCTGACCCCAGTTTTGTAATTCTGTTTCTGTCTGAACTTCAGTAAATCATGTATTTCACCACTTCAGCTCCTCCAGTCACCAAATGAGGACTAATGAAGACTTCACTTGCACTATGCTAAAGTTTTGCACCTTCAAAACACTTCAGACATATAAAATAAAGATGAGAATTTTGAGGACTGCTAATAAATGTCTAGGGCAAGATGTCTGTTTTCCGTTACAGAGTGAATGAAAATAGATACTCACTAAAACTACCCCAACAAGCAAATAAACAAAAAAAGACGAGACGAAACTCTCCAAAACCACACCAAAATACCCACATCATTTTCCTCCCTGGTCCCCTCTCCAAAAAGCCCAAATGGACAATCAACAATGTAACAGACAAGCAGGTATGAAAATCATCCAAGGAGGAAGCCACACAAGAAGCAAAAGGAGGAAAAGGTTCACTTTCTGAGAGTTGCTTTGAGTTGCTAGCTCAGCACACAAGATTAACAAAAATGAGAGTACGAGCTCACTGTAAAATGGAAATCAGTATTTACTTCCTGTCTGTCACTTATTAAAACCAACTGTGAGCAGTGATTCAGAAAGCACACCATGCACAAGACATTGCAAATAAACTGTTTTCTAATCTCTAATGCTAGGACTACTTTAGTGCTCATCCTCTTGACCATGCCTGACTGTTCAGAGCTGCACGCTCTCAGTCACCCTGTGCAGCAGCTCTTTCACCACTCTGCCAGTGGAGCACAGGCTGCCCTTTCCCACTGCGCAAGCTGTGCAAGCCCCTGCACAGTGGTGATGTCCTGCTGTGGGTGTGTCACAAGCTGCCTTCACAGCAGCTCACAGGGGCTGCCCTTTCTGTGGTTACCACGTGCTGATAACCTATCAGTGCTTCTGGGCTCACACAGCAGCAAGGCTTCCTGCCTCTCCCCTCCCTCCCCCCATCCCAAAGCAGGCCCACAAGTGGGCAAGACATTGGCAATGCCAGCTGGCTCCAGCTGAGCAATGGGATTTTCCAGCCCGTATGATGTTGTGTTCAGTGATAAAAGCTCAAGACAAGCAGGTTTCAGGGGGAATATTTTGGGTTATGGCATTTCTCTTCCCAAGCAAGCAGTATGTTTAGAATCATAGACTCACAGGATGTTTTGGGCTGGACGGGACCTTAAAGACCACCTATTCCCAGCCTTCTGCCATGGGCAGAGGCACCTTCAACTAGACCGCCTCTCCAGCCTGGCCTTGAACAGAGTAATGGAAGAATTTACAGCTTTGCTTGTGTGTGCAGCTTTTGCTTTCCTAATAAAACTGCCATTATCTGGATCCATGGGTCTTTTCTTCTTTTTTCTCCCCGTCCTGCAGGGGAGGGCAGTGAGTGAGAGGCTGGCTGGGTGTTTGGCTGCTGGCTGGGGTTAACTCATTGCATGTGGCCTACCCCTTATCTGGATTTCTAGCTGCTGTGGTACTACAAAGAACAATATTAAAAAACTTCATTGCAGAAAGACACAGACTATGTTTTTAACAAGTCCCAAGATGATGTACTGAATTGCCAGGCTGAAACTGCTATCTGACCATGTAACTTTAAGCTCTGGATAATAATTTTCTTTCTCTATATAGAAATAAGATGTGAAATGCCAACCTAACTGCAGGAAGAAAGATAACATTAATACGAAGAAAAATTGCCTCAAGGTGCCCAGTTACAGAGGAACATTATAACTCTTATCTCAAAGTTTTACCATAATACCAGGACATACACATTCTCATGTATAATCCACCCAGCTCTGTGTTATCTTTTCTTTTAATTACTTTGCCATGCAATGTATAACCACACTCTCGTGTTTCTCAGAGTATTTTTTTCCTTGACTTTTCCCCTCTACCATATCCTCCCATAAGAAGAGACAACTTTTTGTCTCTGGCATTTCCTTTTTCTTTTTTTTTTTTTTCCGCTCCATATTCCCCTTTCCTCTTCTTTCCCTCCTTTGCACTCTATATTTCTTCTCCTTTTATATCTCTCATTCTTTCCCATCCAAATCTCCCTCTATACATGACAATGCACCCCAATTCCCTCTTTTAATGTTTCCTAACTATCTTGCCCACTCTCTTGCACATATTGAAACTAGCTAACCATAAATTAGCACCATTCATGGGAAAAGTGTCAGGGGACAGGATTCAGCATAGTGCTACACCTGCACAAACACTGCAGGCTGCAGCTCTGGCACACCAGTTTCCTACTGGTAATACCTGAAAGTGCTTTTCTTTTTCATCCATTGTACTTGCTGGAGGACTGATGATGAACGTTTGTACTGCTTTAACGTCCCCCCTCCTGAATCTGAAAAGAGGAGGACCCTGAGAACTATTAATAAAATTGATAAAACCTGCTTGATTTCCACTATCTTAAAACTTACCCAAGTTTTAATGCAAGCAATTGTACAGAAACTGTGTCTGCAAATTTGGAGCAAGGGACAGCACTGACTCATGCAGTTTCATCACAGCCTTTTTTTTTAATTTTTTTTTTTTAATATAAGAGCTAAATGCTTTTTGTATTTGAATGAAAAAAAGTCAAAGTTTCCAGCTTGTGACACCAGCCAAGATAGTAAATGGAATTTTCCATCCCTACAAGAGCCAATCAGGATAACTGTGCCCTGGAGAAATGTCACTGATTACAGCTGGACATTTCCAAGTGTTACACCTCAACACAGTGAAGCAACACCCACATATTATTAAGTTCATACTTCTGGATGGAGCAAAATAAATTTTTAACAGCTTCCTGAATCAGAAAGATGAGCAAAGCACAGACCAAGGTTACAACTGCAGCTCAGGCAAGACTGGTTCAGCTAATATAAGCAGAAATGTTGACTGCTGCTGTGAACGAGATTTCCTTCTTCCAGGGCAGTGCTGGAAATGTGAGCTGTAAACCCCCAGTAGAAAAAGAAGATAAAAGGCACAGTCCATTTGAAACTTCATTAATGGCAGATGAAATCAGCTGCCTGCAAGTGCATGGTTCTGTGAAGCAGTCAGTCTTTGGTTGCACAATCATCTCTCAGCCCCTGTGTCTGGGCAGATTTCCTTCTTGTCTGGCTGCTTTGCTAAAATAAGGAGGCTGCCTGGCCTCTGATAAGTCACTTCTCTTGTGCACCACCATCCACAGGCTATTTATTGAAGATAAAAATGGTGGGAGGGTGAGAAAAGGCAAAATAATCTTATTCAGACCCTCTACAATACAGATAAGAGGACAATCCCAAGTACAAGCGAGTGGTGTTCTATATCTATTAATAAGAAGTTATCTATCTGCTCAGGCCAGGCCTCAGTGGTGGAAAAGGATGTGGGGTAATCCCAGAGCCAGCATATGAAGGACATTATTAAAGAGCCCTTGATGCTGGGTGTTAGCCATGATCATTAAAAAGGCAATTCTTAGTAATGAGTAGCTGCAATTAAGTCCTGCCTGCCAGTGATCACAGGGCATGCAGGACTTCAATCCCACCCCTGCCAGCTGAACTAGCTCCCTGCCTCAATCCCACAGCTGCCTGCACACACTGAAAGGCACCACACAATCCTGCATGTTACTTACTGAAAGCTGAGGACTTCATGGTTACATGGCAAACAATGCTATATTCCCATCAGGCAGTGAATTAGTGAAAAAAAAAAGGAAAAGCTTGTTTCCCACAACAACCTCATAATTTTATTTCTTCTTCTCTCCAATTTGTTTAAAAATCTACTTAAATTTAAAACATTCCAACTGTGAAAACACTGCCAGTAAGTTTTTCCAATCTATGTAAAAGCTGCACATAAGACCCTCAAAGTATTGCAGCAACTGAGTAACATTGCACAAGTGGCATAATGCAAGTTACAAACAATTCCCCAAACACGTAAAATCCACTGCAAAACACTATTAATGGCACAGCTGACTGCTAGCATGTCTGCAAAGGATAGGAACAGAAATTTTAATACAGCAAATGTCCTAGCAAGGTTTCCAGCTCTGGGAAACACAGCTGCTTTCCCTTTAACTTTCAAAGAAGTGCCACCTGCAACAACTGAAAATATTACTGTGGACCAGGAGAACCCTGCACTTTGTAGCTTGTTTATTTATTAATAAGGCAACAGAATACTACCTTATTGCTTCAAAAACCCATACATGCACATGGCTGCTGCTGTAGCTCACCCCACTGCAGAAGATCATCTATCTTGCATAGTAGGGAGAATCTCTAAATCATCTCAAAAGACTACAGGAAGTAAAAAAACATTGTAAGAGACTTGAATCCCCAGACTCCCCTAGGAGAAACTGGGGTATCTGGTGATAGCAGCCAAAATTGAGGGGAATTAGTATAACCAAATCTCTCCAGATTCAAGAATTGCACAGCAAGCTGTGACTGATACTTCTGTCTTCTGCAAGTCAAGCACTTCCAACGTCTAGATCCTCCTGGAGAGCCATGTCAGCTGTTCTGTCCATCTGGTAAACCTCAAAGTCAGACAGAACGACAGGAGGAGACAGTCCCCAGTGTGAGTGGGTCTGTGTAAGTGGAGAAGGGCTGCAGGAGACTGCCCACCTCACCTGCCATACTTCTTCTAGCTGGGTGGGAAGATAAACTGCTTGCCGAAACCAGGCACCTCTGAGACCACCCCTCTGAACCATTCTCAGATAGATGGTTTGGCTTGCCCATTAAAAATCCCCAAAGTGAAGTCTCATATTGCCAGTGATACACAATATAGAAAGAGCTTAATCCATACTTGTCAGCTATAGAGCTCTTGTAGATAAATTTTATGGCTGTCTAAAAATGGATCCATCAATTGTGCATGGCAATACCACTTACAGAGAAGGAGCCCACATTGATTGCCCAACCAAGCCTGGCTGCTAGAAGACCAGGGTACTTTGTGTATATTTACAGGCAGCAAAGCTTCCACCATGTTCTGGATATCCAACACGTATCTAGCAGCACAGAGCCAGTTAAAACTAAGATAGGAACATACAACACAAAAACTAGTACCTCAGGGCAACAATCATCCTAGTTAAGCTATCAAATTAGATGCATGAAAAAGCAAACAGCAATCTCATCTTGCTGGAAGTTGTTGCTGAGATCAAGGGATACCATGTGAAGGGCTCAGTGACGCCTCATGCCTCCGCCTGCCAACCCTCAGCGAGCAATCTGCTCATCACTCCCCCTTGGAGATGCTGCTCACAACACAGCCCCTTCTCACTGTCTGAGTGAGAGGCATTTAGTGCTTGACTGATTCAGATGTTCATTTGACACCTGCCATATCTCTCCCTGCCTCAGAGATCACCACACCGACATCTGGCAGTCACAGACAGCACAGACAGCAGTTACAAAGTTGTTATCTATCATCTCCAGCAAGGGCTTTGCTAAGCCATGGAAATGGAGCCTTGAGAGAGGTCTTCTTGAATAAGAGGAGGACTCGTTTACATCACCCAGTCCACCTTGTTAGCTGTGCTGGCATATCATGATTTTCATCAGGAAAACACAGATGAGAGCTCCTGAAAACATCAAGACAATGCCCAGATGAACTGGCATCATCACAGCCTGGCTGCTGGATCAGGGTGGGTCTTTGCACACCACAGAACAACCTTTTCTAACTGTGAATACTCCATGCTTAGCAAGGTGCCAGAGAAGTGAAGGGCAATGAAAGACGGGATAAAATGAGAACAGATGAGATTCCCCATGGCACTGCTGCAGCTGACAGCTTTCAGTGAGCGCCTGGAGACTGACAGGCCTCTCCAACAGGCTGGGACAGCACTCCTGTGTCTGCTAGGAAGTTGGATACTCAAGCAATTGCCAAAAGGCTCAACAAGCCAGCAGGTGAGAAGCAGCAAGTGGGGACTGTGCTTTTCCCAAACAAAGAAAAGAGCTCTTGCAGAGCATGATTACAGACTTGAGGAAAATAGGCCAAGTCAGTCTGCAGTTCTGCAGCTGCTGATGGTCATCTCACGTTAACAGTATACTTTTTGCCCAGCTGTCAGCACTTGTGTCTTGAACTCATTAGTGGTACTCCTAAAAAACAGAAACAAAACAAAGAACTGCCAAAAATATTATAAGAAAATTCCCCCTGAAGCAGCTTTTCAATTTTGTCATCACGACACTTCCATTTTCCTTAAGGGAAGCTGTGAGCAGAAGAGGAAGCCCTAAGCATTGCAGCTGCTGCTATTGTTGCAGGAACAGCAGCCAGGTTTGTTTTGGCTTTGAAAGCTGCAGACAGCTAGCCTTGACCAGTCAGGCACATCTGTCCTTGCCATTACATTCATCAGATGACCATCATCACAGGCCAGGGAGTTGTTTCAGCCACAATGACCCCTTCAGGAATCTCAGTCACACAAAGGACAGGAAGCTTACAGGTGGGTGAAGGGAAATCACAGCAACTTCAGAGTCTGAGCTCCGTGTACAGAAAACAGCAATTTCTGGCTGCTGCATACTTTACATGTGACCACAAAATAGGAGGACAAGACCACAGCACACACGATATGACAATAGCACAAAGGGGACAGCTCAGCCACAGGACTGAGTGAGCACCTCACAGGGACTCCCCAGGGAGGGCAGCAGAGGAAACACTTACTCATAGAAGGAAACACTGTCTGGCTTTGGGGAACAACACCCCACTAATGCAGAGCAGGTACCAGAGCCTCAGGGTCAGGTGTGCTTCTCTCTCTCACTGATGGCTTCTGCTGGATCCCAGTGAGACACAACAAATTGTCTCAGCCCCTGCAGCCCTGGAGCCCAGTGAAGGATGCTTGGCAAGGTGCTCTGCGTCATGTACAGGCTCTGAGCAGATGGACACCCAACCTGTAAACAAGGGATCCACTGGGGTCTGTCACCCTGTAGAAGGAGAGGAGGATGTTCAAAGGGACACCAAATCCAAACAAAGTGAGGACAGGGAACACATTGCTCTTGCACATCTTAAAAGGAAGTTGCAGAGCAGTAAGAATCCATATTTTTCACCACATCTTATTATCCATAGACACCATGTGACCTAAGATTTTTAAACACCACCTTAAAATTTAACTTCCCATAAAACAAATGTGCTAAGAAACCACTGCCAATGCTTCACTCTGCTCTTTCAGGCATACTAAACACATCCCAGGTGATATGGTAAATTCCTATGCTTCATTTCCCTTTTTTTGTTATTTCAGACAATGTTATTTGTTGACCCCCGTTCAATCACCTCTACAGAAAGAATCACCTCTACATGCACAGATTGCTAATGAATGTATTGCAACAAATCCAAATGGATGCACCAAATAAGCAATAAAAGATGGCTCCAACTTTGAGCTTTTAGAAGGCCTCTTTTAGTAAGTAAAAAATAAAACATTCACTGACACATTCAGAGCAGAGATATCCTAGTGTTTAGTATTGATTATAATTGCCTTGCAGTTGATTTTTTTAGCCTTCTAGAGCAGTTTTGACATCAGAAAAACTACAAGTTTCTTTTTTTTTTCCTGAAAGAGGCAGATAGAAATTAAAACAGATGGTACAGAACCTTCCCCTGCCCAAGAGAAAAAGCAAAGGACTACGCTCTCAGCTTGTGGTTTGAAACACATGGAACCACTTCAAGCTCATGTATTTCCTGCCCTTCCATGCCAGACACTTGTTCTTGCCCACAGCAGCCTCTATGGCTGCACTGTTCCCTAAAAACACTTATGGAAAAAGAAAACCAGAGAGCTGAAGTAGAGCTCCATTAGTTCCCTGGTACTGTGTAACCTGGTGGACACCTACATCACTGCAGCTGAGAACAGCTGCATGGAGACAAGACAGAAGAGGAATGCTCCTTAAAATGGTGTTGCTTGTGGAATTTCACATCATCAAAGAAAAGTGTGTCAGCCTCCCAGCAAGCACTCCTTGGTTAAGATGCAGAGAACACAGTGTTTGCTTCCAGCTCTTACGCAAACACCTGGAGAGAAAAAATGGCCACCCAGAGCAGCAGCATGTTAAAAACACCACTGGCTGAGGCAGCCGGCTTGGTGTCCTTAGAGGGGAAATAACAGGACCTCCCAGTCCTACTGGGCTTAATTACTAAGCTTGGACATTCCTTACTCGAGTGCTCCAGCTTACTTTGGAGCCATCTAAGACTCTAATAGTTTTTTCTTTCTCTTTGTTCAGCATGCCCAGCAAGGTCCTTTTACTGCAGTTTCCAGCAGAACAACAAAAATAACGAGCAGCTACAACAGCTCTGACCTTGGCCTCAGAAAATGCATCTCATTGCTTAGCCAGTAGTTTATGTTGCACATTTTTGGGGTGATTTTCCACAATCCCCCAGAAAGCACAGTCTATACAGAACTCACAGACAGGTTTAAAATTTCAGCACCTCTGCATATCACCAGAATGCCTCTCTTCTGACTGAACAGCTTTATTAGAATAAAGGCAAAATCATGTCTCTGACACACTGCTGCACAGAATTAGGTGTTTTACTTCACCTTCTTGGACAGAAAGATGTTTCAGTCTCAAGATCAAGTTAAAAGACTGAGTAGCTCTCAAATAATTCCAAGCAGAACTTACTTTTGTGAATTTCTTTTTCTTGCATCAATGATTTTAATCAGGAATTGTTTTCTTGCACTAACAGATTTTGCTTTCTTTTCATATTTTACATTCTTCTGAATATAGCTCCCCATTAAATTTGGAAACACATTCAGAGATGGAGCTTGGCTACAGCAACCTAACTATCAGCATTCTCTAGCCTTCAGTGTTAGATGAATGGATATTCTCTTCAATGCTATTATGCAACTATATGTTAGTATACAAATAACCCAGAGAGTTTCAGCACACTTCAAAGTTGCTCATAATTACAGACTGTCTTGTTGGCCATTCACTTGTCAAGTATGTCATTGCTTTTGTCAAGGTATACTTTGGAAATTAAACAGATACTCTGTAGAAAAGCTTTAGCTATTGCTTTAGCATCTTTACAAGTTAAAATGAAGTTGTTAAGTCAGCTTTTATTGAGTTTATCCTTTTTTTCACATTTCAATTGCTTGTAAATCTTTTCTTCAGCCTTGAGAAGGTAATTTTGATTTTCTTGTTCTCTATCTTGTGAAACTGATGGCTCATATTGAGCTGACAGAATCAGCACTGCTTTTAGCTTAAAGCACCCTGTGCTCTGAGGCTGTGCTTGCTCTGACAGAGCTGTAACAGAGGTGTCATTGTGGGAACAATGGCCTTCAGTCTGAACTGTGAGCAGAGTTAGCTTGGCCCAACCTGGGGGAGCTGAAAGAGAGGCAAAGGCAGCCATGGATCACTGTGCACCTCTCAGGAAAAAGGAGTGGTCCAACAACAGTTTGAGAAGCCTGAAAATCTACACAAGCATGTGCTGTGCCATGATGGCTCTCCTACATGTGAGCTCTCAGCTCTTCAGTTTTCTCTCTTCATTCTGTATGAGCACACTCCTGCAAAGCTCTGCACCAGACACTTTCCACAGGTGATACAATCACTCCTACCACCTGCCTAAGAGAGGGGGACACCTACACAGGCTCCCCTGTCTAACATGGGCTGGGCAGGAAGCAGGACCTTGTCCAGCACAGCATCAGTGGTATCCTCCAGACTTCAGCTGTAATAATATAAAAAGCACATGAGGCTCCAGGACAAATTCAGTGAAACCAGACTTGTTTCCATCTATCAATGCTGGCACTCAAGCCACCCTGGTGACAATACAAATGCACATTCCTACCACTGACCCTAATGGCACAGGATGCCTCAAAAAACTCCCAAGAACCCATCTACTGAGAACTTGCCAAGCTAAGCAGCAGAGGTTCTCACAAAGGCTTACAATAAAACAAGCCAGCAGTAGCACAGAATTAGATGCTTTACTTCAATCACCTCCTTGGACAGAAAGATGTTTCAGTCTCAAGATCAAGTTAAACGAATGAGTAGCTCTCAATTCCAAGCAGCACTTGCTTTTGTGAATGTCTTTTTCAAGAAAAAGAAACAAACACAAAGCAAATGTGCCTCAACCAAACCAGTGTAGCTCATGCAGAATGCTGGAGAGTGCCACCTGTGTCAATTTTGGCAAGCTGGCAACAATTTGAGTCATTCAAGTCAGTTTCTCTGGTCTAAGTGTATTGTGCACACTGATACACACCCACTCACACACTTGCTTAGTACACTGCTGCTACAGAACCAAGGTGGCCACAGTGGGATCCTGCATGTATCCCTAAGAGGTCTTGGCACAACAGTAAAAACAAAAAAAACAAAAAACAAAAAACAAAAAACAAAAAAAAAAACAAAAAACAAAAAACAAAACCAAAAACCAAACCAAACCAAAACAAAACCAAAGAGAAGGAAATGAAAGAAAAAGCAAAATCTGTATTAAAAACATCAAGTTAAACAAGGTGGAGCAAGTTAGATGTTGAAATACTTTGCAATTTCCTGTTAAAATCAGAATGTCAGTTCAGACTGGATTTTGAAAAGAGCCCCAACCAAAGTTAGTAACAGTCACATATGGAAAAGAAGCTTTCAAATTGTCTTACTGCCACACAAAAGACACAAGTATGCATAACTATGTTTTCTCCTCCATTTTATTTTCAACATATTTCTAGACTATTCCCCAGACCATGAAGTCAATGCATAAAAGACACTGTCTTTTCAAAGCTATAATCATTCTGCAATGTTAAAGAAATTCTCTAGCAAAAAACGTAAAGGAACTTGTGTGGGCTTACAGGCAAGAAACACTTTTTTCTTCTTAATTTCTTTCTATGCTAGATACCACAGCACCCAGAATTTCAAGAGAAAGCACTGGTAACACTCAAAATTAGCAACAATTCAGGCTGCTCAATCTCTTCAACAATCCTGAGTTTTAATCCTTCTGTCATACAGCAGAACAGCTGTAACATTATCTTCTGTTTTCTTCCTATGATTTCCATAGCATGTTGTTGTCATATGTTAGACTCACGTCACTCACATACACATTCAATCGTTGGCGTTTTTTACCTTGCAAGCACAGCAAACAGCCCTCAACACTACAGTGAATGATGAAATGTTTCTTTCCTGCTCTCTATAACATCCTCTACTTCTTGGTAAAGGGGACTGAGGAAGAAAGAGAAAACAAAACCTGTAACATTTCCTCTTCACAACCACAACCACTCAGAGGCCCGGCACACAATTTAATGTGATATATATCTAACTCAAGTGACCTTACCTTTCCCCTTTGCCACCACAAGGGTTCTGCTAAGACTACAGGCACCAGCCACACCTACACTAGTGCAGGAATGTTTACAGACTTAGCATGAAGAAATCTTTACCAGAAAAAGTTACTGCCAACATTTTGTACTAGGAGAACTGAATGCTCATACAAATGGAGCTGTGGGTATAAATACTGTCTGAGAAGAGATTTGGTTTTCTTATGGAATTATTTGAGAAGGCGCTATTGTCATATGTGATATTGCAAGAAGTTCATTTGCCAAAGTTCCTTGAATACCTGAGGTAACTCCTACTGATGTTTACAGGCAAGATGAAAAGCCCAAAAATATAAGAAGATGAAACTGAAAGAGTGCAAAGGAGAAATAATTTAGATTACTTTAACTTCTGTTAATGTCACCACAGAAAGCCACTTGCTTAAATTTGGATGAATTTTAGATTGAACAGCATTGATAAAATATGACTTTATGCAAAGTATGTGAAGCATTACATAAAATTAGATAGATTTACATCCAGCACATGAAAATATGTAAAGCATGTAAAGAATGCATGCACTTAATACCCACACCAGAAACTGACATTACAGCACCAATACCCATGCTGTGGCAGCTTTAGGAGTCACACCTCAGAGCTGGAGAGACACCAGAGCAGCATGGAGGGCAGAGAGGATGAGTTATTTCTAGTCCATAAAAGGAACTGTTCTTTCCACAGTGGTGAAAGCAAAAAGACTTTCATCTTATCAGCAGAGCACAAGTCTACTGCTTTAGGGCTACAGGTTCAGCTGCAATGTAGACACAGGCTCACTTGTCTCCTGCAAAGATTCCCCAGATCCACTCAGTGGTTTGGGAAGAACCCAGGACAGAAGAAGGCAGCAGACAACTCTTTGTGTTCCTACAGCACAGAATCCATAGTGAGGGACAGCTCCAAGGCCTCATGAGTGCAGGACAGATGCTCAGCAGGTAGAGGCAGCCATGAACAGTCATGGTCAACTTCATCTCCTGCTGCTGAGGGTCATTTCTAAGGGCAGCTGACAGCTAATAACAAAGTGGAAGAAACCGGACAGCTTTTAAAGAGAAACCCGAGGATTTGATGTTACTACTCAATAACTTAGAACATAATGAATCCTAACTTCAAATGTCAGTTTAGAAATCCGGGTGCTAATAATCTACACAACTTTAAAAAAATGACTGGACAAATACAGGCAGGGGGAAAGAAAGCATTGGGAGCTTACAAAAGATGAAGGCAACAACTCCAGGATAAAACTCTGTCGAGGCACAACTTCTTGCAGGATGAAAATGTACGTGTGGAGGTATCTGTACATGATGTCTTTCATGCTCTTTCCTGGGCATTATCACTGCCACTACGGTAATTAAGCTGACAAATCACCTCACAGATAATTATGGGCCATAAAAATGAGAAAGAGCTTATCCATCTGTTAATCTTCTCCACATCTGCATGGAGCTGAATTTCATGCACTGACTTAAGGCATCAGCTCAAAACCTGGCAGCGTTCCACCATCGACTGCTTCTGAATTTCAGCCACATATCTCCCACATCCCTCCCCGTGTCACTGGGTCACTGCTGGAGGTCTCTGACAGACAGGGCACGGAGCCAGCGGGAGCTGCAGCCTCAGCTGTGGTGCCCAACTCCACCAGGTCGCTGTGGGCACCGCCACTTGGCCCCGCTGTCTCCTAAAGCTTACCCACACTACGGAATGAGTGCGGAACGAGGCGCTGCACTGCACGATGTGCCATCGCATCACGGTGCTGCCGCTGTTAATGGCAAAAAGTTAACACTGCTACTTGGGGCTCGCACACGTCCGTCTGCTCAGAAGTGCTCATTGCTGCGCTAGGAAGAGGCAAAGGCAGCTTCCGACAGACGCTCTGCCAGAGGAACGCGGGTTTTTGGTGCTGCTGGCAGCTGCGAGAGCTGAGGGGCCAAACCCGCGCGGAGCCCGTCGGGCTCTCCGGCCGCGCCGCCACAGGAGCCGTCCGGCCGGGACGGGCGCGCTTCCCGCGGGCTGCGAGGGCCCCGAGGAGCCCCGGCAGCGGCCCCCGCCCCTCTCGCCCCTTACCATCTGGGCCACCTTCAGCATGCCGGCGCAGGAGCGGAAATAGCCGCCGTCCATGAGCTCCGCGTCCGAGCTCGCCGAGGAGGAGGCGACGGTGACGGGCGGCGGGGCGGCGGGCCCCGCGCTGCTGACCCCGGTGCGGATCACTCGAGCCCCGTGCGACATGGCTGCGACCGCGCTCCCCTCGGCCCGGCACGGGGAACGGGACGGGACGGGACGGGATGGGATGGGATGGGACGGGACGGGGCGGGACGGGGCGGGGCGGGGCGGGCGGTGGCGCCCCGGGGCTGGCGGGGCCGGGCGGAGCGCGGCGCTTCCCCGCCCGCCCGGGCCGCGGGGCGGAGGAGGCCGAGGGGAGCCGCGGGGGTTTCCCGGCCGCCGGGGAGACGCCGCCGCACCCAGGCGGGACAGCGGGGTCCGGGACGGCCGGGAGCGGGGGCCGCGCAGGGACGCTCCCCCCGCGCCGTGCAGCCCGCCCGGCATGCATGGAAACAGGCCAGAGGGAGCGGGACCCATGGAAACAGGCCGGAGGGAGCGGGACGCCTGCCGGGAGGGAGCTCCGCACCGAGCAGCTCGGAGGGGACAGTGACGAACCGCTGGGAGGGGAGCGACTCCGGGGCTTTGCTGTGGAGGCACAGCTGCAAACAGCGCCTTCTCACACGGCACCCACTCTTGCCAACCCCCCTCCCAGTCCTCTGATTCTCGATCTCGTTAACGATAAAAAACCATTTGCATTAATGGGCAGCAACAGGTAAAACCGTAAGGGCTGTCTAGATGTCTCAGGCCCAGTGTTTGAATTAAATCATACAACAATTGTAATGAAACGCAGCAAAGGAAGCTATGTATTTCTTCACGTTTAAAAATAACTTGTTCTGCTTTCTGACAAGTGAGGTAGCAGCAGGCCTCTGAGCTGGGTGTATGCCACTTTCGTACTCACTGCAGTAGTGATCCCACCTTCTGCTGCTTCATTCTGCAGTTACGATGCAGGTTCTGTTCATATTTAGTATTTAATAAGTTCCTTCAGCAACTGAAATTGTCCTGAGAGGGAAGACATGTAAGCCTAGACGACCCCCAACACACATAAGGCCCCAGCATAAGCAATTTACTTGGAGAAAAATGGGTTTGCCAATGTGGGCAATGGTCCTCACTGGATTAAGTAGTACAGAGTTCTGGACTTCTGTTAAGCCATCTTGTGGTAGCAGTAAAAGGTATTACCTTTTAAATGTGGTCCCACCACATTTTATCTCATGTCACTAGATATTCAAAGCTACCACACTGGCTACTGCCACAAGAGTAAAAAGCTAGCTGCTGAGAAAAAAAAAAGAAAAATTTGTTCCACTTTTAAACAGCTGTTTTGTTGTTTTTTTTTTTTTTTTTTTTTTTTTTTTTTCCTTACAGTTCCCATTCGGAAGCATGCATGGCTACAGGTTTCTATAAGCCCTGTGGAGGAAAGTTCCAGTACCTTCTTCACTTCCTATTTAGAAATACGCAGTTTTACTTGCTGATTCAGCTTCTTTAGTTCTTTATTTCTTTTGAAAGCTTGTGTGTGACTGGGGCCCTGCTGATCTGAGTTCAGGGCAGTGAAACAGAAATAACTTTAATTTAATACAAGTAGAATAACAGATGTTTTCTACCCAGCAATACAGGCACCTTCTGTAAAGCACTGAGACAAAGTCAACCTAACTGTGCTGCATTTGAAGTTTTAGTTCTCATGCTCTTTACTTTGTCTTGTTAGGGGCATTGTGTATGAAGATGAAAAAAGGTACTGACAACTCCTTAATAAATGAAAATTAATGGCCATAAGTTGACATCAAGTACCCTTATGTATGTGACTTCGATTTTTCAGAGACTGTTTGTCTGAAATGAGTTAGTTATAAGTCAAACACCTTCATTTTGCAAGTTTATTAGCAGTTTGTTTATTCTTCTAAATATCTGTATTAAGAATTTCACTAATGACTTCACTTATCAGTTGTTCTTTCAAGGCTTCTTTCAATCTTACAAGTTCTAACCTACAGCAGATACAAACCATGTTTTAATTGTTATATGATAAACCACAGCTAGCTTATATTCTTTATCAATGTTAGAATATACAAATCCATTAACTCATGGTTTCCAAATCAATATTTAAGACAAGTGAACTGGAAGATAATCTTTCGGGTGCTTATGCCTTTCTTCAGGCCTGAAATTGGAGGAGCAGATTCCAAAAGGAATGCTTATTCCTCCCATTTAATTAGATATTCAGAGCATTTGAAAAACAAGACAGTTAGTACCTGGGCAACAGATGAGAAATGAAACAGATGAGAAACAGCATAGGAAGTAAGATAATTATCTTTGTGAAAGGACAGAGCAAGGCAGGTAAGTTATGGTTTGTGAAGAAAAAAAAAAAAGGCAAGGCCAAGTACAAAGCTAATTTCTGCCTAGTATGTATTTTTTAAAATTCAGAATTAAGGCTTCAACTCACAGATTTGTCTTCGGAAGTCATTCTGTAGATCTTCCCTTGAGGATCAGCACTGAAGTCTCAGAGAGTACGTAGGTATTTTGCCAGAATCACTCCTTATCTGGTTTTATCTTACATTAAAGGACTAACTCTGACATGTTACACACGGTTGCCATGACAGTTTTAGGTAAACTGGATGAAACAGAACTTCCTCTTAGCTCTACTTCCTCTTACTGTCTCTGTCCACAAATGAGGTCTGGGTTATGAGTTTAGACCAAACCATTGCAGTTACTACAAAATCTTGAAATGTTTGTGCAAACATAGTAATATCCTCCAGAGTTGAAATAGATACATCAAATATCAATTAAGAAAGAATTTCTATTACTACTGAAGCTTTTTGACTGATGAGAAATCACTGATGAAATTTTAATTCTGGCTATATTTCTAGTCACACTTTATCAGTTGGCATTTGGATCATTTCAATGCCTTTGATTCTTTTTATTCCCAGCGATGGAAAAGAGCATATGGGATTTTAATGACACATTTTATCTGTGTAGATAAAATGCAGAGTTGGTAGCCATTCTTCCTTCTCACAACTGGATAAATTTAGCAAGCAGCAGACAGCCTGACCTAGGTTGTGTAGGCCAAATGCAATTTGCAGACAAGTATAGGTTTTTAAATAATATCTTGGCTTCCCTTACACTGAAATCTTATGACTGACAGGTAATCAAGAAGAAAACCATGTGATCGAAAAGGGAATTAGCTGTCTGCTGATAAATCTTCTGCAGGGCACATATGTAAGTAACCACACACCATTTATTTACAAGGAGGAATAAAGAAGGTTTTTTTAAGCAGTAAGGTTTCCCTGCTACCATATATTATCTACCAAATAAGCTTTTGAAGACTAGAAGGGAATCCAAATCTTCTTAATCCAAGAATAAAAGGTTCACCAGTAGTTTTAAATGAGGAAAACTTTAAATAACATCATAAAATAATCACAACCTTTCACTTGCCATGTAATTTCTGGAAAAAAATCCTTAGGTAATTTGTATTTGAAAGTAATTTTCAAAGGTATCTGTTTTGAAAGTCATATTCTGTCATACTTCTGCTTGATTCAAAGTTATTTAAATAGGACTACCAACTTCATTTGTTAAACTAACAAGTTGCAGACGATGCCAGTAGACAGGAAAGGAGGGAGGAAATTCCTTGTTTGTAGCACTGGTGTCTTGACACTTTTTCTGTGGATTTAATCTCTGTATCACTTAATAGGATTTAGAAGCTCAGATTTTAATAGGAGAGAGTAATGGCCTAATCTGAGGAGAAGAAAACCTAAGAAACCAGAGTCTGCTGAGAAACAAGAAGTGTTTGTTACCTTCAGCCAGAGATTTGTGATGCCCTCAGCAGGTTGAGCACTGGGCACTAAGGGGGTGTCTGGGCTCCTGCTTTGGAGCCTGTTGGATCTGAGAAACCTGTTAAGATAATGTGTTCCAGCATTTCTTCAGCTTCAGACCTGAGCTTCAGACCTACAGTAACCAAAAGCAACCTCATGATCTGAGAAGCTGTTACACTATACACACCGACAGGATCATCAGAATTCTTGGTAGTATATATTGTACTCTGAAAAAGAAATTTAAAAAAGCAACCTTCTACTCTCAGTTTACAAAACATGTCCAGTTGGATCATTTATTTATTTATTTTTTAAACTTTCAGGTGCTTTTTTTTTTTCTGCACAATGTCACTTTTTCATACATAATAATGATACAATATCAATCTTAGTTTTGGTATCCTTCAGTATCAAAAGTATTACTGTAACATTTAAAAAGTTACATTTACATATGTGGCACATTGAGTAAGATTTTTTAAAGGTCTAGTAGTAACAACTATACAATGCCTAGAAAAATACTATGTTAATTTTAAAAGAAGCAGTATGAAATTTTATTATATAGTACAAAGTCAGGTTAAAAATGTCTCTAAAGATGGCATTATTATAAATAATCAATTGATCTCGGTTTATATTGTATCAATTCTAGGAGAAATGTTCAAAAATACCTCACCCCTCTTCCAAGCTTTTATCAAAAGTGAATAATCCTCAAGGTACTTTACACAACAGAATTCACTTTAACGAAGTATTTACTGCAAAGTTCGTGATCGCCAGGATATAAAGCTAAAATATGTATTTCCAGCATAGCAGGAGGTAACCACGAAGGCAAAGAACTGTTGAGAGAGAGAAAAAATTTATTAGGAAATAAATATATTTGAGAGCACTGTAATTTCTAAGGGAAAAATAGTTATGGGACTTGGGAAAAAGGAAAATAGCAAGCTGACAAAAATGCCACACTCTCACCTCATGCTTGAGCACTCACAGCCAACACTGTAAAAGCTTACAGCCAACACTCAGTAGAAGTAAGCTTACACTATGCCTAGAAATACGGGCTTGGAGCAGACAAAACATGATATATTTCAACTTTTTAAATAAATTCCTCATTATACAGCCTCAGTACAGATCTTACACATTGGACTGCCACCAATCTAAATACTTGCCACTTTTAGAGGCTGAGGAATTGTCTGTGGGACAATATGAGCTCAAGCTAAGACTCCTGCCCTGCTACTGTGTTCCAGATATTGCCCACAGCCCACCTGTACCTCAGCATGGCTCACAGTGCATCTGTTTGCTTACAGAGAAAGCTTGGATTTAAATGCAGGCCCAGTCGTGTTCTCAAACAGCACTGCTGATTAGGTTACCAATTCCAGAGGTCCTGTACTGATGAATAAAGATATTCCTCAGTGACAGCAACCATGCTGTCATATTACTATGTTGTCAGAAATTGATAACATTATAAGCCTTCCATAGCAGGCTAGATTTATTTCACTTGTACTGATAAAGTCCAATTTGGCGCTAGCAGTTAAGTTCCTGTTAATCACTGCATGTTGTTCAAAACAGACAATATTCAACATGGTCCTAACAAAAATACCAGAATGTTTTGTGCTAGTAACTGAATCAAGTAAAGCTGAATCAAGTAAACTGCAAATAAGATTCACACCACTTTCTTAAGAGCTGAGCAATGACAGGACAAGAAGGAACAACTACAAGTTACAGGCAGGAAATTTCAATTAGATATTAGGGGAAAAAAAACCCCAATCCACAGTGTGAGTAATCGAACACAGGCATTGTGGAATGGCCATATTTGGAAATACTCAAATTCAAGTGGACAAGGCCCTGGTAACCTGATATGAGTTAGCCCAGCTGTAGGAGTGGAGAGAGTTGGGCCAGATGACTTCCAAGAAGTCCCTTCCAGCCTAAAAATATTTTATGATTCTACAGTTGTTCCTGGTTTATATGCCATCATTGGCATGGGTAGGCACTGCTCAGCACAGTAGGCACTGTGATGCTCACATGCTGAGCATCCAGGCAAAAATCTAAGCCTTTCAACAGAGGGCTCTTGGTGAGCATTGTCTAATGCAAATTTAATCTCTAACTCCAAAAAAACTGTAGATGGTGATGTAAAATCTTATTACAATAAAATACTGGAGCATTCTTCTTTTTCCAATGATTTTGTTTCTTATTAAATAAAAGCTCTATCTAAAATCTTTCTAACAGAATGACTACTGGGGATAGATGATTTGCTAAATCCTCTATCCATGAAATCCTTAATGGATTTTGAAAGCAAGAATCCACATTTAATAGTTTATTTAGACACTGTGTTAGATAAACATTATTAGGAAGTATTAGAAGAGAATCCAAATCTCCCATGAGACACTGAACAGTCATGCATTTTGCATAAAACCTGAATCAGCATGGAAGCTTATCTAGCAGCAAGCACATTCCTGTCAGCTGCAGTGGCTGAGTAACAGATCTGTAGTTACAAACTGCCAAGAGGAGAAGACCCTGAACACCACTGAAATGACAGGGATTTAACGATCCAATTCCCAGGACAAAAACGGAGCAGGTGCTTATAGTTCCTGTGTTCATGGCCATACAAAACAGCTTCAGACAGGACTTGTGAATAGTCAGGAGGACAACTGCAGAAGCATAAACACTCACTAATTTGGAATTCCTGTATACAATTAAATTTGACTCCTGTTGCCACAACATGAAATAAGTTCTTTTACAACTCCCTTCACTTTGCTAGGCAATGTGTTCACCTAACTCAAAAAGTGACAAGGCTCTTTTCTGTTCCTTTTTTCTTTTATTTTTAAGTTATTTTTTATCCACTTTGACTGTTTTGGATTTCTAAATCTAAGCACTAAGATAGTAATATCAGACCAATTAGTGATTTCATCACGCCACATGATTTTTCATTGCCCTTGCAACTCAAAGGAAAGATTATCAAAAGCTGAAGCTGTAACAGGAAGATCATTGTGGAAACAGCAATACCATTCCAGGGCTTTCCTCAAGGTGCTGTGTGGACAATGTGGACAATAGCTCAGGCCACCGAAAGCTGAATGCATCTTATGCAAAGTTAGCTGAGTTAGTTTAAACTGTTTTTGAAGTTGTCCAGGTGCATTGGGGTGACTTGATGCTCACACAATCTTTTTTGTCTGTTTTTTGTCTGATCTGTTCTGACTCAGCCAGAGAGCTGGTAATAACTGGGGGCAAAGGAGGAGAAAATCAGTGTGATCTTAAAAACATTACTGCCTTTTCTGATGTGACTGTCCTGGTGGAATTTCTAATCACCTCTAAAAACTATGAACTAAATTGCAGCTACTTATAGGTTTTGCATGTGAACTCCATCACTGCAGCTTTTCAAAATGCAGAACACCTGCAACTTCAACCCATGCTTCCAATGAGTCTTCATTTGCTATACCTTTACTGGATGCAGAACTGATTTAAAGAAAAAATTAACTCACTGAAGAAGCTGCCCAGCTGTTGTAATTGTGATTGTCCAGATCTTTGGTAACTGAAGATGCATCTACAATGGCAGCAATGAGATATAAAACAAAGGCACTTCCATTAAAACACAGACCCTGTTGAAAAGACAAACATACATCATTAATATGCACAGGCATTTGTTTTCCAACATTACAAAACTCTCTTCTGAAATACACTGAACACATGTAGTATACACCAGAAATGTCATTCTTAACTAACATTCTTAACGTTTTGCCTTCTTCCATATTTCTATCTGTAAGATTAAAATTTAACTGCTTTGAAGATCCATACACATTGAACCATATTTTGGACAAACTGTTCTCTCCATCACACTAAATCCAGAAAAGTCTTAAAGTTGGTGTGCTGTGATTTTCCAGAAGTGAAAATAAGGACTCAGTTTGGTTACCACAATCTAAGGGTTAGGCAGTAAGAATATGACCCTACATGAAAAAAACAAAACAAAGAAACAAGACCAAACTGCACTTTGATTACACTTCTAATCTACACAAAGATAGGAATCAATAACTCATGGCATATGGAGAGTATTTATAAAGCTTACAAAGCTTTGTTTTCTACACTACTGAAGGACATAAAGAGAGTGACTTTTTTCTCAGTTGTATTCTTCCATCTCTCAGTACTTTTCCCTTCTGTCTGTTTTTAAGTGGAGGAAGAAACAGGTAAATCCAAGGAGGAGAAGAGTTTGACTGGACTACATGGGTCATCATGTAGTCATGGCAGATGCTGCATTTTCTTTTTTAAGAGGCAAAGTTAATGTCTCAGGGTACTTATATTTATTACTAAGAAAGAAGCAAAGCAGATAACAATGACCTCACATAACCCTACAGAGAGCAAACAAAAAGTTTGTTTGGTTTTTGCATGTGAGAGAGAACGGGAAAGGAAGAGAGAACAGATGTCTGAGAAGATGAAAGAGAAAAATGTATGTATGAAACTTTGTCCTTTACTTTTTTACTACTTTGTCTTGGAAGTTTCTTCTTAAAAAAAGAAAAGTTAAATCCTTTTAAACTCCACTCTGCTACTTGTCTAAGCCACACAGAAGTGGAATGCCTCTGATATGCTTTGCATCTAGTTACAATTGCAGGAATGGGTAACTCAATATAACTTGGTCTCCTCATGTACATAATCAGCTCCCTTCAGCTTCTGACCCCAGTTCTGCACTCCAGACTGTCACACAAATATAACCCCTAACCCTGTTGCACTAGTTGCCTAACTGTTGCCAAGCTGGTGCAACTCCAATTTATTAATTCCCACAGTGTGACCCAGTGTCCCACCTAGTGGGTGCTAGGAATTTATGCCAATTACCCACAATTTAATTCACTTTTAACCAGCTTTGGCAAAATCTAAAAAAAGCTGCACCTCAAGAAGAGAAGTTAAGAAGGAACAGTGGAAAATATCCACTTATCCTTCCACAGGGAACTGGGCTGGGCAGTGCCTCAGTACTTAGATGGAGTCCAAGGACTGGCACTTGAGATTTGATTCACACACTTACAAATGAATGGGGGTTCATCTCACCTGTATCAGCTTGTCTAATAAAAAGTACTATGTCTATCCACAGATATCTCCCCTTATTTTATCTGGGCAGTACAGCAATAAAATATCAAACAGTCAATTTTAGGATGAGATGCCAACAACTGGCAGATTCTGGTGAATTTCTGTAAAGCACTGATTTAGAAACCCCAAATTTGATTACCTAGAGTATTTGTTGTTATTTTCAGATTTCCCATTCCAAAAAGACTCAATTACCCTGGAAAGCTACAAATCCTGCAATATCTTGTCATGTAGAAAAAAGAGAAAAGCACATAATTTCTGTGAAGTGCTGCTCTGGGAAATAACACTGTTGGGGAAGATGGAATGCAGAGCAAGCTGATTGGGCCTTTGCTGCCAATATATTACTCAAACCAAATGGTTCATGCTAAATTACCATCTGCTTCTTAAATTCAAATTCACCAGATTTTAAAAGCTTCCATTGATTGTTTTAGCAAAAAACTTGCACTATGAAGGAGAGTCAGTTTTGAAGCAAGTCTTTTGGGTTAATTTGCAGTAAAAGTAACTGCATCTTAAGCAATTTGGTAATGTGCTTAACCTGCAAAAAGTGAATTTACGACAGAGATGTCCACATGTAATTTTGGATACTGCATACAATAGGAACAGTTTGAGCTAACTGTCACCTAAGGAAACACAGCAATAACTGGCAGATAGTGAAATTCAGGATTCTTCAGAGAAGAAGGTAATGTTGGGTGTAAACTCACTCAAAAAGGTGTGTGTCATGCTCTTTCCAACCAAGACTTTAAAAGCGCCTCTCTGAAAAGAGACTCAATGTTCCTCTTGGCCATACAGGAGCAGCAGAGGACCAATTCAAGGGCTGTTCCCAAAAGCTCTTTTAATACCTTAGGGCAAAACAAGCTGGGACACGAGCATCTTTTATTTGTTTTGTATTTATTTTCTCTTTAAATGACCATTTTATATAAAAGGAGACTACCTTTTGGGCTTACATTTATTTGGAACTCAGAGCTAGAAAGATGCTTGATACGAAATAGAAACAAATCAAATATTCCAGTTTCTCTGCCACATAGATCAGGGGCAACTCATTTATGTGCAGTTGTCTCATAATAGCATTCAACTGATGAAAGAAGGCTAATGACCAGAGCTTTATTCAAATGGATATAAAGATGCTTTCCCTTTGAATGTACTTTACTTACATGTAATGCAATGGGAAAAAAAAAAAACCCCACACCTTTAAACATACCCAGATACATTACTGCTGTAATTGAAATAATCCAACATTTCTATAGCAGTGTTACAGCCTTAATGGTAATTGCTGGTTATGAAACTCGAAAATAGAGAAGCTATCTGAACATAATCCTGGTTGTTCTTATTAGTAATTGCTATAGCTGGCTATTTATTGCAGCAGCAAATGGGAACACTAAAAGAGGAGAGTATTCTAGTATTCAATTTTAGTTACATACACAATATAGCTGATAACAGGCTGTTAGCAACACAGTCAAATACATTTCATCATAGAAATAACAGAATTCTAGTCAATGATACTTAGCTGTTAAAAAAAAACCCCAAAAAACAGTATCTCACTGTATCCAACAAATGCAAAGATAAAATTTGTAGTGATTCTTAGATGGGTCACAAATAGCCAGTTGGCTGAAATGACAATGACTTTTAGGATCTGCTGTCCTGAAGACCAGGCTGTTATGCAAATGAGGTAAAAATATACTGTTGAGAGTTAGAGCTGGCCAGGTTTGCTCAAACCATAAAAACTGGATCTGCATTTTAAGTGCCTGTGAAATTTTTCTGGAATTACAGTAGCTGTTTATCTGATTTGCTTTAACTCTTGAGCTCAAAGCAAAGGATTACATGGTGTATATTTTACATATGTATAATTTTCAGCACCATTTTCACAGCAGACTACAAATGGATTGTCAGAGTGTTGCTACCTCTGAACTACCCTTGCTTTAACTTCAGCAGAGGAACACTCATGTTTTAAGAGCCCAAGAACTGCTTCTAATGCATGGTATTGATTCCAGTAGGGATTTCTGCTGTTTAAGCCATATGGCCAAGTCTGTTACCTCAGAGGCAGCAACAGACTCATTCTTCATGGGACATAACCACTACAGAGAGAGAAAGAGGTCACTGTGCATAAGTATCAGTCACACACACATTAAAAATCAAGTCACTACATCAATGGCTGAACAAAATGGTGAAACGTCATAAAAAAAAGTGCTTTGAAAGTGTCTGGATAGTATGAAAGTTAAACACTGCAGCCACACAGTAACCAGGGAAAAATCCACAAAGAGTACAAGGAGAGCTGGTAAAATATACATGTAGAATGCACCAATATTTAGAGTACCAGTAGAGTTAGTTAAATATACATCTAGAATGCACCAATATTCTATTCTCTTCAAACCCCAGCAAGCCTGGAACAACAAAGAATGGGGATATTTACCACCATGGTCCATGGCACCTGCGGGATCCTGGTGTAGGTCATTGTCATGTAGATGATCAGAAAGAAGACGGTGAGAACCCAGTAAAACACAGCTACAAACATCACCCAGCCAAAGGCTGGATAGAGAAAGTATTCTGTTCCAGCAATCAGGGTCCACACCAGCAGCCCCAACACCTGCAAAAGTTATGGAGAAAGAAATCTGTCACACAGTTCTAGACCTCACACTGCCGTTCACATGAACCATTTGATGACCTGAATGGGGATGCTGCACTGGCAAAATACGGATCTAACAAAAAAGAACATATAAAACTGGCATTACTGTGGCAGAGTGTCACAAAGGGAAAGGCATCTTACCTGTTGATTTAGCCCAACCTTTAATTACTTTGGAGCCATACTTGCAGTGGTTTTACAGCTAGCTCCCAAAAGGATTTATTATTGTAGCTTTCTTGCTGATACGCATGAAGGCAAATGCTGCTGTTTTCCTGCCAGCAATATCACTTTAGAAACAACAGCCTGTGAAAGACCACTGGGATCTTCAGGTTCTACCTGCCACAGTCACAGGTCACTTAATAGTTGGAGTCAAGCTCAAAATGGCCCATAGCTGCTCTCTGGCTTGGCAGGCACCACAGACACAGAACAACTCCTAGACCCTACTGTAAAAGGCTGTAGTAAAATATCAACACCACTACAACATACAACTGTAACTCGAGAAGAGCAAGTCAGCTTGGAATGTCATTATACTCCACAGCTCTTAAAACATCTCCCAAGTGACTTGACCCTAACTAGTAGACAAGGACTCACACTCAAGCCAAGTCCTCAAGCAAACCAGTC
The DNA here is from genome assembly GCA_039654755.1 of Calcarius lapponicus. Taxonomy (NCBI): domain Eukaryota; kingdom Metazoa; phylum Chordata; class Aves; order Passeriformes; family Fringillidae; genus Calcarius; species Calcarius lapponicus. The sequence continues at coordinate 43,669,590 of CM077464.1, read as the reverse complement.
TGGGAGAAAAACCTCCCTCCTGATGTGGCAGTCTGTTCAGATCTAAGACACGAAGAAATACGTAAACCAGAGGTTTTAACATACTCTCTCCAGTTTTCTCCAATGCTAGGTGATCTCCAGTGCATTAAAAGGAATGAGGAGCAAGCCAAATGTAAGTCATATGCCACAGGAAAAAAAAAGTTTTGTGTTTTTCAAGTTGTCCAGCAATTAGAAAAATTTTAACCATAAAAAGAAAGCGACATTTTATACCTTAAAAACAAACAAACAAACAAAAAGCAAAGCTCACTCCACACACTTTATTAGACTCAGTTGTGGGAACTAAAATTCCTGTATTTGCAAGAAGGCTTAACTCTTTCTGCTCTATCTGGACTATGGTGAAATTATCTAGCAGTGAGAAATGGAAGGATTACAAAATTAAAGCAAATAGCAACACATTTAACACTTAAGAGCCACAGTTGGACAGCCTAAAGAACCTTGCATTTTATCTCCAGCAGCCGTTAGTACCAGACACCTGAAGAAATGCATTAAAGAACAGACCATGCAGCAGTAATATTTCCTTGGACTACCTTCCTCAGCTCTCAGGACTGTGCAGTGAAGGGACTTCCTGAGCTGGTGGTGATATCTTTGTCATCAACAGACCCTGACAGCAGATGATGGTTTTGCTACAGCTTCATTTGCACAAGAGCCAATCCTACTCCCATGCAAGCTGCTGGCCATGGTCACATTTACTCCTCTATTGTAGAACTGAACATATTTATAATGTTTAGAGATTTATCATTCATGTTTACAAGACAAAACTATACTGTTATAGAAAAGCTTCTTGTAATTGGTCCTCCTACCACCTTGTATCTGTTTGTCTTCAATTCATCCTCCAAATTGCCACACAAACTTAATTTAGCCCTCTACCATGTATTGACAATAGATTAGATGTATATTATTTGTACATTCATCTATATGTGCATCATGCATACATAAAAACCCTGCACAAATGTCTGTTCTATGGTTTATTTGGAGTTTGCTTTTCTCTCTTAAGAGAGAAAGCATATAATGATCTGTTTAAGGGCATTTCCCCCCCACCGTTTTCACCAATACACGAATTTCTCTTCAACAGGAAGCTTAGAACTGGAATAAAAATTCCTGCTTTTCGTAGCATACCAGGGGAGGGCAGCATTGCCTAGTAAGAACAGTTCAAACAGCGCTAAGTGGAACCTTTAAAACACACTGTTTTCAATGCAAAGTTACTGGTTCAGCAATGCTTCCCATAGTTCATTTTAATTCTACTTCCAACAACGTTTTACTAATAGTAGCAATTCACTTAATAGCACCTCAAATTGCAAGAACTACCCACAATCAGATAAAAAGCAACTCAATTTTAGTGTAACAAGTGTTTTAAGGCTAAACAATTTTGATAGACTGTTTAGCTAAAAAAAAAAATACCATTTTCATAAGATACAAAGTTGTTTTTCATTACACCCATACACTTGAATCCAAATTTAAATTCATCATCCAGAAATTATACAGATAAACAATTGATCTCGTGCTTGATAAATAATTATTGAAGGCAGATTTATCCTAGATTGGAGTATCTTATAAAATACCAAGAACAGAACCTATTTTGAAGGTGAGGAAAAGAATTTAAAAATTTAGTCATTAAATACTCTTATACGTGTTGATTTTTAGAACACTTTTAAATATAGAAGTAGATTTTTTATTAAATGCTCAGGACCATGAAAAATTTGTACTACTAAATGCAATAAGATTGATAAGGATATCTCAGCTTTTATAATGGATTATTATTTGAAAGAGCAAAATCTTCACAAGTGGCAAATTATTAAAATTAAAAAGGAAAATTCTGAGGTTGCACAAGACCACTGATCTTATTTAACCACACACTAAATCTAGCAAGACATTCCCTAGAGCATGAGTATTCATGCTGGATCCTGTTTTTTCCAGTAGTATTCTAACCTGGAGTTATCAAATATTAATTTTAATATTTAGATGGCTGTACACCTCACATGTATTCCAAAGAATTGCTTTTAATCCACGTTTTAGCTAGCTTGTATCAATGGCAGAACAACTCACCCAGGCAATTGAGATGCACCACAGATGTTACAGATTTATATTCTTAACTGGTTCCTGCATCGTAACTTTGATGGGTTGCATATTAGAGCACATTTGACATTTTCAGTTAGATCCAGATACTCTTACAGCATATTACTGGAGCTGACAGGCTAAAATAATATTTCAGACTTCCTGATTAGACCTGAAAAGGTCAGATCAGCTCATGGTCAACAATTCACTCTGTGTAGTTAAATGATATGGCAAATGGTTTCGCTGCATATGTAAACATACGCAATAAATTGATTTAAAGTTCACACTGGCCGTCAGCATCTACAAAACACCTCAGGAGCCAAAGGAATCCAGACATCTAGACAAGCCTTCCGTGATCAGCTGGATTATTCTCAGCATGCTAAACACCGAGATTGTTACTGCAGTGTTAAACGCCTGCCTCGTAATTTTCTGACTGCCCCTTACATGACAGCTTTGCTGTTCAACAGATCAGTACAAACTGGGTGACACTGCTGTATCTGCTGGAGCTGAGAATGCCACTTCTCCTACTGGTTTGGTATCACACCTCCCCACTGGGAAAAAGTGGACTGTATTCAAATGTCACCTCAATGAGCATCCAGCATACAGAATCTGGCAAGTGAGTGATAGGCAAGCAATACTGGAAAGCCAACATCAGCAACAGCTGGGGAGTGCCTGCAGTGATTCAGCGAGCACAGATGGTGCACAGCCACCTTCACTGCTCCAGGTCAGCTCTTAAGACAAGGGAGAATGCTCCAACCAGGAACTGGGGAAGGCCTCTATCTCACTATGACCAGGTAGGCTAGAGTGTATTAGTAATAGCTAAGTATTTGGTTTTAATTTATGAGCAAGTCAGAATATGCTTAATTAGAATTACAGGAACATACTACTATTCTGGAAAAAATGAGCCCAAGAAATGGGAGGGAAAGGCATGAAGAAGGCCCAAGAAAATAATGCATTTTGCCATTAATGTGGTAATGGATGAGAGGGGATGCTGGATCCTAAGACTATAAGGGCTCCACCAATGGGTCCAGTTTTTCCAGACAGATGGGAATAGGGATGTCAGTGCAAGATAAAGGCAAGCAGTTTTCTGTTGTTTATGGCAGGTTCTGATTTCAACTCAGACATTTATTTTGTGGTCATTTGGCTGCTGCTTGATCAGGTACCTCCATTACTAAAATGCATTAATATGTCAATGCACTAATGCATACTTCAGCAGTTGGCAGACACCATAAAAAGAAAGTAACTTGGTAGCAAAATCCAAGATTATTGAGTGTGCAGGTTTAAAATTAGATGCTTAATTACGTATTCAAACCCTTAAATAAATGCCATAATTCTTCTGCAGTGCTGAGAACTTCAAAAATATTGGACTATTTAGTCACTTTAAAAAAAACCCAGGGCTTTATTGTTAGTACATGAGACACTTCTCTCGTGTCACAATTCAGCAGGTATAAAAGCAGGTGTGAGCTTGAATCTGTGTATCTAGCTTTGCTTTTCAAAGCAGCTTAAAAACTGCAAAAGAAAATTTGTACTTGCCACCAGCATTCAAAAGACTACGATGTAATAACTCCTCTCCAGTGATAACAGTGTTTGAAATTCTCCAGCATTTCTCCTGAGAGGTTAACTCAGCAACACAGTTAAAAATGTGTATATGTCCTTTCCACAATAAAAGAAGTCTCATTGTAGCAGAACTGACAGGAAGAAAAACCCAAGGCTCACCTATTAAAAACAAACAAATAAAAAACCAAAACAAAACAAAAATTTGGTACGTTTGCCAGAAGCTTTTCCTATTCTTTATCCAAGAGATGCTTCCTGTGACCATAAGCACTGCAGGATTTATATGGAGTTGCTACTGGCACAGATGAAAAGGATGGCAGATGGATACTAGAAGAGTTGTGCATTTGCAGCATGAATTGCCTGCTGTATGCAAAGCCACCTAAACATGGACAGCATCCAGCAAGGAGAAAGCAAGACATCTCGCCTCTTTGCAAAGGAGATTTATGACTAGAAGACAGAGAGACCATTCTAAATTATTGCACATCATTATTTCATTACTAAATCACAAGTTAGGAGTTACCTTAGCAGCAGCACAAGCAACCTGTCAATGTCTCACCCTCCATTCTTTTCTGCCTTGGCTACATACCAAGATGGTAGTGCTGGTGTTGTTCTTAAGGAGAAAAAAAGAGTGAGAAAAAGAGAACTCTCCCTCTACCGTTCCTGTAAAGCATGTCCAGGACAGTCAGTCATAAGAACAGGCAGATTTAATGGTATAATTTCCAGCTGGTTTTATTTTACAGATTTATTGATTTATTTGCAGATTATTTAAAGATACAGAATGATACAGGATTACTTTTTTTTTTAACGTTTTTTCCAGCTCAGGGTAAATGGAGTAAGTGTTTGCACTGCACTTTAAAAGTGTCTTTAAATCAGAATATTTGTGCTCTCATACATCATCCATGAAGTGACATAACAATTCTGCCTTCTGCCACTAGAGCGAGCACAATCATTGCTTTTTTGTGCAGGGAAGGGGCATTTTGCCCAGCAGTAACATCAGGGCAATTTCCATTCAATACAACCCCTGCAAATCGAAAAGGACCACTAAATATTTATTTATTTATTTATTTCACTAGGGTAATTCCAAATTTGAGTGTCTTCCCAAAGCAAATTTAACAGGTTTACTTCCATACCAGGTACAGCTGCAATGTCAACTGCAGGTTTATTCATGAACTAGTCAAAATAGGAACACTTGATGTGTTTAACTTTAAAAAAAAAGTATAAGAAAAAATAAGGTGAAAGCCTGTAATTGCCAGATAAATCAAACATCAATCCAGACTAAAATACAAAATATAAAAATCTTATTTCTGCTGCAGTCAGAGAAAAGGTGATGAGCATGTTTTCAAATGGAAAGATTCAAACTTCAAATATTTCCATTAACACTGAGTAAAGGTGCAAAGATTAAGAAATTCAAAACTGTTTTTCAGCTACATTTTTTAGAGATATAACCTCGCTTAAGTGTCTTTGAAATTTCAAGGGCCATGTGAATGTACTCTGGAACAATCCAATCAATACATTGCCTTGCCCTACTGCTTCTCTTTCCCAGTCTCAAACATTTTCTTCTCAAACACCAAACATTACAGCAAGGTGACATCAGCCACTCTCTAGTGTCTCCATCTCATTAGATTTTTCACGGCTTTGCCTTGCTAGAAAAAAATTTTAAAATCCACAGTGCTCACAGAAGCATGCCAATGGTCATAGTGGACATACCAATTTTATAATTTGCACAGTACAACTCTTAGCATCAAACTTAAGGAGCAGCTATGGGTCTCAAGTCTCTCCTAGCTTTGAAAACACTTCTAGCTAATAAAAGCCCAAAATTCAGTTTTTTCTTTCCCAGAATTTCAAAAAATTTTCTGAATACCTGTTTAATTACTTTCAAACGACCAGTTTCAGTGTTGACTCTTCCCACTAGTCTTCAAGATTTCTGTTATGCTCTTGGCTCTGTGGCAGCACCAGCACACACCCCTCAGGCTAAATGGGCTTGAAAGAGTGGCAATACTGACCATTATTTCAAAGAATCACCCCCTCCAGAGTTGTTATTTAGGATAGATTTCCTAAGAGAGAAAACTGCTGGAAGCAGCACGTGCCAAAATATGTTCCGGATGTATATCTTCATCAAAGATGAACTCTCTTACCCCAGAGTTTAGTCCAAATCCTATGACATGTCAGAAAACCTCCTGACCCAAGATTGAAATGGGTCAAAGCCTTCTGGCAGACACTTCATTCAATAGGGAACACACCTATTCCGGAATGAGACTTCAGACAAAGCCTTTCGAGGGCTGACAGACTCTGCTGCCTTTCCCACAGCTCCACAAAGCAGGCAAGTCCTCCCACACCCACCCCAAACCCCCCAGAAAGAATCCAGGAGCACCTCTGCCTAAAAAACTGGAAACCAGACCTCCTCATGTGTGAGCCAGTAAATAAAGCCCAGTCCTGGTGTTCAGCCAGCACTCAGGAATGCCCAAGAAACTATGAAGTCTCATTGGGAAGAGTGGAGAGAGGGAGGCGTGCAAGTGAGAAACTTTTTTGTCTGATCAGAATGGGCACTGCCCAGGCATAAAGACAACAGCACATGGGCAAAATGCAGCAGCACGCCCAATGTCATGTCGCCTTAGTAATCTACCACCTACTAAAAAGGTGTAAATCACAAAGGTTCTCCTTCTCCACTGCAGTCCATGCATGAGGAATGTTTTGTGATACAGTGCTCTGGCTCACTGCATCTGGCATCCCAGAAAAATAACCCAGGGGTGGGAGTCAGTAAGGAAATCGTGCTGCCCATGCCAGCAGCACCTTACAGGTTGCTTCACCTGAGAAATATGCATGGAATGTGTGAGACCAGAGCTAACACCAGTAACACAGTAAATTTAAGGAGGTAGCCTATATTAAAAAAGCAAGATATGTTTTCTGAAAAACACAGACATACCACATCAAAATTATGAAATCACTACAACAGATTTCTTACAGTTTCTCAGGAAGCTCTATTAATAACTAGAGGCAGAGTAGTGGATATTCAGAAGGTAAATAAGAAACAAGAGTTTGTTCAGGTTGTAAATTTTGTTCGTGTCATCAAACTGTTACAATGGAAGATTAGAAACTCTTAGAAAAAAAATAAAAGTAATAAAAACCTCTACCAAAGAGAAAATTCCAGACTGCTTTATAAATCAATGATATACCCACACATTGAGTATGTTCTGCTCATTGCTCCCTTCCACTTACAAAATGATTCAGTTGGGTTATTCAAGGCACAGAGAACAGCTCCTACAAGAAAAGAAAGTTAAAGCTGGAAAAAAAGACAGATCAATTTTCTGCTGAAGACTGAAGGAGGACATGACAGAAGTCTGCAGAATGTCAGGTGGCGCAAAGAGGGGAGCGAGGAGTAGATTAGGACTTGCAACACAAGTAGCATCCTGCTAAAATAATTACACAAAAAGATGAAAAGCAAACAGAATGAAATGGTATTTAAAACCAAAACAAAATCAAAAAGAAGGAAAAAACCCCACAGTACATAACCAAATCACAGAATGCCATAGGAAACATCATACACACTCTGGGTCAGCCCTGTCTGTAATATAATGTACATACATGACAGTCAGGATAGTCAGCAATCTTCAGCACTGGAAATTCCTAAATGTGCCGTTTTCTAGAAGTTAGAAAACTATAACAGAGAAGAAAACTTGCAGTACATGCTCCTTCTTACATTCCTCCCTAAGTTTTCAGTGTCAGTAAATATTAGAGACTGAGCTAAACAAACCACTGACCAGATCCATTACTTCTGGTTTTCACTTGCCTTCCTTTCCTGCAACACTGACAACCAAGGACTGGAAGATGTAGAAGTGTTAATAGAATAGGATGAGATGATTACATGCCACATCAATATATCATTTGTTTCTGAAGTAGAATTACAACAAATAATCTCAAGCAACTGTGAAGAATCTGGCTTGAATTATATCATCATGAAATTTATCTTCTCAGTAGAGTGGAGGTTGATCATTAACCAGCCATTAAAATGTGTACAAAGCATAAAGATTGGTCCTTGTCCCAGGGCACTTTCCACATTAAATGCTCTGGAGTTTGAGGGCTGCATTCAGGAGCACTGTACTGCTTATCCATGCCTGTAAATTCTAACTCAACCTTGTGTTTTGCCTGGGGATCTGCACACATGAAGTAATTTATATAGGTTACTTACTGTACACTATGCATTCATTAACTTGGTATCACAGTGCTACCCAGCATTTCATCTAAAAGAAGCAGCAGAAGGCAGCCTTGTCTGTGCCCATCTTGTTCTCTAGTCTGAAAGAAGTGTCTTGATGCAGAATACAATGAGATAGGCAGCCAGGAGAAAGACCTGCAAGCTCAGAGCTGCTGCAGCTGGCTGGGACCACACTGGTTACTGCTATCAGTGGCTCCATCAGGGCCACAGTGTCATGTGAAAATAAAGAGGGGTGGTACAAAACGCTACTGGAGACAAGCAGCCTGACCTAAGCAGCACTTACTCACCTCTCTGGAAGGGTGACAGTGCAAGGCAGTGACCTCCACAGTGCTCAATCTCTAAAGGTCGACAAGAGCATCTAAACACCAAGGAGAGGAGACTGCCTGGCCTCTTACTGAAAAATCCCGAGGGATGCTACTGAAAGGAATGCTGCTGCCACTCCCTTTTCCTTCCACTTCAGGAAGGCCTGCCCGTGGCAGGGGTTTCTCCCACCACCTAGGATTTCCTAGAGAGAAACACTGTGATATTGTGCAGAAATGCTTGTTGATTCCAAATTCACTGCCTCCTCCCAGCCCTGTCAGGAAACCGTGAAGTGGTACTGCTACAGTAAACACTGCTGTATCATGGGGCTGGGAATTACTCACTGGAATTGCTGCTACATTTTGCTCTTGAGCAGCAGAGAAAGGAGAATGTAAAGTAATAGCACATTAGAATCAAATAAAAAATAATCTGCCCTTTCAGTTACTTTCTGAGCAAATTTTCATTTAACCATGCCTTTAAGTATGAATTTTAAAGCAATTACAAAGGAGAATAGTCACATAGAGACACAGAAGGCACAGGATATCTATTTTTTTGTGTCCTAGTGGCTGCTTTTGTGCAGCCTCTAGAGGTGATGGCTTTTTTGAGGAAAAACTCGAAGATTCAGTACAAACACCTTCAGATATAAAAGTAGTGATTAAATTCCATATTCCAATAGTTTTTTCATTTTCAAAAGCCTGCTTATAAATCAAGATTGGTGAAACTACAAGGCTGAATGATTTTTTATTTAATGTTCAAATATTAATACATTTTGGAGTTCTGAGTAGAAGCTTTAACTGATTTCTTTGAGAATTAACACTCAGTTTAGTCCTCTAAACAGTCCTGTCCCCAAACAGGCAATAGAGAAGTAAAAATAAATCCTATGTGACCCACAGGAGACCCAGGGACAATTAACTGAGTTGATTTGTGAGGAGACCTATCACTGCACTCATACAATGCCATGTGATTTAATTGATTTAAATTTTAGATCTTCATACTATAAAAGTATGTATAGATTTGAGAGCTCACATTAGTCAGGAACATCAGCTACTTGGTGGAAGGACTTAAAACAGCTTGCAGTGCTTCTTTGAGGCAATTTAAATTTAAAAAAAAAGGAAAACCACATTGGCAAGCTTTTTGAATTCTTGTTTTGAGACATGAAGCTAAGATTGGGACAAAGGAAGAAGCTTCCTCACATTCACCAAGAATGTCAACTGATGATGAAATTTCACATCTCTTCCCAAGACAGAAAGGACTTCCAGAGTGCAGCTGCAGTTTAACTCTGGGATAGGATTGCTCCCTTCCACCTCAGGAGCTTGGGTGGGGCAGAAAAAAAGCTTAATATATTCCTTTTCCTTTACACAAATGCAGTGCCTGGTTCACAAACACATGAGAGTTTTCCTGAGAAGTCCTTCCTGAGAAGGATTACTTCAAGCCAAGCAGTAGAGGCATATTTATGGAGGTGAAGACCACAGTATAGCCCTTGAGTTCTGAATACTATCTCTCCTTTATAAAGCACTTATACAAATTAAATGTGCAGGCTTAATCTGCTGCGCTCACTGAATACAATGTTTGTTTCTTGCTTTTGGGAAGTGCATTGTGAGGAAATGATTGTCCTTGTACAGAAAAACTAGGGAAAAATGCAGTAAACTGTCTGTAATCTCATTTACTTTTCTTTTATTATTTAAACTGGAAAAGGGCAGAAGCAGATTCCGAGTTCAAATGACACGGAGCCATTTGTGTGTCTGTCTGAATGTGTCATCCCTAAGTGTGGCTGTTTACTTTTTTTTTTTTTTTATTACTACAATTACTACTGTTTCTTATTGGAGCATGATGGCAGAAGGATTTGTTCTTCTGACCCAATAAAATCATATACATTAAAAGTCTTCCTTAACCTTGATATTGCCTCTTCTACAGACATTCAAGCTCTTCTTTTGAAAGAAGTTTTGCAGCACTCTATCATCCTTCTTCCCATTTCCCCTGAAGGGACATAGTTCCTGAGGGTAGAAAAATACCAGCTCCTCAATAAATAGCAATGATTTTGTAAGTTAATTTTAACATTTGGTGCATGTGTGCATGTGAAATACATACACACACACACAAAAAAAAAGTCATTTTGCCACCGTTTTTACATTAACAAGGTGAATTATTTTTAAAGGAGAATTCCTAACAATGGCTACCTTATGAATTATAAATGATTATTTATGTAGTTCACTTTGTTTAAATGCTGTCTACAAGAGAACAATGCTGTATACAGCTGCTTTATTAATAATGTCCCTGGCTCTTTGTTGCTATTTTTACATCTCCATCTTCCTGTTAGGCCATGTAAATAGAGATGCCTAAAATTAGCAGGCATGCAGCATTGTTTGACAAATCTTAGCTGCTACATTAAAATAGGACGCTTATTACTTCTTTGGGAATAACTTTTATTTTGCCCCATAGCTAAGATACAAAGACAAAAAGCCAGGTATGATGCAATGGAAAATTCAAAGGGAGTACCTGCTATGAAAATCTATTGCTGCATTCTTCATCCATTTAAACAGGAGGAAACTCTTAACTGCTCATTCAAAAAAACCTTTAGACTGAAAGGGTCTTTTAATTTCCACAGCTGAAAACCACAAAAATTTATTTTGTACAATACAGAATATTTTCTTGCCATGAGACAGAATCTTCTAGTCATCAAAAGCTGAAACAATTCCCCTTGCCCAGCAAAGAGAGGAGAAAATAAGGTAATAAAGAAATGAGTCTGCATTCAGATCTGTTGTTGTCTGCCTACTTAGAAGCAGACTACTTCTATACTGAGTCCCAAGAATAACAATCCAACCCTAAGGACTGTGATTCACATTTTTAGGTAAAGATTAAGGATTTTATAAAGACTGATCCATATGTTGTAGAAGCACCTCAATGAAAAATCCTTTTCTTTTTCTGGCAAAATTGCTTTCTTTCCTGAGTACACTTTGCAATAACAACACAGAAGAACTGCATGCCTATAAATATTTAACACTTGCATGTGCTGTTCTGGAGGCATTTACGTTCAAAGACTTCACTGTCAGAAAGGACCATTTTGGCCATGTTGCCAATGGCATAAAGATTTCAACTTACAACATGCTTTTTGGAAAGAGATGACACCTTGGCACAAACGTTGCAATGATAAAATTCATCTTGTCTCTAAAAAAAAACTGCCATAATGTCTACTGCTTTCAGTGGTGAAAAACCCCAGCCCCATTGCTCATCTGAATTTTTCTGAAGTCAGTTTCAAGTCATGTCCTTTTCCAAAATGTCCATCTGTCACCAATACATCAAAGACAACTTTGAACTAAGGGCCATATTCAAAATTGTTGACAAGACACAACTGAACAAGAGATAATCAGAAATACTAGCATTGCTTCTGGCAACAAGCTACATTGGGTTTTTTAATTCTGCTTTATCTTTCTCTTTATTATTTTTGTGGTAGTAATAGAAAGAGTTGACTTTGAAGGAATCAAGAACAAATCCAGAATTAAGTTTTCAACAGAGGCCTACATAAGACCTATATAAGGCTTGTTACCACTGTTCCATATTTAATGTTTTGCAGAGATGTTTAGGGTACTAAAGAAACTCTAGGGTGAAGAATTATATGCAAGTGAAAATATTAATGCCAAATGAAAAAAAATTAATTGGCCAAACAAGTAAAACAACTCTACACATCAGTCATGCTTTTAGAGAACTCTTTTTTCTCGAGCTCCATAACTTTATTTTCAAGGTTCTGAAGAAAAATGTCCACAAGCCTGAAGGACTTTCCACAGCCTGTCTGCTCTCCATAATAAAATACTCAAGCAGTGCATGCAGTATAAAAGAACAAAGTAAAAAGGTTTGTGGGATACCTGACACTTGAAATTCAAACTACCAAAGTCATAAATTAAGTATACATGCCTGTTTGTGGGGCAGGGTATAATGTTCTCCAACTGCTTCAATGGGCCTTATGTAAACAAAGAACAGAACAACTGGTGACAAATGCCAGCTTTCTAGTTCAAGAAAAAAGTCTTCAATCAAGAAAAAAAAACCAAAAAACTCAATCCATTGGCTTATCCAGATTTAGATATGTAAGCAGAAATGATTTAATGTCCCTCAGATGTCTGCTCTGCTGTTGTGCCAGAGGTTAATGCCCTGCAAGGGTGACTGCAGACAAAGCTGCTCCTCATTCACTGCACTCTAATGCTCAGTGTATTTGAGGAAAGAAATCACTGGTTTGTGGTATCACCAGAGGCTAGAATGTGAACTGCAGTGAACAGCAAGGCATGGAGACCTTGTCAGCTGTCTGCATTTATGAGTTATCAGCCTGAAACCAGAAATTTTGTATTTGCCTTCCATAATGCATAAACACAGAAATGCCAAGAGCTGCTGCTTCTCACTGCATTCCCTCATGCTTCACTGTCCCCACAATACAGCTAACATATTTTGGGTTTTCAAGAATTTTTGATTCCATTTCTCCTCTAAATCTGATTTCCCAATACAGCTCACAGATGTCAGATGTCTACAAACTATAGGGATTACTATGCATTAATGAATCCCGCATGCCTAAAAGTGTTTAGAGCAATTACACCTCTTAGTGGTAAAATACTTTCCCCACATTCTCCTTCCAGCTCCTCGGTCACCAGGGCAGTTTCCTCTGGGAGACAAGCATGTTGTCAGACCGAAAGCTGGTACAGCCCCCAGATGGATGTAGCAAAGTGTGCCCTCAGTCCTAGCCCAGGCTAGAACTTTGCTTTAAACTTCAGGGAAATCTCCTCAGCACAAGATCAAACTGTTGGACTGAGATAGCACTGCTTGCTCTCCATCCCATCCAGCCTCCACCCATCCCCTGCACTATCAAAGCCCAGTGAGCAGACCAGGACAGTGAGTTTCATGCACAGACTGAGCTGTGAGAAGGGAGGACAAGGCTCTCACAGCATCGACCACTTGGTGATGAGAAAGGCAGATAAATGGAGGGCAGTCCCCTTGTCAGACACCAAGCAGTTTAGAGTCAACCACCACTGCTGTGCTCAGGTCACAGCTCAGGCTGAGGGGAGCTGTGACTGGGTCAGCTGCTGGGGCGGTGCAGGCAGCTGAAAGTACCAATACCCAAAAATGCAGCCACTGGCTTTGTCAAAGGCCGTCTGCGTGTGAGCTGTGATTCACGAGCAGTACGTGATGCAGCACACATACAAGGAGAGCTCTAGGTAAGGTAGCAACAGCCAAGTTGCTGAGGGGTTACAGGCAGAGTGAGGGTGTGCTCTGCACTTGCTTTGGGGGAAAAACACTGAAAATATCTTTGACTGCACACAAGCTTTTTGAATAAAAAGCCTCCATATCACTATGCAAGCTTACAGCTTGACCCTCCCACCCAAAACAGTTCTTCTGAAAAACCCAAGCCTTTTCCTGTATTGCTGTTTATATTATAGCATCCCAATATACACAATCAACTAAATTATATTTACTTAGCTAACTTCCACACCTTTTCCCCTTTCTGTTTCCTCAGATTTGGATCATAGCTTTCTTCTGCTCAATATTTTCTTCCCTAGAATGACAATGGTGCAGATACAATAAAGAGGTGTTACCAGCCTTTTGTTCAAGTGCTCTTTGTTGAGTATTTCAGCTATTTACTGCCCCCTCAGAAGTTCCTGTTTTCCCACTGAGGGGGGAAGGGAAAGCCTGTACAATGACATGGCAGCTTTTTGTTCAAAAAGTCTGTGTGTAGCCAGAGATATTTAGCACATTTTCCCTGCAAAGCCTGATATTACTAGTTTCAAATCAAAAGAGAAAAAAAATCTTAAAATAACTCTAAAAAATGTATACATACATATAAAGTAGTACTAAAAAAGTAGTACTTTGCAGATATCCCTTTCTTCAAGCTATGAATTATTGCTATATCAAAATGCCCACATCCACACACACTGAAAACTCAGCCCACTATGATGAAATGTGCACAAACACAAAGGCATGTAGTGTAATCTCCTACTGCCAACAATATTACAGGTCTTAGTACATAAAACCAAGAAACCAAAAAGGAATTAGGGCACTGAAAGGCATCACAAGCTGGGAGCTTTGCTAGTTCACACAAAAGGAAAAGGAAGAGCACAGCACGCACAGCAATTTGTCTTTGATACAGGAAAAGGCATATATCGTTTGATAATCCAGTGATAAGGCAGGCCAGCTATGGGACAAACCCATCTGTTGTATTGAATAAACAAATTCAAATTGATAGTTGTGATGCTGAGCTGTTTTGATACACAGGATTTAATAGAATCATGATGTGGATGTAAAAAGGCGATCAGTGTTTCATTACAAAATCAGGTATGTCCTGGGACTGCGGGATACATGACTATAGGGAGCTCTGAAGAAATACATAAATTAGGCAGTTGGGTTATAAAAGAGCATGCCCAAGCAATGGATCTGAACAGCTTCCCCTTTCACCATCTATCAGCTATCTGTTCAAGCCAAAGAAACTGTGCACAAGAAACAGGTAGCATGACAGGGAATTTTTGGGGTAATCTTGGTACCAAGTGTGTTAACTGTGCCTATTATCCTCCCAAAGTCAATTTTAGCACAACAAGTCAGCACGAAAATGGTACGGGCTGTTAATTAGGCTCCTCCTAATCTAAATCTGACAGCGAATGCTCCACACAGGAGGATTGGAGAGGAAAGGTCTTAAGGGAGGTGATCTCTTTTATCAGACTAATCCGTGGCCCTGGCAGAAGAAACCAGCGGGGAAAGTTTCTGGGCCTACCCTTTTCTTCTGTGCCAAACGGAAGCAACAGCAGAGCCGCCCTTCACCAAACGCTAACAAGGGGATAGGAAACGACTCTCGGGAAGGAGCTGCTGTCCTGAGGAGTCTGACAAACAATGCCAGCGCTGATTAGAGCACACAGACTGCATGGTAGGTTGGCTTTCATGTTCCTTTCATGTTCTCTTCATTTTGTGTGCAGATATGTTGGGATGACTGAAGTCAATGGGAAATTCACAACAGGTTTTAAGAGCATCAAGAACTGATTCATTATAACCTTCTCTTCATAACAATATTGTTTGTGTACATTAGATCTTAATCTGATTTTATTCCCATCAGCTCATCCAGACTGTATTTGCACCAGTTCTCAGGGTCATCTTCTTGCTCGTGTACATTGTTCATGCAGTATGTAATCTACAGAAACACCAACCAACACCAAGTCAAAATTAAGTGTTCTTTTTAAGTTCACTTCTCTGTCATTTTTTTTAAACTGAGACCTAAAAAGAAGAGGCATTTTGAAATTAAGCTAAGTTTTTAGAATGAAAAATACTTCAGGCATAGTATAGGGTGGGTTGGGGTTGGGTTTTTTTTTGGAGGTTTTTTGGTGGGAGAGGAATTTTTCTTTTGGTTAGTGTTTTTTCTTTTGTTTTTTTCCCCCCAAGACTAGCATTACACTGCACAGATTAATAAGAGAGTGAAAATTAGATGTAACCAAGCTTAGAGAATTCCTTTTCATTTATTGCTGTGTACTCAGTTTAATTTTAACTTGAGCTGGTAAAACACTTTACAAGAGACCCCATCTCACCTTTAACACATTATCTAGACTTGCTTACTTCAGGCAAACATTTGCTAGATAGTTGTCTGTTACTGCAAAAAGAGAATGTCAAGTTCTTTGTACAAGCGTCTGGTCACGTTTCATGATTGCCAAAGTCTAGGAAGAAATCCCCAGTTTGAAAAAAAACTGCTTGGAAACCTCACTCTCCTGGGTAAGATTCCTCCCATTTTTGTTGAGAAGTTAAACAGAAAATCCTTTCAATATACCAAATGGAACAATGAAACTGTACCCAGTAACATATAAGCTGTTTATCACTGTTTCACTCACGGCAAGTTCCATCATTAAATTACACTTCCACAGGCCAGGGTTGCATGTTCAAGATTAGTTTTATACATCTTTACATGGATGCTCATGTTTCAAACAGAAAACACACCACAAGAGGAGCCCTCTCTTCAAGTAGGTCATTACTTTCCTCTTGCACACTGCCTTTTAAAGTTAAGACCCAGCAATATAAGAATGTACTCAAAAGAGTAAAATAAGGATTGTGGTTTTCCAAAATTAAATATAGTAGTTTCCCAATGACAACTGTCTTTCTGTCAAGTATGAATTTTATTTGGCACTCAAACTCCTTCCCATGCATTAGGAGAATCAAAAAGAACACTAATTAATGTATTGATTTGTACTGTGCTATATCTTAGTAACAGCATGGGGAAGGGAAAATATTTTCAGCTTGGAAGCCAACTAGCAATGACTGTTGACAGTAACTGTTATGATTGTATTGCACAGTCCAATGAACATGGCTTATGCACATAGAGAGGACTTGAAGCATCAATCAGAAATTCCAGCAGGGATCTTGCTTTTCCATGCAGCCTGAATCTCATACTGAAGAGCTTTTCAGCCTTTTTCATCTTTCACTGAGATCACCACAAGATTGTAATTGGTCTCAAAAAATCCAGCTCTGTCCAGCTTGCTTTATGCCTTTTGTTTTAGAAAAAGTCACATTCTGGATGAATGCAAGAACTAAACATGTCACAATATTCACCAACAACCTCCTAAATCATGGTATCACTATCAGTATTTCTAATACTGTTCTAAAGTACTATGGTATTTTTCATAGCTTTGTCCACCCACAGCTTTATGAAACCATTAAAGACGGATGTCTCATACCGAGCAGAGCCTGTTCTTTCAGTTGCCCAACACCTCCTCTCCTAAAACATTTCCCCAAATTTTTAGTGTAGAACCTGAATTTTCTACGTTGATTTTCTCTGTCAAGCCTGAAGAAGAGCAGATGAAAATCATGCAAAGCAGGCCTTTGGCAAGTTGCCCAGAGCTGCTGGACAAGAGGGCTTGAAGAAATGAGGCAGGGAGACAACAAAAACCAAACCCACCACAGAAGAGAGATGGAAAATTAGGACTTGGGACAGAGGCAGAGGGGTGGACGAGAGAGAGGGACAAACATGTTGAAATACTTGCAGCTAACTATGCAACAGTTCCAGAAATGAATTCTTCACACATCTTAATTCTATCCTTGGTTAAGTATACATAGCCTATAATTTTCTGACCACATACTTTCCCCTTTTCCATACCACCACCTGCATGCAGCAACAGAAGGGAAAACCTCCTTCGGAACTAATGCTTCCCCTTATTTTGCTTTCTGCCTGTTTACTTGCATGGCCTGCAGAACTGGAGCTCAGAGCTTTGCATCTGCTTGGGCTCCGTAAAAACACTGTGTTATCTGTATTGCCCCACAAGTCCACCAATAAACTATTGAACACATCTCTGAGATAGAGCTGTATGCTGTCCCAATTTTAGACAGTGCACTAAAATTAGAGTCAAAAGCCAATTCTTGCCAAATTTCTGGAAAACTCTTTTCCCACGGCATTTATTATGATACTGCATTTTGCATCTTCAGAACACAGAGCTCCTGCTGACTTTCAGACACATGTGAGAATAACTGCTTTCTCTGCAACTCAGACCCAAAGCTGGGGATTCAGAAAGCAAGGAGTAGAGTGAACGCAACGAAATGTAGGGCTTACTTGCCTTGTCTAACATCCCATAGGAACATTGTGGTTCAAGAAGAAGATAAAAATCAAATTTTCCAAGGAAGCAATTAGCCAGGAGACCATCCTCTCCCTTTGAATAATCCCTTTCCTTACTCACAACATGACTTCCTCCAATGCTGTGAGCACAATATCCCAGTCACGCCTAGAAAAGCTCTTCTGTGCAATGACCATGACAGAAGTTTCTTGATAAAAAAACCACAATCAAGCAGGTTTTGACTGGATTCCAGTACCTGCACACAATTCAATATGAAACCAACACTGGCAGTGTGAAACTAATTTTGGTGCTTCTTAATTTCCAAGACCTTAATAATATAATAATTTTTAAATTGTTAATTATTAAGTGCCTATACACATGCAAACTCTTTGAAACAGAACATGGGATTCCTGATAGAAAGGTACATCACTGTTTACAAATTAAACTACAACCAAATCAGAACAAATGCTGTCATTTTTTGGTCTTTTTTTCCCCACTAAGGACTGAATTATAGCACCACTCTCCCCAGCATGTATCATAGTTGTGTCCTGAGCCTGTAAAGGACAATTGTGCATTTGTTTATGCTTTCCAACCTACAACAGTAGTAAAAGGCAATCACCACAGACTCCCTTCTCCTCGCCTGATCCTTGTCAGTCTGCCCTGCAGTGGCTGTCTCTGGCTGGGCACAACCAAGGCTGATGTTATCAGCTGAACTGTCATTTTAAAGGCACATTGTAGATGTTTTCCTTTTAACAGAGGATTATTTTTTTTACCTCTTCCCCTGCTCCTCAGTGCTGAATTCCTGCCTGCAACACTCTGTCTCAGTTTTTAAGTTTCACCTACAGGTTGTCTCAAAACCATGCTGCCCCATCCAGCTATTACCTGCCATTTGAGCTGAAGCCTTTGGAATACCATTATTGTTGAATGCAGAGAACCTATGCTAAAATATGTATTAAAGAGACAGACAGGAAAAGAAAAGAAAAAAAAATAAAAAAAGCCAAGAAAGATTAAAAAAAAGGGAGCCTGTTAGCAGCTGCACAACTTCAAGGCTAAATAAATGAATCTGTGCAAAGACAGCGTCACCTTGAATTTATTTAAATTCAGGCCTGGACATGGCAGCCACATTTAAAGCTGATGATACAAACTGTTCTTATTTTCTGGTATAAAGCAGAGGTTCTTGACAGATTTCCTTTCAAGTTGTGCACATTAGGCTACCAGTCAAAGACCAGAAGCGACTACCAGAGTATGATCAGAGAGGCTGCTTTTCCCACATGGCCTCTTTCCAGGGTCCTGCTTGGGATGTTTTCAATTTATTTATTTTTCATAACTAGATTATGATATATCCAGAGACTGACACCTTACTGATTATTACCACACCTACTTACTTTGTCTCAGTTCTACAAAATCTGATTTTAGCACATCTTAAATCAGACCAGAAACATTGTGGCTGCCCAGAACAAACTGCACAGACTGCATGCCTCTAACGATACCAATTTGTTGAAACTGGTTTTGCTTTGCTCTGAAGATTTTTCTCTCAGCAAACCTCTGCTTGCATCAGTGTCATCTGCGCACCCACAGCTTGCAAAAGTGGTCAATGTAAACACTCAATATTGTAATCTAGCTTGGCAAAAATGCAGTCACGCCCAGGACTGATCCAAGCCTGTGCAGTGAAGAGGTCTGGCAAAGCCTTGATACCTTATTCATGTGTGTAGAACCAAGAGCTCAGCCTCTTTAAATTCATTAACATAAGCATGACACCAAACTTTCCTTGGACCAGTCCCAGGTGCCACTGAAAGCAGTGACTTGATTCTTTCCTTCCTCAGTCCCTCCTCCACTGGAGTTTCAAGAGCCTTATACCTGATCTGGTCCATTCAGAGGCAGGTGAATTACTGCCAGCAGCTTCCATGGGGAACTGGCTCAGGCCACAGGAACAGAACTACCTTGCCAAAGGCCTGATGGATGCTAAAAGCTATTTGCTGTTTGACACTAAAAAAAAAAAGAGCTAGGTCCTCTTTGTAAGGATACACTTTCTGCTGTTTTTCTGGAATTCAAAGGGGGAAAAGTGCAGAAATATCACACAACACAATATGTACTTTATCCAAAATAAAATGAAGCTAAAACCTATCCACAGATATATAAATGTATGTATACACATATATATGTATATTTGTCTGCATGACCATTATAAACTAAATATATGGCACTGCTATTCCCAGAAGAGAACAGGAAAGAACAGTAGGCTGAACGAGAAGGCAATCAACAAACAAGAACAAAACATCATAATTCCTTCCACGCTTCCCATTCTGAAGGGTTAAGAGTACCCAAGAGAATTTTTCTGTGGTTTTGAGATTCTTCTTTTTAAGAAGAATCTTTCAGGCACCTCTGCTCCAACCCTGCCTGTTGATGGTACACAGGAGGTTCAGAGCACAAGAAGAGAGCACACACATCAGTGGGCTCCCCAGGTTCAAAGGAGTACTCCCATCCAAAGGGCAGGGAGTGAAAGGCATCTGCTTTTGCTCTAGAAGCAGCATTTTATTAATGGACTCAGAAACCTGGGGGCCATTAATGATTTTGCAAGAATACAGTGTGACCCATAGACAAACTTCTTTCTGTGTCCTTTTCCTGCTCACATTCTTACTATGCTGCCAACAAATACACCTCTTCAGCATACACTGCATGGATAACAGGGGTTTTTAGATAGGCATACACTACTCCAAGATCCTCTCATCTGCAGTCTTAACAGTGTATAATAAATAATTCCAAACAAAAAGCAGGAATTACAGTGTAGAAAGAGGAAAAAAAAAAAGGAATATAACACAACGTGAGAAAAAAAATCCCAACAATCTGAACTGAACAACAAATGAACAACCACAAAGAAAAGAGACACAGACAAGTCCAGGATTAGGACAAAATGCACCATCAGGTGTCTCCATCATTATCAGGTATCTGGCATTATCACTGTCCTTCCCATAGCATGATTACCCAGGGATTTGGGACTCCTGTGCATATCTGGAAAAAAGGCAATTTTCAGGAATGCAGTCACAGTCTCTTTACAACTATATCATTGACCTTTGTCCTCAGACCACGATGGATGGTCACCTCAGCGTTTACCCTCACATATGACTCACACCCAGCCACAGCATCATACTAAAGCTAAGCAAGGGAAGCTTGCCTATTCCATTAGCAATAATGAGAGGACTGCACATTTCACTATCATACAGACACAGGCCACTGAAGCCCAGAAAGATCTATTTAGTTATTTATTTATTTAAAATTAAGTTTGTGCACATAAGAATATTTTGCAGGTGCAAAAGAAAAATAATTTCTAGAGTTTGGGAGGGAGAGGGGGAGCATTTGTATTATATTCACTCTCCACCCAACAACAAAGTAGATGTTTAAGTATGACTTTAAAGCATTCTTCTCATGAAGAGATAAAGACATTTCATACATGTTGTACCTTAACTCTGACGTATTGAGAATATTTTGCATTTTTGACCTTTGGTAAAATATCTTCATTCAGTTTAAGAGGCATTTACACCCTCCTACCATTTTAGCCGTAACACTGTTTCTATCATCACTTGGAGCATGTTCAAAAGGTTCTGTTTTCTTGTGTCCCCCAAACAGTTCTCTCTTCCCAAGGAAACACCCTGATCTTGTCCAGGAAACCAAAGACCTTACAGGAAACAGAACTTTAAATAACTATATGATCCTAAAGGAAGATGGAAATCATATAGATGTGTGTATTCAGTACACTAAAGACAGCTAAGGGTTAGCAGTGGAACAACAGCACATAGGAAAGGCAGAACTGAAACCTGACTTCAGCAAGAGTTTTGTCTGATCAAGTCCAAAGGAGAGAGCAGAGAGTTTTTAATGTGTGTTTTCTTATTCATGTATAAGAGCATGAAGCTGCTGGATGAAGTGACTGACTAGTCACTACAGAACTTGTTTTTTTCCATTCAGTAATTCCAAGCGAATAATATTAGGATGGTGCTTGTGTACATCTCCTCCAGGCAAAGCACTTGTTCAACATGTCAGGAGGGTAGCTCAGTGTTGTCAACTACTTGCAAGCAGACATGCTATGATTGGAGTAAAAATCACATTATAAGAAAAAATAAAAACATCACTACTGTTCCTGAAAGAAGAGAAAGTCTTGCTGCCACTCAGGTGAGGAAAGAGGCTCTTTGGAACTCCCTCCATGTTTCTGCTCTATTCTTCTGAGCTTTTCCAAGAAATGAGAGGGCAGGAGGAGGATGGTATATATACATAAAACTTTGAACTGCATTCAGAGAGGCTGTTAGACTAAAAGGAAAAAGCGAAATGCAAGGAGAGCTTTAAGTAGAATTTTTGTATTTTAGCTTTCTCACAGTAGATCATCCCCTCTGTATTCCTTCTGTTTTTCTTAACATTTATATGGCTTTATTGCTGAGTTTATTTAACACTTGAATATTGGTAGATGAGTTTTTATGCATCTCTCAGGAAAAAGACAAAGGTGAAAAGTCTGTGGAAAAAACACTTGCACATTTCCAGTTGTTCTGGTTTTGGCAACCTCAATATCTTAGATCTGACCTAACTTTCAATATCTATTTAATATTCTGAGGGTCACCAGTCTACTAGAATAAACAAAGTCAACAATGTTTCCTTTATGAATTAAACCTTCAAAAGTCTAACATTTGAAGGAGAATAATGAATCAGTGATCAAAATTATTTTATTGTCCAGAAACATAAATTTGAACAACAATTTTATGTGGTGCTAATAAAGTAAATTAATTCCTACCAGGCTTCTATTTCAAGTACCTATTTTATTCTGGGCATTTCAAAGAATAATGTGCACAGAACAGCATAAAGAAATGCAACTGTAAGTACAATTAACTAAAACTTACACTATCACAAGATCTCATGTGCAGTAGCAGCAAAGTAACAACCTTCTAAACCTTTCCAAGCTATAGAAGTCTTTGTTTTTGTCAAGGTCAAATAGCCATCACAAACCTTAAAATCAGTAGCGTAAGTTTTACAAGAGGCTCTATCTAGCAACACACTGGTGTGAAGCAACAATCTGAAGAGATCAATGTCATCCTGCTAGAAAGTAAATATTTTTATAACTACATCCATAGCAACCACAAAACTCTCCACCTCCCCAAAGTGATCCATAATGTTTGACTTGAGAAGCTGATTTAAAGCTCTGCAAAAGAATCACTTGCCATCATTTTTCTTGGCCATAAAAGTCCCAGGAAGATAAACTTAGCTTTTCTGGGCCATCATTTCACAGAAAAGAAACACTCAAAAGATATCTCTAGAAATTGCTATATTTGCTCATTTTGAAACTGTAAATCCTCCAGGGGGGCTGGTGGTGCTACAATGTAGGAATCAGTATCAATTACTTTATATGATGTATTTTTACTTCAGTGTCAACCCAGGCAATTGACATCTCATTTTCTCATTTAAAGACTTTGTAACACCATTTACATCTTCTGCACTACTTTTCACCAAAGGATCTCAGTGCTCCTTACAAAGATTAGTACACATATTCCATGAATGGATGGGACATTCTGGGAAGTTAGAGAGATGCAGATAAATTAACCTGCAGAGTCAATGGCCAACTAAGGCCAGTAAATGCAAGTTTCCAGAGTCAGAAGGCCCTGCCCTGTTCAGCAAGCACCACTACTTCTGTATATAAGTGCTTTGGACAGCCTTCCATGCACCAAAGTTATGTTTTATGCCAGTTTCCAAGGGCCTCTCAGAAACCCGGTGTCATTTTCCATTTTGCTCTTTCCACTGATATGAATTGACCCCAGTCCTTTCCAAGTGAGCGGCAGGAAACCTTGCACCTGCTCTGGCCATGGAGGCAGACATCAAAGGCAATGGAAATCTGTCAGCACCAGGTAATTTAGCCTACACTTCAGGCTGCATTTCTGAGCTCATTCATGCTGGATGTATGCAGTGCTAGACCAAAAGGCATTACAGAATTAAGATTAACCAGGTTTGGGTACATAACTCTATTACTGCTGAATAGGCACAGTCAGCCTCATCCCACATTTACACAGGCTCTAAAGCAGCTACATAAAGGATGGATAATACCTGATCCATCATAAAACTTGTCTCTATAAAGCTAACTCATTTTGAACAAATTTGAAACAGGAGACTGAGTTAATAGCAGACCAGTGCTTTGCACGACTACAAAGAATCTCTTAGTAGGAACTGTTAAGCTGAATTTACTGTGCCATTAAACCACAGTCTCAGTGCAGATGTAGGCTGGTTACCAGCACACGTGGAAACCCACACAGTAGTTAATTCATCTTCACAGTACGCAAATCAGGGACGTGGGAGCAAAACCTGATCAAGATCCTCCATTTAAGGGGCTGGAATATTTCATTTATGTGGTAACTTTCTGCTTTTCCATTCTCTTTGGTCAAAGAATAACACAGATTTGCCCTTTGCCTACACAGAGAAGAGAGTTTCAGAGCCAGGAGACACAGACTGCACCCCTCTCGCTGCATGCGCACTGCTGACTGACAGCAGCAATAATCAAATATTTATGCAGCCCCACTCTGAGAGTGCAAACTCTCAGAGCATTTAGCACCATTGTTTAATGCCCCTAGCTCAGCTTTAACATGGACACGGGATCTGGCAGATGAGTAGCTGCACTGATAGCAGACATTACTAAAAACAGTCCTCTTCCCTGTCCATGTCACAGGTGTCCCAGAGAAGGGGGCACCAGAAGCAAAGGGATGCTCCTACCACAGCAGCTGTCCTTTAGAGCTCAAAGCTTAGACTGGAAAAGATCTACCAGGCTGCAAACTCCTGAGACTGAATTACATGCTGGTCTTATTTACAGGTTTGCAAATCCTTAGCAGAAGGATCGTGCTATAAGCTGGGGCATCAGTACTGAGGGTCAGAAATATCCTGAAGGATCAATCAGTGCAGGCAAGGATTGCCCAGCAATCAGAACAGGCTGATTTAGGGTACACAGCTCCAATACTGCTGAATATGCACAGCAAGTTTTGAAGTAGAGTTCTTGGGATCTCTAGTCATGCTCTGCTAAAGCACATTTTCTCTCAGAAAAAAAAAAAAAAAGAACATACCAAACTGGTGGAAAATGTTTAACCAAAACCCAATGCCAAACATATATATATATATGTATGCATATGTGTATGTATATGTATATATATATACATACATATACATATATATATATATATGTATACACACACACACACACATATATATATATATATACACACACACATCTAAACTCACTATTTGATTTTAGTAACTGGTCTTCTTTCAGCTAATTCCATATAAAGGTCTTCACTATATATTTTTCTTTAATTTCACAGAAGAACAGCTATTCTAGCTGCTTTAAAATAAGTGGAGTTAAGAATTAGAAGTATTTCTTTGAAGGCACTATCTATCAGTACTCCAATTCTGTAGAACCTGCCCTGCGCCTTTCAGCTTAATATCAGAACTGTACTCTGTTCTCTCAAATACACCATTGCAAACCAGTAAAAATTAATCTACATTAGAGACTTCTATTAACTCCTTTGAGTCAGCCAGGAACTGCTCATTTCACATTTTACAATGATCCCAGGAGTTAGGAATGGCTGAGAGGAAACAAAATCCTCCTAAAAAGCATCATCGCTGTTTAGAAAGGTAAGCTGCATGACACCACCTGTCATCACAAAGTAGAAGGCACACTTCCAACAAAGAGTAAGCAAGAGCCTGTCCATGCCCTGTGGCCATGTAGCTCAATGTGAGTGCAGCTGATCCAGTATTCACAGCCAGGATGAATATATGACATTCCAGCAGGGCTCAGGAAAAGCCTTGGGCACCTCTGTAACAATCCACAGTGGGATCACTCTTCAGATAAAGTACTAGAAAGGTACATAACTCTATTGTAGTTACTAACTGAAAAAGAGTAGAAAAGAAAGCAGCTATTATTTCAAAGACTTGATTATTCACAGATCTACCACAGATTTGACAGTGAAGCATCTCCTGTATTTAACAGCCAACACAAGCCTAAAATCACCTATCTACTGTAGACTGGCAGAATTCCCAAGGACACTGGCACACAGGGTACCAGCTGGGAGCAGGCTCTGGCCTCACAGCCCCATCACTATTGACCTGCACAGCAATCTGGCATCTCAGTGTGCATCCTCTCTCCAATGGCACTGCTCCTGCCAGAGGTCCCACATCACACACCAGCCTGAAGCTTTGCCTGGTTATTTTAACTTTGAAGTCAGCAAAACCAACAGCCATTCCACTGCTCTGGTGAAGCACAATGTTTTCAAGCCTTGAAAACGAATGTGGTCTGATAAATTAATCCTTGAAGCTTCAGAACAACAAAAACTTCACACAGGAAACTCAAAAACTTAGTGGGGGCAGCCAGCTCTTTAAGACCCTTAATTATGAAAAGTGTAGATGAGTGGAATTAAACAGATCATTTTTAAGAGGAGATGCTCAGTATCTGTTGCTCAACACACTGAGGGCACACGGGCCTGCAGAGGGATCCCGGCGTTGTGCAGTTCAGCGCCTACCACTAAGGCAAGTGACCGAATTTAGCTGGCCCTCTGTATGCTCATTTACACCTTATGGACTACCTGCAAAAAACAAATTCACTACCAAACCCAAAAGGCATCAGTTCATCTCCCACTCTGCGCAGGTGTATATAAGCACTAAGAGCGTAAGGAAATGGGGTTTTTTTTTGGACCTAGGAAACAAAGGTAAATTGTTTAATTAACTCTCACATCATGACTATTCGTGTGCTATCAAGTGCAAAGCACACACAACCAATGTGGTTACAGAAAAGCCTCCAAAACTCAGTTCCCTGTCTGCCAAAACTCGTCTTTCCGCTACGGGACGTGATGATACCGCAGATACCACGGGAGGCTGAGCAGACCGCGTGTGCCCTGCGCTCCTTTTCCAGTTTCCAGGCGGGCAAGAGCCGCTCTTGCTTCCGTGGGCTCGTCCTTCCCCGCGCTTCACCTGCGGGCACGGACCCGCTGGGGGTGATGCTGTGAGGGACACCCCAACCCCTCCTCACCCCAGCGCCGGCCGAGGCTCCCCCGCCCCTCCGCGCCCCCGGGGCACTCACAATCTCGGTCACCATGAGGAGCCCGGGCACGGTGCGCAGGAACTCCCTGTCGTAGGCGAGGGTGCTGGAGCTGGCCGACAGGTTGGCGGTGAAGGAGCTGCTGGTGGGTGGTGACCGTGTGCGAGCGCGGGCGCGGCGGCTGCTCCTGAGGCGGCACAGGCGGCACGGGCGGCTCCATGGCCGGCGCGGCTGTCGCCGGACGGGCGGCGCGGAGGCACCGCCGCTCGCCGCTTTGTGTGGCCCCGGCGCCGCGGGCAGCCCCCGCCTGGGCCAGGGGGAGGAGGAGGAGGGTGCTCGGCGCCCGGCCCCGGGCGGGGAGGCGGGTCCGGAGCGGGGCCGCCCGCCCCGGAGACCGCCCAGCCCTCCCGCCGCTGGCCCCGGGGCGGGACAGCGGTCTCGGTGCGAGCGTCCCAAGCGCTAGGGAATGAGAGTCAAAGCGGGGTCCTCTCTCAAAACCATCTCCTCAAAACCATCTTCTGACCTCGCGGACTTTTATACACTTGGGATCCCGTCTGCTTCCAGTGGCGGCCGGGGCTGAGCCACTGCTGTCTGTGCCACAGCGCCTTCCTTGGAGGGTCCAGCCTCATGCCCCGGCCGTCATCGTGGCTCCGGGCTGTCAGCCCTGGCTCCGCGGGCAGCAAAGGCTGGGGCCGTGCTGTGCCGCAGGTGGCTGTCACCCCTGGCTCCAAAGGCCCCAAAGGCTGGCAGGGGCCGTGCTGTGCCGCAGGTGGCTGTCACCCCTGGCTCCAAAGGCCCCAAAGGCTGGCAGGGGCCGTGCTGTGCCGCAGGTGGCTGTCACCCCTGGCTCCAAAGGCCCCAAAGGCTGGCAGGGGCCGTGCTGTGCTGCAGGTGGCTGTCACCCCTGGCTGCCATCGCCTGCGAGAGGAACCGGCGCGAAGTGCCGCGGGCAGGGAAGGAGTCTAGGAGCTAACACAGCCCTCCCAGAGCTGGAAATGGGGGGTTTGCTGGGGTCCGCAGAATAACCAAGAGACTGAACAACGCAAAAGACTTTTAAAAGCCATAAAAGTCGCTGGAAATGTAAAGTGTGAAGTCATTATTGACCCATGGCAGTGCTGAGCTGTTCCTTAACCTCTATTTTTCAGTACTCCAGTCTGAAGTGTCATCTTTTAAAAAAAAAAAAAAAAACAAAAAACCCACAAATCCAAACACTTCTGGATCTTTTAAAAGCTTCTAAAGAGATCTTCCATTCCACAAAAACCAGGGGTTTCAACAATAAGCAAGCAGGTTATAGTTATTTTCAACGTTCAGGAACTCTAATTAGCAAAGGATTTTGTGGCCATTCAGTAAAAATGAAGTGTTTTCCACATGTCTGGTGGCTATTGTCCTTGAATTGTTTACTGCTGCCTCTCCCACTGGATAACAAAGGCTGGATTTTGTGGTGTTACCTTTCAGCAAGGGATTGAAGCAGCTGGGGAGGGAGGAGGAGGAGTATGGGAGAGTTTCTCCCAGAAATACAGGAAACGTGAATTACCCAGAGGAACTGTTCTTGTGCATTTTTTGTGCCTCCACTCCCAGTGTGTGTGTGTGTCACAGTACAGGCTCCATGGGATTCTTGGAACGTGTATCTTGGCTCAGGCTCTGTGGAGCCTTTTTGTCCTCTACACTCTGACTAGGAAAAGAAGTAAACTCTGATAAGGTCAAAATATGCAATTTAGTGAAGCCTTTCAATGTAAATGTTTTAGACACTGGTGACTTTTTTATTTAAGATAGCAGAAGAAATGTGGCAGAGTTTTGCAAATATGAACTGCGGGTCATCAGAACACGATGCCTGTCACTTGACACGATAAGATATACAGATAGCATCTTTTTCTTTTTTTCTTTAAGGAAAAAAAGAGACCATTAATACACATTAATACACACTCAAACCGCTGAACACAACTCCTTAATCATGAAACAAGAAATTTTATACTTTTGGCAAAACATTTTTTTTTTTTTACATTAACAGTATTATGGGTTTTTTTGTGTTCCTATTTTATCTCTTTCTTTTATATAAGAGTTGATATTTTAAAGGAACAGAACACACCTATGCACTGGTCTGTCTGGAGGCCTGCTTCAACTGGCTTGCAAGTAAAAAATGCTTTATCTGATTGTTCAGCACTGCCAAGGTTCCTTCCAATGCCAGAGCTGCTTTGCCATACCCCTTTTGCTGTTTGTGAGGATCCATTGTAACAGCATTGATTTTCCTCTCTGAGAGATTCCTGTTTTTCAGTTTTCCATCTAGAAGATCAGTAAGTAAAAGTGTGGAAATGTGGGGCAAAAATTCATGCTGCAATCAAAATGAACACTAATTTCAGAGTTTTTTGAGCCATTCACATCACTTTCCCTTTGAGAGCTGGTTTATTTTACACTGGATGTATATTCTCACCATGTTTCCAGGATGTTATTCACTGGTCTCAGTGTTCATGCATAATTCTAAAACTCTTTATTTATACCTTAAACTCTTGAGGGTGAGTGTTGGTTTTCTTTCAGCTATCAGAATCAGAGCAGTAAATTTCATTGCTTTTGGTCTGCACATCTGTCTGCACATCGTTTGAGCATCCCAGCTCCTGTAGGGGAGAAAAAAAAGTAAAATAAAAACACAGATAGGGAACCAATTGTTTTCTGCTTCAGCTCTATTAATATACTGTACACTTTCAATGTCTGTTGTAGAGGTCTAGTATCATGATTAATTCAACAAGAACTGGAGGGCTACACTTGTGGGAAATTTCTCTGAACACTGGCTGCCACTCTGACTTCCCTGGCTAGCTTATTTTTCTCCAGCAAACATATTCAAAGAATGAGTTTCACTAAAAAATGGGTAAAACACTCCAGAAGCTTTTCTGTATCTGATATTCCTGGAAGCAAATTTCATTCTTTAACTTGACAACATAATACTTGACATTTTGAATGTTAATTGTGAGGCTCTAATTTTTTTGTTTTGCATCCTTGCACTGAGGGCTAGAACTGGAAAGCCCTTCAGGGACCAGCTAAGCCTAGCTAGATTTTTTTACATGTAGATAGCATCAGAAACAGAATAATTGAGTGCTGCTGCTTGAACAATCAACCTTTTATTACAGAGCTACCAAGAGAGAATAAGGTGGCCCATTTTCTTTATTTTAAATTAACCTTTCAAGAGAAGGATCGGCAAGGCTTTTAAACACCAGTCAAGATTGTAACCTCTTATTTGTCAACTGCTATAAGGAAGTAAACTCTGATTAGGAAAAAATATGCAATTTGGTGAATGCAAATGTTTTAGTAAAAGCAGAATAGTGGATAAAGGTATTATCAGGTTTCTCAGTAAAGGGATTATTCCTGAATGTCTCATTATCTAATTAACAGAGTCTTCCATTTAAGCTGGTTTTGTTCTCAAATCCTGAGGTATCAACATTTTTAACATTACTGATTGAGCTCTCTAGAACTACTTTCATAGCAACAATCTGGCCAGCTGGAAGTGCTAATTAAAGTAGACTCCCAGGCCCAAAGAGTGGAGCTGACTGGAATTTCCTGAAATTGGTTTTGAAATAGACCTTCCCTTCCCCCTTCCCAAATCCTAGAATTTTCAAATGCCAAACTCATCCAGACTATTTTTTAGGTAAGTAAAACACATTAACATATAATAGATGAGTGAGATTTTTCAGTAGTTATCAGCAGGTTTCAGTCCAAACAAAAAAATTACTGCATTTAAACCACCTAAGTGAGCTAAGGAAACTTAATCTGAAGAGAGCGAGAAAGGAACTGTACTTTCCATGAAGCCCAGGTCTCGCACAAGGAATGAGGATTTATGTCGGATGTCCAGGACAAATATTCTCATCCTTGACGTCCTACTGTGCAAATAATCCGAGGATGAGATATTTTTAGTTAGCATTAAATCAAGAAATGATTGGAAATTTCCTAATGGCTTTTCAGAATTAGCAAAGTGTAGGCTTTGAGCTACAAAAGTATTTGAGTAAATAATTTATAACATATTTTACCCTTTGGCAGCTTACAACTATATGGAAAAGCTGATTTATACTAACCCAAACCAGAAATACTTGATCTGTACTTTGGTAGTAACATGTGCCCTAGGCACATGATCAATCAGGGCAAATGATCTCTCTGTGTAGGAATCCATATTTCACAAAGAAAAGATGGTTTTCATGACTGAGATACCTGGATTTTCCAATGCTGCTGCAACAGAGAGAGAATAGGTTAGATGCCCATATTTTCAAAATAGCCATTATTTGGCAAATCCATAGAGAATCCTTGTTTGTACACGGGGTTACTGAACACGAGGCTTGTTTTGTTTTGCATCCTGGGCACCTAAAATTAACGAACATAAAATCAGTACCACTTGGAACAATAATCAAAATAATGACAGTGCATGAGATTTTATCAGCAGGTGTTTGTTACTATCCTAATGCTGGAAAAGGCAGGACTTAGCTGTATATGTTCTGTACTCCTCAAAAATATTTCTTTCTTTACATGAAGTTTACTTGAATTATATGCACAAAGTCCTGACTGTAGACACACAGTCATTTTACCTGCCAGAAAGCTGTCTTACAATATATTTTGCCATACAGATAATTAACTCTGTGCTGGGAACAGAGACTTACTGACTTTAGATTTTATTTTTCAGTTTTGAAACCCATGACACTAAGTAAACTGTGTGGTGATAGAGACTGTGCTAAGAAAAGAAAGCAGAGTACATAAGCCTTGTATTTTCTTTGCATTAGGCTTTCACCAGCTGTTTTATCTGCTCTGGGATCTAAAGATCCCTCCCAGCCCTGCAACACAACTATGTCACATATACTGTACTGAGGAAAAATTACTTACTTCTTTCAGTACTTAGAACACACTGTCCCTGCACACTGAATGTATGTGCTTAACTTCAGGGCAAAGAGCACATCTACTCAAATTAAAAAGAGTTTGTAGTGAGTAGTGTGAAGCCTACATACAAATCTTCTCAGAACAGGAGTTGTGGTTTTCATATTTAGGGGCCTCAGCTCTGTAGTGCACCTGCAAGAGACGTCTGCATTTCATTTCCCAGGCTGCTTCCCAGCTGCTCTCAGCTGTCCTGCTCTCTAGAGAGCCTGCAAGCACAGCTCCAAGCACAGCTGCTGGCTGTGCCTTCTCACACCTGCAAATCAGAGGCCACCCCAATACTCAGGAGTGTCTGGTGTCATGTTGTGTGAGGAAGGAGCTGATTCTGCCCCTGAGCATGTCCAGGCAGGTTGTCCCTGAGGCACACTCATAAATACTTTCATTAGGGTCAGCAGTCCACCACAGACCTTTAAATATTATTATGGAGCAAACACATACTAGTGATTACATCATTGAGAATATAAACACTTCCACTGTAGACGTGCATTTTCTACCTGCTAAGGGTGGTGCTTGCCCAAGTGTTTATGTAAATCACAGCAGGTAATGTTTATACAGCACCCAAGCCCAGTGCAAAACAGCTGGAGGAAAATACCACCTTCAACAATTGTCAATGCCGTATTTGTTTTTAGATAATTAAAGAAAGACTGTATAATTCTACCATGGTTTCATCACAGCACCATCCAAGTTTAAGGAGAGAGTTCACAGCCAACTCAGTTTGCTTGAAGGCTTAAATAAAATATTAAACAGTCAGCTATGTTGCTCTGCTTTGGTTGGTACAACACCATGACACAGGCCTGAGACTTAAAGTGTCCCTTATCCCAAATTATGAGGAGGCCATTTGAGCTTGCTGTGTATTTATATACACCGAGAGAAGACATGGATGGCCGGTAAAAATCTAACCAAATACTATGGCTAAAAGCTGAAACTAGACAAATTCAGACTGAAAAGAAATTGGTTCTGTTGTTGGGGATTTTTGAATGTATTTTTTTCACATAGCATGATTAGCTATTTGAAGGATTAATTAAATAAAACATTAAACTCTCCATCATTTTATATCTATAATTGCAAACTATAGGTTTATTTGAAATGTATTCTTTACCAGACTTTGACAAATTTGGTGGTCTTTATTATACAGAACACAACAAGAAATGACCCAAATGATTTGAGAAACCACAGAAATAAATTAAAATTATTTCCATTAAGTGTCAGTCTTGTTAACACTCTAGTCACCCAGCTGTACAGTACACATGCAGTACCAATGCCTGACACATCTCCTGGAGTGGCAGCAGAATAAAGGATCTCATGAATCTTGCTCTGTCTGGACAATGAAAAGTGGTGATGAAACTGCTGTACAGGGAGAATCAGTTTAATGCAGATGGACTGCAAGGTTTAAGGATGGAAAAATTGTCATCCAAAGAAAGTTAAAAAGCCAGTGGGCTGACTGCAGGACCTGCAGAGAAAGGGGCCAGCTGACTGGGGAGAGGTGCCAGAGTGTATATGCTCTGTCATAGGGGGCTGAAGTGCAGGAGAAGAGAACTGAGCCTGGCAGAGCACTGACCTAAATCTCAGGGAACACAACAGTGGAAGGAGAAGGCAGAGAAGAGCAGGCAGATGTTTTACTGCTCCTCATCCTGATTGACACAGCCTTTCTGTTAGTATGGAGTACAGACCTTTGACATCTATCCATTAACAGGAGAGGAAAATATTAACAGAGGACACAGTACACCACATAGTGGCCTGAAATCTGCAAGCAGCTGAGCAATTTGGTATTTTCAAATCAGCACTTTACCTCTGCATTTAGACAAGTGCCAAAAGACTTCTGTGCAACAAAGAACAAAATGACCCTGATGTTTGTATTTACAGAGCAGTCTTAGCCCTGAAACAAAACAAAAGCAAATAAACAATTCTCCCTAGTACAAAACACAGTCAAGTTCAATTCAAAGCAGGGCACAGAGGTGCAGGCACCAGTGTTTTAGGATTTACAGGATCCTGCTCATGACTGTAAATCATTGGACGCTATCAGAGCTTTAATGTTACAGATATGCAAAGAACCAGCATGCAAAGCTCCTGATACCTGGTAGGTCTTGTGTCAGTGCATGAAAAAACACCTGCAGTGATGCAAGGCACTTAATGAATCCTCCAGTTCTAGCTTCCAAAAACACCCTTTGCAAGAGAAGTGGGAGTTTGAAGAAACAGGGGAGAGAAAAATATTTCTGTTATGACTGCATGTATTTATGGGGAACAGAGTGTGTTTTCTGCTGCTGGCCTAATAAACCTGCTGGGATTTTTCAATGAATCAGAAAGACAAATTTAGTTAAATTTCTCAATTCACTTAGTTTTCTACGAAAATTGCAGGCTTTGGGCTGTGTGAGAACAGTGCATGGTGTGAGACTATAGGACTCAGGGGGTGGATGATGGGCTGCCTTTTGGAGGGATTGGGATTTCCTCAGAACAAAGGCTTATTCCATTTATGCCATGTCTTGAGAAAGCTTATCCTGTCAAGTCATTTATCACCCTGCTAACTAGCTACTGAGCCTGGATAATGCTTCTTCCCTAGATCAGTGAGGGAAAAGAGAATTTTAGAAGAAAGGAAGGTTTTCATTTGGGGATTTTAGGAGATTGGGAGAAGAGCTGATAGGAGTTAGGATATCTAAGCTCTTTGAACAATGAGAAAAACATACCAGGAAGGATTTTTCTAACAGCTCATAGTGCAGCTAAAATTGTCTTTCTGCTGAGGACATCCCTGGTATTTAAACTATGTGAACTAGCACAGCCCTGTGGTTTGCAGTACTAGATTTGGAGTAAGTAGAGGATGCTCTGTGATGGATGTGGCTCTAATTACAGATATTGAGGTGAATTAAATCCATTTGCAAATGTCTGGCTTAATGCTAACTATGAGACAATTATGATGTGAGATTTTTAACTATGTAGATGTCCCCATACATTCCTACAATGAAAAAGCTTTTTTTCCTATAAACTTTAAGGTTGGCTCACCTTAATGATCAAGAAAAGTACAGACTCCATTGGTTGTGCTGGCAGCAGTGGGGATATTTGTAAGAGCAATCTATTCCATGCAGATTTTTCTACAGAGAGCATATGCTTAGTTATCCACATTCTGGGCATTTATAAGAATTTGATATCTTCTGGTAACCTTCCTCTGTTTACCTGGAACTGACTGATCAGTTGAGACTATGAAGATGAGGATGTGACAGCTTCATCTCCTCAGCACATCAGAAATCTGATTTTTTAGAAAAATATATATATACACACAGAGGCATACAAAAGCATGTCTCATAGATCCAGACAATTATAAAAAAAAACCCCAATAGTGGTCACTAAATATATCTAATCTATGATGTTACAAAAACAGTGTGATTTTCTAAATATACCAATCAAATAATGACTCACTTGCCATCCTCACAAGGATTCAATCAGATGCCCAGGAAACAAGCTGTATCAGTGTGTGCAAATGAAGGTCATGTATCAAACTGCTGGGCCTTCTTTTTAAGCAATGCTATGATTGCTATTTCAGTGAAGGAATAATCAGGGAACTCATCATTTCATGATTCATTGTTCCAGCAGGCAGTGCAACAAAAAATATTGAAGTTAGCAATGATATATTTAAACCAGGTATTACTTTGATGAAATCTCATTTGCTCCGAGGGAAGTTTGGATTTGATATTAGAAAACATTTCTTCACTGAAAGAGTGGTCAGGCATTGGAACAAGCTGCCCAGGGAAATGGTGGAATCACCATCCTTGGAAATGTTCCAAAAAACATGTGGCTATGGCACTTGGGGGCACAGTTTCATCGTGAAGATGGCAGTGCTGGGTTAACAGGTGGACTCAATGATCTCAGAGGTCTTGTCCAAATTAAATTATTCTATGATTTCTTGCATGGAAGCATCCTTCTTCTGCTAGAATACAATTTTTATGGGCTGTCTGAAATTACTAGTGAAATCACAAGTAAGGGAAATATGAGTAAGTGGATTACATCAGTTCATCAGTGCTGAAATGCAGGATTTAACAAATTATCTTCATCAACAGCAATGAACAACACTGGGATACCTCAATGGGTATTTCAAGGTATCTATCTAACCAGCATCTGATTTGCAGGTGACATCATCCAGCCTGCAAAAATACTCCAATATATAAAGCAACCCAGTGTAAGGCAACCAGTGATAAGAAAAAAATACACCTGGAAAAGGAAAAAAAATGCTGGTGAAGACACCTGTACTACAAGGACAAGTATTCCACAGTGTTTTTATAAGAGCACAAAAAGGGAGTCATGAAAGGGGGGCCTCTCTAGGAGACAGGAACAGAAAGTCTGCAGATCCTCAGTCTCCCTCATCTGAGTGTGAGTGATACAGCTCAAGTCCACCTCTGAATTTGGGGAAGTGAAGAGGAGGCAGGACTTGAAGGACTACACCTTTCCATACTTGCTCTCTGTGTATCCCTGCCTTGAAAAAGAAACCATTATTTCACAGTTCTTCATTGATGTGATTGAAAATAATTTTTTAAGATGAGCGACAAAGAGGCATAGGCTCTCCATGATCACTACACAGAGAAACTACCTTCACCCTGTGTGTGTGGTAGTGAATCCCCTGACTTAAGTTGTTCCAAAAAAAGCCACCAATTCATTATAATCAGTCAAGAATACTGGACTAAAGCAGATGCAGGAAGTTTTGTTCATTCAAAGGCAGTGGAGAAAATAAAAAAATTGCCAACCCAAATCACTACCAACCCCAAACACTCTGAATCTGTATTAAACTGAAGATCAGCTATTTCTTGAGATTTGCCTACTGGATTTCAAGATATTTTACTAATCATCTCAAAATAGAAAATTCCCTTGAAAGCAAAATAATCTTTCCAAAGCTCTGTCTGGCTACACAAATACTTGGAGATGTGGAGATAGGTATGCCCAAGAAAACTGCATTGAATAGAGATAAATAATATGATAAGACCAATACTTCAGAACTGAAAGAAGAGTTGAAAAATTAAACATTTTTCCTGTTCAAGTGCTGTCTGTGCATGCATTTCCTTCTTAAAAATGTGAATTTAACACACAGAAGCAGGTAGACAGCAAGCAGTCCCAGGGAATGATGTCACTGGTTCCTTAAGGTATGTCCAGCAAGGTCAGCAATCTGAGGCACTGCCTTCTAACAGTCCAGTTGAAATGCTTTTATCCTGACTCAAGCAGGCTGCCTTGATTAGTTTAGGTTCCCTAACTAGTTATATTCACCATATAACTTCTGTAATAATAAACCACATTCTCATTTTTAGTGATGCATTCAAGGAGGACTCGTGTGAAACCTGATTACCTGGTGCAGAGTTCCCAGACATTATAACATAATGAGTTTTCAATCAGTCTAGTTTAACTCAGTAATTAACACAAGGTACCTTGATCTGAGCTTCTGAAGTATTCCCATTCTGTTTCCTAAAATCTGCCTGTCCATGCACTCTGGGCCTAATTACTGTCTCAACATTACAAGAACAGAGATGTTCAAACTCCCAATATTTGCTCACTGCTCCTTGGATGCTCTCCTGATCCAGCCCACATGCTGACATGATAGGTTCTAGCTAAACATGTTCATTTCACACTAATGCCTCTTCAAATGTCATGTAACCACATCCACTACTCTCCACTTTACGATTGATTACAGTAGCAATTAAAAAAAAAAAAAAAAGAAAAAAGCCCAAACCAGTGATGCTGGCCTTGTGCTAGGGAAGAGAGCTTGGGTACAACATGCAAGTTCTCCAATCGAAGCAGCCAGGAAGATTTCTAGCCCACCTATATTAGATGAATAAAATCACATCAGAAGTGTCCCTGGAATGTTCTTGCTCAATTATTTTCATTTAACCTCAGCCTCTGGTGACAACAGGGCAGAGCTGCTGGCAGCATTATATTTATTTGGTTTTAAGATTACAGAAGAATGTTAATAGCCAGGGTTATGGCTACCTTGCCTATTACCTAGGGCTCCTGCTTCTAGCTCTGAATCTGCAATTGAAAAAGAGAAGGAAAATAATTCCCTCAGAAATTCAGGAAGACCATTTTGAGGAGCTTTGCTTTGAGGGCTTATCTCTAACTACTTAGTCAGAGCTAATCCTGCTTAGCTTAGCTCTCAGAAAAATCAAAAACTGATGAGGAGGTAACCAACACTTCTGATTACTTCTCACTTGTTAAATACAGTAAGTGCAACCCTGAGGAAGTTGCAGCTTTTTCTCTTGCCAGCCTTTCTCATGACCATCATCACATTTCCATGAACTCTCATGATCCCACAGCAAAGTGAGTGAAGTGCATATTTCCTCTGTATAAGTTGTCTATAACACATGAACAGCATATTTTTCTCATCTTAGTTTTCTATTTCTTGCTTGTAGAAGCAATACATGGAATGGAAAGTGAACTTCAACAGCAATGGTTTTATCTCTATGCATTTCGATAACACCAAGTGTGCTTGCGAAATCTCTCTTCTACTTCAGCAACTGCTAAGTTCTCTGAGGAGACATTTTCCAGCTTTCAGCTTTGAAAGGAATGCTGCTGCACTAAGCTGTTACCATGAAGCCATGCCTGGTACAGACTGACAGGGCAAAAGGGGCTTCAACCAACTCTCAACAGCTTTGTCTTCACTCTTTCTGTATTGAGGGCATGTTCTTGTATTACCAACTCTTGCTCTGGTTAAAACTGACTTAGGCTCATTCCTTATGTTCCAGCAAATGCAATACTTTGCATTCTGTCTCCTCTCTTCCCCACACATAGTACATACAAGTTAACACTTAAAACAATTTACCTGTAGGGTTTGCAGTGCAACCCCATTCCCCTCTAATCTGATTACTTTCAGAAAGCTAATTGTGCCTGCTAGCAAACACCTCTGCTGCCTTGCCCAGCCTTGTTAAGGCAACCACATTGTATTTTGGAAGAAAAGCCACACCTGGAAATTGTCATACCTGGAAACTGCACATTCCTCTGTCAAATGGTTTCAAGGAGCTGAATTACCAGTTTTTTAATGCATCTGTGAATAATGTATAGTCATTCATAATGGAGATAAAATTTTTGAGGGGGAAAATTATGTGAGTATAGTACCTAGGTAGACTACACCTAAGTGTAGGATACTCTGGCTCCTGAGCAGGAATATATTAGAATCAATGTAAGCAGCTTTTGTTACAAAGCTTAAGCAGTGATGAGTTAAAGATCATTGCTAGCTACCGAGATCTTGGTGTGATGACCTACTCTAGAGACTTAAAGCAGACTGAGCAACTGCACCAGGAAACACCACTAAGAAACAACTTCAGCTTCTGCTATTTTAAAACAGTCAATATATGAATAAAGATGGGAGTGGTATAAGGATTTAACCCAGAATTATGAAAGCTTGGAAGACTTTATTCCATTTAGCCTCCCTGCTCAGCATCAAACACAAGACAAGGCTAAATGTACATGGCAGCATGCTGATCCTTTTTTCCATGCTGGCTAAATCTCTGGGAGTAATGAAAGGTATTCCTTATCTGTAGTAGCCTACAGCCTGAAAAAATGCAGATAAAGAAAACAGGAGGGTAAGACTAAACAAAGACAAGGGGAGAGTGGCACAACCAAGTGCTGCTGCAATTACCACCTAGCTTGAAGCTTGAAGAAAATGATGTTGATGACACCTACTTTAAATTTTATAAAAGCCCAGAAACAACAAAATACCCAAAGCATCTCTGTCACTTTCCATTACAAATCTGCACGGTAAGTGGGAATTGGAAAAAAAATATAAATTTGGTTTAAAAGTACCACTAAAAATACTTAAATAAAACCTGGGCTTTAATCCAAAGCACAAGCACAGCCAAAGCTGGCTCTGCTCAGCAATCACAGTACAGAGCAGCTTGCATTGTGCTCACTTTGCTTTCAAGTATTTCGAGCTTCCTAAAGCATGGATCACAATACATGTAGGATTATTTCTTGATGAAACAATACAGGAAGTGGGTACATAAAAAAGGAACAGCATGGTTTTTTTAAAAAAAAAAAAAAGCCTCACAGTCCTGAGCAGCTGTGATGCAAGTGCTTGTGTTTGACTTTGCATTTCAAATGCTAGTATTTAAAATGATGTAGATCAGGAACTCAGCCAGTGCTTGCTAACAGATCTGGCTTGCTTTCCAGCTCTCTCCAGCCTTTAAATAGCAAAAGAGCAAACTGAAAGTCCCCAAGGTTGTACTTTCTGAGCCTACCACATGCCTGTGCTCAGTAATCATCAAACTGAAAGATACTCACCAGGTCCTC
The DNA here is from genome assembly GCA_039654755.1 of Calcarius lapponicus. Classification (NCBI taxonomy): domain Eukaryota; kingdom Metazoa; phylum Chordata; class Aves; order Passeriformes; family Fringillidae; genus Calcarius; species Calcarius lapponicus. The sequence goes on along the minus strand of CM077464.1, from coordinate 43,629,683 downwards.
AAAAACACAAATCATAGAAAAAAATCTATCACGCTGAGAGCTGAAGTATGGTCCTATGACAAGAATTCAGTTTATAATAAACCTGGATTTGGAGAAAGAAAGGGCAAACTAGTTCAATTAATGTCACTATTACTTTCACCTCAATGTGAAATATGCACTATTCTCTACAAACATGGCATTTCAGAGCTTCAGGGACTGGCAGCATGGATGCGATACTGCTCCCCTGAAACAGTAGCAACGTTTTCAATTACCCCAACGTGACTTACTGCCATCACAGACACCGAGGACAGGCTGAAAGAAATCTATGCACTAGCTTCACAGCCAGACAGCTTTAAATGGATAGACAGACATTAGCTAGTGCAAAGGCAGCTGAACATTAATCCTCTTGGTAGCCTTGCTAAAATCCTGTGCAAAATTCCCAGCACCTTACATGGCTTATTTGTGCACACAAACATTCAAAAGCAAGGTAAGTAGGGCTTTACCTGTGTAGATGAGCATGTGTGAGCATGTACACACATCCACCTTCTGGTATGAGGAACTCTTCTTAAGGGTCACTACAAAACAGCACACACAGGTGCAGCTACACAAAGGTGAGAAGGAAGCTGGAACAGGCACGAAGAAAAGCTGTAGGGTGAAGGACACTACACGACTCTCATCCAGGTGAGAAAAGGAAACGTGCACTGTAGCAACAAACAGCAACGCTAACATCAGAGGGCAATGTGGATTAGACTGAGCAGATTCTGGCAGCTACATCCACCAAAACAATCAGGACTGCTCACACAGGTCAGAGCAGTACTTTATTTATCATTCACTGATTCCTTCAGCATAACTTACAGGAGGAGCATGCTTTCAAAATCAGTAATTCACACAGAAAATCAGAAATTCACACAGTAACTTACAGAAATAATCAACAAATGGTTCCCAATGTCCCTACAATTACCCTTCACTAAACCTAAAACAGATACTGTAAGTAACAGGTAAATAAAACAAATAGGTAAATTCAGTTTAGACATGGGGGACTCTTGACAGAGATACCATTATGCTGGGTGCCACCCTATTGTACTCTTCTTAAAATCAAGTTCTGCAATTGTTTTCAGTAAGAGCAGGATTAGACTGACAGATCAAGAGTATATAAAGTCCTTACCCAAAGCAGGGATCTAAAATAAAGTTAGAACAGACGGAGAGAGAACTGTATTTCATTTAACCTGAATGCCAAACACTCTCCTTTGCACATGTTGGGATTGAAGGCAGATGCCCTTCTCATCCATTATTCAAATTAGAAGTGTTACCTTTTAGTGCTCAGATTTCTATCAGCTCATGGCAAATCACAAGAGAAAAATCCATGGAGCCAGGAGACAGGCAGAAACTAAACAGTTTTATACTTTCTAATAATATGATGTGCCATGTGTTCCAGGACATTTTATATCAGCTTTATCCAATTTCACTGCTGTGAAATCTATGTAATTCATTCATATGACTCCAGGCTTACAATGAAGTCCAGGCTGGGAGCATTATGAAAAACTATCAGCACAGACTGGCTTCTTGTCTGCTGTGTTTCTTGTACAGCCTGGCTCTTATTTGCAGTCAAGACAATGAGAGACACCCAGCCTGTTCGCACTGATTTAGTGAGAAAGCACCACTCCCTTAAGAAAATACATAAAACAAAGGTGTCCATCCTAATTCTCGTGATGGCTTTTTACTTTGCTGTTGACTCAGGCTAATTAGAATTGAAGCCCTTTTGGATGGTATGTTTGAGACACATATTTATTCTATTGATTGATTTAATGTACTCTTAAAACAAATATAATTTTGAGGTAAAAGTACCACAAGAAATGACCTAATGGCTAAAATTCTGTCTTAAAATTAGGAATAAAATGCAACCAGGTACAGATTTGCTGGGCAACTATCTTTACTCCTCTCAGTACCCCTACATGTAAATGATGGATTAAGACATTGCTCTCATTTTATTAACTGCTCTGAGGCTTTCAGTAGACAATGCATTATTCAAGAAAACCATACTTGTTTTACAGTATGATGTCCCACACTAAGTAGCAGACCTTTCTTTCTCTGGATAAACACTTGTGACACCTCCCACCCCTTTGGCTGACGTACAAACTGACAAACCTGAGTACAATGCACTCTTGTTACTTCCCAAAGTCTTTCAACTTCAACACCCAACAGAAACAAACACTGTTGGGTACACAGTACAGGAACCCCAGTGACACTGAAGGATCTCACTGACCATGTTGTCCAGCAGTTCAAGTAGTGGCTGTTGCCCTGTACTTGGGAGGGTCTCCGATGACAGGCAAGGCAGTGCCTTGGGTGGAGGTTATAACACGTTGGGCATTTTATACCAAGCTCCTTCCCTCGATTCCAGTGGTCTACAACACATGCATCTGGTGCTGAACTACAGCCATTTCCTAAATACAAGGAACACACTGTAATACAGGTGCAGTTATACAGGAACCTCAGGAAATTCAGAAACGGTCAGAAGAGTAACTCCAGAACGGGCGGAATCAGCCACTTACCGACCACTGCCCTCCAGTGGCTCCCAGAGCAACTGAAGGAACTGAAGACAACCTATTTTCAGAGGTCAGGCAGCACAGTTGTATCACTAATGGAAAAAAAGAAAATGCTGACATCTGGACGACAAATAGCTCTTTTTAAGATTTAAGTTCTTGCATGGCAACCTCCCATCTGCTATCATTACATACCACAACCAGAAAAACCTATGCTCCATCAACTGAATCAAATATTAATTGCAAGCCTTGTAAAATGAGACACAACAGAAACTAAAGTGATTCCCAAGACAAAAATGTTTATTTGTACCAACTCTTCAAACAGGTATACATTCAACATCTCTAAACAAAATCAGTACATACGATGAGGGCAAGTTGAGTAAGTATCATTAGAATGTAATGCCTTCCTTAGCAAGTAAAGTTCATAACCCAAGAATTAGTTACAAATTTATGACCCCCTTACACAGGGGCTAATGATTTCAGTAAGACTATCCCAGTACCAGGCAAAACAGAGTTTTTGCAGAGCAGGCTCATTCAGTTCCAGTACCATGTCACAGTCTTTTAATGAGCAGTAAATATTAGTGGGGGAAAAAACACATAGTGCCAAGCTGAGTGTTCTCCATTACTGAAAAGCAAATAAATGTAAATAGTGAACTATCAATAGAATTTAAATAAACTGTTTTAGTTATTTTAGTTACTGAAACCTCAATTTTTGTCTGAAAAAAAGAATATCATAACAGGCTGGAGAAACGAATTCCATAAAAACCTTTTCTCTGGATTTGCCTTAGAATATAAGCTTCTCTAAAAAACAAGAACAATTAAGATTTGAGACTTTCAGTGGTAGAAGTAGTATTGGAATAATAAAGAAATAATTTAAAAATATATATTAATTTACCACATTTAGCTCATATAGCCCTTTATGTATCTTACAAAATGCGACTGTCCTACATACTACGTGTAAAAAAAGTTTATATATATAATGTATATGTACACATACAAAGCAAAAGCCACCAATTTGGTATTAAAAAAACAGAACAAAACAAAGCATAAGCAAATACACTGAAAGTTATGCAGTAATGAGGAGTGTATGCTCCATGTGTGCGTTAGCATCAGTGCTTCCAACTTTAAAACATCCTCTTAAATGTCTAAGCAGAGTGCTTGCTCCAAGTCAGCTCTACCAGTCATGTTCCCAACTGCCACAAATGTCTGATGTCACTTAACTTCTGGCCATCTCTTATGTTTAGCACTAAATCAGAAGTAAGGCAAAATAACTTTTCACATCCCTGAATATCTGAGGACATTCATGAGATCTTCCAAATATTAATTCAAAATACAGGAGCACAAAAAAATGGTACCCCTAAGTGGAAGGGTCTTCCTGTCTACACAAAATTGCCCCAAAGCTTCCCTATTTCAGAGTAATCCAGGTTATGTAAGTATGATAATTATTCCCAGGCATCCTCTTTGTTTTAGCAAATTTTGAATGACAACCTGAAGTTTCAGGACGGGTGTGTGCTCATGATTCCTGGTCTAAAACCACCACTGAGAACAGTGAGCAACAGTTCAGATACTGCTCAGATGTTAGGTGTGGATATTCAGAGCAGATGGACAGTCTTGTTCTATAAATTCTAATGCCAACCCTTGTCTCCCAGTTGGAAGAAGGAGTCCACCCGTAATGTGCCTAGCATGTATTTCACCAACCCCCCTCCACTTAAGTATAGAAGAAAAGCAAAAGAGATTTTACTTATCTTCTCTTGCATCAATCTTTAAAAAAACCTAAGATCAACCAAACCAACTCCCCCCCCCCCGCCCCAAACTTCATAAAATCACAAATCTTCCAATAACAAATAAAATTAATGTCCCTGATGAAACAAAGGTTCCTGAAAAAAAACCTAGTTCGGATCCCTGGGGAATAAAAGAGATAGATGCCTTTGAGAAGCTTTCTGGGAGATGAGTTGTAAAGGATTTGATTCAGCACCCATACAAGTTTTGTCCAGTGAAAGAGTAACTCCAGAGCTGGGAAGGCTGGATCAGAACTACAGCCCAGTGGACGTGCCAGTGACCGGCAGGCACTGAAATGAATGCAGTCATCATACTGGCACACAACCCTTCTGAGGACAAAGTGTGTTGTACCAGGGAATTCCCCTGACATTCCTTGGAGTGTTGTGTGGAGCCCAACACGTTGCAGCTAAGCTAAAATCACAGCAGAACAACTCGGAGCAGTGGATACCCAAGGCTATTCTTCATCAAACAACTAACAACAGCAGTGAAGAACAAGCACTGGTAAAACAATAAAATTAACTGTAGGCTCAAGGGTTCAGAGCCCCCAGATCAACACCTCTGGCTTGCTTTGGGGAATGGAATTCTAGAAGAGCCTAACACAGAGGAATAGTAAGGGAGAAATGGAGAAATACAAAAATGCAAGGATTAAAAAACAGAAGGGGAGGCAATGATCCCCCTCTAGAATATTCCCTTTAAAACAGTGTAATTAAAAACTTCAAATTCATTTAGAAATTGGTTTCAAAGTAGCTCGACAATTTCAACAACTTTCAAAAATCAAAATATTCTTCACTAGAGTTCATTGTGTAGCCCCCTGAATAACTGCTACAACTTGTTTTGCATTAACATTGCTTAAATTAATATAGTCATAAGCATGCAAAATGTTAACATTTAATTGTGCATACAGAATAAAACAAAGTTCTAACAGATTCCTAATATTTCAAGGTTACACGCTTGGTTCAGCCTCTGATCAAAACCACTGTATTCTTCCCAGAGTGCCAGCGGATTGTGGACCAGGCTTTAAGACAAGACAACAAAGCATTGTGTTTTATGGTGTAGGAGCAAACTCAAAGTACACTTGTATATATAGCAGGCAGGTAGTGCAACTTTTGTATTGCATATCTTAGAAGAGTTGCACGTTAGCCAGTAAAAGGACAGTCACCAAGCCAACACCGCGTGCTGTGTCACACCAGGCTGGGGACAAACACCGACAGCCCCTCACAGACATTCACGGTGCTCCTGTTGCCTATGAAGAAAGCCTAATGACAGCTACATCCACTCGAGCCCGGACATGAATTCGAAAGGCAGAAAGCTGCATTAGTACAACAGCCTGATGGATTTTATTTGTGCTCTGGATGATTTTGAAGGCAGGATATTATGTCTGCAACAGGTCTCCCTTCATAGCAGATTTCATACACAGCAGTGAAGAGTGGAAACCTGAGGAAAGAGGGTGGGGAAAGTGAACACAGTGTAAATTTATTCTGTAACATTTTATTAAATGAAAGAAATATAAAGGGGTGAGGAGAGGGAGGAGGAAAATGGAGAGGTGGGAAAAATTATTTCTTTTTTCTATTTGCCAGGTGCAAATGCTAGGCTGAAAAGCAGGGCATAACTACAGAATCTGCACGCATCTCTGAAATAGAGTGACTCTCAGAAGCCTAGCTAGCTATAATGGAGCCTGAGACATTCATTATGCATGGCACAACCATAAAGTGATCTAAAAAATAAATTTAAAACATTTTTCCTGGCTGTTCTCACAGCAGTACCCATCTGTGGTTAAAAAGGATGACTGGCACATCTGTTATGCAGTACTTCTCAGCAATAACTTCATAATACAGAATATGACAAAAAAAGACCCAGGAAGACACAGAAGGTCAAGTTTTTTATTAAGAATTGAAAAATAGACCTGGATTTTGAAATACAAAATTCCACATCTACTTTTTTTTTTTCTTTTTTTTTTTTTTTTTTAGATTGGCCACATCTCCAAAAACCTTCAAATTATTCAGGCTTCTCTGATAATCTGAAGGTTTGTTACAGCCAAGATACTTTACAGAACTGTATTTGCTTTCTGTCCATCCCAGACAGTAATAGCCAGACAAGTTCAATTTTCATACAAAGCCTGGTAAATTCTGGGGGTGTTGATTTGTTCGTCAAGTACATGTACCATTTCAGCATGGCTTTTTATACTGATGAATTTTAACCAATGGAAATAAAAAACAACGGTCACTGGAGATGGTGAAATTGCTAATTTCTGAGTGATTCAGAATACATCTGTATTAGGACTTTCTCCTTAGGAAATGTGTCCCAGCAGCTACTCTATAGCTTTATCTGTAATGCCCATTTCAGAGTTGAGCAGTACTGAGCACCATGTATGATGGCCTATACATTCGGCTGTCACTATTACATTGCAGTAATGCTGTTATCAGCACATCACCCTGAACTAGACCAGCTTGAGTTTTGCTTCTACTTCATTGCTGGAAAAAAAATTATCACACAGCCACATAGCTGCTCTCTCAACTCCAATGCTAAACTGCTCAGATTGTAAAACCCTTACTAGGAAATCTGCAGAAAAAATTTATACAATGACTTCTGCATTTCTTAACAAACCTCACTCACCTTGTATGATGTACTGGGCTGAAGGGGGGTTACATTTGCTGTTGCCATAAAAGCTCACATGTAGGCACTAACAAAATTTGCTGTGACTATGTGAGAAGTTGTCACAAAACACACGAACCTTCCAAAGCAAAAGCAGGTTTCCCCCAGGTTTAGGTACAATACTGGCAGTTACTGCTCAGTGAAGAAGCACCACTACTACAAGCCACAGCCTAAGTCCTGCTGCTTATCCCAGAGAACATTACTGTGCACAGATCTGCCACACTTCACGTGGAGAAACCTGTACCAAGGCTGACTGCAGGCTCAGGGCCAGCAAACTCCAGATGCATCTCAGGCCTGAGCACATCAAGACAGCAAGGACTACAACTGCTGAAAAAAAATCGCACCATGAGTATCAACAGGCATCAGCCCTGCTACCAAGGCTCTTCTGAACTTTGACTTTTGCACACTTCTACATAGCCTTGGGAATAGTTTTGTAGGACCAGAGTATGAAATTCTACCTTTATGAGACTCTTTCCTCTTCACTTTGAAACCATGGCTGCTCCACTGTGTTTTATGTTTTAAAGCAGTGGTTTTTTCAAAACACTTTGAAAGTTGCCTTCAAAACTTGTTGAATGAGACCTTTTATGAAGAACTGACATATATATGGTAGCATGCCAAAAGGAAATTAGCAACACTGTTTTCATGTCTTTTATTAAAAACACAACCCAAAATCATCTCTAATGCACTTAATTTGCTGTAAGATAGAACAGGATACAAAACAACCCTCAAACATAGCCTCCTGTTTCATTTAGGGAATCATAAACAGTAAAGAATGAAGCCAACATTTTAATTAATTTTTTCTGCAGTTAGCTTAATTACTGTATACTAAGGAGACAGACTTAGGTACCTTACATCCAAAGATAATATTAAAACATTAATCATTTAATGCAGCTGATGCATTAAAACTAGACTTCAAAAAATGCTTTTGAAAAAAAAAGTAACAAGGGCTGGTCTTTTGACTGGCAGTTTTTAAATTTCTGATTTTTCCTCTTTAACAAACAGGAACAGATAAATGTATCCCTTAATTCTGTAAGGAGACAACTGTGTGTGTAGCTATAGGAATCATTCATGCTCTGACTTGAATACAAGTGAACCAAGCCAGGACAATCTGCTTAATGTCATAGCACAAAAAACCACCCTGACCTACAGAGGTTTTAACCTACAGGAAACTGGAAGTCACATTAAGAAGGAGAACTGCAGTATCTAAGCTAGAGTCCATGTGGTGGAGGCAATCACTCTGTACAGATGATCACCAAGCTCCTCTCCTTAGAGGTAAGTAATGAATTTACTACCATGAAATGAGATGTAGCAACTTTTCACAGTCTCTTTAAGAAGCTCTACTTTTACTTTCATGCATTTTTCACATATTAAGACACACTTGCTGTGCTTTTCTATAGTAGCAGAAGGTAACAATATACTCTGCAAATAGGACATTCACAATTTAACATCACACTAATAGCTCTATCTGCACCAATATTATTTTCAGGTTCTATTCACTTCTCTTTGATTTTAACTTCTCATCTACTGTTATTACAGTGATCTTCTTTTTGGCTATTACTTTTATGAAGATATCAAAACCAAATATGCAGAAAGAATTATGGAGATAAAAAAGGGGTATGTGGAAATTGTTTTATCTGCTCTTACTCACTTGTCCAGCATTTCTTTCTTCTTCAGGATATGATGCACTTCTTCAGAAGTCTGTGGTCCTTGGAGTTTCTGACCATGCAACATTTCTTTCTCTAATTCTTCAAGAGACTAAGCAGCAGAGGAAAAGAAAAAGAAAGGAAAGGAGAGGTATGATTAACTTTGCAGAAGTGTGATAACATAATCTAGAAAAAAAAATAAAAGTTACTGAGAGTTTTTTTCTTTTTCAAAAGTAATCTTGAGTGAGCATATGGAATATTCTCCTATGTTCTTGTTTGTAAGTATTATCTCTCAAGCTTTTTTTTTTAAATCACCACCCGCCCACCTTTTAATACCTTTACACTCATTCTAGCCAACAGACTCAGAAAACACAAGGAAAGAGAAGGGTGCCCACTCAGTGAGCTACTATGACTCAGATAACTCTACTGTTACTCCAGCAATTGAGGAATGGCAGTACTTATAGGAACAGATTTCACCCAGAGAATTAGGTACCTTTCCAGTTTTAACGAATGCTTCTGCTACACGTCGATTCCGGCCAGCGTAACATGTTGTGATGAGATCAGCAATGCCACAGCTCTCCAGGAAAGTGGCAATAGAAACCTGTCCCGTGCAAAAAATTTTGGCAAAGGCGATCATCTCCATTAGGCCAAGGCGAATAACAGCAGCTTTGGTATTGTCACCGTAGCCAAGGCCATCACAGAAACCAGCTCCCATTGCTACTACATTCTAATAGGAAGAGAAATGGGAAATGACTCAATTACTGCTTACAGATGTCCTTAAGAACAGCAAACACTTTCCTACTGAAAGACTAGGTTGCTAGTTTGGGTTTTTTTGGTCTGGCAATTTTGATGTCTATGGGATAACCTAATAAAAAAAGAAAAAATATAAGGCAAAACATTTCCAAGGATAAAAGCATAGTTAAAATTCTGACACAAGTTGCCCCTGAGGCTCTAGAGCTATTATCATTGACCATCTTTAAGGACAAACAGGTTGCACTACACCCAAGCAAAGTTTTAGCTAGACTGAGCTACTCCTGCCCTGAGGTAAGGGTGAAGTTAGACTGACGTCCTACAGTCCCTTTATTCAGATTTTCTTAATGATTAAAGCACCAGTACAGCTAAAAAGCATTTAATGACATCTATGATGACATGCTACGGGACCAAATTCAGCCAAGCCAATAGTAACCAGCCCTTTTAAGTATGCAGAGTTTCTATAACCATAATAGTTCATAAAGGATTCCCAGAAGGTTCAAGACACAGGAAGAACTCCCTTAGCAAAAAAATTGTTTGCTTTTTCCTCACACCTGGTGATGACCTTCTACAAAGAACGTCCTGTTAACATTCAGCTATATGGTCCCTGCTTTGGTTACAGAACATAGACATTCGATGAGACACAACTGAGTGATGCAACTATAAAAATTATTTTCTGGCTTCGGAGTCGGAGCAGGCACTAGCCCTGGTTCCACTATCCCCACTAAAACAATCCATCTGACACAACAAACCCCACAAAAAGATGGCATTCTGACACATAGATAAAGAAAGCAAGGAAGTAATGAATGTTAATATCTTCCTGCATGCAACAGCAGCATCAGTGATCTCAACAGAAGAGAGAGAGATGCACAGGAGAACCAACATTATGACTCTTAATGTAGCACCCAATGCAGGGAAAAAATAAAATTAAAAAAATCAACTTTAACTGTTGATGAAGAAAGAACTATAATCAGAATATGCTACTGAAAACAACCACTGATTAACAGCTGGTTTGGTTTTGGACTGTAAGAACCACAAATGCCAGGCAGCTGCAGAGCTGTGTGGCCAGTCATGGCTAGGTGACTGAATCACATGAGGCTAGAGGATCAGTCATTGCTTTTTGAGAAGCTAGCTGAGGTCTAAAGGTGATTCTATAAATTGCAGACAGATATCCCAACATTAGATCTGAAGCAGCCCAAGGCAGTCAACTTTAAAATTTGGTTGTTTAAATCATCTTGGCTTAGATCTTAGCTGTGGTGATTCAGTCAAGGTACACTTCCATCAGGCACCTCTTGCAGAGCAACCTTTAATATTTTTTCATTTGATGATAAAGCAAGAGGAAGTCAAACAGATATTTAAGAAGTTTTCAGATGGGATAACCCATTCAAATGGATTTAACATGTATGTGAAATCTCTAAGTATTTATCACTCATCTAAAAACACAAACATGACTGAGCAACCTTTGAGCTTTTTTCATAAACTTCTTGAACACTCACATACTAAAGCTTCCCCTTCCCTCCAGTTTTGTCTGCTTGACTTTCCACTTTGAAGCAATCTGCTTGATCATAATTTACAATACAATTTGGCCTATGGTATTTTGTTGTCTATTTGTACCTTTTGCAGTGTTTGTCTTTGGAGCAACAGAAATACTCTTTTAAGTAAGTCATACCAAGACTATTTACATCTGAGGAAATGGGCTAGGGAACAAGGGAAGTTGTGAGTCCAACTCTAAAACATGAGCTCCTTGTTTGTACAATGTTCCCATTGGATATTCTTACACAGTTTGCAAATAATGAGGAAACAAGACAACAGATTATGCTCCAGAACACACCCCCGTGCCCAGGAGACTGTTATGTCCTGGTACACATATCCCTCAAGGCACAACTATTAATTTACAAGGTCTACCATCTGGTTTTATTTAAATCTTTGAAGAATCTCTGACAACTGTCTTGTGCCTAATATACTGTAGAGAATTAATTACACCACACTGAAAATTATACCTTACTCAAAGATGAGCCACCCCTTTAAAAACAACAGTGACAAAAAATCTCCCAAAACTCCCAACTCAGTTACCCTTCAGTCCCAAACACGAGGACTGTTTGTTGTCCCAAAGCAGACAGTTTGTTACTTGAAATCTCTGGCTGTAGGCACTAATATGAGCTTGTTTCAGGAAGATGCATAAGGAGAACACAAATTGACACACAAGAGCCTAGTGGCACTATCACTATTGTGATGTTCTGAGAAGTACATGAGGCAGGAAGGGTGACTGACCTGGTAAAAACATCTTTCTGTATTTCATATGGTTGATTTTGAATGTTGCCACTGACAAAGACTACACCTGAAGTGTCCTGGTTTCAGTTAACTTCCTTCTTAGCAGCTGGTATATTGCTGTGGTTTGAGTTCAGTATGAGAATAATATTAACACACTGATGTTTTGGTGGTTTGCTAAGTACTGCTTACTTTAAGAAAGGAACTTTTTAGTTCTCATGCTCTGCCAGTGAGGAGGTGAACAAGAGTCTGGGGAGGGGCCAACAGAGCCAGGAGAGCTGATCTGAACTGGTCCAAGGGATACTCCATACCATAGAATGCCATGCCCAGTATATAAACTGGAGGCAGTTGGCCAGGAGCCATCAATCGCTGCCAGGGAACAGGCTGGGCACTGGTCAGTGGGCGCTGAGCAACTGTAGTGTCCATCCCTTGTTCTTCTTGGGTTTTCACTCTGTCCTTCATTACAATTACTATTATTACTGCTGATCTTTTTATTGTATTTTCCCTGATTTCAATTATTCAACTGTTTGTATTTCAATCCTTGAGCTTTACTTTTTTCCCACTTATTCTCCTACCCATCCCTGACAGGGGGTAGGGGGTTAGTGAGTGAGCAGCTGCACAGTATGCAGTTGCCAGCTGGGATTAAACCACAGCATGAAGTTACAGGAATGTCTGCAAATGCAGTGGGTACGTATTTGTGCAAGAGGAGAGAGTCCACATTTCCATGAGATTAGAAACTGATTGTATTTGCATGCACACTTGGGAGTCTGAGAGCCCAATAAGCAAGTGCCTACTGACAAACATGTACCACAGGTTCAAAGATACTGTCACAATAACCCCAAAAGGACTGCAACACAATATTCCTCTTGGCCTGAGGCATTCAGAGCTCTCAAAATCACTACATGCTTAAGCAAACACACTTCCCCTATCTTGGCATTAACAGCTTTTTGCATGAAAGCACACATCCTGTAACCATGATTTACAGTGTGGTTTTATATTGCATTTGATTTTAAGCTACTAAAATACTCTGCCCTAACAGACGAGCTGTTCTGGTAAGCTGAAGCTGGTGTTAGTACTGGTTATTCTAGAACATGAACAAGGAATGGATTTAGTTATTTTTTCATTGGACTAGTGAAGCTATGCTCCAGAAAACAAATGCTGATGCCAGGCAGTGCTCACAGTACGCATCAGAACAAATGAGAGAAAGTGTCCTTTACTTGCACACAACCTGCTGCAAACCTGCAAGAGGTCACAAATGCGAGGCCAACAGATGACCAAGAAAACAAGGACAACAGTCTGCAGACTCTGCTGACAGACTGCTCTCCTACAGAGTCAGTCCTCAGAAGTATCCAATATCCAGTGTACAGCATGTTTGTGGAGTGCCCATGAAGACAGCTTCAGCAGCCATTTCTGAGGCAACCATTACTTCTCCATAATTAAATGGATCAATAAGAGAACTAAGCAGAAATATTATTTCACCTTCCTTGAGGCAGTGTCACAGCTCAGCATAGCCTGCTTTCCCTCTGTTTACACATGAACTTGGAGAAGCTCATTGGTTCCCCTGATGGCTCAGAAGAGGTCAAGTGAAAAGATTCAAAAAATCAAAGACAGTATCAGCAGGACTGTCAGAGAGGTTAAGTATAAACTGCTGGCTTGCTCCTGGTGAACTTGAATTTAATTTTCTCTTTATCTTAGGAAAAAGGAAAAAACTCTCACAATCAACTTCTAGAGTACCTACACTGACTATTCAACAGTGACTGCCCTAAACACACTTTGCAAGTAACAATGCTGAGTTACATAACCTGGTAAACAATAAATCCTCACTATACTTCTTTACTTAAGGCTTAGCTGAAGCTGGAAGGTTTAGATGAGCCTGAAGCAACCCGAAAGGCAACCCCAGCTGCTGCTTGCTGCTGCTTCTTCCTACAGTAACTCACATCTGTCTTGGTCCTTGGCTGCTGCCACTTGAGGGTTTTTAACTCTCCGGATCCTTGATCATAAGGCAGCTGGAGCACAGCTGTTTTTCCATATCCAGAGGGTAGATTCTCAATCCTCCTCTCAGCCACCCCTTGCACTGCTGCACTGAGTAAGCGAGCTAAACTGGGGTATGGTTAACCCCCGAGATTGCAGCTACCAGCGTTTACATGGCCTCTCAAGGATGTGGCCAGGTTCATACCCTGGCTCAGTCTGGCCCCACATCTGTGCTGCTCCTAACACCACACTGGCACAGGTGGTGAGGACTCTAAGGACACCTCTGAGGTGACAACCTTGGGTCCATGCTGCTCTGCACCATCACATCCATCAGTATCCAACAGCACCTCCATATGTGAGCATAGCTGCACATACTATTTTTAGGTGATGTAATCTTTAAGCATTTTCTAGGAAGGCCCATTCATCATCTGGTAAATGGCAGGCGTACTTGTAGGTGGTCTTGAGTCATGCTGCCTGTAAAGACAACTGGGCACCTTGAAACAACTATCCAAATTTCAACTTCGTCAGTTTCTGTCCTCAACCCTTAGAAAAGGTCAACAGACAAATGTGAAATGTTCACCAGCCCTCAAAAGAAAAAAAATACTCTCACAAAGAACATGCCAAGCACTTTTGTTCCAACAGCCAGGTTACAGTAGAAAGCTGTTCCTTCTCACTACCATCAGATTTTGTAAAGTCACTGCCACTGTCTATCCAGCCAGTCTCCAACCTGGCACAAGATTGCTTTTTCATGGCATTGATTTCTGCACTTCACTTTATCTCCACCAGCCCATTGTGACAAATCTAAACACAGTAAATGAAGTGGATATTCTATACATATCCACATACATATCCATTTATAAATAGCAATCAAGCACATGTTTTCTTTCCTATGATCACCCAGCTGCACTACCTAATATTACAGTCTGAACTCAAATAGGCTTCCAAAACCAAATTTCAAACCTGCAATTATCATTGTAAGGGAAAGCTGTGCTCAGAGCATTCTTTGTTACCCTTCTGTATTTTTCCCAAGCTTTAGGCAACCACCCACGCTAAAAATCCTCCCTGCTTAGAAAGGCTTGCAGAAATAAAATGTGAGGTAGAGTACAGGCTTTTAACAGCTAGTCCATTATGCCAGTAATAACAGGAAAATCTCCTTTTCCTAAGCTGGTATTTGCAGGAAAGTGCAGAAGCTGGAAGAATATGCTGTTTTCTATAGTGTACCATTTCTCATCCTTTAAGTACCAACACAGGAATTGTTTTTACTATTTCCACATCCAAAAAGACAGCTTGGAGTGACATGTTTGCCTGTTTATCCTCCTTGCTGTAGTTCACAGTGCCACCACTGACCCTTCGAATCAGCACTGCTATAGAAAGAGAGTAGAGCCTCTCTTTTCATGCCCATGTTTCCATGCAACATGACACTGTCACCTTCTGAAATTGGAACTTCCTCCTTCCAGGAGGTTAAACAAAGCTAATTCTTACTATTTTTTACTGAAGACTAAACATCCCAAGTTTAACAAACTTGGGATCTGACTGAAGCGACACATTAGATTTTACTCTTAAAAAAAAGGTCTACCTTTCAAATTTTTATTACGAAGACTATCAGATGAATGATAAAAAAGCAAAGCTCAGGTTGATACCCTTAGCAAACAATTTTTCTAACAGAAAATATGTACAGCTTCTAAGAAAAAACACTATTCATATCTGAGTTTTGCATTTTGCTTTGCACTATGCTAATAAAACCTTATCCATAGGTTTAATTTTAGCTTCTTTATTTTCTTTCAGAGCCAGATATGTTCCCAATGCATTAATAAAATTTTTCAATCTTTGAGAGTAAAACACCTGAGGACATTGTTTATATGCTGCCACTGCAAGATTTAGGATAAACTAGAAAGCGTTTTAAATTAAAAGCTACTTTAAAAATACTATTTTTTAATTTTTTCTTTTATATTAAGACAGACTTTTATGTTTAAAGACATCACCTATACTAGAATGATGGGTCTATGCCACTTTATACCAGTTTTGCCTTTTAATTATGCAAGAAATCCACAGTACTTTTAAACCAGTTAAACGATACTTAATTCACTTTTTGTTTGGACCTTACCCCACACATTTTTTGGAAATCTCAACTCAATTAATAAAATATACTGCAATCAATATGAAATTACTAGAGCACACAGAATATAGACACTTTTTCAGAAATACAACTAGACAGTTCAGTCTGCAGGATGCATGATGAATAATGAAGCAGAAGAGAGCAATAACAAGGTTACAAAAATCCCCAAAAGTCTCACCTTAGTATCCTTCCAGATCAAGAATAACAATCTATTTAAATTCTACCACAGTTCCAAAGAAATACAGGTATCTTGCCTGACTTAGATCTTTACAGTGGAGTTTTGAGTGTCTGCTGACTACCTGCCAGTTTGATGGGCGTGCTCATCTCTAATGCCCTTTCACGAGATTTGTGTGAATGAAAATTTCCTGGGACAGAACTCCTCTATCAGACAAGAATTTAAGCTAGTCAGAAAACATCCTGCTGAGCAGATTTCAAAGAAAAATAAATCTGCAAAACTTTTTCAAGGGCCTATACACAGGGATTACTTTTCTGGCAACCTTCCCACATCACCCACATCATTTTAAAGCAACGACTGTGGAGCTGAATTACAAGCTTCATAATCTCAAGAAATTTCTCTCTATACAGTAACTCCAAAGCATGTTGCCTCAAAACACCTAATCCCATCAGTGCACAGACCCATTACCTCCTCTTTCTCAGGCCTTCCAATATAACAGCTGTCAAGACAAAATTAAGGAAATTAATATGCCAAAAAATGCTATTATATCTATCCAGCTACTTTCACTAAGCAGTAATCAGAGTTCCTTATCTTAAGACATCACTGCTTGGTGTGGTAGCTTTGCAAGCCAGTTAATTTAGTTTAGACAAAATTTCAACAGCAAAACCAAAGGGAGACAAAATAATTATTCAAAACACAAAAAATAAATAAGTAAGCCAAAATAATTATTAAACCACTACACCCATCAGAAATGATTCAGGATAGGTATCAGATAATGTGAGGTACTGTACTTTTTGCTAGGGTGCCAAACAACTAATGGCCTGTAAATGAACCTGAAAAAATAGCCATTAAAAATGTTTAAGTTAGCCTTTGCTTCCTGACGGCATCAATTTTGTTATGAAAAAAAATTTGGAAGAATAACTGTCCAAAATAACTTTTTTCCTATTCAGGTAATTTCTGTATGTGGTTATCCACACAAATCTTATGTAGTATATGTCCATAAAATATGGACACATGAGTGCTCACATTGCTTCAGTCAGTGAAGAGGGGGATAGTTTTGCCAACAGATACGAAGCATAATGCTAACCTCTTTCTCCCTTTCTTTTGGCGAACATACTGTTGCAAAAAGAAAAAGGGAACTAAAATAGATTTAGGAATATATCAGCCAGTTAGATGAAATCAATACTTGCTTCATGACTGTGTGTAAGTTAAGTGGAAGATGTAGAAAGAGAACCTGGCAGATGGTGAGACACAGATCTAAAAGCCAGCTCTCAGAAAATGCGGCTCCCTCTGGTTCTTCTGGAAATGTTGTGTCGCAGTTTTACATATTATATAAAATACAATTACCTTTATTTTTAAAATGGAAATACCCTCTTTTCTTTTCCTACAAGGATCACTATTTCATCTGTGTATCACCTGCAGCCTGTTAATCTTACCTTCAGAGCACCACACACCTCAACTGCATCTGCATCGTCTACTACAGTTATTCGGAAGTTTGGAGTCTGCAGGAGTTCTTTGAAGAGCAGGCCATTTTCCAAGATTTTGCAGCCTATTGAGAGAGAGAAAGGAAAGCTAAAAAAAAGGGAATAATTTATTCGTATGTTATTTAGCCTTTCCTGTGCAAGCCAAAATGCCTAAAAGCAGAGATAAGGTTGTTTTATTTCAATCCTAAATAGAATCTCTGTTCTAAGGGACCAATCATGTTGACATTGCACTTAAAAGCTCTACACTGAGTTATTCAGGACTTTTCCACAATTTATTGTCCGCTCAGCAACAGGTTCTAAATAACAATTCCATTAATTTATTGTCCATTTTTTGATCACTGTCTTTAAAAAGAACAGCAAATAATAAAACAGAGATGAATTAAGAAGGAGCAATTCTACCAAATATTTCAAAGTCAGCACTCCAGAAAAATACCTACTGATAAAGGTATGTCAAAGCTGCTTTATTAATCAAGCATGCTGCCCCTGACAATTGTTTTTAAACACTAAGATGGTGTTCAAACATTCAAAATTAAGTTCAATGCAAAAGCTGTGAATGAGATGTTACAAAGCTAGCAGTGCACAAAACTCTAAAAATTAACACTGAAAAAAACCATAATATGAACTCTGTGCTATAAAGCATGAGTATGTATGAGTACCTATATGCATATACACACACACATGCCTTTCTAGAAACTGTAAAACCCAAGACTAGGCCCATCCTCATGCTGCAAAGGTGTGCAGACATCAACACAGAACTAAAACAAATTTTAGTTTTTGTAGGAACGAAGTATTTTGAGAAATTAAAACAAGATACCTTAAAAAAACAAACAAAAAAGTCAAACCAAAACAAACATGAACTATCTTTGACAATAGCACCTGAGCTGGAGTACAGAATTTATAATTGTTTATCCATGTAAAGCCATTCACACCCAAGAAAAATCTTAAACACAGTAATAAAATGAAGCAGTTTGTTATATGAAGGGTGATAAAAAACATGCTTGTATTTCACATGCTAAGGTAATAATCCTCGTAAGAATAGGTAAAATTGTGATCTTCTCTCTCCCTCTATTCCCAGTATTGTCCTAGTAGTTTTGGAAGTATAAACACTCTAGGAAATTCAAACAACAGCTTCTGGTAACAATCAGCTAATGTCGAAAACAGTGAAATTTGAGTTATTTGGTGTGCGCCTGTGAGGACAGGTGCATGTTTTAAATATTCTTACAACTTGGAACAGTACCTATTGTGGTTTCACAGAATTTGTCTGCTGCCACCTCACTGGCAATGTTAGCTCCCATCAGCACACTGATGTCTATTCCCATCTTCTCTCGAATAATGTCAGAGATCAGTTTGAGTCCCTCCGGGCCATGATCTATTCCCTGCAGCCAACATTAAATGGAATTACTAAAAAGTCATTCATTAAGCACAGTAGAGATGCAAGCAGAACACAATTAGTCTTGTCCACCGGTGAGAAGTGAAACAAGGACTATTCAGACAGAGGCTAAAGATGACAGGTGCACTACCACAGGCACTTCTGCTAGTTTGACCTCTCCGAGATGTCTTAGAATTGTAGGAGGCAGCACCTTAAGACTTAGGACTAAACTCTAGATGATGAAACCAGTTTTTATTCCATCCTCAAAGACCTGATTCTAAGAAGTGCTGAACATTCTGCTTTTTTAGTTCAGAAATCAAGGGCTTATTATCATTATATCCTTAATCAGTGAAGCATAACCAATCCATCAGTTATGAACCAGCCCTGAACTTGGATTTGAAATTACACTGAAATTCACAAAATGGGATCTGAATAATTTGTTTTGTGAAGAGATATCTGAACTGAAATATCAGAGGCGGGTTCCCCAATGTATAACCAACAACAGTTTAGTAGTAGAAATACAAAATGAACAGCCATTCACAGGTATGTAGAAAGCTGAACAACTGAGAATAATTTAACTTATAAGGATATTTTAAATCTGTATTTATAATGCACTCTTTACAAAGTGTGAAAAAAGGACAGAAATAGGGCCTTAGAAAAGATCATCCCACATATTAATGTTGCAGAGAAGAAGAGAGTCTGGTACTCTGAACTGCCTAAACTAGAACTTCAAATGAGATCACCTTCTTCCCATTAAACTCTTTTCTCCCAGCCTGCTAAATGCAGAATCATTTTCAGCTTTTATTACAGGAGTATGCAGACCAGCTATTGAAATAGCCATTCTTTCCCACAATATACCACGATACTTTATTTTAAGGTTGAGGATTTGATACTTTTCGAATTAGTAATTTTGAATTATGATTTATAGGCAAAAAGTGTGATCCTGTATTACTTCCATATATACATATACATACACACTTGTATGCTGCCAGTAGTGACATTTCAGGCAGGCAGAAATTTCCACAGGTTAAAGGTGCTGCTCCTTAAATAACATGGTGCAATGAAGAGACATGCAGAAATGCCTGTATAAAACCTGCCAATTAAACTAATGCTTGCATTTCTGCATTATTTTTTAATTTGTATTGCTTAATGCACAGCTCTGCTTTCTCATCTTTAATGAGCTGTACAGAAACAACCTGAAAGCAAGCACACAATACATTCTGCATTTTCCCCCCAGTGTCAAAAATGTCCCCACAAAATAACTGTAAGGCCCCTCTTCCTAAGCAGGCAAATAATAAACAGAAAAGCATGCACACATTGGGAACAACTCCAATGTATGTAAATACCTACACAACAATTATTCATGCAAGTGAAAGGAGACCAGAAAGGCTTAGGTGCCAGATTTTGCTCCATTGTGAAACAGACACAACTCCTGACAAAGTCAAAGAGAGCTGTACCTGTTTCTTGTAGAGTTAAATCCAATACTGAATGACAGAATAAAAACCAAACACCCCTTCCTCCCTGCAAAACCAAGGCTCCACCACGGGTGTTTTCACTGGGCAGCAATGGTCTGCAGGCAAAGCAAGCAGACCTTACTGCTTGCAGCCTAACATGCCTGTCAGAGCAATCCCTGGAGCCAGTAATAGGGAAATGAAAATGAGACTGATGTTGAGGTTTCCTTAAGAGTATTTTGAATGACTTTCAGCTAGCCTGCAACTTATGCTCACTGCTGTACTGCACTCTAAGTTTTATATGGTTCCTCTCCCCACAGCTACACAGTCACTTGTAAGGTTTTCATCGACAAAGAACTAATGTAAAACAACACGGATGCAAATGTTTCAATAGAAACTACTATTAACCAGCAGATAAATGTCTTTATTTCCCAAAGACTCAGTTTTATTGTCAGACATTAGGCTCTGCATGAAGATTAGACTGTCAGAAAGAAAAAAAAAACCCAAAACAAAAAAAGACTAAAAGATGATACACTGCTAACTTGACAGCCGATTTAGAAAGCACAGAAATGAGATGTCCCATGAATAATAGTTTTCAGAGCAGAACTGCACTTTAACTATCAAAGTTAACACAAGCCACTTTAACAGCATTAGCATTGAGCATGAGACTCAAAAATTATGACACTGATGAAAACAGCATGCCTAAAGAATATGTAAAAGTAGAGGAAAGAATGTTGTGTTAAATCTCTACCCTTTCTTTTCAAATGACACTTCTAATGATGTTATGTTATGCCTTTCCAGTTATGCCTTTTCATAAACACTGGCATGTACTTTGCATTCTCCTGCAAAATATTAAGGGGCTCACAGCATTTCTTAGGAAAGGCTGCCTATGGATGCAGTGCTGCAATGTGACAGTGGGAAGCTGCCCAGTAACCAACCCTGCACTGCATGGCAAGTGCCACAATTTCATTTCCACCACTACACTATGCATGGACTTTTTGTTTTGCTGGAGGTTTCTGTCCGTTTGGAGTTTAGCTTTTTTTTTTTTTAATGTAAGGATTTCTTCCCCTTCCACACCCTCCCTTTTTTTCTTTTTTGTTTTTGTTTTCCCAAATATAGCTATTAATCAACACTCCATTAGAGAACTGGTAATTAGTATCCAGAACTAATTCCAAGGGAATATAGCCCAGGACCCTGACTTCACATATGCTGACTTAAACCTCGTTTAGTCCAGCAATTTCATTAGTTACTCCTATCACTAGGAGATTATAAATCCCATTTAGCAAATTAAAGGAGAATAAATATCTTGAACACTTTTAACAGTGCCTTATTTTACCTTTCTATGATATGAAGAGTTTTTCTACAATTTGGAGTAAGAACACTTTGGAAGCATTACTTTTTCACCCCTCACAGCACCACCAGGCAGCACTGACAAAACAATAGATTTTGTGGGCTTTATTATCCAAACTAAAGAGACAAGCTTGCAGCATGCAGTGATTGAGGTTTTTAGTTCTTTTTTTGAGCACAGAACCATAAATGTATGATTTTCCACAGATGACAGGAAACAAGGGAATGTGTGCCAAGAAAATGGCCTACAAAGCAACAACAAATCACAATCTTCCAAACCTCTTGGGAATTGCTTATTATTTCCAGCTAAACATACAGAGGAAAAAAGCCCACCCACCCAAAAACAATCCCAAAAATAAGCTAATCCACATTTTTAAATTTTTCTGCCAGCAAAACTACAAACACTCCAGTGAAATGCTTCCCACACCTCTGCCCTTTCCTATTTCCTATGCTCAAACTGCCTTTGGGCGATGCTGAACAGACTCTCTTGTTGCAACATAATATTTGACATGAACAAGAGCACTATCCTCTCAATCACATGAAATTCTCTCAGCAGTCCTTGAAATGATCAACTCAGCATGTGGGATGTGCATTAACAATCAAAGCATTATGCTTGTGCTCTGCTCTTCATCTAACGATGCTTTTGGAAACAACAAATAAAAGACTGGAAAGCTTAGTGGTACAAAACATATCGACTCCCTCTTTCTTTCTAAAAGTCTTGTGAAGAGCCTCATTTTCCTCTTCCTGCAAGCGTTGTGTAACAATCCACTAATGACCAAGACAAATTCTAATCTTACATCTAGAAAGGTTTAATGGACCAATCAAGCGAATAATGCACCGAGACTTTGCATATCAAAATATCAAGTCACCTTGTCTTAGAAGATTCCACGACACATTCTCGGTTATTAATGCAGGGTATTTATTGTACCTTTATGAGAGTTATGCCGAGGGCTTTACTGGGTACTTGTCCTGTGATTTCATCGCAGACATTATGG
Source organism: Calcarius lapponicus (assembly GCA_039654755.1). NCBI lineage: Eukaryota > Metazoa > Chordata > Aves > Passeriformes > Fringillidae > Calcarius > Calcarius lapponicus. Next base: position 43,607,164 of record CM077464.1, on the reverse strand, counting down.
ATGAACTGATGAGGAACGACAAAAACCAGCAAGTCTGCATCCTGTACCGCTTCACGAAGGTCTGGGATAGCAACCTGTGTGGTTATGGGAGAGAAAGGCTGCATAACTTCTCAAAATTAACACTACACACAAGTGGTATCTAATAAAACTAAAATCACAGAATCAATTAGTTTGGAAAAGACCTCTGAGATTATTGAGTCCAACCTTGGAACAAACACCACCCAGACCACTGGGCTGCAGCACTGAGTGTCACATCTAGTCCTTTCCCAAACACCTCCAGGGATGGTGACTCTACCACTTCCCTGGGCACCCCATTCTAATGTTTAGTCACTCCTTCTGTGAAGAAATCCCTCCGAATGCCCAAACTGAATGTCCCAGTTGGATCTTGAACTTGAACCCGAGCAGTCTGGTCTCATGCTGAATGCTACAAACTACTGCATTTTGTCACTGAAAATAAGCAGTAGCATAGACTTCCCACACCAACAGCTCCAATCCAAGGTTGAGGCCAATTTTTTTTTTTGATGGGTATAGTCAAAACTGTTAATCTTGCTCTTGTTTTCAGACTCGCTTTCTTGTAAAGAAATTGAAATAACATAAAAACCAATAGTGATAGGAAGAAAGAGTACATTGGATTTACTTAACTGCAAAATTACATAATCGTTCAAATTTTTGATGTCATCAGTAAAATAGCATAGTCTGAAATATTATAGACCCTATAATAAGAGGTCTAACAAAAGAGACCTCTGTTAAGAGGTGTTAACAAAACAAATTTCTAACTTCATTTACAGCACAAGCAATATTCCCTCTACTCCATAACTATAATTTAGCCTTCGAGCCTTACCACATTATCTGGCAGCTTATATCCAGGGAGATACTTTACATTTTCATGGTCTGTATTTATGATTTCTGTCAGTTTTCTCCCATTAATATTCTCCTCGAAGACCCACATGTTCACTGTGGGAGCAAACTTTTGCAATTTTTTTACATTATTACCTATTATTCTGGCAACTGCAGAACCCCTGCACAAAAGAAAACAAAAACAGTCTTGAAAATTATGATTTTGCTGTAGGAAAAAGAAGACTTTGTTTTTAAAACAATCACAAATTCACAGATTATTTGACCAGCTACCATAAAACATTCTGATCTAGTAAAATAAGTGGGAAAATATACTAGTTATTCACATCTGCTGCTTTCTCTCAACTACAGCTAGAGTAGGTTGGACTGAAGCATTTACTGAAACATCCTTACTTATTTTGTTTTCTTATTGGCTATCCACTGAGAGTTTAGGTTACTGTATTTCCCCAAATCAAATTAACTGTATCGTCAAAGCCGAGGTAAAAGTGACATACTACATTTTATTAAATTTGTCACTTTCACCTCTAAAAGAGATGAGAAGCTTCTTTGCTGAGATGACTGACTCATAAGTTGCTGTACAATACTGATAGGCACTGAAAGCCAAGAATCATTTATATGTTGCAGAAGTTGTGAGCTTCATGGCTGTGCAGCCAACCTCACAGAACTGAACTATTGTAACAGCATCCTCTGAAACTGCATGGAGACAAGTCCATTACTGTTACCCTCATATTCTCCCCAAGAACAGCATACAGTGAGATCTGTATTACAGTGATTGATTTTACTTCTCAAATCTCTAAGCAATAACAAAATTAATCACAATTACAAGAGGAGGAACAAACACAATCTTCCCTTTCATCATTTTATTAAACCTGTTAACCTAAGTTCCTTTCCTGGGATAGGAGGTAATTTCATAATTACTGATAACCTACTAAGGAGACACAAAAAATTTTAAGAGATGTGATAAAAATACAGAGTAATGATCTGAGGCTTATCTGTGTACGTGTGTGTGTATGTATGTGTATGCATGTGTAAACTGCACACTTTATTAGGAGGTAAGAACACTAACTTTTGCAATCTGGTTATACTCACACAATCCCCTAAATTTATATTGCACGTTGCTTATAATAAATCCATAGCTGGCAGCTGAACAAAGTGGGTTCATTCTGCTTCAAGAGCTTATGATATGGCACAACTCATTGGGCTGTATTAAAGATGTGTGCTAGCACATGACTAAGGTCACTTTCTAAGTAGCAGCAGAAAAAAAATTTAGTACCCTAAGGAGACCTTTTATAGTCAAACGATAAAACTGTGTGTCTTAAAAGACTGGAATTTACTTCTCTAATAGCACTTCACACACTAAAAATGTCCCTAGGTTCAGGAGGTGATACAGAAGACAATTGCAAGCCATCTCTTATCAAGCTTGACCAGCATGGTTTCTGCTGCACAGGTATACAGCTCACCAGCTCAGCCTCCAAATGTCAGATCCATACAGACAGCAGACCTCACATTCAGCACAGCTCAGGTATGCGTTCCTCAGAGTGTGCTTTGAGTTCCTTGAACAAAAGCACATCTACTCCTACAGAATTGTATACAAAGTTGGGATCCTGGCAAACCCACTGCCTTCTGTTTTCAGCTTCACTACATATTCTCTGTGCTTGCTGGTGACAGAGCAAGACAGAAATAACTGATTCAGCAACTCTCTGACTGGGATTTTCAGTCTGCCAGCAGAAAGTCTGGCAGTGTGTACTACTTATGTGAGACATTAATTCCATTACTATTTAACACTTAAATGCCTGAACTATTTTTTTTTCACCCTTTGAATGCAGTATTAGGAAAAGTGGAGATTTGCCTAGTCTTAGTTTCTGAATTCAAGAAGACAAGAAGATTCTCCTGACTGGCTTCTCTGGTTCATCATTTTCCATTATGTTGCAATCACTCTTTCAGGATCATTTCACAGTTGGCCTGCTGTCCCCTCAACACTTTTTAACTAAAGCACAAAGCTAAAAAGCTCCTTAACTTGCCCTGATAACAGCAGCAGTGGAGGTCACAACATGCAAGTGCAAATGATATAATTATCTAGCTATACCACTGTCCCTGTAAAATCACCTCAGTTAAGCCACAGTTCCTCCCAGTTTTCTACTTGTTCCCAGCTGCGTAAACCCCTCTGTCTAGTAACTTCCCATCTCTTGCCAAATTTTACAGTTTCTGTTCAAATCTGGCAATCAGGTTACTTAAAGACTGGTTCCAAGAAAATTGTGGCTGTGCACACCTCAGTAACTTGCCCTGGAAGTGTTATCAGAACAGGCTACAGTACATGATCAAGGCAGGCTTGCAGGGCTTTAAATTACTCTGGGCACTGTCCTGGAATCCCAGGGCTCCAAGGCATATCCAAGGCGTACTCTCTCAACACTCCAGACACTTTACTTTATCCCCTGTCTTAAAAGATCCTAACAGAATCACTGATCCACCAGCTGAGCAACCCTAAAAGGGCAAGGCCAGCAGACAGCAGAGCTCCTGCTCTCCCATGCTGAGCCATCTGTCCTGTCCCATGATCTTCCATCAGGTGTCAAGTGACCCCTGTCAAGTCAACTTCATTGTTAAGGTGACCTTCCTGTAGCAAACCAACCAAACAAGTCTGACTGGAAGTAGTCAATCAACCAAGGTGACTGGCTTAACCCTTCTAAAGCTACTGTCCTGCCAAGCTCCTTTAGGGTTGTTTTCATCCCAGATACAGGTTAAAGGGCTATGAGAAGTCTTGTCTGACGGCATCATCTCACACAGAGCTCCAAAATCCACTGTCTCCAAACTGCTCAAGAGGCCAAACCCCACCCAGATCAACTACTTACATGCTTACAATTTAGGCACCACCTATCACACACTCTTATAACTCAGGCTTCAAAAGTATATAGTCCCCAAATATCAATGATCAGATATTTACAAATGCTTCAATTTCTTTCTAGTTACCTGCTTTCATGCATTAAATACTATTATTTCAATTAAATATTTTAGGACTGCAAGCCCTAGTTCAAAAGGCACTTACAAGGTATACAACTTCAGTCCAATTTAGTGCAATGATTACACATACACAGAAGCACAGTGCTTACTGCAGTCAGGGTTTGGCATCTGTCATCCCATGGACTTTGAGGAAGAAAGCACCTACCTCTCCAAGAATTACTATTTTCAATTTTTGCTTGCTTTGGTTTCTGCTTTACTCACATGAAAATGCCTGCCATTACATATGAAAGAAGCCGTAGGTTACTTAAATACATTTATCCCCAAAAGAAAGAGAGAATGCTACTACCAGGCAACAGCTTTTTTCTTTCTCTCAGCACGGGAGATATGGGCATTTTGCCACCAACTCATCCTATTAGGCAGGAACTTTTCTTATTTATTCAACTGATCCAGTGAGGTGAAAACAAAATACATTTGCATATGGTTATTGCTAGTAGGCCGTATCTACAAATCCTTTTGCTTCTGAAAGTGTTTCACAGTGAATCAAATACAAATGGAGTCAAACTTCCTGTGAAACTTTTTCTAGCCTTCAACTATAGAACAACAGCCACCACATTCCTAAAAGACAAGCTCTAACTGCATACTTTCCTTGTGATATATAGTGCAATGCACATATTTTACAAGCTGCTGCAAGGAAAGCAAAAGATGCTGCACTGAAACATCAGCCATTCCCTCAACAAGGGGATCACAAAGAAAAATAAAACTTGGCAGCTGCTGGTGTTTTTAACAGCAGCAAAAGCCAACTGCATGGAGTGGGCGGGCAGGGGGTGAGCAACAAGTCTAAGATCATCCTGACAAAAGACTGGCAAATTTAGTTTAATAAAACACAGTGGCTTGCTCTACACCGAATTCTTCTGAGTTTAATGTCTTAAAAGCCAATGCTACCCGAATAATGTGTGCTTACCATTAGTAATTGAAAGTGACAAACTGTGAAGACCTATTGCTATAACACATTGTACTAAATGTATTCACTGTAAAGAAGGATCTGGTGTAAGAAAGAGAAGTAACTAAAGAAGACAAAGGGTTATTAACACGATACTCCTCTGGAAGAATGATGTCAAGTAAGTCTATTACTTTCAGTGGATGAAGAAGCAAGTTTATTTCAGTCTAATTATAAACTAGAGATAGACACAGCAATGAAACCTTGCCTCAAGCTCTCAGTGTGCTTCAGCATAATCACTTTGGAGGGAAAAGAAAAAGAAGGTATCTCGAATAACCTAGTGTTTCGCAATTCTTTTTTGAACTGTCTTTGACAATAGGCACATAAGAACACAGAAAACCCCGAACAACACTTTTGTAGACAAGTGAGATTGTTAGTGAAGCTCTACAAGCAGAGTGTAAGTTGGGGGGGAAAAAAATGTACAGCATCTTTAATGTCTACGTCATTTGCTATCGGACAAAGCGCACAACAAATACCAGGTTAAAAATATCCTAGAACAACTTCGCAGGACACGCGGGTGTTTACAAGCACTAAAACTGCGGGCTCGATTCTGCCGCTTCTTCCTCCGAGTACGTCACGGCAGCACCTCCGCTCCGAGGGAGACGCGGGCACGGCAGGACGAGCCCTCCCGCATGGAACCAGGGCGACCCAGGGCCCGCCACGGTCCGGCGTCACCGCGTTCCACCGCCGGCACCGGGTGGCCTCACGGCCGCCACCCGAGGGGAGCGCGGCCGCGGCGCCGGGCGGGAACCGACAGCAAGGCCCGGGCGGGCACCGCCTCCGGGAAAGCCGGACCGCGGCGGCCGCCGAGGTGCCCGCCTTGCCAGGGGCCGCCGCACTCACCAGTTGCCCGAGCCCACGATGCAGACCTTGAGGAGGCCGGCGGAGAGCGCCATGGCAGCGCCGCCCGCGCCCCGCCACAGCGGCCGCGGCCAGGAGCTCCGTGAGGCGCCCGCCTCCCGCTCCCGCCTCCGCCGTCAGGGCATCGCCCGCTCTCCCTCCGCCCCTGCGGCGTGACGGGAACTGTAGTTCCGCCCCCGGCCGCCGGGACCGCGGCGGCTGAGGGTGAGGGGGGCCCTCGAATAAAGCAGGCAATCCCGCTGGCACTGTGGCATTTTGCAGAGCCACGGCATCATTTAGGTTCGAAAAGACCTCTGAGAGCATCGAATCCAACCTATGGCCGAACACTACAACCTCGCACTGAGTGGCCACGTTCAGTCCTTCCTTAAACACCTCCAGCGACGGTGACAGCGCCACCTCCCTGGACAGTCCATTGCAATATCTAATCACACTTTCTGTGAAGAAATTCCTCCTAATGTCCAACCTGAACCTGGCATAGCTTAAGACTGTGTCCTCTTGTCGTGTCACTTGTTACTTGGGAGAAGAGGCTGATCCTCAGCTGGCTGCAACCTCCTTTCAGGTAATTCTAGACATCAATAAAGTCTCCTCTGAGCTTCCTTTCCCAGGCTAAACACCCCCAGCTCCCTCAGCCACTCCTCACAGGACTTGTGCTCCAGACCCTTCACCAGCTCTGTTGCCCTTTTCTGCATACACTCAATGTTCTTCCTGAATTGAGGGGCCCAGAACTGGACACAGCACTCGAGGTGTGGCCTCACCACTGCCAAGTGCAGCAGAGGAATCCTTATTGTCACCATTATCTGTTGAACTAATATACATTTCAGCCATATATGTACCAGCAAAACTTCTGCTCTCTCCTAGTGCTACGTAGCTTTGGAGTAAATCTATGAAGGGTCCCAGGTGTGGAGGAACCAATGTATCAGGAAATAAAGCAAGTTAGGCCTAGAGAGATCTTAAAAATAAAAAATCCTAGCATTTCCAAATACTCCTTTGCCCTCAGCCTTCAGCCAAAATCATATTTCTCTGTCCCACATACTTCTCCAGGGGGAAAAAAAAGTAGATGAGTTGTTGGTCTGATAGATGGGTGTGAGTCATCTGTGATAAACTTTTCCATCATACGTGTATTTCTACTGACATTTTTAGCTGTATTTAATAATAAATTATCAAGGAAAGACTGAGGACTGATCTCGTCATGGTCTGCAACTTCCTGAGGAGGGCAAGTAGAGGGGCAAGTATTGATCTCTTTTCTTTGATGACCAGTGACAGGACCCAAGCAAACAGTGGGAAGCTGGGGTGGGAGTTTAGGTTGGGTATTAGGAAGCAGTACTTCACCCAGAGAGTTGTTGGGCATTGGAACAGGCTTCCTAGGGAAGTGGTCGCAGCACCAAGCCTACCAAAGTTTAAGAAGCGTTTGGACAAAGCACATGGTGTGATTTTTGGGGCTGTCGTGTGCAGGGCCAGGAGTTGGACTTTGTGCATCCCTTCCAACTCAGCATATTCTATGATTCTATGACAATGCTCTTGTCCCTGTACCAGAACAGCGTCCCCCTCTCTTTATTAAAATCAACCATGTATCAAGACCTTTTGAGCTTTTCATTACAGCACTTTTCTTCATTTGTGCTTCTTCCAAATTGCTTGCTAGGGGTTAGCTGTCAATGAAATGCTCTTTCAATTAGAGGCTATAAAAGAAGAAAAGTTGGATCAGCTCTGTTGCCTTTTGAGCTATCATTGCTGAAGCAGCGTGAATTGCTACCTTCTGCTTTCCTTTTAGTTTAAAAGCACGGTATTCATTTACTCCATTTACTCTACTGCCAGTTTGGTATCAAATTAAAACATAACAGAAGAGAAAAAAACCCCAAAACAGCAACTAAAACCAACATGCCTAAAATCCAATCTGCTTGCACTAGTATCTTTATTTCTACTGCAAGTGCTTCCTAATGTGGAGAAGGCCCTCATCTCATTCTTTGAGCCCAGTGAGAAAGTGTTTTGTTTATGATTGCTTTAAGCATTCAGAGACCAGGGTTGATAATATCTGGCCTAAGTTTTGAGGGATTGAGGAGGGGATAGTTCTATAAAATTGAGTGATGAGTGACTGGAATCTAAATGCTTTATGAAATAGGGAACTGAATATTATGAAAAATGTACATCCTGAATATGAGCACTTCAGGATAATTTTGAGAGTCTGGACAGAAAGGTTAAAGTCTTTATTAGGCTTAATGTAAAATATAAAAAATACAGATAAATTATAATTTCTATAGATTTTCTCAAAACGCTGACAGTTCTTCAACAGTCCAGAAGGCTGTGGTTCATCTGCAGCATATTGTGAGACTGTGTGTGTACTTCTGTATTTTTCATAGAATTGCCATTGTCTCACTGGCAGCCTGCAACCTGAAATTTAACATACAGTTACACCATAAACTAAACTGTGCTCTACTTAAACAGGTCAAGTTTACACGAACTTGGAAAAAACCCAGAATATAAACACATATTCGTTTTGAAGAATCCTCCTTGCAGAAGTACATTGTGCAGGTCTACCATGCCACTTTAAATTTTACAGAATAGAATAAAGTAAAATATAGTTTTCAGTTGGAAGGGAACTACAACAACCGTCTAGTCCAACTGCCTGATGAATTTAGGGCTGATTAATTTAAACTGCTTCTGACGTAAGAAATGACCAATCGTTTAAATAAAACCATTGCAGACAATGGAGAAGAAAGGGCAAGAAAGAACTTTTCTACTGTTAAAATAAGTGCTACCAGATCATTAATGTTAGCAAGAATACAAGATTTTCTTTTATGCCTCGTCTGCAGACTCAGACAGCTGTGTTCAGGCAGTCTAGTTATACTAACATAAGGTACAGTCCTCCCATCCTAGCAGGTCAAGCTGACCCCAGATGGAGATTTTAATCTTCTTCTCAAGGCTGGCAGAAGAAATTACATGTCAGTGGTTTGAGTTCAGAGTCTGACATCTCACTGTAAATTGCTAATGAGAAGAGTCAGGAGCAAAGGCAATCTGAAAGGTAATCTCAGGGAAATCAGACTTGCAGCATCTTTCATGAAAAACTGCATCCTGATGGTGTAGCTGTGACAGTCCAGGTATAATAAATTAATTGAAGTCACAGATGCTCACATCCATATTCCATTCTCCTAAGCCTTGTAGAGCAACAAGCCAAAGGAAAGTGACAGACAGCTGGGTTCTAATAGATAAGTCAAACAACTGTTTGCCTGAGTTATGGGTTTTAAGGCCTTTGGATTCTGGGCTTTGTATGGAAGCAGCTGCAGCAGGAGCACATGTTCCCTTATGCCAGCCTTGCTATGGCAACATTAGGAGCTCCTCTGGCTGGTGAAGCAGGCAGCTGCATTTGTTAAACCACCACTAAGATTTGACACATTGGATCTGTCAACAATCTGAAAATACTAAGTCAATATTAACTTTATTTAGTGCATATCAGAAAGCCAGAAAGCAGCTAGTGTGGTACCCATAATTCCATTACAGGAAAAAAAAAAAAAAAAAAAAAAAAGAAAAAATGAAGGAAGTTTGTTAACATAAAATACATTTTGTTTGGGGGATGAGGAAGTAATATACAATGGTATCACTGTTCTTGTTTTCCAGTTTTCCTCTGCATCTAAGTGGTTTGTAGCTCTAGTGTCAATGGACATAAATCTATTTCTTTTCTTCAGTGCTTCATTTGACTTCACACACGGTGATGAAAAAGACAGCATGGATTGAGCAATCATTAAGAAGAAAAAAAAGCAACTCCTGAAAGGGCAGCATAAAGCTCTGATACTCTCTAGTTGCATGTTCTAGACTACTTCCAGGCAGAGTCACTGTGCTTACAGCTTAATGTATTGATCTATTTTAACTATTCTAGATATTGCTGGGATGCCTGTTCCTCTTTTTCTGGGGAGTTCTCTATTTGCCTGACGATCCAAGCAATTATCAAAACTCAGTACCCAGAGATAATAAGATACATCAGTGCTAATCTACAACTGCAAAGAGTCCTGTACAAAGCAGAAACATCTGGCAAGTGCAAAATACAGAAGAGCTACAGTAATATAAAATATTTAGCTTCAATTGCAAGTTTCTGAAAAAGAGTCCTGATTACATACTTGGAAATTTTCCCTTTAATAGGCTGATTTTCTTGTTGAATGTATTAGAAAGAAAAGTTTTCTTAGGATATAATTAAATGCATTAAATAGCAGTTTTCTTTTAGTTTATTCTTAGTGTTCTGCACAAAATATAAGAATCTGAGTTATATGTAATTAGATAATTATTTCACCAGAACACGTTAACATCTTGAAACACATTTTGAGTAATTCTAAATTCTGGTGATATTCTAGGAACTTCTTTTATGTACATGCTGTTGTGAGAGTGTGGGACTTATAAAATTCTGTGACCCCTTTAGTACTGTGAACTCCTCTCTATGGATATGGATTAGGCAGCATAGCTTAGCCTTTCTGAGTAGGTGACCTCAAGGGGAAGCAGATTAAGATATAATAATTAATACTTTCTTAAGGCACCTCAGTTTCTAAAGTATCTCAAATACAGACCTGAGGATGAGGTCGTGCCTAAATTGAACAAACATAGATGTAATTGAATAATTTAATTAAGAAAGTCACAGTCTTTGACTCTTGAAGGTGTACAGGATGAGGAGTTAGGTTTGACTTTTAGCTTTTGGGATTTTATTCCCAGTGACTGCTGGGTAACTTTGAAGTCCTGCAAAAAGTGTAGATAAAGGTCGGGAAATGCTAAGAAGCACAAACATTTTACCTTCCCTCCCCTTCACATCCACTCCCTTTTCATCCTTTCTTCACATAACCTGTTTTCCCACTTCTTATCTGTGCTTATTTTGTCATGTCTCCTCAACTTTATTAAAAGGTTTCTCATTCCAGTCCTGTTCTATTTTGATTGCCAAATCTGCATTTTTGAGGATAAAAAGTTAATGAGGAAAGAAAGGCGATTTGTGGGTTAAAAAGCCATTTTGCTTTTCCTTACATTGCTTTATGTTTAGAGAACTACCCACCTCATTCAAGCACCTTCAAAATAAGTCAGTCTTCTAAACAGATTACACCTCTATGCTCAAAGAAGAAAGAATGTTTGCAGCTCTATCATATTGCATTTGGCAGACCTTACAAGATAAATACAATTTTAATCTAGCTGTGAACCTAGGTCAAGCACAGATTACAAAGCTTAAAAAATAACAAGAAACCTGGAAAAGAAATATCTGATTTCAACTTCATAAAGACCTGTCTGTATCTTACATGTCATACTGATACTGTTTTTTCCTGCACAACTTCTTTCAGATAATTTGTTGCAGGTTACTCCATTAAATTTCTGTGTAACGTCTCTATTAATTAAGGTCATAGCATGATAAACATTTTGTGTCAATAAAAAGGCTGACAATTGTCAGCCTCCCTCAATTGTCCATTCCTCTTTCTGCACTTTCTTCCCCCGCCTTGTGCTAATACAAAAGTTGTCATTTCTGCTGTCCACGCAGAAAATCAGAAAGTAGAATCAGCTATGTTTATCTGTTTTTCAAACTTAAACTGTTGAACAACTGTCTCAGCCCATAGTAAGAAGTCAAATATCTGACTAAGCAATTTAGTGCTATTAGATTTGTATTCTGGAATACAGAGTCTAAATATAAAATGGACACAGAATTATGTGGGCTGAGGGCAATACACAAAAATGATCTTTGCAAATACGGGTGTCTACCAGGAAAGTGTTTCTTGCCTACAATCATTAGGCAGTGGAGAACTATTTTTAGAAGATTTGCTTGTCATTGCTCTGTACTATATATAAACAGCATTAAAGTCTATTTCTTACCAAACAAAAGATAAGGGCAAGTTTTGCACTAGAGATGTGGATTTTCCCTTTTTCTTTGAAGTGCAGATCACCTCAAATCATTCCTTTCTTTTCTTTTCTGCCTTCCATTCCTCTTAAAATTGTACTAGCCGTATCACCTTTCTCACTGAACCACTCAATGGCATGCAGAGAATGCTTTCTTTCTAACCTTTCCTCAGCAAAGCACACAATAACAAGCTTTGTCTTTGGAAGCTAGGAAAAGTGTAGGAATGATGATGTAGGAATGTTGGTCTAGTTCCCTGCTGTTTAACAGTCAGCTTTAATAAAGCCTTAAATTTGCAATGCATAGATCAGCATCTCTGATGTGATCCTTACAGCTGCTAGAGATTAACTAGTGCCTCTACTCTGGTGCTTATTCCAGTCTCCTCATTGGGTTCTGCTTCATGGATAACTCTTGTTCAGTAATTTCTCTTCCTTCCAGATAGTGCAGTGAGAGGATCTAAAATGAGCCTCCAACTACTGTGCAGCCTCAATCCATGGAACTCTGTTCCTGTAGCTGCACAGAGCTATTATCAGGCATATATAGTACATAAATGAGGTTTAAGATGAGTAAATTGAAATTATTTACTGTTTTTCACTTTTATTAGTCAAAAAGGTTTCAATCCTGTGGCATTTTTTCCCCATGTTGTCTGCATAGGGATTATTCAGGAAGAAAAAAAACTAAATTAATTACAATCTGGTTCTTTAGGTAAACTGCACTGGCTAATGTCCATGTAGTATAATTGTTCTCATCTGTCTTTGTGTATCATTTACCATAGAATGCTGCAAATAGAAAAGCTCTGCTTTAACTGGAGTGGAAGTTTTGTACTTTTTTGTTTATGACTGTGATGCCACAGATGGCTGCAGGTCTGCTGCACATTCACTGGCATCATTGCCTCCACTTTTTAATGTAAGAGAGTTCTAAGTGGGCTTGCAAGCTCCTAACAAGCAGTAGTCACGGTTAACTACTACTGGTTTCTTGGATTGCTGAGGGCAGTGCTGTGCCCTATCATCATGCTGACTCTGGGCAGCTCTGGAGGGGCACTTGGCACCAGCACATTGTTACAGTGAAGGATCTGAGAGTAAAGAGGTATCTGGACTTGAAGTGAAAACTGCTTCTAGCTGGTCAAGATGTAAAGTGTCTGACTGGTCAGTTGAATCATGGAATCATGGAATAATTAATGGATGTCAGTGACATTCACAAGATGGGGAGCACAGCTAAGTGCACGGTTCTCTCAGCCGTAATGGAATCTGTTGTGCTGTCCAGTGATCTGGAATCAGGACAGATCACTTAGAATTTCTCTCTACTATGCTCCAGTGACTGTTAGCACATTTAGAATGAATTTTAACTGGCATTTTAACTGGCATTCACATTCTCCAAAAAAATTCCTTTGCTCAAGATTTTTCTCCTGGGAAGCTGAGAGGCCTCAGAGAAAAAGGAAAAACAATCCTTGTCTCATTTGCTTCTCCTGTGTTATGCTCGTCTAGAATGTGTTTGGAGATTGTTTACCCACAAGTGATTGCCTGATTGGATTCTGGTGTGGGTTGTTTTAACTCTTTGGCCAATTGGGGCCAAGCTGTGTCAAGACTCTAGAAAGAGTCATGAGTTTTCATTATTATCTTTTTAGCATTCAGTAAGTATATTTTCTGTATTCTTTAGTATAGTATAGTATTCTTTAATATAACACAGTATAATAAATTAATAAATTAGCCTCCTAAGAACATAGTCAAATACATCATTCCTACCTTCGTCGGGGCATCCCAGCAAATACAATAGGCATGCAATTAGACTTCCAGGTTTCTGAAAAGACAGTACCAGTTCTTCCCAAGTTTTTAGTAACATAACATGTGAAGTTTGGAACTTCCAAAATAAAGGTTGAGACAGCAAATGCATTTCCATTAACATAGGGAATGCTGAGTTATATATATATGCCCTCATTTCTCTTCATATAACACTTATTCAGCCTTATGTAGCCTGAAGAAAACATTCAGATAAAGTTATTGTAGGAAGATGTATTGACTGATTTTTTAGAAGTAATTGTGCCCAGCAGTCCCCGATAGTCAATAATATGCTTAGCTGATGCTCACAATAGCTGTCTCTGAAAGTTAGTTTGTTACTGCTTAATAGCTTTTATTGACATAGGCTATGTGAAATTGTATGCAGTTCCAAAATTGATTTTTTTGTTGTTGTTGTTGCATTCAAATTTGGTTACATGCCATTGCCATTATTTTGGAACAAATTAGTGAACTGTCATGTCTATCAAGAGAAACTGAACTGAGAACCATGGAATGTGTTTTTCATCATGTAAACACTGTGCTACAATAAAAAATAGGAATTCGCTATGAAACACTCAATGTAAAGTACTAAAATCAGAAAGTAACTTGGTTCATTTTAAGCAAAGTCACAGCTTCGGTGTGCATGGACTGCTGAATATTTGATGTAGCAAGGAGAAAAAAATATAAAAAGGGTACTCCATTTTAAAATGGAAATGAGTAGCTAGAAAAGTCTTTACAGAACATTTTAACTCAGCTGCTGTCAGGGCCCTCAGTGGGCCCACAGGTTTCAGTTATCTTGACCAATCTGTAACCATCATTTTCCATGAGCCTTCTCTGGGATGTCTTCCCCATCTCCCAGGCTTTGGCTGCCTCTGTTGGCAGATAGCTGTGGTGTGGCACAGCTGTGTAATGTTGGCTCAGGCTGCTCAGCTGTAAACAGCTAGGTCAGGAGCCAGCTGTGAGAAGCCTCAGATGGGACTAGGATGCACATTTCCATCCATGCACATGCCACCCGTTGTCTCAGGAGCTGCATTTCAGCTCAACCCTCACTGTTATGTGGATGAACCTGTGCTGATCCTGCATTGCTGAGAGGGGTGAAAATAACAATGATCAGCTGCACAGAAAGGCAGTTTATTTGTATTTCTAACTGACTTTATTTGTTTAAGCAACCACAGAGACAGTTTATTTGAGTAAAATTATGCAGGATTAGGCATTAGGGCCACATGAAGTTACCATGAGTTCATGACTCATTCATGCAAGGAAGGTATGTAAAAAGTGTAAATTATTCCTGATAACAAAACTGTTTAAAGCTGGAAGTGAAAATACCTTCTTATTTCCTTGTACTATGATTATGTGAGATTAAATTGAAAATAAATCAGGTCGGATAAACAAAATCTACATCTATATTGTTGTATATAATATTTAGTAAAAAGCAGCTTGGTAACAATTCGTGTAAAATGTAAAAACTCCAGCAACTACATCAGCCAGTGTTTTTTTAGCCACAAATTACCTAACAGATATTGAAATCTATTTCCAATAGCCTTAAGAGATTCTTGGAAGACTTAAGAGGATCACCTTATCCCATGGCTCCACCTGGGCAGTCAGGCTGGTTGCTTGGTTAAATCTCAGTTAACCTTCTCATAATAGGTGTTTTTTTTTATGTCAGGAAAGAAGTTTGTGAGCCTTTGAGCTGACTACCAAGCCAGGATGGTTGATGAACAGCAGGTTGTGGACTATCAGCTGTGTAAAGCCAAAGAGTCTGCAGTAATTCTACTATGTGGGACTCTCAGAGGGTGTCAGTAATCCCAGGGTAGAAAAAAAGAAAGAAAAAAAAATATATATATATAGGCTGCAGGACCAAGAGAGCCAATTGCATTTGGCACTTGCACTGGGATAGATGTCATTTCGTGGCCCCACTGTCTGCATCCCTTCTATTTTCTCTGTAGAGATCCTAAAGCTTTGAATGCTGACTTAGTGCTATTTTAGCTGATTCACTGTACAGAACTCTGCCACACTGCAGCATACAGATGCAGATGTTGCTGCTCTTGATCTGTACAGGCTCTGTAGAGATCCTAATGCTCTGAATGCTGACTTAGTGCTATTTTAGCTGATTCACTGTACAGAATTCTGCCACTCTGCAGCATACAGATGCAGATGTTGCTGCTCTTGATCTGTACAGGATATTGCCCTGTGCTTGTCTGCTTTGTAAGTGGTCACCACATACACTACAGTGGGGACACCTTGTATCTCAGCTTCTGACCCAAAGACAGCTGGGCAGCTGCTTGTTTCCTGTGTTCATCTTTTTCCACATAGTAGGTCATGGTAAGTGACCCTGTAAAGGTCTAAAACCACATTTTTGGACATCAGGGCACGATCTCCTTTTGGATTATTGTAATGGGAGTTTCTAGTGAGATCTTTCCTATAAGCCCCATCTCCTGTTTTCCGCCCATGCAACTTAGCAAAAGATGGAGGGCATATCTAGCATTGCAGGCTAGTCCCCCCTCTGTGATGGAGGCAGGACAGCTTCCCTGCAGGATACCTTTAGTGAGGTGTAACCTTATTTCTTCCCAGCACTCAGCTGGTTTTTTGCCTTTGCCACTTAGTTTCGTGCTGTTCCATTGCTGTGCCTCAGCAAACAAAGCAAGCTGCGCAATCCTAATGTATACAAAGCTTCTCTGCATTGAGTTTGACAACTCCAGTAACCCTTGTATCCAGTATGTGCAGTCTAACAGTACCAGCAGCGTGCAAACTCGCTTATCAGCACACCGAGCCAGCATGGAATGCCCCGAGTGGAACTGATCTGCAGCAGCTAGTTTGTAACTCAAGGGCATAGCAGTTTTATTTATCTTATCTTCAGAGGATACAAACTCCCATAAGGCTTGCAACTTTCTGCTTTGTTATTCTGTGGTAGAGTCAATGCATACTAACCTGCTGAGTATCAACACCTAGGACAAATTTAGCATCCAGAGTAACTGTGGCTGATTTCAATGTGGTTGTTTGCTTGGAAATCATACACTTGCCATAAATTGTAAAAGCATGGGGTTCTGAAACAATTTTCAAAGATGGCAGAGAGCCAGCTTTTTGTGCCAGTCTGGTAGGGCTTGAGTATGTAAACCAAAGCTCTGCAGTGTGCTTAACGTCATGTGTTTTAAGAAAAAAAACATCAATGTCCAAATGTGTCCTAATTTGCAAACACAGAAGTTATTTTTGTTTCTATTAAATTTCTATTAAATTTCTATTAAATTTTAGTTCCTGTTAACACTTGTGTCAGCAGATACAACAAAACACAGTAACAGGAAAAAACTTTTGAATGCTACTTTTTAATAAGATCACAACATTAATTAGCAATGAATGACTTTCACAGGAGATTAATTTAGTGTGCTGTAAGGGAGGAAGGAAGCGCCTTTGGCACTAGAGGGAGTTACTGTTTTCTGGCCATAAACCTGTCCCGGGCAGCTGAAGTTCAAACATATGGGGACTTTATTGGATTACAGAGTTTGTATGCAAACTGACAGAGCAAAAGACAAGATAGAGACAAAAGAAGCATTAGACCACATGTTTCTGAACAAGATGTGGTACAAAGTGAAGTTTACAGCCAGTGAATATGTCACCTTTTATTGTGATTCTTAATTAATGAGTTGGATTAATATCCCACTTTGGACTTAATTTGGATTTGAGTCTCCAACTTTTATGTTTAAGAAAGACTGGGACATCCTTCATTAGCAAAATGTAAAATCTAAAAATCTGTAGTTTATGGATAGCTTCACAGGTTTTAGCAGCCAACTTAGGCCCCGGCTCAACAGAGATATTTCCAAAAGAGCTCTGAATTCCAAATTCCTGAGTGATGCCTTTGTTGGCTACTTGGGTGCAGGAGAAGCAACAGAAAAAAAAAATATCTGCAAGTGCTTGGAAAAATAATGATGAACTATGTTGATGTTAACATTTTCATCACTAGTTTTGATTTTAATAGAAGCATAGAATCATTTAGGCTGGAAAAGGCCTCTAAGATCACTGAGTGCAACCATTAACTCAGTACTGCTAAGCCCAACACTAAACCATGTCCCTAAGCACCACATCTATATGCCTTTTATATAATGCCAGGGAAGGTGACTCAGCCACTCACCTGGGCAGTTTGTTCTTTAATTTTGGATAGAAATCTATTCCTAGCTATTTTCTATGAAGAAAAACCTCGTTTTTTGTAATGTTTATGTATACTAATGTGATTTTCAGATTTAAAATAATGTTCTAGAACTCAAAGTATTCATGTCCAAAGCTCATGCAACTTATTTGTTGCAGATAGGGTTGTGCAGGCATAGAGAATGGGCTTATAAGATGTAATCATGTTGATAAATAAATAGGGTGAGAAAGGGCTGAATTTTGGCACCACTGATAGGAAATAAACCCAGTAAATATCAGTAGACAGATATCAATAGATAACACGAGATATCAGTAAATACCAGTGGATATCTTCAGTAGAAGATAAGGGATAAATCCACTTTAATTTACATAAATCCACTTTGTGAATCAATAGCCTGCCACAAAGTAATGTCTCAAAAGAATATAGCTATGATTTTATGTAGAGGAGAGGCTTTATCGCTGTTTAATAGCCTAATTTGTATCCATTAGTTTAAAAAAGAAAATTATATTCAATTATTAGCACAAAGTGATTATCCTCTCTACAGTTTTCCTCATCTCTGCAAACTTGTCTCCTCTGCCTTGATATTCTAGTTTATACCTAATCCAGAAGAATGGAAACAAAATGGTGTAAAAAACATTTGTACTGAAAAATAGATTAACTCAGGAGATAATGAAACCTCTTGTTATTTGTATTTATTTTCTTAACTGCTATATAACTTGCTGCATCTTTCAGAAGAAATGTTATCAGTTTTCTTGGACATTCAGATCCTCATATTTGCTGCTAGTAAAGATGATGCATTGTCAGTTTTTTGTCTGTGCACCCATAAACTCCATGGCATGACTAATTAATCTGCTGTAATAACAGTGAATGTAGTAGTTCATGGCTTAACTTTCAAGTTTGCAAGAGTATTTGGATGTTTTAAACTGTTTAGTGTGTTGGCCTTGAGGGCAGTAAAATGTGCACAACACACACAAGCTTTGACCATTCAACATTTATCATCAGTAACACAATTAGAAGTCTTCTGGAGTGTGTGAACTGTCCAAATAATAATGTAATGGAAAATTGACTTTCTAGTCATTAATTACCACATTAACTAGGCACCTTTAAACCTTGGAAATTTAATTAGAATATTGGATTAAAGAAAAATATTATTTAGCCTTTAATCACAGGGAAGAGTGAAATGTATAAGCTTTGTAGGATGGGCTATTGCAGATGTATCCAGGCAATTTTGAGAATGCATTCAGTGAAGAAAAATCCTTGGCATCAGCCACATTCCCTGAGTGTTCTTTCCTTTTGAGGAAATGGAACATGTTTCTTTTTAAAATATTTGCTGAATTCTTTGGAATCCATGCCTAAGTGGAATATTTTTTTCAATGATGCTGAAATGTTTTTGCTTTTTTAGTTTTTCTGATTGCTCTGTGACTCCCAAAATAATGCATTCAGATTCTCTTCTCATGCTACGGTAGGTCAAGGGGAACTTTTCTGGTGGCATGAAATCTAAAGTTCTTGAACTTTTCCAGCTCTTTTCAATACTCTGTGAAGACTTTTATACTTATCCAGGAAGATGTCTTCATAATAATCTGAATTATTTTGCTTTCCCTTTTGCATCTGAGTGTGGCCTCCTTAGTAAGACCAAATACATGAATTACTTTAAATCCAAAAGGGCCTTTTTGGTTGGGGCTTTTCTTTCCTTTGACACTGTTATAATTTATAGAAATATAACCTAATTAATGTATTATGTCTGTGGGGAGAGCTAACCACTGTGAAGTCTGGTCCTATTGCTTAACTTCTATGATTAGTGGCTTTTTATTAGAATCTCTGCAGTTCTGGCAATACATTGGTTTTAAGCTGGACGCTGATGCACAAAGCAATACATTTCCCATTTGCTTTCTAGCTGGCAGCCCATTCATCTCCTGGTAGAACTCCTGTGAGAAATTAATTAGATTTAATGAGGCCCTCATTGTCTCCTTTTTGGTGTTATGCACTCTGCTGGTACACCCTTGCAAAATGACAAAATGTATTAGATGTTTTGCTTTTTTCTACATGCATTGTATGACATGTTTTCCTAGATTGTGCTGACTATCACAGAATGCAAGGCTTCATGTGGTATTTTGCTTAACTTTGATTTTGAGCTTTGCAAGCATATTCCTTAGTACCCTGCGGAATTGAACTTCATACCCGAGCCATCCTTTTTACTGACATTTTGAATTTTCAGTCATGTCTGCTGAGTTAGATTGCCATCCATCTGCTAGAAGCCTTGCTCTGGACTGAGTAGATCTTGAGCTAAGTCTAAATAATGTGCCGAGATTTAATTCTAAACCTGCCAGTCTTTTAAGCCCTTTCTGAAGCTTTTTAGTTGTGCCCTGCATTTCAATATTCTTTTCCTTCATGGGAAAACAAATTTGATTCTCCCTTTTTCATTCAGCCACAGATAATCTAATGTACCTTGTACCATAGATAAAACCACAATTTCACTTCTCATACTTCTATGCTGCAGTTTCACTGCCTCCTTTGATTTGTATTAACAACAGGTGCCTAAATGTACCATGTATTTCAGCACCAGCCACAGTTAAAAGGTGACCTTCTCAATGTCATTTTTACTTTCAACAATACCTATTGCTTTTGTGTAAACGGTATAACAGTGTTTGAACTTCCTGCTATTGCCTGCTGGATTTCTGAAGAGTAAGAGCTGTGATTAAACCTTTAAAATATGTATTTTGATTTTATTCCTGATGCTATGTGACATTAGGTAGACTGTGGCAAACAGGATGCATAGCAGAGATCAACTACATTAAGTACTTTGATTCTAGTTGGGTTTGAATTTCTTTGTCTTCTACATTATGTAGCACAATTTTTTCAGAGGCCCAGCTCTTCCCAAAGGGTGCCACTAACAGTAAGGGGTATGCACAGAAGTTCAGTAACCAGTGAAACAGGAAGCTGTGTGCTTCCTGGTCAGTCCTTCCAGGAGTGTATTCCTGGATAGCTAAGAACAGAGAAAAATAGAACTTTATTCTCTTTATTTCTAGGGAGAAACATTAATTGCATTGTGCTACAGATTGTAGATGAAAAATGTACTGCCTTGGTTCTATGTTACAAATGGAGATTCATCCTTTTTCTGTGAACTTACACTGTTTATTTCTATTGCCCCAGTCTTGGTTGAAGCAAACTGCTCTTGGCCAAATAAGAAGTTGGTAAACTTTGACTTGAACTAAAGTGGAGAATTTTCCTGAGAAAGAGGCTGATATAAGAGTATTTTCCTACCTTTCCTTCACTTTTATTTTTTTTGTTTTATCAAGACTCAAGCCTGAAGGACACATACTGTATTTAATCAGAGTTTTTATATTAGGGACATGTTAGGAAAAAACAAAGTGGAAAGAAATTATTTAATATATTTTTTCCTCTATGTCTTAATTAATAAGGCCATAGTACCTCTGAATGCACAAACACTCTTCCTATCCTCTGTGAAGAAAATTTACTTGAGTACAAGGAATATGTCAGAATCGTTATGCATAAAATTTGTGTTTGTGCAAAAAAAAAAAAAAAAATAGGAGTGGTATTTTCCTTCAAGACTACTAAACTAAAGAAAAATAATCTTGAAACTGTGCCATCAGCTCATCAGTTTACTTTCATAAATACTCTTTTCACCCCTTAAAACTTTCTCTTTCTTGTTTTATGTCTTGGGTTGGCTTGCTTACGTATGTTTCCCTTTGCAATATTTTCTTAAGATTCAAATTACTCTGAAATGCTTGCCTGGGTGATGGCCTCTGACTTATTTCTGATGGACTGCATCATCAAACAACTTCAGTTTTCCTTCTGAAACTCTATGAAAGTGAGAAAATGCTGTGGTTATGTCAGGAGATGTGTCTTCTCTTTCTCCCTGGGTTATAAACTTCCTGGCAGTTAAGTACCAGGATTTTGACACATTTGGTTTGTGTGCAACCGCTGAAGACTTCATCTAACCTAGCCTTTTTTGGCAAACTCCCCATGACACTCTTAGGCTGACACTGGAGCAGCTCCATCTCCACTGGGATTTCTAAAGCAGACCAGCCGCTTTTGTTGCTATCAGAAGTGTTGTCTAAACTTGGTTAGAACAGAACTTGCTGGCAAAAATAAGGCCATAGCAACTGCCAAAGACATTGCTGGTGCTCTGAATGTGGTGTGGCAGACCTCAGTGTCTGAATGTGGTGTGGCAGACCTCAGTGTCGTTAGCAAAAAGGCATGAATATCTAAACCTCTTTCCAACTGACTGATTCTTGTCTTTGTTTCTGCCCATAAACCCCATTTTTCCCAGTCAGAAATACAATTCTCAGCCCTTCTCTACAAAAAGCAATGTGAATTTTATTTCTGACATGCAGGAATCTGGGAACAGATTAAATTAGTATGGGCTGTGTTTTCCCATAATAAGATCCTATTCTAGTTTATGAAGCACATGCTGTGTGTGAGCTTATTTATAGCTTTTAGATTTTTAGATGATGATTTTGTTCAAGAAGTTTTCTAAAAAAAAACAAAAACAGGCAGCAGTACATGATCTTTTGAAGACCTTTCCTGTTCCATTTGATATTTATACTAAAACCTCAGATCCTTTCTACTTGTTTTTCATTAAGCATTTTGAATTGAAAAGTCTGTGAAGAACATATTTGGACAGGGAAAGTTTTTATTGAGACCATTCAAAACTTTGTTATATTGTTTGTTTAAATTTTCATTTCTGATGACAGTTTCAAATATTTGTGAGATGATCTTAGAGATCCAATGCCTGTCTTCGCAGTCAGGGATTGACCTCTCTTGATCAGGATTTCAAGGTCCCCCAGAATTGTTTCCTATTTTTCCCCAATAACATAGTAAGATTAAATATTTGTCCTTCATTTCATACAAGTGGGATGTCAGAAAAATAAAACAAATTTCTCCAGCCTCCTGCGTAGCTTATAAAGTAGGAAGAAAATTGTCTGCATATGCAAACTCTTAGATTCTTCCTCTCATTGTCATTTCAGGTTGCTAGCATCTGGAATCTGTTTTATCAACTTTCATAGCTTTAATGCTACCTCATTTTCTGAAAGTATAGCCCTATTTTTTGGCTGTAACACAGTATTGTAGGGAGAAGTTTATGACTGATTGAAGCTGGCAGAGCTCAGAGATTAGAATGTCTGGATTTGTGGAACTGCAGCTAAGGAGTGCCTGTTCCAGGCATCCTCTATGGAAAAGGCCGAGGTCAGGAAAAGTTAAACTGAAAAATGGCTGCTTCCTGAACTTATACTGTGCTTATTCTAAAAATTTAGCATTTGTTTCTGCCTTTGAAATAATGGGAAATACTAATCTCAAGCTGTGTATGAATGCACATTCTATTTTGCAGAACAGGCTCTCAAAAGTCAAAGATCAAAGCTGACAGCTGAGTTTTAGAAACCAGAGGGGCAGAATCATAATTCAGCTCTTTGCATATTTGAGGTTATCTCCACTGGATACTTCTGTCAAGGCTGAGTATGACATGAGAGAATAACCATTACAAACAAATTCACCAGAGAAGAGGGAGAAAAAAATATGCCTGTCTTTTTCTGTCTGGTAACCAGAAGATGATTGGATAAATGGTCTTGTCAGGCTTTTATAAACCTCAGTTTATACTGTTCTTCAGAATCAGGGAAGATAGGAGTGTGTGCTGTGGGATCCTGTTGAACATAATGTTGCCTATCTGTTATATAATGTTGCTTTAAACCTGCAGGGCACATTTGCATGAGGTGGGCAATATGCAGCACATCCCTTTTTTGTTTTGTTTTGTTTGGGTTTTTTAAACCTAATCTTAGTTATTGTAATATGTAAGAAAATTTTGGTTCGTGTGTTTTTCACAAGCTATTCTAGTTTATCTGTTATTAGCCAAACTTAAAATTGCTTTGTGGTGAACCTTGGTAAAAAAGATGTTATCCACAGCTTGGGATAATTACACACCTCACATATTCTACAGTTAATTAAAGTATGACCTCCAGAACTATTAACCCCCAAACTGTAACAAACCCCCAAGTTTTACTGCCTTTTACTCGCTTTCACATGCTTATTGACTGGTTTTTATTGGTAGGAGCTAAAATTTAGAACTGAGTGGTAAAATACATTTCAGTAGTTTATTGAATTTACATGAGATTTATTTTGATAGTAAAAAGCAGTTAAAATATAGGTGTCATGACTTGCTCTAAAGGTCTTACTTTTTTGTGTATTTACAGTACTCATAAAGAACTAGGAAATCTATATAAGTCTGCACAGCTTCCAAAATATTGCCTGAAAAATGGAGAGAACATTATGCATAGTTTAATATGAGGTTCTGCAGCTTCAGGAAGTGTTTCAAACAGACTCTGTCATTTTTCATGTCTATATATTGTAATCCCATATTGAAATTAATGAATGTTATTAGTGCAGATTTGTGAGTAAAAAAGGAGGCAGTTATGTTGCATTAGAAACTTGTATTTGTTTTAATTAAGTTCTGTAGATGAATCTGTTTGCAGAATGGAGTCTGAAATTATCAAAAGTAGTTTCTGCATAAATAGTTGTCGGAAAATTTCATTGACTGAACTTTTCCTTCTTTTCTCTGTGCCAAAAAAATCTTAAATGTTTGTATTTTGCTTTTGATTTTTAGTGCATAGTTGTTTCCTTTTATTTTTTTAATTATCATCCTATTGTGTGCTGGATTCTTACATTACCTGAAGAATAGTTTTAAAGATGATGTGAGTGAAATCGAGCTCTGCTGTAGGTAACAGGCTTAGAGACCAGTCCAATTTGAATGAGACTTGGTTTTAATCTGTAAAATGCTGCTTGCTGATATCAAACAACTACAAAAATTGCTCTTGGTGGAGTGTGAGACCAGAACCCGTGTCATAAACTAGCATTATTTTATCAATAAATACACACTCTGCAGCATAAATGCTCTATAGCAATACTTTTTGGATGTGCAAATGGTTTTGCAGTTTAGGCATAAGATTACAGGTGCACAGATATCTCATTTAGAAAGCTGGGTGTTATTACACTGATATACGGCCTCATGCCTTACGAATAATAAAATTGAAATATGGCAGATTCCATCGGAATCACTCAGCTCTCAAAAAAAGTGGGATAAAAGAGAGCTTTAGCACTGATTTGAGATATGAGAGCAACACTGAGTACCCTCAGTTTGGTCTTGGATCTGAATTTGACCTTTAGTAGGCTGGTATACTTTTCAAATCCCTAAATGTTTAATCACAGAGCTAGAAAAATGGGCAGTAAAAATGTCTGCAGACTGTTAAGATTTGGTATATCGACATTTATCTGTAATCCAACATCAAACCCAAAAGGGTTTCTGTTATCCAGCTGGTTTTGCTGGATAATCGCAGTGTTCTCTTCTGGCCTCAGTGTATGAATGAATTTATTTCGAAGAACTGTGTTTGTGACTGCCTATAAAAACTGTTCAAAGATGAGCTGGCACAGAATAAAGCTGTTCTCACTAGCTAAAATACACAATATATAGTGTAAGTGATATTTGTGTTCACTTAGTTTTTTATGCTCACTTAGTATCTTTATGAACTGGCTTCCTATTTGTTTCCTGTTGCAGTTCAAAGGGTTGATTCTAACCATGCAGAAAATGCCTTTCGTCATGGTTGTCATACACATCACTTCCTCATGCACATTTAATGACAACCAATGCAAATACATACATAACATGCCTAATGCAAACTAGCATTTTCTTCAGCTAACCATCTCAAAGTTTGTATTCCAGAGGATCAGCCATTTTGATCAAGTTTTGTTTCAACTGGTCTAACCTACAAATTACAGAGCAGTGCACTGTAGCTGAGTAAACAAGCTGTGAGAGTCTAGCTGTGACAGCAGAAGCCTCAGCCCACATGCAATGCCTTGTGGTTGAGTATATTAACCTGCAGGCAAGCCTGTCTCCCAGGCTTAATGTCCCCGGCAGTAAAGGTAGTTTGGGTGCTCTTTGCCATATGCTGTGTCTCTCTTGGCTGTTTCCCTCTTCACCAGCTTTGAGCTGAGTGAGGTTTGTGGTTGTGCTGGTGGATGAGAAGCTGCTGACAAGAGGATGAAGTGTGGCAAAGCAGAATGTTTGGCATACATTGCAGGCTTACATGCACCATGGAGGGAAGATAAGATGGATACTGGCTCAGCAAAGCTAAAGCTAAAGTTGGCAGACTGTAGAGTTATTAGCTGTTTCTCTGTGTTCTCGAAATTGTTGGGTGAGGAGCCTGCTACTCATGGATGATGTGCTGGTTAATTCTAAGCAAAACAATTATATAAATGACAATATTACAATTGTTGTACTGTGTTAATAAAAAGGTCTGATTAGAGAGTCACTGCTTCTTTTAAACCTTCAAACCCAGGAACCTATGACACTGAATCTGAGGAAGGACTGAAAGACATGCTGGTGCATGCTGTTCCACCTGCTACATTCACTCCCTTCTAGTTGCTGTGGATAATTGGGAAGCCTTAGTGATTGTAGGCTTGGTGCAGGTGTTACCAAGGCATGAGATGAACTTCAGGGATAATGTCCCAGTCATTCTGGTGCTGAGACCTATAGACAGCAGGGAAAGAAGTGCACAGTGGTACGTTTTTGCCATAAATATTGCCTACAGTTTAGTGACAGATGGACTTATCTCCAAAGCTCATGTGAAATGAAGCAGTGTCTCAGAAGGACTTTGTAGGGCAAGAAAGAAGAGATTGTACAGCTGAGCAAGCCTTGGGGCATTTCCACAGAATATGTTCAATATTTGAATGTAGGCTGGGCAGAAACAGTTTCTGTAGTCCATATAGCTGAATTCCTCCATACAATTATGATGGTGGGAAGTTGTTTGGAAATCTGGTGGTGGAAGGAGATAAAAAGAAATCAGAAAGTAATTTGAGAAAACTGTTTACTAGGAGAGTGTTAAAATGGTAGAGAAACACAAACCAATGTGTCCAGGAAACATAAGTTAGCAAATGGATTATGAGCTGACCTCATTCTAGAAGTAAAACTGTAGTTTAGCAAAGGACAGAGAAAGGTCTCTGTTTCCTGATAAGAGTGAAGAGCAAAACTGGATGTTTTGCTTTCTAAAGGGTGAGATAAATAATGATTTGTTTTGATTCTTTTGGGTTCTTAATAAAATAAGCAAAAATTTGGTTTGGTCAGAGAGTGAAAGTAATGTTCTAAAGGAGGACTGTAACATAGCAGCTGTGTTACCTTGGAAACAGTGTGAACCTTCATCATGCAGGTTGTATTAATAAATAGGTAATTAAGAATACTTGTAACAATGCATACATGATGTGTTATTGCATCAGACTAAGTCAGTGTGTATTACCCTGAACTCTAGCTCTACTGGAACAAACTATTAGCTGGTAAAATAAATACAGGTTCAGTCATTTTAAAGACCATTAATAACTTAAAGCAAATGAGGTTAGGAGCTCACTCATATCAAGATTGCTATAAAAGGTTGTCCAGCTCTGCTAGGCTGCAGTATGTACAAATTAGGAAAGGAAAGGGGATGAGAAGAATGACACATTCTTTTGCTTCAATAAGATATAAAAGTTGCACGCTGGTTGACCAAGAAGGAGGAATCCTCAGTATATGAAAAGCTGTACAATAGGTTAAACCAAAGGTCTTTCTAGTCCAGCACTTAATTCCTTCCACAAGTATGTGTTTAGAGAAAGACTAAGAACAGGGGAGGGATTAATCAATAATGTAAAAACAGTCTTTGAGGAGTCAGAAGTTTAGAGCCTTTATGAACTTCAAATACACCCAAAATACTTTGCTCAACCTTGTTTAAAGGTTCCTCAAGAACAATTGCTTTTTTAACCCTTCTAGATATTTAGCATCCAAACCCATCTCCGTAAGATTGAGTTTTATGAGTGTAAATCATGTGAGAAAGTAGTTTCTTGTGCTTGTTTTAAACCAGTTGCCCCATAGTTCTTGTTTCATGAGAAACAGTGAAGAATAACTCCTATTAACCTGTGTATTATTTTATACATTGGTTGTTTATTTTTAAACTGAAAACCCTGATCAGTGAATTCTCTTCTTATAAAAGCTGGGATTTACACTTTTCTTTTTCTACTCTGTCCTTTTTGAAAGAATATTATAAATGCAGGGTTGTATAGATACTGGCTGTACTATGGATTTATATAGCAGCAAGCTGTTATTTCTGTTTTTCCTAATGAGCTTATCACAGCTGTTTGTTTGATTACCCTTGAACACTGACTGAGATGGAATTTTCAGAGGACTATTTAAAATGTCTCCAAGATCTCTTGCTTGAGAGGCTGTAGCTAAGTTATAGATCATCATGCCTGCATAGTAAAAGTTATTTTCTCACCATGTGCTTTACTTTGGCTTTTGGCAAGATTAAATTTCAGGTGCCATTTTATCAGTGATTTAGTTACTGCTGTGATATCCTTCTGCTATTTTTTCACATTTGATTCTAGTTTTAACTATAAGCAAATGAAGAGATTCTGATTTAAGAAGATACTGAACAATACAGAACCCAACTCATAGTTGGGTTCCCAACCTACAAGAGGACTTATGTTACCACATCCCAGCAATCCTTCTAGCAGCAGTGAAGCATATTTTATGATTTGGCAGAACTCTCTGGGGGCATCATATACTTACAGACTGTTACCCCTTTTATTTCAGAGACTTCCTGATAAGTGCACCATTGCTACTTGAGTTTTATTGTACAGAAATGTACGGAGAGGCTTCTCTGTTCTTGTGTAAAGTTACTTTCTTTTCCTGATGAATTTCTGAAGAATTGTGTTCCAATGACTTCTGTGGAAGGCAGAAAATATTACATTCGTTGCCTATAATGTAGAACATACACATGAAATGTGTTGAAGTTGCTGATGTGGTGACACGGTTCATTAAAACATTGCTCCACAATTTTGGCCTGTCATTGTAACATTATGAAGACAGATGAAGGGGTCTCATCCTTATCTCCACCAAGCAGGATCTGAGCTTCCCAAAGGAGCATTCCTTGTTCATTTAAATGTTTCCTAAAAACTGTGGTCATCAAAAGTAGAGTTGAGCCTAAGAATGAGGATTTTCATGTTGTAGTAATGGAATTTCTTTCCATAGTGAATGATGATTTGGGAATTCTACAGGAACATTTCAAGTAACAGATGCAGAAAATAGTTACTCTAAAATATTTTATTTTTAAAAATAATTAAGTTCTTAGTTGTTGTCTGTTCCACAAGAGTTGAGTGTTATATGTCCAACCCGTGAAGTATTAAAATTCAAGTTTCTGGACTATAGTGCCTTAGTATTTAACTACAACATGAGAAGTTTAACCACCCAAAATTCAGGATCAGATTGCCCAACATTTCAGCTACCCAACCACAACACATATGGTAGGATTTTCCAGAGAGAAAACTGGGAGAATCTAAGTTAGGATCCGTCCTCTCTATGCTGATTTATATGGGGAATGTACATATCTGACTGTGTGTGGATTTGGATAGTTTGAGTATCTACTGAGGTGCGGAACAGAAGGCACATGTGGTACTCTACACTCAAAATATCTCGAGTACAAAGGATTATTAAAAGTTTCCACAGGGTTAAAGCACAAAAGCTAAGGCTCAGTTTATACTTTTCAAGGACACTCGAGTCTCCTCTACATTTCAGGTCTACAACTATAAACTGACAAGAAGAATAGTTACATCTCTGGTACGCTGGGAAGATACACATTGTAACATAACTGAGGCACTTGTCTAAGACAGCAAGGATGGCCACAGAAGTGATTCGTGCATCTGGGCTGATTGTACAGGAGCTGCTTAGCTTGTTATGGTGATCTTGAGGTTACATCCTCTCCTTTCAGGAGGTGTGGACTTGTAGTATTTTTTTGTAAAGTCTGGATGAATGACATGACTCATGTGGTATGTTGATACACACTACCTGCTGTGGGTTGAGCAAGAATATTGTGTTCCGGAGTGCTGGGCACACCATCCAGCTCACGAGTGCGGGCACGACTGTGCTGCCGGCGTAGTGTACCCCGGACAGTCACCTCTCGGTGGTGTCGGGGCACAGCTTGTGCAAGCGTCAGGCACCCGCTGTGTGCCTTGGGCAGCCCGCCGTCCGTCGCTGTCCCGGCGCACATCCCGCCGCTGCTCGGGTGAGTGCCTGTCATGTGGCGGGCGCGTCACGGGGGCGCGGTGCGGCCGCCGGGGCCGGAGGCGGTCTCGGTGTGCGCTCTGCCCCCGCCACACGCGTGGGTCTGCACG
Organism: Calcarius lapponicus; assembly: GCA_039654755.1. NCBI lineage: Eukaryota > Metazoa > Chordata > Aves > Passeriformes > Fringillidae > Calcarius > Calcarius lapponicus. Next base: position 43,577,546 of record CM077464.1, on the reverse strand, counting down.
CCCGCCCCACACCCGGCCACCGCGTCCTTCGGGGTCGTTCCCCGTGTCGCACGGCGTGTGCGTGCGTGTGCCGGCCGCGGGCACCATGCAGTCCGTGTGCGTGCTGTGCCTCTCCCCGTTCGCCCTGTGCCTCCGCGTGTGCGTGTGCGGCCCCCGCCCCTGCGCGGCCCCCGCCGCAGCGGCGCCCTGCCCCCGGCTCGGGCGGGCGGGGCGCCCGGGGGGGCGGCGGGCGGGACCCCGCGGAGCCTCGGGGCACCGACCGCCGCCCAGCTCCCCGCAACGCCCGGCGAGGAGGAGGCGGCGCGGCGGTTCACTCGCCCGCCGCGGCCCAGCCCCTTCTCCCCCGGGCGCCGCCCCTCTCCGTGCCGCCTGTGAGTCAGGGCTTTGCCGGGCACGGGCGGCAGCCGGGGCCGGAGCGGACGGGCAGCCTCCGCCGCGGGGCTCCATGGAGAAAGCGGCGGGCGAAGGCGGCGGCAGCAATAGCAGCAGCCGCAGCAGCAGCCGCCCCACGTCGGCGGGCTCGTCCCCCTCGTCCTCCTCCGCCAGCCGCGGGCTCCCGGGCCGGGCGGCGGCCGCGGGCAGGCTGGATGGAGGCGGGGGCGGCGGCAGCAGCAGCCCCGGCTCGGCGGCGGCCAGCCCGGGGGGCGCGCAGGCGCCCGGCGGCAGCGGCAGGCGGCGGGAGTCGGTGCTGGAAGGGACGCTCAGCAAATACACCAACCTCCTGCAGGGCTGGCAGAGCAGGTAAAGCGCCGGGCCGGCCCCCGCGGCGCTACGGGGCCGCGTCCTCGTCCCCGGCAGCCCCCAAGATGGTGCCCGGGCAACCGGCGCTGCCGCCCGAGCCGACCCCAACCCTCACCGGCCGCCGCGTCCCGAGGCCGGGCTCCGTTCCCCTCTGCGCCCGCTCTCCTTCCTTTTGTTGGACTTGTTTATTTCCCCAGCCGAGTTTGGCATAAGGGCGGGCGGGGAGGTGGCCCGGCGCAGGGTCGGAGCGCTGTCCCCCGGCGCGGCCGCCGCAGGTGCGGGCGGGGACAAGGGAGGGCTGAGGCTGCACATACTGCTGTCCCTGCATTACAGGGCTCCGCTTTTAAGCTCCTTTTTCTATCACGTCTGTATCCGTCTCCTGTGAAGTTTGCTTGGATAACTAAAGAATGAAAACCAGAGAGCCTCCCAAAATAAAGGGGGGGGAAAGGTCATGCTTTTGATTATTACTCTAGTTTTTTTTTTGCTATGAGGTGGAAACAGTTACCTTTGCGTTCAATAAAATAACTTATGTTGCTATGTCCTACCTGTTCGGCAGGCCCTAATTTATGCTGATATGGTGACAGGCCCAGGTCCTGCAATTTGTTGGGTGTGGACAGGCTGACTTGCATCTATGGAAGTCCCGAGGAAGGTCTGGTTTTGGTCTAGTTGTAGTGTAAAATTTTTACAGAGTTGGAGCCAGGCTGTGGAGTTAATAGTGCTGTGTTGGGATCTGTTGAAAGCAAAAGAGATTTCCTGTGATGTTTCACTTTTTGTTGTTTAACTTTGTTGTCTTAATGGATGGACAAAGATACATGTCCAAAACGCAACTTCTCAGTATAAAGCAACACTGTGGTGATTTTAAAGAGAAGAAGATGCTATAGAGAGAACAAGTATAGGACTAGTTATAAAGTGTTGTACAGATCTCTAAGAAAACAAACAAAAGGACTAAAACCTGCTGTTACTTATATTAGGTGATCACAAGCAATAAAAAAGGTGGGAATGGTTGGGATCTTGATGTTCTGACAGTAAAATTAAAGCATTTATAAGTGACAGAGTTGCATAAATGCCAGTGATGCTCTGTTGCTGAATCGTGTGTGGCTAAATCAGTGCTAGGACTACTGTAGCAGTACTTCCTGGAGAATTTCAGGAGCTGGTCTAATTCCATACACTGGAGGCCATGCATAGGTGTACCAGCTATAAATTAAAAAGTTTGGTGTGAACTGGAGATGCACATCTCCATTAAGCTTGACTGCTTCAGCAGAGACATGGAGAAGGCCTTTTGCTGTCATTTGGTTTCTGTAGTTCTGTTCTAGATGCACATTAGACTTTTATCTGTTTGTTGGTTTATGTAGTCCTCCTGTGGTTTTGTTTAAGAAACACATTTTGATGCCTAAAATGTAGGACTGAAATTCATGACTAAAAATTAAAAGCCCCCTTACCCCCTTTTTTACCCCAACACCTCCATCTCTTTTTATAGAGCCAGTAGCTTCTTTTACTGTGTGCAATTTTAAGGGTTGTAATCTGAAATTGCAAAAGAGAGGTAATTGCTTATAAATCTTTGGGTCTAAAGCTGCCTGTTTTTTTGTATTTGGAAACATTAAATCTTTGATAAGGATAACAGCTGGAAATAGTGTGCATAATCTGTGCATGTCCAAGAAATTTTACTTGAAAGGGTGATGGAAAAAAGACGAATGTCACTTAAACAGTTCTACCACAGCACTTAGAAATTAATGTTGGTTTACTTCCAGCAGTCTTTTTTAATACTGCTTTATTATGCTTTGTGAATTGCCAGTTTTATTTTCTGTAAGTCTGGCTTTTTGAGCAAGTGGTTTATCATGAGACAGCTTTTAGGATAAGTAACTTTTTCAGTTTGCTCACTTAGTCTATTCTGTTGATACGTGTAGCTGTGATTTGGGATGTGGAATCTGATACAAGTTCTAAACAGATCCGTTGAAACTTGAGGCTCACAGAAGTTTATCTTACTAGATAATATATAGTAACTATATATTCGTTGTATAGACTATAAAATATAATACATATAGTTACTATATAATATAAAGTAAGTATATATTAGTTATATAGACTATCTAATGTTCAATAAATGAGTAGTGATCCATGGGTTTGAGCATGGCTGTCCATTTGGCCTTCTGTTATTCCATTTGTTGGAATGTGTTTACTGTGTATTGGAGCTCATTCTGTAACAGTCTGTAAGTGACTTCGTAGCTGGCACTTGCAGCGTGTTTGTTAGCAGACAAATTAGTTTTGCATTTACTTCATTTGAAAAAACACAAGATTGTTCAACTGCATAATCAATACAACCAGATGGCATGAATATAAATAAAATGGGAAAATAAAGTGAAAACTGACAGAGTTCACTTATTGTGGATTTGGAATGTTCTTTAAAGCTCCTTATCCATTAGCCTGAATAATTTAAATGTAGTTAGTGTTAGCTCTTGCCGTGTGGTATTGAAGTTGAAAGGCTTTCCTAGGTTATCCAACACTTAGTGTGCAAAGTAGCCTTTACAAGTCTGAAGCAATTACTGTAATTTGAATTATAATAAAGTAGTGTCACTTCTGAATAAATGTTCCTTTAGCAGGCATATGCAAGATAGTCTGATTGTGGATGAGGGAACTGAATATGATTACTGAAGCATAACACTTCATTTATAAGCATTAACTGAAGTAATTGAAGCCCTGAAAATCAGTCAATCTGGATAGCTGCATTACTTCTTATTTTGAGAATTTCTAAATGTTTATTGTTTTTTACTTAAGAAATACATTTGTTCTGCTCTAGCTGATCAGGAACAACCTGATCTGGAAATTAGTGAGGTGATTCCTCCCCTTTATGACAAACAGAAGGAAACAGAGTTTTTTTGTTTTGTTGTTTTGAGGCAGTTTGTTGTGTGAGAAAGGTGTCAAGGGGCCTGGGTGTTTGCGGTGTCTCCACTTGAGTCTGTAACTTTCTGTGGATTTATTCAGGTATGGACACAGGGAGTGGAGCTTAATCTGAAACAGACTCTTTGACATAAGAACACTTGTGTCTGGTCTGAGACAGTAGGGCATCTGGCTGTCTTTACTATGAAATTACAAGTAATTGTGTTCTCAATTGAAGTACTGTTACAAATAATTTCTATTGGGATTTACTTGTTACTTGTGTATGGGAGGGTAGAGCTTGTATTTGAAGCAGGAGTTAGGTGGATTTGATGGACAAATATGTCTCTGTAGTGTCATCTCATGTCATGCAAGACCTATTTTTCATTAATTAATTTGAAATTATTGAAATACTTATTGCCTGTGATGTTACTATCCTGTCTTTTGAGTGGACTGGCAAAATGTTGTAAAAAATCTTAAAACCCCCATTTGCGAAAGGTAATGGGAAATTCATCTGCATCCCCCTCTCTGCTTTTTCCCTGAAAATACTTACTATTTGCACTTGTAGGGTTTTATCCTGCAAGCGTGTATAAAGTCCTAGGTCATCTGCATTTGAGCTGGGACTTAAATCTGGGTTTGTAACAACAATAAATGGAGCCCTGGCTGTTGGATGCTGTTGCTTTTCTGAGCTGAACTGTTTTGTGTAAGTTGTTCTGTATCCCAGGTGGTTTTTTTAAACATTATTTTGGCCTAATCCTGTTTACTCTCTCAGTTGGGAAATGTATTGTGTTACCAGCCTGCATGAATCATGCCTGACTTCTTGTGCTTGGGCGCCACCAGACTTCTTTTGGGGATTAGCTGCATTCCCTGTAGGACAACAAAAAGTGTACTTTGGGGCAGTCTGGGGATTTTTTGCACTCAGGATCCTTATCAGGCTCTCCAATGCTGTGGTGTAATCTCTTTTCTTGTGTAGTTGCACAGAGCAGTTGCAGTCTGACTCCTGCCACAAGAGAAAACCCCTTTCTTATTACCAGTGTCCTAAGCAGCAGGTAGCTATCAGATTTTAGTGCCACTTTAAGAGCTGATTTCACTGGCTCCCGGAGCTTGTGCTGCTCTGACTGCAACTCATATGGGAGGGTTTTCTATGTATGCTGACAAAATGTGTCAACAGTGTATTGTGCTGTAGCACAAAAATCTGTGTGTAACATTTTTTTTATTATTATTTCTGAAAATTTATATGTATATTCCAGAGAAACAGATTGTGACCTCCTAGAAGAATTGAAGAAGATACCTTCAAACACAGTAATAACCTCCCTCTCCCTCTTCCTGAATCAGCTAACTAGTCTTTCACAGAGTTTTGTGATTGACACATCTGCTTGTGGAGTTTTGGTGTAGTTAGCACCTCTAGTATTTTAATATTCTTCCGTATAGTATATACCATATATAATACTATATATAGTATTCTTTGATGGTACCAGTCAAGTTGTTCGAGCAATGAATTGGGGCATTTTTCCAGTATTAAAAAACAGTATATGGTTACTGAACAAACTATATGACTGTGGCAGACCTGTACAGCTGCTGAGGGGGAAATCTGTCCTAGAGAAATAAACTGGGGTTTTTTAGTATAAAAATAAGCCACACTCATAATAAGCCATATTAGCCATATTAAATAGCCTAACAGTAGACTGTATCTGAGAAGGAGAAAATAGCCACACAATTAATTTAATGTTCATGAAGTTTGCTGAAATGGGATTTTTTTGTGTTCTTACCAGAATTAGATTAACACCAGCTCCTCCACTGCGTATTTTTTCTTCTTAGTGTGATTCTGTGGCATGTCTATCCAGGGCTTTGTGTAGTGCTGTAACACCCTCCAGGATTTATTTGCAGAGTCTGTGAACAGGGAGACTCCCTTTTAAGGAGCTGGACATACAATATATTCTGTTTCTTCTGTTGTTCTGCATCTCCTGCTTGAATTTTGGAGCCTTGCTTGTAATTTGTTAGGAACTGTGTAAACCTTAAAATGTCAAGGTGTTTTTATACTATAGTGCTAACATTTTATTAAAGATTTTGCTTGCAAAATAGATTATACTGGAGCCTGTGTTTCCCCCTCGCTTATAGGCTCTCTTTGTAGTAGGAGGCAATGTGAAAAGGAAGAAATCTACTTAAAGCCAACTTAGTTCTCTGGAGCAAATGATGTTTCCTGTGCTAAACACTCAGTAGCTGTATATTTTACATTATTTAAATCAAGATATATGTCATTAGTCTTAAATAAAAGTCTTTGCCAAAAAGTCAAAATAGTTACTAATAAGTTCTGTTTTGGATTAAGGCATTAATCTGTTTTCTTAATCCTAAAATCTATGTAGCAAAAATGATCACATTGAAATGTAAGCTTTCTTTTTTCTTTCTCTCCTTCTTTCACTTTTTGCTGTTGAAACTTTTCCCCCTTAAGGATCATTAATGCTCACTTAAAAAACAAATGAAATTAAAAAGAAATAAATCAGTCTTTTAAAATATATATCCCTAGTTTCTTTGTAGGAAGATTTAAGTTAAGGTGTACCTTCTCTTTGTTTAGTTAGTGGCTGATTAAACCTAACTGGTTTAATGACAGGCTGGTTGATTAGTATGAATAGCTTTTGCTGTTGCCTCTAAACCATCTCTGTTGGGAGAATGGAGAAGGCATTTCCAACAGCAAAGTCAGAGAAAGTATTTTAACAAAGTAAGAGAGAGGCTGACAAATCCATCAATCTCTGCCCTTCAGTAGTGCTTGCAGGGAACATTTGGAAGAAGACAACTTTGAACCTCAGGCTAAAATTGTAAAGGAGGGCCTCGTGGTTAAGGAATTGGTTTCATTGTTGGGGTGTGGATTCTGGTTGGATAACTGCCATGGACATTTGTCTTGTCCCCAGGCAGGTAACCCAAGCTCTTTGTTCCTCAGCTGCTTGTATCACATGGTGCTGGGGCTGCTTATGCCTATGCAGAGGATAAATTCATATAATGGATAATAACCTAATGCAGAAGATGCTTGATGATAATGTAGGAAAAATCACTTTGAAACAGATGAGACTCGGGCATTTTCACTCAGGCAGTATATTTGGGATTTGTGAGTGCTCTTCAGAGCTGAGCAGCAGTCTTCTACCAGAGGGAATGAAGTGACAGTCAAAATAGAGTGTGGTCTTCCTTTCACCCAGATGTCACACTTAGCTCTCAGGCAGTGCAGAGAAGTGGCAGTTGGCACTGGCGCTGAAACAGGCACTTGCCCTTCTCTGGGTTTTGTTATTACTGGCTCATTTTGCTGCTAGCTTTTTTCAACAGTGATTTCTGTGCTTAGCAAGGCAATGATAAGTGTGGTTAGAGGGAGCACGCATGCACTTGCTGGCTCATTTATAAAGCCCCACCAATTTATGAATATGGATTTTGTTAATGTAGGAGAAGTGACAGTAGGTTAAACTAAGTAATGTGCCACGAATAACTTTATGAATATATAAGTATTCAAAAGTTTTCCCCAGTCATTTTATATTTGAAATCAGTTGTTCAGTAAGAATCTATTTGGTCTTTAGATTCACCTAATACTCTTTGTTCTTTATGGTATATTTAAAAGACTGAACTTTCTAAGTGAAAAAGTTGCTAAAAATTGCCATAACAATGGCTATTTAATGTACAACTATATTTGTTAAATATGTACTATAATGAGTGATGAAAAAAAGTAGTGAACTTAGTTCATTGAAAAATACAGTTTGTTTCCATATAATAAACTAATGCAACTGTTTTTACAAGTATCTCAACACTGTGCTTTAGATCTTGGAGGCTTTTGTGGATATCTTCCTGAGATGTTTGATTACTTTTTGGAACGCAATCCAGAGAGACAAAGTTTGCTTAGTACTTAACTGTTGCTTATAAAAACATTGCTGTAAATGCTGTCTAAATGCTGCTGCACTTCACTTTCCAAGATAGCATTTAATTTGTAGATAATGTAAAGCTGAAGGGTGGAGATTCTTTGCTACGCAGTTGTAAAGCACAAGCCATAGTATTTGCCATGGTTTCTGTTATGTCCAGACTTGTGTTTCTCTTTGGATATTGATCTGAGGATTTAACTTCTGGTGATAGAGGATTCTTCATCATAGCCATGGGAACAATTTGCCCAGAGTTAATGACTACTTGCACACTAAGTAAAACAGGCAGTTTTTTATCAGCCTTTAACTCTTCCCTGAATCTCATGATGCTGGACTGAAGATACCTCATATCACATTTGGGCTCTACATTCATTGTTTTTGGGCAGACTAAGTGGTTATCTTTTGTTTGAGTTTGGAGTTTGTAGACCAATGGAGTTTTCTTGCTGCTCTTCCAGTCACTCAGTTACAGTCCCAGTCACAAGTCAGCTCTCCCAGTAGCTTCAGTAATTTATGATAGTCCTGATGGTTATTCAGTGTTTCAAAGTTTTTATTTACCTGGGACACCAGAACTGTGTATGCACTCAGTTGTAGTTGCACTTGGGATCAAATACAAGGATAATGCATTCTGTTTGCTCCAACTCAATATTTATTCCCTGCTTAAAAAGTTCAAGGACCATTAGCTTTTTTGATCTTTGGTTGGTTATTTTTTAAAAATTAGGTTGTTAGTTTTGCCTCTTAAGTTTTATTGTTAGTCTGATTACAGGCAACACTGAGGCCTCATGTTCCCTGGTGCTGCTTGGGTTCTCCTGACACAGATATCTCCATACCCACACTCTTGTTATTTTCTATTTACTTAAGCTGCAGCATCCTGGTGCTTGTTATGCCATTTTCTCCTGGTATCCAGTATACTACTTGATCCAGGAACATATGGTATAGCACTACCCAAGTGAGTGCCAGAAATGTTAGAATGAAGGGTAGCACTTCGCTACCCTTTTTTTGTTTGTCTGGGAAGGTGTTGGGGAGGATTGGTGTGGGAGCTGTCAACCTGCAGACTGCTCTCTCCACAGTTAGCATGTTTTTGCATATCCCCAGTGATCTTTCTTGGGCTTTCTCATGGTGCATGCAGGCTCTGTTTTTTGAGGGGGGAAAATAGCAGTTAATTATTTGTTTAGGAATACAATAATTTTAAAATATAGTTGAGGAAAGTTATTATTAGTTGGAAGAATTATTTGGCCAAAATAATCAGTAGGTTTTCCTTACCCTGAATTTTTATGAGTAATTTCTTTTCCAGGTGAATCCTGTATCTTGTAATTATGACTTTTTTGTCACTAGAGATATAATTTTATTTTGACAGTATTGGAAAGCATGATGTTGGCTGATGATAGCCTATTTTCATATCATCAGCAATCTTTATGGAAATTTTTCCTCCCATGTAGGTCATTGCTAAGCACTCCAAAGCCAACTACTGATTGCCAGAATACCCTATTAGAAATACATTCACTCAAATAACCTCATTTAGTTATATTTTGAGGCTAGCTCCATCTTTAATCTGTTTTTCAGTGCATTTAATGTGTAATTTTCTGTGGTTTGTGTGCTTGCCCATTGTTTTTGATGAAGAGGAGCTGGATGCACCAAGTATTGATGAACTTTAACTTTTTTTTGTCATTCACTATATATGTGGTGTAACCCAACAGTTTTGTTGGTGGTGTTTTTTTGTTGAAATTGTAGTGATATGTGGAGTATGAGTCTTCAAAATAAAAGACAGGGATACACTGATGTGTAGTATACTAATTGCTAAATGCTTGATGCTTGTTTAGGACCTTCCTGCAGGCTAAACGTTCTTGCTGTTGGGTATCAGCATTTGTAGGTGTCTGAAGAAGTACTTGACTAAAAAGATGTTAGGCTGTCAGTTGGATGGTTCTAAGTTGAAATCCCTAAATTACTATTTTTATTGTGGTTTTGAGTAAGTTACAAGTTCATGTATCAAGTGCATATTTCTCAGTGACTGAGGAAATGGCTTTTTTCAACTGCACAGCCATTCAGGGGTTATCTGTTCCAGGGCTAAGAGCCGTGCCCTATATAGTGTGCCTTTAGTCAGATTTACAAGATTTTTTATAAAATAAATTGATGTTTATTTGATTTGCCTGAGAATGGACTTGGAGCACAGGCAAGAATAGTGGTGAGACAGGAAGTACAGAAATGTAGGGTGGGGCTGTGTGTTGATAGAACTTCAGTGTTTCCCTTCTATACAGAGTTGTGAACCACACTCCACTTACAGCTGTGTTGGGTGCTACATCTTTCATTGAGGTAGGGCACACACACTGTGAGAAAATCTGCACACTGCAGTCAGAGTAGTGTGTTTAACCTCAGCTGGAGGAAGCTGTGTGTGTTTTTCCAGCTTTGGAATATGGAGAAAATCTTCCTAGTAAAAGGAGGCTTGTTTGAGCAAATGCAGGCAAGACCAGGTATTCTGCTATTTGTGTGCTTGAATTTATTAAATAAAAAAAAAAAAGAGGCGGGAAGAAGAGAGGAAAAGGCCGATTTCTTGTCTGTTGCCATTATTTGGAGTTGTGTCAAGTTTTTGTGTAGTGCTTTTATCATGGTGATAGAAGGAAAATAATGAACTTAATCATGAAGAAGGTACCCAGGTGTAGACAAATTAACTTTATCTCTGCCCAAAGCAGCACAGTGGAGGAGCAAAGCAGGTTATTCACTGCTGCAAACATCAAGCATTTGGCATTTTTGGTTGGTTTGGTTTAGGTGTTTTTATTTTGGTTATTTTTTAGCTGAAAGGTTTGCCTTCCACATCATAAAGTGTAGTGTGGGTTTTGTCTCTACTTTCTTCGCTTCTCTGCTTTTCTCCTGTTTTATCGTACCAGTTTAGTGACCTTTGTTTTACACTGTGTATTAAAATTCATCCTATTTTTATTATGCAAATAGAAGGAAGGGATAGTTTGGCAATAGAACAAGGGAAGAAAGAAAAGAGTAGAATGGCTGGAGAGTTTTAGAAAAGGGGTTAGAGCATCTGGAAGATGGACTGATGAAGGCAAGGCCCACTGTAGTGACAGGAGGAGAGGAAATAGTTTCACAATGAAAGAGAGTAGGTTTAGATGAAGTGTTGGGAAGAAATTCTTTACTGTGAGAGTGACAAGGCACTGGCAGAGGTTGCCCAGAGAAATTGTGGATGTCCCATCCCTGAAAGTGTTCAAGGCCAGGCTGGATGGGGCTTTCAACAACTTGCTCTAGTGAAAGGTGTCCCTCACAATGGCGGGGGGATGGAACTGGATGATCTTTAAGGTCCCTTCCAGCCCAAACCATTCTGTGATTTTGTATACGGGAAGAAACAGGGGTGAGACAGGAGTAGGTGCTCAACTGAGGACAGCACAAGTCTAGCCTTGTGCTGTCCTCTGTTGAGCATCTTCTTTTCTTAAAAAAAAGTCTGGAAGTTGCATAACATGAATTCAGAATGAAGTCTTGAAAACCCAAGTGAGAGAATTTGCTCTTATTTATACATTTTAATGCTGCCATTAAGAATGGCATACAAGAAGTAGTGAGGAAAGTAGTGCTTTTTAAATTGCAGAATGTGTAGTGAGGATTTTTCTGGTTTTTCTTTCTTCCCTTTGCCATCTTCCATAGCAGAGCTAATTTCAGGTAAGTAGAGGACTGATGTGAATAGCAGTCAGAGGAAGCTAGTAACAGTATCCACCTGGATATGTATTAATGGACCAGACTTACCTTTGCCCTTTTAAACACAGTATTGTTTATATGGGAATTCAGGCATCTGTGATGATTAAACTATTTTCTTGCTAAAGGCTATAAGTATTGTTTTTTCATTTTTGATTGGAACACTGATGATCTGGATTTTTGTGGAACAGTATTTCTAGAAATATCTATATATATGTGTACAAAGCAGCAGCCTAATGTATAAAGGTCTTCAGAAGTTATGTTTGCTCACCAATCTAAATACTTTTTCTTCAGAAAGATCAAGGCTAATGCTCTGCATATCTTGAAACATATTAATGAAACCAGCCTCTTACGGGTTCTGTGGACTCTATACATAGGTTTCTAAGAGACAGTGTTGACAAGATACTTGTTAAAGATTGCTGCATATCAGCTGACAGGATAAAGACCAAACATGGAAACTTAAACTTCTCATTTCAGTCAATGAATTAATAGTCCTACAAGTAAAGGCAAGGGAGACACTATTGGATTGTGAAGTACTGGCAGAGAAAGTTGAAAAGTTCCAGCTATTCTGAGATGATGTAAGAAAGGTCTAGTTTCTGCAAAGCTTTGTTTGAACAAGCTGGGTGTAGAAGAGCTGGAAGGAAACTAGCATACTGATCTTGTTATCAAGATTCTTACTTTGTATATTGTATTTTCTCCCATACGATGTGTAAAGAAAATGCTGCATTGAATATGTTCATTCTTCCCAACTGAGAACTTTTTAGATTGTGGATAAAAAGAAAAATTTCAAATGCTAGGAAGAATGAACAGAAGGAAAGACAAAAAGTTGAGGACTTCAGAAATTGCCAAAGTAAGACCTTAACTGCCTTTGCTTCTTTTTTTCTTCTGTGTGTTTCTCTCCCTATATATAAGAAGTATATGCAGTTCACAAAAATGGCATTAATATAACATAGGTGAGTTTTCAGCCCCCTGTATATAGCCGTGAAATGAATATTACTTGTTCAACAGGTTTTGCAAGTGAAATAGTGCTTTAAATGAAACTTACAGTTGGGAGAAATGCCAACATTAATGTGGTTCAAGTTTGAGAATCTAGATGATAAATTATCTTCATTTTGAAAGTGAAAATAACAGCTCCTATAACCATTGCAGTAAAAAACCGCATAACAAATTTAAAACCAGATGTTTTATTCCATCAACTTGCACAAAAATTATTGTTGAAATAGATGTTTTCAGAAGGTGTTTGCCTGCTAGAAAGTATCTGGTATTTCATGTATTCACTTAGAATATATGATAACACTTCGTGTCTAGAACAGCTATAGAGAATATACCGTCAATTAATTATATAAGAAGTACAGAGGGGAATGGAGGAATGAGGAATTGGCTTGAGGATTGGTATCTCCTTTTTCTCCTGGAAATGACCTCTAAAATTTTTGTTTTCCTTTTGGTGGTAGTAATCAGACCTTATTACTATGAGTATCTTCCACATAAATTACATGAGTAATGTAGATCTGTCCACATGTCAAAAATAGCTAAATGAATGTGAGGCAGGTATCAGAAAGCCAGATTCTTGAATACAGGAGCTTTGTATAGGTTTTATAACTCTGGTGACCTAGATTGATGAAGATATGCACTCTTCTAATAAAAGGTGTTTCAAACTATTTCACTTTCTGTTTTGTTAGAAATGGTAAAGGAAAAAAAACTTGCACCCATGAGCTTACGTTTTTGTCAGTATTGCAGTGCATTATTCAATAAAAATAAAATACTTACTAAAACTGGTTTGTAGCACAACTGTTCTATTGTTTAAACTTTCAACACCATATTTTGGGGTGATAGTGTTTTCTTAAGAAACCCAAAGTTTTTTTTTTTAAAGTTTTTATCTTTCATCTGAAAACACCACAGGTACCTCACAAAATTTCAAGCATCAGATGTGATGTTTAACATTCCTGAGGTTAGAATAAGAGAGGCTGTATCTCTAACTGACCACATCTTTCCTCATTAAATGATTGCTAGATTATAAATATATAGTGTTTTTCTTTTCCTGGTGTAATGGTGAGGTCTAAAAATGACTCTCATTGATTGATTGCAAGATGGTTTCTAATTTAAACATTAATTTTTCAGTTTACAGGAAGGTTATTATTTCTTGAGGTCTTTTATTCCTTGATGGTTTTAGCTGCAGTCTAGAAAGTAACAGTGAAGTCTCTATCTCCTGGCAGTGATTCTTGCTGAGGACAGGGCATTGCAAAATGAGGATGAACTCTGAAGGTCTGGCAGAGAAGTCGGTGAACTGTGATACAACCTCAGTGGAACTCTGCTGACTCAAGGCAGCTAATTGAAAATTTATGCAATAATATCCATGGATAGGATGTGGTTATGCTTTGAACCTCCTTGCATTGCATTATTGTAATACAGTACAGTCAGTATCTTTCTTTGACGGGATCTTGTTCTTACAAAGCTGACTTCAACAAAGTAGCTTCTGAATATTGAAAAGATGTCAACTTGAAATCTAATGGATCTAAAAACAAACCAGGAGTAGTCTTGAATATATTTGAAATTTTTTCTGTCATTTAAAAAGCATAAATGGAATGCTTACCAGTTCTTAACATAACGTGTACTGAGAAAAAAAAAGAAGAATCTTACATAGTATGGCAATCTTTATTAATACAGTTACTTGCTTTTGTAGATCACTATGTAAAATTCAATTTTTAAAAAATTAACTGTGTAATCCTGCTATACTTCCCTATCTACCCTTCTGTTACCAGTACCTCTGTTCTCTTTTGTTTTTTCAAGCTATTTTGAACATCCTAAGGCATGTCTGTGATTCCATATTCTGTTTTAAATACTACATTTATAATTGATGCTGATGCAATTCCTGTCCAGTTAAGTCTGTGTATACATTTAATACTTACCAGACATCATGCAATAGTTCCACTTACCAGGCATCATGCAATAGTTCCACACCCAGTATGGAATGCAGTTTACTATGCCAAGTGAAGTCATCATCAGGGAGATAGTACAAGGGATCTGGAGGCTGCTGATAAAATATGTAGTTCGTATTTTTCTTTTCTGTTCCTTCTTTTCTCTCTGTTTCTCTCTGGGAGGCCACTTTAATCCAAACATGCTGTTGAGGCTTATTTCAGAATTATCTCTTCTCCTCTCCACAGTCCCAAATTGCACTGATGAGGGGAAAATTGATAATTTTCCCTAGAAGTGAAAGCTGGGGCACCTGATCTGGGAGCAGTTCTGTCTAGCTGGGTCTCTTTGCTCCTGGATGAGAAAAACACATCCAGAGACTGGAACACCAGAAACTTCTAATTCCTTGTTTTTCTTCTGTCATTAAATATCTTGCTAACAGGACTGCTAGTTTTCCCCCCAGTTGTTACATGTTGATAGTAAAAACCCTAGTGAAAATGTAATTATGCTGGGAAAAGCACTGGTGCACTTATCCTTCTTTTCTAATTAAGATACTAATTTAGACTTGATAGTCATAAGAAGCTGTGAGAACAGCCAGTATCTTAAAGCAGAGCTCACAAATGTGAGAATGGGTTGCAGTGAGCAGTCGATAACCTGTGGGTTGTGACAGCCACGTTCAGCTGCTCTGTCCTTGCCGTGTGGTCAGGGGCTCAAACTGCTAATTTGGTTCTGCAGCTTTCCAGTGCTTTCCCAGCCTTTATGCCCATACCCCATGCTGCTTAGGGGGTGTGGGCAGGTGATGCCCACATTCCCCACGCTCGGGAGTGTTTTGCTGTGGTGGTTTGTGCTGGCTGCTCTGGTGCGCTCAGCGCTGCATGGCCTGGGGTTCATCTGTGCCTCTGAGCTCACTGCTGAGAGCTTTCAGTTGTACTGAGCTGATTCACAGCCCCTGGGCCCAAAGGATAGATGGCAGGCATGGCATGGCTTGCTTCATTGAGTGCTTTAAATGCTGTCGGCCAAAGGAAATCCTGTGACAGATCCTGTAATTTTGCTGTGCTCTGTTTGAACCAAAAGGCTGGCAGATTATTCAAATGTATCTCAGGGTTTCCTGTAGCACACTGTGCTCCTGTCTGTGAGGGAGAAGTATTGGAAGTGTCTCCCTGGGCTTTGACCTTTTTTAGAGGGGTCAGATGACTGTGAAAACTGGTGGGAGGCTTAAGTGGCTGTTCCTTGGGCATGGGGTTTCTAGTGGGAATCCCCAAGTTGAGAGTTGAGCTGCAGAAAATAGCTGGGCTGTCTAAGCAGACTGGAGCAGCTTACAACTGCTCATCACTTAGGTTCTTATCTTTTCTCTATGCTAGTTTTTAAATGGAGGAATTAAAGCCTTGAGGAGAAGAGCTGAGCAGCTGCCAGCTGCAGTCTTGCTCCTTGAGCTGAACAAACAGGTTGGCAGTGCAATATTAAGCTTTTCTGCAGGATCTGATAAATGATAAGAGTCCGTCTGTCCTCCTTTCCATGTTCTGAGGATCTCTCTCTTTTCCATTTATTTGATCTTGCTTTTTGATACTGTGACAGCAAGTATAGGGGGGAGTAGTGCTATAGGAGATGGACTGAGGAGAAGAAAACATTTGAAAGTAAGGAGATCAGATATGAAAATATTGCAGGTGCTAAAAATTAGAGGTAGATGAGCTGTGACCTTAGGTTCCAGAGAGGAGGCTAATGACATGATGCTTTTTGTACGTTTTATTCCCCTTGAGCCTAAAAATTGATTTTTCAAAAGTGGCACTTGAACAGATTGAGCACAAGAGGCGGAAATAGGTGTCTCAACTGAGGGAGCTGGAAAGCTTAGTGGAACTGTCTCTAGTAATAGAGAAAGCAGCTGGTATAGGCAAAAATATAGTGCAGTTTCTCACAGATATTTTTTACTTGTGATGGTGTCAGGACACCGGGAACAGATGTCTGAGAGACTGAAAATACCTACTCTGAACTCTCATGTTGAGTTTTATCTTTCATTGAATAATTCCCTCAACTGGATTTAATTATTAGAATGCTGAATTGCCTGCTTTTTAACAGAAAATGAATAGAATTATAAAATTAACTTGGTTCTGGAAATGTGAAAACGATTTCTGCTCTGGCTATTTATTACCTCCGTTTGTTTTGTGCTTACATTTTGGTTTGTTGGTGGTGTTGTCTTCTGTTAGGTGCTTGGATTCTTGGATGGATCTCTTCTGTTTAAAGGAGTATTTAACACTTGTGAGGTTGTTAATGCACTCCCCTTGCACCTCCTTTCCGTACACGTGCCAACAGTGGGTTCAAAGGTTCACTTAAATTGTGTCATGGTTATACTGCTGAAGGTATACTACCTTTTGTCTTTTCCTTCACAGGAAAATGTTCAGCTTCTTGAAATCCCTGCTATAGAATTTTTTCCTGAAATTCTTTTTGTGCATTGTTATCTGCTTTTTTATTCTTTCAGAGACTGCATAGGAGGCAAGCTGGCTACTGCAGTTCTAACAGCAAGCATGAGGTTTACTCTTAGAGGAGTTTAAGAAGATGCCTAAAATTGTTGCTGGTGTTTTAGTCTGCTATTAAGAAGTTTTTCCTCCAACTAATTTGTGGGGTTTTTGGTGTTTGTGTGTTGTTTTTATTTTGTTTTGGTTTTTTTTTTCCTTTTTTTTTTGGTGTAGGTTTTTTTTTTTTTTCTTTTTACACTGTTCTTTTATCATGCTGTCTGCTTCTCAGTGCTTGAAATGAAATGAAAAGCAGAGAAGGCTACCCTGTCAAATGCTGCAGTGCAGGACCAGTGTGAGTACTGAGGAGTGTGGTGAAGGCAGGTAGTAGGGTACCAAAGAGCACTGCAGAGCAGGGGTGACCTTCAAATGTCAAATCTCTGCTAGGAAAGAGACTTATCAGTTTGTGCTCCATCAAGTGAATGAATGCTGCTTTACAAAAATGTTTTATTTTGAGAAATAGTAAGTTTTTTGAAATGGCTGTTAAAAAATGCATCTCTCTGTAGTTCAAATTTTCAGTTGGGATGTTTCTTTTTGGATTTTTCCCTACCCTCTTTTTTTTTTTTTTACTCTACCCTTTTTTTGCTTGAGCATTTCTGATTGTAATCTGGATATCTCAGATACAGTGAGAAAGAGGAGTTATTTTTTGGGGGGAAGGAAGAAGTGGAAATAAATCATATGTTGTCTATTTGTAGTGTCAGATAAGAGAAACTATCAGCTAAGGATCAACCTCTATTAAGACTGTTTGCAAACAGTTGATAACATTTGATAAACTAAAAAAAAAGGCTACAGACAAGTGGACAAGTAGAGAAGTACTTAACACACCATTGATTTTTTAATCATAATTAGGGACAAGGAAAAAAGCTAGATGGAAGAAGCCTTTAAACTACACTTGCCGGAAAGAAATAAATTGAAATAAATTCTGGGTCCTTACTGAAGATAACTTAGTGTGGTTGAGTAATTTTTCTTGCTTCTGTTTTTAAAGCTATGGACTTCTGGTAACTGAAGGAAACATACTGCTTATATTTGCTAGTTGAGGAAATGGTTATGCTATAATAACTTTCCTTCTTCCAAATCTCCCTGTACCATTTCATTATTATAATTGTGGAGTTTAATGAAAAAGTTTGAAATGTAACCTAAATGTTCAGGCACTAAAAGTAAGATTTGGGGTTTCAGCTGTTACTAGAACCATTAAACTAAAGTCTAATTTATATCTCACAACTTGATGTTATAACCTGTCATGTGGAAAAAAGCCTGCTCTTTTGCTATATTTAAGCAAGTTTTTTACCTTTAGCTAAAGGGGGAGAGCACAAGCCTGACCTGGGAGACCATAAAACCTAAAGTTGACCTAGAAGAAGGCTCCAAGAGATTTTTTTTTTGTCTCATGAAGTTAGTTCATAGTTCCATAGTTTTATCTCTTCCAGGCAGTTAATTCTGCTTTATGTCAATGATAAGCAGAGACATTGTCAACATGTTTAAAATAATTTGATATTGCTATAATATTGTCATTATTGGCCTAATTTCTTCAATACCCATGTCCTATTTTATTTCAAAAGGGAAGAGTTTAAACTTTCCTTTTGAAGCTGTTGGTTCATAGCTGTTCATAGCTCAAAAGTTCATCGTTTCAGTTATGACAAAGGAGTTATTTTTGTGTGGGAGGGGGGATTAGATCAGAAATTCCCAAATTGTTTTTAATAGTAGTGTGATTGTAACCATAGGAATGACAACAGAAATTGTTAAGCTTTAAAAAAGTTACTAGTGAGTTTGACCTTTGCAGAACAGACTGATTGCTTTTGTATTAAGAGTGGCATCAAATTTTATTTGAAAGTACCTGCCAGCTGCTCAGCCACTATGACTCTTCTCAGTCATTCAGTAAGATGCAACAAGAGATTTGACAGAAACATATGTAGTGTAATGTAGGAGGCTCCTGAAAAAAGGAGTTTTGTAATTTTAAAATGTGAGCACAGCAGAAATTATTTTGGCAGGACTGAGTGGTATAAATTGTTCTTACTAGCAGGTTTTTTGACTACCTAAGATTCTTAGTGAAGTAGTTGTTATTGTGGGGCAGGCTCTGTTTTTAGCCTGGGAAAAAGTAGTTGCACATAATTGAGTAAAAGCTTTCTTGCCAGGAGTTTTGGGTAGTTGAAAGTTGGTAACGGGGCAACAAGTGAGTTTCTCTGTGCTGTCAAGTCAGGACTGCTATGTACAATTACAAATGCATGTGACCTTGTTGTGGATGAGTAGAATATGCACCTCATTCAAAAGACAGAAGCAGCAATATGTTTAACTGGGGCAAAATAATAAATTGACAGAATTAAATGAATTTGATGGAATTAAAAAAGGTTTGGCAATGGTTTGACAAGGTTCAGTAAGCTTGATGGCAAGGTTCATCTTATTAATTATTGAATGGAAGAAATATACACAGGAAAGTTGAATATAATCAAGTTGGAATGATTGACGTGTAGACCAGAGATGCAGAGAGAAATGAGGACCCTCATGTTATGTCACAACATTCAGAGAGAACCCCCTTGCCTTCTTAACTCCTTATGGAGAACATGTGGAGCTGGATCCGGTCTTAGTCTCATACTTGGACAAAAATTGATCTGTAATGGAATTATCTGTACAGTATCTATAATAATATTAGGCAGCTATGTGACTTGGCAATGTTTCATTAGAGTTAACTCAACGTGTTGTCATTCTGTGTCCAAGAATCTGTCACACATAAGGGATCTCTCTGCTTTGTGTAAGGAAGGATCTCTTGGTCAAGTAAGGAATCTTAAACCTTGAGAGGCATCCCTGCTCAAGGGAAGAGTCACCTGGCACTTCAGCTGCAGTTCAGCAAGAGCTCCAGCTGGATCCATCCTGATAGGAATATTTATGCAGTAAAGTAGTTGGCTGCTTGGCAATAGGGTAAACCAGATGGGTGTCTTTGTTTTAGCTGTTACTTTGTTACGTACTTTGATTCCTTGGATTTTTGGGTTTTGAACCACCTTTAGAAATATTTTTTCCTGAGGCACCTTCCCTCTCTTATACCTGAGCCAGAAGCTTTCCAGCTCACAGGTTCACCACAGGGCATGAGACCTGTGGCTTCTTAGTCAGCCTGTATCAAATTATGGCCTGGGGTCAAGTATCCACACAGACCTACAGTTGAAAATACAGAAAATGCAGTGGTTTCCATGTGATGTTTGTAGTTGCAGAGGATTTGTTGTTGTTGTTGTTGTTTTTTCCTGCTGTATGCATGACTCTGCAACGTTTCCCTTCTACCCTAAGACTGACCTTGCTGTGTTATTCTGAATCCAGCTCTCATTCCTGGATGGTGCTGTACTAGGATGTGTTGCTGTGTGCTGCTGCTGGGCAGTGATGGGACAGAGCAGGGAAGGTGACAGTGCAGGAGCTCTGCATGACATCAAATAGGAGAGGCTGGTTCAGCTGAAATGGGTTTTTAAAGAGCAAGCCAGTAATTTTTCCTTGAGGAGGGAGAGAGAACATTTACAACTGATTGCACTTGTGCTTTTTAAGGGCTGCCTTTTAAACTTTGCCCAAATATATGATGTAACACTTCACTGGGATTTTTGAGGAATGGTTGCTGTTTATTTTGCACCATTGCTGTGGACTGTGGTGTAAACATGTTTCAGCCTAAATTAAGTGATTGGAGTTTGGAGATACAAGTTGGACTAATATCTTAAGTTTAACTTTCTTTTCCCCCCTTCATTTTAGTTAACTGATCATATATTGAGAAATACCAAATCTACTTAATGTATTTTCTTCAATAAAGTAGTTTTGAAATTGAATTGTTCACATAGACTGGAAGCAATGATAAGAGGATGTCTGTGCTGATTTCCTAAGTCTTCATCCATGGCGATTATAGAAAATGTAAATAAGATTAAATGTAGTTTTTGAAAGGGTTTTAGTTTCCAGGGGAGTGTCACATTCTTTAGAATTTCATGTCAGTAACTTGAACAGAATTAAATATCTCTGAAATTGGTGGGAAGTAGCAAAAGCCCTCAATTTTCACTAACCTAATAATTAGCCTAACGTACATATAATCTGGTGCAGAAGACTGTTTTGCTCTGAATGGTGGTTGGAAGTCTAGCTATTAAAGTGCTTTGTTAGACTGCAGTGTCAAATGATTCTTCAGACTTCTGTTTATTTAGTTTTAGGTAGATTTAACGAAAACCTTTTGGCACATGCCGTTGCCAAACTGTTCTGCTTGTCTGCTCCTTCACCCCTCCGCTTCATTTCCTCTCTAGATTGTTTCTTGCTTGTTGGCAGCAGAGTGGTTGTAGTAAAACTGATGTTCTGTCTCAATAAATCATGACATGTGACTGTTCTAATTAATTTTCAGCAACATGTTTCTGTTGAAAACTTGTAAGTTGCTGACATATTTTTATTAAGATGGTTTATGAATCCTATCTAAACCTTATATTTCATGTTCAAAAATAAAAAAATGAGGGCAGAGAGAAGTAATAGTGAAGATAGTTTAGTGATTTGGCTATTTAGTTCAGTAATTACTATATACAAAATAGTGCAGTTAGAATAGAATTTTTAGTAGAGTTGCATGTCTTTCCTCTGAGGTTTTTGCATTGTGTGTTAAAGCAACCTTGGTTTCCAGTAAGCAGTAAAAATGAATTTGAAAGAACTCCAATGGCCATTTTGCTTGCATTGACATTTAGTCCTTTTTATTTATGTGCAGGTCAACTCCCTGAAGATTCCTAACTTAGCACTACAGGCTGATTTTGTTGAATATGGGACTATATTCACCTGTGAGGAACATTAGAGTTTACCTACATAGATAATTTCCCTGGCTTTTAACACTGAGGCCAAATAGTTTGGGCTGAGATAACAGATTCCTTTTGTCTCTGTAACTGGCTTAAGACACGACTTGAATGATACTCCTAATTTCTGTACTCTCATTGTTAAATTGAACAAACAGCAGTACTTGAAAGTAGCTGAACTACTCTACAGCTACTCTAATTGAAACTAGAGTAGTCTTGTAATTTGAGCTACTTCTATTTGCAGTCTTTGCTGTCTGTTTTGTGGTCTGATTACGCGAATAGTTCGCTTGATATTCATGCCTGGAGGTGTTAGGCCGTCTCCTGGTTTGTCATCCAGTCCTTGTCTCCTTCTCAGTGTCAGCATTTGTGCTGTTGTCCAGGATCACTCCCTGTGCCTTTGTTGTTTGTTTCATAAATATTTCAGTCCCTGAAAGTATTTTATCTCCAGGTGAAATCCTAACTAACATCGGGTCTGTCATAAAAAAGTCGGGGTCATGCTGGTTTTCTCGTAGCTGAGTGCTTTTCTGTATATGGTCTGTAATTCTTGGCAGCAGAAGAGCTCCAAAAATCTACAGATGTATGGAGGTGTTTCTCCTAGATGGGGCATAATATTCAATAACAGTAGTTGTCGGAGAAGAGAGGGGAAGAGTTGGGAGGTAGAAGTCAGGGGAACATAAACCAACTGCACCTCTGCAATAAGGGTTCAGTTCATCACTGGTATGTCATAAGAGGGAAGTGATAAAGCTTAGGATCAGTGGAAGATAGCGTGTGTTAGACACAGGGGGTGTGACTGTGGTGAGGGTTTACTGCTTCCTTCATACATTTTATGACCTGCTAGTAAAGTAGTTCAGAGGGCAAGCTCTAGTTGCTGAGGTGAAGGAGAGGGTTGTGGGTATATTTCAACTGAATATGTTTTCTGTTCAACAGTCTTTTTCAGGGGTGTTTGTGTTTGGGATTGCTAAAATTCAGTGGCTGCAAATTGTAGAGAATTTGGATTACAGATGGTAGTATGTTGAGATAGAACTGTGATTTAGACCTGGCTGACTCACACCAATTTAGTGGGATGTGGTTTTCCTTAAACTCTGTTGCATGGTAATTCCAGGCTCTGAGACTGTGTGTTATGGGGACATTATGTTAGGTGGTGACTGAATTTGCTGCAAGTCTCTCATTATATTTCATGAGAACCAAGCTGTCAAATGAATATATTTGATTCATTTGTGGATGTTGTAAAAGCAAGTAGCAGAAAGACCAAGCAAAGGTCACATCTTCTCTAGTCAATCCGTGAAGTCTCCTCCAGGATGTGACAGGTAGCAGACAGAAATCTCCATAAAATTCTGCCCTTGGTCAAATATCACTTCATTATTGATTTGTCTTCATATATTGCCATCTTGGAAGTGTGTTCTGTGTGTTCTCCCTGCTTAAAGGAGAGAATGTTGAAAGAATAATACATGGTAGTGTCAGTCACTGTTGGACTCATTAGTGCTCTAAGCAGCTGCCTTCCCAGTGGCTGCCTTCAGTGCTGCCTTCGTTTTGATTACTTTCCTTCAGATTTCGCACTTAGTTTGTTGGAGAATTGTATTTTTTTGGTATGTCAAGCCAACTTCTTAGCTGTTTATTTAATTTTGTATTTTTTATAAGTATTTAAATGAAAGATGAATGGATGCTAGGCACCAGGCGATTTTTGATGTGAAGTGTGCTTGCCAAACCTGTCAGATCTTTTGAAATGTTATTACAGAAAGTGTCAAGCAAAAAAGTGACATGTTTTTTCAGAAGGTCGAACATTTCTGTATTGCTTGCAAATTTTGGTGGGGCTTTGTGTTACAGAAAAGAAAAGACAATAAGATTCCTTCTATAGGTGGTGTAATTTTGGGAGGTGTGTGGAGCTGTGTGGTAATGCAGCTGTTTGCTCAGCAGCAGTTTTGATAACTGCTAATGTGACTACAGGGATTTACAAATATTAGTATGTAAAAGCTTCTTTCACAAGCTAGGTATAATTGATTGTCTCATTACATATACATATTTTTTGTTTATTTTGGGGAAGAAACTCAGATTCTCAGATTTTTTCCCCTGATTTTTAGTGTGTGTGTCGCCCTTACCCCCAGTATTTAGGTTTGGGGGGCTTTTTGTAGGCTTTTGCTTTTGGATTTTCTTAGTGATCTGTTACAAAAATGAAAACAAATTATTTTTTGTCATTTACTTACTGACTCTCACCAAGTTTGGTGATAAGATCTTCTAACAGTTATTTATGTGGATATTCTTAAGGTACTTTGCAACTAGAATATTCCTTGACTATCTATGCATTCTACTTCTCTGCATCCTCTTGAGGATGACTAGGTGAAAGCTGAATGTAAAGCCCAATTTAGCTAGATTTAGGGAAAACAGAAGAAAGTGAAGTGCTTGATTTCTGATAGCTGCCTTGTTTATTGGTAGGATTTTTGTTGCTAGTTGGGACAGAACAATACTGCACTTAGACTTGGAGCAGAGAAGCAGCTGTCCATACAGGCTGCAAAGTAGGTTTCTGTAATTTTATTTTCTCAAAGGAGCAAAGCCTTGCTCCTGGATAAAGTGGAAAAGTGAGAGAAGATGGACCAGACAGCTTCCTTCCTTTTGGTGTCCAGATGATTGCAAAAAGCTCCTGTGGCTCTCAGTGAGAGCCAGTTTAGCTACTGAGCTTTGTGTCACCCAGAGCACTCCCTTCCCCTCAGATGGGGAATGAAGTTGGCGTGTGTACAACTAATTTTCTCATGTATGTTTCCTTGATTTTGTTTTAGAATCTCATAGAATTGTGTCTCTCTAAAGGTTACCATCCTTTCATTACATGCAGATCATTAAAAGTGACATGTACGTACTTGGTTCTTGTTTTGTTTTAGGTTAGGTCTTCATTGTTTTTCTTATGAAGAAAAGCATATTTTCCTGCCTGGAAGCTCTGTTTTTAATCTGTTACCTGAATCAAGCTGGGTAACAACATTTCCAGAATTCAAATCACAGCAGCCTGTTTATTCCCCCAGTTATATCCATTTTCTCTTGACCTGCAATACGAAAATTTCAGCCTGCGAATTCGGAACAAGGAAAGGGAAGGTGGCAAGGATTACTGATAGCCAGCCATATGATGGACTGTGAGCAGTAGGTGCTGTTAATGGGATCAAACTCAATTGTGTACCTTTTGTTTGTTTGTCCCAAAATTGCAATTGCAACCCCTCAGCATGGCCATGTCGTACTGAAGCATAGATTGATAGTACAATGAATGTACTTCTCCACAATTCTCTATGAATTCACAGCCTGATGGGTACAAATGGATGTGTTATTTTTAGGCCTATTCTTCCTCCCTCTTTCCTAAAAAGCAACCCCTAAGCAATTTTTAATGTTTATCCTTACTGTAGTCTCTTTTTCTGTAAAATCTGGGCAACATATCCATTTGTCACTACAGAGAAGTTCAGACAGTTGAAAATAATTGGCATTGTAAGCAGAGGGTGATGACCTGATGAGCTGGTCAGTAGCAATTGTTTCTTCACTGAGAAAGAAGTGACATTTTGGTTCATAAAGAGGGCTTGCTGGGACTTGACAAGACAGGAAAGGAGATTTCTCTTAATATTTTGTGTAAGAATTCTGCAGATGTTAAAATCATGAAGGGGTTGATCAGCAAAAACTAGCTGTTCATCTGTTAGCTGTTTCCTAACTGCATTTTAGATGCAGAACACCTCTAAAAGTATCCAGCAAATCGTAGTTTATCCTGACTGAATTCCAATAATGCCAAAAAATTACTGTTCTAAAAATTCAGTTTTCGTACAGAGATGCTCAAAGCCAGTGAAAGTTTTAATTAATACTGTATTCTTACACTTTCTTAAGTTAAAAAATGATAAATTGAGGAACGTCAGTGCACACAGGGGGGTAGAACTACTGAAATGTAAGCATGTTCTCCTGATCATCACTCTTTAAATGACAACTTTGGAGATAATTTTTAATAATAAAGTCCTTGGCTGTAGAATGTGTATGTGCTATGCTTTATCTTTCTTGGCTTGAATAATTCCATTAATTTTATGGATCAAGGTAAAAAGGGAAAAAAAGAAGCAGTTGTATGAATGTGGTGTTCAGGACGTCCTAATAAGATACAGTTTCCTAAAAATGAAACATTTCTGTGTGACATCTTATTCAGTTACTGGAGCCATAAAGTTTGCTTTTGTTTGAAACAGTAATTTACTTTATATCCTGCAGTTCTTATATATTTTAAACTACTTCTAAAAAAAGGAAGAAAATTATAGAATAGTTTGATTCCTTATTCTTGAACATCTTCCTTTAGAGGGTTATGGAATCAGTGAAGAATATGTGCTGGCTTCTGTTCTTGAGTTAATTTTGTGCTGAAGTATGGAGTAGAGCATAGTGTTTGTCACATTGTCTCGAATGATGAGTTCAGCAGTCTGAGAAGGGAAAATGCATGAATTGTTACTATTCCAGTGTGGTAAGGAAGGTGATGATGCCTGTCAGGGTCTTTTAAGTCTGAGTGAATACTGTCCTATTTCAAATGAATGTATTTTATTTAAACAATTTGCATTTTTATGGCTAAAGCAAAATAAAAAGCAGATCATAAAGTATGTATTGTGAGATTGGTTTAGGAGAAAAGATGTTTGCAGAAGACCTAAAGTGGTGTTTTAGAAAGAAAAGTTCCTCTATGCATCAGTGAGCTAAGTAACTGGGGAAAAATCTCCAAAAAGGTGAGGAAATCTCCAAACCAAGCTAGCCTGCTGTAGAAACAACCCAGCATCCCTCACCACCCAGAAGTACTTGCTGTGTTAGGTCATAATATAATGAAAACTATTTTGTTTTGGAAATTGTGGAAAATTGGAAGATTTTTGTCATCAGTCAGCAGGATTTGTCAGTGCTAGTGTGCAGTATTTGGACATTCACACAATTTTAAACATAAAGCCTGGGATTAGACAGGGTCCAGTGATGAAGCATGGACTCCAGCATAGGCTACCTTTATGAACCCAAGGACATGATTAATACAAAGCTGCTTTCCAAAAGAGTTGAGTTTGTTACAGAAGATTGTGTCAGAAATTGAGGTTTTGACTGGGACTGTAGTTATCCAGCTGTAAATGTATATAAAAAAACCTCTGTCACATTATGGATTCAAACTGGAAGTTTTACAAAATCTGGTCCAGAAAACTGACTTAAGTGGGAAAGAAGGGTGTAAGAAATATTCAAATTGCTAGGAATGCCTTAGACAATGGAAAGATTTAGCAATCTTACATTGAAAATTTCTTGGAATTACAGAGTAGTGAAAACATGGGTTCAGATAGCTGGTTTGTGAGATGTGTTCAGAATAAGGGGAGAAAAGAAGAAACTTGTTTTGAGGTGTTTTTTCTGTTGGGAGCATGATTTTGGGTGTGTTGCAGGCTGGTATCCAAGTGACAGCTTCAAGGAGCAGTGTACCGTGTTATGATGTGTATTTGAATGATGAAATACAGAGAAATGTGATTTATTTTTTATTATTTACTTACTAAAGTATTCATTTCCACTGGAGAATAAGGAAATTATTAATTTACCCTGAAATGGGAAAAGTAAAATTCTTTAATCCAGTGAGGTGAGTAAATTATGTGGGAAATGTTCGTATCATATGCTTCTGATAATTATGTGTGGCTTTTAAAATTAAAAAAAAAAATTATTGCCTCAAATCTGTTATACTGGTGAAATGTCAGGTTTTCTCATGGAAGACCTGTTAAGCTGCTGTTCTTTGTTGACAAGCTCTAGTGGTAGAGCACTTTCATCTCCTGCTATACTTACCAGCATTTTATCACTCTTTAAAGCGTAGTCACTGCTTTTTCTTAAAGTCTTCTTGAATAGGGAACTAATAATAAATTATTGTAATACTCTCTAATTATATGAACATGATATATTTATTAGTCGAATAAATGCCCTTATTAGTGGAAGCAAACCCGGTTGAAATATTTTATTAGTACAGTGTTTGACCCTTCCCTTCTAAGAATTCAGAAGGCAACATGTTCCACTTCCTAGCATATCATACTTGTTCTGCTTGACATTTTAAAATTCTTTTAAATGGCTATAAATGAATGAGTGAATGGATGAAGGGCATGGTGAAACATAACTGTTTAATTAAGATAGTTGTAGAATTTATAAGACTTAGGATTTATGCAGAGAGGGCATTAATTTTGAAATATGGGAAGTAAAAGAGAAAGAATCTGTCATCGGGCCATGTTGACAAACTCCTGAGTGACTTAAAGTAGCAATTCTGGTCATGTCAGACTTCAGTTCTGCAGTGTGTGGTGAAAGTTTTCTCTTGTAATTCATGTCAGTTGGTAATGGCTCTGCATTTGCTTGGAATGGCATATGGGGAGTATCCTGATGGATCTCAGGAGCTTAAGGGAAGCTGGGCCAGAGGATCAGGAAACTTTTAGTTTCTGAATGGATTTGAATCTAAAGTGAGAAATCCATTGGCTCTTCATTTGTGAAGCCTCCATTTTCTTGCCTGTAATTTTGCCTGTCCATTTTGAACTGTGCTTAAGCAGTTAAAACTGCTTAAAATATGCTTAAGTGGTGATTTTCTACCTTCCCTCTAGACGATTTTCTACCTTTCCTCTTTTAAAGACTATCAATTTTAAAAAAAAGTTATTCTGGTTTGGAATAACAAAAAAATATAGCTGTCTTTTGGAAGTGTCTTTCAGTAACAGTTGTTTCACAATTTCTCTGTAGCACTGATTTTTTGTATGAGAGGTATGATGTAACTGGGCTCTGCCATCTTCTGCCTGACTGTTCTCTAAAGAGTACATTTGTTTTCATCACTGGTATCTGAGATTTAATTATGGAAATATGACATCATATGTAAATGTGAACAAGGCCAGTAGAGCAGTAAGGATGAGGTGGCCAGATGAATCAGTTGTAGAGAGGTTAGTGCTGGTAGGCAGAACAAATGACTTTTAGAAGTTAAAAGAGATCTCTGTCCTTTTGATTCAGCTGCACAGTGCTTCTAAAATGGGACACGTACCCTTCTGCTTTATATGTGTAATGCTTTTCCATCCTCAGTTAATAAAAGACTCTGGTCTTCATTTCTTCTCTGTTTTTGTGAAGGTCTGAACTGGGTCATCGTTTGGTCTGTGATGCAAGAAAATGTTTTTGAAAGCTCCTCCTGTTTTTCCTTTTTGTGTTCCTCTCTCCTCCACCTCCTTTGTATGAAGCCTTGCACTGCATGATTTGACATTTAATTCCTTATTCCTTCTCCTGGCTCTTTCTATCCTTTTAACAGTTTTCAAAGTGTGTTATCTCCCTGCTTCTTTGTGAGGCTATAGTTGTCTGTGCAGTTTATTCTTGTCTTTTTCTATGATACCACTGTGTGAAAGGTGAAGAGGGGAGTTGCACATCAAACCATAATCTTTGGAAAGGAAACGTTTGATTCTGTGTGATGTGAACAGTGTCATGGCCAAAATGTTTGTGGAAAGTTCCTGATAATTTTGGGACAAGAAAGAAGGCAGGATACTTGAGGGTGATGTGAGGGCTTGTGAAAACTGGTTACCTTTTTCTTTCTTAAAATTACTGCTTGATTTCTAAATGGATTGCTTTTACAGGCTTCTAAGACATCATCACAAAAAACCCAAGGTACAAGGCCAGTGGTGATGTTTTGTTTTTCTGAGACTGTACATAAAACAGGTTGTGGTTGGCTAGAAATCCAGTTAACACTACTGCTGTAGCAGTGTTAACAAGGATGTGGAAGGATGCAGTCTCTGCATTTGGGAATTTGCAGCAGTTACTGCTTTCTGATGTCATTATGCTGGTAAAGGTATTATTCTGTACTCAAATGGCTGCTTTCCTTCCCTGGGGTAGCTTTAAGCCAATGCAAAGTCCATTTTTGTGGCGCTTACAGTCACTCTGGGAGCGCTTTGCTGGTCTAGCATGCAGAAGTTTCTGAGGTGAAGTGCTCGTAGTGTTTATGTAACTTAATAGATTCTGTTCTAATAGACTCAGAGGAACTTTTTTCTCCAAATCCTTTAGTCTTAATGGGAGAAGGAGAGACTTTTTCTTACCTCTCTTTTTCTTTCCTTTTTTTTTCTCCTCTAGCTGTTGTTCCTCCTTTTGTTAATTGTAGAGCTTCACTTTAGTAACCACAATGGTGATTTCCAAGGTAGCAATCGATTAAAAAATGGCCAAATAACAAAGGCTGAAATAAATTATTTGTACCTGAACAATAAAAGGACAGTGAAATTATAATGAGGATGGCACAGGCTCGGAATGAACATGACTGCATATAAAGTCTAGACTTGTTTGCTGAGCTCAGAGATGATGGGGAGAAGCATTAGCTCTAGAGTCAAGCTACTGTGTCATTTTCTCAGAGGCGTGGCATCACTTCTGTCTAGTGCTCTGCTTTTTCTCTTGAGTATGTAACACATGTTCCCAAAATAACTGGAAAAATGAGAATGAGCAAAATTAAAATTTACTATGAAATATGCAAGTCTGACTTTAAAAAAAAGTGTTTTCCAATTCTGCTGTTTTCTCCTGCAGTTAAGTGCATTGTTTTCTCCTACTAAGCAACCTGGAGAGAAAAAGTGCTTATTAAGGGGAAGGGTAGTATTGTAAAATCATTTAAAAGTCAAACACAACAGGAAGGTTATGAACTGGTACAATACAAGTCAGTAAGGTAATATGAAATTTTGGTTGTTTCCTTTTAGGGCATCCTTATTTCTAACACTACTATTGAAAATGTGGTTGTCATTCAGCTTCCATTCCTCTTGTCCTTTGTGTTGCAGATAACCTGCACAGGGAAGGTGAAGTGATGTGCTGCTACATGATTACAAAAGGGAGGCTTTCCATTTGTTTCTTGAGGAAAGGGATGCAGAAGAGCTTGTGGGAAATGGAGTCAGGGCAGAAGTGAAGGGTGTGGTGGTGCACTAGTTTAAAATTCTTTGGGACGGGGTTGTTAATCTGTAACAATTGAAAGAGAATTTGATCTTTGCTCAGATGTGAAGGCTGTGGCAGTAGGGAGTTAAGCATAGCTGCAGCAAAGGAAGGGGTCCCAAGCAAAATGTCTGAAACTCTGTAAGTTGTAGGCAATTACTGCTTGCATCATGTGCAGGCTTATTTAACATGAATAAAGAGAAGAGCAGACCACCACCAATAACTGCAGGCTGTGAAGATAATTCTGGCAATGTTCTGTGATGGGGAAGGTTAGTTGGAGATGTTCTCCATATGGGGATATTGTGAAAGAGCTAAGACAAAATGGGGTAACTTGAGCAAATTTGGGATAGACAAAGCAACAGAAGTCTGAATAACCATGGTTTTTGGAATATTTTACACAAATTCATATGACCTATGGTAATCAGTATTATCTTAGAGGAACAGTAACAAATACTGTATATTACAAATGCCCATGTTAGTGGGATTAGTCAGATTGTTAGGGGTGGTTTTTTAGAAGCAGCTAAGGGGGGTAACCTGCATTTGTGTGATCTTTGCTCTAGTCTGTTGAGGGTTGTAGTAGACTGACCTTCATGTGAACCAGGAGGTTGCTGTCTGTTCCCTCTTGGTCAAAGGTTAGTGCTAAAGAATTGTTCTGTGTGATAGCATAAAAGATTTCCAGAGGGAAATGAAATTTAGGATCTGTGCTATTGTGAAGATGGATTCATTTGTGGAAAAAAAAAATGTTTTAAACTCTTGAGGCTGACACACCAACTTTGAAATACCTTCACTTTCATTTAGTACACTTGGACACACACCCCCGTTAGTTTATTTTTTGTTTGTATGATTTTTCAGTCCTAGGTGTTGGTTTATTGTGAAATGGTTTATATTATGAATAAAGGAATAGATCATCCACCCTTGAAAAACCAAGCCTAATAACAGTACCTTATAAAATTGTAATTACAAAAATTACTTTACCCTTCTTTGTATATTTATGATCTTGATTTAAGATCAACCTGTGCCCTATGTTGGGCAAATGCATGAAATGCATTTCTGTGGAAATACTGTATGCTTGTAATTTCTTTCAACAGGTACTTTGTGCTGGACTTTGAGACGGGGATTCTGCAGTATTTCATGAATGAACAAACTAAAAACCAGAGCCCAAAGCCACGAGGAGCCTTGTCTTTAGCTGGAGCTATAATATCGCCCAGTGATGAAGTGCCACACATGATGGTGGTCTACTCTGCTAATGGAGAGATGTACAAGCTAAGAGGTACAGTGCTGCTCACAGTGCCTGCTGAATTCTTCTTCTCTTCCACTCCCACTTCTGCATCTCTTCTCTCACGTCTCATTTCCCTGTGCTGTCAGAAAGTAGTGGCTATACAGGTCTGTTATTACACAGTGTATTTTAAAACACGATGGAGGAGTAATCTGGAGTTAAGTAGATGTGACTTTAAAATGTATAGACTTTCAGGGCTGGAAGGTACCTCAAGGTGGCTTCTGTAATCTGTTACCGTGGCATTTTCATTGAATGCTGTATCTTATTTGCTTCCAGAGGAAGAAAAACGTGCTTTCATTGCTGTCCACAGCATAACATTTGTTTTCTAGTACTGTTCTTCCCTGCCACCATCCTGCAGATAATGTGCAGTAATGAATCTGATGATGGGTCAGAGAAGGGAAAAATGCCAGTGAGAGGCTGCTGAGATGTTATGTTCTTATTAGTCTTGGAGTAATTGAATGCTCCTGTGACAAAATTTTCTCTTCCCTTGTTCCCAAATATAAGACAAACAATACAGGGGTTACTTTGGAATATTTACAAAAGGAAGAAAAAAAAAATGGCAGTGTTCTGATTTTAAGGTATTTTCGGTATGGTTGATTGATCATGATGGTTCCAAATCAAACTAATTTATAAAAAATAAACTGTTATTTTAAAAAAACAAGATACATAATTCAGTGTAACAGAAGTATTCTTAGTTTTATTCTGACCCCAGTTTACCAGTTGTCCAGCAGGACTGAGTGTGCAGGAGTCCCCTGTGCTACAGTGTGTTGCTCTTTCATACACAGAACTGAATTCAGAAACAGCCTGGAAGAATATCTGTTAAAATGCTTTGAAAGTTGCACAGCTAGAAATCATGAGCACTTGTTGTTTTATTGAGCTTTTCCAAACACTTGAAATTATCAAATGCTTACAATATGCTGCTTTTAATTCAATGATGTCTGTGAATTTGATTAAAATTAGTAAACAATTTTTATGCTGAGTCAATAACCATTAAGATACTCAACAGCAGAGGAAGTAAGAGAAAATATTTACTGAAATTATCACCTCTGTATTGCCATTCTTAATGATGATTCCTGCAGTAGTTTAAGAAAAAAAGAAAAGCCTCTCTCCTAAACAGACTTACTGTATTACACAGGAGCCATCTGACAGCAGACAAACTCTTCAATAATTTTTAAAGCTGGTTTTTAAAAATGTTTGGGGGAAATTCTATGTCTTTTCAGTTGCATGTGAATGACATGGGTTTAGAGAGAGATTTAGTTGAACTCCATTAAAAGAGAAGCACTTAAGTATCTGGGGAGCTGGTAGCTTGTCTGGTAGCTGATTGACAACCTGAGTGTAGAGCTTTTATGGATTTAAATGCTGTGGTGTGTCCTTCTCAAAGACAGACAAGGAAAATGAAACAAAAGTGGATGAAAAATTTTGAACAAAAAAGTCTTCTTGAGGTAAGTAGTTCTGCCTTTGCTAACATGTGGAAGAGACAACTATGAAGAAGATTTGTAAGCTTATTTCTTCCAACTGGCCTCTTAAGTACAGGTTTAGATGTGTTGCACTGAAAAACTTAAGTTTATTTTTGTAGCATAAATTAGGATTTATATTGCATCCTACTCAATAATTAACCTTTCCCCCTCTGCCCTGCTCTGTCACCTCTTGGGCAAAAGAGTATTGATTTATGTGTGATTGCCTGCATTTTCTTGTTTCTGTTCTAGCTGCTGATGCAAAGGAGAAACAGTACTGGATAACTCAGCTTCGATCCTGTGCCAAACATCACAAGGAAAGTGATTCTAAGGTAAATAATTAAGAGTGAGAAGTAACTATTATGTTTTAAGTGGAGTAGTTGAAGAACAGCGTAGCCTGGATGATTGGCTGCTGTAATTAGTGGGTTGATGTTCAGAAGGTTTTGAGTAAAAGCAGCAAGTTGTCATTTGTCACTGATGTAGCAGGATAAGTCAGTTTGGGTGATCATAATAAATAAACATTTTCCTGTTTATGACAAATTAGTGAAGTGCAGAGTTAATTGAGTGGCTGAATCAACCATTTATTAATAAATACTGTATGATGTCCTGATCAGTATTTAAAAGTTAATTAATACAGTTTTATTCAATTTTATGCAACTTAGTGACTTTTATTATAGGAAGCTTCAGATATATGTTAGCAGCAGTCAGTCTTCATCATCTTTACTAAATTGGAAAGAGCTCATCATATGAAGAGTTATGTTATTTACTTCTCTTTGGAACTAATTGTCCACAATTTTTGTCCTCAAACAGCTAAATATTTTGGGAAGGCAAAAAGACCAACTTGTAGACTTGAAAGATAGCAAAATGATGGTTTGAGGCTGTCTCCAACCTCCAAGTAAAAATTATATGAATTGTGGTACAAATAAAACCCTTTTTGAAGGAGAATTGAGTAGCTGGAATATTTCAGTACTTTGAAAATTCTTACACATTGGAATTCAATATAGTTTTTAAATGGATGTGGCCCAGTACTACTCAGAAAGGTGCAACTCTACTTGATCAGGGTACTCTTACAGTTGCTGTTGATTTGCAGCTCCTGTGCCAGATAATGATGCCAACTTTTTATACTCAATTGCCAGCAAGGAATTATTCCTCAGTATGTTTTCTGGTCACTTCTTAAATGCATTCAGATGTTTAGCATCTATAATTTAACTGTGATGAGGTGGTAAAACTGCTGTTCAGTATGTGTGATATTGGAGACTTGTGCAATGGCATACTGATTCTTATGCTTCTACACTTTATTAATTTTCATTATATTTCTTAATACTGGTTTTATTTTTATGCTATTTCTGCTTGTGATAAATTATTCTATTTTAATAGCAAAATCTCATTTAGAATAGTAGTAATTTCGTTGAAGCTGATCTTTGTGGAACTGAAGTTGGGATCATATTTCTTCTTTAGGTAAAAACTGTTACACTTGGTAGTAATTTCTGTTCAGACTATCTTTCCATGTTGAGCTCCTTCAACAGGAGTAGTATCTGCATATTTAGTCCTGAATTAATTAATGTGTCAAGAGAAAAATCTTGGTGTTGCAACAGTGAAAGTGAACAGCAATTAGTAGTGGTCCAAAGAAAACTAACAAAATTTTAGAAATTATCACGAAAAAGAAAGGCTAATACTTAGATTGCTCTAACTGTCAAATACTTGTAATGAATACTTTTATCAGTCCCCTTCCATTTCTGAAATGAAAAATTGGAGTGGCATAATGAAGTACTTTTCATCATATTTGTTATTCTTCTGTACAGGATGAACTCTGTGTGATGAAATTTGACTTCGTTGTAGTCTTTTTTTTCTGGTGATGAGGATGGAAAGGGCAAATCAGTGTAGTAAGTGCTCTGCAGTGGCTGAATAGGAAATATTTGCTTAACTGTTAATAACAATATTGGTATGGGGAGCCTCAAAGAAAAAGGAGTTGAAAACAGGCAAAAAAAATAAAAAAAAAAAGGCACCAAAAGGACATGAATAGAAAGTGGAGAGTATTTTGGGATGCTTTGGATGCCAAAAATGTTTAGAGATTTGAAAGCAAAATTTTATTAGAAAATATTGACTAAATGAGTGGGAGGCTAGTAAATAAAAGCCAGTTTCTGCCACAGAAGATCTAAGACACAACTTTTGGAAACAGGAATGCTTTAGAATGGCAGCTTCTCACTGCTCTGCTTGTATTCTTGCATAGTGACCAACAATGCTGTGGTTTGCTCCTTGTTCCTATGCACACTGTGCAAGAAAAGAAAAGTATTTCCTTAACTGAGGGGTGGTGGACATATGTAGCAGAGGAACTAAATGGAAGAGTATTTCAGATAGTAGGGAGAAGGTTCTTGCATTTTTCTTTAAGTCTGGCGAGTTACAGAAACTTGGCATAGGAAGTTGGAGTATAGATGTCTTCTGGTATAGATGTGTTTTAATTAGCTTGAATCTGTTGAGTATAAAGCAGAAATGTTGAAGAAAATTATACTTCTTAGTTCTGTGTTACAAATCAGGCCAGGTCACTTTACACTTGAAGTTTGTTACTGAAGCACTTTAAGTTCTCTGCTTTTGTAAGCCACAGAGCAAATAGAGAATATCTATCTCCTGTATTTTTAAACTTAACAGTCCAGAAAATAAAATGTCCAGAATTTATGTGCTTCAGACAACACCACTGATGACTCTGCTTCTTATTCAAGAAGTGGGCTGTACTTGAAGCAATTTTGTGCTTACCTGTTCCTAGAAACTTTTCTTGTGACAAGATTTATCTCTTGTTTTTAATATGCTTTTTTCCTTTTCCCCCTCCTGTCTTCTCAGTATTAGAGTATTAACTGAGAAGAATATTTTAGCTGGCTTTAACATTGCATATAGTGCGAACTTGAATTTCATCTACAAGTAAGATTTTAAATTTCTCTCTGCTTTTCTTTATGAAAGGAAGGGATCAAAAGCTTAAATGCTACAATAGTTAGACTTTGGAGATTAGAGATCATTTACAGGTAACAATTCTTCACAGAAATTCCAGAAACTAGGGGGAAAAAAAGGGCATTTATATTCCTTTTCTTTTCAATTTTTTTTTCTTAAAGTTTCTTTCTTCATATTCACTGCCTGGTAGGAGATAAGAGAAGCAAGAGCTGCTTCATTTCATTGTATTGGTTTTTTTCTTTCTCTTGTAGATGATGGTACTTTATACTAAATGATTATTAGCACAGGAGTGGAAACATGCTCTTTGAAGTATTTTAAATTTACATAAAATAGCATTCTGCTATTTTTTGCCACCTTACTGTTTCAGCTTAGGGTCTGGATTTACAAAGAAAGGTCTGTAATGACACAGAGATGGGTGTATGTTTGACTTACTTTTGCATAATCAAGGACTTTACAAAAATCTGTATTTTTGGGTTTTGTTAACATAGCTCTACCATTGATAGGATTGTCATGATGTGATTTGTTATTCTGCTGTCAGCAAGGTTGGATCTCTTTATTCCTCCCTCTCTGTATACTTTATACTCTGTAGTAAGTGGAAACTGCCAGTTATCTGTCTGTCATCATGCTGTTATGAACAGGCAGATGTTTATGTGTTCTGAGCTTCTGGAGTTTGAACAGAATCCAAGCTCTGTCTGTGCTGGGAGCAGCATCTGGAAAGTTGGAGTCTGAGTGTTTGCTCCCAGCTTCTTCTGCAGCTTAAATTCACCTTTTTCATAGGAATACTGACATGCAAAAATTTCTAGCTGTTCTTTAGGAGTCATACACTACTTGAATGAGGTAGAATGGGAAGTGAAAAATACGCAGTGAGTGGTATATTTTCTGTTATGCAAGTGGGATATAGTTTAAATGTGAAAAGAACCAATAATGGGATAAGCAGGCAAGCAGTGGGAGGGTTCCCAAGAATACCAGCAAAGTAACTTAGCGACAGGTTATTCATACTGGAGAGAGAACACTTTTTTAAAAATCTTGAATGGATATTATTGGAAGGGAATTTGTAGAAAAACATGATAATTTGGAGGATGTGTTTCAAAGCTGAAGCTGTGTCACTGTTTGTGTGAAATACTCAGAGAAGAGCATTCCTTCTGGCTGCACTGGTCTAGATCAGCATTAGTTTCCTTTCTTTTTCTCAGCTACTGCCTGCTTCAAAAGGCTACTGAATGACTTGCTGTCATTACTGTTTTTAAAGCTTCAGCTGGGGATTGGAGTGGTGGAGGAAATTAAATAGAAAAGTGATTAAAAAAAGAAAGAAAAGGTTGTATACTAAACACTAAATTTAGTTGTGTCCTAATGAATGGTCCAAAGGTGAGCGGTACAGTTAATGAGTGGATGTTAACACAAGCTAAGTCTCTGACTTTGTTTTAATTAAATTTTACATGGAAATGATAAAAAAAGCAGTAAAAGAAGTGTTCACTGGCAAATAATTCCCATGCTGTCACATAGTCTTAATGTTTTTGGTGTTCCTATACAAGTCTAATTTCACTTAATTACAGATTGTTCAACCTCCATAAGTGCCAAATCAACTGTATTGGAAGAAATTGAAATCCTCTATGTCTGCATAGGATTGCTGATTCTTTTAGACTATTCTAAGTGAATATTTTGTACAAGCTTTAATTAAAACATTAATCAAATTTGCATTCAGTGATATAAAGTGCTTTCAGGAAGGAGTAGGATTCTGAGTGATTTTTGTGTTTACTTCCAAGAATAATTTTGTATCCAGAAATCGTCACAAGCTTTTTAGTTCTTCTGTTTCATCTTCCTTTTTTCTTGACTGTTTAATGATGGTGGCTGTAAAAGCTCTACTGAAAACACAGGTTTTTAAACCAGCTCTTAATGCCAGTGTGTGGACTGGTTGCTGGATTTGCATATAACCCTTGTATATCTCAGTGTGTCTGTATCAGGAATGTGACCGGGAAGAGAACCTTTCTCTTGTGAAGTCACTTCTGTGCTCAGATGGTAACTTTCAGCTTAGGTCTGTGTTAGAATAAGGAGACAGACTCTCCGTTGTTTTAGCTTTTTGGTTTTGAGCTGCACAGTGAGCTGGCTGCTTAAAATTGGATGGTGTGGATTCATCTTTAAGCTGAACTCATTTGCTGATTCCTTGCAGCTGTAGATTGCTATCCAATTCCCTTCCTTCTGCTGCCACCTTTTGTGTGGGTTTTGTCATGTTTCCAGTTCTGTATTAACCTGGGCATCAGCAGTAGAAAAAAATGGCATCCTACTAAAATGACCTTAGCTCTCTGACCAGCTCAGTGAGGAATGTGTGCCTCTGGCTCTGGTTCTCTACTGGCTCACCTCCCTAGAGTAATGGTGGGGGGAAAAAAGTCCAAACCTGCCCCTGTCAAGTATCAACTGCAGTAGCAGTTTGGCTATAGTGTGAAACAGCACCTGCTGTAATGCCTCAAACTTAACACTTCTGTCATATCGTTATGAGGCAGAGGTGTAATTATTCTCCACAGCTGGAAGAATGACTATCATGGATCTTTGGTTTTATCAGGTTTCTTTTTGCTTTAGTAATGAATGGCCTCAGAGATACCTTTACATTTTTAAGTGGATCATTGGCTGAGTATATTTAACATCTGCATGGTAACTTTTCATAAAGCCAAATTGGTGAAAATTTAAAGTCTTTTTCAGTGTTGTTTTGGTTCTTCTGTGCACGTCAAATTGCTTTGCCTTTTGAGCTTCAAGCGTTCCCTCTTTTGATATGCTTGTCTGCTTCCTTTTCTCATCCCTGACCTATGGAAGTCAACTAAAGAATGGCATTTCTAATTAAAGCATGCACTGAAATCCTTACACTAGTGGGGCTGAGAGGGAAGTAGTGCTTGGCTGTTGATAGTTGTGTGCTTTACGTCTTTTTTCCTCCCTTTGGAAGCTTCATGAAAATAAGAGTTGTTCACTGCTTCTAAAATCTTTCTACAGAAATGGAAGAAAATCAATTTAGGATTGAACATACTCAAATGATTCTTGATGAAGAAAAGATTTTATGATAGAATTATTATCGTAGTCTCTTGCTTAAAAAAAGACATATTACCTTAGTGAAGATGATGAAACAGTATGATATTCTATCAGAAAAGTTAGTACTATAGACTGGGCTTGACAGAAATATGCAAAACATCATAAGCTAGTCCCTGTGTAGTGTTGAAGTTTGGATGTTATGTAGATTCTGTCATTTGCATTTTAATATTTGTGAATGATTATAATGTAAATGAAGCAGAACTGTGTCTAGGTTTATCTTTTATCAGTGTTTGTTTCCTTAGGATGCATTGGAAAAGAAGTAGATGGGAATGAAAACACTGAATGGTGGTGTCTCAAAATTGTAATTACTTTCTGATAGTGTGTGACTTCCCATAACTCTCAAGCTGCATGCAGGGATTGGTTTTCTGTGCTGTATATATGCAGAGGAGTAAAGGAGTGTCATTTTGGTAATTATTATTCAGAGAAAAACATCTGTGGCACAGTGCCTGTGAAAATGATTATTATCAACCATAAGCAGATATGACAATTCACTTCAGAAATTATTTTATAGATCTCTGGAAAACTGCATTTGCTTTCAAAAATAAACAAAATTGTTTGCTTCTGGTAAATGGTGAAAAACACTTCAGCTTCTTTGTGAACAGGAAGGGCAATCTCCTGGGAGAATGAGTCATGAAAACATTAGTATAGTTCGAACTTACTGTTCTGCAATTCCATTATTTTAATTGTTAGGATTTTTGATATCCAAATGGAAGCATTCGTTATACAGCTTTTTTATCTTGGGGATGGACAGGCTATTAAGATAAAAATCTTAACCCAAATCTGTTTTAGCTAAGCATACCGTAGCTAGCTTTAGGTCATAAAACCCATATGAATGCAAGTTGCAAATTAATCTTTTATTAGCTTCTTTATTATTCTTTTATTGGTTTCATTTTATTAGCAGGTGAAATGTACAATGGTAAGGTGTAGCCTCAGGAAAGAAAATTTGCAGTCCTTTTGGGATGCTTCAGCCTGTGGATTTCTTGACTCATTATTGGCACTGTGGATTACTAATGTTGAAGAGCTTACATTTTCCTTTCATCAGACTTTTTGCTCTCTTTTTATTTATTTAGTTGTGAGCCAGAAAGCAGTGAGACCAAAGAAAATGAGATATGATAATAATTAGAGGGGCAGATCAGTCATACGAGCAGTGCTGGGGGAAGAGCAGGGGATTAGGCATAAAGGCCCATCAGTTACTGTCATTGCTTTGATTTCCTGTGAGAGTGACTTTAATGGCTGTTGTAGTATGATTTATAATTAGAGTGCTTTTAGCACTGGAAAACTTTGCATAGGTTTTCACATTTTAACAGAAATAGAAAATTTGGATTTTTGCACAGCTGTGTGTCAATGCAAAAAGGATGCTTGTCATTCTCAGTGTTGAATCTCAAGAAATTCTGCAAAAGAGGAGTCAAGTATTTGGCTGGGACATAGGTGTTGACAATGTACTGTAAAATTCAAAAGTGCCTGAGGGGCTGAGTGTGCAGTTCCTGGAGAGTCTTCTTCTGGCAGTGACAGGAAGAAGCTGTCAGAAGGAATTGGATGCTTCCCCCATTTTCTTGGATGCAGCAGGCACAGTACTCTGCTGCTGTTCTCTCTGACAGTGGAGGAAGGGAGTCCAACTTGAAAAGGTTTTGAGTGGTTCCCAAAGCTGCCTCCTGCAGACATTCACATGCATACTGGCTGTGACTGATTCTGCAAGTTTTAAGTTGCAAATTTTTATGTTTGTCATGGAGGCTTGCCTAGAGGTAGCTTCATGGGTAGCTGGAGGTCCTGGTGCTGAGCTCATTTAGAGTTTGTATGTTAGAGATGCCCTCTAAAAAATAATACCAAATTCAGGTGCTGGAATATTTGTGTCGTGGGCTGGTGGAATTTTCTAACATGTTGTTTGGAAATATTGGGTCACTATAGATGGATGAAGGATCTAAAGGGACAGAAAACAAAGAGGTGAGGAGAGCTTGCTTCTAGACCTGTAGGAGCTGATCATGGACCAATATATTTAGCTCTGATACTTTGCACAGACCATGTATGTGTGAATTCCAGATTGCCAGTCTCCCTGACTGGATGAGCTCTATAGGACTGGTGACTCTTCTGCGCTGCAAGGGGAAACAGAGGGCTCTAGGAGACTCACTGGCAGAGGTCACTTGTCCCTGGAGATCACAAAGTTCCATGCCTTGCCCTACAACATGCCAAGGTCACTGGTGTTGAGATGACCTCAAGGTGTTAGAAAGTTGCTTTTTCCCAGCTCCGAGACCAAAAAAGAAGATGGGATTCCTCAGCTCTGGTTCTCAAGGTTGTTTATTTTCTCTTACCGAATACATTGTCTTTCTGACCCGCTGAGGTCTGTCCAGCAGGTCGGGTTGAGGCACACTGACCGCCCTCAGGGTGGTGTGTTATCTTTTTATACTAAAAACTATGTGTGCTTTATTTACAATAAATATTTACAAAAAATAATTTTCCAATACCTATCACCCATGTTAGACAGTTTGTTTCTACTCTAAACCAATCCAAAAGTGCCACCATCACAGCAGAAGATGGAGGGCAAGAAGAAGAAGGAGAAGGACAGGACATGTCCAGGTTCCTCCATATTGCCTCTTGGACCCCCATTCTAAATCCCCAAAAATCTACTTTCTCACCCTGTGATAAATTCACTAACATTCTACTCAAACCCTTGTGGCTTGTAACCCTTCACACAAAGTTGGTAATTGTTTCCATGGACTAAGATTGAAGACACAGGTGTCTCTGACTCCGTGCCAAGGTCTCTGAGCTCCTTGCCAGGGTCTCGAGCCCTCCAGGGCAGCCAGAGGAATGTCCTGGGTTCTGACACAACTGAGCTGAGTCAGGCACAACAGGCAGTGGATCCATGGGCAGCCCTTGCCAGGCTGTGTGCCTGTGTATGTGGAGACTTGGGTTTACCTGGTGTCCCTATAGCAGGACAGCCTTCTTAAGCACCACCCATCACTGAAACTAGAGATGGGCTTTTTTTTCTGATTTTTCTCTCCTGCTCCACTGATCCCCAAACTCCATGCCCTAAATGACCATTCAGCAGAAGTTGCTGTGAGCTGCTACATACTTAAGCAAAACTTAGGAAAAGCCATCTTAAATGCACTGTGGTCCCACAGTCTGAACCAATGCATGGATTTTTCCATATATGTTTTGTGTTAACTTTTTTTACGTGCAGATCTATAGCTCTCTCTCAAGAAAATCAAAACATAATGAAACTTTACCTCTCACAGAATATTGGTGTTTTTCTAAGTGAATCTCATGGGAAAACTCGGTTTTACATGGCTGCTGTTAGTCTGAACAGCAGACAAACTGTTTGTTTGATCTGTTAGGATCTGTTTAGCTATGTGAAAGTAGCAGCTATGTATTTTTATTATTGTGATAGTATGATACTAAAATGTCAGTGAATCTCAAAAGATTTCATTCTAAAACAAAATCAACTTTTATTAACCTAAAAGAGAAGTTGATTTTTCAATGAAAAAAATAAAATTATCTTGTTCTACCTCTACACCCTAAATTTAAATGATATTCTGATACTAGTCAGTTTGAAGAACAAACATTAGTGAAGTATATTCCACTCATATACTCAGAACACCCTTTTTCTGTGGAATATATGTTTGAAAAAGGAAATTCAGTTTCACTCATCCCCTTCTTTCTCCCAAATACCTTTTCCTCTGGCTCTTATTTTAATTGTAGTTATGTCTAAGCTCTTTCAAATGGAAGATGAATTATAAACCTGGCAACCTTCTGTGCCCTTCTGACAAATTACACCTCGTGCTGCTTTTTTGCCTTAGAGTCAAATCCAGTTTTAATGCAATTGTGATTTATCAGCTGGGGTGGATAATTTTTAAAAATATGCTTATTATTGTAATCTTATTGGCCATGGTAGCAAAGAATATATTCATTTCAAAAACAGTCAGACCATCATTCTTGGAAGCATTTGTAAATGTTAAATCTAAACCAATGGAATAATAATTATTTCTATGAGATTAGCAGCTCTTTGCACACTGGCAATGTGATAACCCATTTTTTAAACCTTCAAAAAGTCTAAAGTCTAGTTTTGTGTGGTGGTGGCAATGGGACTGTGTTACTTGTTTCACTCCTTCGCCTTGGCAGTGGCAAATAACCTGCCTTGTCCTTTACAGTCAGTGTGGTGATAACATGAGGCCTGACTTCAATTGCAGTGCTAGTTGGAACCTGTTCACCTCGGTTTGAAGATTACCACAGAATTGTAAAAAGTGACATGGAAGGTGTAAGAAGAGAGATTATACCCAAGGAATACTTTTGTGTAGGAGTACTTTTGTGTAGCAGGCTCAAGAGAAGTACCTGGTATTGATGGTGACTGTTTTAGCAATGTT
This sequence comes from Calcarius lapponicus, assembly GCA_039654755.1. Taxonomy (NCBI): domain Eukaryota; kingdom Metazoa; phylum Chordata; class Aves; order Passeriformes; family Fringillidae; genus Calcarius; species Calcarius lapponicus. Next base: position 43,534,173 of record CM077464.1, on the reverse strand, counting down.
ATAGGTTGCCATTGTTATTTGTGCACGTTTTGAAGGAGAGGTGGAAAGGGGTTTTAGTCATGGGGCTGTGTATTTTCTTCATTGTCTTAAAGTGCTACCTAATGTTACTCTCTGAATTGGTTTGTGTTTCGTGAGGTAAAAGTTATTCTGTTTAAGTTTTAACCTTACAGATGCAATCAACAGTTTGAATAGAAGGGAAAGAATTCTTTATATTGCACTTTTATATATGTTGTCCCATGGTGAACTGGTGCCCATCTGAGCTTGACTGAGAACTGGTGTCCTATAGACCTCCAGGATAACTTGTGTTGGAGATCTGTGGAGAGCAGACTGAGACAGCAGCACTGAGAGATGGTTAGATAAAAACCGAGTGTCCTGACTGATTTTATAGGTTGTATGTTAAAATTATTCATACTGCAGATACTGTTGGGGATTTATTTCTGGCCTTTTTTGTATATTGGGTTTATCCCAAGCTTACTCCAAAATGCACTGATTTCTTTAAGACAAATTTTGTTTCAAATATTAATATTTAATTGGTGGATTGGCCTTGCCAAAATTGAACCTCCTCTGATGTTAAGAACAATACTACACTGTTTCAGAAGTTCTTCAAATGAAAGGGTTAAGATTTTTTCTTCCTTTCTGTTCACACTAGTTTGGTGAATTGTAGGTCAACGGCTTAAGGAAAAATATTTGTATTGGCCTTGTTGTTATTCTGTCTGCAAAATCTTTCCTAAGCTTTCCTAAAAAGTAGGCTTGTAAGAACTAAGTAGCGTATTATTATGTAAGAATTTGTGAAGATATTTGCAAAGACCAATTACAGGCACACCAAGAAACAAAGGTAATAGTTCTAATGTTTCCAAGAGCATCTCCTAAGCCATGCATATGGTTCAGAAGGAATAAATCAGTTACACCTCCAGATTTAGGTTTGTGAGAAAAACAGAACAATACAAATGTATAGCCTGAATTGTAAATTTTTGCTTGTGTAAAGGTTGTTAATATCACAATCCTATTGCTTGTTCTAGAGCATCTCATCCTCACGAAGTAGAAGCTCATCTCTGCTGCCACCTGGGACAGCTAATTCTGCATCTCCCAGTGGCCAGAAACACACGAATCAAAGTGGGCCAACTGTTGTAACCATCACACATCACAAATCACCTGCAGCTGCTCGAAGAGCGAAGAGCCAGAGGTCTGGTCAGCTCCATGAAGTCCGAGAGGTAAGAGAGAAACATCTGCTGTTTTGCTATAGCTTGGAAGTGCTTATTTTGCTTCACAATAAGCAATTGAGTCTGACAAGTTAACAATTCTCTTTGTTTCCTACTTTACAACTGCTTTGTTTTGATCCCCTTGCTGAGCAAGAGGTGGCTTTAGTTCTGGTTCAGCTTCAGGTCAGGTGTATACAGATTTTTTTATGCTGATGTTAAAATTGGTGTGTGCACATGCTTGAAAGTGAAGTAGATAGACAACAGCTCCAAGGCTTTGCAGTGGGATTGCAGGACTGGAGGAAGATCTCTTTGAAGCTGTATGCAGCAATACCTTTCAGATTGGAAAGTGGGCCCTGAAGCGTTTAAATATAGCTGGAAAAAAACTACTTGAATAAGTCTGATGAAAGCGTGAATGAAGGCGTAGCTCCCCACACTCAGCAGTTTGTTGCTATGCTGCTGTAGTCTTAACTTTTTGTCAAGTTTATATTGCTGGCTTTGCAGAGGAAAAATGGTTCATCTGTATCAAATGCATGAAAACCAAAGAAGAAAGCTTGTTTCTTTTAAAGACTGTTTGTACCAGTGTTTAAGAAATTTATTACTGATTTAACTCTGAGACAACAAAAATAGTACAGAGTTTTAAGCTTAAATAGTATGGAAGATTTTCACAGAACACACTTCCATCTTTCATCTCTTACTCTTTTTTGCTTTGTCTTTCATGTTAAGAATTTGAATTAATTCTTGGTATATGCTCTGTATGAAGGCTTAAATTGTACATCCTGAGGAGGAATGTTTGTTTTTCTTCTAGTAAACATTAGAAATGAAGAACTGGCTGTCTGAATGTCACCCACATTTTCTTTACATTAAAGAAAACATACATCTGTCTATTTTTATTAAAAGAACCTGTCTTTGTCTACCAGTCATCTCCCTCAGGTTGCTCCTAGCATGCTAAATGTATTTGCTCTCATAGGTTGAATTCAGAGTGCACCTTAAAGCTATTAATAAAATCAACAGTGGGAGTGGTTGCAATTTTGTCAAATGAAGCTGAGTGAGGCTGAAAGCTATTTGAAAGAGAGTATTAGTGTATGTGCTGATCATAATAAATTGGGAAGAGAAAAAGCCATCAGTTGCAAAGAATACACCTGGAAGAAATAAATAGTAACCTATAGTAAAGCAATGAGTAAGCAGTCAGGCATCATCCCTGCAGAAGAGGCTGGTGAATTGCTGACTCATTTGTTTGTGGCGCTTTGCAATGTGATGTCATTCCAAAAAAGGTAACTATTACAGGGCTTCAGTCTGTAATGATGGAAGGTAATTATTTTGTTTTGCTTGATGTGAATAGTACCTTTTAGAGGTCTGCAATAATAATGAAAAAAAAAAAACCCTCAGGCACTGAAGATACAGTAATAGCTGAAAGAAATGAGTGCTTTTCGGGGAGAGAAAATGGTACTAAGATGAATGCTGCATAAGCAAATTTCATAAGACAATGTGTGAAGTTTACCCTTTTATGTGTTGGATATTTTTTGTGTGTGCTGCTTCTTAAAGAACAGCATAACAGTGGAGAAATCAGACCTTCTGCCCTCTTTCCCAGTCTTGTGTAAAAAGTGGCTGCTTAACTGATGTTTTTCCATCCTGTGAAAGGATAAGTCTGTTTTTTCCAGATTAAGGAAGGAGATTTTATTTCAACAGTATGCTCTGTGCACTTCCTTCTCCCCCGTTTTCCAGACTGAATGAAATAGACTTGGGTATATGATACCTGTGTTATATCTTTGTTCCATGTATGAGTCAGGCAGTGACTGTTAGATCCACCCTCCCTTATGAAATTTATCAATGAAGAGATATGTCCAGAGCCCCTCACGAAAGTGTGCTTAAATCTGTTCTAGTCCTGTTTTTAATCTGAAAGAATGAAAAATAGAAGCTAAAAGTACAGTGAGAGAGAGACAGTTAGTCCTTTCCTCAATGCCCAAATCTTAACTCTTTATTTGAAATTTGTTTGGTATGATCTGGATGAAGGGAAGAGACAGCAAAAGGATTACAGATCAATGTTAGTGTTCCCCTGATTGAGCAATGCCATTGAAGCTTTGACATGCAAAGAAGTTTTTTTTTAAATTGTTCTATAAATAGGACAGCATTAACTAATTTTGCACCTTATAAATACAGTAGTTGAGTCAATGCAAAATATTGATCTGCTTCTGGAAAATGAGAGGAAGCATGTGTATTTTAAATGTCACAACAGTGTTATGCTGTGGTAGTGCTACCATGCTATATGTGAGATCTTTGCAGCATTAATATTTTTCAAAGAGAGGCATCCTTCACTTAGCACCTGTGGTGTTTGCTAGCTGGGACAAGGTTCCTGAGAAAGCAACTCGAAATTGCTTCTCAATTCTGAACTTTCTTGGTCTGGCCATATTATCTGGAAAAGATGAGGTGTATCTCCACGTTGCAAATAGGGCAGAATATACTCCTATATTTTATATAATGCAAGATGTTTGGTAATACTTGATTGTTCTTTTCCCCCTCTTTTCACTAAATAATAAGAATAAACAAACCAGTAAGAATAACATTTCCTTCTGTGGTTTGTTCTGGTTGATTTAGTTTGATTTTTTCATAGGCTAGAGAATTTTAGCATGAAACTAATTGTAGTAAAGAGGTCTATTTAGCACCAAACTGATAAGCAAAATCATATAAATGTAGTAGATGCAACTGTCTAGGTCTGCAAAATGACACATGTAATAAGTTTTTCCATTGTGAAATTGGAATTTCACCTATTTTCCAAATTTTGGTAAGTTAAACTTGAATATAAGCATGGAGCTTTTGACTGCTATAAAAAATTTATGTTTTAATACTTGCCCTACTTTTGTATAGTGTTGAATGGAAAAGGAGCTCGGGAGCATTGCTTTTCATAATAATGTAATTTTTTATTCTGTTTAATATCTCTTAAATCAGATTTTTGCTTGTATTAACTTGGTGTTAATAGTGCAGTCCACGCTGATTTATGGAATGTTACATCAAAACTAAAATTAACTGTACATTAATTTGTGAGAAATGATCTGCATCGTGTTGCACTTCATGCAGAATTATTAGAGATCCTACCTCTTTATTTGAACCATAACTTAGCATTAAAGTGCTACTTTGAGCTAATTTTTTAGTAAGTGATTTTATGGCAAACTAAGTCTCTGTGGTCTTGAAATTTAATTCTGTTTTTAAAACTGTGTGTATTATTATCCTGTTAGAAATTTATGATTAGAGTTATGCTTTCAGATTTCTTTACTGTAGGTGGTTAAAATCAACTGGAAGGTTAAGCCAAGTGGCCACATCACACTTCATATTAAATTTTAGCTGTCACTGAACTGAATAATAGTGACAGAATGGTCAGAACGGTGTTTATTTTGGCTGAGAGTGTCTGACTTTCGTACAACCTCTGCCAGTGTTACAATTGTTATTAAAGAACCAAGTGTGTGAAGATTTTGTAGTAATTGATTTTAATTATTTGCAGACATTTGGACAAATAAAACTAAAAGAAGTCCAGAGAAATATTTCTTCCCACAGTTTAAAAAAGCCAATGGAGATTTCCTGATCACTTTGAAATGTGTTTATTGCAACTTTTGATACTCTGACTAGTCATCAGTATGGATTTCTGAACATTTGGTACAGGGAGATCCAGATTTCACAGGGCCTCTACCGGTGCAACATATCTTTTGTGTGCCAGTTGGCAGTCCTAGAACTTGGAAGGAGCTGCTTTTTGATGAGATGACAGTCCTACTGCTTCTTGCACATCCTTTTCCATATATAAACAGTTACTATTTGATTCCTGCAGGAATTATGCAGCAAAGTGATAGTTCTTTGCTTCCTTCCTTACAATATGGGGAAATCTAGGACTTGCAGTTAGGGCTTCATGGAGTGAGGTTTAACAGCAATTTTGTGAGGCAACAACTTTATGTGATTATTGGGAAAAAGAGATGATTCTAGAACACTTTTGAGGATTTGTCAAGTGAGAAATTAATGTCTTTGGGTCACTGTAATATTTGGATAGCAAAGTTAGGAACTGTGACTCGCTACTGTTAGCAAAAAGGATGTATGTGGAGAAGTGTTTGTTGTGTCACAGAATTATAGTGCTGCACAGGCAGCATTGTAGGTGACAAAGGAGATGTGGTACTTAAACCACTTGGGGAAGCATTAAGACTTGCAGGACTTTCACAGGTGTGAACTTTATGTGAAGACTACACTAAGCTGTGTGTTGATGTTAAAGCTTTGTAGTAAATGCTTAAGCTGATAGTGGGGGGAATCTTGATGGTTTTTGACCTATGCCAAATTTTACTTTGCAGCTTTGAAAAAGTCAGGTTTTGCTTTTTATTTCAATTTTTTTCCTCCTCTTTTTTTTCTTTGAAAGCATGTACTTGGAAAGGTCAGTGGATAAGGAATAATGTGAGTCCTAACAAAAAGAATGCTGTAGCTGTAGATATTTGGCATAGTGTTGAGGTTCTGTGGGGTTGTGCAATAAGGATGCATGAAAAAAAATGGATTTTGCTCCTTGAATGGGACATCATGCTTAGACAGTGTGAAGTATGCACAAAGACCATTTAAAAATACTCTTAACAATTTTAAGTGTTTTTGAAAGTATGTGCCTAATTTTGTGTAAAATTACTTTGTATAAGTGGGGAGAGATGCTGTATATTAGATCATTACTTTCACTGCAGTTCTCACCTTCTTCCACCTCTCACATTTTGGAGTGCAGGAAGATGAGAGCTAGCTTTTTAACAAAGATGACCTTTAGGTCTGCATGGGTAATAAATCAAATATTTGCTTTTAGGAGACGAAAATGATTTCATATTCACCTAAGGTATGGAGGTGTGATGGGCCACTAAACTGTGCTAACTTCAGTCTTCCTGGCCTAGTAACGCGAGTGCTTCATAGGGAGAGAGCTGGTAACCGTGGCACTACAGTAGCGCTACTGCTGTAGCACTGCTCAGGTCTCTGTTGCTGTGCCTTTGCTAGTCAGGTATAAAACTAGTTACCTAAAATACTGTCCATTTTTCTTTCTAAATATGTTTTAGTATAAAAAGGTACTTTGTGATGTTTTTTTTGTGGCAGTTTGTGGTTGATTCTTTTAACTAGAAACTTCTTGCATTTCAAAACTAGTGTAGTAAAGACACTAGACAGATTTCTCAGTTGGACTGACCAGAGCATTTAATCTCTCATAGACACTGTAGAAAGTGTTTATATTGTTTCAGTTTTGAAATCCAAGTGTCCTGTATTCTGTTCATTTTAGGAAATAATACAGTGGTACAGTGAGTGGCAATTTTGGAAAAGGAAGGGAGAATACACAGAGGAGTAGCCTTTGTGAGTTACAGCTCTCCAGTTTTTCCTTTAAAATATCTTCCTCCAATCCCCTACTATACATAAGAAATTAGTAAAGGCTTATCCTATTGATCATCTTCTATCAAGTATGTCATAACATACAAGATAATTAGTCTTTAACTGTAGATCGATGCTAATCAGAAAACGAGATATGTTACTGAAGAGGTTACATCCTCATGACGCTGCATCTATACTCTATATGGATTGTATGTATTACACTTCCATTTGTCCGCAAACTCACTGTCAGAAAATTTTCACTTTAATTATCTGGGTGGGAAAAACAGAAGAATGTCTCCACTCTAAAACAGGTTATGTAAAAGTGCTTGGAAAAGAATTCAAACCAAAACCAGCTGTTTCCCAGAAAGCAATGGATACTTCTTGGCTTGAAGAAAAGTGAAGCAGAAGAAAAGACAGCAGAAAACCTTCGTGTTAGTTTTGTGTCTGTTGAAGTCAGTACAAAGTGAATGAGGCCTTAAGCCTTAATTCAGTAAATTCATAGTTATGTGGCACAGAACATGGTAGTGTAAGTTATTCTACAGCTTCTACTGTTTAACTGTGCTTAGACACACTTTTTGAATTGAGGAGTGTTGTAATACAAATTTGTGTTACAGGTACATTTAACAGCTCAGTTGCAGCTGAGCTCCTTGTTACCAAAAGGATTGCTTCCAGATGGGTTTTAACAGGAGCCATCATGATTTGTTTAGAGGCGTTAAATCTGTAACAGTATAAATCAGTTTGAAACCTAACATGAGGTCTAAAAGGGGCAGCTGCAGGTGTTACCTCTGCACTTTCTTCTGAATTGATGTTGGCCCCGGTTCTAGAAACCTGCTATACTTAAACAGTGTGAAAATACCAGTGTGAGCACACAAAAATGTTCTTCTGGCTGTACAGCAATGTTTGTGGGATTGCCTGCCCTTCATCTGCTCAGAGAGAAAAGCAGAATTGAGAGCATTTGGAACAGATGCAGTTATTTGGTGCCTTCTGTGACACTTTCTTTGGAAGCTGTTTGCCTTGTCTATAGATATCTGTTCTCCTGTATCTGATTATTCTTTCTCAGGTTAGTCTTGCTAAGATCAATAGAAACAAGTCTCCTAGGGGAGTAAATGGGATGCTTAAATCTCTGACAGTGTCAGTCTGGTACCTCCCAGAGTAGTAAATGTACATGTGCTCATAAAACTATTTGGTAAGTAGCATTAACTGTCTCACTTTGGGGATAAGGAAATGGAAGTTATTCTAATGCTATAAATGAGCTGTTACCATTACACAAACATGACCTGAATACTTCTCAGATCTCTGAACCTTTACCTTGTGTTTGCAATATGTGTGAGGTCACTAAGAGTGCGTATAAGTAGCATCTTCCTAAACTGCACTTTGTTCAGTGCATTTGATTTGGTATTCATGTGAAGGTTGAGTCATCCTGGGTTCCAGATACCCAGGCAGGGAGAATTAAGGTTGCTATGGGAATTGTACAGCAAATGTTCTACTAAAATTTCACTGTTTGTCCGTATGGGTTATGTCAAGAATGAACCTGGCTCATTATTTTTGATATTTCCTTCTACCAGCCTCCCCCTTCAAACCTGAAAAATATGACTTATACAAACATGGCTTCTTTTCATAATTTTTTTCAGCCTGTAGTTTAGCAGTAATTGAGCATGTGCAAAGATGATAATTTTCCATCATTTAATAAATGGCAATTAATAAATTAGGGGTAATACAGTACATATGATAACTACATTCAGAGATTGCTGCAGCATTCATTTTCTTAAGCAGTTACAGAGAACAAAGATTCTTTACAGTTATTAAAACATTTAATTACATTTCAAGTAAATGGGGATCCTGAGAGAGGTTACATTTGAAGAGAATTCAGTCTCCAGTTTCTGTGTGCCTTCAAAACTGCCACTTAATTCTGCTTTATGTACAAAATTCAACTGTTTTATCTGCACATATAAAGCAGCATAGCATATCATACACATGCATGCATTTTTTGAAAACTACAGTGTTGTTTTCTTTCACAACTATAGCACAAATACTGCAGTAGTTTAAAATCAGAGTTCCCAGTTTGAAAATGAAGCTTTAAGGAAAAATATTAATATAACAATATAAAGAAAAAAACAACATAATTCAGTGAATTTTTTCTTGGACGAGGATATCACATCTCATGGTTTTGTTTTCAGTGCAGGTTTCTGGGTGGCTGGCTGATGCAGCAGTGATTTTCACAGCAAACCCTGAACAAGGGTGACAAGGGGCACCTTCTGCAACTCTGTAATGCAAATTACTGCTTCCAAGATACACGGGTCATTTTGTTAACCCACACTTACATGCTATTTTTATTGAATTAAGTAGAAGGTATTTTTGAGTGTTCTCAGTGGTAATATATGACAATGTAATATTAGGCGGCTAGCAAGGTTTCAAATACTAAGTACAGAAAGTACTTCTATAAATGCCCTCAGGAAGGAAGTAACTATAGAAATGGCTCATATATTTTAACCATAGCATTAAGTTTACATTATTATACACGTTTATTGAGGACTTACTGTAATCTTCAGCTCCTGGTGTAGCACCTAAAGTACTGAATGCTGCTCTAAGAAACACAGGAAGCATTTTAAGTTTACAACAAATAGTAAGCACTGTAACTCTTAGTTATTTAATAAAGATTCTGATCTCTGACAGTTTTGCTGCATGTTCTTACTGTAATGCTTGTCTTGCAGGTGTTGAATGCTTTGGAAACTGTGCTACAAGGGTGCTTTTCAGCAGCTGCTTACCTGCTTCTTGGCTGCAATTCTGATTTCTGACAGTATGCTTTTAAAAAATGGCCAGTAAGACAATGGCTAGCAACATCTCATCCAACAAGCAAACCTGAACTACATCTGCCCAAATGTGACATATGCTTTAAAGTAGCATTTAAGAATATAATAATAATAATAATAGTAAAATATTTGGAGTTCTTTTTTCCAGCACCAGAAGTTCTGACAGAAACCTGTGCCTCCTTGAAGCTACTCATGTTGAAATGTGTAATTTATGTTCAACATGACCTTTTCTCTTCTGAAGAGTAATTTCACTTGAAGTCCAAACCCAACCTTTTATCAATTGTGTCCTATGTTGCAGTAAAATGATAGAATTTTCCTTTGATTGCTAATGTTGACCTAATGGCTAGCAGCAACATTTTCTGAGCTCTTTGGAATGCATGAAATTCACAAAGGAGCCTAAATTCCTGATAATCAAAATATGCTTTCCAGATCAGGGCTATAGCTGTTAACTTCAGTGAAATGATCCTTCTGAAGCATGAGGAAAACTGCTACTCAGAAGAGCCCACAGAATAACATCTGCCTATGAGTTACATTTAATGACTAAAAATAATGACTTCACAAGGTAATTTTTATAGTAAAATTGCATAAGAATAAATTCCCCCAAAGTTCTTTTTATAAACTTCTCTCAGTGCTGTGTTCTGTGGTTTAAAATAGAACTGTGTGCTTCCTGCTTGGCTAGATGGCAGCCAGCTGCCATCCAAGATTTACTTGAATTTGTGCACTCCTTCCTTTTGCTTCTCTAATTTTTTGGTTCTGAATTGCTGAAAGCAACTTAAGGTGGGGGAAACAGCCTTGGAAGCTGCTTTTTCTCTTCCCTGTGATTTTTCCTCAATGGGACCAGAGATCCCAACTCTCTGGTTCCAATGAGTTGTAAAAGCAAAGTCTCAGTAATGGCTTTTAGTAGTATATGGTTAGCGGAAAATACCCAAGAAAAGGGATCACGGTGAAGGAACCCAGCACTTACTAGTTGTTTTTGTACAAAATGTCACGTGTTACCCAGATCCATGGAGTATTCACAGGGAGCTGTAACCCAACAGGCAAAAGAGGAAAATTGTCATGTCTCCTGCAACAGGCCCTGATGCCCTGACACCTCCATCCAGTGGCAAAGTGACCAGTGCTGTGTTGGTACTGATCAGTCATTTTGCAGAAAAGCAGCTTACTCTGATTAGTGGGAAAACGCAGTGGTCATTTGCATTATCAATGACCAAATGCAGTGGTCATTGATATAATTTGTCTGAATCACATGCTTTCACTTGTGTATTTCTTATGGCAGCCAGCTCTTTCTAAAAAGATTTCACTTCTCACCTAAAGACTTGTGGAGTGATTCCATGAAACGCTCCAAGACAGCTGACACTACCAGAGGAATTTTATTTTTCTCTAGTGTTTTAGTACCTTGGTTTGTTAGTAAATCTTCCTCTTCCACAGGGAAAACAGCATGGAGTTGATGTTGTTTTGTGAGGGAGAAGTGTACTCCTTCAGATTTAGGCAGCAAGAAGGTATTCTCAGAATCATAAAAAAGATTTTGGGAGAATGACAGGAAAAGCTTCCCTCCCTTCCCATTTTTTCCCTGCTGTATAGTGAAGCCACTCATGGAAAGCTGAATATATATTAGAGTACTGATTAAGACTAAAAACATCCTTTGGTTTAGAAAATCCAAGATTCTGTCTGCTTAAATATTCTCTGAATACGAATTTCTTGTCCTAGTCTGTCTGCATGGACACAAGGTCTTTTCCTCACCCCTGCCCCAGTTGCCTTTCCATCATTCAGTAACTCATTTCTCAGGTGAGGAGGACAGATTGAATACAGCAAACATGCATTTAACCTTATGTCTGGGGCCTTGGCCTGACAGAGGTGGGCTGTTTTGCTGAGATTTCTGGAGGCATTCTCAGGGATCCTGCCAGAACTGCTCTGATCCTCTTTACTAACCATTTGTTTTGCAAGGGCTGTGAAGCTCTCTGGTATCTCTCTGCTTCCCAGATTTAAGAAGTGGACTTATTTAGAAACTCAGAACACTCAGATTGTCCTTAGGAGTGTCTTGCATCCAAATTGTTTTTATGAAGTCCCAGAGAACACTGACAATTACAGATATCATGTATGTTTTGGTCTTTGGAGATAGATCTGTTAAATATATCCTGTCTTTCGTTCTTCTGAACATAATGATGCTGTTGTAAAATAGGTGGTTAGGTTAGGTCAGCTCCCTTTCTTGCTGAGCTTCTGCCTATTTTAGAGGGAGGAAAGGAGGACCTTTCTTTCATATACCTGAGCTGCAACCAACTGAGAATTTCTTGAGAGAGTAGATTAATTTTCCTCCTCTGCCACTGCATGGAATATTTAAGGATTCCAGACCATTCCGCAAAAAAGACCTGTGTCCCCCTTTTCCCCTATCCCTCAAATCTGGTAATTCCATGGACTAAAGGAATAGGAATCAGACCTACAAAATATGAAGTCTTACTATTGTAGTTGTGCAACTAATAACAAGGGAGCTTGCAGGTGTGATTAATAAGCTACTGGATAGTAGGCCAATGAGAAGACATTTATAGTTCATCAAATGATGAATGAATGTTGCCTGTGCAAAGTAGAATTGTATTGTAAGGATAATCAGTAAGTGTCCAAGTTGTAGAATTTGGAGATACAAAATAGGAATTGAATGTGTAAAAAATAGGAGTGTAATTTCATGTTTAGTATATGAAAAAATTAACTAGCCAATTCAAAAATTTCCTGACAGATGTAGGTAAATAAGAGCTGCTCTCTGGAGAGTAAACCCTGTGCTGAGGTCTGTAGAGAGCTCATAGCCCTAGGAGACGCTGATGGCGACCAGTGGGACATCAGCAGATTGGTAAGAGTAGCAGAGAAGAGGAAAAAATTGAGCCAGCTTCCTCCTCCACTCCCTGTTTTTGTGGATGTCATAGACTTGGCTTTTAGACTCAGTCCTGATGACATTTGATGTTTGCTCTGTAAGGTTTTCCTCACAAGGAACCGTCCTGTGGAGTGCGTGGTGAGAAGGCTGAGCACAAAAAGCCAAAACAAAACCCCAAAGGAAATAATGTTTTGTTAGCTGAGACAATGAAGATATGTAGCAACTGACTTTTCAGTTTTTCCCGTAACAGATTGTGGGTTCCTCGTTAGGGAAAAGATAACAAAACAAATGGGGGTGGAGGGTGGAGAGAGCTTGTTTTCATTCTCCTTTGAGGGAAAAAATTGAATCAAGACAGCAGAGGCAGAGACTGAAGAGAAGAAATGCCTTGGTGATTAGCTTCCATCCTGATTGTCAGAGGTATAGTTCTGTTTGTTCTGTCACTTTTTGTGTCTCTGTCTGCAAATTACAGCCAAATGAAAATTAACTTGCTCCTTTGAAGCTTTGTTGATAGGATGTATGTGTCTGAGCCTTAATAACTATTATATAACAAGTCATTCCAATTTTAATGTTCATTGTTTGCATTGTTAAAATAATTGAGGTCAAGCTGGCTGCTACCCTGAGGTGATGATAATGGAGAATTTTGTGCTTATTCCCGGTAATGGGAGGGAAGCAGTAATCAGGAAAGGACAGCTGATATGGATGTCATTATCTGCTTCCGTCTTTCCAAGGGGCTTTCAGAGTATCTCACTTGGTGTTCTAGGATCTTTCCTTAAAACATTTTTTGCCATTAGCATAGTAATGTCTGCAGAGGCTACTGTGGGTCTTATTCCAGATTGAATATTTGTGGGTAGAATTCTTTCCTGTTTACAGTTTGAGGAGGTTCTTTTTGGTCTGAAGGTCAGGTTTTATTGCGGGTGAAGTGTACAGATACATTACTGATGGTCATCTGGTCCTGTACCTGTTTCTGCACTAAACACTTTAAAAGCTGAAGTGCAAAATTATCTTGATAACAGATTTCTGTTAGCTATTGGAGTACTTCCAGCAGCAACCTCTATTCTTAGTTATTTCATCTTAGTTATATATTAAGCTGTGATTTTGTCTTCCTGGCTTGCATGCTATAGATGGGGTCCCATTGCAAAATCTGTTATGTGATTCTTCTGAGGAAAAAAGTGAAGTCTGTAAATCCTTGTCAGAAAATGTCTTTTGTCAAGTAGTAACATGGACATTGCAAGTAACCTTGAGTAGTCTGAGAACTCTTCTCAGTAATTTAAGTCAAGGCAAAAGTTCACTTCCTCTGCTGTGGTTATGCTTAACTCAAAACAACAGAGCATTACATTTGAAAAAACCCTCACTTTTACTGTATTTGTATGAGTCAGCTTCATTTGCCATGCATCTCAGTTGATGAGGTATACTTTCTGAGCTGATGATTAACAGTATTTACAGTAGTCTTGCATGTGTGTTGATGCTCTTTCCTTTTTCAGAATAAATAGTGGAAAGTGGGCAACTTAAATGGAAATAGTGTTGGATTTGTGAATATGAACTGAATTGGTAGATAGTGTGTCCAATTAGTGACTGGTGTGATTGCTTTTAGTGACATAGGAGTTCCAAGTATCAGTATCTTGCATTTTGATGTATTCTTGATAGATGTATGTGTATATATATACACATATATTCTACTTATACTGGCTGGTTTAACTTTTGATTTTTGCATATGACAGTTTGTGGTGTTGATGAAATACAGGTCAAGATAGCAAGAGGAGTCCTTGCTCAAGGTCAGAATTGATGACTGTTAGGTTCATGTGGCAACACAATATATCACATTCACAGTGACTTAAAAAGGCTTTTGGTTCTTGTATGTGAACTCTTCTGTTCTTCATTTGCTTTTAAGAAAAAAGTTGTTTTCTATGAAATAAAAGAAAAAAATCCAAACTCCTTTGAAATCTACTTGTTTAACAATGGTTAAATGTCTTCACTCATATATCACTTGTGACTTATTCTAGAGTAGTTTGAAAAGCTGGTCTCACCTCCTGTCCTTTCCTGGTGTTTTCTGAAAAGTTATTTTTCTGATACTATTTTCTAAAAAGCAAAAAACTAGTATTTCTGGAAGGTGTGCGTGTGTTAGAGAGATACTGTGTTTTCATATTAGAAAAACCCACCCCACGTGAAGCACCAACCAATCAAATCATGCCACGAAGGAGTGCAGCAGCAAGTGGGCTATTTCCATATCTTTAAAAGCAGTAAACTTCTCACAAGGACAGCTTGACTTGGAGTTTTAAGGAAGTGATGCATGTTGCATTTCTGTTACTATTAAAGCATCTAAAGATTTTTCTACACAACTGTTTATTTTTGCAGATGCTCTATTTTTTGTATAAGCACTTTTTATTGTGTTGTTTATTTTCCTGTTTTTAATAACTGTTTTCAACTTGCATGCAGTCAGTAATGGAAAGGATTTAAAAATAAAAATGACTGCATTAAATCTTTCAGAGGAATTGCCTACAGATAAGTTGTCAGACCGCGTGCTGCTGGCGATGGTGTGCAGAGATTACTACAGCAGAGAAAAAGAGTTATTAACTGATGGAGCAGAATGTCTCTTTCATGAATGATTTCTATCATGTCACAGATGAGCTCGATGATAGAGGATTTCTGTGTTTTTTCAGTGCTAAAACAATGATTTTTCTCTGGAGTTTTGGATTTTTCCTCATGCATGGGTAGGCATATCTTAATACCGACTGTAAAGGATTCAATTATGTTATCAACACTATTTAAACAATATTTAAACTAAATTTAAACTAAAATTGAAATTGTTCTTGCATGTATCAGATTGTGGTTGGCACAGTCTGAAGAATCTCATGTTTTATATTCTAGAAGGAGGGTAGAATGATCTGAAGCATTTAAATCATTATGTAGAAAGACAGGTTTGGTGATGCTACTTGTTTTCATGGCCAGCTCCACGAGACCCCTGTGACAAAGGGAGAGTGTCTCCTTGCCCTCTGAGGTCATATGCCTGATGTCATTCTTGCTTTGAGGAACCTGAGGTCACTGTCTTGGGAGGTGCCCCTTGCAGCAGCTGTGGATTGAGAAGTTTTATAGATGGCATAAAGCTGGTGTTTTCTTTAGGTTGTTGTGATGCACTGTGTTAATTGGGAAAAATCCTGGAGGATCAATAATTCTAGAAAGAAAGATGTCCAATAATACACATTTGCCCTAGACAAACAGACTTATGCCTGTTAGTCTTGGAGTCTGGATAACAAAAGCGTTTAAAATAAAATCATGTCAAAAGCAATTATATGCTCTTACAGTTAGGTGTGGCTATTCAGTTTTCTTTGTTTGAAAGAAATTTTCTTTCTGTTTATTTTTGTTGTCAGACAGGGGGAAAAATCTTGAATAGAGATTATTTGTTATTATACTTAATAATTTGGAATCTCTCCCTTTCTCTTTCTAGTTTCAGAAACCAATTAAAGTCCTAAATCAAAAATGGCATTCAGATTTTTTAAGATTATTTCTCTGCCTGGGAAAGAATAGTGTATCATCTAGTATTTCAACAAAATGTTGAATTCCTGTATTTTTTTCTTTTAGCATGGAAAATAGCACTTCAGTTTTTCATTTTTACTTCCTAATTTAATTTTTAATAACTAATTTTAGCTTATTTACCACATGAAAGAATGTTCTTTCATCTTATTATGTCTGAAATAAATTTCCTTGCAAACCTAGTGTATCTCATGGCTTTTTCTGCTTATCTTCCACATACTGTGGAAATAACCCTGAGAATTAGTCATTTCTACTTACCATTTGTTTGGATTCTCATCACATAAAATATTTGGTCTCCTGCATTGTGGTTGGCTATGTGTTCAGAGCAGGAGATGCAGTTCCAGGTGTGAAGGAGTAGGTAGCAGTTGCTGGGGCTGGGTTAAGTAGGGAAAGTGATCACACAGGATGTTAAGATCAGCCCTGAAGAGGAGGAAGCAGGCAGCAACAAAAGCTGTGGATTGTCTTGTTTTGGAGCACGTGATAGGGAGGGCATGACTTAGAGAGGAAAGCATCACATAATTTCCTGTTGTATTCTGACATTCATGATTGGGTCATGGGATGGCAGGTTTCTTGGAGTGTAATGTTACTCAGGAGAATTTCTTGGCTTTGCCTGGCAAGGCTTTGGCATGAGAAGGGCCACAGACATGGCTTCTGCGAGAAGCTACCAGAAGCTTCCCCATGTCTGACAGAGCCAAGGCCAGCTGGCTCCAAGATGGACCCACAGTTGGCCAAACCCATCAGCCACAGTGGTGGAGCCTCTGGGATAACAGATTTAAGGAGGGAGGAAAAACTGCTACTGGCAGAGAAGAGGAGTGAGAAAATGTGAGAGAAGCAACTGCAGACACCAAGGCCAGTGGCAAAGGAGGGGAAGGAGGCCCTCCAGGTACCAGAGGAAGGATTTCCCTGGAGCCTGTGGTGCAGCCCATGGTGGGGCAGGATGTCCTACAGCCCATGGAGGCCATGGTGAGCAGAGATCCACCTGCAGCCTGTATAGGACCCTGCCAGAACAGATGGATGCCTGAAAGACGCTGTGACCCTGGGGGAAGCTTGGGCTGAAGTTGACAGGACTTGTGACCCTGTGAAAGATGTGCACTAGAGCAGTTTGTGCAGGACTGTTTGCCATGCTGGATCAGGTGAAGAGAGCAAGGAGCATGGAGTGGCAATGTGTCATGATCAGGCTGTAACTCCCCCTGACTGTCCCCCTGTGCTGCTCTGGGGAAGGAGGTAGTGAAACCGTGAATGAAGTTAAGCCTGGGAAGAAGGGAGGGTGGAGGAAAAATAAGATTTGGTTTTATTTTCTCGTTTCCTTACTTTGATTGGTACTAATTACACTGATTTCCCTGAGCTGAGTCTGTTTTACTTGTGATGGTAATTGGGTGACCTCCCTCTTCTTATCTTGACCCCCCAAACTTTTTGTTGTTCAGCTAAGGAGGGGAAGCAGTGGGCACTGGGTAACCACTACAAGAACACAGGCAATACCTGAGAGTTTCTGACAAGCTAAAAGGTCTGAATCTCCTTCACGCTTCAGGAGCAGCT
Organism: Calcarius lapponicus; assembly: GCA_039654755.1. Taxonomy (NCBI): domain Eukaryota; kingdom Metazoa; phylum Chordata; class Aves; order Passeriformes; family Fringillidae; genus Calcarius; species Calcarius lapponicus. The sequence continues at coordinate 43,516,891 of CM077464.1, read as the reverse complement.
GTTAATTGGGAACACATGTCATCTGCTTGTTCTCCTGAATCAGAAGATGGAGAAAGAAGCAAACCATGCATTTGAGCTGGTGTCTTCCTAGGATGAGGTTTCCTCTTACTGAACGTTTTGCAGTTAAGTAAGTGCAGGCCTAATAATGCTAGATATTTGCACACATGAAATTCCTTTTAATACATACAGTCCTGGTGGTTCTTTCAGTTTTTTTTTTAATTGTACATCTATCATACAGTTGTATGTTTGAAGTTTCAGTGCAGTTGTTTTGTGATATTATGAGAAGAATATATAGGTGAAGAAGAGTTGTCAAATCCAAAACAAGAGTGGAAAGAGAAATAGGTTAATATTTGGTGAGGAGACAGGGGCAAATACCCTTTGTTATTGTTACAAGTAGAGAACTACTGCTTTGAGCTTTCTTTATTTGCAAATGGGAAGGATGGAGAATTTTAAGGTGCTGAAGAGCAAAGTCATTAAAAATTAGGCAAGTTATTTCACTTTGTGAAAGGAAAGTTAGAAACTTCCCTTTTTCAAAATCAAAGCTTTTAATTCTGATTTTGAAACAAGCTTAGAGTGCTGGTAAGTCAAGCATTTTGCCTCTCCTCTCTTGGGAGAAAACAAAAAACAGACCAACCAGTAAGACAGAGGATGATGCTATAACTGCATGACTTAGTGGCTGTCCTGTTAAGGGTTAATGTGTTTAATGAGTTTCATCTTGTATGGTTTGTTGGTTTTGTGTTAGCTCCTCCTTGATTTACTCTCTGTAGAAAAATTGCACTTTAGATCTTCTGAAATATTTTGTCAAGGTCTTTAAAAAAATGGCAAACATATAAAAAAAGTTCAATTATTTCAATAATATATGTAATTTCCTTATGTTTTTTGCCATTGAGTTGATCTGTCACTTTACCATAGGGGAAGTTCTTCTTTGTTTTGGGCATTCAGCACCTTAAACCTTGTGGTTATGATCAGTGTTTGAGCAGTCAAAGTTCAACAAGTTCTAGTACTTTAAATCCTACACAGAAGTTGCAGTTCCAGGTGTCTTCTGCTGTGTCAGGTCTGTAGACCACCTGCTGGTATCACAACTAGGTAGCAAGGAAAAGCTGAATCAAAAGGCTGCTGTAAAGCTGTCTTAGGTCAGCTAGAAAACAGTAAGACTTAGACCAACACCTTGTTTTGGATAAAGGTAGAATAAATCTTTAATTTTGTTGAAATTTCTCCTAATCTAGGAAGAATACAGCTGACAAAAGCCTGTAAACTTTTGGGCTGGATGATAGCTGCAAACATTCAGTTAATTTTCCAAATGTTTTCTTAACTCCCTGATCAGTTTATCTTCTGCTCCTGTCTAATCTGTGAAAGATTAGAGCTCTTTTTTAAGGGGGAGGCAAAAATTTAAATGTTTAAAGTTTTCAAAATTTTGCCTTTTTTTTTTTTTTTAATTTTTTAATGGAAGGAAATCTTGGATTTGTAAGCTGCCCCCTCCCCCCCCCCCCCCCCCCAACAAAAAAAAAGAAGAATAGGAAAACTAGTCACTTGGAAATGAAAATAGAACATTTCTGTCACTGTGAAGTATGAGAAAGTCAGGTTTTCAATTTCACACTCTTATGCAGGATGGGAAAAGGAGAGAAGCAGTTTTCCATACAATTATATTGTCTAGTCTTCCAGGGACATGGTAATCTTTTTTCTCCTGGCTGTTCCTTCTGTTTGCCTCCTTGTGCTCTTTCCATGAAGGAGGAATACTTGCATTGCCTGGGATTGATTCTGTGGTTCCCTAAAGCTGCATCTTGCAGAGGTCTGTGTCACCTTCTGACAGGTCTTGTTTTCTGCAAAAGGGAATTAAAATTGTCTGAGGCTTTTACTGGAGTTTTGGCCTCTGTTTTAAATGTTGATTATTAAAATGTCATGTTAACCTTCAGCAAGGCATTTGGCTAAATTTATGAACTGCAACATCATCATCTTGTGTAATTCGAGTCTTTTTTTGCAAGAGTGGTTATTTCATCTCTGAGTTCAGTTTCCTTTCTAGCTTTTCAGTGCACTCAACATATGTTTTTTAATCAGTCAATTTACAATAATGTAGGAGGGCTGCAGGAAACACACAATACTTGAAAATATAATAATGATAATAAAAAACCCATGAAGTTTATAATACATCTTTACAGTACAGTAGTGTGGACAAATGGAGCTTGAATTTTTGTTTATTATGATGTCTTCAGATAGATTTTTCTGAAAACTTTGGATATCTCAAGTGTAGACCTGTAAATTTTTGCAGCAAGTTTTTTGCAAGGTAAGTGTAAGAGGCTTGTCATATGCATATATGATTTCCTACATGCTGCAAAAATAGAGAGAGAAATTTTGAATATATTCTTTTTCTTTTGGCTTTAGGATTTTGAAATCTTGCCAATTTGCTTAAAGAGCAGCCTGCTCAAATACTGCTATATTTTTACCTGCTATACAAGCACCCCTTTCATCTTCATCTGGATGGTCCAAACCTAGAAAGAGGTTAACTTTCTGCCTGACAGTATTCATATTGGATATGAAATAAGTAATTTAAGTTGCTTCCTATGCTGATGTCTGTAAACTTAAAAATTACTGCATTTTGTAAAAACATGTCCTTAGTTTGAGAAATGGGTAATGCCTGTTCTTAAACTCTGATGAGATACTTTATGTAGGAAAGGAGGAGAGACAGTGTAGCTTCCTTGGCCGTCTCAGATTACAAACCAAGGCAAGAAAATCTAAGCCTAAATCAATAACGGAGAAGGAAGTAGAATTTTCATACTTTTCCTTACAAAGACTTGCAGAAAGTATGAGTCACTATTAAACCTACTGTGAAGCTACTATTTTAAGAGACTATTTTCTCTAACATAGTCTTGACATTTTTACAGGCCTTTGGTAGTCTCAAGCCCTTCGTTTTTGTAGGTGAGTATATGGTATGTTTGGATCGGAACATTAACATCCATTTGTGGTAGTTCTTCACATTTAGTCACTACTTCAATCCATAAGAATTTAACAGCTGCATAGTGATATTTCCTATGACAGCACATGTTTTTGGACCTTTACAGATCATGAGCCAAGCTGAAGGACAGCAGAAGAATCTTGTACAAGCCATTGAATCTCTCCCAAATTCTGGACCTCTTACTGCCTTGGATCAGGACTTGCTACTTTTAAAAGCTACCTCTGCTGCCACCCTGAGCTGCCTTGGAGAATGCCTGAGTCTCCTACAGCAAAGCATGCATCAAGTGGGCCAACAGCATAACAGGACACTGTCATCAGGTGAGCACAAGCTCCCTTGGGTATTGTTTCATGTACCTTGGGGTGTTTTATTTTTATGATATGAAGCAGGCAAAATTAACCATTCTCAGAGAGGCAAGTTGGGATGAGCAGCTTGTGAGCTTCTGCAGCCTCAAACACTGTAATTCTTTGCCTAAAAAAAAAAGATGCAAAATGCACTGTAGTCAGAAGAGAGGAGGAAAAGAGGTGGTCCTGAGTTTTCTCAGGGAAATTGGTCCTGAAGTCAGCTACACAAAAAAAAATGGGGCATGGGGAAGAGGTATATATAAACCTACATTCTTAATGGCAGTGTGGAACCAGCTTGGTTGTTTAGGTTTGCTCCCCCTCCTTTTCTATTTTTAATAGATTTCAATTTCAATACAGATTTGTTTGATAAAAATAATGCTATGCAATACTACAGTAAAAATAATATTTCTAGTTTCCTGCATGGAAGGATGCTGCTGAGGTGGATTTATTTTGGCCTGTGTTTTTCTTTGAGTCTGGAAAGAGTTCTCCATGCTTTAAGAAAAAAAGAAATGTGGCAAGTTTTATGAGCCTAAAATGTCAGTCTGGTACTACAGTGAGGTCTGCAGGCATGAGCCTCTCAGTCCCCATGTACGTCAGTTTTTTCAATTCATCCAGTTCTGGATCTGTCCATAATATTGGAAGTTGGACCTTGAGCTTTCTGGAAGGGTGGTTAGCATTTTCCCATGCATAAACTGCACTGCCAAGTTTTAAGAGCGAGAGCAGTGTTGATGTAAGAGAAGCAGCAGCAGCAGAACTCTGGATACAGGGTGGCTTTTTGTGTTTTCTTTGGGTGCTTCCAAAAAAATAGCCCTCAACCTGCCCTTACTTGCAGTAGGTTCACTGCAGGGCAGGACATGCCCTCAAGGCTGCTGAGATGGCACACTGGGACAGCCTCTGAAGCATTCCCATTGTGAGGAGAATAGAAATGGGAGAGGGTTAGTTAGGAAGCAGGAAAATGATGTAAAAGTGGTTATTGGAATAAACAATATTAAACCTTTTGACACCTGTCCTATGGTATGTGCTGCCTTTCGCATATCCAGGTGCTGATCGGTTTCATAAAGGAACATGATTTTTAAAAAATTGCCATTTTCTTGTAGCAAATCCATACCTCCCTTGCACTTATCTAAGTAGTATTGATAAAGTGCATTAAATTAAATTATTTGATATAACTTTATTTCAGAAAATTATGGTTTGAAACACAGATGAAGAGCATCCTTCGAAGAAAAATTACTTTCTAGTTTCAAGGTCCCTGAAGGTTGTCTTTCATCTTGATGTGATTTAAGTGAGCTGTCAAGAGATAGATGCCTTGAGGTGTACATGTCCTTGACTCTGTGTCCACATAATCTTCTGTTAAATCAGTTTTTGTTTTGACTTGATAATGGTTTTTGAGGATCTATGGACAGGAAAAGAGAAAAGCAACCAAAGCATTAGTAATTGCTTAAAGGGAATCACCTTTTTTTTTTAAGGAAAGTCATGACTATGAAATACTGAATTATAAAATTTAATAATTGTTTTTATTTGTTCTTCCTAAGACTGTAAACTTGCATGAGGATCCTTTCAGGAATCAAAGTTCTATAGCACTGGTTCACACCAGCATCTTTGGTGTAACTGTAAGAACTTGAATGCAAGCAGTTAATTCCTCAGAGGGTGGGCGGTTTTATTCTTTGGTATGGAAGTGAAAAAAAAAAAAAAAGAACTAAGAAGGGAGCTAAAAGCTGCTGAAATATTTAGTCTCTTCTCCCTGACTGAAATGATTTTTTTTTCCCTAGGCCTTATTATGCAACACAGTTGCCTGAAAGAACCTGGCCTACAAGTCTTGATTACTGATTTTCCTACACACCTAATCTTTTCCAGGCGTACTTTGATAGACTTAATGTTTGTGCTGAGTCGGTAGAGTTTCAGACTCATCAAAGCTGCATAAGCTCCTACCTATTCAGAATAAAGCCTTTAAGTAATCCCCTAGCAAACTAATTCTGAGAGATGATCTAGTTCATTTTGATTGTGTCCTCCAGGTGAATTCTTTTAATTTTTTACCCAGCAGGTACAATAGAAGATGACCTTTCTGTCACTGTCAGGTGAAAATGACTCTTGTTAGTTTAAAAACCATGTGCTCCTGTGGTAGGAATTCTCAAATACCTTGCTTGTGAGATGTCATGGTCATGTGCAATTTATTGCTGAATGCTTCCATCCCAGTGCTGTCTCATTACCTGTGTGTGGTGTAAAAATGCTAGTGGGCATTGTGGGGCAGAATGCATATATAGAGACAAGATAGGAATTTGATAATTTATTTTCTTGCTTCTAGCCTACAGTTCATGAAAACAATCCAGTCCAGGCAGGCAACTGTCTTCCTTGTGTGCAGTGTGAGAAATACTCAACTGCTTAGCTTGGGTAACTTGAACCTGCCCCTGAGTTTGCTTTCCTTCAGCATCCAAAGCTTTCACTATTATGCCATAAAGAGAGAGAACTGCCTTAAAAGTAGATATGTATCTACTTAATCTGTACCTTTCCTTGTGTCCTTGGGGTCTTTATACCTGATTGTGCAAGTTTTGTGCCTTCCCAGGAGGCCTTGCAGTCTTACTGCCTCTAAAGCAAAGACTTAAAAGTGGCTGAGAATACTTACAGGATGCTCTCATGAAGATTATAATGAAATCATTACTATTTTAAACAGACACTGACATTTATTGTTTTAGCCAAGAAAAAAAGCGTCTTATTTCTTTTGATGTAAATATTTTTGTTGCTTTGTTTTCCAGTAATTAGAGTAGAAGGAAATCAGCATTCACTTCAGTGGAATCTTGTCCAGAATCTACAATTATGTAGGTCATGACTTAAAATACTTTTATGTCATTCTTTCTAATGGAATAGTTCAAGGATGACATGATTTTTCCATGTCATGTTTCTCACGAATTGTCAGTCTTAGACCTCAAGCCTACAAGCAGACATAAAGATTAAACTGAAGTCTTCAATCTTGTCTTGAAAGCTAGTCAATGATTTTTTTTTTGATTTCCACTCTGAAGCTTTATGGAAGGGTTTTTGAGATTGTCTATTTTGGAAGTAAATCAACAAGAAGAGTTAGTGAAGCAAAATCCTGTGTTTCAAGTAAAATTAATGTATAAATAATTTCTAGCTGTCATTATTAAAGGTAGGCGCATTGATCACTGGCTAAATTTTTGTAACTTTTTTTCTTTCATTGAAAAATATGCCAGAGAAGGGTATTATTGGCTGAAAGTGTTGGTTATATATAGTGTGAATTGAGGATGAGAGATTGCATCTTTACAAGCTTCTTTGTGTTTGGGAATTACATTTTTTTTGGTAGGATGGTGGAAAATGTCAAGGCCTTTCTTTTTGGCTGGGAATGTCACCACTTAGGTACATCAAAAGTGCCTTCTGACAAACTTGAGTTTATTTGGCATGCAGACAAGGAGCAGGCACCTTTGAAAATAAAAATGTGGAGAAGAAACTTTTGTCTTCATTTCTAATTTTAGAAGTTCTAGTGTTATTTTTTTCCAGCTCTGTATACAGCCTTTGGCAGAGGAGTATCTCTAGAGCCTGTTGACTGCAATTGTTAACATTCTTCTCTCCCAGACTGCAAATGGAGCAAACTTGAATGTTTGTTTTAATTTAGCTCTACCAGCTCATATTATGTTTTAGATCTGTTTTTTTTTTTTAATTTATTCTGGTGTTTTGGCAGACAGAATCCTCTCCTGTAGTAGCAGCCTGCACAGATCAATCCGTTGTTTTAATCTGCATTTAACTTTGGCCATTCATTTACTGAATAAAGCATCTTCCCAACAGGAATTCCCTCCTGTATTTTTCTATCTCTCCCTTGCCTTCTTTTCCAAGCTGTAGAATGTTTCATTTTTCTTAAGATTTTTTTAAAAACAAAAACCAAACTCATCCTTACTATGGATTTTCTGCAGTTCACTTTAATGTGCAAATGCTGCTGATTTTGGGTCCCATGGAAACAAATGGATCAGAGATTATTCTGGAGTTGGGGGCAGGATATACTTGAGCTTTTTATTCTCTATTGTATCCTTTTTGGAGAAAATAAATGGATAAGAAGGACAAAATCTAGATGCTTTCAATTTGTTGACAAATGACTGCTAGGAATTCTCTTGCAGCTGATGACAAGAGAGAAAAATGAGTAGAAAAGTAAGTCCTTGTTTGTGCTTAAATGCCTGTGGTGAGGAAAGAAAACAGGAGTACAAATTCTTTGTTACTGGTGTACTTTACAAAAGTTGGCTTGGTCAGTCCGTTTTCCCTTAATTGCACCGTCCCCAGCCTTGCTTCTGTCAAGAATAGCCAGAACAGTTTGCTGTTCTATTTAAAGGCTAATACATTATTCCTTGTTCTTCTTTCACTGGAAGATAACATTATTTTCTAGTCTCCACACAACATTAGCAAATGCAATCTCATGAGAAAAGCAGATGTGCAGCTGCCATTTGCTGTTGCTGGTTCAGTGTGCTGTAGGGATTCAGCAGAGAGACCAAGCTGTCACATCCATCCCTGGCAGGGGAAGGAATCCAGGTCTAATATTGGTTTCTCCTCAAGGCCTGCCACTGCACTGTTAGGGGATATTTGTTAGAGTATATTTAAAATATATCCTGAAAGTGTTATCAGTAGATGTTAGTTTACAGTTGTGCCAGGGAAAAAAGGCAGGATTTTTTTGTAGTCTCCCAGGCAAGACCAGGGGACTTCAAATTAGAAACATTTTTGTTATGGAATTGAGATAGATGTTAAGCATATTTCATGCATCAATTATCATGCAAAAGTGACATGGAAGGTACATCAGGTACCCAGAAAATCGAAACCAACAAAAGAAAATGATCAACATTGCTTAACTAAAAAATCTCCTGTAAACCTTCTGTTTGGAGAGAACTCCCTCCACTCCTGCAGTGTGCACCTGTAGAAGGGAAGGATGTTTCTCCTGAGGGTTTGTGTGATGCAACCTATTGTGCCCTCTAAAATAGGTATTTGTAAACTGCAGCATTGCTGTGGGGAAAGGATAAATAGGTTGTGTCTGGATGCTGTGCTTAGGTACAGATGTTCTCATGTGCCTTGCTGTACTTGTCTGCTGCACATTCATCACAGTGGAAGCTGCTGTTGAGGGGAAGTGGGAAGGAAGCTAATTTTTTGGTATATTCTAGAAGAACTCCTGTTTTGTGTATACATATGCTCTGAAGTTTCAGAGGAATCAGACTTGGGTTTTCACTCCGGGAACTACAGAACTGACACAGTACAGGTAGAAGAGATCTGGCTGTTTTTACTAGCTGTGTATTTGATACGTCCTTTCTACTTTTTGCATCGTTTACTGCAGAAACAGATGTTTTGTTTTAATGAGTATAGTGCTTGGTGTAGTCTTAAAGCAAGTAGTAAAGTAGTTACATAGCTGTCAATACTTTTATATAATTTGTGACTGCCTTTCTGGAGAATTCCTTTAGAGCTCTGAAATGTATCAAAATAGATTAGAATTTACCTTTCTGTCAGCTGTCTTTGGCTGTGACTGAGAACAGAGAAAAAAATCTGGCTTAAGAAAACCCAAACCAATGACAGCAATTTTTTCCTATTCTTATCCAACTCAGAGGATAAACTTTCTCATATTATGTTTAATTTTCACAGATATATTTTTCAAGTCTTTATAAGAACAGGGGTTGAACTAGTGATAGAAATTTTTGAGTCCCATAAAATGGCAAAGATGGCAACTCCATTAGAGTGGATCAAATGATTTACAGATGGCAGCTCAATCTGTGGAGAGTAAATTCCACTAAAAAAACTGGATTAGATATGGCACAGACAACAGCTATACCTGTACTTTTTTGTGGTAAGAGTAATTTGTAGTAGTGCAGATGAGAACATTTTGGGTGTATGAAAAACTGAAGAAAAACCTGAAAAACTGTCCTGAAAAGTTTTGGAAAATTGATAATATGAGTAAAGTAGGAGCCATATTGTTGTGGCCTTTCACTTTCTACATAGAGATTGTATTCTAGTCTGAGTTGATTTTAAGATAATTTCTGATGAGTTCTCTTATCAGAGATTGTTTTTTTCTGAAATATGAGCTGCTGCATTAGATATATGGCAAGTCCCTTGGGATGATATGACAATGCTGACATCTCAGATTAAAGATTTGTAGATTAAAGATTATTCCCTGATGGAGCTTTGAAACTAGGTGGGAATTCTTTTTCAATTTGTTCAGAGAGATACTCTTTATTTGTTTAGATTTCTGTGCTGTGTGACTTAATATCTTTCCCTGCATATTTCTCTTTGGCAAAGTACTCAAATTCCAGATGCACAGTTTAACGAAGCAATTTTTCTTATATGCAAAAGTGTTGAGGAAATGAATGTGCTTTAATATAATTTGGACTGTAACTCTTGGCATCCTGTTGGTGTTGGCTTGGTCATAATGTACTTTTAAGATCTGTTTAAAATTTGATTAGGCTGACAAGATTTGTTCTTTTGTGAGGGTAGCATTGCCCTTGATATAGGAGAGAAAACATGCTTGCCTAGTTCTAACAGTTTCTATTTCTTTTAGAGACTCTAAAATGTGCAGAGAAGTACAAAGGTCTTTTTACAATGTGTTTGTACTGAAGAGGAAAACTAGTATAGTGCTTTTAAAAATATGTTTGTAATGATGAAGTAAATGTTCACACTTTAAAATTTTCCCTGAAGTGAGATACTTGTTCATGTGGGATTTTTTTGTTGTGCTTATTTACATAAACTAGATTTTAAAAAATCAAAAACTACTGTTTACAGTGAAGGCCAAATAGATTATTTGTGCAGAGAGAAAATGGATAGCCCAAGGAAATGATGGGATGAATATTTTTAAAGATTGACATAAAGAGAAGTCAGTTCAATTTTTTTTAATGTCTCTGTTATAGGAAAATAGCAACAGTAATCCATTATTCAGCTTCTTTGGTAGAAACAGAAAACTTGATCGAGATCTGTTATTGCGAAATAATGAAGACTGAGAAATAATTTGACAGCAGAGCCACGGAAATGTTCTTCCTTTGGCAAGAGGAATTTTGTGTAATTGTATGAAATACACATTAAAAAAAAAGCTGGATTTTTTTCCCCCTGTTGGTTACTCAGATCTTTGAAAATAACTTTTTTTAAACTACTTGCTAATGCTTTCCTCATGATTTCTTCAGCAAAAGATGGCGCCACAAAAGCACCGTAAGCAGAGTAGATCTGAACTCCTGCCACGTCTTCATAACTTAGTGCCATTTTAGATGAGAGGAATGTTCTGTAACTGTTTTGTCTGGCATTTGGTAAGAGTTCAGTCAGCCATGGGATTTGTGGCCCATTTTTTTAATAATGGAAGTGCTGCTGTAACACCATGCATCATAGCGTCTCCAGATCTAACAATTTACTTCACTTAGGAGGCAATCTCTGGTAACCCTGGTCATGTGGAGAGGAGAAAGTGCATGTTCTTTAATGTACTTTGTGTTGCTCTGCATCATCTTAAAAATTTGTCAGTGCTGAGAGGAAATCCTCCCTCTGGCACTAATTGTATATTCATATATAAATTATGGTAATGAGTGAAAAGCTGTGATTTTCTTATCCATATCTCTGTGTTTTACAGCAGTGTGTAATTAATAGGTGAAATTTTAAGTCCTGTGCTGAGGGCTAGTAATTTGACTGTTGAGACTATGTTTTAGAGCACTTAGGGAGGAACAGCTGTGCACTTGCCTTAGCTGGTTGTACTTTCTGTCATGGCATCCTTAAATACAGACCCATCCAGGAAATCAAGTGCCCCCAGAAATAAGGGTTGTTCTGATGCCAAGTTTCGTTTGATTCATATTTAATGTGTATCTTTCTAATGAGACCTCTTTTAAACTGTGGTCTTGGTACCAGTAAAGCATTTTAGAAGAAGCTTGTAGTAGTACAGGCAGAAATAAAATACAGCTGCTAGGCTTAAAACTTTGATTTCAGGCAGAAGAAATGGAGAGTTTACTTGGATAACTTCATAGTTATGAAAATAGTGGGTAGAGAATTCTTGCTTAATTTCCAAGGTATGCCGGATTTCTGTACAGTCATATATTATTATACATTATACATTCAGGTGGTAGGGCTAACATTCATTGACTTAAAATAAAAACACAGATAAGTTTGCCTATAAGATGCTTACTCTGGTTATTTAGGGTGTTTCTTGCTTCCAAAGGCAGGGATACCATTTGAGATATTGCATAAGCTAGTTCAGAAAGTACAAGATCATTTTTTACTAAAGTAAAGCTGTACATGGAATCAGAGAAGAGATACAACTCATTTAGATCAGTAGAATGGTGAGGTGAATGGAGGAAATCTGTAATCTTTCTCTCTTAAGCTGATACCGATTTTCTGCTTCAGATGGTATCCTAGGATGGCCTGGGCCCAAGTCACACTCCACAGAGGAACTGAAAAACGGTGCCCTCAGCTCCTTATCATCTGCTAGTGCCAACATTACCTGGGCAAGTACCATAGTACCATCTGCAGCCCAGGATGCACCAGCACTACAGCCAAACACTGAGGTAAGAGTGCTTGGTCTCTGCAGAGACCTCTGTTGGTTAGATGCAGACCATGTGTGATGGTGGATTCTTTCATTGATAAATTATTGTATTTTGTCTTGATAGTGTGCTCTTTGTTTGAACTTATTTGTGAAAATGATAAGTTTGATGCAACAGTGCAGTCCAAAAACTTGAAAAATTTGTTGATGATATTGTTCTGTGCTTTTACTTCTCTGAGGTGCTCGGGTCAGCAAACTTTGGCAAGTGTACAATTGCTTTCCTAATCTTAAAAGCAATCAACAGATTGTCAATACATATTTCTATCCTCTGATGCAAATAAAAGCTATTTATTTATTTTTCATTCTGGTTTGAGGTAGACAGGAGATTCTACTTGCTTGCTCCTTGCTCTTCTGTGTTGCTGTTTCTTCTTGGGCATCTATTGAGTATAGCTGACTGTTCTTTGATATGAAAAATGATGCTATTTCCTGATTCCTTTTCCTGTTAAGTGATTATGGGCAGAACTTGTTCACATCATCCTGAATCAACCAGCTGATTTGTGCTTTTGTGGCATTTGCTTGGTAAAGGGCAGTTCTGAAGCATCCACTCTTTGAGGAGACTCACAGCTGTGTATCAGCTGTCTCATGCACTGAAAATCTCTCATCATGACAAACTTCTGCAGCTTCTGCTGTCTGCTTCCGTAACCAGTCCTGCCCACAAGGAAAACACTTCACTCTGAGACCCCAGAGATTATAGGGTACCTGGAGTATGTGAGACTTGGAGAACTGGAACAAAGATTTTGAAAGAACTGAAGAAACTAGTGAATGCTCTGGGCAATTGGAATAGCTTAAATTGAATGACATCGCTTTTAACAAAATATGTAATGGCTGGAGACATCAATAAAGCTGTTTTTCCTGTTCTTTTGTAGTATGTTGAATTGAATGTAGTTCGAAAAAAAATTCACAGATAAGCCAGTTTTTTTTTTTAACATGTCCCTTTGGTCCTCTGTCCTTAGAAAGTAATTTTGAATTCTGTTACACCCAGTGTCCATTTACCAAAGTGTTTAAATTACCTGTAATTACTTTTTATTAGGAAGTTGTGTAATTTCTTTTTTCAGATAAGCCAAGTGTTTTTAAGACAAGAGGCTATTTAGGAGAACTGTTTTGGGAGTTACTACTTACTTGAACCACTGAAATCTGTTTCATTAGGATTTTTTTAGTTTTTGTTGCTATTCTTTTTTATTCTTGATCATCCACTAAAGCCAAATGGGATGTGGAAGCATGAGCTTTGCAGCAAGAACATAAAGAGCAGCAGCTGATTTTACTCACATTGAGATATCATTTGGCAGTTGAGTTGAGACATTTATGACATGTTTAAATTACAGTATTTTTTATGAGTCCAATCCCTTCCTGTTCATTTGCTGATGAGAGACATTGAGTTGTGTGCATGGCTTGAGGTACTGCTTTGCTTGTGGAACTCATGATTTATTGAGAAGGGAGTACCCTTGAAGAGGGGAATAGAAGCAAGGAAGTGTAGCACTGTTTCTAGTGCAGAATCCTCAGTGCTTTGTGGGCAATCTTCCTGAAGTCAGCAACCTGCATTTGGAGGTCCTGAGGCATTAGCCATTAAAAAAGAAGAAAAAGAGGTGGGGGCTGAAAGAGTAAGATTTTTAAGTTACAAAGCGGTCAGCTCAAAGTGGTGTTTTTGGTAGAAACAGTAAGTTTGTGGATTGGTGGAGCAACAAGAAACAGCTGAAATCAGGCATGCAATTTTTGTTATGTAGTGGTAGAGTTTAATAAGCAGGAATTTGGTTTTGCTCTGAGGGAGTGGCTTAAACTAGGATTCATTCCTGGAAGTTCTTTAGAAACCTGCATCTTCTCTTACACAGTCTGTGTGTGTGATGCTGAAATTGATACTGTTGGCTCTGAATTGGAAGGTTTTTGAAAAATGTAGCAGATACACTTTTCAGTTTTGATCATTTTGATGAATTTTTTTCTGAGAAACTTAGCAGTTAGAATGTTATCTGACCCAGGTAGTCACCCAGGAGATGATGTCTGACCTGCCCAAAGTTATCAAATATGTTTGATTTGACACAGTTTAAAAGTTCTGTGTGCAGGATGTAATCATATTTTTTAATATATTGTGGCCTTATGTGTTCCAAGGCAAACACCTAGATCTGGCACTGAGTAGGCACTTTAATTTCAAAGGTATAAAAGCACTGACTGTACTAATTACTTAGCATGTATAATAATACACAAAAGCAAATTAAAATCATCACTTGTTTGTAGTCCAGATACTTTGTTTTTAGTAACAGTGATGACATTAGCAGAGAATGCTTCTAGATGTCATTAGTTGACATTTTGTTGACACTGAATGCCCTGATTTCTTTTTTTTTATTTATCTGATAGCTTCTTTTAGAAGAAAAGAGGAATCCACAAGTGTAATTCAAACTAAGCTTATTTCTCTTAATGATTTTTTTTTAAGAAAACCCAACTAGGCACTAGATAATCTTGGTTTCTTGAAGAAGCTGCTGGCATATTAATGGGGCTCAACTTTCCAAATATACCTGCCAGAAGAAATAAGCCTTGCTTTTACAGAAGTTATGAGATGAGAGTGCTAGTTCCTGTATCAGTGCTATCAAAATTAATTCCACTCTCTTCTTTGACTGGTCTAGATTAAAAAAAAATCTGTAATTTCATGGTATAACTTCTATCTCTTAGTCAGAAGCTGTACCTCAAAGGAATGGGAAAGAGCTTTTTGACTGACTCTGTGTAATACAGTAGATGGACCAACCAAAAAATTGTGAATTGACCTCTAGTCTGAAATAGAAAATGCCATTAAATGGCTAACCTTGAGGAGCAGCAGACTCAGCTGCTTATATTATGGAATGTTATTTATAAGGCAAAGGTAATTTTAGGAATGTGGATGAGCAATGATTTTAAGAAGAGAACAGAGATACTGTGTTGGGGCAGAGGGGGTTGTGGGTGACTGCTGAGGAATCTCTGCCATCCAGCTGCCTGCCAGTGGCAGCAGTTTCCTGGCTGCATGACCGAGTGGCTGAGTGTGTTTAGTGATAACTGTGCTAATTCTCAGCACAGCATTCAGACACTTTGCAGCTGTGCAACAAGTGGCATCATTAAAATAATGATTTTAGGGACAGGTTTTTATATGTTTATGAAGAAGTGTGTGGATCTTTACAATTCGCTGGAACAACAAGGTTCATCTAATGCAATTTTCTTTGAATACTTAAGCATTCTTGAGGAATGTAGAAAGTTCTGGAGCTAGTTTTGACACCATATGTAACTAAAGTAAAACTTTTCGGTACTGTCAGGGTTTCAGGAATGCAGAGTTTCTTCTCTGGTGAAATAAGGTAAAGAGGATAATCTTTAGCTTATCCTCTTTAGATAATATGTTGGTGTTTACTTGTTTTGGTTTATTTAGGGTGATTCTTCTTCTAAATGCAGGGGTGTTATTTGAGATACTGCTTAAACTAGTTCAGAAAAGAAAAGATTTTGTGACAGAGATTATTTTCTTGTGTCTTCCTTGCCTATTATTCTTTTAGAGTTGTAATATAGGACAGCATGAAGTTAAAGCCTATTGTTTTTACTGAAAGAAATAACCTCTGAGAGTGAATTCCCAGATCAAGCAATTTTGTCTCTTATTTGCCATATTGGTTTTAATGTTTTATAAGTCTCTAACTTTTAGTTAGTGGTTTTGGTTTGTTTTTTTCTGTCCACCTGAAACATCAGATGGAAAGGATAAGGGTTGAGCTGCACAGAACTATTCTCAATCTAATGATAGTTGATGTGAAATGCTCCTGTGCATCCCCTAGTGAAGGACTTTTGGCATAAATTGTGTTATAATTTCAAGGTATTTTTTAGGGTTTTTCCTTAAAGCAGAACAGAACCAATCTGGTGTGAAATGTGCCAGAGGTACACTCTTCAGACCTCTGATGTGAACTTGGTCTCTGTCCAGGCTACCATAAATGGGACCCTGCTTTCTTCATGTAAGGTTTAATAATTTTGAAATTCTTTTCAAGGAATACTGACATTAATTAGTTTAAATTTCATAGTCAATTTGGTTGTAATAAACCCGGTGCCAAAGTAGAATAAAGGTGTGAATCACTTTCATGGGTGAACCATTCCAGTTCAACTAATTGTCATTTTGGGGTGAGAATTCCTCCTCTGAGCTGACAAAGAGTGACTGCAGGCCAGATGCTTCCCCTGACAGCTAAATACAAGTAGGTAACAGGCTGGGTTTTTTTGTGGGGTCTGAAAGGGAAGGAATAATTTTCTTTGGATCTAATAGTTCTGTTAAGAATTATTTAACAAATTGTTCTGTAGCTATATCTGCAGTATAGTCCTCTTCATGTGATTTTTATGCCTTAAAATGCCATGCCAGCTTATTCTTCCCATCCTGTGGATCTGGTATCTGTTCTGTTTCTCTGCTTTCCTGTCCTGAACTTTCCCTTGCCTGTGAGCATGAGCAGCTGTATGCCTGCTCCAAATGGAAGTGTCTTTTTAATGGGATTGAAGTTTGAGCTCTGTAGGATTGAGCCTTTAGCTCTGATTATCTAACTGCTAAAGCAGGTTTTAATTGTGATAGTGATTGCAAGGGCAGTCAAGTCCAGGTTATTAAAGATATTTTGGTCCCCTGGATGATCTGAATCTTGTTTTCGACTGTAACAGAGAACTGTTCTGTTTGGAAGAGTTACTGAATTGTTTAATGTTATAAGTTGATGTTTTTTTTTTTTTCCTTCTTCAGGTGATAGTTTTTTTCAAGCTGTAATTTGTTTTTTATCTGTATATAAGTATATATACTAATATGACTTTAGAGCTATTACAGAATGTATTAGAGATGCTAAGAAATAATTTAAAAGATGCTCATGCAATTTTAGACACTCAGCTGGATAAAAGAAATTATTTCTAATTCAACATTACCTTTATTTATCTGTGTCTTAGAAGATGTGCCCAGGTCTGTGGATTGTTTCCTGGTATAATTTGTTTCTAGTGTTTCCTAATTCCTTTTTGTACTTGACAGAAATGTGTATAATTGATGTTGGGAGATGAGCTTAGCCATGAACATACAGTGCTAGCCACAAGTGCAGTAATGGAAGAACAACAGATCAGGAGCGGAAAGTAATGTTTGCATTATTACTGATGGTTCCTTTTCACTGTTCAGTACAGACATTACAGGGTTTCTCAGTGTGTTCTGCTCTTTGTCCTCTGCATGATTAAGTACTTTTCAGGCTGAAGAGCACAGTGAATGGCCTGTAATGATTTAGCTAAATTAATCTCTAGGCAAAGACGGTACCAGTTAATCCATTCACTATGCAGACCATCTAAAAAATGAAATCTGAGATAATCAATTGAAGGTATATTTAAAGATAATCAAGGGAATGTATATTTAAGGATTAAATGTACAATTAGACTAAAAGTAGAGTTAAATGACCCTAAGCCTGCTACAGCAGCACTGACAATGACTAAGATAATCTAGCCAATTTTGATGGTTTTTTTTTTTTTTGCTAGCTTTCTGGAATAGCTACTGTGTCAGCAGGCAGTCCTCCAGTAAAACTGTTTATGCAAATAATTAATACAAATTTTATCACCAGCCAAACCCACTGCATATTATTGAATCACTTCTACCTCCAAAATGCATGTGTTCCAGCTGCTATCTATATAATTGAGAGTAATACTCTGTGTAAAAAACCCCCTTATTCCAAATCTGTTTCTAATTTGAATAAACATGAGGTTCTGATTCATGAGGCATTCCATAATTACTAGTGAAAAGTCAGTGAAATCTAATCATTGGAGTATAAAGAACTTGGGTTCCCTTGCAGTAAGGCTTAAAAATTACCTTTAAGTGGATCAATTGCATACTCTATTCAGTAAAAAACCTGTGCCCCTTGCTAAAGGAACTCCAAAGTCAATGTTAATTTTATTTCAGGATTGTGTGCTGATTTGTTATGTGCCAGTTAATTTGCTTTGTGCTATCAGTTTTATTTCTTAGTAAGTGTATATATGTAGGCTTGGTGATACTGCCCATTTGAAATCTTACCCATCTCATTAAGACTTTCAATTCCTAACTAGACCGTACTAAGTTGAGCTCAACTCTCTTACAGGGAGCGTTTGTCTCAGGTTGGCATTGCTTTATCTTGCTTAGTGAATTATCCAGACTGGCTTCAGCTGTTCTGTCTGGTCTTGCTGGAAAAAAACCTGGGTTTTTCAGCTTGTGGTGATGAACTGTAGTGGTTCTTTATTTGAAAAGCCCAGAATGTGGAAATAAATCCCAGCTGTGATAAGAGAATTGAATTCTAAGATTTGTCCCAGAGGAGTTGGAAGGAGCAGGTGAAAAAGGCAGAACTCTTCTACTAATAGAGAGTTTTCATTTTGAGATGGACCAAGTGATTGATTCATCAGACTGAGAACAATTCTTAGAAGCTTTTCAAGCAGAGTTCCACTGGCCTCAAGGAGTTAGACATATAAAAGAAGACAATCTTCTAGGCCTAATTTGTTTCACATACACAGTGAATGTTCTCCTGCTATGATTTATAATGATTCAGTTTTCTTTTGAAAGACTTAAGGATTTTTGTTTGGGTTTTTTTCAGTTGTGTGTGTTTATCGACAATGTGAATGTGTATGGTGTATGAGCAATGAAATTGCAGGAAGAGTCAGGGTGGTTTAATAAATGTGTTGTCTTGGGGCAAGACTGTTAATACTGCTTGGATTAACATGTCTTTACCATTTCTGTCCTTTTACAAATATGCTGACATGTGATACTGCGTACAAGAAATAGCACTGTGAGAACTGGATTTACATATAGATTGGTATTGCAAGACCAGATGATTGTAAAGGTTAAATTTGTAGTTGTCCATCTTTTTGTGCCCTCTTTGCATATGTGAGTGGTGTATTATTGACTAATGTGGCAGTATTTTTCTGCAGTAAATTTGCTTAGCCAGCATACAAAGCGACATAAAAGAGAATTACAGCTGGCTAAATGACTTCAGCTCTGTTACTTCCTAACTTTGCAGTTACTGGGCATTGCAGGCAGAATCATAATAGAATCACAGAGTACTCTGGCTTGAAAGGGACCTCCAGAGGTCCTGCAGCTCAGCACTGTGAGAGCAGTGCTAATCAGGTCAACTTGTCCAATCCTGAACTCCTCCCACAGTGGGGGTCCCACAGCCTCTCTGCAGAAAATCTTGCAATTCTCTAGGGATTTTGCCAATGAGAGCAAAGGGTTGTTTGATAAGGAAAGGCATCATACTCAATGTGCTGTACTGCCTGGTGAGCAGCTAAAAGGGACCTACCTGCCTGGGCCCTTATCAGAACGTGTTTGTCCTCCCCTTCTTCGCAGGAATAGGAGGCCTGAAGAACCTACTACTTCAGGTTTCTCCCCAAGGATCTCATTCTAGAGGGGATGCCTTGTAGTACAGGGAAGTGTCCAAAGTGCAGCTTTCTGCCAGCCTTTCCCCCCATGCTACCCTCCTGCACCAACCTGCATCTCAGTGCAGTCTTGTCTTCAGCTCCCCAAAAGTTATAACCGTGCAACTTGCAGACCCCTGGAATCTGTCCTGCTGCACTCCGTGGATTGTAAGCTTTGTACACTTACTTTGGGTAATCCATTTGTTGCCATTTGCTTCTAAAAATTTTAATTAGTAAAATAATATTGAATATGTTTGAAGAAATTGTTCTTCACTAATATCTGCTTTGCCTTAGGTATAGGTTTTGTTAAAATTGTTTATGCTGTGATACTCTCTATCTTATGGTTGTGATTTATGCCAGCCTTCAAGGTTTTTTTGCTTTAATTTAGGACAAGTCCATGGGGTTTTTCTCTTCATGCATTTTGTTTCATAGTCTCATGTTACTATTTCTTTCTGATGATACCAGTGATGAAATATGTTTATTCCCAGTTCTTACTGAATTTATGGAATACTGCAAAGTCCTCTTGTATTTTAGGATTCAGATTGAACAATTCTGTACTTCAGTAGCCCTCATTTCATGAAAGGTGCTCACAAGCATGTGTGGACTGGTACTGATACTTAATCTTTCCCTTGGAGTCTGTGCTTGGGAATTAGCTGCTTTTCAGCCTATTTTCAGAACTGACTACCTTAGGTTTATGAAAATTGATTTTTGCAAGAGGAATTGTCTTATGAAGAAAATATGAACATGTGGGCAAAAGGTTGTCTGATAAACATTATTTGGTGCCTAACAGGATTACAGTGCTGTAGGTAACCCAAATGAGGAACTCTGTTTAACAGGATGTTCAGTCACCGATAGATTCTTTATTTTTAAACATAATCACTATCAGAGTTAGCTTTGAGTATTTCTTCTAAATGATTGCACAGGCTATACTGCAACATAAACATAGTTGTTCTTTGTTTCATGTTACGTGCACTTGCTCCTATTCTTTAAGTAAGAAACCAGTCCTTCTTCTTCTGAAATCTCTTATTGTCTGGTCCTCATCACTGCTACATTATGTTCAGCCCTCAATACAGTCAGAGGTCATAGTAAAACACATCTGCAGCGTGGGAAAAGGAAGCTTTCTGAGCTTATTCTTTAATGATGGAAAGACTTCTGTTCCCAGAGATACTCCTGCAAAACATTAACAAAAAGGCATTAGTACAGTTCTCTAAGTGGGTAGTACCTGGATAATGTGCTTGTCTCCAGATGCCTGGCAGATTGTTTTTGTTGAGAAGAAAAAAGATTGCAGCCCTATTTGTCACCTAAGGTAGAGGTTTTGTGATAGTTTTCTTTGCTTGCATTGTCTGTGTGTCAGCCTGTCTGTGCAGTGTTAGTGTCAAGATTAATTTCTGCTTTGCTTGCTTGCTTTGAGGGGATATCTCCTGAAGAAGGATAGGTTTTGCTATCAGTAGATGTCTCTGCTATAACATGTTGTATCCAATTAATCTTGTGTGATAGACAGATTGCCACACTTTGATCCTTGCACTTGTCCCTAGCTGAGAGATTTTTCTGAACATCAAGTGTGTTTAGCATATTCAATGAAAAACAACCCCAAGCAACAAACCAGAAAATGTATACAAATTATCCATACACACAAAAAAGAGATGTTTTTAATCATTGATGGTCCTAGTTTGAAGAATTTTATTTTCTCTGAAGACCTGAAATACCAAACACAAATAACAAATTTGGCAAGAAATTAATTTCTGGGCACTCTGTAGACATTCTTTCCTGATCTAAGCTTTTTCTACCAAATAGAACCTGGTTCGACCTATTAGTGCTGAATGATGTATCCACAGTTACATAAATGCTTTGGCCCCACGCTGTCAGAACACAAACTCAGGTACAGCAGTTACTTACCTATTCAGATAGATATGCCTGAATTATTTTTCTTGGCATACATAGTTTAAAGTAAGTAGAAAATCTGCCCATTATGCCATTTTTCCTTTGTTATATGAAGGAGAAAGTAACTGTCTTGCTGGTTGGTTCTCTATGTAGATTACAAAAAGAGAGTAGTATTTTTGCTAGCCATGGTGGTGTTGTGTGTAAGTTACAGTGTATTCACTTTTTCATTGTAAAATCCTTCTCATTTGATTCTCATCCTCTATTGCTTGCTCCAGTATTTTAAAAGTTAATGTTAATTTTGTTTCATCATTATTAGAGCTAAGCTCTAATGACAGAATGCTACAAGTGTGAATGGGGTGTGTGATTTGGGGTTTGAAGGGGGTAGGTTCCCCCTTGAGGTGGTAGGCTTTTTCTGCATTAGAGGAAACAGTTTCTATGAAATACTCTGAGTAAATTTAAAAAAATGCAGCTGAACTGAACCTGCCTATTTTGCTACCTTTAAGAAACCTTTATCAGGATGAAAGGAAGGTGTACAGTAATAAGTTTTGCTCACTAAATTCTCTATTTAAGATCTGCTTTGCTTCTGGGCTCATTGTGTGGCTTTGAAAACATCAAACCTGAACATTGGACAGCCTTAAGTCTCTTTGCAAGTCACTGTAACTGGTATCCAGGTGCCAGCATTACAGTGGGCATATGGGACGTCAGTGTGTTTGAGGTTTTATCTTTGATCTGCTCATTCTTTGCAGTGATCAGTCACAGATGCCACCAGAAGCAAAGCATAAATAAGACTACAGTAAGATGGAGGGAGGCCAGGGCTCAAGCAATGACCTGACTTCACCACCACTTTTCCAGCTCCATTTTTTGCCTTTCTCTGCTTACATTGTGTGGTGGTAAATGTTGAGAACAGTATTTTAAAAATTATTTTTTTATTTTAGCTGCTCTTGAAGAGTAGAACATTTTATTTATAGAGATCAGGAGTTTATTGGATATTAAAAAGTTCTATTCCCTTATAGTTAAGATTAGGCTTGATAATTTGTAAATGACAATGAATTTGGAAGTTAGAGAAAAAGTGAGTGGATGATGATTTCAGCAATTAGTCTTCACAGTGGATAGAAAATATGTTTCAAGACTTTGTTTTGTTTCAAGATTTAGGTTTAGTTTCTATTAAATTCAGTTTTCTATATGGGAATGATTCCTCCTTTCAAAACCTATAGTGGGTTTGTGTGGCAAGATTTTGGTATTGGGGGCCTACAGGGGTGGTTTCTGTGAGAAGCTGCTGGAAGCTTCCTCTGTGTTTGACAGAGCCAATGCCAGCTGGCTCCAGGATGGACCTGGTGCTGGCTGAGGCTGAGCCCTTCAGTGATGGTCGTAGTGCCTCTTGCATAACTGACTTATGAAGGGAGAAAAAATGGAACCCTGCGGAGCAGCAGCAGAGAGAGGAGTGAGGATGTGAGAGAAGCAGCTGCAGACACCACAATCAGTGAAGAAGGAAGGGAAGGACATGAAATGGTCCAGCTGCCAGAGCAGACATTCTTCTGCAGCCCATGGTGTGGACCATGGTGGGTCAGGCTCTCCCTCTGCAGCCCATGGAGCACCACAGTGAAGCAGATACCTGCCCTCAGCCCCTGGAGGACCCTGTGCTGGCTGGGGCAGGGACCCTGTGGAAGCTTATGCTGGAGTAGATTACTTGTAGGATCTGGATTTATGGATCTGTGCAGAGAGAAGCCCAGTCCTACCAGAGCAGGTTTTCTGGTAGGATTTGTGGCTCTGTGGGGGACCCATGCTGGGGCAGGCTGTGTCTGAAGGACTGCACCTTGTGGGAGGGACCCGTGGACGTGCAGTTTGTGAAGAACTGCAGCCCATGGGAAGGATTCACATTGGTGAAGTTTGTGGGTGACTGTCCCCTTTTGGAGTCTGTGCTGGAGCAAGGGAAGAGTCTGGATCACAGTTCCCCTCAGACAAGGTGTGAAGTACTGACTGCAGCTGCCATTCCCTGTCCCCCTGCCCCACCGTGGGGAAGTTGGTAGGAAGTAGTGAAGTTGAGTGTAGGAGGAAATGGTGGGGGGGTGGTGTTCAAGATTTGTTTTTATTTTCTCATTACCCTACTCTTACTTGATTGGTAATAAATTGAACTAATTTCCCTAAGTCAAGTCTGAGTTAGCCATGAGCTAATGGGTGAGTGATTTCTTCCTGTCCTTAACTCAACCTATGAGCCTTCTATGATATTTTCTCCCTCCTGCACAGCTGAGAAAGGGAGTGAAGGAGTGCTTTTGGTGGCACCTGGCTCCCAGCCAGGGACAGCCCACGACAACCAATAGCATGACAATATGCTAGTCTGTATGTAAAATAGTTTAATAAGTTCACCTTACTGCGCAAGCTACATTTGGTCACTGCTAATGAGGGGTGGGTACAGTAAGCTTGCATGCTTTTCTGCCAGGTGCATGCTACAGTAAGTGCAATTAAATGTGTGGTGCCCAGTGGAAGAAGTGGCAAGTTAGTGCAGTTATGTCATTTCTGATCCAGTGACAAGCTCTGCAAGAAGCTAACAGCTCATTATATGCTACTACTTTGGGCTGTTCTTACTGTATGTCCTTTACAAAAAGAATTCTAACTTTAGTATTGAAACCAGTGAAAATCTTACGGGGCCCATTTCTGGCATTAGTGTAAATGTGCTAAAGCTCCCTGACCTTACGGAGTTATATTTAATCTTACACCCACAGAAAACCTGCTTGCAAGCTCTCAAGTTACACAAATGCAAGTGTAAATGATGCTTGCAAACCTATGCTGTTACTGAAGGCAATCTGAAAATCAAAATGAGGCCTTTGACTTTTATATCCACTAATAGAGATCAAAGATAATTAGAGGACTAGGTGGAAAATGCAACAATCCTTGTCTAGTTTGAGAATGCTAGTTCTGTTTAATATTTCTTCTAACTTACTCCGTCTTCCTCTTGATGCCGACATGTTTTGTAAATAGAGGCTTTTTAACAATCTTTTGCATTTTTTTGAACATAGAAGGACTTAAAGAATACTTCCCTTGGAATATTACAAAATGATATGTTTTTATCTGGATGTTTTAAGTTCCTAAGATTCATCCTCTTGCTCCTGACTACAGTTCTTTTTATAGTACATAAAAATGATTTCATGCCTAAATGAAGATTCTTAGAGTGCTTTCTTGTAATTATAGGAAGAATATGAGGTCCTCAGTGTGTCCCTGATATCTCAGGATATACGTGGTCTCTGCTTACTATCATGGTGGAGAAAAGACTGGGTTACTCTATGCCTTCTTTACCTTGGCTTTTACTGGTGATCTTTGAGATCAGAGGGAAAATCTGGAGGCAGACAGACTCTTGGTGGAGGGGGAACAGGTTAGGCAGCACTTAAGCTGCACATATACAGCTCCTGGGTCTCTAACAGGTTATGGAATTTGGGAGAGGTTTGTGTAGACTAGAGGAAAGTGAATGTCATTCATTTTTTTAAAAAAGGGCAAGAAGGAGCTCTCGGTGTTCTGATAACATCTGGGGACCTGCAGGTTTGTCAGCCTTTCCTCAGACCCTGGGAAGGTGGTGGAGCAACTAACCCTGGATGGTATCTCCAAACACATAAAGGACAAGAAGGCAATTAGAAGTAGTCTTAATGGACTTACAGAGGGCAAATAATGCTTAACCAGCATGATATCCCTCACAATGGTAGTGACTAGCTTGGTGCTTATGGGAAGAGCAGTGGATGTTGCTTGCTTTAATGTTGATAAGGCTTTTGACCTTGTCTTCCCTAACATCCTCACAGACAAGCTGATATGGTGTGGATTAGATAAATGGGCAGTGAGTTGGATTTAAAACTGAACAACTCAGCCCAGAGAGTTGCGATCAGTGGTACAAGGTCTAGTTGGAGGCCAGTCACTAGTGGTGTACCTCAGGGGTCCATACTGGGACCAGCACTGTTCCACATCTTCATTAATGACCTGGATGATGATGCAGAGTGCACTTCTAGAAAGTTTGTAGGTGATGAAAAACCTGGGAGGAGTGGCTGATGAGCCAGGGGGTTGTGTGCTGCCATAGAGAGAGAGAACATGGCAGTCTGGACACAAAGGAGTCTCTTAAAAGATAAGCTCAGGGAAGTTCCAATTCCTGTTATCTGGAGGATAGTTGAGAGTAAACTCTTGCACCAGTACTGGCTGGAGGCCATCTGATTGGAAAGCAGTTCTCCAGAGGTCTTGGGGGACAGCAGGCTGACCATGAGCCAACAAAAATGTTTTTGTGCCCAGCAGCTTCCTAGGCTGCATTAGGAAGAGTGTTGCCATCAGGTTGAGATCCTTCCCCTCAACTTGGCAGAGGTGAGGCCACATCTGCAGTGTTGTGTGCAGTTCTGGGCTCCCCAGTGCAAGAGGGGCATGGACTTACTGGGGAAAGTCCAGCACGGGCCCCAGAGATAAGGAAGGTTCTGGAGCATCCTTCCCATGAGGAGGGTCTGAGGGAGCTGGGACTGTCCAGCCTGGAGAAGAGAAGGCTCAGGGGTATCTTATCAATGTACATAAATACCTCATGGGAGTGAAGAACAGGGAGACAGGCTTTTCTCAATAGTGCCCAGTGACAAAACAAGAGGCAGTGGACACTTGGAAGTGAGTCTGAACACCAGCAAATGCACTTCTGTTGTGGAGAGCATTGAACACTGGCATGGGTTACCCAGAGAGGTTGTGGAGTCTCCATCCTTGGAGATAACCAAAACTTAGCTGGACATGGTCCTGGGCAACTGGTTCTACGTGCACCTGCTTGAGCAGGGTAAGGGAAAAGAAGATACCAAGACATCTGTTCCAACCTAAATGAGACTCTGATTCTGTGTGTTCCTTTCTTCCTCTCAAACAACTAACCAAGCTGAGACCCAGGTCATTCTTGAATGTATGTTGCATTGTATGGTTTATGAAGTATATTGGAAAATGAAGCTCTGGGCTGTATATCTGTATTAATTACCTAACAGTTAATTTCCAGCACAGCAGTTAATATGAAAAATTAACTTGTGGAAGAAGCTGTAGAAGGACAGAGACACATTTGCCCTTTCAGAGAAGTATAGCTTTTGACTCTGTGATTCTATCCCAGGCTTGTCAGTGTGTTTTTTCCTAAAAGCATTTTTGTAAAATGCAGAATGTTTCCTTCAGAAACAATTTCTTACCCTTACAGATTTCATCTGTTAAAAAAGAATCAGCATGTTTTCTGCTGGAGACTGCTGACTAGAACATCCATTTTGTGTCCCTGCAGATGACCTCTCTAAATTAATCGATCTCTGTTCTAATGAGGTGACCTGTTTAAAATAGCTCTCTGCCGGTGTGTATTTTCATGTCTTTGGCCTTTAAACTTTGAAGTGCATCTCTTCCTGGGATTTTTAGAAATTATCTTTTATTTTCTCTTCAGATTTTTCTGAAAAATGCAGGTGCTTCAGCCCAGTATTGGAAACCAATTTTGATTAAAATGATTTTAAATATAAGCCCCTTTTTTTGTGGTTGTTTGTAACTGGTTCAGTATTGGATTTCTCAGGGTCAGCACCTAAGCCAGGCTGTACTGTTCATTCCCCAGCTGGGCAGTGCACAGCTCAATAGCTTTTACATTATGCTCTGACCACGCAGGGGTGGAGCTTTCCTAGGTCAGTTGTGCAGTTACGTTTTACGGGACGAGGTAAAAAAAAGTCTGTGTCTGATAATTCAGAAAAGCTGCTGTTAAAGGATAATCAGACCACATAATCCTTTGCATTCTGCTGAATGCTTACATATTGGATACTACTAAACTGCACGCTGTTTTTGTGGATAGAAAAAGAATTAAAGAATGGTTGAACTTTTATGGCACTTTAAAGATGCATTAGCTTTGTATTTTGTGGCTGCATGTGTCCACTCACACAGTGTGGTTGTTACATGCTTACGTGTTGGTTTAAGAAAATGTGTTAGTTGAAGAGAAGTGTTTTAGTCAAAGTTTGTTTATGTGCTCCTATAAACTTATTTAATAGTGACACAGAACAGCTAATGAGGAGAGAGGGAAATATAGAAAGGATACTGCTTTCTGAAGATGACTGCTCTTCAGTTCCGTAGCACAAATTGTAAACTGCTTCCTTAAATTCTTTTCCTTAGAAAGTGAGAAAAGCACAGTTGTCTGCATGTCATTCACTGAAGGTCGCTAGTGTGTCGATGACTGTAATAGCAGAGTTTGGTTTTTTTGGTGACCTTGCACAAGTCCCTAGAATAGGGATAGTTAAGGTAATTAAGATTTTAGTCTTTACAGTGTGCTCATTGAACATGATTGATCTTCATGTTACATTGTGCTCATTCTCTCTGATGATCAGAAAGGCTTTCATTTAGAACGATGCAAATGCTACTTAAGTGAGCACCCCAAGTGTCCATAGGGTGGCTTGCTCTGACTGTGGATGTTTTGCAGGGTAGCAGAGAGGGGTAATTTCACAGAGTATTCTGAGTTGCTTGCTATTTTGTTACTAACAGTTAAGAGGCAAGGAAAGCCTAACGCCTGTTTCATCAAGAAAGAAGGAAAGAAGGATTTTCTGGCTCTGGGTAAATGTGCGCTCTTTGGGAGAAAAAGAAAACTCTTAGTATGTCATTTAGTCTGCAGACTGGTAATGGGTAATTTTTTTGTTTTCTGACGCTGTTAGGAACTTAAGGCTATGCAACTGTTACATGTTCATGTAAAAGGATGTTACTTGCTAGAATGTTCTTTTTCTGTCCTCTTTCTGTCTCCCGCTTGTGCACACTCACACAAATTTGTGCCCCTTCCCCTCCCTCCTGGAGAACCGCCGATCAGGATATCCTCTGGGAACAGCAGCACCATTTCCCAGTTGGAGCTGCGTGCATTTAAGCTCACTGATCTCAATGCCATGTGACTGGAAACGCAGGGAGCAGATTGCCATCCGGTGCACACTCTCCAACCCCTCAGATAGCAAAAAAAAAAAAAAAAAAAAAAAAAAAAAAAAAAAAAAAAAAAAAAGGAGGGGGTGGGAGAGTGAGGAGGGGAGGTTCCCTTGCTTTTTTTGTAGCGCTGTTAATTCCTGCTGGAGCTTGTTTGCCGCAAGCTCAGTTCATGGCAGTAACAGAGGCAGCAGAGCCTATTCGGTAGCTCAGTGCTCTCAATGAGGTCAAGCTGCATCAAAGGGAAGCCTCCTGTGGAAGCATCTCCTGTAAGTTCTGATACTGCTTTTTCCCTGCTACCTCCAAGTAAATCATAGCCTGTATGACTCTGCCAGGCTTCAGTGCTTTATCCCTCCCCGACTGATAATTTTGTGTGAGGTTGTCAGGTTTTATGTTAATTGAACTTGTCAGGGAGGCATCGCATCAGTTGGGTAATAATGCTGTGCATTTTGGGAGAAAAGGGCTTATCTTCTCTCTTTTTATTTTCCAAGGGAGTGCGAAGAAGAAAGTGTGTTTTTGTCCTTTTGAAAAGCTCCAAGCTGTTGAGGTTACAGCTCACCAGATTCTGTTTTATGTAATCTACATATTCTACTTTCTAAATAAAGCAACTGTAAAGTGTATTGCAGATGTCATTGGGCTTCACCAAGGAGCTATTATTTTAGGAATAGCTACCTAAACATTTAAGTAATTAGAAAAAAAAAAAAAAAAGAGAAAGTACTTTATTCAGGTCTTGGAAACCTCCGTAGTAACTTAATTTCAAGAAACTCTCCTTACACAAGCTGCAGTTCACCTGAGGGGGTCTCTAATGTGATCATTCAGAAATACTCCTTTGAAACCTAATTCTGGATATTAGCTGGTTTTAGTGAAACTTTTCAGTTGCGTAGGCTTCCACACTGAGATGAAAAATTTCTTGTTTTATGTAATGAGCTAGCTGTTCCTGCAGAAATGCAATTTAGCATGAAAGAATGCTAACTTTTACAGGGAGTGTTGTCTCATTTACAGCATGGAATCTTTGGGCAATAATGACATGCTGGGCTGTAATTTTTCATCTACATAACCCAGTTTTTTTTTTCCCCTTGAAGTACAAAAAGCTTACTTGAATACATATCTGGAAGGCTTGCAGAGTGGTTTCAATGGCTTGAACAAAGTAACTACCACCTGTTTGGATTATTGTTAGTTATACATTGTAAACCCTGAGGAAAAATAAAATATCACAAGTTATTATCCCTTTTGCTGTAAAGTTCCTCTTGAAGGGACTGGCATGGTGCCTGTCTATTGATATTCAGCTTGTATTTTTGGAAGCTCAGCAGCACGGGCGTTGTGCTGTAAGGTGATGAAGTGTTGAAATAGTTATAAAGAGTTATGGCACTGTTCTACTTCCCAAAATCTAATGTCTTTGGGTTTTTTCCAGAGGTATGTTCTTAATTATAGTTACCTTTTTATCTTCTTTAGTTAATATCTTGGCTTTCTTAAATATCTAGTTTTTAAATTGGGTAGAGGAAGGAAAAAAACCTGTGAAATCGGGTCATGCAGCATCTATGTATGACATGAATATTTGCTGGGGAGATTTATGAAGCAAACTTGAAGACTCATTTTCAACTGCATATTTCTATATAATGAAAAGATGACTTGTTACTTAAATGTGCTATGAGATTTATCTGACATGACTGCAGTATAAATATGAGAAGAGAATGTGTAAATTAGCATCTCGTACTTAGTACTCTCATTCTAAGGAAAGGATCAAAATTGCTTTATGAACCTGTCACTGGATTTTTTATTTATTTTGACTTTGTATCTTGGCTATAACAGAGGCTGTCTACAGTTCCATCAAGACAGCTCCATTTTTAAACATATATAGTGGGTCAAAATACCCATTCTGTATCTTTTTGTCCAGATGGTGACCCTTCTTTTCATTTCAGCATTCAGCTTCTGAGTTGATCCTAGTTGAAGATGAAATGACAGATACTGAAGATAATGAAGAGGAGGATTTAGGAGTCATGGATGATCAACGCAGTGTAATTCTCCATCTCATCTCTCAGCTCAAGCTTGGCATGGACCTTACCCGGGTATGAGCACTGTATCTCTTTTATATTTGTTCACTATTGTTTTTTCTTCTCATCCTTTTGTGTGTTTGTGTGCACAGCCAGTTATTGTGAGTGTGTTTTGCCCCTGTGGACAGTGAAGTTTTCCTGTTTATAAAAATGTGGTCCCAGAGAGCTGTGGAGTGCTGTCTCTTTTTAGGCAGGCTTTCACATGAAGTGGCCACATCAGATATTTTGGAGATGGAGGGGGAGGGAAGGAAAAAAAGAAGAAGAAAAAAATCCTTAAGAACTCTCGCTTATTTTTTTGCAAGTCTTTCAGAGTAACCATATGTTGTGTATGGAACACACAAGTATGTCAGGGTGCACTGGGGGTTGGAGGAACAATAATGGCAATTGTATGGATGGAGGATATACATGTTCACATAACTGCTTTGTGGGTTGGATTCCATTTAATTGCCAGTCAGCATCGAAAAAAACCCATGATGGTAAAGAAATTACAGTCTTCAGTGTATCTGTTCTTGTCAGTGTTGAGCAGCTCCAGTTTAACCTTCTGTGCGTTCTTGTAGAACCAGCATTGTCACAAGCTTGTCCATACTGATATGAACAAAGACATTACTGTGTCTGAGAAATTTTCCCTTAAGTCCTTGGAGTGTTGGAAATGAGGTAGATGTTAAGGAAGCAAGGAGTGCTTCTTTTTGAATAGTCTTGTATTCCAGTGAAACCTTCTCATGGGGCTTAATAAATAATCAAGGAGATTTTTGTAAATATATGGAATATCCTTTCCTTGCACAAGGGTTTTCTACTTTAAAATCCCCCAAATTAAACTCCTTTTGTCCACTTTTTCACAAATAAGAGCTCATTCTGACACTCTTCACAAGTAATACAAAGTTTGGAAGGACCAGAGAATTTCTCTGGCACATGAAGTAGTTTTGCAGGAAGTTATTTTCATGGGCATTTTGATATTCTGAAGAGTTCATCTGCTTTTCTTTTTTTTAACATGTTAATCAAAAACTATAACTTTTTTACAAAATAAAGTTTTCCCAATATAGTTTCTCCTGCTTCCTGTGGAACAATTGTTAGTGTTTTAAAATAATTACAGTATTAAGACTGAGCAATCCTATGTTCTGTTGCTGAGTAGCTGCATAGAAATGAATGTTTTAGTCTAAATAAAATGAAAGTTTCATAATTTCATTTTGAATAATTTATACCTCTCACTTTTTAGTATGTCTGGGGTTATATACAGTTCATTTTTGGTTTTGTTTTTCTTACATTCTCACTTTTTCTTAGTTCTTCCTCTTTTCTGTGTTGCTTTTCTAAGGCTGTCTTGAGTCTATAATGTTCAAACTAGGCTAAGATTTCTTATCCATGGTTCTTGCATCTTCAAAACATTTTTTCTTTGGCAAAAGACAAGATTTTTCTTTCCTGACTTTCACTGTCATCTTCTTGTCATGGCAGAGTAGGCAAAACCAAAAGACACACAGTTAATGTAAGTAAGAGAAATTCCTGTAAATAAGAAAAGAGTAGACACTTATAAGAGAAATATGAAGGTAAATACATATATGATAATAAATGGCTCCGTCCTGTTTCTTACATAGTGTTCTTAGAGCACAGTTTTTAAAGATAATGATAAATGTTGAAATGAGAAGAGGAACAGGCATATGGCAGAGTTAGATCTGTTTGTAGTCTGTGTGATGCATGAATACACATATGATAAGTATTAATGAGACATGCCACATGTGCGCATCACTTTTCATGTGCCCATTTTGAGGATTAAAAAAAAATACAGGACAGCTGGCTGCTTTTTTTATCAACTTTGCTTACTGACATGAGGCCCTTAGGGCCACTGACATGTGACAGTAAAGCTGGGTTTGTTGGCTGCACTTTTTCCCATTTTTCATTATTCTTCTGAAAGTCAGATTTCAGAGCACCTTGATGCTCATCACCTTCTGGTGGAAGTGGTTGTGGCACAGAAGTTGCCAATATCAGAGGATGTTTTTACATGTTTCCATTTTCCTGCACCTTCTTCCCTAGGGCTGTGTCTTAGGTTCATTCTGAGAGCTGTGGATTGCTGCATGATACTCACGTGAGCAAACAGCTTTTTCTGAGCCCTTGGTGATTTGGGGTTCTGGATGCATGAGCATTACCTTCACATTCCATATCACAGGAAACAGCATCTTATCCTTATGTTAGCCATGGCCTTGCCTGTGCTGACAGCAGTTTCCCACAGTGAAGACAGCCACATTAATGTTGTGGAGGTGCTTCACTTCTGGAATGTGTCATTCTGCTTTGCCTTTTAGTGAGGAGTTAAGGAGTAAAAACTGCTGTGAAGGAGAACACCTGCAGTGAAGTATCAAATCTGTGTGGGGATTTGCTAGAACGGTCTAAACTTCATGGTGGCCAAGTAGATTTCAACAGATGCTGGAGAGAGTTGGGTGGGGAGCAGTTCACAGCAGCAGAATGTGGCACACAACTGATACTTCACACTGGGATAGGACTTTCAGCCTCATTTAAAACTAGAATTTCTGGGGAAAAAAACAAGTTTCAAAATTGTTTGTTTTTCAAACTTCTAGAAAATGAAAAATAGTGACAAAACCCACTGACAGTCTTTGTTGGCAAATGGCATCTAATGGATTGCAATAAATGCTAGCAGCTTGTACAGATGGGTGATCACTCCCCTGCATTCCCTTACCTTCCTTTACACAATTAATATGTGCTAAAAATAAAGGGTTGCCATTCTTTGTAAAAGAGGTGCCAGTAATTCTGCAGAATGTCAACCTGTTGTAAATTAACATTGTGGTGTGTTCATGATGTCATAAGTTTTTCCTTTGCTTGCCAGTATTCTTTTACCTTGCAATTTTAAAATGTAAATGGCACGAAAATAGCTTGTTTTATTCCCACAATGACACAGATGACAGTGGAAAGAAAGCTTTTACACCTTTAAGAGAAGGCTATCTCAGCACGAGGTACCTTGGCTGGATTTCTGAAAAAATTAGGGAATGATGCTGACAACCATGTTTTTCCTCACAGTAAATAACAGTGGCGATAAATATCTCTATTCTTAAGACATTGTGCTCATTTTTCTCAGTTGCATTCAGATCTAATTAAGTGAATTCAAACCTAGGAGGTTATAATCAAGTTTTCAACCAGTATTGTCTTTTTAACTTCAATGAAAATGGAAGAATGCCTCTTAAACTGCTTTCTTTTCATCTGAAGCCTGAGAGAGAGTAAGAATAGATTGTTCTAACATTTTAGAATGAGGTGAGGTGATTTTTTTCCTTCAGACTTCAGCAACTTGGTATTTCTTCCAGAGTGCTTCTTTTGTCCAAATGGTTGTCAAGCTGGCATTTTCTCAAAGGAAAAAATTAGTCAGTTTTGACTTCTTATGCAATTAAAAAAAAAATTCATAGTCCTGTCCAAAGCCAGTATAAAGAACATAAGTCCTAAGTGTATTTTTCTGGACACTTCATTCTAACTGGCTGCAGAAGAGTTGAAAACCTCATTCCTTTAAAAGCTGGAGTGCTAGCACAAGTGCACAACAGCCCAGTGCTGGCAAGAAGAATGTTATACACTTGCAAATTTATTTCTTTATTTCTGTTTTTCTTATTTCTGCAGAAATCAAGATAGGGCCAATTAAAAAAAATATTGGTGTGATTTTTTTTTTTTGGTGCTATATTAGTGTGCAATGGTGTTGCATATTGAAACTTGGAGGGTATGAGATTATTTAATAAAATGCAATGTTTTCTAGGCATATATTGTAATACTGCAGTTGTGTAAGCTTTAAAAATAAAATATTTTTATTTCATAGTTCTGCCTCCTTGTGTGGAAAAAATTCAGTTATTCAGTGGATCCTTTCCTGCCACAATTACGGATGTCATTTCCAGCTTAGTTGGGCTTTTAAAGTGAGATCAATTCAGCTGGAGTTCAGGCCTGACTCAGATTTTAAATTGGTTCTTGAAACTCAATAGTTAGAGTCCAGTGATTCATCACATCTCACCTGGTGGCAGTGCTGGTGTGGCTGTGTTAAGCAAAGCACCCATTTGGGACTTAAGGGAGGAGGTACTAAGACTCTGTGACCATGACAGTGGGATGAAACCACAGCAGTCTTAGTGTTGTACCATAAAATTTGCCTCATCTGAAGGATGGTCTGCAGTTTTCTTCTCCTCTGTTTGTGCTAACAAAGGTCACTGTCTTTAGAGAGCGGCTCTTGGACATAGTGAGATGCAGAGTGCTGTTTATTCAAATGAGTTTGCCCTTCAAGTCCTGCAGTGAACTCACAAAGGCACTACTGGTCTTTCTAGACAGAAAATATGGGAGATTTTTTTGCATGTTTTGCCATCACTTTCCCATCTGGTAACCTGATCTTTTAGTGCATAATTTGTATTAAAATGAGATCCTGATTTGAGGATCTCAAACTGCTGAATTGCATTTTCTTAAAGATTATATTGGATAATGAATATCTGGTCAGAATGAGAATGCTGCAAATAAGATGGAATTGTTTAAAGAGCTAAAAATAAAACTCTACTGGCTTTCTGCTTTGCCTTCAAAGTTTTGGATTTCACTTTTGAAAACCAATCTCCTCAGCCTGCCACTATCACACCACCAGGACTGTAGGCTGTCTTTAGCACTCAGTCTGCCACACATAGTGTAAAATTAAGGTCCTCCATCATTCAGGGCCTCAATAGGTTGGTAGCAGAAATTGTGTGGAGCCCTCAAGGCTTAGAGAGTAGAGTCAGAGGAATATTACAGATGGAACTTTGCTTGATTTATATCTAAACTTGTAAAAATTATTAGCCTATAAAGGGCTGTATGTGTGTAAATATAAAATACAGAAGGAGAGAGCCAATAAGCAGATAAGTTACCAGACACAGCAGTTCTCTCTTTTTGCAGGAGGTGCTGTGACTTGCTGTTTAGCTGTAAAGATTCTGTTCAAGCCGCTGTGACTGGAATTCTTTTTCCTTTTTAAAAGTTCTCTTTGAGAAGGGCTGAATGATTAATAAAAGTTTGAAAGCTTCTATTTCATTATCCATGGGATCCAAAGGGGCTGATCTGTGCTTTGCTCCCACTTAGAATGGCAAGCTGGACCAGCAGGGGGAAAGCAAATGTGTTTGTGACAAACAATGTCTCCCTGTCTGCTGTAAATAACCCTTGCTTGTGGGAAAGGGAAAAAGTAAAAATTTAAAGTGAAAATGCAGTGAAAATTGAAAGAGGAAAGCAGAAGAATTACTGTAATAGAGGACAGCTGTTGGTTTGCATCTGGCATCATTAGGCCACTTGGATTCACATAAGATAAATTTGTGTGTGCCAGAAATTCTTTTGGTCATGTGAGAGCAACACTTGAGCTCCCCTGTGACAGATCTGTGCAAAATGGGGAGCATGGGGGAAAGAAGGGAGAGAAATAAATTATGTCCCTTAGCCCTTGTTTGCATTGCAGTGCCCTCCAGGATGCTTCACTGGAAAATTCCAACAAAGTATTATTGTGGAGTGAGTGACCTTGGCAACATCTGCGTTGCTAGAGAAGGCCCTTGAGACTGTATCCAAACCACTTGGGGCTGGCTCCCTCCAGGGCAGACTGCCTAGTGCTCAGCCCTAGGTTTTTTTCTGGGCTCATGGGAGCCTCTCTATTCCCATTATATGAATGTAATGGTTTGTGCAGTTTGTGTTTCAACTTTTCTGAAATAAAACGAAGCCACGCAGGGGCCCACCACAGTGACATGGTACCATCTGGAACTGAAAGGGTGTGCCATGGGCTTGGGGGAGACAGGAGATCTTAGGGATGGCAAGGGATTTGGCTTGGGAGTTGTGGGGGGACATGAAATATCATGACACTCTAGGGCAAATGGAGAGTGCTTTCTTGCCTGCAGCCTCTTGGGAAGGCTCCTTGGGATGGTTTAATACTAGGAAATAGACTTGAGATTTGGTTATGACTTGGTTGTGGTTGGATCTCCATGGGTTGGTTTGCTAGAGGCTGGAAGGGACCTAATCCATGTGGAGTGGGTGGTCAGTGGCCCAGGAGTGAAATGTGGAACAGAGATGTTTGACAGAGGGGATGGATGTACCCCTTACATTCTCCACCACTTAGAGGTTGGTGATCAGTACACTCATATAAAACACATCTTCTGGTGGTTTGGGAGGGTGTGCCCCTCCTATTTTATGATTAGTATGTTTTGTTGATGTTTGGTGTACATTAGTTTATATCAAAGTATGTTTTTCTGTCCTGTAAACAAAGAAAACAATGGCTGGTTTGTTAACTGAGAGGAGAGGAAAAGGTGGGTTTCCATGTGCATGGAACAGCCCATCCCTGTTGTGTGAGCTGAAAGTCATAATGAAATAGGAAACAGCCTGCATGGGTATCAAGGCCACTGCTTTTTCCTTCACTCATTATTTAAACTGCAAAGAAAATTAAATTGTGGCACGGGAGGGAAATATGCTATCCCAAAATTTGGCAGGGTCAGAATTACAGCTGTCCTAACTGTTCCCTCTCCCCCTTTCCCCTCAGTAGTGCGATCAGGGAAATCATGTATGCCTTTGTCTGCTTTGCATACAGGTAGTGCTTCCAACATTTATTTTGGAGAAAAGATCCCTGCTGGAGATGTATGCAAATTTCATGGCCCATCCAGACCTGTTTTTGTCAATTGCAGCTGGAGCCACTCCCGAGGAAAGAATTATCTGCTTTGTGGAGTATTATCTAACAGCTTTTCACGAAGGCCGAAAGGGAGCAGTTGCCAAGAAGCCCTATAACCCTATAATTGGTGAAACCTTTCACTGCTCATGGGATGTGCCTAGAGATAAAGTGAAAGCATTCAGAACTAATGGTGCCTCCACGGTTTCTAAGGACTCAGCCAAGGAGCTTGGCCAGGACCAGTCCTCGTGCTACAAGCTGAGGTTTGTAGCTGAACAAGTGTCTCATCATCCACCAATATCTTGCTTTTACTGTGAGTGCAAAGAGAAGAAAATGTGTGTGAACGCTCACGTATGGACCAAAAGCAAGTTCATGGGCATGTCAGTAGGTGTTTCTATGGTAGGTGAAGGTAAGAAATGTGCTTTTTTTTTTATTCTGCTTTTTTTGAGCTAATATTTCTAGGTGACAGCAGAAATCCAAATGTTTTCCTGCTTGTTCTCCCCTTGACCTTTCATTTGAACCTTAACTGTTTGCTTTTGTGAATTAAAACTGTAGGATAACCTTTTGCTGTCCAGACAGAATGTGAAACGCACATTGCATATATAAATGTGTGTTATATTGATGAGACTCTGTTAATTTAAATGGCCAGACTTCAGAAATAATTATGTTATAATAGCAAATGACAAATTATGGCATATTCTGTGAGAACATTTTTGGTCAGTTCTAAAGTAATATGGGATTTGGTGTTCACTATTGGAACAAAGCAGTGAGAAGAACCACGTTCTTGCATAAACCTAACATTTGTTTTTTTGTAGTTTCTGCAAGAAATCATGATTTCGGTAGTGTTTGCAAAGTTAGTGTATATTCATAAGCTTTCTAGAAAGTCAGATAGTAGAGGTGTGAATCCTGATTTTCTATATCATACACCTGCAGTCTGCATTGTGATAAATCACTGCCCAACTTGAGTTCAGAAATACAGGGAGTCATAACAAATCCTTAATGGATAATCTGAACTGATGCACACACACTTGTACCAGTGTTGTCACTGACTGTTAATGCATTGAGATAAGTGTGTTTCTAAGCAATTTAGTCCTCTTGGCTATGTATGGATTTTAGTGTTTTGTCTTAAGTAGTTTTTGGACTGTAGTCTCAGAAGTATGAAGACAACTTGCTTCTTTTTGTCCCCATTACGTTAAATACCATGGTATTAAAGGCAGTAAAAAAGTGGAGTGGGAAACGCAGTGCGTTGGCTTTGCTTATTAATAGCAACAAAATAACTATGGTGAAAAAATACAGGTATATTCTGCTATTTCCAGTATGTAAAACTAAAGACCAGGAAAAGGACTACAGTAGCTTCTTCCCTGATGGCAATATATTCCCTTTTTTAATAGAAGAGGCATGAAACCTCCTTACTGCTGGTGTTGATACCCTTGTGATGAAGTCTGTTAGCACATGTGTTTCCTTCTTTCTGTGACTGAGGTATTCTGCTTTGAGTACGGAGTTAAGGAAGTTGGGAGGGGAGTGTCAGAACAGAAATTGGTCTGTCTGTCTGTCCCTTGCCTGTACTACTGCCAGCCTGAGTCATTGGCTTAACATTCTGCGTTTTTCTGGTACATGTTCATTTCTAGTACTCTTTTGCTGAGTGAAGGGAACTATTTAATGAAAATAAAATTAAACACAAAGTCACTTATGATTATGTAGGAGTAGGGAAATTTCTTTCTCTTGCTGGTAGCACACACAGTTCCCTGGGATTGGGGGTGTCTACTGTGGGGATTATTTAAGACTTCAAAGTCCTGATGTGTCCCAGTTTTGAGAGAGAAAGGGTCTAAGAATTAACTGCTTACTCACCCCAAGGATTGTTTAATGTGTGCTTGTGAGAATCAGTTCTTCCCTATGCTCTTTCTTTTTTTTTATGATCCTGGAGACATCCCAGGAGTGGAGGTGGGCTTTGGGGAACATCTGCAGTAGCAAACTCTTTTATTCCAAGGTTTGCTGCTGTCTCTGTGATGTGCATGCTGGGAGGAAGTCTGGGTTCACCAGTTCATAGTTACTATTCATCTTTTTGTTCATGTAAGCAGTGCAAGAGCAGGGACATTGACAGTGACAGCATTTCTGGGAAGTGATGGAGACAATTCTGTGCAGCCCAAGCATTTCTGTTGCATGTTGAGGACTGCAGTGGGCAGCAAGAAGTTGTACCCCGGAGGCTTTTCTGTCATCTGAAAACAGCAAGCCTAAGCCTGGCAGCCTCAGTTTAAAATGCCAGCTTTGCAGTGCAGTTCCTTCATTTGAAACTGCACTTTCTTTAAATTTTATTTTTTTGTTTATTTATTTTAGGTCCAGGGAAGTCTTCCTGATTAAGTTGGTGTGTGAATTTGTCAAGCTGTGCAAAAATTAGAATCTACTGCAGATGCTTCTTTGTTATGTGCTGCATAAGTATAAATTCTGTAGTAGATTGAGGTCAGTGTGAGTACCAGGGAATAGATTGCTGAACCAACAAAAAGGAGCTGTTGGACTTTTAAAAGTGTGGAAAACTTAAGCCTGTATTTACGTGCCTAGTAATGCAAGGCCTAATAATTTTAGTAATGTGAAATATAATTTGAAAATTTTTTCCTTGTGTTTAGGGACATTTTAGAGTTGCAACATTTCATACGGGGTGAATAAGTCTAGCAAAGTTAGAGAGTTGGGCTGTGGAAAGGTGCTGATAGTCAGAAGGCATATGAAGCTACTTAAGGTAGGTAGAAACTAAGGTTAGCTCCTTGGAGAAACCTTCACACACCAAGGTTGGCTGGTAAGGTTGTAGAATCTTATTTTAATCTTTTAAAAGCAGATTTGAGTTTCTGGGGAGTGAAGTATAACTGATCCTACTTTTGACGAGAGACAAAGTAACATCTCATGGATCCTCAAAATCTCTGGGTTTTGATTGTTGTGGGATGTTTTTGCTACTGTGCATTGGATGACCAAACGAATAATGTGCTGTTGTTGGGATTTTGTCTTGTCTCTTTCTCCCTTTTTTTTTTTTTTTTAATTCCCCCTCATTGTGAGTATTCAGCCCTTTTTATTTTTGCTGGAGTTAAATTACAGACATGTGGGGGGCTTTCACTTTTTCCAAGACCAGAAAGGATTTTAGGTGTGGCATCATGTTACTTGAAAGATAGTTTTCTTGATGCCTCTAATATACCTGTGTCCATTTTGAGTCTTGGGTTAAATACTTCTGCTTTTGGTTCAATATTAGGTTCATTATACTACAGATTAAATCAGTACTAATTGAAATATGAGAGGGGAAAAACATCCTTCCAGACAGAGTGTTAGAGAACTGTAATTAATACTTGGGTAATTTTGGTGGTAGTGAGTGACCATTTTGTTCTAGTCAGATACGTATCACAACAGTTCTGTCTGACCAGGTTGCCCAGAGAAGCTGTGGATGCCCTGTCCTTGGAGGTTTCCAAGGCCAGGTTGGATGGGGCTGTGAGCAACCTGGTCTGGTGGAAGGTGCCCCTGCCCACAGCAGGGTGTTTGGAACAAGGTGATTTTTAAGGTCCCTTCCAACACAGGCCATTCTATGATCCTGTGACGATGACCAGAGACTTCATTGTAGCCTAATGTTGAACAGAAGCAACTGAGGTGTGTTTTGAACAATAGTGTGTCCCTCCAACAGTTCAGTGGAGCTTTTTCTACTGAAGTTGGCTATTTGCAGAAATAAAGTAGTACTGAATTTTTGGACCTATAGTGTGTGTAAAGAATATGGTAATGTGTCTGTGGAGGCTTTGAATCACATTTTTATAGCAAGTCCTTAGATGTATAGAGCACATTGCTTTTTAGGCTTTTTATTAGAAGCTGATATAGAATGTCATGAAAGGTTTATAAAGGACTTTAAAGGATTAGGAGAGTTAAGGATGGTATGGTCTTGGCACACAAAGGCTACAGCTCAGTGTCTCAGTGGTGTGATTTTTTGTGTGTGTCACACCTCAAAGTGACTAAGATTTTTTTTTCTGTCTATGGTTTTTGTTTGTTGATTCAAAGTAAG
Organism: Calcarius lapponicus; assembly: GCA_039654755.1. Classification (NCBI taxonomy): domain Eukaryota; kingdom Metazoa; phylum Chordata; class Aves; order Passeriformes; family Fringillidae; genus Calcarius; species Calcarius lapponicus. Next base: position 43,476,239 of record CM077464.1, on the reverse strand, counting down.
TATCAGTTGCAGAGATGCAGAACAATTGGGAGAGCACTGCTGGAAATCCATGTGGGGAGCTGTTTTATATGCTAGCCTTTCTTCATCTCTGGTTATGAGTGCTCTAAATTTGGCTTGCTAATGAAACCTTGCAACTTTTCTTTGTTGTATGACAAAACCCCCATTCTTCAGAGTAGTCAGCACTGAGTTTCCTCATGAGAAAGCCGCCTGGAATAGAAAAGAGGGTATTTTGCATAAAAGAACTTAGGTTGCATGTGCAGTCCCTAATTCTGGTTAATGTTAATTATGTACTAATGAAAGAGTGAGGGAGGAGATGAGGCTCTAATGAACAGGGTCACATTAAGATTTAAATTAGCAAAGGATGAGAAAGTCAATATAAATATTAAATGGTTTTTATGTGGTCCATAGAATCTTTAAAAGGATACTGGTTCTGAGGTGAGGGTGCTGTGGTGAGCACACCTCAGTGTCAGCTGTGCCCGTTCCTTTTCTGCTCTTGGATTTTGGTTCAGAGCAGCAAAAGCCAACAAGAAGTGTCATCTTTGATTTATGGGTTAATTTTGCAGAGAGCATAAAGTACATTTAAATGGATTACTCTGTATTGTCAAGTTACATTTGATGTTTTCACTTCTTCTACTTTAAATGTTTTAAAAAGTAGTGAGGTATAGGCTTCCAAAAATTATTTTTTCTCAAATGAAATCAACCTGAAAAGATCTGATAGGTGGGTAAAAGGTTCAGTGCTCTTTCCAGGGTAAATTTAAAAGAAAGCAATGAATGTTTTTTCCTCTCTTTTTTTTTTCTTCTGTTCAAATACATATATGTGTATGTATTAATAGATATACAGGTCTATAATTTCTAGTACTGAGAAATTAGTGACTTAAAATTTATCAGTCCCAAAGCTTGATTGCTCCATGCAATTAGAGCTACCTATTTCCCTAAGTACTCATTTTTGCATTAATATTTTTAGCCCAGTGTTTTTAGAACCATTTTCATATAGCATGGCACTCATTACCTAATTTAGCAAATGGTTCCAGTCTTTGAACAATGAGCAGTGCTCAGCACAGCTGCCTGGAAGGTTTGAGACAATAAGAGCCCAGTTCTGGCATTTTGGTTTCCTGTGGGGGTCTGGGCAGTTGGTGATGCACAACACCCATGTAGGGCTCATCCTACACATAACTTGCTCCTCTTTGTGTGTTGTGAGAAACACAGGGTGAAGAGCTGCTTAAATGGGAAAGCTGCCCCAGGCCCCTGGTGTCCCACGTGCCATTTGTTGTTTTGGAGATTGATCTCCATGCCGGGAGTGGGAAGCATTAAATCCCACATGTCTCTTCTGCAGCTTATTGATCCAGAGCCTCCTCTGGGTTTTTTTGTCAATATGTGTTACTGGGAAATCAATTCACAAAGCTGCAGCATCAGTGAGGGACATCTAAGCGTCCAACTGGCAGAGTGATATGCCAGGCCCATCACTTCTTTTAATGCAGGCTGAGGGGTCATGGATAGGGGTGTGACTCTGAATACATTGCTGGAGTCAAAAGGAGGAGTAAATGGCGTTGAGGACATTTCAAGGAAGAATTTCAGTATCCTGCAATGGTTTTAACAAATTCATCCTTCTCTGTAGCATTTTTTCCTAACAGCCCAGATTACTAAATCCACTGTTCCTCCCAGAGCACTGGTCTGCTCTATTCTTCCTTGTGTAATTGTTTCCTATAAATACTTGAGTTTTCTTTAAGGAATTTGAAGTTTTTGAAAGAACTCTTTGATATGAGAGGAAAAAACTAAAAATGGGAGAATATTCTACAGCTTTACATGTGTATTTACTTATAGCCATTTTCAAACTAAACTTGAATCATCCCTTACAGCAGGCAAGCAAAGGAAGAAAAATAGCTTGTGTATTTTCCAGCAGTTGTTTTTAAAGATCAGTTGCAATGTACTGATGATAAGCAGATGTAAAAAGGACACATTGTAAAGTAACTGTTAGCTTTCAGTTAATTGGCTTTTGATTTCTCAAGATTGACGCTTGGCAGGGTGGGGAGTTATTTCAAATTGTGGTACCTGTTACAAATGTTGAATCTCAGTGTAATTTTTGGCTTCTTCTCCCCTAAGGGAGCACAGGTCTCAGTTCAGATGTGCTGCAGCCAGTGTTTGTGGTGCTTCATTTAAACAAGGTTTTGCATGTGAGCTCTGCGAACAATGGAATGCAAAACAGTCAGGTTAATACTAAAAGTATTATCAAGTCATGGGTATTTCAGATCTGCCCTTTAATCTCTTTTAGACTGTAATTATGGAACTGGAGTCACATTTCAAGTGAGATAGCGCTTCATTAAAAAATGTATTTATTCAGGTGTTCAAGGAATTCAGAAAATATGCTACCAGGTGCTAAAAATACTGGCAAGAGAGCTGGGTTCAGTTTTTAATATCTAACCTGCTGTGGTGGTTAAATATTTACATTGAAGGTCACTGCTGCTGTTTGCTCTGCACTTTAAATGTGCTTGGCAGCATTGCAGCTCTGAGCCCCTCCCACCTGACTAGGGAGAAAAAGCTCTTGATCCCATCAGGGGGACAGAGGCAAACCTGTACTGACCCATAAGGAAATTGTGTTTGTCATACCAGTTTCCTCTCATGTGAGGAACATCACATACAGTGATGGTCAGAGGAGAATGGGAGAGGGAGGGAGACTTCTTACAAGGGCATGTAGCTACAGGAGAAGAGGGAATGACTTTAAAATGAAAGAGAGTGGTTTAGGTAAGATATTAGGAAAAATTATTTCCTGTGCAGGTATTGAGGTGCTGGAATAGGCTGCCCAAAGAAATTGTGGATGCCCCATCCCTGGAAGTGTTCAAGGCCAGGCTGGATGGGGCTCTGAGCAGCCTGGTCTGGTGGAAGATGTCCCTGCCCATGGCAGGGGGGTTGAAACTCAATGATCTTTAAAGGTCCCTTCCAACCCAGGCCATTCTGTGATTCTACAGTTGTTCTCTCTTAATGCCATTACAGCATCCATTTTATGAGTTTGATAGCCACAATAGTTTTTTGAGTATAAGTTATTCCTGTCTGCATGTCCAGGGTGAGTTGGGTAGTTCAGCCTCCCTGCAGGGTGTTCAGCTGGGATGTCTGTGCAGGTGTGAAGCCGAGGAAGCTGGAGGCAAAACGTGTCTGTGTGTTCTGGCTGCGTCCTCCTGGCCTTTCCCTGCTGCCGAGGGCTCAGCACGTGACACGAGGAACTTGTACCTTGCCAAGACTGAATGATTAAAGGTCCTTTTAAGACGTGGCTTTTCTGTGTGCTTTTGCACTCCCAGCTCCTTGTGTCAGAGCTGCTGGAGGGGATGTGCTGGCTGTGTCGCTGCTGGGAGGCTGAGGTTGCAGAGGTTCTGAGAACAACTGCATGAAGCGGTTCTGGTTTGCAAATGTTTTCCTGTGAAATAGTTCAGAAGGCAGAAGTGACAAATTGCAGAGTTTCCTGTGCCTGTATTTAGTTTTGTTAGCTGGAGCCAATATTCAAGATCAGGACTCTCTTAGAGCTCTGTGCTTTTAATTTGGAGTGTGCTTTAATTTAAATTTAGGTTTCCATGCAGTGTTAAAGGCATATTTTCATATTGGCAGCAGTAGCATTGTGTTCCTATTTAATTATTTTTCTTAAATGTGAGATCACTTTGAAAAAGTAGTGTCAGTTTTCCCTTAAACAGATAGATTAATCAATACCACTAACATTGTGTTCTTCCCCTCTCAGCCCCAGGGTGAAGGCAAATGGGCTCAAGCTTATCTTGCTACAAAATAGATACTATTACTGTGTCAAAATAACTTTCCTTTCTTTTTTTTTCCCAAATATTTCTGGGTTGTGAGTTCTTTCTGTAATAGGTTATTTTCAGTCCCTGTTGTGAAAAAATATTTTCAAAGCTGTCATTTTTGCCTTTAGGCAGTTAGTAAATGGGACACAAAAGACTGTAAAACTAGTAAAAAATACACTGCAGACATTTGGCATGATCTAATTCTGCGTGCAAGGTTTATGGTGCTCTTTTCCTGGTCTTACGTCCTGTTATCTTGAAGACCAAACTACAGTTTTTATGGGGATAGAGTTGTATCCTTAGCCCCAGGGGAAGCTGCAAAGGTCTGATCAGGAGAGCAACTTTCTTCCTGCAACTTCCAAGTAATGTTGAAAAACTGCTGCTGTTGTGTGTTGTTTTTAGTTACAGCCTCATGGTGCTGAGGGTGGAGGAACCTTTACAGAAAGAGATGGAATTACCAGTAATTTTCTCTGCCTGGTAGGGACATTGGACTTGATGCTAGTAGAGCAGTGGCCCTGCTGGGCACTTTGATTATGCAAGATTTTTTCAAAGCCAGTGTGAGAAACCAGCCATTTGGAGATTAAAGAGCAAAGTTAATAGGAAATTTGTAGATGTCATGTTTTCTTGTAGTAGCCACAGAGACTTAGAGTCTTTCACAGCATTAAGAGGGAATTAGTGGAGGACATGGCTGTTTCTAACTGAATGGAGAAGTGAACAGTCCTTTGGCCATGCCCATATTTTTTCTGGAGGGAGATTATGATACAACACTGAGAGAGCATCTGAATTTTCACTATGGCTTTATAGGTGGACATTCTATGTTTATCCAGCTTTTAACACTAACACAAAGTAAGGAATCCAGTCAGATTTTCTGAAAATTTGTTTGGTAGCAGTCAGTATGTCAGGGTGCACAGTCAAATGAGATGCTTTTGAAAATGCTTATTGGAAGAAAACTTGTTCCAGAAAGCAGAGTTTCTTAGCAGACCGTGCTCTCCATGGATGTGCATTTTGATGGTGCTAATTGGTCAGTGACCATCAGGTCTTATCAGATCCTTTATTACCTCACTTTACCAATTCTTTATCACCTCACTTTCTCCTCTTCCCGCACAGGTGTCCTTCACTTGCTGGAACATGAAGAGGAGTATGTCTTCACCCTGCCCAGTGCCTATGCTCGCTCAATCCTTACCATCCCCTGGGTGGAGCTTGGAGGGAAGGTCAACATCAATTGTGCCAGAACGGGCTATTCTGCCACGGTCACGTTCCACACCAAGCCCTTCTATGGAGGGAAGGTCCACAGGTACAGTAATTACTGCCTTACTCTTGTTTACCTGCTGCTGCATTTCAGGGGAGGGGCTCTGGGGCATCTGTTCAGTTCTTCTGTTGCAGTATTTTATAGACAGATAGCTGAAGTTCTTTTCCTATTAGTGCTGGAGATGACTTAGAGCTCTAGGGCAGTTTATTGTAGCAATACATATGATGTTGTTTAACTGAATTGGATGTATTTCTCTCATTAAACTAAAGTGAATGTATCTCTCCAGGCTTTGTTGCTTGTAAAAGTTACTGTAAGTGTAGGCTCAGAAAAATGTACATGGAAAAGGCAATATTTCTGCTACCCCAGCCGCTGCTTCTGTGAGAGTCTTGTAGATGAACTGGTGTTCCAGGTGGAGCTCCCGAAAAGAGGAGAGAAGAAAAGTGTCACTGCCCATAGTGGTACCTCCCTACTGGGAACTCCCATCTCTGCACTGAAATTTCAGATGGTGAAAATGTTATTTACCTTCTTTGATTCCTCTTTACTAAGGGTGCAAAAAGACTCTGTGCAGGACAGCCTCCTGTCTTGCTTTCATGCTCAGGTTGATGTCTCAGTCATTAACATCAGATCCCTTTCTTGTTCTGCTGTGGACTGTTGCAGTGTCCAGAGGAGACTGTGCTCTGCATGGTTACCTCTGTTTTATTTCAGATGGTGTAACTATTCTTCCATATGTGTGTCAACCATTTCAATGTTGTGTTCAGGTAAATGTCCACATGCGGCTGTTTTGACAGGGCTTTTCTTTACAAGTTTTAGATTAATAATTGGTGCCATCAGGGTGAGTAAAAATTTGGGGAAGTTGTGCTGTATTACTTTAGTAATTAAAAAATTGAGTTTACACATCACATGGCTTTCTAAAGCACATGTGTGCACGTTCATGGACGCATTCACAAAACTTCTCCCCGAATTTCAGTTTTCCAGTCCTTCCTGTCTATTTTGTTCACTCTCAGATCAGTTCTTTGACTGGTGAGGTGGCTTTGATTATTGCCTCTCAGCAGCTGAGAAGTGAACATGCAGAGCTAAAGAAGAAAACAAAAATACCCAAAGTTTTTGACAGCATTATGTTCAGGCATGAAAGCATCATGTATTGAAAATGTCACATGAATGTCAGGGATTGTTTTTCAGGCTGCTGAGGTAACAGTTTGTTCTGGGCTTGAGCCAAGTATCACAATTTTAAGTTGGATTACTACTGTTTTTAGCTAGAATGTCATCCCAAAGCTGTTGCTTTCCAGGGATGAGTCTTTCTTTTTTGGAGGCAGCATCACTACTTTGCTTGAATAATTGATTTGTGGAGGTAGAAAGCTGCTTGCATCCTTAGCAAGGTGGTGCTTTCATGTGCTGATAATAAATGGTACCAGTTATGTCTGTGGTCTGCTTTTCCTTCCCCCTTGAATCAGGGTTACGGCCGAGGTGAAGCACAATCCAACGAACACCATTGTGTGCAAGGCACAGGGAGAATGGAACGGCACCCTGGAATTCACTTACAGCAATGGAGACACCAAAGTGATTGACACCACCAAACTGCCTGTTATCAAGAAAAAGATCAGGCCCATAGCAAACCAAGGGCCACTGGAATCAAGGTAAGTATGGTGATGTTCACAGGGGACCCAGGATGAGGGAAGAGACGAGAATCTTGACTCCATGTTTCAGAAGGCTGATTTATTATTTTATGATATATATTATATTAAAAGAAAATGATAAATTAAAACTATACTAAAAGAATAGAAGAAAGGATTTTATCAGAAGGAATAGAAAGGACTGATAATAAACTCTTGTGACTGACCAGAGAGTCCAAGACAGCCGGACTGTGATTGGCCATCAATTAAAAACAACCACATGAGACCAGTCAAAGATGCACCTCTTGCATTCCACAGCAGCAGACAATTTTTGTTTACATTTCGTTTCTGAGGCCTCTCAACTTCTCAGGAGAAAAATCCTAGCACAAGAATTTTTTATAAAATATGTTTGTGACAGGTAAGGGCAGAGGCTTTGCAGTGCTGTCCTGAACTTTGGGTGGGAACAGAGCAGGGAAGCCAACTGCAACTCTGAGTGCTGTGGTTCAAAAATTCCTTGCTTCCCACAGCACAGAAATCTGGGCACAGAGAGCTGAGGCTGTGTATTGGTTCCTTGGAGCATAAATTACACTGTCATGACGAGTACATTAATTTTGTAGATGGGGGAAAGGCCTGTATTTGTTTTAATGAGCATCTGGAAGATGGTAATGCAGTGTTTTCACCTGCTTCTTGGAGTGATTGCAACATGGTAGGCAAATCAGTCAGTTTGTTGCAAGCAATTCAAACTGGTATATATATTATATGTTGCATATCATTGAAACTGGTGCTTCATAAGTAAACACATAGAATATGTATTTGTATAAGCATATATAACATATGAGGCAGTAAGAGATATAAAGACACACATACAGGTGGTTTTGAGGCTCTTGCCACCTACATCATGTGCCTAACTCAGACTAGGTACATTAGAAAAAAACCTGTTCTGTATTCACTGTCAATAACTGCTGATGTTTATCTTTAGAAAAATCAATACTTTAATTGAATTTAGGAACATTTTATTGAAGGATTTAAAAATATGAGTTAAACTACATTTTATTATCTGTAAACGTCTTTTTATTTTACAAAGGCGTCTTGAGTCATTGTGCGGGGTCAGATACAATTTGTCTACTTTCTAGACGACTTTCTTATCCACAACCTCATTTTTCCACTGTAGTGTGGAACATAAAGATTGTAGTAAATAAGGAAACCAGTAGCTTTTCAGTGTATTTATTGTGTTTTTTAGATACTAGTCAGCAAATTGCATCCATCCAGTGACTCTGCAGGATCTGCAGTTTATCACATTGTGAACACAATCTCATTTAAACAGCCCTGGACATATGTGAAAGCTATGGTTGGTTTCAGACAGAGAGCAGTTTGGATTAGATATTAGGAAGAAATTCTTTACTGTGAGGGTGGTGAGGCACTGGCACAGGTTGCCCAGGAGGTGTGGATGCCCCGTCCCTGGCAGTGTTCAAGGCCAGGTTGGATGGGGCTTGGAGCCACCTGGTCTAGTGGGAGGTGTCCCTGCCCATGGCAGGCAGGGAGGAACTAGAGGATCTTTAAGGTCTCTTCCAACCCAAACCATTCTATGAGGATTTTTCTCAGTGCTTTTCTGGGCAAAGCTTTTGCTAGGCTGATATAAGGCACTGTATCTGAGCATGATCAGCTATGTGAGAAATGTGTAGTTCTGTGCTGATAAATATGGTAACTGGGAATACAGAGCACAGACCTAGAGGGGCTCCCTAGAATCATCTGCTAGTGACCTCGTCGGACCAGTCAGTGTCCCAGTTCAATGCCCTCTTGGGTTTTGGCTGACACTCCCTTATAATTCAAAAATTTATCTGCAAAAAAATGCAGAATTAAACTCCTGTTATTTGGAGGGTGGAGGAAAATCAGTAAGGAATGTGAACTGGAAATGGTAGAAATAAATCCACCTGCTTTGAGAAAAAAAGCTCAGGTGGTGAAGACAACATAAACAGAGTCTGCTGAGAAAATTGCACTGCAAAATACTGGGTGAATTTGAAAATCTGAGTGAATATGAAAATCTGGTCCACAAATGTGATGAATATCCTAGGAGAGTGATGGTTCCCATGCTGTGGGACTTGGAAAACCGGCATGGATATTGTGGCCTCAGGCTGCTGCCCAGCAGTGTGGTGCCCAGCAGCAGGGGGCTGTGGCAGAGCTGTTGTCACCCTCCCCTGTGCTCTTGTCCCTGGGCAGGCGCCTGTGGCAGCACGTCACCAACTCTCTGAAGGAGGGGAACATCGATGCCGCCACGGAGCACAAGCACCGCCTGGAAGAGAGGCAGCGAGCAGAGGAGAGGCAGCGCGCGGCGCTCACAACTCCCTGGAAGCCCAAATACTTTGCCAAAGAGGTACTTGAGTCTTTTGGTTTAGAGACCTTTAGCAAGTTCCTGCACAGGGGATGAGTGAATGTGGATTTTGTCATGGGCTGGTGTTGTTATGTACCACTGATTGCTTAAATTTTTTTTTTGACAGTCTGGCTCTTGAATGACAGCAGTGGGCTTTTCCATCTCTATGTTGTGGACTTGTTCACTTTACTTCAGTTAGATTGATTTTGATCTGGGTTTTTGGTTCTTAATGTTAGGCAAATAAATTGATGTGTTTTTCTGTAAAATCCAGCCCTTACTTCTCAAATTCTGCATACTCACTTCCCCCATAATCTTAGCATACTAAAATGAGCACAGTGTAGGGAGATTTATCCAGTGGAAGTAAGCATTGACATCCTAAACACAGTCTTGGGTTTCATCTGTGTGAAAGAAAATGAATTTTAACAAGTTCATCTCTCCCCTTTCTTGGAGGAAAGGTGGAGGGAAAATGAGACTGACTGAGGAAATTGTTCCATTAGCTGTTATTTAAATCAGCATCTCTTGCATCTCTTCTCATTGCATCTCTTCCCCCTTGTAATTTTTTCCCTCCCGCCCACATTACTTGTCAATTCTTTAAACACAGAATTTTCAGGTGACAGGGATGGCTTCTTGTTTGGTCTTATTTTAGCTTTTGTGTGGACATAACACAGATCTGGTATTTATAAATCTTGTTTGTAAACTCTGCTTAATTTTCTTACAGGGCGATGGTTGGCTGTATGTGAATCCTCTCTGGAAGACCCATTGACAGGAGAGAGCAGTTGCCTCCTAACTTTACCTGAAAGGCATTAAAATGATACAGTATGTAACTTCAGGATGTCCTTGGATAGGTCCTGTTCCCAGAAGATCCCCATGGGAAGCTATGTACTGTGAATGATACATGTCACAATAACCATGAGCTCGGGTTTATTCAGGAGCCATTTTGTGTGTGCAGATCCACAGGCACACAGGCACAGGTCCCTAAGTACCACGGTGTGCATGTGTTGTGTGTGTTATTTACACTACATGTAAACAGTACCAACACCAATAGTGACTCAAAGACCTTTTCCTCCAAGTGTTAGGGCACAGAACCCTGGCTGGACTCGGCCGGGGTTCCCTGAGTTGCGTGCTTGCAGGATCAGGCCCTGTGCTAGTGTATAAGAAAATACTTTTTTATTAGTACTGGTTAAGGTTTTTCTATTTTTCACTTTTGCCAAAAATGTTTTGCACTTAAAACGTGACGTGTCTGTTAATGGCAGTCGATCTGTCTGAACAGTCAGCGAGTAACTCACTTGGACGTAAGAATGATCCACTGGCCGTGCTCGCTCTGGGTTGCCCAGGTCAGGGCATGTTTCCTGTCACTGATGAGTGTGAATTTCCTGCCACCCTCTAAGAAGTAGCAATACCTTCTCCAGAATGTTGTTCTTCACACTAACCTGTCGTGTCCTTGCTGCTTTGTCTGTTCATGCTCCAGCTGTTCAGTCCATCTCTGGTCACCACCCCTGAGCCAGCTGCTCTGGTAACTTTGATCTTGCTGTGTAATGTTCTCTGGCTGCTGGCACGCCAACACTTGTGGCTTACATGTTCCACTAAATTGGACGGCTTCTGATAAAACATCTGGATGAGTAGAGGTGATATAACTAGCCTTCCCAGATAAATGATTCCCTGATGTAAAAGTAACAATTTAGTAAATTATTCCACTGGGATAATAACTTTATGAACGAAACAAATGAAATAGGATACAATTTGTTTTGTAGTGTTAAAAAGAAAAATTTAAAAAATCCTGTCACTTGATCTTGCTTTGTAAGGTATCCACGGTGACACTGACAAAGTGGATTCTAGAAGTGTGTTAAGGCTTTGCCACTTTTTAGTTTGTATTTGTTGGAAATGAAGATGCTTTTGAGAGAGGTGGCAGCAAAAGGCACACGTAAAATGCGCTCAGTGCTCCTTTCCACAGTGCCCCTTAACAAAACCACTGTATTTCTAACACACGGTAGTATGGATGCCCGTCTGTAGAGCTGAGTAATTTTGTGCCTTTTGCCTGCTCTGTTCATACACTGACTTATGCTTATACTGCAGAGATATCCAGGTCACAGCACTGCTCACACCTGTCCTTGTGCGTCCTGCATTTTGTGTTTTCGGTAGATGTTGAAATCTCTTGAGCAGCTCAGAAGGCTGAGGGGAGGTGTGTGCACAAGGAAACATTCCATTAGTTGTTCCTTTGGATTTGAACTTCAGATCTCTAATGAAGGTGTGGCTACTTTTCCTCCTAAATCTATTTAGTCCCCTTGTCTGTCTCTTTTTTTTTGTTTTGGTTTTTTTTTTTCACATTAGAAAAATTTGTGTTCTAAATGATTTAAATCCTATTTAAAAAAAAAAGTGGATTGTATGAGCTTGGTTTTGTAACTGACACTTTTTTTTAAGAGGAAAAAAAAAATCTTATTTTTTAGGAACAGTTGATGTAACAGTTTTCTGTAACAAAACCAAAATGATGCTGTTGCAGTAATCACTGAACTGCTACTGAGTATCATCAGGAACACTTGTACTTTATCACCTGCAAGAATTCACTTTATAATGGATCCACTCTTGTTCTAGAGATTAGTCTGATAAGTACCTAAAAGTATTCCTACAGTTTGTAGAATCATCACAAAGAACAGTGGAAAAAGCAGAGTTAAACATGGAACATCCTCCCAGAACTCTCTCATACACCAAAGAACAAGACACATACTCACTAAATAGCCATTGCAAACCTCTGCGTCTCAGGCATGCAGGCCTGGGCCCCTGAAGGAGTAGACCTCTTTCAGCTGGGATGGTGTGACTGTCAAGGCTACAGAGATGCTGTAGCTGTTCTTTTGAGGAGAAATTTGAATAATTTTCTGCTTGTAATTTATTGAAGATTTTCTGTCTGCATGGTTGGTTGTTTCTGCATGCCGAGGACATTCCACTTGTGCTCTGGCCAATGTTTTGTTCTGTTCTGATGCTATGAAGAATCCCCTGATGCCATTATCACTGCTTCTTTCCCAAATTAACTTGGGAGACACGAACAGAAAAAGTCCTTTCAGAAAAGATCCCATCAGTGAGAGATTTCAGAACAAGATTCACAAGTGTCATTTTATTTTTCTGATAGTATGTGTTCAGTATATTTTGCAGGACTGAAAAGTAAATATTCATAAGCCTTATTCCGTAGGTTGTTCCAGTAGCTGTCTTGGAATTGCAAGTAAATACTTTCCTTTTCAAGTAGCTGATGTACACTGAATTGTAATGTAAAAACTTCCATGTACTTCAATTTTATTTTTTTTTTGTGCACACCTGTAGAAAGCCTATGCAACCTTTTTCTTTTTTAAATTAGAAATGTTCAGAAAGAAAATTTATACCTTTATCATTTAAAAGATGCTCTGGCAGTCTCTTCTGATTTGCCTTCCTTTCATAATTTGTGAATTTAAAATGAGAATGCTCATGAATAAAAAGATTTGTTTCATTTAGTAGTGGGATGCCCTTTCTCTTTCCATGGAAGCCTTAGTTCAGTGGTGTCAATCACTGACTGTCTAGGAGCTGTGTATGACACCTGAGCATGGTTCCCATGGAAGTGTTTTGCTAGGTTAATCCGGGTTTGCTGTGAGGCTTTTCCACCCTGCTTATTCTCCCAGACACTCTGAAGGTAAGTTTTTTGTTTAAACTGGATAGCTCTACCCAGGGAAAATGGGGCTGGGCAGCAACAACAGCTTTAGGAAAGGCTGGGGAACATCTGCTTCATTTTGGCAAGTAAAAAGGAAATAGGCAAAGGTGTACCCTTGCTTCTGAAAATCCCATTTCATTTAATCTTTATCACCAACAGAGATTCTTGAAATACAACTCTACATTATTACAGCATTGGGTACTTGTGTGAGGAGAAAAAAATGTTCTTAGAAGAATCACACAGATTGTAGTCAACATTTTTCAAGTGTTAGATAATGGCCTTCTGGTTTTCTTTAAACATTCATCCACAGTGCTGAAAACAAGCTTGCTGGAACACTTTGTTTTTATGCAAAACGGAAAACAACACTGCCTGTAAAGAGGGCAGGAAACACTACCCAGCCCTGTTCCTTGCCTTCCGTGGCACTGCTTCAAGGCCCCATCTTGGAGCAGTTTATCCACTTGGGATAAAGATGTGAGGGCATTTTAGTCACAGCCAAATATTATTTTTTTTCAGTTTTTACTCCTGATGAGACTGGTATGTACCAGGGGCTCTGTCAAAGCATTCAGCTGCTTTTTCAAGAGTAAATCTATCAAGATATTTAATTAACAACTTTTCTCGTTGTTATGAAATTACTTCTGCAAGTCAAAATATTTCTTCTGGGATTACCAACAGCACTATCTGCCTCACTGCTCCCACCACTAATGATTAAGAGATACAGAACCTAGGCAGTATTATTGAATTCTAGACACTTGCAGCTTTAGTTTCTTAGCAACTGCTGACCTGAGCCTGGCTCACATGTCTTTTGTTGTGTTTGGTTTTATTGGTTTGGTGTTTTTGGGTTTTTTTTTACTGTTTGGTGGCAATTATGCTTCAAAATTTGACACAGTAGAACAACAAAAGGAAAAAGCATGGCTGGAGCTAAGGAAATAAACTAGTCTGGGAAGTGTGTGTGATGAAGAGGGGAGATGCTGATTGTCTTTGCTGGTAGAAGCTCTGTGCAGTTCTCCCAAAGAGGCAGGAGTTAGTTCAGCTGTTTGATTCCAGGATCCAGCTGTAAACAGACATGGTGTGTAGATTCCTGAGGAACCAAGGAAGGTGAGACAGTGCCAGTTCTTCTTCGTAATGTTGCTTTTTCTAAATGGATACCTCAATGACTCCCAACTTTTTATTTCATTTTAACTGCAGAACATTGGCAGAATCCTTGAAGTTATGTTAGATTTAGGAAAAAAGTAAAGCTCAGGTAAGTAGGAGGCAACTTTAGGCCCAGGTTGGCTGGGATCCCTGCAGTTGGCTTATTTTTATTTCACATGCCTCAGATTCACTTGTTTCTGCTGTTAAAGAGAACACTGCTACCTAAGGCTGAAGACAGTCTGTCCAAATGTAAAGGTACCTGAAGAGGGGAGGCTGATCTTGTATTTCCTTTTTTAAAACAAGGCTGAGTTACTGCCAAGCCACAGACTGACTGGCAGCCTCTGTCCTGCTGCCTTTCAGGTGATCTTCCAAATGTTAGATCCCTTATTTCTCACCCATGGTCAGGATGCAGAGTGGCTTGGAAGCAGCACGACACTAGGAATCGTGCATCACATCATCACTCAGCCCCCTTCTGCTGGTGGGTGAGCAGCTGTAGCAGCTTGGGGAGCTCCAGATGCTGGAAGGAGTTGCTGCAATGTGTGGTTGGGAAGGCAGGCTGCTCTTCCCTGGAAATGTGACAGCTACCTTCATTTCATCACAGCAGAGGCCCTGGATCTGGCTTAGTTTAAGCTGGAGGGAGTTAAGAAGATGGTGTGGCTTTACTACAGCAGCTTGGTGGAGGCAGGAGATTTGCAATATGGAATTCCAATGTCTTAATTTATGACTAGGACTACAAGCAACATGTTACCAAGTTAATCACAACAAAACTGACACAACAGCCTTAACACAAAACTTGAATTAACTTTATTTTCCCCTACAGTTGACAACTGGTCTGCATTGAGCTTTAAAGCAACAAAATAAAATGAAATCTCCAAACGACAGGGGCCAGAAATCCAGATTTAATTACCTTTGTGAAAATGTTGCAGCTGTAATATTGGTCTGTATAAACCACTGAAGTCAAAAATGAGTTCATAAATCAAAAAAAATATTCTACACCTTGGGAAAGAAGTCAGCAGTAACATTCTCACAGAACACTGTAAATTTACATTTTCTTCATGAAAGGTACATACTATTCTGCATTTTACATCAAGTTATTGATGCAAGATTTGTTTCTATAAAAAGTTACAACCTGTGGCAGGAAAACAAACTGCAAAAAAACCCTTTCATTTTAATTAAAGAAAAATTTCAAGTCTGTATAAAGTTTCCTTATATCTGGAAAGTGAACACGTTCAGTCTCCATTTATATTTTAGTGCATTTAATCTGACAGTTTTCACCACTTAAAAAAACCCCAAACCAAACCAGTAAAAAAGACAGACAAAGCAAATAGCACTAGAGCAGGAATTTCTTCAGTTGATTTAAACACTCTAAATAAAATGCAGAGAAACAGATTTCCAGAAAAACTTCCACCCTCACCAGAAAGGCAGTGAGGGCTGAAGAGGTTTGCAAATCTTCTACCTCTGATAGCCACAGAAAAGGGGTTTGTATACCTGTCAACCTTCTTTTCCCCAGTAACCAGGCTATACTTGTTTCACCAATGTAAACATTCACCTAAAATAGTTTAATTTCTGGTCTGAAGCACCAGCAGCTCCATGGTGCTCAGCTGTATGTTGTTATAGCATTCATTACTGTCGTTTCAGATCTTTCAGGAGGTTACAGATTTAGCCCTTGTATCTACAGTGTGCAAGATTTGCCTTGTCTACCTTGTGAAATGACAGTGTAAGGCAGCAATACTGCAATCCCGTGTTGAACAAAAGCAGCTTGTCCAATTCATCTGTCCTGTCACCTCTTGTGAAAACTGCAGCTTTGCTTCTTACACTCCAGCTCAAAACCAGCCTGCAGCAAGAGTAAAAGGACATTGAAAGAAACCATTGAAAAATAATCAAGGGAGTAACTTGTTTTGAAGGTTGAATTTGAGAGAGCTCTGCCATCTCTTTCTTGTTGAAAAAGAGTCATTTTCAGATGTCACCATTCCAGTTTTCATACTGCTGCTATTCAGCTGAACAGTGTTCTCCAGAAAAGATTGACAAGTAATGCATGTGCCAAGGACCAAATTACAGGGTTCTTTGGTAAAGTCAGTCCAAATTTTCAACAGATTTGAAGGATAATATGTACCAATAAAAAAAATGCTGCTAGACTTGGATAGCAGCTCTGTCTTGCTTCACATTACAAATCTAAAACAGCTGTTCTCAATAAGCCAATATTTTTAATCAGACATTGCCTGAAAATTTTGTACAATAATCTGGACCAATGATGGTTCTGTACCCTCATGTTGCTGTGAAACATGATTTGAGCTAAAGGCAAAGACTGGTTATCTCAAGGACAACTGCTTCGTATTAGCAATCAGAACAGTGTGTTTAAACTGTCTTCCTGTTGGGTCTCTTGCCTTTCTTTAAAATTAGTTTATTCTTAATGTAGCCACGCTTCCTTTTGGAGGTCTAAAAAGAAAAACAGAACAACAGGTATTAGTTAATGATTTATCATGACCACGGTTCCATGATGTGCATTCAATGCCTGAGCTTTAGATTGATTTTAAAGAGCTTAAATGCTAAACCCTCAACTATGTATTATCCAGTTATTATTTTTAATGTTGGGATTGTTAATTCCAGCCTAACAGTTGCTTTTGCACAATATGTGCTTTTTTGTAACCCTGTCTACTAGATCTGTAGAATTCTTTTCAAAGTATGTGCTGAGGCAGAATTAATAATTAACCAACATGATAAAACTCTAATATGCCCATAGAGCAAAACATTGATATAGATCTTAGTTTTGTTTGGAAACACCTTCTTGCATCTTTTGTACTGTTTTATTTTCTTTAAAGTTAGGTAGAAGTATTTG
The DNA here is from genome assembly GCA_039654755.1 of Calcarius lapponicus. NCBI lineage: Eukaryota > Metazoa > Chordata > Aves > Passeriformes > Fringillidae > Calcarius > Calcarius lapponicus. The sequence goes on along the minus strand of CM077464.1, from coordinate 43,459,599 downwards.
TTCAAAGCAGCATTTTTCAAAAGATAAAAGCCTGAATAATCCCATTTTAGTCTTCTAAACTCTGCTGTTGGTCTGTAGGTTGCTTAGTTAGCACCTCCTGCACATTCCTTTATCAGCCTGTTTTAGATTTTTTTTTTAGGTAGTAGCGAGGGGAACCCATTAATGTTGGTCAAAGGTAAAATTAACTTCAAATTTGTGTACACAGATTGTGGCAGGTGCAACTGTACGTTCAATATACCTGCCAGCAGACAGCTCCCATCCTTGCTGCACTGTGCTGTGCTCACAGCAGGGTCTATTATAATTTTAAAAAACTGCATTTAATCAACATGACACCAACAACATGTTTATAATAAAGTGAGATAGATACAAACTAATATGTAATATTCAGATACATGCTGAATCTTTGAGGTTCAGCAATGTCATTCCAAACATGACAGGAGATGGACTGAATTTCCAGTAAGGAAGCAACTGCTGAAAAACTGTGGCTACTGAGGAGCCCTCAGACTGTATTTAAGAAATCCCATGCTCTCCCTGGTTCTCTGATTTCTTAAGGGGAAGTACAGCCTGTTTGTACTGCAGCCTTCAGAAACTGCATCAACTTCTAGACAGAAAACTTACACTTCCAAGGCTCAAGTGGGGTCAGTGCATCTATCATAGATAAATACAGCCTTGCTTGTCATTAAAGATCAAAAGTTACAATGTTAAGTGTATGACAGGCATAATAAAGCTTATAATTTCAAGATATGTCTAGCTGCAGTGGCAACTCCCAAATGCCTTATTTTATGTACTTCCCATCAAATCACGGAGATAAGCATCTTTACATTTAACATTCTCTACTTGCAGAGAATGTTCTTTACTTGTATTTCCATGACACAGTTTAAGTCTACTGCCTATACTAGTTTGTTAGGGTTCTGGAGCTCCTTTTGCAACATCTATTTGAATGAATATATAGAAAACAGATGTTGTGAAGGAGAGGGCTGCTAACAGACTCCCCAACTCCCCCAGGAACAGGCCTTTCTTAATAGACTGAAGGAGGGCAGCACAACAAACACTTTAAAACCATGAAGATGACTTCAAGCAGTAAGCAGACAGACACTAAAGTTCCATCAACAAAAGTTTCATATTTAATTTATTTCATACAAAAGTGCCATTTGTAAACTTCTAGGCATCACTACTTTCAAACAAAGTCAGAAAGCAACTTCCACATTTACTTAGTGAGCCATAGTTACTGAAACATGAATTGATGTACTTTAGAGATTATACTTCCAGTTACATGAAGACTTAAGAGTTGTAACAGCCAGTGACACACTCTATGTCGAGTCAGCATTCTGCCTAAAAAAAATCTAGCCTTGTGTCTTCACATGCTTTTAAGTTAAGCAGACAGTAAATTAACAATTATTACCAGCAGGCAGGTCTGATATTGGACACTAACATGAAGAGTATCCATAACGTTCTGGCTAGTGGAAATATATAATTCACCAGCTATGTGATTCACTGTTAAAAATAAACTCCTGACCCCTTTCAGTTACTTCACTGGGAACCCACCTTCTTTGACAAATACTTCTGTTTCGGTACAATGTTGGTTACTCTAGGTTTGTGATCCAGTGTCTCTCTGTTGTCTAGTTGTTTGACCTTGTATATTCTAACAAGCCAGTGCTCTGAGGTAAAGGCTTCCTCCAGATGTTTAAATTTAATGTCTTTGTTGCCTATCTCCGCATTGCGTGTACGGTCGAATCCTGGGGGTGTCCGAAAATCCAGCTGTAAAAATTAAAGTTTCACGTTAGTTTGAGACAAAACCCAGAACACCAATCCCTGCAAACTGTGAAACTTCATACTGTAAGGCAATGCTTTCAGCTGCCCTGAGTCAAAGGTCAACACTTCTCTTGCACTGGTTGCTCTACTACACAGAAAAACCTTTGAGATCCTAAGAGACAAATTCATTCTTACTCCTACAGCTGTCACAGGAGACAGTACTTAATGTCTCAGCAAAACTGCCCTGTCTGCATTCAGAGATGAAACAACTCAAAGAACACTCTGAGCTGCAGCAGCCTGTGGTGTTTTTTCAGCAGAGCTGCTGCCTTTGTGTTCTTGCCTATACTGCAATTATTTAGACTTCCACAGTTTTCCATATAATCCAGAAGTAGTTCACAATTATCAGTTAAATTTGGCCCCACTGTATAACAATTAAATCCACTGTAAAAAGAATTCTTGTGCCAATACATCAGAAGGAAGGGCCCCTGGTGTGGGCAACAAGGGAAGAAAAGGAAAGGAAAAAAACAAACAGGTTTAGCTCCATCTATGTGTTTGGTGCTCCCAAAGGGGAGTGACAACTGCTGCCTTACTACACAGTGTAGTGTTTTATACAGGGATGTGACTTGGATGGAAATCATGTAGCTTCTGACACACATTAAACAGTCAATAGTTCACTTGTATGTTGCTATTACAACAAACAAATCTAAAGCTGCTCTCCACAATGTCACAGTTGATGCTTTAGTGAGCACACAGCACAGTGCAATCAAGATACTCATCTGGGGCAATGTGAAGGACATCAAAAAATGAAGTACAAGTGTGGGTCACTGGAAGAAATGCTTTTTGCTAAAGGTTATAAACAGCAGACCATGACTGGATGTGTTCTGCTACCACAAGCAATGCTTAATTTAAAAGATAGAAAATACATCAAAATAATATTTGTTTTCTCACATTTCAGTTAAGATTCAGAAGAAGTTGTAGCACTAACCTGCATCTCTCCAAATCTGTAATAGGACATTTTATACATGAGGCAATTCAGCAAAGTTGGAGAGCCTGCCTTGTCTACCCGGAATTCTCCCTGAGGGGTAAAGTAATCACTTTCCTTTAAAGAGAAAAGAAGATACAAAGAGTCAATGCAAACTCAAATCTTAAGGGAATTTCTCATTCCTTTCCCCACAGAAAGACACCTAAGAATCTCAACTGGCTATTACAGTTTAAAATCTGATTTAAGGTAACCTTAAAATGAAAGCAATGGTGCTCATTAAAGGTGAAATAGTTGCAAACTACCGGTTTGTAAGCCAGAGCCCCGTGGATCAGTTTTCCTAAATCTGTAGTTTGTGCTGTAAGAAGTTTTGTCACATCACTGTAAGTGGTTCTGGAAAAGTTACCTCAAACTGTAAAATTTAGTTGGGCATCTATTCTTCAGAAAGGCGACAAACACTGTATTGTTAATATATGAGATCTGCAGGGTCACTATAAACTTCATACATTCTCCATGTTTAAACAAACAATTTCTGCCATTTTCATCTCAGGTACAAGATGAAAATACGCACATGGGATACTCCCTTAAGCCTGTGCTCAATATCTAGGAGTTTTTGTTAGGCTTAAGAAAATATTACTACAGACTTCTGCAATCTCAGAGGTGTTTGAACAGCTTAAACTCTACATAAGTCAATATTAACACTTTCACTTGTCGCCTGCTATTACAGAATTTGAAGAAATTTGTAATGCTGTTTAAACAGTCTAAACACTCCTACTTTTTTCAAGCATGTGATGATGCACAGAGACATACAAGAATTACAGGAAAAAATCCTACTTTTAGTATCATGCATAAATGTGAAAAGCTTTTGAGGCTACTGACCTTTCAGAATCAAAACCACTGAAAGAAACTGGGCTACAGGCCACTGCACTCCTACAATTCTAGTAAAACAACCCCAGCACATGTTTCAAATAAAATTGCAATTAAGTAGTAGAGATTTCCCTCTACTGTAGTGACCACTCCCAGACAAGTGAAACATAAATAACAGGGTTTTTTAAAAAAACCCAGAAAGTAGAGGTTCCACTTACCCGTATATCTTTGGGATGCTCCCCCTCTGCTATTCTCACCATCCACAAGAACTTATTAATATCATCACCAGAGTAGCCAATCACACCACCAAAAATAATCAAAACATAATCCACATCCAGGCTTCTCATGATCTCATATGCTGCAGACTCATTTGATGACATTGCCTTTCCCACCTGTATCATTGCAAAAAATATCTTAAATTTCTGCATAGCTGCCTATGGAACAGCTCCACAGATCAATACAGCCAGACCAAAGCTCAGGAATCCTGTGCCATGTGCTCTAGGATGGCCCTGCTTGAGCAGGGAGGTTGGACCGGGGACCCACTCTGTTCCCTTCCAGCCTGTGGTTCTGTGATTCTCTAATGCCTACTTATCAACCAAAGCCAACATTTTCATTCTAGATAAAGAAAACCCACTGTGAATATTTAGAACTACAAAAGCCCAGCCTAAACAAATATTTTCTCCTCTGTAAGAGGAGTGCTGCCTGTTGATAGGAGTGTTTTGGGTATGAAATGTAGCAACAAGGGTTTTCCTTTTGTGGCACCTACATATTCTTGAAGTCACAGCTGTATTACCAAAAGCTTAAGTGTTGCAGAAATTACCTAATTACAAATTATTTTCAAAGCTTTAGACACAGATCTAAGTGTACAAATTACTTGAAATGTGTTTTTTTTTTTCTTGAGCTCTGTCCTTCATTAATTAAGCAGCCATTGTGCATTGCACTAAGTAGCACACAGGCACCCTCAGCACTGAATTCAAGGTAAATCTACACAAAGAAAATGTCATAATAAAACTTCTTAGAGCTGTATCCAGCACCTCTTGTATCCTGGTCACTTCCCACACTTAACAGAATTTGGTCAGTAACTGGCATGCAGTTTGGCAGTTTTGTTTGCTCTTGAAGCTCTTGTACTTAAGGCATGGGAAGGTATTGCTGTAGTCTAAGGGAGTAACTACAATATACATAATATTGCACCTGACTTGGTAACATGCAGCTAAGAATGTAATTAGAGAGCACTAAGCTTAGGCAGCAAGCTGTCATAAGACCAAGAACCTCAGCTTCTTGGCCTTTATCCTAATTAATGTGAGGCTGTTTGCCAGATTTCCATCTCTGTGCAGGAAAAAATCATCTGGACACATCTCCAGGGCATGCCTCGTTTACAGCACAAGTGCAGGTATTGGCCACAACACACATTTACTGCTTGGGTCCCCCTTTATGGAGTCTTCATTCCAAAATGGAACTTGGCAATGCAGCAGTCATACTCAAGAGAATTCTTTACTGAAGGCCATTACAGTCAGTTGCTGCAATGTGTGTGCTTACTGGGCTTAGGCAACACAGATGACTTCCACAGTCTCTATTCACAGGATGCACCTTGTTCTGCAAGAAACTGTGAGTTTGGGTGCAGTATCTGCATTTCTACCTCCTGTAGCAGAGGGAGGCACACAGGTATCAGAGCTGAGTGTCCATTAAAACACACCAATGTTCAACAACCAAATTAGAAGTGCCTCAGAGTACATGGCAATGCATGTTGACTGACATTAGACTGATAATAACACCATCAGTACAATTTCTCAAGCTTGTTTCTAGCTGAATGTGAATTTCCTACCCTGTAAAAAGTGTGGATGTGTGATCTCTCTTCCCTCAACATACATTTTTTGGGACTCTGCTCAAAGCACTGCTTCATTAATTTGTTGGCTTTGTACACTGCTTTTTGGCAGATCTGGTCCACAGCTGTACTCACTACGGACCCAAGACAGAAAGAATACAAGAAACTATCCTAATTATCCTAATTTCTTGAGTCCTTCCCCCATCCTGCCCTTGTAGCAAAACATTCTGGAAAGAAATGTGATTGATGAGGAGTCATTGCACAGCACAAATTGCCCGAGGTGGTGCCCTGTAACCACAGGCAACACTAACACCCTGCCTTAAGCACAGGTACAAAGGTTAAACTTACTCCTCAGAAGTGAAAGAAATTGAAGGTGCAGTCATTGTTTCTATCTGCAAATTTGAGAAGACAGAATTGCATTAAGTCTGCACAACTAGTCATAAATAATCACTTCCTGTGATTTCCCAGATGTCTGAAAATTTGTCAAATCCTGTGGTCAGTTTTCACACACCATTCAGAAATCCACTCAGCAGTGACACTGCTGAAATGCAAGGATCCTTACTTTGATAGGCCAGTGGGTACCAGCTGTTACAGCATTAATCCCAAGGGGAATGGTTACCTTAGGTTTTGTCTATCCTCCCCGAAAGAAAAGAAGAGAAACTGAAGTGGACGTGAAGTTTTGGAAGCTCTAAGTAAACAAAACGAAAACTCTGAAGCAAAACTGATCCCTATACTTGAGTTTTAACAAATGAAAGAAATATGTCCCTTCCACATATGTGTTTCTCACTCTATGCAATTTCTCCTTAATATCAATCACTCTAAGAGACACCTGCAATTTCATACTGGACTGCAGTATCAACATTTTGGTGCAGTGTAAACATTTTGGTGTTTCTGCTCCCTAGAAAACCGCCACCCTTACCAAGGCGATGTGGCTGTTGTTCCAAGTGTTGTTATCAACCAGGGTTGTCCTGTTGGCCATTCCTGCTATCTGATACCCATAGTCCCACCACGACATCACTCTGGCGTGCTCGTCCGTGTTCTGTCTGAGCCAGTAATAGGCTTCTCTGAAGTCGTCCAGGATATTCCGAGTGCTGCAAAACAGTTCCTTTTATTTGCATCTGTACAAATGCTACCAACAAATTAACTGCACCACGGTAAGTCTGGGTTCACAAATAAGGGTTTTCTTATGAGTTCAGCTCCCTCTGAGGGATTTTGTCACCAGCAGTCCTAAGTTTGAACTCTCTGACAGCTGAATGTCCAGAAGCTGAACTGCTTTGAAGACACGACTGCTTCTGAAGACATGACCAAATGCATTTCCAGTCAAATATATATTCTTAAACAAGTTCTCCCAGTGCATTCCAAGGCTTTTTTTAACCATGATTTTTATTGGCTTTGGGTAGGATTATTTTTATATATTTCATTAAATATTTCAGAAAATGTATCTTTTTGAAAATTAGAGTATGAATAATTTTTTATTCAGGTCACAATTCCTTTATATAATAAGGAGTGATTTAAAGAAGGCAAAGCAAATTGCTAATGCAACGGCAGTAAAAAAGGCTTTAATCACTTCAGACTGCAGACCTTACTTACCCATCATGGTTATAGGAGGCGAGAACCACGCTGGGGCTGGAGTATGCATTGCTGGTTACCCAGGTACAGTGAACAGCAAACATCATCAACAACATCAGCATCAGCATCGTCACAATGTTTTTGATATTGGGGCCCAGCCCTTCTTCTGTTTTTTCCTGCTCAGACACATGTTTCCTCACTTTGCCTGCCTAAACAAACACAAATGTATCTGTTATGGCAACTTCTGTCATCCTTGACCTTGGAACCCAAATTTTCTAACTCTTGCTTCCTCCCCTCACCTTATCATACAGGTTGCCAGGGTTCCTTTTGTCATCCTCATCACTGCTGTCTTCTATTGGTGGATTTTCCCTCTTCATATCATCACCCAAGTAACGCTCAAAGACATTGGAGAAAGCAATTGCTGACAGCATACAGACCACTGGAGTCAAAGTGAGCATCAGGCGGACCATCACTCCAGCAAAGTAAACAGCACTGATTGCATACAGAGCAACTGCAAGGAAATACAGCTACTGGTGACACTTGGAAAATAACACTCACTCTGACTGCACACGTACATGCTCTCCATAAAACTGCTTCTGGAAGTGGGTTGAGCATCTGTGTGTATAAAGGCTTGAGTGTGCATCTTGCGTTTCATTGCTTTTTAATGTACAGACATACGGCTGAATTAACATTTATCCCTTTGAAGCCTCAAACCCTTCCTGAGATTCATCTCCACAACTGTTAACAGTAACACAACCCCATTTTCAATATTCATTAGTTAATATGTCAGAAGATTCATTATTAGTGAAATTTAATATTAAACACCAACAATATTACTGGAATAATAGGTAATTTCATTTGATTAAAAAAATCAAACAGCTCTACACCAAACAAGTTATTAGAACTGAAAAAGCAAAAGGAAGTGTTACAATTTCATGTAAATATTAAATTTTGATTTTAAGTTAGAGGTATCTGTGGACAAATTGGGGGCTTGTCTACATTATAATTCTATACAGATGAGTAACATGGTATTGTGAGCCCTATTCTGAAGTAAGTACTCCTGAGCAGTATTACCTCCACTTTGTCTTCCACAAAATATAAGAACACATTTATTAGAAAGAAAAAAAAAACCCCAAACAATCCTGTATACACTGGTTGGGAATATCCAATAGTGGTTTCCTTGTGGCAGACTCATCTGCTACAGTTTAACAATATCCTCTTGTAAAAGATTTGCCACAGAGATCAAGGGACTGATTTATCAGATTACATCATGTAAATATTTTATACATTGTGATGAGGCAGTATGGCTCTCCATCCTCACTCATAGGTCTCTTTAGGCTGTGTTAAATGGAAGGTGCAGCCTTCAGTAGGAGGCTGAAAGAAAGTTGACAAACATGCATTGTAAACATTCATACTGCCCACACATCTTAGGTTGCCAAAAGGGCAGCTATATTAACCTGGAGCCTCCTGTCCCTGTAAAAGTCCAAGACCTGAGTGGTCTTCACTCCTCCATATGGGTTACAACTGCTTACAAGCCTCATTCAAAATCAGAAGGGGCTTTCACAATACAGTTTTGCACAAAAAACAAAGTTGTCACTGACATAGGGAAACCCCACACTTCCATTTTGGCTTGTGCCTTATCTAGCACTTGTTCCAAAGCAAGAGATTCTGTTCACTAAAATAGCAGAAAACCTGGAAAGCAAGGGCATTTTCAATAATTTGTGATGGGATGAGTGCCAGACGTCCAGAGAGGGACCCTGCCTTTGCCCAGAGCTGTTCTCCTGGCTAACCTGTACTGTGGAACCACGTCCCACCAGAACGTGCAACTCCAGCTGCAGAACTGAACACAACAAATGACTGCATCCCACCTCCTGGGACTACACTCCATATCCATTTCAGCAACCTCTGCACTTTTATAAACTGCTTTAAACACTGCTGGGTGCAGGCAACTTTTAATAATCACGTTTAAACACATCACTTTTAAACCGTATTTTAGAACAAGTCACATATCAGCTTTGAGCAAACAAAACCAAAGCAAAATGAAGTTGAAGGCAAACTTTTTCAAAAGAATTTAAAAATATTTTCTCTTACCAAAGACTCTTTCATCATTGATGTTTTTGATACAGAACCACAGCCCTGCTGGGAAAGTACACACGAGAATATGCAGATCAAAAAAGAAGGAAACCCATGTTGTAGGCTGATGCTCAGACACAGAGGCAATGATCGGGATGTGAATTTTCGCATACCTTTTTTAAAAAAAATTCAGTTCAAATTATTTTGAAAAGATAAAATTATTAAAACCTGTAAACATTAGGAATTCTGAAATTCATCTCAAAGGAAGCATTTAAATTTTAAATGGCAAGTGCCCTAATCAGCAGAAATCTGATGAAACTCTTATACCAAAGAAATCCCCAGGCCTTACTGGATCTAGGAAGCATTTGGTGTATAGTTATTTAAAACAACGGTTATTTCCATACTAATTAAGACAATTAAAATTATAGATGTTTCATTTGTTCATGGCTAAATATGAAGCCAAATTCACCAAAACGGAAACATACAGCTATGGAAGCACCTTTACTACATTTTTGAATCATCGATGCCTGTAAATCTCCCAAATTTTCAACATTGTATTTCAAAACCTCTACAGAGAATATCTTCATTTTCTTAGTAAAGAAAGTTAGAGTATTAAATACCAGATCAGTTACTGATGCACCCACATTCTTTCAGATACTGAAAAAAACAGGCCTTGTCTACACTTGCAAACACATGTCATCTAAACAACATGTCAAACACTCAGTGCAGACAAGGACAAAACCGTGTTCTATATTACAGACAACTATACATATGGACCTAATCTAGGGTGCTACCATGATTGAATGGTGAGGTATCAAACATATGTCCTTTTCTTCACTGAGATCTAATTCTCATTCAAAACTGTATTGTGTGTTTTAACACAATATGTTTTTCTAATGTAGACAAGCCCTCAAAATTTTAATGCTTTGAATATACATATATTTATATATATGTGTATACATATATATAGACAGGCAAAGAACAAAATCTATACATTCCTCAAGTAAGTCTGAGGCTTCTTTACTAAAATTTTTCTACCACATTTATTACATAGCTGGGACAGAATCCTGTATGAGCTGGATTTTGGAGCCTGAAAAAAAGTCTGAACTGCACAAAGTTCGAAGTTGTTCCATCCTTGCTTTAAATCTTAAAAAAAATCTAGCAACTGAATCTCACTTTAAAATATCTGAGAAAAATACTTTCCGTTTTATTCATTTTCTAAAGAATCCAACATAGTATTTTCAAAGGTTAACTAAAACAAAAGATTAACAAGATTTTTACCTGTGAAAACACACACTAATAAAACAATTGTTCAGAGTGGACATCCGTATATACAAACCAGATGTATGAATGTAATACAGAGGCAACATGAAAGATCATATGTGCAACATTTTGGTGATTTTGTGCAGTATTGCACAATGAAAACAGTCTAAGGCTCTTAGTAATTTTTAGATGTGCACTCAAGTGTTGGCACGGCTTTCAGTTATTTCATGCTGACATACTACAGTTTCATATAGAAAAAACATATTACATATTCAAAGATTTGCAAAGAAGCAAGAATTTTCACAGAAAAATTAGCAAAGTGGTTGTAAAGACCATGAAACAACTACTACAAATACTCTCTTTGGATAACTGATTCTCCTTGACTGAAACACTAAATGGATTTGGGGATGAGGAGAGGAAATGATTATTAGTTTTCAGTAAAATGCTACCAATATCTAAATCTTATATCCTTACTTACCCGGTGTCCCACAATGAATAAAATCTCCCACTCCAAGGAGCAATATAACCTGAAAAAGAGAAGGAGGAAGAAAAACCTTTTTGCTGCCTTGGTTTTTAAATGAAATATTTTTTCTATTCCCTCAAGTTATAACACAAACCCAAAGAAATTTTCACTGAACTTGTAATATATGTGAACCATACCTACTACATTAGGCAGGCTATAAAATCCACCAACCATGAAGCAAGCTGGGTTTAGAACACACTTACAGGATCACATTCTACTTGTTAAGTACAATCTGAGTATCAAGACACGCCGCACACTTCCAAAAGTCAAAGCAATTCAATACTAAATATTTCTCAAATAATATGACGGATAGCAAACTATACTCTGTGAAGGAGTATGAGAAAAAGAAAACATAATTGATAAGAAAGTATTTCATTTTTCTGAAATGTCAGAGCAGGAAAGTGGGAGCACTCTATAGCCAAAACACAAACACTAAATGAAATGCTGGTTTCCTTTTATTTCTCTCCTGGTGAATCTACCTGTGGCATGGAATATAAAAGCTGCTATTAGACATGCTGATAAGCTTTACGTATTATTTGATAAAACAAGGCTTTTAGGTAAGTTGAATATGATAAGATGAAACGAAACGGTATAATTATTAGATGGAAGATAAAAATTATTATTAAAAGTTTTTAGATGATTCTTAAATTTTTATTTCCACTTTCTTTGCAATTGTTTCAGCTCCTCCTGAAGACAGATACAGACAAGGAGAAATAAGAGAAGGTTAAATCCTTTCATTATTACCCAAGTTTTTGTGTGTGACTCAGTAAGTCTTCCCTCTATCTCATATTCAAAATGAGTATAATCTGACTGAAAGGTTACTTTAGTATCTAATTTAGACATTTAAATATTGTGGTTAATGTTCTCATACAAGACATATTTTTCCCTTCAGTCTCCAGATGAAAAGATTGCTGCCAATCCACTATGTGCACATGAAGAAGGAGCTGTCAGCACACAAGACACTGCTGGTTATAATCTTCTCTGGATGCAGACAGCCTTCACCTGAGGGTGCTGGAGGAGCTGGCCAACATGAGAGCTACCCAGCATCTTCACCTGGGTCATGAGGGTGCCTGGTGCCTGGCTACTGCTGCACCTCTAGGCAAGGCAGGAAGTTGCAAGTGGGAACCTACAGGGCAATAACCTGAGCTGCTGAAAAACCATGGAACAGCCTCCTGAAATTCATTGATAAATGTTTTCTTCGTTGCTCATTCATAGCTGAAGAAGAATTGATAGGACAAATAGACTATTTAACTGGTTGAAAACTGGCTGTCCTGGCAAGCTCAAGGTAGTACACGGTGGATTGGGGTCCAACCACTGGCTCACAGAAAGTAAAAATATCCCAGAGGCCAAAAGGAACTGTGCTAAATTGAAAAGAGTGGCTGACATGCCTTGTGGCAGGCAGGATTTCAGTCCAAAACCTGAAGCTCATTCTTCCACATGCTGGGATAAAGGGTCCAGATGTGGGCACCCTCTTGTGCAAGAGGAATGTTAAGAAAATCTAGAGAGGTCAGAGTGCTGTGAGGTGGTCAGGAGCCCAGATCACACAGCCTGTCAGAAGCTGGGGGAACAAGGCCTGTTCCAGCTGATGAAGCAGGGATTCTGATCAGTGAATTTCAGCAGATGAAATCAACACTGCCCAAGAACTGCAACTGAATACATATTTGGCTGCATGCTGAGATTAGAAGCCAATTTTTGTTTTGATATGCCAGTCTGAAAACTTTGCTAACTCATGCATGGAAAAGCAAATCAAACCACCATGTTTTAGAAGACTTCAAAACAAACAGAGATGCTAAAATTCTTTTGGAACTATGATATCATAAGTAACAAAAATAAAACTTCTACTAAATAGTCCAAAATGTTGAAACAACTACTTTAGGCTAAACCAACTGTTGATCATCTAGCTTACAAGCTGTGAAGGTAAATGAGTTTCAGATTTATTTACCTGTGTATGTCAAATAGATGACACTCAGGAATACAGTACCAGCAGCCAATGAGACGCCCAAGAAGAACAATGTCTGAAATTCTTGCTTTGTTAATCTGTCTCTCAGATACTGCAAAAACGCATAAGCCTGCAGCAGTGCAAAAACACCTATGGAAAGAGGAAAGTCCTTGTTTAAATGCTCAAAAGCAGTACACCTGTTAAAGTAACCAGCATATTTGCCAATATTTGAATTGGAAAAATAAACATAGGGTACACCCTAACATCTAGAAACTAGTATAACATCACTTTCTGACAAATAACCTTTAATACTTAACAGGCATGACACTTGCAAAATCAGAAACTTCCAATGAGATAGAATATTCTAAAGGAGAGAATCCCCTGAAAAACAGATTGCACTGATTGACAAGAATATAGGTTAACATACCTAGTTAGATACGGTGAAAAATTAAGAGACAGACTTCAGGCAACACACAATGCTAATACAGAGATATATGCAAACTAAGCTACTGAATAAAACAGGAGGAATTAATGAAAGAAAAAACCAAACCAAGTAAGTATTAAGTTAACTGAATTATATAAAGTTAGTATTGAAACACCAGAATTCAATGGTGAAGCACCTGACACTCAAAAAGGCTGTTCAGAGTTTAACATTAAACCCAGAACTTGGACATGGTATTTCAGTTATTATTCATTTCACGGTATATAGTCAGATCAATCCACTGATGAATCCTTTCAAAAGTGAAAATTCAATGCTGGCTGGCAGAGGAATAAAATAAAACAGAAGTGTATCATCTTTCTTCAAATTAACAAAGAATTCAAGGTACACAATGAAATTCACTAGGTCTGAACTCATAGAGAAAGACAAAAATTCTATTCACAAAATAAATGTAAAAAATCTTCAGAATCTGAATATGTCTACGTAATTTTTTCCTTTTTCCATTATATTCAGATTGTTGCAAGTCTCCATTTTGAAAGTATTTGTGTGTTAAATTTTAATGATGGTCCCTTCACATTCCCAAATACATTCTGGTAAGTGACTAAACTTAAAAAACCCCCTTGGGGAATCTAACAAACTGGACTCTGTCACACAAACAGTGCAGGCAGTTAAACTCACTGTTAGCAGAGGTTATTGCTATCAAGAAATCAAGATGTCTGACTGCCAACAACTACAGAAAAATCAACTTAAAAAATCAAAAAAACTCCAAACAAGATCGAAAATGGTTATTTTAAAACCACCCTCCTGATTAGTAATTTAAGTGATTTGTATTTAGCCTGCGTTGAAAAATTACAGATTATCAACTCTAAAACCAAATGGCTCAGTAAAAAATGTGTTACCAGTGTTTCTATTGTACATTGGAATGTTTCAACTGTGCAACGGGAGAAGGCAACATTGTACTGCAAACCAGCAGAGATTATCAATGTGTAAAGTAAGTGCTTGTCAGAATACTAATTGATCCAGTCTTATGGAAGCATTTTACCTGCATTAGCTCACACAAAAAGAGGATATTGTGTCAATTGGAAAGAAAACTTCCCAAAAGACACTAAATTGTACCTCTTTCTTTAACAATTTGCTTCGTAAGCCAGTGTTTTTTTTTAATACAAGGAAACAAAGCTGCAAGTGTTTGAAGTTTTCCTGTGCTAAGAAGGCTGCTGGATGCAGAAGCTTCATTTTCTTACCTGCAGCTGCCATGTGTTCACTTGTTCTAATTGGCTGAAATCCCACAAAAGGTATCTGCATCGATAATATTAACCCCACAATGTAGAAAGTGCTATATGCTAGGAGAGAAAAATGTGAAGAGAGGGGAAGAGAAAGATGGGAACAGGATTAATACATGTTTGAAAAAGCATTGGCTCCATCTTCAGAGAGGAGTCCACCTTCTCCCCTAACTCCACTGACAGCAAAACAGAACTGTAGTATGCTAAATATTTCAGCCATCCTAATTACTTTTTTTCTTCACTGACTAGAATAAAACTGTCCATTGCAACCCATTTTAGTGGATGTAGCAGCATACTGTTCTTTCAAATTGCACTGTTTTCTCTCCTCCTAGGAAAAAAGCCACTTACCTAAAATTCTTCAGCTTGTAAAAAGTTTTCTCTTCCCATCTTGGTTTTGAGAGTAAAGAGCTCTCAAATACCAAGTGACGTAGGAAGCTTTCTATATGGAGAAACTGAAGGAACCAGACTTCAAAAAAGCAAAACATTTAAGAGTCCACTACTTTAGAAAATGCAAACAGGCACCATTGCTCTTTATTTAACACAAGAGCAGAGGGAAGGCAAGAAATTGAACAATAGAATTAAAAATTATTATTAAGCATATGTATTGATAGATCTATATCAACCCTGTGGATTTATAATCCCCCAGAAAACAGAGGCCAAGAGCATCATTAATTACTATTATTAATATGAATTCTTATTGTATATCCATTAACATTCATATACTTTATTTTGAAAGGGGTTTTGGTCCTCAATATTACAGGGTGAAGAAGAGATGGAATAAGAATATGAAATCTGAAAAGCCATGAGGCTGATTACACTTGAAGTAACCAGCCAACCTAAAGTCCAAATGAAGTTCTGTTCCTTCAGTGGAAAACAGCAATAATCCACCTGTCATATTTTTGTACTCCTACAAATCCTAAACCACTATCTGGCTATAGATAACCTGGGCCTTATGAAGAGATCCCTGTTCTCATGGAGTCCTTCAGTAACCTCCATGAGGTCAGTTCTGAGGAGTGCATCACTGGGCAGTGGTGTCATTGCCACAGCACCTATGTGGTCTCACTGAGGGATTATGCTCCCAGGGCACTGTCTGAGCTGCAAACCAGTCAGAAGGGATGGTTTATTCTTTCAAGCAACTGTATTGCACAGTTTGGCCTACCTACTCACCTATGCCCTCTTAAGTCACTGAAATGCATTTTTCCTGCAGGAAGCTCAATTTTTGAAGAATTCACTACAACATAAATCATTTACTGTACCATGCAACTGTTACAACACTGCCATCCTGTGGAAGTTCAATGGTTGGCATAAATCACTACATTTCACATTTGTTAGACCACAGTAAATCACCATTTTTAAGCCCAGTCCTGCAACTGCTATACTTGCTATGTGCACTGCCCACCCCCATCCAAATCCCTTACTCCCACTTCTTTCAAAAAGGTACATAGTGCTGAAAAGATTTTAAAAAAAGATAATTTACGCAACATGACAATTTTTCTAGGAACTTAGAAACATCAGGACAATATATCATCACAAACTTTTAATATTCCTTTATATTCTACAGTTTGCACAGTTTTTGCAAAAACAAGCAGTTAATTTTGATTTTTGTATGCTGTTCTTATGGTTATAACTTTGACCAACTCCAGAACAAAACCATTCTGACCTACTGTGAACAAAGTAATTTTACAAAGAATTTAATCTGCAGTACACCACACAAACACAGGAAAGACCTAATGAAAAGCTTCTCTGGAGAGTATAATCATATACTGGCCACATACTTTCAATTAATGGATTACAATCACCAGAAAAAAAATACTCAATCTGAAATTTTAGAACACTGAAGTAGTTGATATAAATATATGCCTGTTCACCGTTTTAATGATAACATACAGGACATATAACAAGGAATTATTGAAATGAAGTTTTAAATTCTGGAAGATCCTCGCGTGTTTTATTAAATATTCTGATAATTATACAGAAACTTAAAAAATTGTATGAAAAATTATAAAATTGAAGTGTGAAAACATAACATAAATCTATACCCTTCCAAGTGTAAAACCATTTATTTTTTAAACATATGAGAAACTAAAGAGAGACTACAATCATAGAATATAGTCTCAATCGTTGCTGTATCTGAATAAAAAAGTTATTCACCTCTGTTAATTCACTGGAATTGTAAGCACTTGTTCATAATGATTAAACAAGAGGATCTGAATGAAAGGCACTGGCCATTGTCAAGATGAAAAAATAATAAAAGTACACTTGAGCTTTCAGATGGAGGAAGCATCAGCACTATTGATGCCAAATGGGTCAGAAGCTATCTGGCTAATAAAGTCATCTGCCTTCCAGCCCTAACATATTTTAAAATTGGCAAACTCTTCACATTCTGGAAATTTTAACTCATTACATGATTCTGATTTACATTCCTAGATGTATCAATCATGTCCCACAAACCTTTTCCTTGGTGTATGAACACTCGTATGAGAAATATATACCAGGAATCCACCACTATTTTTAAAAATTTGGTTCTGACAAATAGTGTTCTCTACATTTATGTTATGATGGATTAAACTTAACACAAAGAACCTTTATAAAATGGCTCTTGCTAGCTTGAAATAAACGTAAACAACTGATCTAGAGATTAAAACCCCCAAAATTCTCCATAACAGGAAAAAGTATGTAGCTTTTACTATCTATTGTCAGCTGACAATATTTTTCAAAAGTTTTAGCTGCACATGGTAAGTTTTTTAAGAATTTTAAGACTGTTGCAGGCACAGTAGCAATTGCAACAGAAACTCCCCAAATATTTTTATTCTCCCTTCTTCAAGGAGCTTTTGTAAACTCTTCTCCCTATTTGAATAGTTTGGAGGTGAAGCACACTCGAATTTCCTCTCAGAAGCGCTTGAACATTCTTACCTGTTTTACAAAAACATCCTGTTAAACAAACCTAGAAATGACATAGTAATGTGAGATGTACAGACTTCTCTAGGGCTTCCCATGAAAGCTTAAATTAAGACAGCAGCTGCAATGAAACAGCAGAGCACTGATCACACATTTTCATTCTGACAGCTCCATGGCAGCACATATCCCTCACTGCTGAAGGGCAATAACATCTCAAAACACTGCAGCTATTTGCAAAACAAACATCTGCCAAACGCTTTAATTCCTGTGAACTTGCAGTACTATTTTTCCCATATGAGTTCAAAGACTAGTTAATTTAAAGCTGAAAAAGCAAGAGCACTTATTCCTTATTGTTTCTGGCTACCATATTGCTTCAGGATTTTATAATTAGTTGATCTAATTTTCTCTTGCCTAATTCATAGAAATCAGAAAATGAAAATATTCAATAAAACAATTTTAAATGGAAAACAAGATAAATTACTTTCCCCTTAAGTTAGGAAGAAGTAGTTAAGGAAGAAGTTAACTAATACTAACATTTCTAAGATGGGTTAGAGCTTCTTCTTTCTCTCTTTTTAAAGTTTTAATGAATTTCCAATTCTTAATTACATAGAGTAACAAAGAAGTATGGAAGCAGTATTTATAGTTTTGATAACAAAAATTCAGAACTGAACTTGAGTAAATTAAGCAGTTGTGATATATAATGGTTCACATATATGTACTTAAAGTAATTTCTCTTGCAGGGACTAAAAAAACATTAAAATAAGATAAAAGAGTACTAAAATGAGGAATAAAAATATATTTACAAATATGAAACACTTTGTGATTACGCTTCAGCACACATTATGTTCTCCACCTGTCTATGATAACGGCTTCACATTAAAAGTGTTCCAGCTAACTTCTAAATCTCTGAATACCTGAATTGCTTACTAATTATTCCATTCACACACCTACATCATGGCAAACTGATTTTATTGGTAAAGTGTCAGTAAAAACAGTTTACACAGTATTTAAATGTCAGGCAAATCAATAAAAAAGTTAGGCTCCCAGGATCCCTATTCACACATTCCTGAAACTGGAAGGAAGGCTGACCAATTAATGCAATAAAATTTTAAGGATTCCCATGGAGTGGGCAGACTCTTACTGTGCACACCTTTTCTCGGTGATCTAAAACTTACATGGCTCAAAATTTCTTATGTCTTTATCTAGATGTTCGCATAATTTCTGCTGTATAACTTTTAAGAATACCAATTGTTTTATATTCTTGGAAAAGAAAAAAACTGACTACACATTATAAAAGAAAAAATTATAAAACATTATTAAAGGCACACATGTAATGCATATTTACAAGATATTAATAGGGTTCTTTTACATCAAACCACCCATTTTTCTTTCCCATGCACTAGAAAGGAAAAAATTAATTAGTAGCAATATATATGAAATTTTGGAAGTGTGAGTATGCTTCAACTCCTTATTTCCGTGTTGTAGAAAATAACTGACTATAATCAATAATCAAATTAAAACAACTCAATCTGATATGCAATTACTTAACACCCACTTGATACAAAACACATCAGTACAATAATTTTGTATCTCATGTTTTAAGTACTTGAGAATGACTTTGCAATGAACAGAACTTACCAATGTAGACTCTCCTGCTGTATCTCTGCATCAGCAACAGAACAAACACATGCAGTGGAATAAGGTTGATGATGAAAACATAACCACCCCATGCAGAGACCTAAGACAAATGGAACAGGAAATTAGATCTGAAAATATCTGCAAATTCTTAGGACAGCCCATGGTGGATTTATACATCTTGATGGTCTAACAAGAAAACACAAAGCCCATCTACACAAGCAGTCAGAACTACTAATACCACCAGAATCTTCCTCAATATATATTTTAAAAGAAAAACAAACCACAACAAAGCCCACATATCAGAGGTGTTTGGAATGGGTTGATGGATTTCCTAGGCTACCCTTCCTGGATCTCGTCCTTCCAAGCTAATCTGGCCATACTGGCAAACCAATGTCATGCTGGAGGCTCTTCCCAAGACTGAAGGCTGCACCACAAGGCAGTGGAAGGATCTGCAGGGCCATGAGCTGGGCTTTGATGATCTTTGTGGGTCCCTTTCAACTCAGGATATTCTATGATCTCACATAGGACTCAAAACTTTCTTTAGACAAATTTAGTATCATGCACTTTTACCAAGGACAGGGAACATTATCTCCAGCTAGAGAGGGAAAGGGAGCAAGGTGCACCTCCAGGAGCACAACTCTGGGACTAGAGCAACCAGTTGTGTAGGGAAATGAAAAAAAGGAAGAATATGGAAGCACATGAAAGCAGGACTGAGCACTGTGGAATGGTATACAACAATATTACAGACATTGCAAACTCTGTGGCTAAGAGCTGTTGAGAAGGACTGGTGTACTTAGAACTGAAACACTACAGTGTTATTAACAGATTGCTGGTTTCAGTGAGGATTTAATGAGCTATCATTACAATGTGCTATCTAAATTTCTAACATATTTAGAAAGGCTCATATTGACTAGACAATCTGTATTTTAACATGTCTTCTTGTCATATTACAGTCTAGACTTCTCCCATATGCACCATGCCTAACCTAGATCTTCATTTTTAGCATGCAGTAGCTAATGTGGTTTTCACTTTAATTGTACTTTAGGGTTTAGATTCATGTAGCTATTTTTAAAGCCCTAGAATCCAAAAAGAAACCCAAATGACTATTTTCTATAGAACAAATTCTAAAAAAACCATGAGGCCAAGATTACTGTCTTTCGACACTAATACTACAAACTCCATTCAATGCTTACCAAGCAATGTGAAACAAGTAGAATAAAATAATCCAAGTTCTCTGGTAACTCATTTCAGATTATCATAATCCTAGTACCTAATTACTTGTATGAAGTATCATGTTTTACACAGGTAAGTTTATTTAATGGGAGAAAACATGTACCTGAAGACAGGTAAGATAGAATAGAGTTCAAACATGCAAACAGAACACTGTCAAATTCAGGGACAGGTTTGAATGAAGGAGCTCACAGTTTGCATGGACCAGAGACCTGCATCTCTAATTATCAAAATATGAACCCAAATCTAAGCACTGAAAATTATACTGAAGATGCACTTTGGAACTTTCCAAACAAAACTGAGGCATCCTCACAGATTGGCAAAAAGAGTGGAGACATGCTATTACTCCTACAGGATTGCTTCAATGTAAAGCCTCTTATTTTACCTCCTTGCTATGAAAAGCCATATGAAGCAGAAGCTCATTAAGTAAAATAAAGGTTAAAAATATAAATCCAAGGAGAAAACACCCTTCTCTATACTGAATCCAATGCAAGGCTATGAGTCAAATTACCACACTGAGTTAGGTATATATTATAAGGCAGATTTAGTTATCAGGAAAGATTTGTCAGTTCATGCAATATCCCTTCACCTTTCAAGCTCTTATCCAAACTTCCCATTCAAGGACTGAACTCTTACTACCTCAAAACTGTGATTAAACTGCCAATTTACACTGAAAATTACTAACTCTACCAGAGAAAGACAAATTATTACAATGTAACAAATAGTAAAATTATGTTTTGTCCTGAAAATATACTCAAGCAAAATATCTAGAAGGGCAACTCCACCAAAAAATTCTTTCCAAAAGGTAAATACAAGGTAGGGAAGGCCATCATGTGTGGGGATGAATTAGATACAAGCAATAAAATTCTATAATCTAATCACTGAGATGTGAAGCTAAGCTACAGGTGAATCTGAACCTTTCATGAGCTGATAGAACTTGAAAAGAAAATAACAGCACCCCCATTTATATATAAGGATAGATTATCACAATGACATTGATTCTTAAGTTCTGATACCATGTACACACATGATCACATACTCTCACAATCAATCACTCACATACAATCCCACACACCAAGATGGTAAGAACCTGTTATTGTGTGATTTTTAGCAGTAAAATTGTGAAAATATTGTATTTGTTATTTGTATGTTTATGAAGGCACCTTTAGAGAATCTTACCAATAAATTGGCACAATAGAAAAAAATACTGTGCTATATAAATATAACAATCTAAAAACTTACTTGCAGCTTTTGTACTGGACTTAAGCATGCATCACAGCTACAGGACCTTTTCACTATAAAGCTATATAAACAGCAATGCTGTGTATAAAGAAGTGGCTCTCTTTTATGCAATGTGGCAAAAAGGAGGAGAAATGGAATGAATAAATGTACAGTCAACAAAAAATAGCTATCTTAGTCTCTTTGGTGACAAACACAAGGCTATTATCTCCTATATTAACTGCAAAAGTCTCCCAGAAAACCAAATGGACATTAAAGCTAGAGGAAAACTAGACAGCATCCAGACAACCTTTGAATTAACCTTGACTTTAAGGTACATAAACCAATCCAGAAGCTCCTTGTTTTTGCAAACTTAGTTACCTGATGGTAGAAAAGCAGTATTTGAGATCTCAGTCTTAACTGTCACCAAGCAATTAGCCTGGCTGTCCCAGCACTGGCTATTTTGAGGAAAATTTATTTTTCATACAGTCACAAAAAGTTTATCAGTTAGGGGAAAAAAGCCCCATGTTTGATTCAAAGAAGAGAATTCTTAGTGTAATGTTTCAGAAGATGGAGGAGGGGGAAAACCAATTCCCTCCATTTTTCTATTAGTTTTATCTCCTCATGTTTACTGTTGTTTCCCCCTTTGTCAGCCCTTAGGAAAATATCTGCAATAGCCTTCATTTTCACAGATCAAGAATGAAAAGGGCATTTATTATCATTTATTATGACACTGAAATCTTTCATCAGTTCTGGTGGTAAGCTTTACTTTATGGCATAATTATACCCATAGAAATAGCTTTCAGAATTATAAAAATGTAACTTTGTCCTCACATTCTAAATATTATGATTATTATTGCATTATAGTAATGACACACAGACACATAAATATTAAAATTATACCTTAATTTACCGGTACCCAAATAAAAATCCAACTGAATCAGAGCACCTATTCACAGCATGGGAAAAATTTGTAAGTAAAGTTATTATATTTCCATTTTTTCCCCCAATCAATCATGTTTAATCATGTTGATTTAAATACTTTAGCTTTACATACTATGTTGTTTAGCCATATATTTAAGGTTTTAATAAAAATGCAAAGCAAGAATTTTATATTATGGCTCCAACAAAGATGAAAATACCCTTATTCTCTTCTTTGTCAACATATGGATTATGTAAGTTACTCAAATAGTTTAGCTATTATACATATAAAAGCCTTACCATGTAAAAGTAGGATAAACAGCAGCAGATTGTCCAAAAGACTGACCCAGTTTTCACAGACTTCACCTGGAAAAATAACCAAGTATTTATGAATGACAAATCCTGGACAATACGCTAAAGTTTCATCCCAAAAGAACTGTTGAGAGAACTTCTTTAGCCCGCAGCAAGTTATATTTGATGCTTCTGAACTGGTGTCCATAAAATCGTAACAAAAATGCAATTCTTTCACACACAAAAGGTTAGATGTATTTCTCTAGCAAAAGCATTCAATCCAACTCTCTGGTGTATGATCTGATGTAGAAAGGTAGTTGCAATAGCTCTGTGCTACTTTCTCTGAGATGTTTAGAGCACTTTATAATTCTACGTGAAGACCATCCATGCTTTAATTTGTCTGGCATCCGACCCAACTCTGCCATTACAGACAAAAGAGCTACTCCAAAAAATTCACTTAAGGTTAACAAGAGCATCCAGATACTACTAAAGGTTTAGCAGGATCCAGAAACTGTCCCAGGAATATGAATTTGTCTGAAACTGATGGGGGTGACTGTGGTGAAGGAGAACAGGAATGAAGAACAGACATTAAAAAATGCTAGAAAGTTGTCTATAAAATGTATTTGATTCTACAAGAGTTCATGCAAACATTATTGCACTCTGCAGTTTAGTTAAATCTGAATTCCATGAGAACAGATAACTGCTATCATATCTCAGTTACTCTAAAGTAACAACATAGGTTGATTCTATTATTGTTATCAAACACAGCACACCTTTCCAGCTGCAGCTTTTTCTAAAACCAGATTTAAAAAAACCTGCATTTAAGTAACACCAGTCACTCAGTCATGAAAATTCAATTCTCTTCCATTATATTCCTACCAACTATATCCCAAGTTTGAAATATTCTAAAACTAAAACATCTGTGAACATGCATCTACTTATGAAAACCAGAATTTTTCTGGTTTTCATAAGTAGATGCATATTCACAAATGCATCTACAAAAATTATGTAGATAATACATAATTTGTATTGACAAAATTATGGAGAAAGTTGTAGTGACCATGTACTTATGTGGAGCCCTCTAAATGAAAAGTACAGGCATTCCAGAATACACAAGAGACAGTACCCTACAGCGTCTGTGCTGAATTAACAATATAGTTATGCTATTTTTGTTATTTCCAAGGTAGGTTCAACAGTCCAGAAATACTCCAGCTTTCCTACACTCCTTCCTGCAAAACTACCTTATGGATGAAATTCTACACAGATTAAGGAGAGGCAGACATGTTGCTTTAGCAAGCAGGCAAATGAAAAGACATAACACTGTTTTTTTAAGCACACAAGAAACACTAATATCTGACTC
Organism: Calcarius lapponicus; assembly: GCA_039654755.1. Taxonomy (NCBI): domain Eukaryota; kingdom Metazoa; phylum Chordata; class Aves; order Passeriformes; family Fringillidae; genus Calcarius; species Calcarius lapponicus. The sequence continues at coordinate 43,435,537 of CM077464.1, read as the reverse complement.
TAGAGAGCTTTGACCATTTAATTTGGATACTGAACAGTCAAAAGTCTTTCCAGAAGACAATTTAAAGCACTTCATATTCAGAGTCTTCTCTGAATATGCTATATTAGCATATTATCTATATAGCTTTTCACCAGCTATATAAGGAGGCTAACATTTGATGCACACAGCACTAACACCTCTACACCAAAAAACAAACAACCCCTCTGTTTGCTTTAAATTTCTAGACTCATCATCATTTTTATTACTACTGCAGGACACACATACTCCAGTGGAACTGTGCTTTTACACAGCAAACTGAAGAGCAAGATTATTATGGAGTGGTTCAGATCATGTGACTTCTCAGTACTTGCCTAATCAAGAGCCAAGGGGAAGAGGGATGAGAGGGAGGAAAATAAGAATTCAATGGATTCTAAGAAAAATCAGTCATTTGGTTGGAGGAGGAACCAAAAAACCTTTCCAAAGCAAAAGACTCAGCAATTACTTACCCATAAATAGTATGTGAACTGCAGTGCAAAAATAGCTATGCCTTCATTGTCAAAAGATCCTGCTACTGATCGGGATATGTAACCTGGAACTATGGCGATAAAACAGGCAGCTAAAAGCCCTGCTCCCTGGTTCCACAGTTCTCTGGTGAGCAGGAAAGTAGAAATAGCTGTAAGGCCGCTAAAAACTGGTGCTAGAAACACACATACATCTCTTATATGGACTGTCACATTAAGCATATTTAAAATCCAATGTATAAGGCCTGCTGTCACCATCAGTCCTGGGTATACCTACATGGAGATAAAAACCAAAACAAACCAGAACACTAGGTTATTACAGAAAACTGTCATGGTATGCATGTTTACACAGAACTTGCAATTAAACAATAATTTTTAAGCTGATATAAGCAGTGAGTATTAGCATAAGCTAACAGAATTATTTTAGTACTACTTTAATCATGTTTTGACAACAACACTGAATACCCTAGGCTCTTTTAATTTTATCCAAATGCTAACAATAACATATAATCTACTTCATAAATGAATGAGCAGCGTACAGATAATATCCCATCTCGCTTGACATTTATCATATAATGAAAACAATTTGTCATTAAGGTATGGAAGCAGAAACCAAAATCTGCAAGAGAATTTCAAACCAGCTACCAGTTTTGAGGAAATGAAAAAACAAGCCCCAAAATCCTAAGACATCAAGAAGAAAGCCAAAATCTCCCAGTCATATCCATTTTCCTTTAAAATATACCATGCTATTCTTTCACATCTTGGTGCCAACAGGGAGAGAAAATGTACTTCAATAAGATCTAATTTTTTAAAGAAGAAAAGTTTATGGTCAGTCAGTTGAATACTACATTTTTACAAGGTATCTGTAGACATCTTTGGATATGACATATTAAAACAAAGTTCTGTAAAAATGTAATTAATATGTGCACCAGGAAAGGTACCATAGACTTACACAAATCTATTGAATCCACCACCATAGAATATTAGAGAACTTCAGAATATTGTTAATAGGAATTCTACCCTCCCACATTTATCAACATTAGAAAAATCAATACATCCTAGACAAGTTAATATGTACCTCACCTGCCTTAGTTTCTTTCAAAAACTAAGAAGGACATTGTACTAAATTAAATTAACAGATGACTGAACATTCCCCTGAATATATTTCAATTATTTTTCTTAAGAGGTTTTATTTTCTATAAGACAGGTATGAAAAACATGCACTTAAACGTAGCATAAAGAGTGTCCAGTATCTCTAAGATACTAAAACAATGGTGATCTAACTGCTACAAGAAACTTATAAATGCTTTTAAGTGGTACATACTAGCATTAAAAAGCTTTAATGAACTTTCACACATTAAGAAACACACAGCTGCATTACTTAGTGTTACTAAAGCTATTCCAAGGAGTGATATTTGCATTTTGACTTGATAACATTGTTTTGTACACCTTTCCTCTCTTGTGACTTGCATTGCTACCAATCTTAACTAGTCCTGATGTTTTGTACAGGTGCCACACTGATCTAATTTCAAAGGGCTTCTCCCACTGAAATCCTAACTTTTTTCCATACACACATGAAGTCTACTCAGCATACATGACTGGATTAAAACTTGTACCTTAAGAGATTTAGGTAATGATTTTTAAAAAATATTTTTATTTAAAAAAAAAAGTTTTTCCTGTTTTGATTTCGTATAGCAGAATTGTAGGAGCCATAATACCCTTATCTGCTACTTATTAGAATTTCATATGCAAGGAAGTTCTGTATTTCTTGGTCACAGTGTGCTATTGGATAAGGCATGTTGACTTAGTTTCTGCAGCTAAAAATTAAAAACATCTCGATATTCCCTCTGCAGCAATTTGACAATTAAAAGCACATTTTATTAAGATTCTCCTTTTATCAACATCATATTTGTATTGAAAGTTCAAAAAACTTCCTGAAAAGTCACCTTTAATTATTTTTACTTATTAAATTAATTTTTAAAAAATAAATGTATTATTACAGTACTTACAGTTCCACCTACTATTCTTCCTAGTGGATACCATGCTCTTTCATCAAACCAATTTAAAAATTCATAAAAGCCATGAGATGCAAGATGATGTGTTGATCTATAGTTAAACCTAGAAAGAAACAGAAGGATAAGATAAAAATCAAGAGCTTTAGCATCTCCTTTACTATGTAAGTAAAATGGTCCTCTCTCAACCTGCAGTGTTATGAAGTAAGTTACTAAGTTCTCAGCTACTACTATATTTTCTTCACTTCTACAGCCAGTGCATATACTACAGATGACAGTTTACAGTTTTTGGTGAGATCACTGTTGTGTGTAAACATTAAAAAGTGTTCTTTCACTCTGATACAATACTCTGGTGATTTTTGTGATTTCTTTTTAAAACTACTCATTTTCAACTACAGTCTATCACATGCAGTCAAAGCAAGACTCCCATTCTGAGACAGGATAGCTACACATGCAGCTGCCCTACTTCATGTAAAATTGACAGGTGACTCATTCAATAACAGGCAACAGGAATACAGTCTGTTTGTTCACACTATCAAACCAGTGGCCTTCTTTCAATCAGTAAGAATTTACACAATGTAGAACCTCTGTAGATGAAGTTTCAAAGTTTGTACATATTCTGCTGCAGAGAATTTCTTGTACAACAAAAGGTCTCTCATGCACACCTACATTTCAGCCTTCCACACTGTATAAAAACCATTTAAAAACACCAACAGACTGCTACTAAGGCATTCATCTTCCACCTTCCTGGCACAAAATATCTCAAACATTTGATAACAAAACTTTTAGACTATTAAAATGTCCATTACTTCTTGAAATTAAATATCAGGCTGCAAGAAGCACTACAGCACATTGTCATCATAAAACAGCAACTCTTTCATGATCACTCATTCAAAGGCCAAACTATAAAGGCTACAGACACTGAGAATGTGAAGCTTTGTAGAGAAAATTTAGATAGAGAAAAGCCTGGGTGAACACAGCTTCTAAAACAAGCAACATTTACAAAGCCAACCCTTTTAACAGATATTCTAATTGAATTTCAGTTAACCATGTGAAATTCATTTGTTAAAGAAGTAGTAAAGATTTTATTCATTAGTTAAATAGAAGTTCAGGTGATTAAATAGAATACTACAACAGACAAAAGGTTAGATGGACAAACCACCACAAAAGACTTCCAAAGACACTGCTAGAATTCAAGCCTAGAAAAGACTGTGTGTGTTTTTCTTTTTATCTATTTTATGGAAGAATTCCCTTACATCAGAAATATGCATCTCTTCTGACAAAAATTTTAAAACTAATTCAAATTCTTTTGCGTATCTAGGATTCCCAAAATATCACAGGTTTACTTTGAACCAATTCATTTCCACAGAATAAAGCTAAGGTCATTTAAGACTGCAAACCCCATCAAGTTCCTAATTGTTTAATCAGTACAAGTAGTTTCTGAAATAAAACCACATTGAGGTCATGAGCAGATTCTTCATCTACACAGTGGAAGAACAAAAAGAACTGAAATTCAGGTTCAGATGTCAGCAAATTTGCATGTTTCAAGCGTCTGAACTGTGACAGCATCAGTCAAATTATATTTAAAATAGGTAAATAACAGAGTGAAGTACTTTCAGGAACACTCTCTTGTATCTTATATCTGTTAAATAAGCATTTATATAGGATATATTAACTGATAAAACTGTGGGCTTTCAGAAGTCTTTAGTCATGTTTATATAAGAAAATTCACATGAACATCAGTCATTTTGACCTAGAAATCTTTGATTCAAACAGCAATGTGACATTGGTTTCTAATAAGCCTACAACTATTCCCGTTTGACTAGATTTCTAAATATTAATTAATTCTCCAGTTCTGAACTGTCAACTCTAATGTGATTTCTGAAATGCTGTACCTGTAAAATTAGCCTCTTATCTTAGGACAGCAAGGTCTATTGTTAATTTGTTTAGTGCCAAGTGCCTGCAGTATGGTATGTAACAAATCAGGAGTTTCATATTACACAGGACACACACAGAATCCACCCAGCTACAGACTGGACGGAAACACTGAAAACCCACCAAATATTGTTATCCTAGAACTTCAAAAAGGGACCAAGATGTTTACTAACATGAATTACTTTCAAATTTTAAAATAATGATTCAAACTCACAGAGGCTACAAAAGTATGACTAATGTTTACTTTTACAGCATCAAAAGATTAGTTAAACAAACGAAATAGGCAAGAAGAATACATATTGACATTCTCCTCATGTTTCCAATTAGCAAAGCTTCGTAACTGACTTCAGAAGGATGCGAACAACTGTCTCGAGCTTTGGCAGCATCCCATTAAGTCTTTAATAAGAATGAATTACCACTCAAAATGCAACATAACAGCATTTTACTTCTACCACTTCAGAGGTAAGAATTTAATCTTCCCTCCTAATATACTCTTAGACAGACACAAATCTATTAGCCCTTCTTTCAAAAAAGTGATTATTTTGCCACAAATGAAAGCATGCAGTTACAGCTGGGCATGTCTGCAACAGAAATTACTGGCAATACTATAAGTGTATTGTGAGAACACCTGTGAGAACAAGAAACAACCTTCTAGACACAAAAACTAAAACTAAAAGAATTTAGAAGCTTAATTCAACATCTCACTTTGACTTAAAAAAAAGTGCCCACTTCACCTCCGACTAGGCTACCTGCAAACAAAAATAAGTTAAAATGTCAATATAAACCTATGCATACATCAGGAAAAGGTTGCTGAGATGCTGCACATCAAAGCCAGCTTCAGGCACGAACAAACTGGCAAGCAATGGACAGTGCACCAGACAAAAGTCTAGTTTGGCACTCATATGATGATGCCAGTATTATGCTCTGGTATCACTTAGCCCTTCACAGCACTTTTTTAGGGACAAGCCTGAACCTTGTGAAACTGTTTCCCTTTAAGCTAGGACAGAGAGTGCTGCTAACAAACAGTGAGCCTCACAAGCAGTCACACCTCCTTACTATCTTGGTACTTTTCAAACTGTGCTTCAAATGCAGCACAGTGATACTGTATTTCTACTGCAATGCTATCACAGTACCTGCAACTATCTATAGGTTTCACAGGGGTGTAAAACAGCCCTGGAAAATATCAGAAAAACTGCCATCTTTGTCTGCACCTGCGTCTGGGAGATTCAGGGGCTGCAGCTGAGGAAGAAATCAGAATGGAGGCAAGAACAGCCACTGCTGGGTAGGGGTTGCATGTCAGGTTTGGGGGTCACTGGCTGCCCCAGTTCTTCCACTTGCAGCAGCAGCAAGAAGAGGTGGTTTTTAGGGTTTTTATCCAGCCCTCCTTCTGACCTACTCCATATTATCCAGGGAGACACTGGAACTGAAGTACACTTCTGGTTGCACTGACTAAACAGTATGCAGCATGATGTGACAGAACCAGAGAGAAGGACAGGATCCCTTTTCTGCCACCCTCAACCCTCACATCCATCTGATCTTGAGGTATGGAAACAAATTACCCATTTCCCAAGATTCCCTCTCATCCTCCCTCACCCCCTTGAGGCAAGTCGATTTGAAACAGACCTGAGAAGAATAAAGAACAAAATTATGTGAAGCACATTTTAATTAAATACTTAGTGAAAAAACCTGAGTGAAATATTCAAGTTCTCAGTCCGTGCTGTAAAGAATATTCACACTTGCTAAGATTCAGCTAAGGGCCTGACACCAGGAATCACTACTTATTTCAGTCGACGTTCTAGGGGAAAAAGTGATGTTCTGCTGTTCTCCTTGCCTCTTTCTGTCATGTCTGTAGTTTGAATTATTTCCTCCTCCAAGCTGAGCTTTAAAGGAATAAACAATCCTAAGTCTTTGTACATTTCAGAATTTAAAGTCCCAACCACCAAACCAGGCTGGTATTGTAGTTTGAACCTTGAGGGGGATGCTCTAATGATCACCTATGTGCTCTGTGTACGGTACCATTAATTTCATGGCACTGTTGGAGATGCCTACATTACAGCTGGTTCAGTAAACAACTGGAGGTAAGTTAATAAAAATACAGTTCTCATTTCATATATTTTAACATAGAAAAAAGTGTAAGCAGCAACTGCAAAATAACTGAAACAGAGGCATATTTTTTTTTAGTAGCAACATTAATTTAGAAAGCTTAACTAGGCAACTTGCAAAGCAAAGCCTGTGATGTTGTCACTTATATATATATTATGCAATTTTAATACATAATCTTAACTATCTGTTCATGCTTAGGTTTGATTTTTATTCCTTGCTATGAACTGCCTTTTTGATGACACAAGGCAATACTGTAGGATAATTACTTAATGCTAGTCACAGCAATCACTCTCTATCCAGGAGCTACAGAATTCTCCAGCACTTCACAGCAAAAATTACTGCTATATTTATAAAGAGACGTCTTTGACGTTCCTAGGTTTAGTATTTCCTTGACAAAGTACTATTTAAGGTGAGGATTAAAATAAAATTCAGCCTACTGAGAAATACGAACATATAGAAAGGAATAGCACATGTATGGCAGTGAAGTTACTTCATCCACATCTTAACAACACTTAAGGCAAATTACACTGACAGCAATGGAATTCATTTGACCCCTCGATTCCAAGAGAGTGCAAGATCAGTCTGTTGCTTCTTGTGGGAATGGTGACTGTCTAAACCCCAATCAATTTCATGCTATTATTGCCCCATCATCTAGACTTTTTATCCAGCATTTTACAGCCATCTGAGAATATGTAATCTCCTTACAAGCAGAATCTGTTGAAAATTTTCTAAGCCTTCAATTATAAAGGCTTCTGTGCTTTAAAAGTCTTCAGCTGCAGATGCACAAAATTTTCACATCTGCAAACTCAGAAAAATGACAAGATACAAACTGTGAACATTACAAGCTATAGGAGTAATTCTAGGAGTCAGTTTTTAATGCAAATGTAGATTACAGAATCAATTTGGCCATACAGAATCTAATTAGAGATGGCAAGTGCAGATTCTTGAAAAAGATGGTTGCAGATTGATTCCATATCCGACATATTCTTTGCATCCAAAGGAAGAATACATTCAGCAGCACTTTATGGAAAATCTAATGAGAAACTTCAGTAACTCCATTGAAACAAAGAAACATATATACAGTATTCCAAATGAAATTTTAAAACACCTGCTTGCCCACAGACTATACTACAAGAACAAGATCCTGCAAATCTCATTCTGAGCTCTGTATCTGCAAATGAGCAATTAACACACTGAGTTCTGCATAAGGTTTTTAAAATGGAAGTGTAGAACCAATCAATCACATAATGAATTCAAGGCACTGAGGAAGTCTTTCTCATCAGGAAAATTCTTATTTGTGTTGTGTTTATAACCTTGGTAGGTATGTGTGGACATTTAAGCAATTTTCAAATAATCAAGATTAGAACTTTAGAGCAGCAATACCTTCAGGAAAAAGTACTTATAACACACAAAGAGCCTTTCCCAGTGCCCACAACCCAAACTTAAGGTGTTGGACCTCACAGTAAGACTGAAGAAAACATACACCAAGCTCTACCTCTCTCATGTGTAAGAATCCATGAGATAGAGAGTGGTCCTCTGTTTATTTGAGCCAAATCTGACAACTCTGCAGAATGGAAGAACCACCAGGCAATTTTATTTCAGAAAAATCTCATATTCCTTTCTTTTTAACTTATGTTCATGTCAGTGGAATGGTTTTATTAGGTCCTAAGTCTAATACATACACTATATAAGTAATCCCTACTTAGAACATTATATATATATATATATATATGTATACATATATATATATATTTTTTTTTTTTAAGTCCTTATGTGACCACCAATCTTTTTTTTCTGGAATTTCTCTGGGTAGTCATCTACCATAGTTTAATGTGAAAGCTGTTATCACTTTGCACACTCAAGCTTCTGTACCTCACCAGACAACAACCACCCAGGGAGTCATGAGCACATGAACTCTACCCCATCCTTCACAAGGGACACAGAACAGGTTTGCACAGTTCTTGTGAAACTTGATTGAAAGATGATTGCTAAGGCAAGTCCACCAGAAAGAAAAAATAAAAGCTTTGACTGATGCAGAGTTTAATACATCCTAATTCTGATGGTTTTACGGGGTTAAATATGCGATTTTTGATTGTTTAGTCTTTACATTTTTATATCAAAAATATCTGGATTTGTAATTACTCTTAGTATTCTGAGATAATATCAAGTATTTGTGATGGCTACTGAGACTGCCCTACACTTAGAGAGGCTCAAATGATCTGTAGGGGTTTTGTTGCAAGTAAGGCCATCTGAAAAGAGAAATATATGTCCTTCAAACTGACTGTCAATCACAAACCTTAGAACTGGTAGCAGTACTGCCATTCTGAGTTTCCTCAGGTTCAAAGTTGGCCATGGACCTGCTTCTGATTTCATATTTCACCCCCTCAGAAAAATGTGGCAAAGGCTCCCTTGTTAAACTAAGCTCAGTAAGAATGATGATGTAACAAAATGGCAGGAAGTTTTGCAGTGATGTGGCCACCTAACTTCAAAAACAATGGAAATTTTGAGTCAAAGGAGGAAGAAATTTCTGTCCCTGGAATCCAGGTGAGAAACAAAACTCCTCCTTTTTGTAATATCTTTAGAATAATCCCTGAAGGTAAACCAGGAGAAAGCCAAGTCAGAAAAAAGGTGGATGACACAATCAGCACGGCACATATTTTTTCAGGCCCGACACTCAACTAAGCTCAATGGAAATCCCAAAGAATACCAGAATGTTTATAGAATAACCATTAAGAATTACCATTAAGAATCTCAGAATGTCCCCAATGTGTTTAAGAAGGATTACAGCCTTCCTACTGCCACTACTTGGCATGGTATTTTCCCTGCCTGCAATAGGATGTTACGCTTAGCAAGTGCTAAAATCAGGAACTGCATGCTGCCAGTAGCTTAATGATAAAAAATTCTACAAGGAGCATACAGTCACAGCTTCTTCAGGGAACCCAGGGCACCTCCAGTATTTTTGCTAAGAAACTGTGAGCTTTTGAGAGCACTCCATGATCACAATTTGTGTTTTTCACACAATATATCACCATCTGAAACCACGATATGCTTCCCATCACCACTGTAGTGGGCGTATATCTGTCTACAACTTCAGACACTTCCCCTGATGCCTATTAGGTTTTTTATTACTTTTTCTCTGTCTTGCTTTTGAACTATTCCATATCCCAAGGCAAATTATTATGAAATGCACTGGTTTTATCAATATTAAAAGGCTTACTTTGCCAGTGAATTCTGCCATTCATAGCATGTAACAACATTTTAGACCTAAGAAGAAAGTGATGGTAACTTTTTTCTTGGGACAGTCAAAATTCCCAAGAGGTTTCAAAGACAAGGTGGAAACAGAATAATTTGAAATTTTTACAGGCAAAATGGAATGCTTGTTTTCCTTTTTATGGATGGACATACACTTTACCCCAGATACCACACTACTACTGGCATCCAAATTGATGACAATGTTGGTTCTGTACCTTTTGACAGCATCAGCTTCTTGAGAGGCATCAATTCTCTCCTCAAAACAGTATTAACTACCACAAACTCAAAAAACCCTATAGTGCTATGTTTGTTTCTTTCTAAATGCTCTTGGGCTACTCTGTGAGACAATAAGCCTTGTATGCTTCAACCGTGAAAGCTCTGCACCGAATTCAAGAATATGTTCAAGAGGGTGTTTTCCCAGATCAAATTTGTGCTGTACTTGCTTTAAAAATGATGGAAACAGCTTAACTCAAAGGTTTTCTAAGTTAAAGGCTGATACATGAGGATCTGCTTGGCAGGAAGGAATTAAAAGGCTATTAGCTGAACAATATATTTTAAGAGCAAAATATCCTTTCTGTGAAAAATCTGGTACTAAAAATCAGTGAGGTGAAGATGACTGCTTCATGAGAAGTAACAGGGAACAGAGGCAGCTAGCTCCAAGCCACTTTTTTCACTGTCTCCTAGTATAGTAAAGCAACCTTTAACACCTAAATAACTACACTGGACTCCTATTAAACTGATCTCAAAAACACCTGCTATCTCGTAGCAAGATCTAGTATGTGTGCAGAAGCAAATAATAACCTTTGTAATAGTCTGAAATAGAGTACAAAAAAGGAAATTTACTGTTCATTGCAAGTATTTTAATTATATTTTAACTTCTTGGAAGTATGTGGCACAGCCTTCATCTCTATTACATAATTAAGTCACCTATATGCTGCAATGCTGTGGCAATTGAGAAAGTACCAGATACACCCAAAATGCATCTAAACCAACTTTACTTCCCATTAAGTGAAATGTAAGAAATCAGTCTGGATGCAAGATGTTCTGGTAGACTGCTTCTACCCTGTAAAATACAAGACATGGTAAAAAGTAAACAGGACCCTTAGAAAGGCTCCAGATCCCTCACATCACAGATGATATTTAAGCAGTGACAATCTTATTTCTGGCAGAACATTTAAACAGCTATAGCACCCTAGAAGAGCTTTAGCAGAAATTATTTCGTACAACCCTCAATTGTCGAGAGTCTGTTACTTGAACTTTGTAACATGACAAAGGGTAAATCTAACCAGACTCAGACATCAGACATCAAATCACTCGGTACAAATTATGGCAACATAAGGTTCTTTAGCTCACAAGAATTAAAAGTATTTACAGCGTTGTGGCTGCACATCTAAGCCAGCTTAGCAAGTTAAAATAAGGTAGATTTTCATCCAAAAATCCTTACATAGTAGCTCTTTAGAACATTTCTTAATGCATCTGCTATTCTCCCTCCTGCATCTAAGGTTAGTCTCCCTTGCCTGAATTCTCTGACTGTACTTTCTTTCCATTGTTCTCTCTGTAGGTAGATCATGTTTAGTCCAAGAATCTGGATCTCTCACAGTGCACCTGTTGAACTCCATCTGTTGCCATATTGACTTTTTAATACAATAACTACTGAGAAAATAAAAATTGTTTCAGAGTGGGTAATACAAAGCATCATCAGAGCAGAACAGACACAGCCTAACTTGAAGAATTTCTGTCCTGTGATTAACACCAGGTTGAAGACCTAATTTTATCTAACTTGAATATGTCTGCTCAAATTCTGCTTAACCCTTCAGTAACCTGGCATAAAAAGACACAAACATTGCATTCCCAAGGACTGTAGAACCAATCAGACAATCAGACAATTTTCACCTGTGGGTACGTATGTACATAGATAGAACTACCTGCAGAACAAACCAAACAATACACACAGGGTTTACAGGAACCTAGAGACAGATCTAATTATGCCCTAAACAAATAAAGCTGAAAAGGAAAACACATGAATAAAGCCCAAAGTGGAAAGGCATAAGGGTAAAAAAAAAGTATTCCCAACTCTAGGATGCCTTGTACTAAATTATACATGCAAATTTAGCTGTGGCAGTTATCCTTCAACTAACCTTTGCCAGCTAAAAGGAGTGCAGAAGTGCTCCTAATCTGCTTCTGTCCACAAATCGGACAAATGAGCTTGAATCACAGCTAAAAAGCAAACCACTCTAAAGACGCCATAAAAGACAACAAAAAATGCTTCTATAAATACATCAGCAGCAAAGGGAGGGCTAAGGAGAAACTCCAGCTTTGCTGGCTGTGGAAGGAAACAGTGACAAAGGATGAAGAACTTAATGCTTCTTTGCCTCTGTCTTTTACAGTAAGACCAGCTGTTGTTCGAGTACCCGGCTCCCTGAGCTGGAAGACTGGGATGAGCAGCAGAATGAAGCCCCCATACGCCAAGGGAAAACGGTCAGCAAGCACTCAAACACACACAAAGCTGCATGGGGCCCACTCAAAGGTAGTGAGGGAGCTGACAGAAGTGTTCACTAAGCTATTTTCAATCACTTCCCAGCAGTCCTGACTATCCAAGAGATCTCGGTAGACCGAAGCCAGCAAATATGATGTCCACCTACAAGAAGGGTGTGAAGGAGGATCCAGGAAACTCCAGGCCTGTCAGCCTGACCTTGGTGCCAGGGAAGGTTATGGAGCAGATCATCTTGAGCACAATCACACAGCACATACAGGACAACCAGGGCATCAGGCTCAGTCAGGATGGGTTTATGAGGGGCAGGTACCTCTTGACCAACCTGGTCTCCTCCTGTGACAAGGTGACACTTAGTGGATGAGGGAAAGACTGTGGACGTTGTTTATCTAGACTTCACTGCAGCCTTTGACACCATTCCATATCATTCTGGAGAAACTGGCTGCTGATGGCTTGGACAGGTACACTCATTGCTGGATGGCCAAGCCTTAAGAGTGGTGGTGAATGGAGTTGCATCCTTTTGGCAGCTGGTCACAAATGGTGTTCCCCAGGGATCAGTGTTGGGGCCAGGCCAGTTTAATTTCTTTATCAATTATCTGGATGAGGGATCAAGTGCACCCTCAGTCAGTTTGCAGATATTGGGTGGGAGTGTTGATCTGCTGCATGGCAGGAAGGCTCTGCAGAGGGATCTGGACAGGCTGGAATGATGAGCCAAGGCCACTTATATGAGGTTCAACAAGGTGAGGTGCTGGGTCCTGCACTTGGATCACAACAACCCCACTGAACACTGCAGGCTTGGAGAAGAGTGAACAGAGGAAAAGGACCAGGTTCAAGAGCAGCTAACATGAGCCAGTCTGTGCCCAGGTGGCCAAGAAGGCCAATGGCATCCTGGCTTGTACCAGCAGTAGTGTAGCCAGCAGGACCAGGGCAGTGACTGTCCCCCTGCACTCAGCACTGGTGAGGCCACACCTCAAATCCTATGTTCAGTTTTGGGACAAAAAAGAACACTGATGTGCTGAAGCGAGTCCAGAGAAGGGCAGTGAAGCTGGTGAAGGGCCTGGAGCACAAGTCCTGTGAGGATCAGCTGAAAGAGCTGAGTTTGTTCAGCCTGGAGAAAAAGAGGCTTATGGGGAACGTTAGCACTCTCCGCAACCACTGAAAAGAGGTTGTAGCCAGGTAGGTGTCAGCCTCTTCTCCCAGGTAACAAGTAAAATGACAAGAAGAAACGTCAAGTTGCACCAGAGGAGATTTACATTAGGTATTTGGAAAAATTTCTTCACTAAAAGGGCTGTTAAGCATTGGAACAGGCTGCTCAGGAAGTGGTTGACTCACCAACCCTTGAAGTGTTTAAAAGAGGTGGGACATGCTAGTGCCAGGTTAATGGTTGGACCCATTGCTCAAAGAGGTCTTTTTCAACCTAAATGATTCTATGACCTCATCTATTTTAACTGAATTTATTCTGAAGCAGATGAAAAGTATCCACATCTATTAATACAGTCCAACAGAAGGGATGATGGCCCCTAGCTAAGGGCAAAAAGAGTTCCAGATGCTTGCAAAGTGACTGTATATTCTCACACTGGAGCAAATCAGTGTGGGAATAGGACGTCACCAATAAAATAAACAAAGAAAAGTAGCTGAAAACTGAAAGTGGCCTTCATCCTTCCTCATAATACACAGAGTGGAGTTTATCTTTCTAACCATATTTTGCATTCAGATACCTTCAGCGTCCAATTTCATCTCAAGTAAGTATGCCACGCAGAATTTAAAACGAATTATGAACCACTTCTACTTTGTATCTTTCATACTGCTTCAAGTAAGTCTAAATTACAAAGAAACCCAAAGTTTTTGCTGAATTTAATATAACCTGTTAAGAATTGTACTTTATGGTTACCAGTATTTCTTTAAAGACTATGCATAGGAAACACAAGTGTAATAACAAAATGTTATTTGCTTTTTAGGTATTCTCACAGAAATGCTAAAGATTAAGTGTACTGTGATGATTGCAGTGCTCAGCACTTAAGACAGTATTTATAATTAATATTAAATTCCTGCCATGTGCAATGTGAAATTGAAGTTACATGTTCATTTTCTCATTACGTGATAAAACTCCTAGTATTGCTCAGTCTTACTCTACCGTAGATATTGAGCTATTTCACTGTGCTCCTCTGTCATTTCAGTAAAATCCCATGAATGCTTAGAAATGACCTTAAAATGTGAAGGTGGGGGAACACTTTAACCATGAGCTAAGCTTGCTATTACACAGATATGCTTTGAAGCTGCCACAAATGTTAGTACAGAAATATTCAGAGACTACACCCACCATTGCCTCCTCCATCCTATGTCCAGGAACATGCCCTTTCAAAAGCAAACCACCTCTTTGACCAGCCAGCTACACTGGTATATAGTTTGGTAGCTACAGCCCCTCTGTCTTAGAACATTAAAAAGAGGAGTTTCATTTCCAAAGCCATTTTATTAAATCAAAGCTCATCGTCCTGCTGTTGTCCCACTGTGACATAAAATGAATGTGTGGCTGCCCATGGAAATGGGGAAAGGAGGAGGCTAAAGTAAGAGGTTCAGTTTCAGTTCAGGTGAGGTTCAAAAGTCATGTACTGCAGGGGTATGTCAGAATTGTTGGGAAGGACCTGGTGTAAGTTCTCAAGGGACAGTTCTTAGGTCACATAATCCTAAATCTTCTCTTTTTGCTCTCCAAACATGAATTAAGCTGGTCTGTTCCAGGACCTTTCATGCTTCAATTCCCACCAGACCATATGCCCTCTCAACTCTCTCTCCACAGATGCGCTGCTCTGTGGCTTTTTCTTCTTGAAGGTAGCCCTGAAAGAAGACAGCAGATGGCACCGTGTGGAACACCCTCTCACAAAGCAAAAGCATGATGTGCATAGCTAAGAATGTTTTGTTGAAACCAGAGTGCAATGGAAGCATGAAGAAAAAAGAACTCTGAAGCTGACTTACAAAAGCAAAAGCCAGAAAATAAAATTCAGTGATGGAACAATTACAAGCATGACACATTTCACACAAAACATATCCAAGCTTGTGCTTAGCAAAAACTGGGCTTTATTGTGGGAGAGCAGGGCTAATGTTGGTGAAGTAAAGGTGGAATACAAAATTAAAACACTAAAAATTCCTTGGCTCCCATTTAGCCATAGGAGAATAATTACAGTTGTCATTACTAGCTGACCTGAGACATCACAAATTAAGATACTGTTGCTAGTGTTTAAGGTAGTCTCTCCAGTGTCAAGATCCATTTTCTATTTGGCGAATGAAAGATTAAAACTGTTACAGAGTAAAATTAATTGTGAGACACATGCAATAGCTTTTCAACTGTTACTTCAGACATCTGACAATAGATGAATCATTCTAGTCACCTGAGTAAGATAAAAGTCAAAACACAGTAGCATTACACAGCTTCTTGGAAAACTCAAACGCTGCACTGGCTTTCATGACTTCCATTCTACAACAGTGAGTCAAGGAGACGTCCATTTACTGTCATTGTTACCATCGATACAATGCCAAAGCTCCAATTTTGTTTTGCTGACTTTCTAAATCAGAAGAATTGCAACCTTAAGGCATTTTATCTATTACCAGAGAAAGAATTAAAGATGTTTTAAACACCTTTAATACCCAAATCATCAAATATTTCAACCATGAAGATGAAATCACCTTTTTTCCAAGATAAATGTTTCAAAAATATTTATGAAATTCTAAGTTATTTAACTGAACTTCCAAATGCTGTTTGGGCTTAGTTTAGGACAAGGAGTTAGCACATTCAATGTATGCAATACACTGTATAGACAGATAGACAGATAAAAAGTTAGGTAAGTACTCAGGACAGGAAAGCTTGTTTTGTAATGTTTTGCTTCTGCATCACTCTATTTTCAAATCCTCTGGCTATAGCACACACATATTCTATTAAATGTGTTCCTCTCAATCAGCTGCATCACAGAAGAGGTACTTTCCATGCCTAGACTTTCTTAACATATCAATCTATTGTGCAGATAGGAATAAAAATAAATAAAACCACACTTCCTGAATTTTAAAAAGTTGGCCATCATTTATAGCATAGTAATTGCAAAAAAGAGAATACAGAGACTGGAAAAATAAAGAACTGACAAAATGTAGTCACATGTGCTAGAACAGTTTAAAATTACACAATTACATGTTATTCCTCCCTTCTGCAAAATCCATATTAAACCAACAGGATACAGAGTGCCCATCCATACAGCGAGCCACCATTTTAAACAAATGTAAATAATACTTTGTAACACAGTCTGGAGGATAATAGGGATCCCACTAAGAAAACCATCAAAAATAATAATCGAGCCAAACTCACATCTCCATTGCAATGTAGTTTCCCAAGGAATTTGTTTGTTTAAGTGAGGGAAGTTTTGAAAAGGTGTTTTGCAATTCCTCATGGATTATCAGCTGACGACAACTTGAACATGCTCTTTTACCTAACAAACTAACATAACCCATAATTTGAGTGCCACAGAAAATTATAAGATAAGCATTGTAACACCTAGAAGATATTATCATTTACAGTTATTTATGTTAGATGGGCTCTGAAAAAGTAACATTTGATACTGGACTCAGGTCCCCCACAGCAGACAGACATTTTAAATACCACTTCCTGCTCTTAAAGCCCTCATGTACAAATACTCAGTTATTCCTTGTTTAAAACAGACCATTTCTTTTTCTAAAGCACAGGAATATTGCCTCACATAATAGCAAGCACTTTTGAAGTACAGCAAGTATTTAATTCTCTAAGATGCCAAAGGAGCTTTTACTCTAGGAAAACAGCAGTAAATTGGGAAATACAGAAGCTGATCTATTTTATTCGTATCTGTATCCTTAAATTCATTCCCCAGGCTGCTTCAACTTATGTAAGGTGTGGTGCAGCATTAGGGTCAATTTCATGGTACCCCTCCAGCCCAGAACTAGCAGTTACCCACATTATAAACACCTCAGTCTGATACCCAGCAACAGCTCAGATGAAGACCACAAGCTCTGCTCAGCTATGGGGCCAGAAATGCAGTCTGTGTGCTGGACATACTATAAAAAGTCTAGAGCGATACATGTCCTAAGTTCACTTTGCTCTCCAAGCAAGTAGTGAGACTGATGGCTCCAAGAAGTTTTGCTAAAGGAGTTAGTAATAATAAAAACATTGTCACACAACCTGCTACAGGGTGCAGGATCCACAGGCCCCAAAAGTAGCAGGCTTTAATAGCTTTCCTAAGTAGAAAGAAGCCCTCAGGAGTAGCCCTAAATGTCAGTACAAATGTACCTCAAAGGGCTCTCAAGAATGGAATTTTCAAAACTTCAGGAGGAAACTCTGCAACACATGCACAGTTAGACATTAAATGGAAAATAACCTGACTAAATTAGAGGAGATTCCTGTGGAACGGCAAAGACACCTCCCTAAACTTAGTGTCCCCTCAATACATTAAAAACTTAGTTCCTACAGGATTTTGAATTTTCTTGCTAACTATACTAGCCAAAATTTTTATTCACCCCGTTCCCCACCAATTCAACATGAGACAGGTTCAAAAACATGAGTATTAGCATTACAGGCTGCCAAAACTAGAGACTATTAGAGAGAGTTATGATAGGAAGCAAAGCTAACCTTTATAAACCACTCTACATAATCAAATCAAATTTCTGTTTTAAAAACTGATCATATTGAGCTGTATTAAATAATAGGATATCTGCCAAAAAAAAAGTCCATTCAAGGATTTTTAATCGTAGCATTTGCTCTAGTTAGTCAAGTGCTTGTGAGTGTTTGCTGAAGACCATTAAAAAAAAAACAACATGGCATTAAAAACTAACTTGATGGTTCAGTTGACCCAGCCTACATAAAACATTTGGATATGTTTTCTTTTTCATGTTTCATTCTGCTATCCATAAATCAATAACCGGGTCGACACTTTGCAAGCATTCTATCTCACCTCATATGTTTTCCACAAGAAGTCTGTAGGGAGTCTCTGCACATGTTTTATGAACACTGCCCCTCCTACCTATCATGCATAAACCCATTACTGCACCCACATGAAATCTGATGAGGTGCTCACCCCAATTACAAGTAGAGCAAGTGAGGAGAGGAGCACTACGTGCTAAGTAAAGATGGTAGTAGACAATAGTAGATGCAGAGGAGGGATTTGATTCTTGCATGACTGCTATTTTATGAGGCCACACAGTGAATTGCTTTTCAGCTGCATCATTCCAACTGAACAAATCTAGCCTGAGTTCTCCCACTCACAAAGCAGTTTCTGCTATGCCTTCAACTCTGTCCAATGTTCTCTTACCAAATTATCTCCTTCCATTACATTTTTAATATTTACCTACTTTTTTCAATTTCTCAAGCAGTAGAGAAGTCCAGTACAGTCAAGTGCACATCACCTTGACTTCATCACCATATCAACCTTACAGAAAAATTTACTTTTCAAAACAACTCCCTCCAAGTAGGTCAACAATACCTTATTATAGAGAAAACCAAAAGCCAGGCTAACTTGTGCTAACAGTTTCTCAGCCCATGTCATACTGCAATAGAAGTGATCAAAAAGATGCCTGATTGGGATCCTCCCTCATTAAAGGGTAGGTGGTGGTATGGTGGTAAAGCCTGGACGACTATTCCCACATAAAAATCTCTAACCTTTCCTTTCATGAGCACAGAGTCCCCACTGAATTAGATCTGGACTCTATGCTAGAATAATTTCCTACTATAATAAAATGGCATAAACGAGTTTGAGTTACCTAAAATTCTATTAAAATTATTAGTATTACTTGAGTATAAAAACTAATTTTCAAATGTTAACAGTAAATATAATATTAAAAATTATATTTTCAATAAAATAGAAATAGAATACTTCTCACTTCACAGAATCAAAACGCTTGTGAATGAAGAACATGTAGTAAGTTCTTAATATGAATCTCATGAAATTTGCAACATCTCAAAATTAATTCAAAGTGATTATATTCAAACTGAATTGGAATCAAATTCTTTTTTGAGGGTCTGGAAGTTGTCCTAAAATTATAAACAAAAGGAATTGTTTTGGGAAAAAAACCCTAAAGTCTGTGAGAAATGTTTCCTAAACAGATCCACATATATGTACTTCACTTGAACAGGACTCTGTACTGGGTTGAAAGGCTCCAGAAAGACAGATCCAGTTGGAGACCAAAGTGCCTGTCAACTCTCAAGAATTCATTTAGTACACAATCTGCTATTTTCCCAGCAAGAGGCATTAGCAGGCAAGCAGTGGCCAGATGAATTACCTAGGTGGGCAGTGGTAATTGGTATTATCGGACACTATCCTCTTTATGCAATTTTTTTCCCTTCTCCTTATGAACACCAACTTAACATGCTCTTATTCACCTCTTCTTTCATCACCTGCTGCTCCAGTGTCTCAATCTGCTCTGGTTTTATTTGTATACACCTTCGCTCTGTCACTCAATCCCAGTTTATCCCCTAACATCAGTCCACTATTTACATTCCCTCCTGATGTTCATATACTTCCTCAAAAATAAGAGATTAAACTGTAATATAAAAACTGGTGGCAAACCAGCTCAGGAAACTAAATTGCTATAGCATTTCAACAATTTACCTCACTGAATTTACTATGACTGCGTTAGAACAAGCAAGAAGAAAGAAAACTAGACTGCACACTGGGCAACAGAGGAGAACTACTCCAGTAGTAGTATCCAATCAGGTAACTACAACACCAAACTCACAATCAACAATGACTGATCAATTCCATACATCACTTTGTCTGTTCACTTCAGTCACACTTTGAATTTTAAGGAAGGTTTCATGCCATATTTATAGATGCTAAATTATGTTTTCATTAATGAAACAAGTTTACAACAGCTCAAGGATCCATCTGGCAAACATGATTGATTTGAACATAGCAAAAACCTGTATCTCTGACTGTGCCTGAGACAAAAAACCTCAACTTCCTTTAAACCTGCCTGTCTCTGAAACCAAGCAATGACACTGACCTTAGGTTTATTTTCACCACTTCACCCCCATTCACCAAACCCCACTAACACTAGATTATGGTATCAGTGATGAGAAAGTGGATTGCTATTGTATCTATAAGCCGTATTTGCTACCAGGACAATTATGTTTCTTTCAGAGCGAGGTACAATAAACAACGGTCACCCCTAATGGCTGGTAAAAAGATGGTGGTTTGAGAGATCAATGCTGCTGGTCTGGAAGAGCCCAAAAAATGTGTGTGAGATTGCAGTAGTTGCTCTTCATTACCAAGAGCTGGCAGGGGATGCAGAAGACAACATTCCCAGCAGGAGAAGGTAGGCAAATGGAACTGACAGCGCCTGCACTGGTGCATCATCCTGCACGTGCAAACTGGTAGGGAGAGGGTCTCATGCTCACACATATGAGCTTTGGTATTCCAGCCTAAGAAAGCTTTCACTAAGGTAACTGGTATTAATCTGGCTTTTAGCAAGATGTTAAAATTCTCAGGGGAAAGAGAAGTTTGATCTCGTGTCATGGGATATGATTAATGATTCATAGTACAGTTTCTCACACGTGTGACTTAATGGTAAGAACTGTACAAACACAATGAATGTACTATTTTGACAGTGCTCCCCTGAAGACTACTGATGTACCAAAAGTTTGTTATCATTTCACTTGGTAGCAGTAACAGAATGCAAGAGTTTTGCTATCTCTATCTATCTATCTTATATGCATACATATGCACACATACAGATTATTTTTTATACATATACATACCACACAAGACATATATATATATATGATGCAAGCAGCCAAAGAAATAGCATATGGACATGCTGGAGCTGTACTTCAGAAAACCAGTGCATAGAAAGTAGCCTCTGTTCAAGGGCTCCATGATTTTGGTTGCCTTGGTTCTGCAGCCAGGTTGACATTTAAGGCAACATCTGACAGTAAGAATGCTGTAACTTGACAACTGAATTAAACCTGCTGTTTTACTTTTCATGTGCAGCTTTCACTCTGCACTTGTGTGTACACAGCACCAAAATTAAGCTCTTGGTCCACCCAGCTTGCCAAACCAGCCAACTGATGAACCAGATTCAGAAATAAAATCTGTCCGTTTCAATGTAGCATCACTCTCCATGTTTCAAGGTTCTTGGCCTTAGAAGAAATCCTGGAATTAAATGCTGAAGGCCTGTCAATGGCACATCTTAATGAGCTGCCTGACTCCACGTATCAGCTCACCTGACCTAGAAGCTGCCAAGAAGTACACACATTTCTCAAAGTCTCTGGACCAGCTCAAGTATGGAAAGTAAACATGACACGAGAAATAAATCAAAAAAGTGAAAATACTGCACAAAATAGTTAAGGTCAGTGTGAAAAAAAACCCCCAATAAACTGAGTCATAATGTACAGGTCACAAGTTCTTAAGTGACAGCATGGTGACCTCAAAATACCAGTTTGGTTTTACCTTGCTCTGGCATTGTATTTCAATGGAGATCAAAAATCAAACACCGTCCTCCCTCTACTGCCTTGGCCTATCGTACTACATTTGGGTCACTTCTGGAAGAAATGCCAACACAAGTGAGTCTCAGCAGCTGATTTTACAAAAGCAGCAATCTCCTTTCTATGCCAAAATCAAAACCAAATTTTACTGTCAGCAAGGCAGGTCAAAAGGGATGTTAGGAAAAAAAATAAGTGGTATTTGATTCAATTAATATGTAGAAAAACCCAAGGCAATTCTGCCTTTCTTCCCACCCTTGGCAGTTCCATATGTCCATACCAGGAAACAGGATTCCTAAGTAAATGGGAAAGCTTTTCTACACCTTAGAAGCAATGATATTTTTCAATTCAAAAGAATAAACAATTTGTCTAATGCTCCTCATTTTATCAGATATACCTCAGTTTCCTCTCTGGAGCACAAATAAATACTAGAGAATAGGTGATTGACTTAACAAACACACTGCAAGACATCCTACGCAAGCTTGACAGGAAAAGCCAAAAGAATTGAGAAAAGTATCAAACTGTTTCACAGCAAAGTCTACAGCCACTGTTCTGGAAAAAAAAAAAACAACAGTTTACCTGGAGAAGCTGCTAAAGAAGTGGTTAAAAAAATTAGAAACAAAGCACTGCTACTAGTCTTTTCATAAGCTCCTTTCCCATTGTACCATTCAGACTTTTAAGACCCTTGCAGCTACGAGGAAAACTATGAAAAATTCCACCTAGCTACTCCACACTGTTTAAGAGAGCACATAATTTTTTACTCTTTCCAACAATTCTGCTGCTGCTGCAATAGAGAAAGCCCTTTGTTTTCACTCAGTTTTCTACCATTTTAGGTCTCCTTTCCTACTAATTAACTTAAGTGCATTTGCCTCTACCATTTCTGGCATGCAGCAACACGACACTGGCATGATTCTTGACATTTCAACTGCTTCTCACAGACCTGCACTAAAATCAATGAGTTTTGTCAACTTCATCTATTCCCTAATTAACAAGGGTACATCCAGCAGGCACAGGCAGCAATGCCTTCTGTTTGTGTACTCAGGAAGATGACTTTGCATCAATTTACACGTTGCTTTAAACAGGAGTTTATCTTACAGCTAGATCATTACTACGAACTTAACTCCCATAGCACCATTTTAGTGTCCTTCAGGGCTTAGTAAGAAGTTACGCAACTCAGCACTGTAAAATTTTCGTTTTATCCAACAAGGATGGTCTTGAGTATAAAATTCAGATGAAATTGGCACAATAATGTAGGTGCATGCTTAAAAGTTTCCTCCATAATAGAAAGGAAAGCCTTTATGCTTAAATTTAGATTAGAAGGTAACTACTTCACAGGATACAAACTCAGGTTCATAGTCTCACTGTAGATGTGTTTAAACTATTCTCCCCCTCATTCTTAACATTATTAATTGGAAGCCTGCACTTCTTCCATTCATTTGTGTCTGCAGAAAAAACACTCAAATCATGGGTGATTACTTGACATTTTGAAGATATTTTGAGATACTTGGCTTTCACATCACAAAGGTTTATTACTTCACACAGCATTTAAAAACAAAGCCATTCCTTGTTCTCTATCCACTATTCTGAGCCACGATTTGTGAATGGATTACATTTGTGGGTGGGGGGGAGAGAAGCCAGGGGGGAAAAGCCAACTAGAAAAGAGGAAGTTTGCGCTTTTGAAAGTATCAGTGGAGTGCATGCATTGCAGAGAAGTACAATTTCAGCAATAATTTTAGGTGAAATTTAACGCAGAATATCTAGCGGTGCATTTCAAAATGAAGCGTCTCTTCCTTCGATGCAATTAACAGGGAGACCCAAGACATAAAATTTTAAATTAAAATCTGTCAATTCACTATTCTAAAGTCATCTGCCACTTACCCTACTTAAAGTTCTAAAAACCTCACGGATTCCCAGGATGAAGTAACCAGTAATATAAAAATTCATTGTCACGTTTTTGCATTACAACAACCCTGCCCCACTAAGTCTTATCATTTTTCACTTTGCCTTGCTGCAAGGAACGAGTGCAGCATTTCTTCACCTCATCCTTAAAATGGTTTCGGTCCCCTCCAAGAGGGAAAAAGAACAGACGGCTTCTACAGGAGGCAAAGTAATCTTTGGAAAAATCAAGATGTGTGGGAAACAGCAAAAGTCCTTGGGCTCAGAAACGCAGCTTCGAAACACCTGGCAGTAAATCAATGTCACCCATTTCGCTGTTAATCCCTCAAGTCACTTTTATGAAGATTACTTCCTGCAGTGCATTCCTCACCCTGCTCCCTCCCCGGCCGACAAGGACTCCAGTGAAGACCACTCCGGGAAGCCCGCACCGCGCACACGGGACCGGCGCCGCCGACAGCGGGACCCGGACCGGGGCGCGGGTCACGCCTGGGCACAACTGTTTCGCTACCAGCCCGACTCCGGCCCCACTCCCGATTCCCGGCCAGCGCCACAACTTTCCTTCCCCGTGCCCCTCGGAGAGTCCTGCCGCAACTCCAAGGGATGCGGGGGCACTGCCGCCGCCCCGTTTCCCGAGGTCTCCGCCGCAGGGGACACCCCAGATCCGGCACCGCCGTTCGCTCCCAGCGCTTCCTTCTCCCGCGCCGTGGTGGCGACCCCTCACGCTCCCTCCGACCTGCCACAGCGTGTCCCGTCCGCACCGCCTCCCTCTCTCTCTCTCCTCGCCACCCTCCTCGGCTCCGGGGCGGGCCGCGGCTGCCGGCTCCCTCCGGGGAGCAGCCAGGGGCGCAACTTCGCGGGAGTGGCGGAGCAGGGGGCCGGGCGGCGGGGCCCTCCCGCCGTCACCGCGGCCACGGCGCAGGGAACCCGCGGGTCTCCCCCTGCCGCGGCTCGTGGCGCGGCGCTTTCCCGCCTCCCCGTCCCGCCCGGCGGCGGCGGCGACTGACCAGGGGTTCGAACTCGTGGATGATGCTCTCGAAGCGTGATGACGGCGAAGAGCCGGGAGCTGAATCCAGCCAGCCAGGCCAGGAAGAGGATGGTGAAGGAGAGCAGGGACTGCCCAGGCCCGCTGGCTGCGACAGGCCCCCCGACAGGCCGCCGCCCGCCCCGGCGCGGCTGTGGAGCGGCCGCCGCGGAGTTGGCGGCGGGTCTGTGCTTGTGGTCGGGGGCCGAGTGCTCCGCCATGTTGTACCCGGGGCTCCCTCGCAGCCTCTCCCTCCACCCGGCGCGTGCGGGGAGGAGGAGGCGGAGTGAGGGGAGGAGAGGAGGGAGGAAGGGCAGGGGGGCGGGGGGGCTCGGGCAAGGGGCGGGGCGAAGCCGCCCGCTCTTGCTCGGCGCTCCTCGCTGAGTCCCCGCCGCCTCCTGGCGCACCCGGGCTCTGCCGCTGCCTCCTCCTCCCGCCGCCGCCGTCACCGTCCCCCGGGCGCGGGGGGGAGCACAGCGCGGCGCTCGCCAGCCCGGGGGGCGGGGTCATCGACACGACGGGGGAGGGGTCAAGAAGCCGGAGGGGCGGGGCTGGCGACGGCCCGGGGGCGCGCGCGCGGGCTCCGAGGGGCAGTGGCCGGGGGTGGGGGAGGGGGCTCTGCCAGCAGGGGCCTGCGGACGGGACCCAGGCGGGAGGGACAGGGGCGGATCGCGGCTCCCGTCCTCCCGAGCGGCCGTTTGACATTGCCGCCCCCTCCGGAAGCGGGAGGAGCTACCGGGGGAGGGCGGGGCTCCCAGGAGAAGGGCGAGGGGGCGGGACGATCCCCTCGGGCAGCGCCCTCCTAACAGGAACTCCGGTAACGGCCTGTCACGGAGCGACAGGTATTTAAAAGGGGCGGGTCATCCCCGAGTAGCCAATCGGAGTGGCACGGCCCCGCGCGCAGGGGGACGTCGCTCCCGGCGCCGGCCGTTGGGGCAGTTGACTGGCAGCCGTTTGGTCCAATCGGAGTGCGGTGTGCGAGTCACGTGGGCGCCCCCGGCTCCGTGCCAGGGGCGCTGCGGTGCGTGTGGGCCGGCGGGTGGCGCCGCTCCCGGCGTGCTCTGGAGCGGCGGGGAGCGGAGCATGGGTGGGAGGTTGTAGTCCGCCGTTCGGGGGCGCGGCGAGCCCCGGTAACTCCGTTTGTTAGGAATGTTTATTTGTCCCGGTGGAAACTGCGATGGCTGGCACTGAGGGGGTGTGGGCAAGGTCAGGGAGAGTGCTGCGTGTGCCACCTGCCTTGGATTTTTACAGAATCCATCAGTGCATTAGGTTGGAAGAGACCATGGAGGTCATCGAGTCCAACCTATGGCCGAACACCACCATGTCAAGTCGACTGTGGCACATGGAGCCAGATCCAGTCTTTCCTAAACACTTTCCATTCCAGGGATGATGACTCTAGCACCTCGGTCAGGCGCAGGGACCAACCAGCAGCAAATGGACACCTTGGGCTTTTTTGGGGAGGGTGGGTTTGTTTGGGTTTTTAAAATTGTCTTTAGCAGTTTTCCCATTGAAATGGTATCTAGGAGCCTTTGTAACTCTCTCAAATATTTTGCAATACCTGTGGCTATAAGGAGAAGATGGAGAAAACTGAAGGCTTCCAGGGTTTGCACAGTCAATGTGTTTGAGGCATGCTGGCCTTTTTCTACCCTGAGATGGCAGGGGACAGCCTGCTTTTAGAAAAAGTATTATATTAAACACAGAATATAAAAACTACATGGCTCTTTGCAATGATCACACAAACAACATATGTCTTATGGTTTTTATGCAGGGCTTCAGTTTTGAAATTAAATAGCTCCGTGTTTGTTGTCTGAGCTCTGGGCATTCCCTTTGATGCACAAATGTGGCTTTTCAAAGGTCCTGAAGACTTGCAGTTCAATTTCACCTGTATGGATGGGGACCATACTGTGTCTTAGTTGACTAATACAATTGTAATTAGTCCTTGCTGTTGTCTCTAGCTTTATTTTGTTTGGCAGAGGAAGAAACAGTATGTTTCTTTCTGTGCACAGTGGAAATCTTCCTAATACAGAATCCCAGAATGGTTTGGGTGGGAAGAGACCTTAAAGATTATCTACTTCCAACCTCCTTTCTATGGACAGAAGCACCTTCCACTAGACCAAGTTACCTGAAGCCTCATTCAGCTTGGCCTTGAAACACTCCCAGGGATGAGGCATCCTTCAGCTTCTCTGGGCAACTTGTGCCAGTGGCTCACCACTCTCACAGTAAAGAATTTCTTCCTAACATCCAATCTAGACCTCCTTCCTCTCAGTTTAAAAGCAATTCCCACTTGTCCTCTCACTACTGCTCTTTTAAAAAGTCCCTCTCCAGCTCTCTTCTAGGGCCCCTTTAGGTACAGGAAGGTGCTCTGAGGTCTCCCTGGAGACTCCTCTCCTCCAGGCTGAAAAGCCCCAACTCTCTCAGCCTGTCTTCATAGCAGAAGTGTTCCAGCCCTCTGATTATTTCTGTGGGCCTCCTCTGGACTCATGGTCTGTGGCACTGCTGTGCTGGAGACCCCAGAGCTGGATGCAGCCCTCCATGGAAGTTGCTGCTTTAGTGGAAAGCTCTGTTCAACGATCCTTAGAGAATGTAACTATTTTTCCTCAATGCTGGCATTAGCCAAGGGGAGTGACTTGGTCAGTGTGTTTGAAAGCAGAGGAACTGTATTGTCAGGTGTGTTGTGTGTATGTTTTGATCTGAGCACTTTGATATGCTGTTGCTCCTAAGGGACTCCATTTCACACAGCCACAGACTGAGGCTTAGGAAAACTTCTGGAAGATTTTGAGGTTCAATTTTGCTGAATCTGGCTTTTAAAAAGGCCAACTTTTTGTTAGGTAGGGATGTTTTTTGTGTGTGTGTTGGTTGTGGTTTGTTTGTTGTTGCTTTTTTTACACACTGTACTCTTTCTTGCTTAAATAGGCCAATAATATGTTAGAGATAGACATTTGCCCCTTTCTGATGTTGTCAGTGAGACTTTTTTAATGAGCTGACCAGCTGGCATTTCAAGTGAAGGAATTTTTTATAATTGGTTCATGAAACGCAGAGCAAACGCGAGCAGAAATTTGCAACTCTCAAGTGTTTTTTAAAAGGTACTGGCTGATTTTACAACAGGCTCAGTCCTGATCTACTTTTCTGGATTTCTGTTCTGTCAGTTGGCATCCTGTTTTTGGTAACAGCAGTTCAGGCTTAACGATGCAGCAGAGGAGCTGTTTCAAATGGCAGTGTTGGACGCTGAGAGAATACCTTTGTGTTTTTCTTTCCTTCCTGACCATTTTTCTAGATGTTAAGGAGCCAAAAAAGGAACCAATGATTCATATTAGCTGGGGAAAAAAATGTGTATATCAGAGCTTTTTTTAATGTATAATTTACTACCAATGTTAACTTTCCTTGATTTGGAATCTGATTTATTTAAAAATTATTGCAGATCGTGGTGTGGATAAGGTTATGTGATGTTTACTTTAAATTTCAGTGCTATAACTTTTACTTGCAACAGGGAGGTTATATCATTCTGAGTGTACTGTCAGAGTTAGATCAGACAATTTTTTGAGCATAGACAAGCCCAGACAATGTGATTTATTTGAATGCTGACTAATGGTAAAGTGTTTTCTTTGTCATTGGTAACAAATTATATTGTTGCCTATTTATTTTCAAACTGTTCAAAAGGCTGTACTGTTGAATATCTCAGAGTTCAGGCAATGAAATTTAGTGGCAGCAAAAGCACAGTTCTAGTAAAAGCTTTTATTAATGTTTCTGTAAATTTATTGTTTGAATTGAAATAAGGCTTAATAGTCTTATGATAAAATCAATCAAATAAATGTAGACAGATGGAAATTAAGAGACTCCTATAGGTAGATGGAAGGATTCAGTGGGTTGATACTACATGGCCATGACAGCAATGGAAAGTACATTTCTGTAGAGGAGATGTAAAAGGTGCCTACTGGAAACTGCATTCAACCCACACTAATAGCTTGATAGGCAAGGACATTTTCCATTTCTCTCCTTTTATTTTATCTTTTTTTTTTTTTTTTTTTTACTTCCTCCATCCCCCCCCCCCCCCCCCCCCCCCTTGTGTTCTTTGATTTGTTTCGAGGTAATTTGGTTTGATTTGTTCCACTGTGTGTGGTGGTGCATTCTTTAACACAAACCCCCACAAAAATGTCCACATTAGTGACTGAGAAGTTGACTTTGCATAGTGATTATGAACCATTTTGTGTATAGAAAATCAGTTTCCTATTCTGAGTGTGTAAAATAATGGCCAAATGCCTTAATGAAAGAAAAAAGTCTTTAATTTCCAAGCTTCCTTAATAGTGGAATTATTCAGGGGATAATGCCAAATGCAGAATTCATATTTTGGTTGTAGAAACTAGAAAATCTTGAAAGCTGTGGATCTGCATATAGGAAAATGTCAAATGAGAGCTTTTCATTCCTCAACAAGAGCTACCATGTGTCAGTACTGCTGAAAGAATGACAGAAAAATTCCTGCAGAAAAAAACTGCACATTGACACATCCAGAAAATCAATTATTAATCAGAAGTACACGGACTCATGGTTGATATTCTCACCAAACTTCATTAGCAACAATTCAGCAGTGTTTAGTACCAGGAGTAGACACCTTACTTTAGCCATTTGAAGAGCTGTTCAGGTTTGAAGGGAGTAAACAAATCTCTTTGTGTTCCTGCAGCTGAACAAGTTGTTAAGCTTGATATTAAGATATTTTGAGGATGGCTTTAGAAATTAATGACACAATATCTCCTGAAATGAAGAATATTAAAATAGTACAGTTAAGCATAATTTGATGTGGTGGAAGATACTTGATTTCAGCTATATGCTCAGATGGTCATTGATTTGAAAATGTTCAAATGAAAGAAAACATATCCCTATTGCCTGAAATTATCTTTGGGAACCTAAAGTTTAATACACTTAAAAAAATCACCATCTATTAGTCTCCATATAGACAAAAATGACATGAGTTTACTCTAATTGTAAAATAGGTTTAATTCAGCAGCTGTGACCCTTTGTGGATATGTGTAAATCACTTAAGCAGTGATACAAGATGGTCTGTAAAGAGTTTTGCACCTGTGAAACTATAATGAGGTTTGTGATTGATTTGAGTAGAAATTACCTAACTGGTGTGTTTAGACAAGGCCTTCATCTGGCATTTAATTCAATAACAGGAGAATCTCAAACCTTACAGTGTTTTATTGCTGATTCCTTCTTTTCCAATCGTTTAAATGTGTTGATGTTTCTCCTCTGCTTCTTCTGTCTTGATTATCCTGCTTAATTTGCCTTTCCCATGACCTGTACAGTGGTAAAAAATCACTCCAGTTTGCATGCACAGATCTGCTTTTTGCTGTCCCTAGCCAAGCCCTGACATAATAATCTGCCACCATAACCTTTTGCATCAACCTGCCTTTACTTCTTGTGAAAAAACTGGGGCTTTTCCATCTGCTGGGCTGGTGCCAGCCCTGCTAAATCTTCATCCCTTGTTAAAAAACTGAAGGAGAGACACACACTGGGCCTTTCTTTAAATAAATAAAAAATGTCATACTCAACATTCTACATGTGTATTTTCTAACCCACATACATAAATGCTGTGCAACATTTAAAACCTGTGGACCTCTGAAGTACCTATCTTGAAACATGCTTTGTCATCTGTAGTATTTGCAAGCACCTTAACCAGAATTTCATTGTTCTTGGCAAATCCTGCACTCAAGTGTTTTTGCAAAACTTTCATTTTATTCCTTCTGTTAAGAAGTAAAGTACAGCCTTGGGGACGATCAAAAAAGAGTTTTAAAAAGGGCCATTTTCTTCAGGGACATTACTAAATGGCTCATCTGAAGAGTGATGTTTAACATGTAAATGCTAGGTACCTAGGTGTTGTAGATAGTGGGTCTTATTAAAATGTTTTGTTGGAATAGCAAAGCTGCTCAGGGAACCAGCTGGAGGGTAAAGCCAACCTCTGGGGAGTGGAGTAAAAGTTATATTCAGTTTAAGTATATGAGATCTCTCACTGTTTAGTCGCAATT
Source organism: Calcarius lapponicus (assembly GCA_039654755.1). NCBI lineage: Eukaryota > Metazoa > Chordata > Aves > Passeriformes > Fringillidae > Calcarius > Calcarius lapponicus. Next base: position 43,404,823 of record CM077464.1, on the reverse strand, counting down.
AAGGTGAGTTGTGTTGAAGTGAGAGGGGAGAGCAGAGTACAGGAAAGGAATTCTGCTGTTTGCTGTAACACCAGCTGCTGTTACAGCATCAGGGTAAGATGTGTGGAACTAGCAAAAAACAGAGGGGCAGAGAGGAAAAAAAAAATTAAAGTCATTTAAAGCCTGTTGAAATCAATGGGAGGCTTTTCTTGATAGCATGTTGATCATCCTTGACTTGAATTTTTCTTCATTGCCTCCCTCACCAGAATATTCCACATAGTTTCTGGTAGAAATTGAATGTAGGGAAAGGGGGAAAATATTTTATTTGCACATTGTCTGTAAACTGTTGTCATAATTCATTAAAGCTTAGCTCTTCTGATTTTAGTTTGGCTGACAAATTTGAGCGAGTTGTTTAAGTTGGAAAATTCTTCTGCAGTGTCAAAGAATACTTCAGTAGGTGGTAAAAAAAGAAAATCGTAAAATAGTAAAATATCAGCAAAGAATTCCCCATGCCTGGAAGTTTCACTGTAAGTATTGTGCAGTATTTTTCCATAATTGGGTTTATAGTCTAAATGTACACAGCCTTGAGGAAAGAGAATTTTACAAAAGATTGTTTCTAGTGCTTTTCTCTTGGTAGCAATTCAGACTAATTGTCTCCTTGCTGTTTTCTAGACTACTTGTAGGTATTTTCCTGGTCAACAGCTGCATTAATAACTGCATAAAAATTGTAAAAGAATTTAAATCACATTGTTGGAATTGGAATAAACTATGCCAAAACGCACTATGCAATACAAAATAGAAGCTTATGGGTGCTTTGGGATAGTGTAATTTCACACCATCCTTGCATGTAGATCTGAAGTGAGGACTCCATCATTGTCAAGAAGAGAACTCAGCAATGACTACTTTGACTTTATATTACTTGAATTTCTTTGGCTTCTGCAGTGGCATCAAATGATTAGAGGATTCAGAAGTGAAAAACTTGATGTATTGAGGTGAAGTCACTATGAGGTTTTTACTGCCTTCTGTCCACATATAAACTGAGACACCATGTTCTGTGATATATAATCTGCAGGCTTCAGTTCAGGTCTTCAGGTCCCCAGCAATCTCTTTTTGCAAATGACTCTAGTGCCTGGATCCTAGATTTATTGTTATCCACTTGAATTCCTGGTTTTTTGTTGGTGTCGCCCCCCCCATCATATGTGTTCTGAAACAATGGGTCTTAATGTTTAAAATCCTATCCTGGGGAAACTGACCCCACAGTAATTAATCTAATCCTTACTGCTAAACTCTCTTCTTATGCTTTCTTTTCTTAAATATTTGTTCCACTTTATAAGTCTTAGAAGTTTGTAATCCCTATTGATACTCTATGTCATTTCCTGATACATCCTCCCAGTTTATTACTGATACTTGCTCCCAAACATAAAAAATCATAGTATTTCCAATTAATTTGTTTAGAATGGATTTCTAGTTGCTACAGGAAAGCAGCCACATAAATTTGATGCAAAAATAAAGATCCTTTTCTTATTTGACTGTAGCAGAAGTACTGATGCAAAAACAGGACCAGGGGACAGACTCTTCTGCCAAAGCAGCCAAGCCACTGTTCAAGGCAGGGCACATTGGGCAGGTATAATAACCCTTTAATTCTCCTTCTTTGACATGGCAATCAGCAAGTAATACAACATTAATGTAACAAGCCATGCCATACCTTTTAAAAGCCTCTGTTGTCTTCTGGTGTGAATCCTGTCCTCTAATTTTTTTTCCTAGTTTTTGCTGTTGTGCTCTCTGTACTTCTGCATTTAGACACTTGGGAGGGAGGAGGAGTTGCATGAAGTTGTCTCAAAGACAAAGATACAAAATTGCCTTACAAATGCTGGTTTATTAACTCGGCTGCCCTGACGCATGCATTCAGCCTCCCTGGTCTCTTCCTTTCTCCCATCTTATTTGATATTGTGCCATTTATTTTTACATGGAACCAGTGTTGCTTGAGATCATCCAAAATTGCCAAGACAGGTGTAATAACTCTAATTTCAATATTTCTCCTTTTTGAGCTAGAGCAGATGCACTTTGGTTTTGTACGAAGGAGTACACTCAGTGTTGGTTTCGCTTCTTTATGCCATGGATTTTGTGCCAAATTATTGACCTTCAAAATTATAAGGGTGAGAGATTGGAAAAATCTTCCAACTGTTCCTTGTACATATGCCTCAAGTGTGGACCTTTATGTACAGTATTTGAGATTCAATGTGAGCTCCTTTCCAGTCCCATAAACTACTGCAGGGATATCTGTCATGGAGCACTTCTTCCCCTTCCTTCTCCTTCTCCTTGGAACTTGGTGTTCCCTCTGTTGTTTCTAACTCTTTGCTAACTCTTCCTCCTCCTCTCTCTAGCTGATGCCTTGTTGTATTTCTTGGATATATTTCAACTATGTTGTTGGGCTCAGCCTTGATCTTTAGTGGATCCACTGGTAAAGCTTCCTGGAACTACAAGTGTCTGGTACAGGGCAGTCCCTGACCTCTTCCCGCAGATTTCCAAGTCCACATAGGCAAGTTGGATAGGAAATGTGACCAAGCTATCTGCATCATGATATCTTTTTACTTTACTCAAATGTCTTTTTGTTACATACTGTTCTGTTTATACAATGTCATGTATTGAATATTGTGTTTGGAGGCTGTATGTATTTATGGAGTCATACAGCTTTTGAAAAGATCCTATTTCTTAATATTGAGAATAAATTCAGGATTTTCAAAGGTAATGGGCCTCTTTTTTAGAGAAAGTACCCCCATCATCTTACAAGGTTCTTTATTTGCTGAATTGGTTCTACTTACATCTCCTTCGTGTGACTTCCACCTGAAGCAGAGATACTCTTCATGATTTTTATTGCAGGCAGATGGTAAGATTTGTGTGGAGGTCCTAGACAATTTTTATTGGACTGTTAATTACTAGCATTTGAATTATTAGTATAGAATTATGCTAATATTTTGTTATTTCTGCAACAGTTACCCTTCTTCTGGAGAGAAATGTGACTTGTGACTTTCTTGTTGTGTTCATTAACTCATTATGGTAGGTAACAACAAAGAGGAGATAGTGTTCAAATGCTCTTTCAAAGGCAGTAGAGTAATTCTGCCAGGCTTAGAAAAAAATGCAGTGTGATTTCACTGCAGTCCCACCACCCTGCTGTGACCTGTAGCTTAATGTGCGCTGTCCAAACCTGGACTGTCAAGTATAAGTTGTGTATGGTTTCTTCTAATGTGATAGGAGAAAATTTTTTATTAATACAGGCAGCACAGCTTCTCACAGGTAGAGACTGGAAAAGCTGTGAATATTCAGTACAAAGCCTGACCATCTTTTACTTAATTTTCCATTTTATTTGAGAATATGCCTCTGAAGATCAGGCAGGTCCTCCAGAGTATTATAAGCCCTGTCTGTCAGCTTATATATAATACAATTATAATACAGTATACATATACAATACATTTTTGTTTTGGAGTCCTATAGAGGTTCCTAAAAATCCAGAAATGCAAGGTCAAACCCTTAGTGCTTTTAGGCATACAAACCTGACTCATATACATTTTTGATCATAAGAAGTTTTCTCTCTCTGTTACATATTAGAACAATCTAAAGAATGACAGATCCCCAGTAGGATGAAAAAAATGAAATATCAATATTTTAGTTACTCTGCCTCCATATGGTATTATTATCCTTTTACTCATACACCCAACATTATGGCAGCTAGTTTCTTGAAAAGGAAGCAGAAGCAATCAGCTTCCTAAGCACTAGTGCAAGGTAGGTCTGTAAGAAATGCCTATGCTAAAGAATGAGAGATATAATCATGGCTTGTTCCACCCATCCATGCTTGAGAAATTAATACCTCTCAAAGCAGGTTTTTAATTTGGTAATTAGACATTCTTGTGCTTGATCTTAAGTTCATTTTGGAAGTAGTACTCTTGTAATTTCTAACCATCACTTTTTATTAACTCTTGGGAAGCCACACTTTTGTGTATTGGGAGATTAAGTGTAATCAGATTCCATCTCACTAAAGCACTGCTGTGTAAACCACTTCACCTTCTGTTTAACTGAGAAACTGAACATGGAGAGGCTTTATGTTAACAAGGAAAGGATGAATATTTAAATTGGCCAGAATGGTATTATGGCCCTTCTGAGTCTCTTAGTACACAGTTACTGGCATTGCCTTGTTGCCTATGCTTATGTTGTCCTTATTTTCCGGCATCTGCAAGGATTGGGAAATGCTCTGGAGTTATGAATAATACACCGGTAGAAGAGTTGGGATGCTAAGTGTTCAAAACAAGCTCATCAGGGTATGTGTGTCATGAGCAAACAAACGCTGCGTTTCTACCCACGTTTCCAGTCAACTCTGCATTTTTGGAAAATACAGTTTCTGAGGCCTAACTTAACTTCTCCCACTGGAGGAATAGAGGCCAGTTCTTTTGGTAACAGATATGTTTGCAATTTTCAGACTGGTCAGTGGACCCTCATAACGGCTTCCTATGAGGAGTTTGCCAAGCACCTACTCCCAAGGACCTTCAATTGACTGGAGAAACTGCTCTTCATTGGAAAATGAAAGGTAAAAAGAGCTGAAGACTCTTATTCTGTTGCAATGATTATGCTCTTGGTCCAGTGCAGGGTATCCTACTGTGAGCAAGGAGCTGCCCCAGTCATGTCTGCTGATGAACAGAATTTACACTTAGAGTAAAAGAACTGTAAAGATGTGGTAGTATGTTTTGCCTTTTAGACTGTTTGAATTGTCTGTCCTGAAACCTAATAACAACTATGTTTTGTAGGGCTCTGAAGAACAGTAGTGCAGATTGGCAGATGTTTCGATCTGATGGGAGCTGAAATTCTGTTCTTAAACCGTTAATACTAAACAGACCTAAATTTCCTGCACTTCAGCTGTGTTGCAAGAGAATTGATTGTGATATCTGAGACAGAAAAGAAAAAAATTATGATGGTAGTTGTTGAAGATTTTACTTCAGTTTTAGAGAAATGTAAGAAATATTTTTAAACCAAAACTTTTATCCTATGCTTGTGGTGGAGTGAAAAGAAAAATGCCTGTGCCTTAAGGAGCACATATGAAATTATCAGCAGGAACATTCTTGGTGATGAGCTACTTGGTTAATCTAAGAACTTGCCTACTGTAACAGAGTTAAAATTTTCTTGCTGTGAGTTTTCAAATTCTTTTGAATAGAGTTGCTTGGATTCTGATCAGACTGAATCCGTGACAAAATAACTGGGACTATGAGATGAGAAAAATTGGTAGATTTTCCTACAAGGATTTCTATCTAGGTGCTGTGAATTGTTGCCAGAGCACACTCATGGTGATGTATCTGTTGGACTTGTGTCTTTTATGTCATGTCCTTCCTAGAAGCCAGGAAGATGCTGCTGCTACTGACTGTTAGTCAGAATCAGAGTGATAGCCTGTTGCAGAAGCACTTTGGCTTAGTTACTGGATTAAAAACCATCTTTCTTGGCAGTGTTATTGGCAGTTTTCTAGGTATATTTTTAAAATATCTTTTTTTCCTCTCTAGGATAGTTAATAGATGAGCTCTGAAAAAAATTGCTGTGCTTCCTCTAGAGATCAGGATGTCTTGGACATTTGTGTTTTGGTTATTTATCAGGGGGCAATTTCTCTCTAGAAATGGATGAGGTGAGAATACCTGCAGATTTTCGGTGATAGGGAAAAGTTGCCAATGAGTCGGGAATATTTTTATAAGATCTATTTTATAAAATCTATTTTTTTATGTTTTATTTGAAGACAGTAATTTTAAAGTCAATAAAGTGTGTAGTTCTTAACTACAGCACTTAAGCTTGTATTTCTCTTTGAGCACATGAATAACCCCAATAAGGTGCACAGAGGTAATCTTATGCTGAAGTATTTTTTCTGAATCGTGTCCCTAGAAAATTTGATACATGCAAAGAAAAACATATCTAAATATATGAGCATTGTTACCAGATTTGGTAGAAATATTTCTGCTATCTATATGTACTTTTTATAATAGTTTCCCTTGAATGCACTTTGAATATAATTTTGCTGTTCAGCAATCCAGATGCAAGAAACACGCCATAAATATCTTGCCCTTCTCTCCCTCCCCCAAAGTTGCATTTGGCAAGTGTATCATGCTATATATTGATGTTACTATTTTATAAAGAATTTATAAAATTTTGGACAGTAATGACGTTTTTGCACTGTTCCATAAGCACAGAGAAAGTGCAAGACCACTTATTCTCCTACTCCAATCCAATATAATATTAATCATTATGCCCAAGAAACTCTATTATCACTCTGGAAACAGGATTAAACCACCCTGGTCCATAAGAGTTATTCATAATTCATTTAGGAAGAATCAGCCCGCAGGAGTGGATCTCAAATTTTTAGTTTTGGTGACTGGGGTGTATAAGCTCTCAAGAAGGTGCATGGGATGTATCCTGAGGAGGGTAAGTTTATGAGGAAGATGAGGTTGCTCAAAGCTCACCAAGTTGTAATAAAGAGTAGCTGATAGGCATAGGCAGTGCACAGCCCAGTTATTACTCTTTCTGTCCAATAGGAAGCTCTCTGTGGTTCCAGGATATGATCCTTTTATTCCCTGTGGAGAGGAAAAAGCCAGAGCTGGGTCTGCATATCACAGCTCTCTGCTGTAAGGGTTGAGCAGCTGGGGTCATGCAGAGCAGTGTCTGCTAACATTTCCATGGGAGGATTTTAAACTGGAATCCCAGGAGTTCTTTTGAGACAGGGATCAATAACTGAGACTCCCTGTTCAGTCTATTTTCCTTGGGGTCATAGGTGCCAGAACTGCCTGGCAGAGCAGCTCTCTTGTGAATGGTTGTAGGTGGAGCTCCAGGTGACAATGTTAAATTTAGGTATTTGGGTCAGTATCCCAAGTGAGGCTGGAAAGACTCCAGGCCATTGTGTCATTTCAGGAATTCTCACTGATGTGATCAATCACTGATGTGATTGCTCTAAACACACCAGTAGATTTACTGGTCCAATTTGGCTTAAATACCTGTTGTGTACCCTTTGTTTACCTGCGTGTCTTTGCTGTGGGCATTCACAGCAAGTTGTGTCGGACCATGATCAAGTGTAAATGTGTCAGAGTCATGTTTTAGAAGCATAATTATGATACAGTACTTGTGAAATGGTGCTTAAGTGTAAATAATTAGTTTTATTTTGTTGTAATTTGAGTATAGTTAGTGGACTTGTCAGAGTTTTCAGATCAACCTTAGTGTCTCCTGGAATAAGGAAGGACAGAGTTTTCAAAAGATGCTCTTTTTATTGGTTAAAAAAAATTATCAGTCATCTTCATTTACTATATGAATCATGGGATCTAGAGATGGGAAAGACTTACTGCTTTATGTAGTCCATTGCCTTTCCCAGCAAAATGGTTTTCTGCTGTAAACTTCTCCAGTGCTTTGGGCAATTTAGTTTTAAATATCTTTGCAAATAAACAGCATTTTCATTGCTTCTCTAGGTAAGTTATTGAACACCTTTTTTTTTTTTTCCCCAAGCGATTTCATTATATTTTACTTTCTATTTATCACACATATATAGATAGCTAGATGGATAGAGATATCTTTTAAAAGACAGAAATTTGTTATCTGAGATTTTCTGGGTTAAATAGAGAAAAAAAAAGTTCTTTCCAGTCCAATGCTGTAGATACCCAATGCCTCAGCAAATGTTGAGGTTTTGCAATTATGTTTTCATATCTATTTTGTTGCAGTAAGGATCCCCTGAAGAGTGAGAGAGGATATACTATTGAAAAAAATTCTTTCAAATACATCCTGACTGAAAAAAAAAGGGTCTCCTATAACCATGACTACTTATTACAGCCATTTTGCATACTGCTAATTGCAATGGCAGGTAAGCAAAATGAGATTTGTAAATTATATCTCTGTATTTTAAATTAATGACTACATCTTTGCTACTGTCCTTAGTAATTTTTGTTCTCAGGCACTGCAGATCTTTGTAGGCATTTCTTCTGAACTAACACTGTTACTGTTGAAACAAATTGCACCGGTCTTCTTCTTTTAATCTCTCTAAAATGTTAAAGATCAAGTAAAGAAAAACATTATAGAGGCACAAAAATCCAGCATTCACTTTCATTTTGTTTCACCTTTAATCAAACTGTAACTGCTCCTGCATGAAGTGTTTTTGTAGCACATCTATTTGTTCAGAAATGTAATGATTTGTCACCTCTTTGGGACAACTTATGTGATAACAATGACTTAGTGTGTAAGGCTGTACAACGAGGGGGTGATTAAAAGGAATTTCAGAACAGAAAACAGGTCAACTTAAGAAAATCAGCCTAAAAATATAGCCTGCTAAAACAGTTCATATCAAAATAAAGATAGCATCCTCTATTTCAAAATTTATATATATCTTTAATATTTAAAGTTTTAAAATAGTATTTTTATCAATTTCCTGAATAGCTAGAGTCCAAATAGATAATTTTATTCTTGGTAATAGAATCATTCATGGTTAAAATTTGGCAGGCTTAAGTTCCTTAATAAATGGTATCTTAATGAAATCACATGATTGACTATATAGCTGTAGATCAGTTCATGACCAAAAAAAGGATTTGGAACTGCTATTGCTTTCATCCCTTAATTTCATACAACAAACTTCTGGCGTTTCCCCTCAGAAATTATAAAGTTCTTAAGAAACTGGTCTGCTGCCCTCCCTTCCCAAAAATATTGTTGGGACTTAGGTGCATGCCGAAATGTTTGAAGTACTTAATGAACTTTAAATAAATAGTTTCTGACTTTTGTATACTTTCTTTTCCAAGGATTTTAGCTTTTTCTATAGCATATCTATAGAATATTTTGCTCAAAATAAAACCAAAAATGAGGTAGAAATGAATTCATAAGGAAGTAGGGCTCCCATCTGAGTTGTTATTTGCTACCTTTGGTTGTCAAAATTGCTGAGCAAAGTATGCAAATGAGCAAGCTTGTTGCCCAGAAAGTTAAAGATAGAAATCTTCAGAATTTGTGCATTCCTGTGAGAAGCCTTTTGGATCAGTTTCTTGTGAGAAATCTTCCCACCAAAGCTTCAGATGGAACTGAGGAAACATAATGTATTTAATTGATTAGGAATTTACTGGATAACCAGTAGTGGTGAAACCTCTAACCACCATGAGTAAATGTGATTAGATGCTAAAAAATTACTGAGTTTTCATTAATCAGACTTTATATCCAAATGCAATTTCCAGAAAGTAAAATCTTATTTCCTTTACAAATTTGTCTTTGTCTCTTTCTGCTCTTATCCTGAGCAATTTTTAATTTCCAAAGCTGATGAATATCTGCAGTCATCTCTCATATCATACATCTATACTCCAGTCTAACAATGTAGCTATAGCTCCTCAGGATACATCTGAGCTGGCTTTAAAACTGCTCTTGTGGGTACCCAGCACAGTGTAGCCAGACAGGGGCTTGGAGTTTCATTTAGACTGTCTGATTTAGGCTTTAACAGTCTGTGCTGAGACTCATCCTGCCTCGGGATGGACTTTTGTCAGTCACTAAATTGGTTAGATAAGTCAGCTTGGATATGTACATCCAAGCTACCCTGCCTAGTGTCATACTAGCATATTCTTCATTCCACTGGAAGTTGTGTAGGGTAAAGAAAGGTCAGTGTGTTCAGATTCCTGTGGAGTGAATAAAGGGATTTGCAACATCTAAGTGGCCTGCAGTAGCTTCAAAGTGAAAAAAATACAATGCGGGAGTTACATCATGCCTTGAGTGTTTATAATATTTGATTACTCTCCACCAGTAGATGTTTATAAGGATAAGACCAAACTCTGACAAGAGTAATGGATTTAAACCAAATCACCTTACAATAAAGATGACTTTATTCCAGTCACAGAGTTGATTAGTACGACCAATCCCCTATGCAAGCAAACCAGTACCAATTTCTTGTATCACTCCCACCCTCCTTAGATTATTGTCTGAGATTTATTTTTGCAAGTTTCCACTTTATAGTATACTTTTATTACCAGTGATAGAAATATATTTATTTTAAAACAGGATGTAGCAATATTGCAGCGTGTTGCCCTTTGTTCAATACCGTATTTTACTCTTTTCTTCTTCTTAGTAGTAATGATAATACCTAACACTTACAGTATCCCATGTATTGAAAAGACCTTTGCTGCCATCAACTTGGTATCTTGTGTAGACTAGTTAGATATTGTATCTCCATTTTAGAAATAATCTGAGACAGGAGGTCTTTAACAACCTTTGAAAAGTATTCCTAATTGTCTCTCGCTGAGTTCTTGTATGTATAACTCTGGTTTCCAGAGGTTCCTGGCCTCTTCTGTTACCTTCAACAGGGGAATAAACTATTACTCTAAAAAGAGGAACCAAGGAGGATAATTGACAGTGTGTCTGCAATTGAAAAAGATGCTGTTTCCTCTTATGTGCACTCTTTCCTTCAGTCTCCATGGGTTCCAATACCATACCCAGCATATTCTCTACCCCTCTTGTAGCCACAGACAAGCTGCTGCAGAGCTCAGCAGGCAAACCTCAGGCTCTGGAGACTCTAGAGAGTCTCTAGTTACACTATTTTTCCTTCTCACTTTCTGTCCATCAATCATCTCAGTGCTCCTGCATATTATCTGCTGATTTATCCATGACTTCCCTCTAATTGTAGGCCCTTCCTACCCTTCTGTTCTTAGATTCCTATGCTTGCTTGCAAGTGGCTCAAGACTCTTAGTGGTATAATTGCCATGGATTTATCCATCCAAAGGAATGTTAAAATTAAGAACAGTGTTCCAACATATGTTACACCCCACACTTGCTACCACCATCTTTTGTATGCAGGAGTTCACAGTTGGTTCTGCTTTCCTTCCCTCCTACATTTACATTTCCTATATGTGCACACACACACACACAAACATCTGTTTTCCATTCTCCAATCAATAGTATAATTTAGGTGCTTAAATAAAACTATTGGTTTATTTGGGGTTTGTAGATGTAACATTCAGAATGAAAATATCATGTATTTTATCTGTCCATGGTAAATTTTGTAAAAGGACCTGCCATGAGAGTATTTCTAGTCGAGGAAAAGAGCAGAAGACAGCATGAAAGGCTGTCCTGTGGGACTTTTTCATCTCTGTACTTGTATTATTTTACAGTGTAAGGCTGATGACTTTGATATGTTATATTTAATATGCATTAAAAGTTTATTTTAAAGTTTATTATTTAAAATACTAGAACAAAGTATTTTTAGGATTTTTGCACATGCTGCTTATGTATCAATGTATTATGTAGGATAGCATATGAGGGGTTTTTATCACTGAGGTTTCATCAAAACTGGACAGAAAATAAAATTGGATAATCCTCTTTTTTCATTTGGAGGGATTTCTTTTTTTAAATAGTTCGCCTCTTCCAGTGTTGGTTTAAGCAAAAAAAATCCGATCTGAAATGGGCTTTTCAACAAAGGTCTAATTTAAATATAGATAGAAAAGGGCAACATTTTTTCCTTTCCTGCATTTTGTGCATGCCAGCAAAGCCTGCCAGTACATCTTGATGATTATTTACAAATAAGTTTCTGTTTCTCTCCCCCAAAATATTTTCCATCTTGAGAATATTCTCTTCCAGTAACAATTTTATGATTAAAGTTGTAAAACGATTTTTTATTAAGAGCTTTTAATGCTGACTTTCATAAAGGAAAACTTTTTAAAGTTTTGAACTGTGACGTGTAGTCAAAAAAGGTACTTGGAAAGGACTCAAGTTTAACTGCACAAGCTGTTCTTTGAGAGGATGGAAACTGAAAAGAAATTGTTCTAATTTTTACAGCAAGAAAACCTTTGCTTTTGATAAACCATTGAAAAATGTCTTGTCAGGAGACTCAATACTCTTGACTAGCATGAGAAGGAATTGCAGTTATTATTAAGTAGGCAGGTCTTTCCCTATTTTTTTTGTAGATTGTGTTCAATTTCTAGTACCTAGTGGAGGTACTAGAAATGCTTGAACATAAATTAAAAAGAAATGTTTCTTAAATCTTACAAGACCAAACAGCTCTTTTTAGCAGAACTGGGAAACAAGGGAAGCGAAAAGGGCAGAGAGGCTTGGTTGTTTTCGTATGTGATACTTGGGTCTTCAAGCCAGCAAAGAGATGAGATCTCTGAGCACATCCTAAAGTCTGACATTGCTGAAAGGAGGATTTCAGGTTCTATTATCCCTGCTTCCTCTTCCACTTTTCCTTACTCCTGCCCTAAGGTCCAACTTTTTTTTTACAGCTACTATTACTTGTTCAACCACTCATGAGTAGATCCAGCTCGTTAAGTAAGCAGAAAACAGGGTGTTTTTTGCTGAACTAAGCAGGCCTTTGCAATTTTACTTGTTATATTTGTCATGAAAAAGTGACTACACATAACAAACAAACAATCACAGTCCTGAAAAACATACAGTGTTTCATAAACCAGAAGGATTACTTGTGTGCTTAAGCCATTATGAGTTCAAAACCCGAGAATGAAACAATTTATCTTTTCTGATGGAAAATAAAATCAGGATATTTTATACCAGAACCAAAGAATTTCTGCAGTTGCTATCACCCTAGAGTAATTGAGAAACAAGGTTATTTTTTTCATTTAAAGGTCTGCATGGATGCTAGGGTTTCACAAACACTAAGTCAAGGTTAAACTGGCTTTCTCTTCAGTTTTAAAACTGGCAAACTTTCCTCCTCTTAACCACTCTGGTTTTAGCCCCTTGTGTTTTCCAGAAAGTTCAGAGACAAATTCCGTTCTTGTTTGTAAAGACTTTTGTTGGTTTGTTCAGTGCTCTGAAATAAGCAGGTTATGTTTCCTTTCTATTGAAAATGATGATGTAATGGGCAAAACATCAGGAATTTGTAATGAAAATTATGAAGTCTTCATTCCATAAGAGAAAAAATTAAAGGTGCCAAACTAAGCTCTTCTATAAGCTGTTTAGATTTTCTGCTCCTTGAACAGCTCTGAATGTTTTTAGGCCATAATTAATGAAAATAATATAATGTCTTTGGCTTTTGGTGCAAAGTCTGTTTTTCTTTTATTCTTTTAAGTGAGGAGAAAGCACCAGATGAATCTTGCTTTTTGAAACTTGGTTTCTACTGAATCAACATGTAGTACTTTATTTCTGCAAGTATCCTAAGACTTCAATAAAATGAGTTCTGAAAATAGTTACCCTACCAAAAGACCAAAATTAGACATAACATCCTTGTAAGTGCATGTGTTCAAGAGCAGGGTATTTTAAGACCTGCATTTTAATCTAAACATGTGTTTGCTATCAGCTACAAAGGTTAGGCCTTCACAGATTGTTCTCTGCACAAAGAAAATCCCTAATTATTTTTTTTTTTAGGCATAGTATGAGTGCTTTACCTTTACTAACTGGCAGTAGTGAATAGAAGAGAAATTGAACCAATGGTTCAGCATATTTTAGCCTGGTTCCAGCCTTTTTTTCTCCCTCTGAGTATAAATATACTCTCTGAACTGCAATAACTACAACCCACCTACAAGTGTTAAGATGCTCATTACTGCACATCTCACAAGAGGCATTCGAAAAATTATGTCTGTGTAAGGAAAAACTATTTATGATGCCCAGTATTAAAATTAAGTGCATATTCTTATATTAGCTCTCTTGAGGAAAAAGAAACGTTGTATGAGGGAATGAAGTTTTATGTTCACCCTGAATATGTAATAGCAATTGTTCTATCGACAGAAAAATCACAGAAGGAATTCTAGATGCACAATAGAAGGATGACAATGATTAATTAGCTGAATTTACAACAAAAGAATTGTTGCACAATTTGACTCAAATATCAGTAATATAATGGAGCTACATAGTTCCTTCTACTCTGGAAATAGGATATTGAACAAAAAGCAGAAAGGTCAGTAATAAAATTTGTCCCATTGACTTTCTGATACAATACAAGAAATAGATTGGTTATGAGTTGTCAACCATGGATTGCATGGATTACAGAAGCAGAAAAAAAAAAAAGAGTGGAGTTACGAGGGATTTTTTCATTCATTTTGCCTCCAGCAGTTGAACTTGGAATGAAAAATAAAAAAAGGATACTCTCTTGACACACCAGTACTTTCCAGCTCTTTAATTATAAATCTTAACTTTGGCCTAAATGCCTTCCAAAATGTTTAGAATTTCCTAAAAATCTAAAGTCTTGTTTTAGGACTTGCAGTGCAAGCAGTTTTCAATCTGAGAAAGAAGCCTCAGTGGGGCATTGTCACAAGAAGACTCATTTGAGAGCCTGTTACTATATCTTGTCCTTTGGTATGCAGATCCAGAGACATTGTGATTGCTGTTGCCTTTGCAGATGAACAAGCTGTGTTGCAACTGTTAGGAATGTTTTGTTGCCATTAATTTAGCAGTCACTTTTCTTTTTATGGGCTTTCCTCATTTCAGAACTTGAGACTTATCTACACGGAGCAATTCGTGAAAATTAATGTGAGTCAACTAAAGATGTGACTTAGAAATAGATCAGTTAAACGTCATTAAAACCCCTAAGGACCTTCTTATCCAGAATTCAAGTGGTCCTAATTTAATTTAATTTACTTCATCAGTGAAGTTAGATCATTCAAATGTAGTTTCTAAAGGAGAACATCCACATTAGGAATTAATGTAGTTTTACAGCTTCTCTTTAAAGTAACATTTTTAGTTAATTCACTTTCCTGATTGTCCTCATATAAATAAATCCCTAATCCCACAAGTGTTTTTAGTTCTGGCTAATCCTTGACACTACTTAATAAGGGACTGCATAATCCAGATAGTGTCTATACCAATTGCTTTGTTGGAAAACATCCAATTTCCAGTCTCTGCCACATCTGGTAAGACTCTTCTCTGACTATTCAGCTTTACCAGCAAACTATAGGGCAGTTGTAAGGCAGGCTAAACCTACAGCAAGAGGGTTTTGTTCCCCAAAATCAATTAGCTGATACTAATACAATGAGACTTCCATCTATTAGCTAAGTTAAAAAGCTTTTAAGCTGATCTGCAGGGGATATCTTTAGCATCTTCATCCAGACTTTCCCTGAGGGGTGAACCATTTTCAGTTAAATGTCATGCTTGAGAGGATGCTTGAACCTTGCTGCAATGCTGAGGTGCAATTGATGAACAGAGATGGAGAAGTCTGTGTAGGGGGCAATTTAAATTCCATACTGGGTTTTCATGGGTGTCAGTCAGCAAGGGCTGCATACGGAATGTATAGGATCAGTATATTTTCAGCAGGCAGCTCAGGCATTAAGGTAATTTTAGGTGCTTTGTGTAGATTATGGCATTATATATTTCTCTGAAAGGACTTAATGCTGGTAGGAAATTAGACCATTTGAGCTATGTTTTTAAACCAAATCTGAACTGCTATGCTTTTCCTTTGTTTGCTTTACAGTGGACCTTTGAAGCAAAGACACATAGATGAGTAAAAATATGGACAGGGATGACACTGTTGAAGTAGAGTGGTGTTTATGGTATGTAGAGATGTGAATTTCTGCCTTGTGACAAACTGTATGATTGATCCTGCTATGCATGTGGGCTGGTTTGAGCTGGGGTAGCAATAATCATCTTCACAGTGGCTCTTGTGGGCTCTGCTTTGGATTCCATGAAAACAGAGTTGATAATAGATGTTTTTGTTATTGCTGAGAAGGGCTTGTGCAGCGACAAGGCCTTTTCTGCCTCTCGTACTGCCCTGCCAGTGAGAGGGCTGGGGGTGCGCAAGGAGTTGGGGAGAGGCAGCTGGAACAGCTGCCCCCACTGGCCAAATGCATTTTTCAAACCATATGGAGTCATGCTCAGCATATAAAGAAGGGAAGAAGGAACGGGGAGACATTTGGAGTGATGGTGTTTGTCTCCCCAAGTTACCATTAGATGTAATGGAGCCCTGCTCTCCTGGGGAGATCTGTAACACCTGCCTGTCCATGGGAAGCAGTGAATTAATTGCTTGTTTTGCTTTCCTTGCATGTATGTGTGTCTTTGCTTTACCTTATTGATCTGTCTTTATCTCGACTCATAAATTTTTTCACTTTCAGTCTTCTGATTTTCTCCCCCATCCCACCAGGGGGGAATGAACATGTGACTAAGTCACTGACTGAGGTTACACCACAACAGCATGCATCCCTGGTCATTTGGGTTGAGTGGTTGAAAGTAATGAAGTGGGTGGACAGACACATCCATCATTTGTATAAAATTGGCCACAGAAACAGTGCTTTTAACTATGCTGGCTTTATGAGCTGCCAAATTCAGAAGAGATTTTTGAGCTGAATTGCTTTTGGATTCTACCAACTACATTGATCAGTTCTCCACTAGCTACAGTGGCAGTGAGAACATCTAGCTCACATGTAGAACCTGATTTTTAGATGTCTAAATCTAGAGGTAACTCCTAACTTTTTACTAAGCATCAAATGGGGCTTTTTGATCTTTGAATCTGTGTACAAACACTAACATGATGATAGAGTGGATTCCATATTAGAGCTCTTAATCTTGGATGGAAACCACCCTGGCCACAGGACAAAACAGTCCCACTCACATGGCTAAGTTAAACTCTGAAAAATTTTGGTAGATTAGGTTTGCTCCTGCTGACCTTATGCCAATTGCCCATGGGTGGTCTGTATCACTCCAGTTTTAGGGATCACTGAAACAGGAGTACAGACATTTCCTCTTGTGGGGAAAAATACCCGCAAAACTGCAACTGAAAACCAACACCCCAATAATCTTTTGAAAGTCTTCTGCTAATTACACTTGTATTTTAGGTCTGGGTCAAAAGAAGACAGTTTTAGTGGCTAGGTACCAATTGAGTTTACAATAATGCAATAGTATCATCGTTTCTTCCTTGGGAACCAAGTTTTCCAAAAAGGTTTCCTACCCACATATTTAAAAAGGCCCTCAAACCTAGCATCTGAGCTCTGATAAATCATAGCCTGAGGTGGACTGGTTGGAAAATGAGAAGCCACTGAATAAGGAAAATGCTGAAATTTCACTCTCCATAGGGATTACCAGTTTCATTAGCCTCGATGAAAACCACATTTCACTAAATTTAGAGCTGCAGCAGAGCTCAATACAGATAATGCATTTAATGTATGCTCTGGGCAGTGAAGTTGAAACTATTTTCAAGTAATTTTCTTCAGTGTTGGATGCAGCCACCCTGGAAGTTTCCTGATAAATTAGAATTTTTCTTTCTCAAAACAGCAAGTGACACTGTTCCAAAGCACCTAACATTTTCTGTGTTGGTGAATGTGTATCATCATTTCCCATAGAGTCATGTTTTATCACCACCTGGTAATATAATGTCACAGTATGATAGCACATGCAATTTAAAGATATGGTTTTTTTCCCAGTTCTGCAGCCATGTCAAACTAACTTCAGTAAAACATGTAGAGGCTTTGCTTTTTTCCCTTTTTTCACACATGAATCTTTACCAAATTTAAGACAGTTCAGGTTTGGTGGGGAGGCAAAACCCCCCAGTATATTCTCCTTAGCAAAATGAAGATGTAGAGATGGTGTGTTCATACAAGGCAATAGAAGTGTGCAAATAAGAAAAGTGATGATATGGGAGACAAAGCATAATTCTATGGCAAATATGGTTTAGTTTTTTCATAATATTGTTAACTGTGGAAGAATGCCACTGTATTTTACTGTATTATGGGCAGACACTAGATATTTATCTCATTTTTCATAGCATCAACTGTTCAGTTTTCTGCCCTGAAGCCTTTAAAAATTACCTTTGACAATGCACTAGTAAACTCAATTATTTAGTAAATATAAACTTTTCAATAGTTAAGGGGATGTGACTTCATGGCCCATGACTATGTCTCTTGGTGACAACAGCAATCAAACAATACTAAAATTAAACAGAAGTTTATTTGGATGTTTGTGTTGGTTCTGGAAAGATTATTTTTAACAGTAAGATTTATACTTCTTCCAGATTAAATCTACAATTTTCTAGGACAAAGATTTTTGTCTTGTAGTAGGTTTTTTTGCTATACATTTTAATATAAATGTCTAGGTGGTAGTTTACAAACAGTTAAGAATCTGGAGATTTTAAACAATTATTTGATGCAAAAGACCATGTGCTATTAGAAAGATGTTATATGTCCCATCCATGTTGGATGGCCACCTTATGTGCTCTTTATTTCAAAACAGAATAAGTGCAAATACTTGTACAGGCTTAAGACATAGGGGAGCCTGGCCAGGTAGAGTTAAATATGTGTTGATAGAATTAGTACAAGGTGATAGAATTAATGTCTTGTGAAAAGACAACTGTTTTCAAAGTTATGTGCTATGTTCTACATGGCCGAATAGTAACTAAACCCTTCAAGCCTCTTGCACGCCATTTCTCTAAAGGACATGTATCTCTGTAAGAGATTTTTAACAAACTTGCAGCTCTCAGCAGGGATTTGTGTTCCTTGTGACTGGAACAACAGCAAATTGCAGTCTTTCCCACATTACTAAACAGGCAGGAGTATTGCATAGAATAGAGCTCTACTATAGGAAAGTTGAACTGATCTACTGTATTTTGCTTTATTTCTAGTGTGCAATTTATTTTGGAAGGCTCAAGGGTGGCTGGAATTAAAGGTCTCAGAAATAAATGTTTTTGTCCTTGTTGTTCATTTAAACAGAGGGATTATCTGAAAATTGCGCTGCTAGGGCACATACCAATTTTTTCATCTTTTTCACTTTTTTTCCCCTTGGTGTGAAGGAAGTGGTAGCTAAGAAATTAAATTGTATTAAAAGGATTCCCATGAAATATATCATAGCAGCAGTGAGGGAATCTGTGGCCAAACTTGGAATCAGATGATACGGATAAACATTCATGAATAGTTCTGTCTCAAACCCTGTAATTTATGGTTCACAGGAATTCTGAACCAAATAAGCAAAACTGAGGCACTGTTTCATATTAAAATCCTGACTAAATCCAGAGGGATGAATTTTAAGTGTGAAGTCTGACTCTAGGGATGGTGAAGAGCTGTCTAAGAGTGAGTAGGTTTTTTGGGGTGACACATGCAATCACTGTTTCCATGAGGCCTAAACACTGAGGAGTGCAGAGGCATACTACTGAGAATTATTTGGTTTTTTTCAAACTTGATTTAGTGGCTGAAAAAGGGTTTTCCAGATAATTGCTGAAATGGAGCCAATGCAGTGTCTACTGTGACCTCCATATGGTAGATTATAGACTCTACTAGCAAAGGCATTCCTTAAAGGATTTTTAGAAGAGGAGCTCTGTATTCTGCTCTAGTGAATTGCACAGCAGAGAGTTTTGCTTGCATTTCTTGACCTCTGTAGAAGAGTAATGGCATAAGGGAAAGAAATACACTTCTGGATATGAACAGGTGGATCACAACTGTCTTCCTCTTGCTGGGAGCCCAATAGTGGCACCTTTTCTCATTTAGCAGATGTAGGAAAAGAAAACCCTGGTCTGCCGGGTTGGGAATTACCTGTTGCCTACTCAATTTCCTAATAGCTTCAGTTAGGTGCTTCTTTATTTTGTCCCTTAAGTTGTGGTGGACTGTTACTCATTGTGCAGCAGGTGCCCATTCCCTGCTAGAGCTAACTATGTAGTGCAGTGTAGAGTTGTCATATCTGTGGTTCTCTTCCACAGGTGGCTGACAGATCAGCGAAGTGTTAGTGAACTGTCTTTGCCTCTGGATCTAGGCCCTTTCGTCTTCACAAGCTTTCCACATGCTGTTCTATCAGACTGTATTTTCTTCAAGGTTTTACAGATCCGTATTGTCTTCTCACTGCTTCCTTTCAGTCAGTCTGCTTGCATTTACCCTTCTCTCTATTACTCTGGTATGGAACCTACTCCAGGTGTGAGCTTGGAAGGATGAGGACAACGAAATGAATCTTCTTGTCAGAAAGAGAAACACTTTGGGCATGCTTTTCCCTCTTTTGTGGTTTCTCAGAGGCATCCCCACTTTGATAAAAGCTTTGGTTTTTAATTCCCTTGCTGAAAGGGACTATAAAATGCAGCTTTCACTAAGTGCTGTGAGATGCAGGTGAGATGAAGAGCCAAGTGATATTAGTATTAGAAGAGATAGTTAACTCCTCTTCTTCAAAAACAACATTTGTCATTCTTCTGTGTAATGGACTTGTTTGTGCCTCTTGAGAAAGAGGCAGTAAGCTAATAACCTACCATCTTTCTTAGGAAGCCAGTTTAAGGAATTGTTTTCAGCATCTCTCTGAGTGGTGTTGACTACAAATTAGTATATTTCTTCCCTGAAATGGATGTATTTTCTATTATTATTCTGTCACACCAGAGCCTGTCTGCTACTTGCTGTGATACTGCTAATATTGTGGCACCTTCATTCCACTGCTCTCTGGAAGCAGTTACCACTTGTCTACAGTGTTAAGATGAATAAAGGAGAAAGCCTTTAATATGGTGTCTAAGGATAATGATCACCAGAATATTAGTCTTCAAAGGCTTTTTTTTTTTTTTTTGCTAGCTTTGCCAGCATTTTTTATTCAATCCCACTTTTATTTATTAATAAAAAGCATTAGTTTACAGAAATAAGTAAAGACAGCTGAAGATAATAACTGTTGCAAGGATATAGTGGTGACATAAAAGTATATTTTCCAGAAAAATAATGAAACAGAAATGAGATTGATGAGGGTTTGCAAGTAAGCTTACTGCCTCTTGAAATGTTACATTCTTTTCTTTGTCAATAGTGCTGACTGTGTTGGTTGATTCTGAAGGGAAGATGTGATTAAAATGGGCAAGAGCTCATGTGTAACTACCTTCCCAACTCCAAAGAAGCAAACAGAAGAAATGAAAAGAATAGGGGACAGAGCTACAGACTAGATATTTTAAATAATCTCACATGTTTAATATATTGAAGAAATATTTTGGTGATGGTGTAATCTACTGGCTTTGTGTTGCCTTTTTTTGTTGTTGTTTGTTTTTGTTTGCTTTTAATTACAACAAACTCAAATACCCCAAAACCTTGGACAATAACAAACCTATGTCACAAAACTGTCGCTTTTCCAAACAGTTTTGAATGCAAGGTCTTGAGTATTTAATAGGATCCTCATAATAATGCCTTGGAATTCTTTGTGAAACTCATCCTTAATCACAGAATGAGTTGAGTTGGAAGGGACCCACAAGGATCATCAAGTCCTACTCCTGGCCCAATATAGCACCATCCCTAAGAGTCACACCATGTGCCTGAGAGTGATGTCCAAATGCTTCTTGAGCTCTGTCAGGCTGGTGCTGTGACCACCTCCCTGGGGAGCCTGTTCCAGTGCCCAACCACCCTCTGGGTGAGAAATCTTTTCCTAATATCCTTAAGGGAGCCTTAACCTCCCCTGACACAACTTCAGACCATGAAGAAAAGCAACAAGCTAAGGAAGGATAAATGTGTGGGTAGCAGTTATCAGAGCAAGTAGAGTGAAATTTGGCCATATGAACTTCTCATTAGATACTTTATGTAACTTAGCAGGTAGATACAAAGATATTACAGCTGTTAATAGCTTCTGGCTGTACCTGCACGTTTCATGTGAGCTGCATGACCCCAGAATGCTTTGAAACCTTGAAAATGTATGTCTCTGTTACAATCTGCAGTAGGATTGAGTGGGCCTCAGAAGACAAGTTCATTTTGCTGACCTCCATGATAAGATGTATTCTGAGGGCAAATCAGTCCCAGTATCCTGCAGCACATCCCTGAAGGAAGCTTATGTGCTCTCAAAAATACACGAGGTTTCTCTGCTAGATGCTGTAGAGCTGACCCTTGAGTAGGCTTTTGCAGGGAAGGGCTGTGAAAAAGTGACTAATTCAGCTTGAGTCTGAGATTTAGGCTATTTCTACACAGTTGTTGAGATGTTATCGGTTAGCTGACAATTTATTCTCTCACCAAGCTATAAGTAAAGCAGTAATTTCGAAGTTCATAGTTTCTTAAACCTTCTGATTCCTCACATCGTGTTTTTTTTTGGCATTCCATTTTATCTCTCTGTTCAATAATGTCCTCTTCTGTAACGTTATTCTGTGCTTTGCTTGTTCTCTTTGCTCTAGCTGTGCCAAACAAACCCCTTGCCATGACAGTTCACATTAATGTTTAAAAACTGACTTCCAAAAACCTGAGTTTTAGAACCCACTATTTATTACAAAAGTTCCTTCCTAGTTTATAATTTAGAAATCAATTTCCCAATAGTGTTCTGGACATTCCAGAAGACAAAAAAGGTCTATCCATAGAGCTAATGTGTAGGTACACAGTTTGTGGTAATTGGGAGTGGGGCTGTGGGTGAGCCTCATCTCCAATGGGCTACAACTGTGAAAAGCAGGTGAACAGCATTGACTGCAATGAGACATGGAGTGCCCAGGGGCACTGACCAACCACCAAAGGGAACAGAAGGCACACACGTGCAATGCATGAACATGAGGGGTATAAAAGGTTGTGCCAAAGGACAAGAAGGGCAGCCACTTACAGCTTTCTGGAGTGATGTTCCTCTGTATGGGCAGATGCTAGAAGCCTTCTGATGTGGTATGGTATTACTCTGTATGGGTGAATGCTTAAAGCCTTCTGAAATTGTATGGTGATGCTCTGTATATCGTTGCTGGCTCAGCTGTGGTGTATGCTGCACCACTGATGGGTACCAAAATCAGTAAGAAAAAAAAATTCTGTCTGGTTGAATATATATGGATGTTGATAGTATTTACCTGATATGGCCTGCTTAAAAGTGCTCATACTTTTTTACTCTCATGACAAAAGAAAATACTGTGATCAGTATGATGATGTAGCTCTGTTGCAAAACATTTACTTATTTTTGAAGAGCAACTCTTCCTTTTTAAATAAAAATCTGTATGAACAGAACACATTTTAGGATTATGATAAACAACCCTGCAAATTTAATTTTTTCCTCTAGTAGTTCACAGGTTGAATGTTTCCCTGTTCAAGCTGTATATCTATGTCTGCCATTGGTTGCCCAGTGAAGGGCTAAGTGTAGTCAGTGTGTGTGTCATGCCTACCCAGTGTAGAACATGTGTGTCCCTGTGAAAAGCATGTTTATTCTGGACAGGGCTCTGCCCAGTTCAGACAAGATGTACTGCAAGCTACGCAGCTGCTGAATATGGTGCATGGTAGATCATCCTTTAAGAAGATATATTTTGAACTGTGTTCCAAAGCTTTATGTTTTCATTATGTTTCTAATCGATTCTTGCTATTTCAAAGCCCAAATTTCTTAAATGTCCTTTTTACTATTTAGACAATTTGGCTGCTTTGTATTAGGTATCTATAATTGAAAGAGTTGACATGTATATGCTTGCTGGAGTTGCACAAATGAAACAAATTCAACATTTTAAAACCATTCTGCCATGATAAAATTAGATAGATCTACAATAAGCTATGATGTGTATAGATTTCATGTTTCAGACTTCATGCTGGTACTCTTTTATTGCTAAGATGTTTGTACCTATATAGCTATCATTTTAGCAAACATCTCTTAAATTGTATAAGCTCTTGGGCAGGAAAGCTAATCTGGCAGAAAGAATGGAAATATTTGTATCAATATCTATGTTTATAAAATTTTTACTGTTGGAACTGAGAAGCTTTCGCATTGGTTTATGTTGGAGAGCTGTAAAAAGTTTCTCTCTCCTGAGAGAGGGAAATAATACCAGGTTGTTACTGCCCTTCACAGAAACACTGCAGGGAAATACTTCTAGTATTTCTTGACTCAAGCTCTAAAAGCAGTTTTGTACAAATAGGCAGTCTGGTCATGTATCTCCAGTAAATTAAAATCCCAGAAAAATGCTAGAAAATAGAAAATGCGAGTATGCAGTGTGCAGTGCACACTTCAGTGTGTCCTTACTTATAATTTTTTTATGACCTGAGGTAATCCAAGTGAATTTCAGATAAGGGTATATGAAATGAGATGAATAGAGGTCTGCTCTTGGAACCTGTTATTCATCAATCAATTAACTGAGAAAATTTTTAAAAATTCTCATCTTCCTGCTTCAGCTGTACTGAATTAAAGTGTGACACCCAGGCAGTTAAATTTTCTCCTTGAAATATCTATCTTGATACAGTGCTTGAACATCTGTATGCTTTCTGAGGTGAGCAGATGTGGCCACTTCTTTAGTGTGAAGTAAGGGAACATGCTATGTCTTTTCTCCCTTCTCTTGAAAAATACAACATGCCCTTACATAGATACTCATTTTTAAGTAAGATTGAACATATTTGGATGAATGAAAAATGGCTGTATTTTCTTAAAAGGCAGTATAGTCTTCCTTTTGTAATTGGTGCTGTATCATACATTTATAGCTGTTTGTTAAATTTTTTAATGTGAAATGAATCTTTAATTGCTGGCTTACAGTGAAGAACACAGTGATTTAACCACAAGGTCTAAAATGCCATGTTATTTCAGACTTGCCTGAATTATTAGGGGACGTTTCTAGATTAATAACTGAGGAGCCCTGCTCAGTAGAGAGCGCATTTTCATGGTCATGTTTTAATGCTCTATCAAAATATTGTGATATATTTTGCTATGTTTAGCTGCTTGAATCAAACACTAGAGGAAGATCTTAGAGTTTATTTTTAGTAAGTCATATGTTTTAGAACATCTCTATATGCATTTCAGCTTAGAAATAGTAATGTATAAATATTTAACCTAAAGTAATTTGAAATGTGCCTTTTATCCTTTTCTTGGCGATACCATCATAGTCTATGATCAAAGAGTAAATTTCAGTATGCTAAAGGTTCTTCTATCAGCATAATATACTGCTTTATCAGGCACAGTCTTTTTGGATGTCCCTGATGGTTGACACAGTTCAAGTAAGATAAGATCTAAAAAGACAGTGATGGATTCAAGTAAAGCTCATCAGTTCTCAAATCTGCTTATTTTATCTGTTTATTTTTGTATTGTACATGCAACCTGAGTACAAAGTTTCAAAAATTTAGTTTCCTAGGAAGTAAATAAAGTTGTGAGAGCTAGTAATTAAAATTGGCTTGTTTGAAAGAATTCTGTTTAACATAATTTCAGTCTTGCTTAAGTGAGTACCTAAATATAAGGTATTTTCCAACCAAGCTGGAAAAGACAGATTTATTGGACTAACAGCTGCCACCACTGCTGATAAGTGCTCAGCATCTGACTTCTCTAGCTGCTGTTAAATCACGTACAATTCCTTAGGCTGGGAAAGTAAATAAAGATAACTGAGTGCAGTAATCTATGTGAAACCAGGGGAAAGAACATGGGTTGCAGGGAGATCTGAAAGACCACACATAAGCTAATCTGCATGCATGTGGCTTTGCTGTTAATTGCAGCCTCAGCATCTGTGTAAATAGCTTGTTAAAAAGCCAGGTTGATGTTACAAACATGGAGTCCTCTGGTACTATTGTCCAGTATGTGGTGCAGAAGTGTGTCAGCAGCAATAATTGCAGAGAGACACCATCCCCTTCAAATATTATTAAATGAAAAACAAAACTAAGAATAAACAGGGAGTCTGGGGAGACTTAAAAAAAATTAATGGTGAATTTGCAGACAATATTACCTACACAAACAAGGAAGCAGTTAAAAATGTAATTGAGCACGTGTGCAAAGGAATAAAGATGAGAAAATGACAGTAAAGGTTTTCTTTGCTATCTTTCTGGGAAAAGATGGAAGAGAAGCAAATAAGATGCTGTTGTGTCTGAAACACTGGGAAGACTGATAAAAGTGCTTATTGAATAATGTGACCCCACAGAAGGAGATCATGGATAAGAGGCTGTTGTGCATCTTGTTATTTTCTACTCAAACCCAAGCAGAAGAGGAAATTATAACAGGAGCTGAGAAATCTTGTAGCCCCAGAAACTCTGGAAACATTAAAGATTCCTTGCTAATGACATATTTGTATATGGCAGACAAGTTTCTTATGAGAGACTGCACATATATCCTGTGCAACAGCAATACTTTCACTAACCACAACCATGGCATTCTGCTGGAAAAGTATCAAAGTTATAGTGGCTACTAGGGAAAAAGCCCTAACCAATCAACTGGCTCACAATAAAGAAAGTGATGAATTGGAAGACATTGAGGCTGATACTATGGTTTAGGGCAGACATCAGAAAGCAGCACAAAAAATAAAAAAAGCAAGTGCCCACTCTGAGGACAGGTGTAAGGACTAGAAATACTTCTTATCCCGAAGCTGAAACTAACATCATAGTGGTCAGCAGCAGTGTGGGTAATGAAAGGAGTCTATTGAAGTGATTGCTATGTGTTCCTGATCCCCAAACATAAGTATACATGTATTCATGTCAAATAATGTTTGAAGGTCTGTCATTAGACTGGCAATCAATTACATTCCAGCTGCCTTGTAATTCCAGCTCCTAGCTGGGCCTGAAAAGTGGTTAGATTTAGGAAGAATGCCTACAAAGTGATCAAAGGTAGTAAAACCTTCCTGAATTCAGTGAAGTGAATACATATTGTCCATGAAAACCCACCCTCCTCCAATGATAAGTTACGTTTTTGAATTTCCAGTAGTCCAAATGGAACTGTTGAACAGCAATGAAGTCCTTGATGGAAAAGAGAAATGAAAATTGTCTAGCAGCATGCAAATATATTTCAAGGAAAAGGACACCTACAGTTCAGGGTTGTTTTAGAAGTATATTCCCATGTTTACTGTATGAGACAATGAAATGTTTCTAAGCTCCCCACAGAAAGGAATTGGCAAACATACCAACTACCACACTGTACAGTAAGTATTTACAGCAGACTACAGTGGTAATGTAGTTCCACAAGAAATGAGGGAGGTAATATTCAGATAATATCAGAACCTGTACTGAAGTAACACTAAAAATAAGTCATTAGCCTTATCCAAAGACTGTGAGTATAGGATCTGTTTTAGGATAAAAATACCATTTTAGGCAAAGTGAAGTACATGTTTTGATATAATAAGGCAAGGCAACTACCTTTACTGTTACCATTGGGCTGGCTGCAAGTAGCTTTAAGTATTTGTCTGTCTTCAGAGGAATTCTAATGTTAATTGAAATATGCACAAGAAAAATCCTAAGAGCAGTACTGATGGTATTCTTGAAGGTGAGGCATCAAGGAATAAGCAACACATAATATGAAGGTGCAACAAATAATGAATGAATAACGTGGAAAGTATATCAATGAAAACCTGGTCAAGGAGAAGGTGAGAAGAACTGAGCTCTGTAGATTTCTAGGAAATAATTTTCAGGCTTTGAGATGCTATTAGGAATATGTAAGATTGATGAGTGTGAGGGGGGGCAATGAGGATGAATAACTGTCTTCCTAGGTGCTGCATGCTCTTACAAATAGCCTTTGATGCAGGTTTTGATATGTAGCAGTCCAATGTAAGAAGAGTTGTGTGTCCAAGAATAAACTTTGGCTATAGTTTTTTTATATGAAGTTTTATTCTTCAAATGTATTTGCCCAAAGTACTTGTTCTGCTGAAAGGCAAGGATGCTGTGCTTACTAAATGTATTAGCTTGCAGAAGTTGTTAGCATCGAGAGACACAAAAAATTTGCTTTAAGAAGGAGTTGTGGACCAAGCTGTTTGCAAACAAATGTTTCCACCAGCTCACCTGTGTGTGCCAGCACTGTGAACATCCCATAATAAAAACTGCATTCCAAGTTGGGTGTTGTGTAGACTGCAGAACTATGTAGTGTGGAGCAAGAGTCACTGTTAGTAGCTGACACTGAACTGGCTTTCCTGAACACAATGCACACATCTCTGTGAGATGGATTCCAGCAATGGACTATAATGTTGTATTTGCTTCTTCTCTTGAGATGTGTATGTGCTCTCTCTCTCAACATATTTCTATACTGTAAGTGGGAATTAAGGAATAAAGGAATTTATAATTTGGCATTGACCAGATTGTGAGGATCACATGAAGCTATTTCTCACACGACGTGATGGGTGTGCTTTTTTTAATAGAGAATTGAGTTATAATCATAGGAGTTGGCATGAAATGGACAGCAGTTCATATATGAAATGAGAGACATCACTAGGTCTGTTCAGAGAGCTGCCTGCTTGGCAGACATGAATATCTAATTTAGGGCATGTATATTACTGGATGATGAATTCAAAGACAATATGTGATACAGTCTTTACCCATCTCAGTTCTGCCAGAAGGTGAGAATGGATTTGACTTCTGGTAACAGTCACCCATAATACAAGACACACACTTCTGGGAAGTGCCTGATGAAGGGCATGCAGGCAAGAGCTCTGCCTAGGGAGCAAAACACCCCAGGGGTGTTTTGAAAGTATGTGTTTGTCCTGAGATTACTGTACTCACACAATAGCCCACATTGTGCTACAGCTGGATTTAACTAAATTGGCATCAACAGGACTTGGAGCACAAGGGCACCTTCTTCATGGGTAGCACAAAATGATGGTACAGCACAGTTGGTGTGCTGTACAGACAGGCAGGAGACTGTTGATTTAATGCAAAACAGAAAGGAAGGCAGGAAAAAATCATAACAGATAAGCAAGAGAGTCTATGGGAGCAGATAAGGGAATGCAAAGCAAAACACAGAACAGTGAAATGGGTGAGTGAAGGTCTTCTTGTTGTGCCCAGATGGTCAGGTTTAGATTCATGCAAAACAATGGCATAAGACAGCAATACAAGATATGGTGGGATCCTAAATATTGGAGTAACAAATAAAATTGAAAAAAAACCAGGATTTTGGAGTAAATCTTAGGAAAAAGCTGTGTTGACATAGGAGAGACAGAATAAATTAGAGCAAAATGGAGAGAATACCATGGTGCAGAATGCAGAGAGCTACTGTTGGGAAACCTGTAGCCCAACAGCAGCTGATAAAGTAAAAAAAGATTAGTAGACAATGGAAAAAAATTATTAGACCTTCTTGTGTAGCCTGAGAAATCCTTAATGATCAGCAGCTATATTCAGAGAAAAGACTATACTCTTACTCTTACTGTGGCCTTCCTGTTGAAAACGCCTACATATATAGGGGGAAAAAAAGGAAAATATCCTGAAACAAATAAAATGAATTATAGACATCTTACATGAAGCAATAGTAACCTTCCATTTGGGCTATTAATTCAGTTTGGTTACTTAATTTCACTTAGGCCAGAAATGAAACAGGAGGTAGGGAATAGTAATGAGAAGGATCAGAGGCATGGATAGAGTTGCATACATGCAGAGATTAAAAAGATTAGAGTATTTACGTAACAACAAAGATGAATAAGAGGTGAAATGAAAGAGGTGTATAAATTATTAATGGTTTAAAGAAGGTCAAGGAGGTGCACCGATTTAACTCGCTCAGAACTCAATAACAAAGGGTTCATAATAAAATCACAGCCTTTCAGTTTTAAACTGATAGCAGAAAATCCTTTTTACACAAATGTGGCATCACTCCCTCAAGATCTGAGGCAGTGAACTTCATGGCATTAATAAAAGGGGCAGAAAAAAAAAGAGCAACATTTCTTGCTAACTTGGTTGATCATCCAATAACATTTGATCTGGATATTTAAGAATCCTTAATGTATTGATCCTTACAAAATGCTTCTAATGCAGAAAAGTATTATCGTGTCACTAATCAAGTGAACGGTATTGGCACTGTGGCAACACTAGATGGTTTGCCTTGGACCACAGACAGAATCTTATGTAGAGCAAAACTTAATTTTAGATTGGTACTTTAATATGTGGGCAATCTTTATTTTTGCCATTATTTATTTATGTTGATGATGCACAGTTGTTCTGATACAGCTGGCTGCACAGCTTCCTATGAAAGCACTTGGGCCATGTGTCACGGTGCTTTGCATAGTCACGTGTCCAGCACCTAATGGACTGCAGGATTTGCACTTACGTTTGATTAGTCCTTATGGAACTGGGCTTACTGAACATGCCCAAATCAATGAGGCTGGGTATACTTGCAGGAAGTGGTGCTTCCCTGAAGCAATGGAAATGTTGTTGATTCTCCATGCAGCATGTGTTTGTCTGTATCTATCAAGGAAAGGTTTGGCTGTTTTTCAATGCCACCTCCAGAATCATTGATTTCTCCCAGTCCCTGCTGTTTGCTTTCACAGAAGCCTTTCACTGACATTTTCTCATTTTTCTCTGATTAGCATGTGCTGGGCTGATGGAGAAGAAGACTGGGCTTAGTGCTCTTCAGGTGGCTGGCAGCTCCCTCCTCGCTTGTGCCTCAGGAAAAATAAGAGAAGAGAGTAGACAGGCTTGATCCGTTTTCACAAGTCATATATAGCCCATGTTTCTAGATGAGTATTGCCATTTAACAGTGATGTTTAGTGTATGACAACAGTAATATAGCTTGTGTTAGAAATATTCAAAGAATGGCTATTATCTGGGATCTAAGTTTTCAGGTTGTAATCTAACTTCTACCTACCAGAGGTGAGGAAGGAACTTTATGCATCAGTATAGTATCAAGCAGCTCCTTATTAAGGAATAAAGTTTGAACTGTTGCATGAATTATCTGCCCATGGCTACTATGGAGGACAGGATAACAGATTGAACAAACTGTTACTTTGATTGAATGCAAAAAACCTAAAGTATAAACCAGTAAAAATGCAGCAGTGAGCTATTTGGAAGTTAATGGTTCTTCCCTTGAGTGTAAAATGGTACAATGCACCCTTTACAGTGATGTGAAACACAAACCATGCAAACAGAGTTATTTTGTTAATATATATCCTATGTCTGTGTTCTTGGTTCTGCATGAACGTGCAAATATAAATGCAAAGCTTTTCTCAGAAAGCCTGTTAGGATATCTGTGCTCTACTGAGACAAAAAAAAAAAAAAACCCCAAAATCCTAAAACCCTGAAAAAAGCAGCAAAGCAAAATCATACAACAAGATTTTTGCTTCTAGTTCAGAACTGTCACTTTGCTTCCAATAGAGACAGACTAACAAAGTCTGCCAGTTCAGCCCAAGGAATAGGGTTTGGCCAAGACCTGCAACTTTAGGTTCTGAACTCTGCTATTACACCAACCATAATCTTGTTTCCTAGTAGCCTCTCTCCACTTGACCTTCCTTTTATTTAATGGCAGTACAGAATTTCACTGGTTACCAATTCCAAATAATGACACACATGGTTCTCTGTGTCCACAGAAAATACCTCAAAAAATCATCCTGATTTTGTCTTCATTCTTGTCACAGGCTGGGGGTCTATTCAGCTGAATATCTGAAATTGCATCACATGCAGTGGGAGTGTGTGCTGTACTTGTACATTTATCCTCAGAGAAATTGTGGTGCAAGAGAATAAGGATGTTCTGTTTTTCTAGTAAATTGGTGCCTCATAGCCAAGATAGATCCTTTTCTTCAATTATTTTTCACTAGCAATTTCCTAATTTTTTGGCAAAACCACTTGCAATTAGGTCCTCATGTAAATAGTGTTTTAGTCCAAGCTCTTCTTTCCATTACTCCTGTCCTCAGATCATTCCAATTTTAATCTGCAGTGATTTAATTTTGTTTTGTATTGACAATGTTTCTTTGTTTGAGTCATCATGCCACTTATTTATATGCCATGATCATGAAAGAAAATTTGAAAACAACTCACCCCAGAACTGATACTTGAGTAAGTACCCTTAAGCCCCTTCCACTGTCAAAATGCACCTTTCAAACTGTCAGCTACCCAACAGTCTATTTCCATTTTGCCTTTCCATCTAACAGTTCCTCTTTTACCTTTCTTCTCTAGCATTATTTATTAATTTCCTACAAATTTCCCAAAAAAACCAGCTGTATTAGCTGTTTTACTGTAGGCTGGACAGATGATGTCTAAGAATTTTCTTTTAATGCCAATTCTCTTTAAAAAAAGAATGCTGGACTTATCCACCCTTGAATTAATTTTGTATTTATTTCTGTATATCAGCATCATCTGTTTGAAAGCACTGTGTTCTACTGAGGTCCAAACAGTGAACTAACTGGATCACTTTTTCTGTTTCACTGCTTCATAAACACAATAAATGCTGTTACCTGTTTGTATGACAACTTGAGACATTTATTAAAAGTATTTTTGTGTGAATTCACGTGCTAAGGCTTTCAGAATAGCCGCTTGGAAATTGATAGATGCTGCAGAAAACCCCCTTGAGTTTTATTTCTACCTCCTCTGTGGTCAGTACCATCCCACACTTGCATTCCCAAAATCCAGCTTTGCCTTCAGGACCAATTCAGTGCCCTTTCTGTAGCCTGAGGAAGCATTAATTTAGTTTTGCATCTATTCATCTTGTTTTTCACCCTATGTCACAAATCAGGGAAGCTGCTAATCTAGGGGACTTTCAAGGCTGTTCCAAAGGATCCACCCCACTGGTGCATTGTCTCATCATATGGTAATTTTGAGAGCATTTCAGCCAGTTTCTTTGTAATTGAAGACTTGGAAGGAAATCTTTGCCCCAGGAATAACTTCCAATAATTCAAGCCAACACACTTTAGCTTTTTGTCAAAGCCTCTTTGGTGCTTAGTGCATATACATACATACATATATAAATAAAATGAAATCCTCAGTTCCTGTGAGTCTCAGCCAGAGGCCTCCTGATTTTTAATTTTTTAAAAAATAATTTGTTGGAATTTAAATAGTAAGGAGGTTTTTCAAAGACATGCCTAACCTACTTTTTTTAAATCCATGTATCCATGTCCACTATCTTGAGCAAGGCTTTAGCTGCTAGCACACCTAGGCATGTTTGCTCATTCTTGTCTTGGCCTCTTCCACTGAGCTCTGAGTCAAACTTTCCTTCGTGTCGTTTTCTGTTGTATTCCACTGCTGAAGTGATGTCTGCGGTTTCTTGTGCTTTTTTAAAGTTTCATTTCTGTCCTGTAAGTTCTTTGTGGTCTGAAATTGGTGTGTAGATAAGAGCAGCTTCCTGCATTGCTAAAAGGACTGAGCTGGGGGACTGGCTTGTCATGGCAGGATTTTAGCTCATCAGGCTCCAACTCTGCCTTTACAAGGCCCCTATTAAAATAAGCAGCCCAAAGAAAGGTAAACCATCAGAATCTTAATTGACTTGGCTGCCTTTGCATTAGCCCTGTAGCACTGCTAGTACCTTGAATGTTGCACCCTTCTGTCACCAGAATTGATGCATAAACCTTTTCCTACCATCTGCAATATACATACACATCTCTTGTTAGCAGAAGCAGATCACCTTAGCAGAAGAAACTGAATTGTTTTATTTGACTTGCTGGCCTGGAGTTCACATGTCTCAAAGAAACATCATTCTTCACTGTGATTTAGCACTTCCATGTGGCGCTATGCTAAATGTCACAAGACACTATGCTGGCATGCATAGTGACATGGTGACCAAAATAATAATAATGATGTGGGGAAAACTACAGTGTTACAGAACATGAAGTGCTAAGTGCAAGGGGTACCTCATGGATCTGGGAAATCCCACAGCATAAAAACACAGATAAGATCTCCACCAAAATAACTGAATTTCTTTTGTAGTCAGAGGGACTGACAGTTGTGAAGAAGATCAGATCTTAGATGATCAAGTAGGCATTCATAGCAGGTGTACAAGCCTCTTATTTGCCTACAGGAAGTCATGATATGCAGGCATTATACAGGAAAAAAAATTCTTTTGGTGACTAATTACTCCAGGATGTGAAGTGAATGTGGGTTTGTGTCGTGTGAGTATAAATTCAGCATCTTGTGCAAGAATAGCCATCAGATCTTTTGGATTTTGCTTTAGAAGAGCTATGACCACTGATTGTGAGCAAAGATAAATGCCTGAACTACATTTCAAAGGTTTGTTTCAAAAGAAATCATAAGTCTATAATGACTGCTTACCTGATAAATTTCCTGTTTCATTCTGAAAACAGATCCAGTGTTAGCTTGGAGCATCTACATGTTTTTGTTTTGGTTCAGATGATGCTGTTCTTTTTTGTTTAGAGGTAGAGGGGGAAAAGAAAGAAATGTAGCTTTCAGCTAAAGTTTACACTGTAAAAGTTATTCTCATTTTGGGACCAATTCTTTATTGATGTGACTCATTAAGAGGACTCTTTTCACAAGTTGGGATCACTCACTCAAGTAAATGAACTAAAATGGAGGTATTATCTTTTAAGATTAAATGATAAAATCTGTGAATTAGACGCTTATAATAGAACCATTAACAATTTTTAATTACAGTACAGATACCAGCCATAGCAGTAGTACATGGTAATACCTACTCATTCTTTTGCCTGCTCTTTCACTGTGACATATCATTATGGAAGGATTATTTAGGTTCTATTTTTAGATTTAGAATTATGCAGACAGAGAGCAACCAAAACTGGAGGTGCTGTAGTCACAGCTAAAATGTTATTTCAGGTGGTTTGAGCAAAAAATAAACACTAAAAAATAATTATGTCTTGTGCTCAGAGGGGCAGTTTAGGGGGCCAGAGGGACTTAGGGTCAAATGCTCTGTGGTGTGTAGCCAGAGAACAGTCTCTGGACTTGTTAGATGACATTATGATATTAACCATTCCAATCAGATGCCAAAAAAGGATTTGGAGGCCTATGACAGATCTTTAACAATGAGAAAGTTATGACAGATTCAGTATATATTTTTCAGTTCTGCAAGATTTGTTTGTCCGTGCAGCCTACTCAAAAAACTAAGAGATCAGGTTTGGGACCATAGTTGACCAAATTAAGCAGTGCTCCTAACTCTCCATCTACAAACTGTGTAATGCATACTGTTGATAATTGATTGCTGCTCAATATAGATTCCTAGGCAGGCTCCTAAGTCCTCTTTGTGCACTGTTATCATGTTCCCTAAAGTGTTTGTCTTTGTCTGTCTTGGATAACTGTTTTATTAAGAATATATTACGATCTTTCTGTGGAAGGACCCTAATGAAAAATGGTACAGGGAAAAAAAACCCCTCTCTAAGGATGCTCAAGAATTTGGGCAATGATTCTCTGATGAAACATTCTTTTGCAAAAAAAGGGGTCACCTAGTAGAACTAGAACTTTCTGCAGAAATGCGCTCATTTTCATGAAGTGTCTGTTGGGTGAAAGCTTTCCAGGTGCAGAGACAAAGACTCAGCTCTCCCATCATCAGCTGATGGCACTTATCTGAGACATGAAAGACTAACAGTTCAGGGGCATAAGTTGGTTTAATTATCAGCTCTATGGAGCTGTAAGCTATAGTAAAAGCTCTATTACCTTAATTGGCAGGATGTTGATTGGGAGGTGCTTTTCCTTGCATGCTTCTCTTTCAGAATTCTGGCTTCTGAATATTGTGTAAATTAATGATGTTGTAATTTGTGCAGAAAAATACTCACTTCTATGACTTCTGAAGTAAAACACCTGATTTGTTCTTGTTTCTAAATACCAGCTATTTTGGCTCTGATACAGAAGTTGTTTCCTGTTTTCCATTTTCTTGTATGATTTTTTTCTAGTAGATTGTGTGGGCTTTAAGTATCAGATGATCCAAATTATTTTTCATTTGTGTTGAAATGAGAATATTCTTGCCTTGGCATTATCAAAAAGCTCATAAAAAAGAATGCATTGATATATTTGTTTAAGGTTTTTCTCAAAATATAAGAAAGGTCTCGCTGTCAGAAGAGGGAAAGCAGTTGGAATTTTTATAATAAACTCCTCTTTTGTGTGCAAGATGTAAAAAACCCCTGCCACAGCCTTGTATAAATCAAGGTTGTAACATTTATTAATATCTTCTGAATATACATGGTCATTTTTTCTGTGGAGGTGTCTTGATATGATTTGCCTTGACACTGTTCTGCTGAGGAATAAATAAGAGAACTGAGAAAACACAGGATGATGGAGAATCTGTACAGCATTTAGGACACACAAAGGAAATCATTTAGTGCATTGAACTTCTAAAAATGCACTTTGAATTGCTGTTTATTTTTTAAGATACAAATTCACCTCCTCTAATTTGGGAAAATTAAAAAAAATAAAATTATTCTCCCTCCCATAGCTCCTGATGCAGCCTTAACCAAACCCCTCTCCATGTGCGAATTTCTACATTGATAGCCTTTGTAGCTCTATTTTCTAATTCATTATTATCTAGCCATCAAAACATGGGCCTAGATCTGTTAAGATCCATGTAATTCCAACTGCAGTGCACTTCAGGATCAGTCTTTTTGGTTAGGTGAATGGCTAAAAATTATAGGAAAGAAATGTATGTGGGTGTGCTAATCTTC
The DNA here is from genome assembly GCA_039654755.1 of Calcarius lapponicus. Classification (NCBI taxonomy): domain Eukaryota; kingdom Metazoa; phylum Chordata; class Aves; order Passeriformes; family Fringillidae; genus Calcarius; species Calcarius lapponicus. Next base: position 43,368,828 of record CM077464.1, on the reverse strand, counting down.
TACATGTGTTACTGAAATGAAGAATTGACATGAAGATTAACAGACTGGCATTAGTGCAAATGAAAATTTGGTTTAGCCTTTTAAAATACAGACCCTTTTGGCTTTGGTTTATGAGACCTGTCAAAACTTTACATTATCTTTTAAACAAATCAAAACATTTTCCACTGAATCATTCTAATATTACTTAGCTTTTTTGCAATACAAAGTAGCTACCAAAACACATGATCTATAAGGCTAGAAAGAACTGTGTGTTCATCATTGATGGTAGGTACAACCATTCAAGCAATAGCATCCGAGTTGTACTGGGATATTCAGGCTGTGCCAAGCATCTCTTATTTTTCCCACTGTGTTTTGGACTGGTAATTGGGAAAAAATGCACAATCACGTGGATCTAGTGTTGTTCTTGTTGCTTAGAAATACATGACATTTTGGAAATAACAGAATTGTAAATTTAAAGCTACTTCCACACAAATGTCACCTGAACAAGCAGTGCTTCTTCAGCAACAGATTGGATTCACACAAGTGCCATTAGATTTAGGAGTCACATTGAAATGAAATTAAAATTCTTTGATTGTTAAATAAACTGCTAAATTCAGTGTAATGGTAACAAACAGGTAATAACCAACATTAGAGGTGCCTCATCCCTTATCCTATTTTAAAGATAAAAACAGTGACTAATACCATATCAAGCAAAGAGTTTCACCTCTCTTTTTAATTTTTTTATTTCTCCTTTTTTCTTTGGAAATATTTCAGCATAATGCTACTAGGTTACTCTCTTATGGTTTCTCTTTAGAGAAGCCAGTCTAGGATGTTGCTGATTGTGTTGCAGTATTGCCCTGCTTGTAGATTACCCCATTATTAGAGATGTGGGATGGAATCTGATTACTTCTCACCTTGGCATGTAATGCTATAGAATGGATCCAGTCCTGCACTGACTAAAAATTAGTGCATGTAAGCATTCACCTTCTTCCTCTCACTTCATTATCAGCCACATTTTTAAACTAGAATTTAATTTTATCCAGGTGATTCTGCTCTGTATTTCTTCAAAGAATTAAGTCTTTCTGCACAACCCTATTCACACTTGCCTGCAGTAACGAAAAGTAAGAAAATAAAAAAACCCCAAAAAACATTTTCAAAACTTTACCTTTTTACTTGTTCCACATTGTATATGATATGCATTCCATTACTGAGGTACTGTATTGACAGATTTATAACTTCTTTTCTTTATCAATGTAATGCACAAGATGCTCTATTTTCTGGATAGACAGTACTCCTCAATGGAACGCAATCCAGCAAGCAAGGCATCCGACTTTGGAAAAATTTTCAGTTATGTTTTGAAAATAGTGGCCAAGCACAGTGGCCCTGAGCTAAAAAGTTAATCTCTGTGTGCCTTTTTTTATCTCTGAAATGAAAATGAAACTGTTTCCTTGTTTCCAGATAAATTATAATGTTTACATCTACATCAATATTTGTACAGCTTTCTGAGATTTTGAGAAAGAAGTTACCTGTGTTATTATTTTATTACTCTACCTTTTGAATTATGTAACTGTACTACTTTTTACCCTTTGAAAGATGGATTTTATTTTGAGATTTCATTATTGTCTCCTATGACACTCCTGCTTTGAGAATTAACATCTTAAAAAAAAGAAGGAATCTAACTCTTATTCTAAAGGAAAATATTTAGAAGTTTTTGGATGTTCATGTAAAGAGGTGAATCATTTGTTTGCATACCTGAATTTGAATATGAAGTTTGTCTGAAAGAAAGAAATGCACTGGGATAAAATATGTAATTAATATACAGTTTGAAGTTGCTCTTAATGACTTCTCATTTGATATCTGGCTTCCATTGTTTTTAGTTAGTTCTGTGTCAGCAAAACTTTGCTGTTTTTTTTTTTTTCCAAAGGACCCCTTGGTTCATTCACTTAACAAGATGGTCCTGATCTGGGGTTTATTCAAAGCTAAGTAGCAATGGAGGCTGTTGTCTCTGAATAGTCTTTTATTGTGTCAACATTCCTTCTTTTGTTCTATTAGTGATTTTAGCTTTTCACGTCCTGCTCTTTTGTTTCTTTTTTTCAAGGACTGTGGGGTACAGGACATTCCAATTACCAGCCCATAAGTCTCTGTTCTTTCAGACATCTCATAGACACATCCTCAAGGATACCTCAAAGAAGTGAATTTATAAAGAAAAAAGGTTAAAGTAAAAAAGAAAGCATGATCTTACTTCTGTGTTTGTCTTGCTCTCTCTTCCCAGTATTAAAGGCTGATTCATGGGCTAGTGTGTAAGAAGTAATGAATTACTGATTTCAGGGGCAATGAACTAACTGATAAATGCCAAATGTCTAACCTACTCTCTATTACAAATGTTAACAACAGCACATTGGGAATATTGATGTGTAAATAAACAATAAAAGAGTGTGAGAGGAAATCATGACTCTGGTACACTTAAGAACAGTAGATACTGTATACCTTGACTTCTCAGAGATGATCACAGAGGAGCCTGGAGTGTGGGCTACATGAGTAGGCAATGAGGGGGGTTGAATGAACAGCTGAGCCCTGAGGGTTGTGATCTGTGGCACAAAATCTTGGTTGAGGCCAGTAACAAGCAATGTGTCCCAATGATTGATATGGATTCAATACCCTCCCTTGAAATTTTTATATTTTTCTCTTGACCTGCTGGCAGCACACTAATTCAGCCCAAGGAAGTGTTACTTTTTTTTTTTTCCCCTGCAAGGGCATATTGCTGGTTTATGTTGAACATGGGGATGATCAACCCCTTTCACCAATAAATGCTGGGGGCCACCCAGCTGGAAAGCAGCTTGGAAGAAAAAAAGGCCTGTGAGTGCTGATGGTATCCAAATTGAACGTGAGCCAGCTATGTGCCCTTGCAGCAGAAAAGTTGCTTTATTGTTGGGATGCATTAGGCAGGTCAAGGGAGGTGATCCTTCCTCTCTACTCAGCACTGCTGAGGCCACACCCGAGAGCTCTGTGTCCAGTTCTGGGCTCCCCACTGCAAGAGACATGGAGAGAGTCCAAAGAAGTGCCATGAAAACTGTTAAGAAACTGGAACATCTCTCCTGTGAGTAAAGGCTGAGAGAGATGGGACTGTTCAGCTCAGAGAAGAGAAAGTTGAGAGGAATCTCACCAGTGTATACAAATAATCACAGGAAGAGGGCAAAGAGGATAGGCCCAGGCTCTCTCCAGTGGTACCCAGTCACAGGAACCAGGCTGATGGGCACAAACTGAAATGCAGGAGTTTCCCTCTGAACACCAGGAACCACTTTTTCCCAGTGAGAGTGACAGAACCAGCACAGGTTGCCCAGGGATGTTATGGAGTCTCACACATTGGAGATACTCAAAAACTGTCTGGATATGGTCCTGGACAACAAAATCTAGGTGGCCCTGCTTTGCTGGGGGCTTGGATGAGATAATCTTCAGATGATCTCTCTTCCAATGTCAACTCTGATAGTCTTTAAGTAAGGGTTTTAAATGAAAATTAACATGCAGATTTAAAATACATTGAAAAACAAATTGTCTTTGATCTAGGGCAAATTCTCAACATAGTTCAGGAGGTTTTTAGGATTTTCATTAGTGTGCATGAGAAAATGCTGTTATATCTTGAAATGTCACAGAGTAAGTTTACCTCTAAATATGCTGTGACAAATACAATAAAAAAATTCCAGACAGATGGATGTCAGAATTAGATATATTCTTGTGTAGAAAATGAGACTGCCCCCATGGAGACATTTTTGTAAAGAAAATTATAATAAAAATGTGAAAATAATTGAAAACTGAAATACAAATTCAATATACATTACTTCTATTATTGAAACTTCATGCCCTTTAACTCAAAAGAAGCTTTATAAAATATTATGCTGAACAGTGCTGAACAGTTATTAAAAAGGACCATAGCAAAGGTACTTCTGCATTAGGAATTGAATATTTTTTTGTGGGAAATATGGACTAAGAATCACTAGTGATGATAATAATAGAGTGGACATGTAAAAGTACATTTGGACACCCCTGAAATCTGAGCACAGTTATGCAGAATAGTTAATTCAAGCAGCACTGTTCTTATTACTAAAGTAGAATGCTTAAAAAATTCTAACTCTGCAGATAACAGAATTTATTCCAAAAGTACTCTTTGATGTATAATTAGGTAGATACCATTTTTTTTCTCTGTTAAGGTTCTTAAGATATGTTATCTTGAAGTTCAGCTGACTTTATAATGATTCATTGTAGCAAAAGAAATTATATTGTGTAGAAATATTTTTACTGTGGTAAAAAGGTCTAAACCTAGTCTCTTTTGTTAGCCACATTTCTCAGTGAAATCCTCCTCCTGAAAGGAAGTAAGAAATATAGGAATACATTGTTGACATATTCAGGAGAAGTCAAATGAAAGCCCTGGAAACAAATCTTGCATCTGTTTCCTAGAGGAACAGTAGAAGTATAATTTTTCTTCATAAGGGATATTCACAGCTATTTGGAATATCACCTTAGAGGATTCTTTCTGTTCTTGTGGCTTTGTTTTCCCTGATCCTGCCTGTGCTAGAGCAGTTTGTCTGCTAGCAAACTGTATCTAGTAAATCAGCTTGCTTCCCATGAGCCACTCTTGCAGCAGTGCACCATCATTGTCCAGGCCTGGTGCCATGAGGTGTTGGAAGAAATAAAAATCTGATCCAGTCTCCTATTTTACCTTCAGATTTTCCAGTAGGATTGCATGAGTCTTCTCTGTAATGAATGCACGTCTGTGCACCTTCTAGAAATTTCCACAGAATCATGGAATTGTTAAGGTTGGAGAAAGGCATTTCAGATCATCAGGTGCAGCTGTTTAGGTCTACTTGCCTTGCTTACTCTGTTGAGTTTGTTCCCTGTGTGAGGGTGTGCTAAGCAAGCCCCTATTTGTATTTGTGAGGTTCCCCAGACAATGGAAGGAATGATGAATCTGAATTCATCTTCTCAGAAGGCTAATTTGTTATTTCATGATACTATATTATATTAAAGAATGCTATACTAAACTATACTAAAGAATACAGAAAGGATGCTTAGAGAAGGCTAAAAAGATAATGAAAACTTGTGACTCTTTCCAGAGCCCCAACACAGGCTGGCCTCAATTGGCCAATGAGTGAAAACAACGCACAGCAGAAACCAATGGAACAATCACCTGTTGGATAAACAACCTCCAAACACATTCCACATGTGAGCACAACACAGAAAAAGCAAATGAGATAAGAATTTGTTTTCCTTTTTCTCTCAGGCTTCTCAACTTCCCAGGAGAAAAATCCTGGGTGTAGAGATTTTTCTAGAAAATAGGAATGCCACAAGCCCCTACTCCATTCCCACCCATGTCACCTCTTGGTATGTCCTTTATACCTCCTGGTCCCATGTCAAGGCACCAGCTACCTGACTGTGCTGCACACCCCATAATTCCTTGAGGAATTATGAAGTATGTGCAATGGAATTTAAGGTTTGAATGTATGGACTATTCCTAGTGCTGTGTGTTTATGCTAGAAAGAGGAGAAGGTGAGAGAAAGTCAGCCTGCACTTGTGTGCTGAGGTTTGGATTGCTCCCAGAGTGCCAGCTTGGATCATGGGATTGAGTTAATCATCATGTAAATTTTGGAAGTTTTGTTGATCTTTTAGACACCCTGACACCTGGTAGAACTAGGACTTCATTTGTTGCCTGTTGAGAAGCAACTTTCAGGTGAGGAGAATGGGCTGGATGCACTCACCGCACGGATTTCAGAGGGAGCATGCTGCTCTTTTCTGTGCCAGCTGGGATTTGCAAAATGTTAGATGGCTTGTATTGAAGTACATGGAAAGTGTACACAAGTCAAGGAAGGTCAGAGACAGAAATAAATGTGGCCAAGGTCCTCTTTTGCCAGAATGGGATGGTGTTTCTTAGTCAAGAAGATACAATAAAAATTGTTATTCAACTGTCTGACCTAAAAATGGGGCAAGATCCATGGAGCAGTTCAGTCCTAAATAAATAGTTCTGCCTGTATGTCTTTGACAATAAGAGACTGTACTTTGATTTCAAACTCTTCAAAGCATTTCTCTATGCCTACCAGCACAGTTTCCTCCTCCTTCAAATAGCGCTATGTCATCACAGTCAGGAGTGGATCATCCTCGCAGTAGTGGTAAAGCCATGTGGAGAGAGATAGATGGTGTTACTGATTTCAACAGAAGGTGCCGGGCTCTGAAAAATCTAAAAGAAATCTAATAATTATATGAAAATTATGAAAAATTGTGTAATTATGTCTGGTTTGATATATGAATATGGGCTTAGGAAAGTAACTATATGGGCCAGTTACAAAAAAAGGTTATTTATTCCTTTGTTTCCTAATGCTGTTATGTTTGAAGAAAGATAGTTTAAAATAATCCCTTGAGAAATAAGATGTAGCTATTAAAAACAGAGACACACAAGCAACATAGCTTTGGTTTGCTCTTTTGTACAGCTTGTTCATTTTGATTGTATCTTGGTATAAATCCTTGTCATTAAGTGCTCCTGTACCTTACAGGCAGCATTTGATGTTTCCTTCTGAATGAATTGGATCCGTTCCAGTAGCAGATACTGTAATACTTATAATTTACTTTGACAGTGGATTATGTGGAACTGAATGTCCTAAGGCATGCAAGTAAATCACATCAGCCTCAGGTCCTCAACCATTGTGACTCTTGCTTCTTTGATACTGGTGCTACAGATTCCTTTGCTTGTTTGGTTTGACTTGTTTGCCTTCCTTTACACTCCTACCCACTCACTGACTAATTTCTTGAATTTTAGGATTCAGTGACACCTCAAGAAAATCAGAAATGGCTGAGTGCAGAAAAAAAGTAAAGAGGAAGAGAGGTCTCCTTGCTGTGTTTGGAGGCAGTGCAGTAACAGTGCTGCTGATGAGAGCTAGAAAGTGAAACTGTATGGAAACGTGGTTCTTCTTTATTCCTATTTCCCTTCTCACGACTGAAAGAATTAGTTAGTTGAAGGAATCACATGGGACTCTTTATCTGGGCATCTGTGCTTTTACCTCTTTTTTTAATTCAGCATCAGGGCTTCTCAGTTCCTTGAGCCCTATGGAAGTTCACTTTTTTCACGCTTGACAAGTATGCCCCTGCTGTGTCTCCTCATGTTCTCATTCAAGACTAAAAAGATGGGATGACTACATCCACTCGTAGAGCTCTTAGAACTTTTTCAGAAGTCCTTTGATTCACCTTTTTTTTTTTTTTTTTTTTTTTTTTTTTACAGCCATGATCATATGGATCCATTTTCGCCTGCTGTTGGTGAACATACTCCTCTTCATGGCTGTGCCTGTATTGTTGTGCTGGGCACAATTACATCAATTGCAAACTGGATTGAAAAAGTGCAGAGGCTGCCTTCAGAGGTTTTCAAGTATGTTAATATACTCCCTAATCCATATTCCAGTTGTGTCAGTGATGCAGGAAGGTTCAAATGGAAGGAAGGGCACTGTTAGTTGTGGGTCAAATGAACAGAGGAAGAGCAGACAGAGAAGTACATCCTATGTTTACCTGAAGCCAACTGCTAGTCTCAGTTGTGATGGAGCTGGAGTACAGATAAATGTCTTTACTGAAGTCCTGGTTTCAGACATCTGCATGGGCATGAAGGAACCCTCTGATGTGTGTAAAAGCCTGTTCTGTAGTTATTCCTGCCTGATCAGATCCTATGGGTCTATCAGCCCTCTGGTCATTTTTGGGCTGATAGTCCTGGAACTCCTCACACTTGTCTTTCAGGAAATAGTCTGATGGCCAGGCACCCTAAATGGTATCTGCACCAGCAGAGGGGGAATTGGTATCTTTTCAGATTTTGCCTTTACACTGGACATACCTGCCACTCCTACTGTCAGAGTCCTCAAGTGCCATGAACTGTGAGGGACATCCTCACAGCAGGCTTGTCACAGCGCACAAACACAAGGAAGTGCAATGTGGGAGCAGTGCCCTGGCAGAGAGTGCCACACAAAATTGTGCTGCTTTATTCACCCAGGTTTAATTTGCAGCTGTGGCAGGGGCCACAGAGGCCACAGTTTAGCTAATAATGACTGAAACAAAACCCCTGATGTCTACTTGGGTAGAGAGTGAATCAACAAACATGAGTTAGGGGCAGCTCAGCGCAGAGGTGACCAGATGAAACATAATAATAGATTATGATGAAACTTAAGCAGATGGGATGATCTCATGGTATCTTTTGATTTAAAACTTTACAAAGCCATGAAGTATCTCAGTCTGTTCCCTGCTGGATAAATGTCTGCCTTTTGCTTTTCACTTAATGCAGTGAAAACAGGAGAAGCATACAAGCTCTATGGTGGAGCAGATTTTTTTAAAATAAATTAAATTCTATTAAGCTAATGGATGGAAACTGTAGATATAGTGTGAATTTTTAAGTACAGTGTGAATTCTCTCAATTTTCCTTGCAAATTTTCCAAGGGTAGTATGAATTGCTGAGAATGACTAACTGTGCATCAGCAATAGCTTCAATAGCAGCTAAACTCAAAATGTTCAAGGCTCAGCCTTTATCACAGCACTGAGAAGGTTGCTTTATTTTAGAACCTGTGCCAGCACTCGAATCATAACAGCTCAGAATGACCTTTCACCAGAACCAGCAGTTTACATCCTCTATACCCACAAGGACAAGCTGAGAAACTTTTTAATGAAAATGAAAAATATTTGGAAGTTTGCCACTAAGAGAGGAGAGGAGAAGAATTTATGGGCTGACTTTGGGGGAATACCTCCACATTAAATTTTTTAGCCCTTCAAAACATTCTTTCCTCCTACGAAGTAATTACCGAATATTAGCAATACACGTAAAATAATTTCTTTAGATTTTTTGGTACTTTTATAATGCCCCCTTTTTTACTACTGAAAAATGTTAAGAATGAAATAAACCTTGGTCTTCCTCATATCTTACTGTAAGATTTAGGAGGTGTGACTAAAATGGAAAATTGAAAAAATGCAGAAGGGGCTTTTTCTTGAAGTGGGAGGAATTTCTGTTTTCTTTTAGATTTTTAACCTCAGTCTTGTGAATTGCTCTGAATAAGCCACATCCCATGTCAATGCTGAGTCTAACTGATCTCAAGTAGTCTCAACAGGCAGCAGTTTCCTGGATCAAGGCCTTGTTTATTCCTGTGTGTGCTGAGATGTTTTGCTCTGAAATTTTAGTCTGATTCCCTAACCACTGGGATTCCTGTAATGGATGAAACTCAGGCTATTACTTGTTTTATTTAGAAATCAAATTGGACATCTTGGACAGTAATATTTTTTCTGTACATTTTGGCACTTAGAACCAAAGCAATAAACCTGGTAAAACTCTTTTGAGATGTTCCAGCATCAAAGCATGTAGAGAAATTCTCTTTTATACAGTTTGATCTTAAAAGAGGCTGACAGCAAACCTTTTGATACTGATTTGCAGAATCATGAACAATTTACTGGTTTTGTTACTTTAAGCTGGTTTTTTTTTCCAGTCTTAAATATGGTTCTTTTAATATGTATTTGTTTGAAAGAAGCATTATAATTCAGTCTAATTAGCTATAGTACTTGAATCTGTGGAGCAAAAGGTTTTACATTTTCCATTTGGATTGCTGAAGCTGTAGAAATACTTCATTTCTTCCAAGGATAATAACTAACTATTTCTGAGTTACCTCAGAGTACTTCCTCAGGTAGGACTAAATTTCAGCCATGAGTAAATCAGATATTTATAATAGTTTTGCATATGGAAATATTTCCACTTTTGGGTCATTTGAAGGTGCAAAAAACTATTGGAGTTAAAAACTTGGCTACAAATGGAAGTATTAATTTTGGCCTGTACGATGAGAATGTTAGAAAGTATTTAACCCTACAGGTTATTTTAAAAAAAGAAAAGGTTTATATTGTTGGTATAGTTGTGTTATTCTGATCCAGGATTCTGATTTAAGAATATGTTCGTTTAATTTAAACACATTTTTAATGAGTTTAAGGCAAATTAAAACAATCCTGCTTTAAATGTAGTGGATTGAACTGAGTTACATGCAGTAATTTATAATATACACTTAATCAAACTGGTGCTACATTTTATAGACATCTTTGTAGCTTTTCATTTAGGTAAAGAAAATTGGCACCATTGTGCCACTTGGTTTATGCCAGCACAGATCCCTGCAAAACATAGCAACTGGAACAAAATGCAGCTTATTCCATTTTACCTTGGTCATTTAGCTATTTTTCTTGTGCAAGGCCAGACACATTTACTCTGTTCTCCCATTCCTCATCCAGTGACGCACCTTGACAAGACACTGTGCATCAGCTGATGTACTGTGACTGTGCACCTGTCCAAGGAGAATGATAAATTATGTGAATCAGCTTAGGTTTCATAGAGAGATGGCCAGGCTACCTTTGATTACCTCACTATTTGCTGTGGTCTAAGAAAGCTGACATGGACTGTGGCCATGGGTCAGCTGGTACTTGGTAGCCTGTTCCCTTACTGCAATTTGTCTGTGTAGTAATTTCTGGGGGTTTCCAGACGGCATTTTTGTGTAACTTTAAAACTCCTTTAAAATGCTAGCCTAAATTAAATGGAATCTATTTTCTTCTTTTGATATGCATGTACCCAAATAAGGTTTCACTGGTTTAATCTTTTATTAATCTTCTAGATACTTCTCTTGCTTTACATCACCTTAAACTGTGTGTTTGCACATACCTCTAGGAGTTTGCAGTGATGCAACTGGTTTGATAGTTATTATAAAACTTGTGTTTTGCCAGTTTTTAAAATCTAAATGAGCAAATAAATAAGTAATTTGATCCAGCTATTGTCATAGCTGCTGTAATAACACTTGTGTGTCGCCATTGTGTAAAATCCCACAGTACACATAATTAGTGACTGTAGATGTAGAGAGATTGGAAATTCTGGTTCGTGTTTGTGCTGTAGCCCTGCATGCAAGGTAACTCCTAATAATTAAATCAGGTAATTATTAATTGTTATAATAAAATCAACATTGCCATTAAACTGCATAGCTTCCATTATATGCTTGTCTGCTTTTTTTTCTGCTGAGGGTAGTAACTTACCTTATTGCTAAAAATGGTTCTCAGTACACATCCTTTTGCACCTAGTTCAGTAACCTGGTTCTCATCTTGTTTTCTTTCCCTTGGCATCTCAAATATAAAACTCATGTAAAACCTTCTCTTTTGCTCTGCTATTATTTCCAGCTTGAATACCATGAATGTGCAGAAATCATGTGGTTTCCCTAGCAAGTGACTATGATGAGCTTGGAACTGTGTGAACAGCAGAAATAAACAGTTGTTGAATTCTTGGAGGCTTTCTTTTTGGTGTCAGAATTGAGATGTACCCCATAGTATGGCTCCAAGGTTTTGTTCCAAAGAAAAATAAAGCTGAGCCAGTACTGCATTTTTAATGGCTGAGTCATCTGCCTCTGTCCCAACACCAGAATCTCATTTTAAGACTCCTCTGAAATTCAAGTTTGTTTCCACTGGTAGGCCTACAGTCTGTGTTAATGTAATTTCTATTACTGTAGTAGCTGATAACAGTGATTTTTGGATGTAATTGTTTTTGAGATTGCATGGTGCCTTTGACTGAAGGATTTCAAAGTATCTTTGAACAACATATTTAATTAACCACTACCTCAGCTTTTACCAGCAGCTTTGCTTGAAGTAAATTATGGTCTGTGCACCTAGAGTGGGCCGTGACCTTCTGAAAACATTACTTGTTTACAGTTTTTCTCTTCAGCCTGCATATTTGCATTTCTAACTAAGGGAGTGGTATATCACTTTAACACGTAAGAAAAAATACCTCAGGTTTATCATTGTTATGGCTCACATGGAAGTGATTGTGCTGCCTGTACAATAAAAAGGTCAGTCTGAAGAGATTTTTTTGCGTCCTCATAAAGAAAAATTGTACAACTAACATTTGAAATTTATAGAATAACTGCAAATTTTGCTACAAAAGAAAAAAAATTGTGACATGAAGTATAACGAAGTGGTGTTTGACACCAAGAAGGAGTTGTCAATGCATCATAAAAAGAAGATTCTGTACGCTCCTAAGTTGCAAAACACTGTTACTCATGACATCCCAAGGTATATAAATGTGATTAATTTTTAAGGTTCTGTTTATTACAGAATCATCTATTAGCATTTAATGAGAGTACTGTCAAGACTAAGTAGGAAATAGTTTATATTTAAAGGGATGATGCAATTTTAAACATTCTAAAATTAATAATTCATCTTGCTATTATGTCTTGATCCTATAACTTGTCCTGTGCATACAACTTTTCTGTCTGAAGGGAATCCCACTTGCTTCAGAACAGCCCATTGGGGACAGCTGGATTTGCTTGTCTGGGATGCCATCTGAAACCAGGCCAAGAAACATGGTCTTAGCACTCCAGGCTGCTTATTGATCTGGTGACTGTGTTGGCTGTAAGAAGGGAAAAATAAGTGCTTTTTTTTTCTGTAGGCTTTAAGTGTCTGTCTCCCTTGCTGACTGCACCTCTGAAAAGTCAGGTCTTTATCATTGTCCAAGAACAACTGTCTCCTTTTTCTCCTGAAAAGCTCATGACAAGACTAAATGAGGATTTAAGAGTACTGGGTTCTGTTTTTAGCTCTAATAGTAGCTTGTCAAATCTTGACGGAGCTTTTTGCCTCAATTTCCTAATCTGTAAAACGGGCATAATGATACCAGCATCTTTTTTGTGGTTCTTTGAGATGTACTGATTAAAAAATGCTACTATGACCTTTTCTGTAGCTACTATCCCCTCGTAAAAGGCCTGATTCTGTTAGATGTTACCTGAATGGTAATGAGACCACCTCTTAATGCCTAGTAATGTTCAGCCTGTGCTCAGTACTGTGCAGAAGCGGGTCCAAATAATGATCTTGGGGTTTTTTTTTGCTTTTTTGTTCACATCAGGTTTTTCTTTATTTTGCCCCATTACAAGACTGTGTTATATTTTCTATTTAATGTTTTGTAAGTCTTCAGCTAAACTAACAGGAGGGCATTAGTTTTGCATCCTGTTCAAAAGAATTAGGAGTGCAGCTAAGCTGATGCCACCATTGCTTTCAGTGTTAAATTACATAGGCTTTTTCATTGTTTGGGGCTAAAATATCTGTGAGTCCTGGGCATAACAGTTAATTCTGACTGCAGCAATGCTCAATAATACTAATGAGTGTGGGTCTGATGTATGACAGAATGCTTTTCTGCCAAGAAGCCACTCATACCTCCTGCAGCTGCTGTTCTTGCTGTTCAGCCTGGAAGGAATTTTATAGACTGGTTCTTCCAATTCCCCAGAAAAAAAACAAAAAAAACAACCCAACAGTGTTTCAGGAGAGAGAGGAGGCTGAAATTCATTCCAAGTAAAAATGTTGACATATTAACAGGATCCTTTTGATAGCTTCTTGAGGTGAAGAAATACTAAGACACGAATATTTGATTTCTCTCTCTGACACCTCCTATGGCCCCATCTTCCAGATATACTTAACTTATACTTAGTTAAGTGCACTTATTTTGTAGCTTGCTTCTCAGTTTGTACTCTATTTAAGCAAATTACAAACTGCCCTCTAGTCACAAAGCTTCTCAGCTGAAGCAATTTAATAATTCTACTATGGAGAAGGTAGAGTGAAATTTCTCCTGTCTTGTGGTAGAGGTGAAAGTTTATTCCTAGATAATATTGTTTTGTTGATTGCTTATGAAAATAATGCTCATGTATTTTTTCTCAAGTTGTGGAACAAGGTGACCACAGTAAGGAATCCAGTGTTCCACCTACTTCTTATATTTGCAGAGATAAAGAAAAAGTAAGACTGAAAAAGGCAGCAATCTGATTAGTTTAAAGTGATTATAATTTGTTTTGCTGTAGGTCAACAGCTGTCTAGAGGATAAGATCAAAACCTGTTCTACTTTGCTTTCTTTGGTCTTGTGCTGAAATGGTTTTATTTTTACTACTTGGCCCTTTTCCCAGGGATTCTTGGGAATTTAGCTTGAATTAATTGGAATGCTTTTTTCCCAACTGAAGAGTGAATTGTTCTAGGTGTAAAAATTACACTTGCGTTATTAATGATTCCTTTACATGGCAGTGTAGAGCCTAAAGGCATCAAATCAAGACTCAAGTAATCCTGTTTAGAACTTGGCTGTTTGATGAAGCTGCAGCCCTTTTTGTAGAAGTGCCTAATTTTATGCACCAAGAAAGTGAGAAATTTCAGGAGGTTTCCAGAATGATTTCTTTAGGCAACAAATTAATGGCAAGAGTCATGAGAGTCAGCAGCAAGGAATGGAGGCAATTGGTGCAAGTATTGAGCAATCTGAAAGGAGCTAATAACAAGGTGTAACTCAGAAAATAATACATAGAGTGTGCAAATATTTTTTATGTAATTCATAGACAAAGATATAATTCTCTAATCTTAAGAAACTGATTTGTTAGTGGAGAGGGAAAAGAAGTTGTGATGTTCAAATTACAGGTTTCGTGAGCTGTGGTGTGATCAATTTTTCAGAATTTTATTCTCAGGTCTCGTACGTGGCCACCTCTGAGCATGCACAAAATCTTCCTTAATTGCTTCTGACTTGCTCTTTGGTTTATGTCTTATAAGCTGATCTATTAGGTGGTAACTGATGAGAAGAGGAAGAAGGGGTTATTTTAATTTAAATTAATCTCTTTGTGACAGCAGGGTTTGGCTGAGAGGATCTATTTATTATTAGGACCAACAGGTCAGGTGGCTAAGAGTGTTTCAGTACTGTTTTAAATAAAACACTCTTTAAAATACCCACAGCCTGAAATTCTGACTTCATGATTGATTATATAGCTGGGGGCTTGGATGTTTGGTGAGTTGACCTCAGCACCCGATCTGCAGAGCTCAGCTTCAGACAAGGTTCAGTTTTACAAGGTGTTTTAAAATTAGCTAGGACCCACATTGTGGCTGCACAGAGATTTGCGAAGGAAATTGACAGATGAAGAGCCCAGGGATAAGTATTGACTTCTTGTTTCAAGAAGGAGTATTGCTGTTCTCTAGCCTGAAGGCCCTCGACAATATCTTGTGAAGTTATCTGTTTCATGGATCATTACATTATGCCTTAATTTCATGTTTATATTAGTGTGCTGATGAATTATTGTGTATGACAATGCCCTTTGTAAGGAAACATTAGCACAAAATGATTTTTTTTTTTTGATGGCAGGCCCAAAGGCAGAGATGCTCCTGTAATTGCAGACAACACCCATCCTGCTCCCCTAAATTCCAATTAGCCAAAGCAGGGAAAAAGCAGTTTGATGGCCAGAAAGCACCTGGGCAGTACCACACAGGGGTGCTACAGGTGGCTGACACTGAGATTGGAAGCATCATGGTGCTGTTAGGGTAACACAGGGCCTGTGCTGTGCTGAAGGAACCGATTTATAACCTGCTGCAGGAGCTCTCCTTCAGCAGTCTGTTGATTCTCTGGCACTGAAAGACAGGAGCAATAGTGTGGGGAACATGCCCCTGTCAGGACAAGAGCTTCTTTTTGTTTTATGAGCATCATTTATAACTGTGACCTTCAATGTAGAGGAAAAGTGTCTATTTTATGGTAGCAGTGAATGCATCTAGGAAGCAGTAAGAGGCCAATCAAGGTCTCAGCAGATGTTTCTATTGTGGTAGAATAGAAGGGTTGCTACTAGCAGAATCACTGATTTTTATGTGATCCCTGCTCAGCTGCTGATAAAGAAGGAGAGACAGGGACAACATGGGAAAATTTCAAGTAGATGATGAAGAAAAATGATAGCGCTCCAATGCTGTAAAGGAGATATATCCGTAAAAGAAAAGGTTAGTCCAAGACCCTTCTGCAAAGGAAGGGCTCAAAGTGAAATAAACATGGGTAGGAGATCTTTCTCCTTTTTAATGCCTTTATTAAAAGTGAACAATTCCGGTGGGGAAGAACCCATGGGTCTGCGCTCACACTGCTGCTGCTCCCAGGAGTGACTCGGAGGAAGGAGAGTGCAGCTTTGTCATTGGTCTGTGGTTTCTGGTCCTGAGCTCTAGGACTAAAATATCCCTGTCAGAGAGCTTTAGACAGGACTTCTATATCCAGAAATTTTCTGGAGAGACCCGAGTAAAGGCAATATTTGGAATCTTGCCAGATTCAGCTGGCTTGGAAATGTGTGGGAGGCAACCGTTGGGTCCAATTACTGCAGATTGATGATTCCCTGTGAAAGGGACTCAGCCACGATAAGATAAATAGTAAATTGAATTTCCTTTACATTTTTTCAAAACCTTTAATAGGAAATATTATATATATGTATGCAAATATTTCCTGAATCAGTAAAGAGATGGAGCCATAAATAAAAAAGATGGTACATTCTTTAATTTATTTTTCCATGGGCAAAAAGATGTTTCCGTTCCTCTAATATTTTTCTGCATTTCTCAGTTTTTAATAATTTCAGAATGGAAAGAGAAGGGAATCCTAAAGTGATGTTAGAGATGATCAATTCAGACTTCTCACCATTTGCCTGTCATCCATCTGTCCTGATCCCCAGAGCATGCTGTTTCTTATTGATGTAAATGGGTATGTTTCCTGCAAGCATTTCAATTAAGACAACATGTTTTCTTTTTACGTGCATTTTTCTCTTTAAGAAATCAGCAATGTAAATTATTTTTTAACACGTACAGAGAGTTAGCATTAAAGGAGGATTCTTTTAGTTGATATGATTGTGAAGTACATTTTTAAAAATGGAAATATCCTTAAAGAGATTTTAACCATTTTCTAAAGTTTCTATTTTTTTTTTTTACTTATTCACTGGTTTCTTTGAAATAAAGTGGCCTGTTCTCCTTCAGTGATCTAAAGTTAATGCCTTTGAGTCCTAGAGGAGAACTGTGCATTTGCATTCATTTATGTGGGAAAACGGAGAGATATCTACCTTCATGAAAGACCTACTTATTCTCGTAGAGAGCTCAAAATCTCTGCTAAACTGGATCTTCTATTTAAAGGCTTAGAGCCCTGAAGTTGGTGTCTCTGCTCAGAAGAACTGTATCTCTGCCCTTATGAGTCTTTCCTTACTGTAGTACATTTTACCAGCTAGTGAGTCCTCTCTGATAAACACAGTCATAAGTAATAATATTTTGTATTTTTAATTGGTAGCTGTTGGCAAATTCCATTATCTCTTCTTAACTTGGCTATTGTCAAGCTAGCTTGGATTCTGATATTTTACTGCCTTGCAAAGTGACTTGGTTTTATTGGCTTTGTAGAAAAAAAATTATGCTGTAAAACCTATGTTGAAAAAGCAGTTGGAAGGAAACAGAAGAAGTTCAGTTTTCTAAGCAAGCACATGTTGTGGGTTTTTAAAAGCGTGATTCTATCAAACTTCTTGGAGCAGGAGGCCTTTAAGTGTACTTAGTGCAACTCGACATACATCACTTAGGCAGGCAATGTGTGAATTCTTATTCATAGCTGAAATGTCTGTCATTAGACACTAATTTGTAATATAACGTCAATAGTAGATAAAATTGGTTCCTGGGCTCCTATTGTATTTTCAAGGCTTGTTTTTGTCTTTATGTAGTACTGATGACACATCCATTTAGGGAAAAGGAATTTTTATTAGTACTCCTTCAGCAGAAAGGAATTTTGGCACCTACATCAATGCTGATAGTAGAGAGCATCTGCACTGTTTGCTGTGATCATGCAGAGAAAGAGTTGACTTCGTTTCTACAGCAGTTATGTCTATAATTTCCCTCGATTGCAGTCTACTTTCATTTAATTTGTGCTCAAGGGCCCTTCACATAGAATGATTTCTGCTGGGTGAAAGATCTTGCTACAGCTGAGAGGTCACAATATAATACACTCTATTGATTGTAATGAATACTTGGTATTTGCTGTATGCAGGATGCATGGAGGAATCCATTTTTAATCCAGAAACAAAAGTAAAATATAGATTGATTGTATCTACAGCTTGCAATTGAATTCACAGAGGCTTGGTTTCAGTTTTGAGTGGTCTGTCACCAGCTTAACTATACAAACTTTTTGGGTTTTAAGTTTGCCTTTGTGGTGTTATCATTATCAGCTATACATGTAAGCAAAGGCCTGCAGAGGAAATGGTTGTGTGACCATTAGTTATTTCCCAGATTCCAGAAAACAGGTAATTTAATGGAATTTGAGAAACAGGATTATAGTTCTCATAAAAGAAGAAAAGTACTTGCTAATTCTAACATGAACTCTATCTTTCCTAGCAAGCAATGAATAAAAATAAGTCAGTTCTGTTTGGGAAAGAAATCAGAATCTATGGGTGCCTTCCCAAAACAGAGGAGGATGAGGACAAGGCTATTAATTCCTCTCCTTTCTTTGTTTGTTCCCAGGACTTACTGGACCATCTGTGTGCCTCCTGTCTACACAGGTCACAAGTGCTCAAATTGTTCCCAGGTAAAAAAAAAAAAAAATCACAGCTTCTGCTTTAAATTCCCTTCTCTGTGCTTTTGTGAAGGAAGGAAAAGATGCATTTATGAGTGTTGGGAAAGGCTGCAGGTGGTCAAAAGCATTCTTAGTGATGAAGTGTTCCTTATGTTGAGCAATACAGCTGGAGACAACACTTCTCAGTTTTGTTTGTAGGTCATGGCAGCACTTGCTGAAGGGGAAACAACTGTGCCGTGAGATCTAGAGAACAGGCACTTACAGATATAGAAGATTCCTGGCCATAGTACTGCACCATACTGCTTGACATGACTAACGTGGCCATCTCAGAAACAGGGCATATTTCCCCCTGTTTGAATTCAGTCTCCCTGCATAAAACCTATTTGTATATTCAGGAGTTAATATGCTAAAGAAAACACAATTGTATATTTTTTTTTATTAAAACCCAATAAAGTCCTAGTTAAAAAGGAGAAGGACTGCAATAAAACCTCAAAACCCATATCCAGCCAACCTGGGACAAATCTATAATGATATAAATTATGCCAAATTGTTGACTTCAGAGTCATCTGCATGCTATGGTGGAATTTGTCTCAGAGGATTTACCATACCAAATTAGGCTTGATATCAATCTGCTCTACAAACTTGTCTCTGAATGTGGCCAGCACCAGGTGTTTCAGAGGAAAGGTGGAGAGAACCACCTGCTTCATATAGAAATGGAGCAAATGTGTTCTTTGCATTAGGTGCCCTTCTGAGTAGTGGTTAGATACAGATGTAAGTCCAAAAGCAGAAAATGTATTATTACTATTATAATCATCGTCACAAAATTTATGGAAGCTAGATATTTTTACTGGTTTTATATATGCAAGTTTGCATATAGTTTTGAACAAAACTCTTTTTTAAAGCTGTTTCAGTATCAGTAAGTCTTTCATTTGTGGCAGGAAGATAAACCTGTAACTCCAGAGAACCTGAATTTCTGACGTCAGCTCCCCAACAAACAGCAGTAGGAGAGGAAGTGTCAAATTTTGGAGCTCTTTTTAATGGGATCTCATATGTAGGAAGAAGGTTTGCAATTATTAATTTAATGTTTTACAATAGCTGAAATACATAATGAAACCCTTTATAGAGTTTCTGAACCTTTTGCAGCAGTCTTGCTTATTTTCATGCTCATCAGAATGAATATGAATTCAGTTAGACTATTGAGTTTCAAAGTGCATTTCCTATGATTATGGTTTAGGTCAGGATGGATGGAATTCAGGTATCCATCAAATACTAGGCAATAATTAGAAGTGTATGAAGAAATTTAGATATTCATTATCTATGTGAAAGAGTGATTCTTAATGCATAGAAAATAACAAAAAGCTACAGAAATGGCACT
Source organism: Calcarius lapponicus (assembly GCA_039654755.1). NCBI lineage: Eukaryota > Metazoa > Chordata > Aves > Passeriformes > Fringillidae > Calcarius > Calcarius lapponicus. The sequence goes on along the minus strand of CM077464.1, from coordinate 43,349,113 downwards.
GTTTTTACTTCCAGTTTAGCTGCTTACTTGAGCATGAGTTGTCAAGAGGAGGAGTAGGGAATCAAGTGTGCTGGTGTGTGCTGCAGGATCTCAGAGCTCAAGGTCAGGTTGTCCCAGAGGAGCAGTTATGCTGCAGCCTCTTTAGACTGAGATGAATGAGTGTTATGAGGTGGAGAGCATTTTCCAGATTGTTTGAAGTTTGTGGCTGAAGGACAGTTGTGAGCTTTTGCTCTTTCAATGTTTTAGTAAGTTGCTGGGTAAATGCTCTTGGCTAAATTAGTTCTGCTATTTCTGTCAGTTATAATTCTTTTTTCATTACAACTGTCTAGCTGTGCTTTACCTAACAAAGTTACATCCCTAAAAACTACATAGCAGCACACAGAATGTCAAGCTGTGGTCTTCCAACAAGAACCTATTTACACAAGTAATATCAGCTCAATAGCCCAAGACACCTAATATTTTTCTTTTACAGAGTGGGAAAAGAAAATGCATCTTAGAATTTTAATGAGTAAAAAGTCACATGAAGTGTACAGTATTTAAATTTGAAAAAAAAAAGAAGGAAAAAAGCCAGAGAATATCAGGTAGAGTGGCAGAGCTGAGACTGATTCTTTTCCTTTCTTTCCCTGTGCATTAAGAGCAAACTGATAACAGCAAAAGCCACATAGTCCATTGGAGTTTCTCTCATGCTACCAAAGGCAGGCTGGCTTCTAGGACTGCCTGGATTTCATGGTTGATGTGACTTTCACAGTGACAGCATGTTGCACTAGTGCTAAAGAATCATAGCTCATCAAATTCAAGGGATGGTGCTGTCTCAGGATTTTCAGCCTGATCTGAAACCACTGGAAACCACAGGTGGCTTTAGTCCAGGTGATAACAACATGAGGAGTTTTCTTATCTTGTATCTTAATGACTTTTAAAGAGAGCATTAGCAGCATTAGCTAGGAAGGAGCTAGCTCCCCTCTCTGTCACGTGTACATTGGAACTCTGAGTTCAAAAATTGGGGTGTATGCCAGTCTTCACAGATTACAGGAGAAAAAAGTCTCACTGATAACTAGTTCTAACTTGGTTTTAGTTCTTAATGATTCCTAAGGTGGTAAAACTGAAAGATGAACAACAAAATTCCTTTGAAACTCAAGGACAGATAATAATATTTAAATTTGGCTTTAAAAAAGGGACAAAATCATTGTACTGAGGCTCTTCCTCCTTGATGTTTAAGCTACCATTTCTTCAGTTGCTTTTTGACTGTTGGATATATTTATAGCCAATTTATATAAAACTAAGAACAGAAAGTCTGCTCCTCCTTTTAAGAGGCTTTTTTCATGCTTCTTTTTTTTTTAAACATTGGGAAAATGAAGTCTGGTTTTTAGTTTTCGTATTGGAAGGTATGGTTTGGGTCAAACTTAATGATGGCCTTGTGGTCATGCAGGAATCCCATCCTACCCTACATCTAGTCTGATTTTTTTAAGCTCATGGCTCCTGTTGTTTTTGATTCTGATAATTAGAAAGCCCTTTCCTGTAGATGTCAGAAAATGCCTCCTGTTTTTCTCTCATATCTCTTCTTAGAACTGTCTATTTTAAAGCAATATCCCCCAAGACCTCTGGCAATATACCGGCTACAGACATAAGGAGCTAATGTACAGGAAAATAAATGCTTTTGGCTCTCATTGTATGGTCAGCAAATGTTCTTATATGTGTTCTTGTCTCACAGATTAGAAGTAAGGATAAAACAGGTAGACAAAGAGTAGATGGTGTAGACACATGATGTTACTGGTGTATAATGAACACAATCTGAATTGCTTCAAAGTGAAACACTTCTAAGACATGAAAGAGAGGTGTTGAGTTTTTACTTTATTGGAGATTTGTCACAGATTGAGTTCTTCAGTGTAATAGTCCACTAGAATTCAAGGAAGTTAAGATGAGCTGTTACATGTTGGTGAAGATTGAAAGTTTTATTTCTTTTACATTCATATTGTGGTTTTCATTGAAAACCCAGTCAAAGAGTTCATAGGCCTGAATTCACCTATGAAATTGTAGTCATTCATCACAGAACAGAATAATCTTACTCATATTCTGCTGAACAGAAAATTGATCCTTGAACATGATGAAGGCCTACACTGCCTAAAGTCTAAGGAAGGAAGAGACCTCTTCCAACTCACAGCTAATGAAAAGCAGAGTTGAGCTCTGTTTGTGGGCTAGTTGGTCTTCCATTGCTGTGATCTGTGGCCCAAGCTGTTCACACAAACACTTCAGGGTAGCAGACATGCCAGGCAGCAGGTGGCCTGATGTAAGATGCTTGAGTCCCAATAAATAGTCGTATCTTTTCATATCTGCAATATCTGATGCATTAACCTACAAATAATGAGGCAAATCTTTCTTATCTCATACAATAGAGCTGAAACCCAGACAATAAATACAGCTTCAAATCTGCCCATCCCCCTTTTACAAAGTAAGCTTCATTTTTACCCAGAAATGAAGAAAGTAATTTACTGCTGGCTTGGGTACAATGCTCTTGTTATCAGACTAGAGTCATAGCTGCAATAGCGGAGTGTAGCAGAAATGCATGGAAATAATATTAACTTCCAAATTAAGCACAGTATTTGTGAGTTGCAGTTGGGAGCAGAGGATTTTTAATTAGAAATCTTGACAAGGCTTAAATGAATTGTTTTTGTCCCAGTAAAAAGTGTGGCCTTGATAAATTTCTGCTACTGAAAAGCAAGTTAATTTCCCCTGTTCAATTCTTCTTTTAGTGGCTGTTATACATCATAGGAACTAATTTATGGGGGGAAGCACTGAGCGGGAATTGATTATTATTTTAAGAACAGATCTGCACAAAACTACTCACATGAGGTAAAGCAGGCTGGGATTTGGTTCCCCATTCATACTTCACAAATGCTATTACCAGATGCTTCAGCAGCTTGAATCCCCTCCCCCATCTTTGTGGCATGTAAGGACCTGCACTTCATTCTCTTACTTGCTGGCTCATGGGAGTGCTGGCATCAGTTTTGTGCTCTATTGCATTAAATAAAAATAAATAATTACTACTGTTTTACCACTTTTAAACAGGTTAACTCTTAAACCTAGAGAGAGGTGCTGTGTTTTGCTTGGAGTAGGAAGCAGATACCAATAGAAGGTCGTGCCACAACTTCTTATCACCACCCTTTGTGGTGTGAGATGCTATCACTCATTCAGGACTGCCAGCAATGCCTAACCCTCTTCTATCAAAATGAATCCTGTCCATCTACATTTGCAATGTAAACTGTTTATGTTCAGGTGGGTGTTTTGGCCAAAGCAGGTTAGGGAATGCATAAATAAGTAGATGCAGGGGACCCTGCACAAGCAAGGCACAATCTGCTTGTTTCTTTCTTTCTGTTGGATTCTGTTATCATTACCACATTACTGTCCATTCCTAATAAAAGCTGATGTTTTTCCAACCAGTTTTCCCACCTCAGGAAAAATTAATCCTGGCAGAAGTCTGCAAAGCATCCACTTTTTTCACTGCAAAAAGGCCTTCTGGACTGATACCTGTTAAAGCCACGTGGCTGCATGGTCAGAAGGGAATGTTCAGTGGTCTTTGTTAGAACTAGCACAGTCACAGAGCATGGCAGTGTTTCTCTAATGTCATTTCTTGAAAATGACACTGTTGCAGGAGAGGCAGAGGAATCAGAAATTCTGCTATTTTCACCTGCCCTGTTCGTGACAACCATGGAGAAGTGCTGGGTGAAAGCACAGAACAGATATCTGGAGAATAGACCATTTCTGTAAAGGATGTTTTTTTTTTTTTCAAATGCTGTATATGTTGAAGGCTTTGTCAAGAGTCCCTGGGAGGGTGTAATAATGATGGCTGGCTCCAAAAGGCCAGCCCAGGCTGTTACATTTATGCAGACATTGCAGATTCAGCCTCTGGAAAAGTCTGTGGTCTTCTGAACACACAAAATTCCCAGAGCAGTCAATGATTTCAAAAGCAGCATTTGGCCTCATGCTGTCAGCTTCAGTAATTATGCAATTCAATTAAATTCAAGTGGGAAAGTCACTTAGGCAATTTTGAAAAATCATACCTTTAATGAGGAAGAAGGAGGAAACAAACATATTTTTATATATCTATAAATATATAATTTATATATATACAAACTACATACAGATTGTAGTATATGTTGAAGGTTTTGCTACTAAGGATGATTCCATTTTCCCAAGCTGTTGGACTGTGCTCATCTCTGTGGCACATGACAGCCTTCTATTAGTGCATTAAGCTACATATCTTACTTGTCTCTGACATACTTATTGTCAGATTCTTCTTCTAGGAGACAAATCTTGTCCAATTAGATCTCTTATTTTGATGGCCCTGAGGGATTTTATTTGTTTGCTTTCTTTTTCAGTTTACATGCTTCTACGCAAATATGCAGATAAGGGAAGATCAAAGGATTTTGCCTCGCACTTGAAGCAGAAGGTACAAAGGTCTGCCAAAGGCTCATTAATCCATGACTGATCCTGGGCTTTCCAACTTATCCTCTCCTGCTTTGTCATAGGAAGCCTTACACAGGGCACTTGGAGTGCAGAGGGAGTGTGCCCTGGCTGCCAGCCAAATGAAAGGAGACAGCTGAGAGGTAAGTGCTAATGCTGCCCAGGGCTGTGGGATCTGAAAATAGAAGGAATATAATTGCTGCTGATGTGAGTTTTCCAGTGTACAAGTGAGACTATGAGGATAGAGCCAAATAGGTTCAGAAAGGGTTTTCACTAACACCTGCTTGAAACTCAGCCTCTGTCAGGCACGGAGGGTCTGTCTTTGTTTAGATCAACTATTCAAGGACTTTAATGCAGCATCTACTGCCAGGTCTCCTCCACAATCCTGTTGGGTTTGAGACTCTCTCCCACTCTCTGTGTTATATTTTGGCTCCTTCATAGCAAAATTATTCTAACTTTCATCTCTAACTTGTCAGAATTCTGATGCTGGTTTTCAGCATCAGGGTCAGTGTTTTCCATAATGCCCAATCTGGTGTAAGATGAGGACCTACAATTATCAGAAGACCTCCTTCTCTCCTGTGCTGTTTTAAAAGTAGCACTTCTTGGCATTATCTAAGATGTGTCCTAGGCAAATATCCTGTCCTAACTTTATTTACATGTATTTCACAGCATTTTGTGCTGCAGTGACAGCTTTTAAAGGCAAATTATTTATTCTCTCAGGAGAATAATGCCTGAGAAATTCTGCCTGAGAAATCTGGGGTCTCTGAGTTGTTCTGGGCAGTTGCACAGTACGTGATTGCTGTGATGTTGAGTAGGATTATCAGCTTTTAGGAGTGTGTGACCACCAGTGGAGTGCATGGACTTGCATACCAGCTTTTAAAAAGAGTGAGTGAGCAGCTGGTCAGCTTGACTCTGGTGCACCACAGGGCAGGTAGGTAATCTGGCAAACTTGACATGGTGTGACACACCAAAGGTCAGCACAGCAGTGGGAAGACTGATGAAGTCTGAAAAATGACATCTGACATACACAGATACAACCATGTGAACTCTTCCTTCCCCAGCTTCAACTCATCATGCTGCCCTTTTGGAAGGGTTTCTCCAGTTGGCAGAAACTTGCTAGTTCATTTGGGAGAACTCCATCATGAAGCTGCAGGGATTTAGAACTGTAAACACCAGAACAACCCACATATCCACTCCCAGCTGAAGTAGACTAGCCTTCAGCCAGAATGACTGGATGGACAACTGAGTTCTCCTGGTTTGCTCTAATTCCCTGGTCTTAAAAGCCAACTACCTTGAATTTAAAGCCTTTGTCACATATGTGATAAAAGAGAAGTTCGGGTTATATACAGAAAATGGAGATTTTTGAGCTGCAAATTGATTTAATTGTGGTATAAAGATTTAAAGACAAATTTAGACAAATTATCTCTTCCACTCTATACAGCCTGAAAGAGTTTTACACAGAAGACCACCGTGACCTCTGTTGTGGTAGAAGGAGCTTTGGCTGGATGGGAGTGAGAGCCCCTGGCCACTTTCATTACACGGGTTCTGGACCAGGCTTCTAAACAGAGGAAAAGCTACAAGGTTTTATCAGCAGCATTTTTCCTGGCATTTTTTTTCAGCTGTGACTTATTTCTATTGCTGCTCTCAGCTGGTGAGGACTGATGTATGAAAGAAATACAGCTAGACTTAGGTAGTACTAGACTCAAACAAGTATACATTGACTTTCATACAGTTTATGGTATGAGCTTGGTGCTACACTGACTTGGTAAATGGAGATTTGGTTCACATCTAATTCACATTTTCCCAGTAATTTTACTTTACTCCATCTTGCTTACCCTTAGTAAGTCAATATGTTATATGTACACATATAACAGGTAAATGCTGTCTGTCTGTGTCAGACATAAAACACTTGCCTTCCCCCAGAACTGTTATAATGAGATATATTTGCCCTCAATGTAACATCTGATGATCTTGAAATATCCTAACCATATAATTTCACGCAATTTAGCCAAGACGACATAGTTTATTTTTGAATATAATTTATTCTCAAGCAGTCAGTTATTAAAATCTACTAGAGAATGTATTTAGATCTGTTTTAGCAGTTATTTCTCTTCCATACTCCAGAAAAGATTTAAAACATTCAAGTATCTCATTTCAACTCCATTATACTTGTGCTGCTTGCTTGACAAAAAATGCACTTTTCATAAACACGTTTCTCTTGTATCAACATTTAAAATTGACTGGGAATCAACAGAACAGAACTGGCTGCCAAGGCCTCATGTGAGCCACAACTCCTGAGAGCTTGTGCTTTGAATGTGTATCAGCTCTCCTTCAGAATCAGCGGGGTCACTGCAGCTCCCAAAGCAGTAACACAGGGCCATATACTGCCTTTTACCTCTTCTGAGTGTGTAGGAATGCCAATCAAATGACATCTCCTGAGGGATGGAGTGGTCAGAGGATACGTGTCCAATTAGGCTCCCCGGCACTCACCAGCTGCAGCTGCTGCTGCAGCGCTTTCTGTGCTATGAGAGAGAAGAAACGTGGTCTGCTGGCAGCTGCAGCCTAAAGGATGTCCTTGAGACATCCTCCAGAAATGTTTCTATTATTTTCAGCAGGTTGTTACCTGCCATAGAGTCTTTTTGGTATCTGGGATCAGGATCTCTCTTTCTCATGCTTGGATTAGATGATCTGAGATAGACTTTTCCGAGCTTGGTAATTCAATGATTCTAATTGATTGAAATGGGCTCACTCTCTGTGCTCCTGGAAGTATAGGCAGTGTGTGTTCCTACAAAAATATAAGGTTTGAACAGCTAACAGGACAGCTCAAAAAAGATCCTTAGTTTTTAAAAAATTTTTCTTTTTATTTTCTTGAACTCTGAATAGATAGGGAAAAATTGGAGAAGGGAAAAGGAATTCTACTCTACAGACTTGAAACATATATGGGCATGATATTCATGAGTTTGCTAATGTGACTGTCATGTCCTCTACACAAAAATCATCATTTGCATTTTCCATTTAAGAACTTTATATTCTTTATAAACTTACTCGAATCCTGTAAAGAGAGCTGACAGTTCCTAAAGAGAAAAAAGACCACATTATTATTATGTCACTTCTAGAAATGCTAATGGCAGGATGTGAAGGACAGCGTAATTATAGTGTTGCTCTAGTGATTCTTCAGTAAAGGCTTTCTCAGTACTTTAATTACAAACTACATATTTCAGCAGTTTAACTTTCTAAATTCCCAGTCAAACACCCTTTGGGTTTGATTCACACTTTGTGGTGTTTGTTGATGTAAAAAGGCCTTGTCTACTCAAAGTCAAATTCCCGTGCAATTGGGAGCAGCCACATCTATGGAGGGCTGGGCTGAAGAGGAGGGGCAAGGAAAAAGCTCATTTTCTGTGTAAGAACAAAACTGTTATTGAGAAGTAGGTGCACTGAAGTAAACAGAGGTGATAAAACCCTTGGAAGAGAACCCAGGAAAAGTGTTAGGCATATATCAAGCAAATTTGACAGGCCAAGCTGAAAAATCTGCAGAATATGTAAATGAAATCAGATGAGGTCAAAGCACAGCAAGAGTAAGAGATTTCTGCAACTCTCTAGACAGCATTATAGGGACCTGCTACCTCAGCATATCTAAACTTAGGAAAGGAAACAACACAGGGAAAGAACAAAACCTTCAAAATAGCACCTTCTTAGATGCTTGTCCAGCAGGCAGAATTCTCCATATTCTAGAAAATTATTTTTTTAGTTGCTAAATCCATTTGCAAAGCCTTGATTGAAGAAATTTACTTTTCAGGCAATGTATACTGAAATTCCATTGGGATTTGCATGCAATATTTTCAGACTCATGCCTATGAATTTATGAATAAGAGCTGATTTACTATGTGACCAAATACTTTCTTGAAGCAGGGCCAAGAGAAGGGACAGATAGTTCTGTTCAGCTCTTTAAGAAAGAAATCTAAAAGCAGATAATAAAATTTGAACAACACCTGTGAATTTCTGAAAATTGGAAAGCACAAATCCAGTGATTAGCAAGATTCCTTTGTTCAGAGAACAGCAATTTGAGAAGCCTGGTCTGCAAAGGCTCAAAGACCTCATTAGGAGCTTGTAATCCTTAGTTTGTTTGTGTACTCTTATAAGTTTCGCCTTGAGAGCTGCTTGTCCTTGGTGGGGGAGAGTATGAAGGTCAGAGTTTTAACTTTTGTGATAAGACAGTGTGTTGTGATTGATTTCAGTAATGATGACATGGGAGCTGGGGAGGGGGATTGAGAGAGGGAGCAAACACATGCTGTTCTGGAATAACTTGCAACAGTTTTTAAATAAGAATGGGTAATACCTTGATTTCCTCTTGTGCTGTTACAAGCCCTCCCACGCTCACCTATCTTTCTACTTCAAGCAAAGGATTTTTGAAAGTGGGAGGTCTCAGAACAGTTCAAATATTTAATTTCCTGTAAAAATATTATTTTTGCTCCTTGACAGGGAAGGTAGAGCTGGCTTCATTCTGAGAAACCACAAAATTCATGGGAAAGCTGAATATATATCAGCTTTAGTAACATTCATTTTCTGAGGAGTGTGCTACAGCTGGTTTTCTCCCCCTTCATTCTCCTGCTGTGAGATGCAGTACTCTACTGTGGAAATAGGAGTGCATTTATGTGCCTGTGTGTGGGGATATAGCCAGCATTCAAAAAATCTTAACAAAGATTTATGAAGCAAATTGTGTTGTTTGTTAAATTCCCAGATGGAAAATCAGAAACTCTGACATGGTGAGTAGAGAGGGTATCAGCAAAAAGCTGTGATTCAGGCAAATAGAAAGCCTCATTATTTAATTCAAGATGAATTAGTATTCTCTTTCACTAATAACAAAAATGGTATTTTGCATTGTGTGTGTCCCACCTGCTGTCACCCTTTCCTGGAGTCTTGCATTCTCCATTTTTGTTTGTTTGCTACTGGTGTAGGAAGTAGCTGGCTTAGGGAGGGGCAGTACCAACCTAGTGAATCTATAATAATACTGGTAATAGAAGGAATATGCTGCCACAAATTGTTGCAATGCAGTTGATTTCAGTCTAGGAATTAGTAGGCTTGGGGGGAAAAAACTGGTGAGATGAGACTTGTCACAAGAGAGATTCACAGGCTGCCAGAAGGCTGCGGTACAGGCTTCAAAAGTGTTAGATCACTCCCTCTTCTACTTTCCTCTCTTCCCCAGACCTGTAGGTCCTCCCAGGCTCACAGGGGTGGCAGCACTGATGTTCATCCTGGGCAAGGAAAGGAGAGCATCCAGTTAACTGGGAGGCAGAGCCACCCCAGTTCCTCCAGCTGTTTGCTGATCTGCCACTACTACTCCAGGCTTACATGGGTAGCAAACAGAAGCAGAAACACAGTTAGCACTGAATAGAGACACCATAGCAGTACCAGCAGCTATTAATTTTCTAATTATGTGGTGCCACACATTTTTGAATTGTGATACTGCTGTGTCAACAAGTGCTGCTTGTCACTAAGGTCTTTGTGCTGTGACTCACTGCTGCCTCATGAAACACAGGGGAGCCGAAAGGCAGTGTTATCTGAAAATTTCTCATTTCCAACATTTTGTTTTCAGTAACATTTCAGTCAATGTTTCTGAAAATCAAATTATTCTTCAGTTCAAAGGTTTTCCTTTTAAGTGCTGCATATTGTGTTTCAAATAAAAATGGTGTTCACCAGCACACAGGCTTTTAACTAACCAAGATGCTTCTGGAAATGCTGACCTTCCTCTTCTGTGTACTAATAAGAAATAATAATGTTTTCTTTGCAGGAATTCCAGCTGTTATGGGGAATGATGCTGCAGAGGGACTGCTTAGTTTGGAGCATTTCTATTCCAGTGGTGCAATGGCAAGTAAATCAACAGGTTTCAGCAATCTGTATTTGTTAGTTTAGCCCAGCAGTGACAGGTGGTTAAACTGCATTTCTCATTGACCTGTCTGTTCATGCTCTGCTCCTTCCTATAGACAATGGTTTTGCATCTCAAGTAAACAGAAAATTTAAAAATTGAAAAGCAAATAAGTCAGTGCCATTGCAGGTGGGAGGCATTCCTGGTCCAGACAGCTACAGACAGTGGCTTTTTTTGGCTCTGTTTCTCTGTCAATTGAATCTGGGGTGCTCAACACATATGGAGTTACCAACAAATCTGCAGTATGTGGGCAGCAAATGACAATCCACAGCTGTATTTTATTGCTGCTAAATTTTATTGCTGCTGTGTGCTCTGTGTTTTCTCCATGGTATCTACTTTTACCTAATTGTAGCTATTAAATCATAATATCAGATTACATATTATCTAATAATTATCAGATAACAAGACCTTTTTAGAAGGCTGAATGGAATGGCAATTTGGCATAATGCAGATGACTCTCTTAAAGGTGTTTCTTTTTCTCTTATTCCTCCTCTGGGAAGTGTCCATCATGAGTAGAAAAGTTCCAAATACTTTTCCTTTGATGAATCCATGCTTATTGCCCACTTGTTTCACCCTGCTGTGCTTCAAAGTGAGAGTAACTGAAATTCTGTAACAAAATAGTTTAATCAGAATTTTAAAGAAAAAAAAAGTGGAATATTTTAAAGCTCATAAATTATACAGTATGAGGATGTTCTCTAAACTACCTTTGTATACTCTGATAAAGTTTCTTACCATTCAGAGCTGCAGTGCTATGAGTCCTCTAATAGAGCAGATTCTCTGTTATGACTAGGAGGAAAAGAGGCTGAGAATTCTTCTCCTCCTGTGGTGCAGGTGAAAGTGTGACAATACAAGCTGCAGTAAAGGACAAGACTAGAAATAAATGCATTATTTGAGAGAGAAGGCAAGGCATTAAAGGCATAAAAAAGGCAAGGCATAAAAAAGTCCTGAAACACATAGTGATGTATTTGTTCAGCAGAGCTTTTAAAAAGTGCACTAATGGCCCATTTTATCTATCATCCCAAGTCAATGAAAAACGCCCATTGACTTAAATAGGCACTGGTTCGAATGCTGAGCTTTTACAAATAATTATACTCACTATACTGAAGTTATCCGTATTTCTCTTCAGGCTGAATGCTGTTCCCTCCTTTGTGTGCCCTGACTTCAAAAAATAAACAAGCATTCCCTTTTTCCTACCTACATGAACTGAAGCCATGGTGCTCCCACCACTACTCCCAAACCATCTGGCAGATGTTGAAGATTTTTAGATTGAAGCGTAGTCTGGACCCAGAAAACACAGCTGGTGGGAAAACCGTGTGTAAAGTATATCTTTGTTGCATATCATCTTACTGGAGCACAGTTGGTGGCTTTGGAAACCATGGGACTTCTGAAGGTGTGTTTCCACTTCTTGCCCTCAGGCTGTTGTTATTTGTCCCCAAAACTGCCCTAATCCACACTTCCCAAGGAATCTCTTTTAAGTACAGTGGCAAAAAGTGTGACCAGTGTTCAGTCCAGTGCACTGCCTCCTAACCTATTTTTTTATTTCCTCAACTGTTTGAACACTTGATTTTTTTCCTTAGTGGTCGGGCCATTGTTAGTTTTCTTTGCTACTATTGCCCACTTTGATATGTATTGAAACCCTCAGCAATACATTTTATCATCAGAAATCTGTCCAAAAATCTGTAATAACCAATGAAGAATAAATAAGATGGTGGCTGGGAACATAACTGGATTCCCTCCAACCTGCTGTGCTGCTACTGCTACTAGCGCTAACGACAATAGTAACAGCAATGGAAAAATCCTGCTTCCAATTCTTGGCATCCTCTTGTCTCAGATAAAGGCATGATGATATCAAAGAGCATAAGCTGGTTCTGGAGGGCATGAATGAAGCCACTGCAATGTATCCTACAGCTAAGCATCCACTTTTTAAGTTAGTAGAGATGCCACCTTATCTCATGTGGACAATGAAAAACTCACCCTGAAGACTCAGTAAGACAGGAATTGGTTACTGAGGGGAAAAAGGATCTGTCTAAGCTTTCAGTGTTTGGAGGTTTGTGTGTTATCTGTGATGATCTCCTAGCAAAATATTAGTACCTGCACTGTACTGCCTTTTGGGCACCTGAGCATTTTATAAGTTTTTATGTTTATATCAGCTCAGGACTGATAAGAACAGAAATTGAACTACTTATCCACCTGTTCTGTTTTGAATGTACTCTTTCTTAGGAATATAGTCCTTCTCTCATAAATGATCCAGAGGTGTAAACTAATAAATGAATGAATTACAGAGTCATAGATTTGGAGAATAATTTAGATTGTAAGGGATGTCTGAAGCTTTTCTAATCCAACACAGAAGATATCTGGTTTATCTGCTTTTTCTGTCTCTTGGTAAGAAGTAGAGCCTCATGGGAATGCCTTTCTGTATTCTCTGTATACCTATATTTGAAACTCAGGAGGGAAAGGTTTATAATTTAGAAAAACTAGTTTAGAGCCTCCATACAAAAATCAAAATATTATTAACTGGGCAAAATATTGGGGAAAGTTTCACTGTGCTTGCAAGGAGGAAAATGATATGTGAATATCTTTTTTGCTGTTATTTTCAAGTTGGAAAACTTGGTGCACAAGGGGTTATTTATACTTACCGACTGGTACTTAAACAAATAAGCTGATCGGAGATCTCCAGCTTGGAGATGAGTTACTGCAAATAAGCAAAGAACTAAAAAGAATCTGTGTGAATTATATAAATACAGAAAAATCTTTGTGAAGTGCTCTACAAAGGTGTGTGATAAAAGAAACTAGCACAGGGTGTTCAGAGGTGAACCTGACAGCAAATAGACTAAAATCACCTTTTTTTTTTTTTTAACTAATTTAAACCCAAGGAACTCAAAGGTCTTTGTTCTCACATTAAAGATTAAAAAACCTTGGCTGTCTCTCAAGAGCTGATGTGGAATGTGACAGTCATTTGCTGGCAACCTCATACAGGATCATGAGATGAGGTGATGAATATCATCATGAAGTGCAAACACTGCCATGTTAGGATAGGCAGGATATATTGTGTGATACATAACTGGGCCAGCGCATCTGGTTTACTTCAGGTGGTATCATGAGTGCTTTCCAAACATCCAGAACTCCTGCTCTCTGTATCATGTGTGCTAGTGGCTCTGTAGCTACCCTTAGTGCTCTACCTGTCCTGCTCTCTTCCTGGGTCAGGTGGAGGAGGGTTTTTGCACAACTCCCTGAAGCATAAACATGTTACTTAAAAAGCCTTGCAATCAAAATAAAATAGTGTTTGCTACTTTTATCGCCAAATAGTGCTTTGCAAGGTTCTGGTATTTGACTCTCCTGAGCCATCAGAACTCTGTGGAGCCTGACACAGGTGGCCAAAAGTGTCAGGCAGCTCTGTGGAGTCTCTTGAAGTGATGTGAAGCTGCCTTGACTGTTGGCAGCTTGGAAAAGAGCAGCCTGCTCTCCAAAATGCTGCATTCTGCAAGGAGAGTTTGAAATAATTTTCTTTCTTCTCTAGTCCCTCCTCCCTTTCAGGCAGATCTGTGCAGAGTTCCTAGGAGCAAGCACCATTTCTTAACCTATTTTAGAAGAGCTTGTTTTGATGTTCCTCTCAATGCTCTGTTGCATGAAATTAAAGTGAAACCCTACTGCTACTTTACAAAAGAAGAAACAAATATGTTCCTATCTGAAGATAAAGAAAGCTGTCATTAACAGAGTAATTATTACAGGTATGTTAGACAAAATTATTAACTTGTTTATAGGTGATTGTTGCAAAGGAGATGTCTGCATCTGCCTTTCCCATTTTCTATGTTATGAGAACTGAAAAAACAACTGTGCAAGTCCAGTGGCAGCTTCGGAGGGGGCCTTTGCCACCATCTATTGGTGAATGTGGGGAAGAGGCAGAGTGAGCTGACCTTGCTGATGTTCCCTTCTGTACCCAGTGCAATATTTGTTTCATTTTGAGTTCTGGGGTAACCAATCTGTGTTTTCATAATCTTTCTGTGTGAGAGAGTGCAACATGACTGTAGTTATGCCCCCTGAGTGGAAAACTGTCATAGACAGAGCTTAACAGCTGGCCTGTTGTCCCACACACCTCTCAATGGAGCAGAAGGGAGCTTGTAAGTCACAGAGAAGAATGCTTTTCTAGTGTCAAGTCTCTTGTTAAATAATTTTGTCCTGGTTTCTGGCAATGGAGTAGGGCCTATTTTCTTTGCTGATTTCAAGAGAAATCACACTGGAGTTTGAGTAGAGCCCCATTGCTGCTGACAAAGCTTGGAAGGGTGCAAAGCTAGAGCAATTGCTGGCATTCCTGCACAGTCCACTGAGAGGGGAGCTTGTGAAAGGACATCTCTTACAAATAAAATGTTTGCAGAATCAATCCATGCCCCTAAAAAGACAGGCAAGAAGAAAAGTGAAGAGGGTCAGTGTCAGCAGCTGAACCAAAAGTAAATCTGCAAAGTTGTCTCTGGATATGAAATCAGTCTATTTTATTGGATTTATCAACACTGCTTGCATATGCAAATCCCTCATGAATAAAGCTTTTGTAGTGCAGGCTCCAAAATGAATTCAGGTAGAGTCAATGATAGCAGTGGATGAGCACAGAGACAGTTTAAAGCAGTTGCTTAGTTTTTAAATCAACAAATTGCTGTGATTCTACTTATTCCATAAAAAAAAGGGAAATAGAACAATCTGGCAGCCAGATAGAATGGTAAAGGACATAATGTTCCAGCTATTTTAGGATCCATTGACACTATGAAACTGATGGCATTATAGAACAGTTGTTGAACACATTTGGGGAACAGCTGTGTTATTGCTGAAGTGTAAAGACAAAAGTGTGTGTAGACCTGTCGGGGTGCTCGAGAAGAATAGTCTGGTGGTGGTGGGGAGAGGCTTCTCTTCATTGTTAAACCATGTTCTTACTCATTTTAGCTGTGAGTAAAGAAGGACTGGCAGAGTCAAATGACTTGATGAACGCTCTTTATTTCCATGAAAATGACAGTTATTATATATGATAACTTTGATAGCTGTATCAATCTTTCTTAAATAAGATTAAATAACTTGGATCAAAAATGTGCCTTCAACATTCATTCAGAGATGTTCTGGTCATTGTTAAAGTATCTCTGTTCCTTGAATAAGACACTTACTTTTCCTTTCTTTTTCCTTTTCTCTCGGTGGGGCTGCTATTTTGCTTGTGCTTCAGAATGGACCCACCACAGGGAAATAAATTGAGAGTAAAGAAATATGTCTCATCGCAAGATGATATGAAAGATACTTCTGAAGTGATCTTAAGGTAAGTTTTTGTTCTGGAAAAGATTTTTTTCAGTGTTTCACTCACTTATCTGAGCCTCCCTGCCAATTCTAACCTGCATGATGTGTTTGAAATCTGTATGCATTTGTTACTTTTGGATGAACTGCTTTGCAGGAATGTTAATATATTTCACCTGTTCACAACCACATACATGTACGTGTACAGATATTTGCTGTAGCCAGGGAATAGTGAGCAATCTGTGATGGTGAAAAGATGTCAGTTCAGGTCTGCTGGAGTGCAAGGGTTCTCAGAACTACTTTCAGAAATACAGAGTCAAACAATCTCTCTTTTTCCCACTGTCTCAGTGTGAGAGATATGACTGTCATCTCACTACTGATTTGTACTTGAAAATTCAGTATTTCCTCCTTACTGGATTATTGGTAGTTTCTGAAAAAAAAAAAGTGTTAAAGTGATATTATTGACTGCATGCAAAGCATGAGAAGTATAACATTGATGTGGAAGTTACTTAGTAGTAGTTTCTGGTAATTAAGGTGTCTTTTGTGTTTTCTTGTTGGTAGCACAGTTGCTTGCACTAATTGTGTGCAGGCACATTGCATATTTTCTACTCTGCTATGTGAATAAATGTCCAGTTTCCATTAACTATGGTGTCCTTTGCTAATGCAGATGAGAGCTCAAAATCTTCAGAGGAGCTGAAATTCAATTTGTGAAGATCAGAGCAGGTGTTCCATCTCTCTTTAGTCTATATTGAGACAGCCAAAATGCCACTACAACTTAATCTTGACTCATATTTCTTGCATTTACAGCTATGCAGTCTGGGACAATTTATATCAGCCTTTTATTTTTTGTGGTGATTTAATGTCTTTACGTTAGATTATGGCTTTAAATTCAATATGTTCTTACTGTGCTATAAATTCAAAGCACAAACACAGTTCTTGTTCCTGAAAACCAACAGATGAAAGAGAAACAAAATAAGGAAAAGAAACTACCTGCCAAACTGTGTGGGAAGAGAGAAACAAGCAGTATATATGTTAAAAAAACACAAGAGAATAAAAAATGCCTCTTTGTAAGAACACCTGGTTGTAGCACTAACAGAGGAAAGGAATCTTAGTAGGGTTATTATGACATTATTCCTTCAAAATTTACCATTCTTCACCCTCTTTGCAGTATCACATCTTTTCTCAATTGGAATACTGTGGTGAAGAAAGCTTTTAGTACCCAAAAGACTTGTGGGACACACTTAGGGGGCATGTTTGCTTTATGCTGGAGAATCTGAGTCATTCATTTGCTGATTCTCACAGATCCTGTTTGCTCTCTTTCTGGGGAAGGCAAAGAGTTTAGCATTCCCTGGCTGCAATGGCTCTCTGGTTTTACTATGCTGATATTTACCTACCTTAGGTAAATATGTTTGGTTTAGTAGAAGAAAACAGAATAAGGAATGGGATACTTGTCTCTTTCCATCAGTCCCTCTCACAGATGTTCCTATGGGAAGAACAAATTCTGTCTGAATAAATTAAATATGACCTACTATGATTTAGGTTATAACAATAAAAATTTCAGTATTATCATTGATATTACAGGAATATCTGGGTCTATTATGACAGAATTTTGGGATTTCTAGCTTACCTATGACATTTATATGGGCAAACACAGTGGTGTTTCATTGTTTGCCATTCACAGAATCGCAGGATGGGTCAGGTTGGAAAGGATCAAAATGGGGTCATCTGGCCAAGCTCCCTGCTCGAGCAGGGCCATCCCAGAGCACATGGCACAGGATTGTGTCCAAGTGGTTCTGGATTATCTCCAGTGGGGGAAACTCCACAACCTTTCTGGGCAACCTGTTCCAGTGCACAGTCACGCAGCCAGTGAGGTCTTCCTTGTGCTCAGGTGGAGCTTTCTGTGCATCACTTTTTGGCTTTTGCCTCTTTTCCTATTGCTTGGCACCACCAAGAAGAGTCTGGCTCCATCCTCTTTGCAACCCACCTTTAGATACTGGCAGACAAAACTTCACCTTGTTTATAGATTCTTTACACTGTTGTTACATTGCCAGATACATTATTGACAAAATTTTAGAGTGTAGTTCTATGGAGGCTTTAGTTTGTTTATGTTGTCTTGACAAAAAGGTTTTGTCAAAACACTTGAATATGGAACATTTAATTCAAATCAGTTATATTTTTGATTCAAAAATATTTCCCTGTTGGCTCATATTTTCCTTTCCTCATAATGGGACTGTGGCAGTCTCATCCCTTGAGAGAGAAGATCTTTAATGATGGAAGAGAAAATGCAGCTAGGGAGCACAGTGTGTGGGGGAGAATGGGAGCATTCAGCAACCAGTGTATGGCTTCCATGGGGTATTGTAATAAAACAAGCACATAAAAGAGTTTTATTTTCATATATAAACAAAAAATTGAGACCTTTCCAGCTTTATGATATGTTTATTTTATTTTGCACATGAAGTAAATATTTTTTAAGACAGGAAATTGTTTAATGAAAATGCTGTGTAGCTGCTAAAATATAGATTAGCATCAAAAAACTACATTTAGGAAGAAATTTGAAATAAAAACTGAGAGCATCTTATCAAAACTTTATTTCTAATTTTAGTCGTTTTTATTTTGGTCTATTAGTAGCAACAACACATAAAAATCCTTTTCCTTGCAAGGGTCTAATGGCCCTTCCTGGTGTTTCTACAGTCTTTGTAGGTATCTTAGGAACTCCAAAACATTATTGCTGCTTCTTCAGTCTGCGGGATATCCTTTCATCATCCACAGGACTGCAGATTGATTTTGATCTTCTTCGTATGCTATCACCTCTGTGAAAAAATCATGTTTATTTCTGGATCTATGAGGGATATATAATTATTGAGGCAATATTAACACTATAAGAAGCTTTAAGTTTTTCAGCAGTCCAGTCATTCTTGAAAATCCATCTGACCTGAAACATCCAACTAGCAAAGGTGCTTGGGGAAATCATTGCCAGAAATGAAATGAAAATAATGTTCTAAAGGGAAGATGCTTTTCTGATCAGTAAGAGAGGGATTAGGAACAAATTAGAGCTCTGATTTCCTATAAGAAAGTTAAATTAATAAAAACCTTTGGATTCAGTAGGTTTTTAACTTGTTACACTCTGCCTTGTTCAACTGAGGCTCCCCCACACTGTAGTTCCTGACAGTTCTAGCCTTGACATTTCTAATAATGCTTTCAATACCTCTTGAAAATTCCTGTAAAAGAGGATTTATGTGGTGAATTAATCAAAGCAGACTATATAGCAATGTGTTTTCAGCCCAGATAAATATCCATGTTCTGTTCCTGAAGTTGATAGAATAGTTGATGGACACTGATGACCTTCTTCTTACCATTCCTATGCTACTGGATTTTATTTTTTTTTTCATTCAGAAATGCATAAGCAGGATATGTATTTGGTTTTCTTCCTAATCTTGCAGCTGATTGTCTAAAACCTCCCATCTGTGGCTTATGCTGGTTGAGCATACAAGCACTTGCTTTGATAAAATAGATGCTGCAGAGATTTGGTGCAAATGAATTTTTCATGCAGACTGTTTCTGTGGGGCTGCTGGCACAAAGTTCCTAGGAAAAGCACATGCCTGGCAGAGCTGTTGTAACCCAAAGAAACCTAGATGGTAGCTGATGAGGAACAACACATGATAAATAACAAAAGTTTGTTCTAAGCTAAGGCTCACTTGGAGAGTGGTGGCTCTCTATCCAAGATGGGCGACTGTGGACTGTGAGATAAAAACCTCAATTATTTTCATAACCAGCTAGTCCAGGGTGTCTCCCACTGTATAAATGAATGTTGAAAGATCACATAAAGTAAACCAGGACAGAGACTACCATGCTAAATCCAGTGGCCTCTAGAGCAGCAGCTCTTGCCCCTCTTCTTGCAATCCCAGCTGGTTTATCTGCAGTACTCTGGAGGGTTCAGTATGAATTAGTATGCTGAGAAACAAAGGCATTTATCACCACTGAAGGGAAACTAGAAGTATCAACAGTTGCTTCTATTAACAAAAAAAGGTTGGTTTATAGTGTTACTAGTAAAGCAGTGTAACCATGTGATTTTCAGAAAGGTTACTTAAGTTATGTCAGTATTTGCCTGGCTTCTTTTAAGCTGTCCCTAAATTATGGAAGCAGGGAAAAGAAAAATAACTGGAAATTTCCCAGATGTGATGCCTCAGGCTTTGCCTAGAGTCCCAGGATACTGCTCATCCATCTGCTCTTTGCAAGAGAAATGCTGATTTGCATTTGCCACAGGGAATACGTTTTCCAGGGCTTGGCAGTAATGGTAGCAACTGCAAATCAGGGTCATTAACAGTGTAGCAAGAAGTACCTTCAGCACTGGGTCTCCTAAAAATGCCTTCAGGTCCACAATTGTCACTGTCACACTAAAATTTTTACTATTTGCTCAGTTCAGAGGGTTTTCCCCAAGCTACCTTTAGACAGCTTCAGACAAACTCAACCAGCCAAACAAGGCCAAGCAAAATTTAAGGCCATACAGTTTTCTGCCAATATGGAAGGAAATGTTATAAACAGACACACTGACAATCCAGTTAGTCTAAGTAAGTGGGTAGCCACACTTATCTTTTCTCTACCAGAGCCTAAATGTGCCTGTGTTCTGGACAGTCTCCCTCCACTGTCACTCCCCACTTTTACTGCCTCTGCTTCAAAGTTTGCACTGACTAGCAAATAGGACTCTCATCCTCTTCCCTGCAGGAACTTAATCTACTCTCATCTTTTTCAAAGGCTTGAGTGTCTTCAATCCCCCATGGTCTATATAATTGAGAACTGAGGTTTGGAATAAAAATGTGGGGGCTTGGTGGCTGGATCTGGAGACAGACGGGGGGGGGGGGGGCAGCTGTCTGGTTACCTTCTCTTCTCCAGGGTGGGCTGAGGAATTTATATTTTAGCATCCTGTGGGAGATATTAATGTCACATATTTATTGTTATAGAAGCGATGAATTACCATGCATTCTCTAAATTCATGGACTCAAGTATATTAACAGCTTTCAAAGGAGATTTCACATGACCCATCAGTGGTGACAGTTCCCATAAAAAGATAAATAGTCCAGTACACATCATCCACATCTGCTTTAGTGTCTGTACCTTCAGTGTCATACAGTCCATCTCCCACTCATCCCTAGAGAGCCTCTGACTGCATTTGCTCGGGGCCTCCTTTTGGAGAACAGCAGCTTTGTCTAGTCAGCCCCTCTGGCAGAGAGCTACCAATAGAGCTGCTCATTGGAATAAGTGTACCCTCTGTGCTCTCAGTTGGGTTGCTTCCTTGTGTGGATGGTGCCACCCATCTGTGGCACTTGATGCTCTCAACCCTGTACTAAATGAAGCTGGAATAATTTTTTAATATCAGCATCTTTATTCTATATCCCTAGTGAGAAGGACATGGATGTGCTGGTGGATGAGAGGCTGGACATGAGCTGGGAATGTGGACTTGCTGCCCAGAAAGCCAATCCTATCTTGGCCTGCATCCAAAACCAAGTGGTCAGAAGGACAAGGAAAGGGGCCCTTCCCTTCCCTTCCCTTCCCTTCCCTTCCCTTCCCTTCCCTTCCCTTCCCTTCCCTTCCCTTCCCTTCCCTTCCCTTCCCTTCCCTTCCCTTCCCTTCCCTTCCCTTCCCTTCCCTTCCCTTCCCTTCCCTTCCCTTCCCTTCCCTTCCCTTCCCTTCCCTTCCCTTCCCTTCCCTTCCCTTCCCTTCCCTTCCCTTCCCTTCCCTTCCCTTCCCTTCCCTTCCCTTCCCTTCCCTTCCCTTCCCTTCCCTTCCCTTCCCTTCCCTTCCCTTCCCATCCCATCCCATCCCATCCCATCCCATCCCATCCCATCCCATCCCATCCCATCCCATCCCATCATCTCTCTCTGTGTGTTATTTGTAGGACTTTTCCTGTGTTGCACAAGTTACTAAACCTTTCAGCAGTAGTATTAGTTACAATCTCCCTCCATCCTCCTGTTCACCCTTTGCACTACCTTTTTAAGAGTTCAACTAACCAGGGAATTGATGTTGTGCCAATTTTTTATAGAAAGCTCTCAGTAATTATTGGACTAACCAAATAATTAAAGTGTTAACATGTGTCTTTATAGTATTTGATCTAGCAAAGCATTTGAAATGTGGGAAGTATCCTCTTGAGAAGTGCAATATTCACTCAAGTATATGCTGATTTTAAAGTCTTCTCTTATGAACTGGAAATTTAAATGTTGCTTGAAAAGAACTCTTAGTGAATTTATTGACCTGTTGTTAGGAGTTTGACGTGAGGGAGATCACCTCCAATTAACTCAGAAATTAAAAACTGTTCATAGCATTTCCGATCATGAAACTTTATGCAAGCTTCTTAAAACACACAGGAAGGATTTAATTATGTATCACAAGCTGAGAAGGTGTATAAGTGTTTGCAAGATTGGATTTTTTGGATAATAAATCCTTCAAGGCAGAAATTTTATTTTAAAGTATACATTTGTACGTGAAAGCTGTTTCAAAACAATCTAGAATGTGACTTTGAACCATGCCAGCTATTTTTGCACCAGCTCCTCATGTGGCCTTTCTTAATCCAAACAGAGGATCTTTCTGAAATTGCTTCGAGCTAGTTTGGAAGTGGATTAGTGGAAAGGCCTCCTTGCTGGGGCATTAGAGTGAGCACAGGAGGAGAGGGCACATGGAGCTGCTTTTGTGGGGAAACTCTGGCCAGGCTGTTTTCCCACATTGATACAGCTCATCACAGTGGGGCCCTGATATTGACTGGAGCTTTTCTCTGCTCCTGCACCACATAAGCATTTATGACTGACAGCACTGCAGCTATTGAGTTGTTTGAGCTGTTTATAGCGGCACTCTTTTTTGAAACATAAGAGATATCTCTTTTGGGTAGATTTCCTCCTGGTAGCAAACTGTCACTTCCCAGGTTTTGTGCTGCAGTGAGATGAGTGCTTAGAAAGCAGGATATACTTGATTTTATTCATAAAGCATTGCTCATGTGATGGAACATCCTGGCTCCATCTAATTAAGCAATAATTCACCATGGGCAGGAGCATCTTTCAAAGCGGTTATTGACTGCCTCAGCTGGATACCTGAAGGGCTCCTGCTGCAGGCCACACACCTGGAAGAGCATTAGTCTTCTGGGAATTTATTTTCCGGGATGCTTTACTAATATTAAGTAAGTCATTTTGTCCTGTGTTAAGGTTTTTCTGCTTATGTGGTGTTTATAATCTACACTGAGAGTAATGCCTGGCTTCGTGGAGCACAGCAGTGTCTGTCTGACAGTGATGTGAGAGCCAAGACAGCTGAGTGCAGTCATTTCCTCTTCCAGGTGTGTTACCTGAATGGGATCTGTTTGCCCTCCTTAGAGGCTGAACTTTGCTAAAGGATGTATGGAGCTCTGATCGGGGCTTTACTAGTGCTTGCTCTCTTTTCTGCCTTTTGTTTAGTTTTTGTGGAATGAAGCTTCAAAATCAAATGTAAGAGAGAGAGATCAGAGTGTAGGATGATTGGAGAACAGAAGCATACACAGCCTCCGAGAGAGAGGAGAAAAGGGCATATTGAACCATTTGTGAAAAGAAAAGGAAGAAATTGTAGGTAACAAAAAGAGCAGAAGAGAAAAGGGAGAGTCAGGAAACAGGTACCATCTTTAATGGAACATGGAAAAACTGAGGATAAAGGAAATACAGTTGCAAGAGAAGCTGAAAAAGGATTGCTGGGCCATGAGAAAGTGTATGATTGATGTGATTTGTAATGGAAGCAAGGAAGCCTGGAAAATATCTGGTTAGAAGCTGTGGATAGCTTTGCAAATCTGAGATCTAGAAAGGCAATGGAAGAAAAGGCTCAGAAGTTCCAGTGAGTTTAGGCACAGGCAGGAAGGAGGCTGGTGGCTGAGGGGATTAGACATTTTGGGGGGCTGATCTGTTGTTGTTAGGTTATAGGGAAAAGTGCTAAGGCTGATCAAAGTATGAAGACAGGAGCTACTGCTAAGAAGGCAGAAGGAAACTAGGAAATACTTTTTCACACAAAGGAGCTTCAATGTCATGCAGGACTTGTACTGAGATTTGATTCTTGTTCATACACCTTGGCAGCAGCATTTTGGCTTCACAGCCCTGCAGAGGTAGATTTTGTGGCAGTAGTGGGTAACTTGTATTTTACCTTTCCCATGAAAGAGTACAAGAACAGTATCAGTAAAGATATTTCTTTGCATTGCTGAGCCCAGTGCCTCCACAACCACAGGTCCTGTGGGCCTTCAGGCCTGGCACAGAAAAGAGCAACAAACAAAAAATCTTTGCTTTGTGTCTTGAGTTCATATTCTGTTAAAATTTGTGAAAAGTTATAGCATCTGAGTTACTTAATGTAGCAAATTCCTGTAGATCTCTCTCTTGCTTAATGTGGTCTTAGTATGAAAATTTGTGTAGCATTATGTTGTCTGGAAATATCTTTTATATATCTACATACAATTTATTTGAAAACAAAGACAGTTTGTGGGTGAGAATGTGCATGGTGAATTATCCATCTGTAACAGCACTTTTGAGAGTCTCTTCCCTCACCTTTATTCTTGCTTATGGAAAATACCTGCACCCTTCTTCTCTCTTGTGGAGAAGAGAGAGAACACAGAGAACACTGGACTTAGAAAATCTTGTTAATTGCAGATTTCTTCTTGTTCTTTTTCCATCCCAGAGCTAAAGGAGATGGGCTGGAGATTGTCAAGGCACTAGAGGATTATGGAGATATTGCTGTACTCATATGCAAGTGACAGGTAACAGACTATCTTGCTGTAGCCTCCTGTAGACTGTGAGCATTGTTTTTCTGTTTGCTGCTCATGGTGGTCATTCAGGACAGGAGAAGTGAAATGTTGCATGGAGTTATTGGGCAACAAAGCCAGCCTGGGTCTTGTCACTGCTGCACTTGTGCTTGTATGGCTTATCCTCCATTCATTCAGGTGGTTCCTGCTACCACACAGCCACTTACTAATTCTTCTCCCAGCCAGTGGAATGGGGGAGAGAATTGGAAGAGTGCAAAAACTCACGGGTTGAGATGAAGACAGTTTAATAGGTAAAGAAAAACTGCCCACACAAGCAAAGAAAAGCAAGGAATTAATTCACTGCTTCCTGTGGGCAGGCAGGGGTTCAGCCATAGCTGGGAAAGCAGGGCTCCATCACATCTAATGGTTACCTGGAAAGACAAACAACAATGCTTCAAATCTTTTCCCTTTCCTCCCTCTTCCCTCCTGTTTTTTATGTATGCTGAACATCATGGCATACAGCATGGAATATCCCTTTGATCTGTTGACTGCATCACCAGCTGTCCCAGCTGTGTCCCCTCCCCATTCCTTGTGTACCCCCAGCCCACTCCCTGTGGGGGTGGTGTGAGAAGCAGAAAAGGCCTGTGTGAGCACATCTGAGCAGTAGCAAAACCACCCCTCTGTTATCAACATGGTTTTCAGGATAAATCCAAACCCCAGCCCCACACTATGTAGTGTGAGGAAAATTAACTTTACTGCAGCCCACTGCTGTAACTGACAGTCAGGTAATAATATGATTAAGACATAAGATTTTATTTCTCTATTAATCACAGAGTTTGGCTTTTATGGTCAATATATTTTGTTTACAGGGTAGGCAAGGCTCTTATTCTGTTGCTTTAATGTCAGGCTAGCAGAAAATGTGTCTCTTTCTAAGTCAATAAAGAAACCCCAGCAACAGCGCTTGCTTGTGTGTGTGTAAGATAGTTGTTTTTGCTGTCACAAATATTTTTTAAAATAGAAAGTCTTTTCAGTGCTAAATTCAGGGTTTTGCTGTTGTAGAAGTTTAACAATCTTGAAGAAGGCTAACCACACAAACTATTTCTTTGTCAGGCCTGGTACAACTTCTAGAATTAACTTCCTAGCTGAATAAGTGAGTTTACTTTCATTGGTTGGGACTATGTCATGATGGCTTTAGTTCTGTGGCAACTGGATTTAGCAAAAATGTGATCAGTTGTATCAGTTCTGCACCTTCAGAGGGCACCTAGGCAGACTCTGCAGTGAAAGAAGGTGCTGTGCACATTCAGCAAACCAGGAACAAGGCATCTCCCTAGCCTCATGATGATCTAGAAGCCCATAGTGGGATTAGGATTTCTCCCATTCAGTCTGTCACAACCACACAGGTTGAATGGTGATGTTTTTAGCTGGCAATGTTCAGATAGGACAGACACTGCTCAGTCTCTTGTTGAATAGGTCCCACACCCCTCTGAGTAGTGAAATGTGTCATTAGTTGTGTTTTGGGCATCAGCTCATTGGCTCTGTGACATGGTAGGCATGGTAGGCAGGCTGAGACCATCATGCCATGAGTGGGTTTGAGACACTTTTCCTGCTAAAGAATAGGTCTGGTTTAGTGTTTTTCCCATACCCTTGTGTTTTTCGAAGTTTTGTGCTGCAATCTGCACCACCCAGACCCTCTTTCTGGTGGCCAGAAGGAGACAAGCATGGATTCAGTATATCCTGCCCCACAGTTCTGTTCCATATCCATGTTAAACAGATCCCCTGGAAAGCAAAGCGGCTTGGCCCCAGCTGCACCCAGTCCTGCCTTCTGGGGTCAGTGAAGATGTAAGGCAGTGAGAGTAGAAGCCCTTCCCTGAGAGGGCTGGGAAAATGAGAAATGTGGAGACGTGAGTTCTCCTTGAAGCATTTTCAGGTGAAAGCTACAGGTAATATTTGGGCTGGGTTGGCTAGAGTAAGGCTTTTATCTGTATGTTCCCTGTGATACCTGGCTGACAAGTGTCACAAAACCCAAATGAGTAACTGCAGCAGGCTTGAATTCAGCATGCCTTTCCTTGAGTGAATTTCCATTTGCATTTGTGTCACTTGTTCAGATTTCCCCTAATCTAATGGTAATTTCCATCCTCTGAAGAACAGCAAAATAATCAATCTATTTGACCTTCCTTCAGGTGATAGATGGGAAAGCTTTGAAAATACTGAGCAAAGCTCATACCTGCACCAGGAGATGTATTGCTGCCCCAGGGCCACCTGGAAGTTTCTGCCTCAGACTATCTATCCTGTTTGCATATCAACTGCTCTAGGAGAAACTCCTAGAAACCTGATAGGAGGCCAGTATAAAGGAAGTGAATGTAAAGTCAGAGAGAAGGAGGTGAATATAAAGTCAGAGAGAAATGTTCTATATTTTCTTCCTTTGAGGTCTGTTTTCAATATTTTCAATGTATCAGTTCAGCTGATAGAACAATCTCACCCATAAAAACTCCAACCGTTGTCAGCTAAAATGGACCTTGAGCAACAGAATATCTGTTGCCTGCCTGAAATGAGTCTCTTGTGTTTAGTGTACACATGACCTGTTCTGTAGACCACTGAAGGTGATTATTCTCCTTTGTTCTGCAATAGAATTGTATTAAGATCACAGAATTATTTAATAAGGTTTAGCCATGGAGAGATACTAATCTGTATCTGGAATGTGCTCCTTAAGCTGTTCCAACTAGATCTTCAAGCTCAGACTCTGACAATTAAGGTGAAAGTGGTTTTGTCTGCACAGGAAAACTCAAGAATTGGAAGTAATTAATGGATTTAATAGGTGGATTAGTTAAAACAGATTAATTCCTGAACTTCTTCCAAAGACAATTAAACTAAACCAAGTTAAGGCCACTTTCATTCTGAGTAAAACATCCACTTGCCAACTTAATGCAGTTTAACTAATCTTATTAAAAAGTGAATTAGGATTACTTTTCCTGAATACTCTCCCTAGTTCCTTTGCATTAAAGCAGAAATTACTTTACCTGTGCCTTCTTCAGGGTCTCAGGGCTTGGTTGAACCTGACACTAAGATTAGATCCTATGATTAATACTCAGGAAAATATCTACATGGCTGCTAGGAAAAAAGTGAATAGTTTTTTATGAAGTTTGATGTGCAAAATTGAAACATTCCAGGCTATGCATCTTCTCTTTTTTAACAGTGTTTGTACTGTGGAAGCTTACGTGCAGAGTGACAAAGGCATCTAATTTTAGCAGCAGACTGGATGGAAGTAGCATAAGGGGTGGGCAGGCTGAATCACCTGAATTCTTATTGTTCTAGGATCAGAGTACTCGAAGGTGTTATGATCCTCCTTATGTAATCTGATTTTCTGCTATTCAAGGTTAGCAGGTGAGTTGTACCTTAAGTCCTGCTGAGTGCTGAATGACTGGGAAAGTCTTGAAGTTCTTCTCTATTATGTATCTTGACTTTGAGCTGGTGTCTGCTCAGGTGGAGAGATCACTCTGTGTGCCCAGCTCCCTGGCTTTTGCATGAGTGTGGCAGAACCTTTGTCTCCTGCAGTTTCACTCTAAGGAGTGTGGCTTGTTCTGCTTTTTATAGGTCTAACCCCGATGGAGACAAAGTACTGGGAACTTCTGCATTTGATCTGGCCAGTCTGTGGCAAATCTGACTTTGCTTAGCAATGCTGTGGTTAAAAGAAAAATACAGTGCTGTTTTCATTTTATTTTGTATTTGTTTGTTTCCTCAGGTTAGTAATAAGAACCTTTAAAAAGAAGACATATATATTCAGTATAAAGTTGAAAATTACCCTATCAGCTCTTTAGCACAGTGTGTATGTAACTATAAAATGCTTATTGTTGAAAACTGGTGTGCAATTCAGCTTACTGACTAAAGGTCAGGATTGCAGAAAATCATAACCACTATTTAAGATCACAGAAAAAAAGCATTTTTAAAAGCATGAGCAGGTAAGTTATTTTCTTTCTCTGTGTATTTGCTCCTGTTTGAATATCCCACTACAAGAATGCAATATGTAGCTCAAATTCAGCAACTGGTAGCACCAGAGTAGAAAGGGGGCTATGAAAGCACATCTATTGATTTTTAGTATGACAGTGTGCAGTCTCAGCAGTTGGTCCATGTGCTCTTGTGTGGGATATCAGTGCTTAAAATCCTTATGATCTTTCTGATTTTGGTGAGACTTGTCATGTGAAGAAGTCGTGATTCCCGTCAGCTGAATTATAATGCAAAATTATGCTGCTGCTTTTTTAGATCTGTTAAACCATGATTCTCAAAATCATCCTTAAGCCGTCCTTGCGTTATTGACTTATGTCTCTGTTGCTGGAAATGGATTATTTTTTATTTTAAGGGGATTTGAAAGAATAAGAAAGACACTTGCCTTGTGAAATGTTTGAGAGAATGTGTCATGCTATGTTTGAGCCAGTCTCAGAAGCAAGATGGGCACATTGTTCCAGTGTGGTGCCTGAGCTCATCAGACACATCTTCTTGACCTGAGCTAGTTACCACGCACAGCTCTGTGTCGTGCTTTTAGATTTTCTTCCTAGAAACTCTCGTGAGTTACCTCCTTGCATGGTGTAGTTAGGCTGAAGGAGACACACCAGCTTCCAATTAGGTGTCTAGAAAATGTTTGAGTAAAGATTTTTGAAGATGGGAAATGACCCTATCTTAGTTAACACCATGACCTCTTTCCATCACTCATGGAATGTAGAATGAACTTAGAAGGAAGGTAAGTGTAGCTCAAAAGTGCACAGATTATCTTCTCTATTACTGGCGGTACAGGAGGGCTTTGGTCTAGAATTTTTTTTGGTTCCTTCACAAAAAAATCTCTCCTGTGGTTCATTATAAATAAAATCATAATAATTCCCTCTTAACGGACAGTCCACAAACTGTTTTCTCATGTACCTGTGGTTTTTTTAGGTGACTTTGTTTGAAAGGACAAAATGGGTATCAAAATATGAAAAGTTTTCTTCCTTGACAAGTGGCCAGGTTTTACTCAAGCAGAAGGCAATGCACTTTAAATGTTGATCTGTGGCACTTTCCCCTAACTGGTTTGATGTGATCTGTTACTAAATCCCAACACTTTGTAATGCAATAAACTCCCAGTCTTTGATTGCATCTGTCACCAACCGTGGAGCACTGATCAGAAAAAATCTCACTTTGATTTCTCTGGGTAGTGGATCAGATGCAGCAGTCAGAAGGAAGGAGATAAAGAATAAATGAACAACTCAAAAAAGTGACAAAGTCCACAAAGACGTTCTTTAGAACTGCAGATATTCAGTTCGTTTTTATTCTTAGAGTGAGCAAAACCTTTCTATATACAGTACCTAAAAGTCACAGAATAATATCAAATGTCTTTTGTAAAAAGTATGTATCAATGCATACATGGTGATAGGGCATTTCCAGTTGGTCCTCCTGGTATATAACCCTCCACACCCATGCACCTGCAGTCTCCTAGCGCCTTCTTGAAAAACAGACGCAGGTTGCAGATCTGTTCAAATACCAGCATGCTATCTATCTATCTATCTAGTCTTCTGTGTTTAAATCTGATTAGAGATTATAGTTGAAAACTTTCAGACTCTTAAATCTAAGATTTCAGGCACTACTCATATCCACAAGTCTTCAGACCACCTCTTGGCATCCAAACACCATATAATCTCTGGTGTCTCCATTCTGAGACCAGAGGTTTGCACAACATGAGAACTCTCAGTCTCAGATTATTGCTGGTCTTTCATGCTTCTGTTGTAACATGGACAAGTTCCAGACTCCTCCTTCATCTTCAACAGTATGGAAGCTCTAGCTATGGTATAGGTATCTCAAGTGTTCAGAGTAGTCTCTGTTTGTCCAGAATCCCATCCCACCCCAAGATCTTCCTTTTCTGAAGTTGATGTAATTGCCTGTGCATGTCCTAAGCTCACAACATATTCCCATGCCAGTACAGGTGTAACCGATTTTAGGTGCCTTAGTCAACTGCCAACTGGAACAGGATTTGCAAGCTCTTAATCAATGAGTGTTTTAAGAATAACATTGAGGAATTGTGTATTCCTCTTAGCTGTACTTTTAAATAGAAATATTTCCTTGAGTTATGGAATTGAGCTATAATTTTTCATGTTGCCTTCCATATGCATGCTGTTTCTGTGATTTGGGTGAGTGATGATTAGAGCTATTCTAAAAGTAACTGTTTTCATATCAGTAGTAGGGCTGAAGTGAGAAAGGACAGGCACATTAATTATACAGCACACTTTACTTCCAATGCCAGTTCCTGCTAGGGCAGGAAATGTTTCTCGTTACTCCAGAGCCTCTTTTGGCTCGTGCACCTTTGGAGTTGGAAGCCAAGGTATTTTAGGAAGTTTCTTGTTCATTTAAAATAAAATGTACAGTAATTAGACAAAGCAACCAGTGCCAAATGCAGTGCATCACATATGAAATACTTAATTACAGAGAAAAGTTATGTGTTCCAATTGATAGAGTAATCTGTACTCTAATTTACTTGTCCTACAACTCATTACATCTGAGATATTGATTTTCCAGTAGGTGGCTTTACAGCATTTTATCTCTGAGTCCTTGGTTTGAGTCTGATCTGTGAACCTCTGTCAAATGAGCTTGGGAAGCTCAAACCTCTCTATTAGGTGGTGCCTGTGGAATAATCAAAGTAGACAAACTTCAATAGTGCTGGTAATTTGTAAATAAAAGGCAGGCAGAAATGAGTCACTTAAAATGATGTGTCTTTTGAGACTTATAAGATGATGTCCTAGCAGGTAGCTGAAGTGAGCAGTGATTACTTTTTAATTATATGTACCTTGACTTTTAGGGTTTAATATCTCATTTATTTCAATTATACTGTGTGAAGCTTCCTACATTAAGCCGAAGGGGGTAGAAAAACTGGAATCATTAAACCTTGTTCTGATCTTTCATAAAAAGTTGAATACCTTGAGAGTGTGCTTCACTACATGAAGTAGTAGCTCAATTACAGGTGAGATCAACTGCTAACCTTGGTGGGGGAG
Source organism: Calcarius lapponicus (assembly GCA_039654755.1). Taxonomy (NCBI): domain Eukaryota; kingdom Metazoa; phylum Chordata; class Aves; order Passeriformes; family Fringillidae; genus Calcarius; species Calcarius lapponicus. The sequence goes on along the minus strand of CM077464.1, from coordinate 43,317,729 downwards.
ACATGAGAAACTATTAACCTTTTTAGCAATTAGCTAAAGCACTGCATTTTGAGGAATTTTTATAAATCATATTTTTCAGAAGTTTTCATCTTATGTAGGTCTTGAACATATTGGCAAAAGTTATTTTTGCTAAGCAACTCAAAGCAACAAGACTTCATTGATATGAATCATGCTCCCCATATTTTCTTTGTGGGAGTTTTGTTTGTTTTGGTTAATTTCCTTTATTGACAAATAACTCACTGGGATGTTATCTTTTGCATTTAGCTTATTTTTTTCCCTCTGAAGCAAATGGTTAATTTCCAAATTATTATTTCCAAATTGTTCTAATTTATTAGTGGACACATTACATTATTAAATTTCCCAAGTAACACTGGGAATTTGACCAGCCTCAGGATCCATTTAGAGCTATATTTCCTAAGACCAGCAGTCTAGCAGTATCCAATACTACATCTTTTAGAGAAAGATTAAAATCTAATCTTTCATTGGAAGATTTGCAGTTATATCTCAATGCACACTGATATCTGAAAGCAAACAGATTGGTGTTACAGAAATATATTTTTTCAGGTAGCTTCTTTTTGATCCTAGTGAAATCTTTATTTCAATAGTATCTCATGGAACTGAATTTCACGTGTTTTATCAGTTTTAAAAATCTCTTCTGTTTTAGGATATTTCCTTATTAGCTAGGATCCAGTTACTACATTTCTTTACACATCACTTATTTCATAGATATGTTATATTCCCGGGTTTTGAGTTCTTTTGCTTTTCAAACAAAAACTGTATTTATTTTTCTTTGTTTTCAATCTGTTCCAAAATGGAGATATTTCTGTGTATTTAGTTGTTTTTATTGCCCTTCCCTGTTCTGTACTAGTTGTGCTTTGGTTTTGGAGATATTGGATGACCAGAAAGCAAATGTGATTGTGCTGTTGATTTCATATAATGGCACTTTGATGTTTTCCAGATTGCTTGTTATCTGTTTCTAAATGAAGGCTAAGAGGTTATTTGTGATTTTCATACTGCCATTGGACTTTGTGCTATTCAGAAAGATGTCTAATTCTTTTTCTAAATGATTATGGGCACAAGCCATCAGAGCATGCAAGGAGCTTATCCTGTTCCTTCCATTATTCAGCATTCAACTCCATTTAAGATGCATTTGCTACTAGGTTATTCAGTTCCCTAATTACATTAGGTTCCTTAGTCATGGATCATTCTGTAAGCCATATGAGTTAGAAGAAAATAAACAGGTTCTTTCTCCCCTCAAAAAGACCTTTTACTTTCCCCAGTATCAAATTTCAGACCACTTGCATTTTATAATATTTCTTTTCAACGTTATAGTCACATGGGAAGACACCTGCCTTTTGGGAGTGCCATTTCTTTTCTAGGGATGTCCTCACTTAAAGGCTTAAGAAAAGGGAACAGAGTGCAGGCTCAGAGTCCAAATTATTCCAGTCCTATTGGTTATTCTTACATATAACTTCTTCGCAGGATTTTTGTGTCAGGTTTGAACTGGTTGTGCTTTCAACATTTTCTTTTTAAGATGAGATCTTTTCCGAAAATGTTGCCATGAGGCTAAGTGGAATCTGGATTTTATTTCAATTTTGCCTCTCTGTACCAATTGGAACATTGTTTAGTACAGTGGCTGGCAATCCTTTTGGATCACTGCTATATCCTGCCTGAGTGCTTCCTTTTCTCCCCCAATATTTAAATTTTTCCTTGCTGTGTGGTGGTGTGAACCATCTGGCACCTGAATTAGGTAGTCGCAGCAGAAGAAAAAGTTCTTGTTTATCAAAGGAAACCTTGCCCATTTATAATGAGGGACTAGTGCACATTTCAGTTTCTGACTTCTAGAACAAGACAAGTGGTGTAGTGCAGGCCTGAGGCACGGCAGCCTGAATATTATTTAACACACAGAATAAGGCATTTTTCTAATGAGATCACTGAGGATATCATAAGGATGTGTCTGTGAGATCATGAGTTACTGGGCTACTGGAAGTAATATAGCAACCTTGGGGTATAAACTTGCCAAGAGCTGTTTAGCCTTGCTGGTGTATCTAAATAAAAAGAACTCATATTCACTCACAGCCTTGCTTAGGGCTGCATGAGCGTGTCTGCGAAAACTGCAGCAAATTTCTGCTTTAGGAGCTTTAGTTCATCACTTCAGTCTGTGTCTTTTCTTTCCCATGGTTGCTGGTTTTGTCCTACAGTCAAAGTTTATTAAAACTAAGAATTGGGAGCAGAGTAGTTTATATTTAAGTGGTCTTGCTCAGAAGAAGAAAAACATGTCTGCCTTTCAGCCAAACACTTGTAAATTATTATAGTTTTGATTTATAAGAATTCTTTCTCATTTTACACATGATCATGTAAAGCTGACCTGCATGCCTAGGTGCAATAGACCAGGAAGACTGAGTGGAATAATAATAAGAATAACAGAACTATAAAGCTTGTAATGCTGGTATTTGTGTTCTCAGTGTGAGTGCTGCTTGGCATCATGACAACCTCATTTTTATCTGTTCATATCTAAAATTGACTAATTGCCAGTTTTCAGGGGTATGCAGAAATTTATTGCATCATTAAAATATCACCTAAGAAAGATTTCCTGCAAGTGGTTTTTCTTTTCATTTATGCCTCTTAGTCTATCAGGTTCTTAAGCTCTAAACTTGTATTTAGTAAAAGTTTCAATTCATTTTGGATGATAACAGTAAACACTCTCTAATTAAAAGTGAAAACAAAATAACAGCAAAAGTATTTGCTACTGTGTCTTCAACATCGGTGGAGAGGGCTGGGATGCTTGGGCACTTTTTGTTCTACCTTTTGTTGCATTTCTGACCTCAGTTTTTGATTAGTGCGAACGGTGTAAAATAGTTAATGATCTTTCTTGTACATGCCAAGATTGTGGCACTTTATAAAATTTTTGCTTTCTCTCTAATCTTTACTGCTCCACATTCCCTCCAATCAATTAGTTCTATGAAATCTACTTCAACATCTCTATCAGTGGTGAGAAAAATATTATTGATTCCAGTGTGCAATCATTCCAGTAGTTTCTTTATGAAGCATTAAGCTATCAGAAGCTGTGGTAATAGGGACCTTGCAAAGAGAAAGCAAAATCTCAACAAGACATGAGTCCTGACCCTGTGTGCTGCTTCCATAACAATAAGGTGGAGCATGACCTTGACCTTATATCAGAAGAGCTGTTTTTGAACTTCGATTCAAACAGTGGACATAATAAGGAAGTTAATAACATTCGTCCTCTGTTAAAGGAAAGGAAGACAAAGGAAGACATACTGTTCTTCTTTGTCTTCTTCCTCCATTTTTAAAATGATGTATGTGGGCTATAAACAAGTCCCTATCCTACATTTAAAAACATTTTTGGTCTGCTTTTGTCTAGAGATTTGCTAACAGCTATTTAGCTTGCCCTAAGCAGATTAGAGAAGTACAGTAAATCTCTCAAGTTCTCTATGGACCTGTTCTTGTCTAGACTGTGGATAATCTGCTGTCATGTTGTTTCTCTTATTCCTAGTCTGTACCAGGTGGCTCTTAGAGATTACCTATATGAGAAGTTGGTGTGAAGATTGAGTGTAAAGTGCTATAGGCCTGCCATGCTGTCGCTGTGAGACCACTCCAGTAGGCACTCACAGCACAGCTCATATGAGCTGGTTTATGTGAGGTGGAGAAGGTTACCTCCTGCTTTGTGCAGAGTGTCTGTAGAGGCAATTAACCTGAGTGGCTACTGTGCTGAGAATTTGTACCCATTGTGCTGCATCCACTCAGAAAAGCCCCACTTTACTGACAAGCATTTTATTTGGTGTGAACTCAGTTAGAAACTTCATTGTCACCAGCACAGAGCAAGACGAAAGACCTAAGAAAATGGAGCTGAGATTGTATCTGTACTGCATGCTGTATTTGTGTGTAAAATTAGAGTGGATGGATGCTTTGGTACTCTAGATTTTTAGAATACAGTGTTGTATGGGGTGGTGCAGATATTTGGTGAAAAGTGAAATGACTGGCAGGGACTGCATGAGAAGTAATACCAAAAAATTGAAACTGTATTGTTTCCACTGTATAATGGAAATTGGTAACACAGGTACTGATAGAAAGACACAGAGACACATTTGCATAATTTTATTTTGTTCCTAATATTCTCATAACACTTACAGAAAATATTCATGTCAAAATTTAAATAGGAGGCATTGTTAAGTGGTTCAAGTACATGCAATGTCCTTGAAAGTTAATTAAGGATGTTTCTGAGTCTTGGTTAACTGTGGAGTTGAATAATCCAGAGCATCTTTCTTTTGAAAAGAGATATCTAATGATTGTCAGGGATCTAATCAAGTCTTTGCAGTACTGACACTTGGGGGACTCCTGGACCCTCTTTTATGGAGCTCACCTGCTGAAAGCTTTTGTCTGTACAAATGGACTGTAGTGCGGTTTCTTCCCTTGTGCCTCTGATGACTTCTTAGCTTAGGTCTAAAATTTGCCATAGACTCTCCAAACATGGGTGTATGCCTAGCGCCCATTCTCACAATTTCAACTACGGATGTAGTTGGACCATAGCTCCTCTGGGAAGCTGAGGTAAGTGCTATGTATGTGCCTTTTGGAAGTGACAGTGCCCTTGATTGCTTAGGGGTTAAAAAAGAACCAGAAAACAATAAATCCTGGATATGTTTCTATACCTCAATTTTCTTACTACTCTGAAATGTATTTTGGACTCTTGGATCTGTCCCTCTGGGATGGTCCAGAATTGCTTTTTGTAGCCTGTGACTGGTCTCCCAAGCTGCTGAATCTTCCCAGTTTAGCTCCTCTTTAACCTCAGTCCTTCCTGGAGCTAGACCAGCATTCCTACTGGAAAAGAATATTCCTCTCTTATCTCCTTCCCAGAGCTCTCTCTTCTTACAATATAAACCTCGTTTGGTTTCTCTGGTAACTTTTCACCGCTCAGAATTCCCATCTTACAGACAGATAAGTACAGCATTAAGCATCCTCCATTAGTTTCCTCAGTAGGGAGAAATTCATAAAGACACAGAGGCCTTTAATGAGGCAGTGCTTGTCCTTGCATTGAGTTCAAAACACTGCATAGACTGTTATCCTTGGATTTTTCAGTTAGATCCTCAATGGTTTGGGGTTTGGGGTTTTTTTGTTTGTTTGTTTGGGTGTTTTTCTCTCCTTTTTCTTTTTTTTTCCCCTCTTTTTTGTTGTAATATTTCTTAGGTGTTTCTGTACCTAGGATTATTAGCATATTAGCAGCCTTTACAAGTGTAGTGGTCAAAACAGGGATACATCATGCTTTTATGGACACTTTGACATCCTGGCATCCTTGTTTGTCTCATTTCCTTTACACAGAGGGTGCATGTACACACACTTGCTGTAATGTACTTACACACCCATGCCAGCTTCAACCACTTTGTGCTTGTGTGTGCACCCAAGATAAAATGAGGGAGGTCAGGCCACAGAGAACACAAATCACTAGGAACTCAAGTTATTTTAATCCTTACCATCATATTCTCAGGAAAAGTCCCTGGGTTTTACAGGTCATATTTTATTGTATTATTTCTACCCAGTCTGAAAACAAGACATGTTCTCTGAATAAGGTGTCTGGTTAACAGGAAATTCATGATTTTCTGTCTTCTGAACCCTTACGTTTAGCAGTCCATGGGTTTGTTAGTCTTGAGGCCCTGATACATAATTTGTTTCCCATGCCACTTTACAGCAAGGTTTTCATGGCTGAATATCCTGTAGTATATGTGTCTGTAGCTTTCTGTTTCTTACCCATGTTGCCTCTATTTATATAAGAAATCTGAAGTCACCAGGTTGGCTTACCATATGATAAATGAGCTTTGACTGGCATCATTGCATGTCCAATATGTAGGCAATCCTAAAATTCCTGTGACCCTCTAAAAACTGACCAACAATTTTTGTCCTGTAGCCCCTAAAGAGTGTGGGAGCTGGGTACACAAATTAAACAAGGCTGTAACCTGTAACATTTTTAGCTTCTCAGGCAGACAACTCACCATCGCCACCAACACACACACACTCAAACACGCTACTGACCTCTTCAGTGATACTTTGTTTTCCAAGCATTTTTTCCCTTTGTTTCAGGAGGGCCCTGAAACACCTTTCAAAGGACTGAAATTTGCAAGGATCCTGCTCTCTGCTTTTCAGAGTTGTTGTTCCTGACTTCAGTCCACCATAGAGCAGAGTGAAGCAAAGGGGCAGTGTGGCATTCAATCTTACTTCCCCATATCCATATGTATCTGGAAGATCTTATTTTAGGCCTGTCAGCTTTTGCAGTGATAAGTTAGCAATATAGATCACATACAAGCTGTATCAAAATGATTTTTAAATGAGATTTATTCATTTAAAGTGGATGATAAATGGTTCTCTTTTATCAGACTCTGGCAAATGAGATTAAAGCAACGTTATTTTCCTGGAGTAAGGGAACAGCTGGCACAAAGTTAATGTCTGTAGGTTGTACTGTGCTTGCCTGACCTTGCAGAGATGTGTAACAACAACGGGGAACATCCAGGTAGTTTTTCTGCTTCCTAAATCTTTATGTTTTACAGCCAGGTGCTGCCTGGAGTACTGGTAGCTGTGGGTTATGTGCGCACTGTGAGAGGCTTTGGCAGGAGAGGGCAGTGGACAAGACAGCACAATCTGCTTCAGCCTTTCAGGGAATCATGTGCACACTGCTCTGTGTTTCTTCAGCATTTTAGAAGGTCTAGTATATTGTACAGAGTATCTTGAGTATGCTCCCCTCAGGGTTACCTAAAATTGCTGGGTACTTGGCCTTGGTCTCTCCTGGATTCCAGGAAATTTCCTGATATTTCCCCCCTGATTCTGATACCATGAAGCAATGTAAGAGCTGCATAATAAGCCTTACAGCCCATTGCAATTCTCAATTTGTATAATGGCACAAAGGATTTGTGTTGCATGCCCTTAATATGACATGAGTGGGTAAAGGGAGCCAAATGTATATGGACTTGTCAGCATTACTTTCACAAAGTAGCTCCTGAAATGAACTCTACTGAGAATTTTTTTGAGGAAACAAGTTGGTTCAGTCTGGGGCACTGGGAGAGCTCATTATCTGGGAGAGGAGTGGATTTTTTCCCCTGGATGAATTCTCAGTCTACAGGATAAGACTTTTTCTGTTATTCTTTATTGCATTCAGGCGGAGGTCCTGTCCTTGACCCTGGAGCTTTCTTGGCAGGAGGTTGGCTGTACTGAAGAAGATAACAGGATTGCAGAGGGTTGCCCTCACAATAAAGAAAAGTACTGGAGAAGTCAGGGAAGAGCTGACAATGACACTAGAGTTCTTCTGTTCCACTGACTCCACAAATTTCTTCCTGTCCCAGAACTTTGCAGGTGTGGGAGAAGGAAGGAAAGATTTGCAAACTGAGAGTGATTCCTCTCACATCGTGTTTTGGTAATACATCTACATTTCCTTCTGGTGATTTTGCTCAGAGGAGCTATCTTGTGGTATATTTATCTGTAACTTTCTCTTTCTTGCCTATATTTCCTCTATTGACAGAAGAAATAGAGTCACACAGTCGGCTTACCATATGTCACTGGCGAATGAGCTTTGACTGGCGGCTTTACTCCAGGGAAAAAAAGGACTTTGTTATGCAGAGTACATGGTTTGTAATCTCCTGTTTCTCCCATGACACTTCTCTTCAGCATCACTCCTGTGAAAAAGAAATCCAATTGCCACTGCTTGATTTTTGTCCTGCTTCTCAGATGTTATTTTTCTAAGAATTCCTAGCTATGAGTCTGTCAACAAAGTCTGTAGCTGATGGCATTTTGCCCCATCTGTCACAACTCTATATGTTTTGATAAATTAGCTGTATTGGATTGCAGACATAAATTGAAAAGTAGTACAAAGTTATTTTATTGGTTTCTTCCTTTTGATCTTGGATTGCTAGTCTATAATCTACTCTACACCTAGTGATCTGAGCGTTTGCTTTTGCTAAAAGTAACTGTCCATTTCAAAGTTTTGGGTTTAGTCCAATGTTGAATATCAGGCCACACAGTGGGCAGGAGAGGAAACAAATTAATTCCCTGTTTTATTTTGAGGCAATACTCTATAAATCTCCAGTTTGAGGAGTGAAGTCACTTTTGCACACTCAGAACAGAACAGAAGAATACATGCATTACTAGATCCAGTGATGGTTCATCAGTTGTCCCTTAGCATCCCTTTGGGTAGTCATGCACAGCACACAGGACAATTAGAGACATGAGGTACAAGACTGAAGACTAATTCAGTTAAATTCTCATGCAAGATCCTCCTACCTCTTGCAGTAAGTTCTCACACATATGTAAAAAATTATGTTGAGGCTTTTCTTCGTTCTGGGGAAAAAGGAAAAGGATGGTTCCCCATGAAATGGGAGGTTAGTAAAACATCTAAAAGCACTAGATATTTTGAAACCCATCTGTAGACATGTGTCTATAAACAGCCTCTGAGAACTGTTGAGAGCAAATCATCCTGCTGTGCTTCTGTGCCTGGTGTCTACAGAAAGAGTTCAATTGGAGTGGTCTGTGTTAATCTTTTGTGCTTGGAAATCTGAACTCTGATGTTCAGCTCCTCAAAACATATGTGAAACAAGGCATATTAGTGATTCTACTGAGCAGACAAATATCAAAGCCTGAACAACAGAGAAAAATGTTCTCTCTTTTAAACCCCTCTTCAGCTTTTCTGGAGAACATCACTACAGGACTGGCCTAGAAAGAAAAAAGCAAGTGGGGATTTCAGAGTGCTCAATGTCCTTGCAGTGTATGAACACTGCCATTAAAGGCATGCTGAAAATAAACTCCTTTGAAAAAAACATTGTTAGCAATCAATAGGAATTCATGAGTACAATATTTTATAGATCAGAAATTGAGATTAGAACAGGTAAAGGTTATAGGTCTCATATGCTCATCAGGCTTGATAGAATTCAATTCTCTTCCAGGTTGAATAAAGTTTATTTGGGACTGTTTTATTTTAATAAAAATTAAAAGACATAGTGAGCAAGTCTGAAGAAAAAGTATGTTGTAATTTATTCTTCAAAATAATTTCTAAGAAATTTATTCAGACATAGAATTAGTTCTCACTCCATTTATGAGATAAAGAATGCACTGATGGATATAAGATGTGAAAGTTAAAATATAGCACTAAAATAGGAAACATTGAGTGCAGTGCATTTCTCTTTATACTGACCCCATTCTATTTGTTTTTCCTGTGTATGTTTTTATCATTATATCTATAACTGTTAATTTGCAAGGCATTTCCTCTGTAAATGTGGAGGGCAAAACAGAAGAATGAGAACACCTCATTCAGTGTGAGATGATTTTTAATCTATTTTGCTTCATCTCATTGTTCATTAGTGATACAAATTGAACCCAATCTCCAACTCTAAAGTAAATTTGCATATTTAAGTTGGCCAGAATTTCATCCCAGAGAACCTTGAATTATATAGCTGATTCCAGTAGACCAATCTAACCTCACAAATCTGGCCAGCTTTTTGCAGGAATGTGTGTGTAACTCTGTACGTAATTTTTGATCTTTGGATCATAAATAACTTAGTGGAGCATTATAATAGTTTGTTTTATGTAATTCTAATACTGCAGCTCTTTTATGTTGTAATGCTTGGCCTCCATCCTACTGGGTGTATAACACAAATAAGAAAGCACCTTTAGATACTTCAGTTTCTCTGAAGGGAGGGGTTTCTTCCCCAGCTCCTTAGGTCCCTGTCAATTAAAAACTCTTACAGGGTTACAACTGAGACCTCTATTGCTTTGAAATGAGCCCTCACTTTTAAATGAGATGCCTACCCTTTTGATCTTTCAGTTTTAAAGTCTTTTTTCCTCACCCTGATTCTAGACAGACATCCTCTTTCACCTTTGCTCATGGAATAAACAAACATTATGTTTTCACTGCTTCTGAAAAGGAAGAGGGAGACAATGTTAGAAACAGTGCTGTGGCTTCTCAGAGGTAAAAGAGAAGGGCTGTGTGATGTTAGGGTAGAGAATCAGGGCATGACAAAGAGGAATTAAGCCCCAAACACCTGTAAAAGTTGTTTAAATAGAACAATCCTTACTTCAATGGGTTTGCAGTGTGAATTTGTATGTGAAAAGTGAGCTACTAGTGGTGACAGAGGAATTCTGTTTGAACTTTGCCTTTTTGTGTGGCAGAACAGAAAGGGGTTATAAAAAACAGCTTTGTGGGGTGGAATAAAAAAAGTAATAATTCTTGCAGGTGAATGGATGCATCCTGCTAATTTTAGGAGGCAGTATTTTAGTTTTCTTGTCTTCTGTGTGTGATTGTTATTTTAAGTGGTGCAGAGAGAAAACAGCAGATGAGATGGGTAGATGGTGGCAGTAGAAGGGATATTTGCAATAGGATTAGGAAGAACAAATGGTGTCCTTTGGCATGATAGAAGGGATTTAACATTCTGGGCATGAGGAAGTGTAGAGAGCCATTAGGACAAATGGCCCAGAGATTGTGGGTTTACAGAGAAGGACAAACATGAAAAAATATTGTGAACTATAGGATTTTTCTGAATGCACAAGAAATTTTAAAAGATGGTATAGTGAAAAACATGATACAGGCAGGCAAAGCAACCTTAAACTGGCTGAAAATTATAAAATTTAAACTAGTTGTAGAATGGGACTTTCTGAGGAACTCACCAGGGGTGATGAGCACAACTAGAGAGCAAAGCAGAGAATTTAATTTCATAGCACCGAGGAAAAGCTTGGTAAATGCCAAAGGAGCTTGTAGAAAGCATAGCTATGTCAAAGATGTGAAATATTCTATGATTGTGATCATCACATGAGCTATGGTTCATTTTTTCTACCAAACATGTAGCACTAAATCTTCTGATTTAAACCTATTTCAGTCTGTATATAGCTATAACAGATCTAGAGAAAAGTGTAAAAATGGGTGTCTTTTAGGGTTACTATCATTAATCCTTTGGGGTCAGGCAATTCTTTTGTTTTGTTGGATACCAGGTCACCACATGTACCAAAATCTGGTTTGCCCATAGGTTATTGCTCTACTTTCTTAAAGAAACGCAAATTTATAAAATACCAGAATTCTATGTCCTAAAAAAGGCCTGTAGTGAGCTGGATAAGTAACAGCTGAAGCAACTTTTCTGATGGCAAATTGTGATTTTATATGTCAGCTCTTTCCAGTGAGAGGGCCATTCAGATGAAACAAACAGCATTAGCTTACATGTTACAGCTTTCCATTAAGGATGCTCTCATTGGTAGGCATACTCAGTGCATCATTTACCATTGATGTAATTAACAAAGTATCTTTGCATGTTAACGACTCTCCAGGCTCATTTCATGGCACAACTGATTTGACAGCTGTCTAAATTACAACAGTGTGTGTTAATATTATATTTTCTTATCGCTGGAATTAAAGTTTGTCTTTGAGACCAAAATTACTGTCTCAATCTGTACTTCACAACACCAACTTTGACACTGATAGTCTGATAAATTGCTCAAAACAATTTTCAACCAGTCAGAACAGATATGATTTTCTTCACTTTGGATGAATATCAAAAGTGTTTAGATCCCCATCCAACTGTTTCATCTTACCAGATATTACTTGATAACACAATGTCATTTTGTAGTGACAGACCATAATTTTGTTCATATTCCAAACATTGCCCTTTATAGGATATAGAAGCAATGCTTGAATGCTGAAGTTCATTTCACAACTTACAATCTAAAATAGTATCATAAACTCTCATCACATAGAATATCCTAGTGAAGGGTTATTTTAGGAATAGTTTCAGAAAATATGGTGCGATATCACACTTTTTAGATCCAATTTGTAGGTTACATAAATTCTGACAAAAGAGTCAATCACAAACAGAGGTTGAAAATCCAATGAAGCAATGGAACAAAACTCTTGGGATACAGGTTTCAGTATCAGTTAGTGATAATTCCCAAGGAAAAAGATTTTCTGCAAGTGCAGTTTTCTAGAAATTTCTGTGTGGTTTCTGAAATTAATCAACATAACTAGAGATCATTAAAATATAAATACAAAAGGTCAGTTGTCGATAATATATCCTGTATTTGACAAACATGAAATCTCTGACATCTTGTCAGGTGTATTTTAATTTCAGTCTTTTGTGTTAACCAAAATACTTTTTTTTTATGAGTCAAGGTAAAAATGCTCATGAAAGTTTTGCAAACTTTTGATAAGATTAAATCATACCATATTTTACATAGTTTAAAATTTTTCTTTCTTTTTTTCTTTCTTTTTTTTTTTTTTACTTCACCTATCTTTTTTCTTTTTTAATTTTGACTGACATTGCAGTAACATTCCAGAGCATACGTTTGTGGTGATGACAACAGAAAATCTATACAGGAAATTTTTTGAGCACTCTAAATATAGATGACAGGATTTTAAACTACTTGACCACATGATTTTCAGAGATTTGAAGGGGATCAGCCTTACTGCGGTTGGGGGGGGGGGGGAAGTTAAGGGCAGTTGAGTCAGAATCATGCTGATCTATTTTAAGAATCCATTTTCCTTTCCTTCCCAGTCTTTTGTCTAAGACATTTGGCCATTTTCTAGATAGAGAAGAGAGCGATAGGTCAGTTTCTTGAACAATTTTCTCTGCTCTTTTGTGTTGACTGTCAAGAGTATATTTTATAGTAGTTACCATTCAGAATAACATTTTCTTAAATTTTGTTTAGAATTTAAAAAATACCCCTGAAGGCATTTCTTGACTATATTTTGGTAAAAGGAAATACTAGAGGGCAAGAACAGTAATTTAAACAGCAGGTAAATTTTAGGACCTGCTTTCTGTTTTTAATGCATACAAATAATATAAAGGCCACCGTGTAACTGTGGTATCTTCAAACATCAAGCCTTTGTACGGCAATCACCAGTCTAAGAGAGTCTTTCTCTACAGCTGCTACATCTTGTATCTAAGCCACAACATTTCTTATTATAGGTAATTTACAGGATAACTTAATTAAATAGGTGGTATTTGATAGCAAAAGTTGACTGTTAATCAAGGCTAATGCGGTGCTTAAATGAACTGGAATATCTTGCCAAGATGTGCTTCAGTCATAGACACTGAGCGTGTTACTCAATACTCGTACTGCCTCAGGGCTTCTTCCTTTGTACACAGTTTTATCCTGCCTCTACTGGTGACTACATAGTGATCCTGTAGATCCAGGAGCTTACTTTCAAAGAACAGGGGAATACCTGGAGGAAATAATATGTACAATTACTTCTATTACAGCAGCACAAATGATCAGAGTTCTTCTGCAATAGGTGCTTTATGTATATGAGGGTGGAAAGGGTCTCTGCCTCAAATGGCTTGCTAAATAAACACAAGTAGGAAAAATTAGCTATTATTGTCTTCACTGACAAGAATTGAATAAAAGAGTAATTTACAGAGTGGCCCTAGGTCATGCAAGAAGCTGATGGCAGTGCTGCTGATTAAATGTAAGCATTCTCAGTTCCAGTGCAGGGCTTCATCCAAAAATAAATCCTTGTTTGTTAGACATCTGAGTAAGAACAACCTGATAGATATCCTGACTATTCTTTCTCTAGAAAACATTCTCATAGTGCTAGGTTTAATTTTAACTTTTTTATTTCTTTTAAGGCCCACAAATCTTTAAACTTATATTAAATTATTGGAAGAAGGACTGAGAAGTGGTTAAAGGTGGTATATACACAATAACTAAAATACTCTTGGGATTCAGTTCAGTTTTATTGCATTTAGTTGGCTCAGCCAAGTAATATATATCTAGTTCCAGGTATTTGCTTCTTGTCTCAGTTTGTATAGTGTTGGTAGGAAATTGGTACCATAGATATTCTTTACAGGAAGGAATGATGTATGTCCCTCCATAAAACAATTTTGAACAGCTCACAAAACCTGAGAAATGCTGGCTAATTTTCCCTTTGATTTTCTCCAGTGTTGAGGAGTACCCAGGATGCTCAGGGATACCTTGAGTTCCCAGGGTATTTGTTGGCTGACCTTGTAACCTGGAACATCACAGTCTGGTTTTATATATATCTTGCAGACCAGTTGACACTTCAGTTTGGATGTGCTATAAATGTATGAACACAATCTGTATGTGTATTTTAGTGCAGCTCTTTTGTCTTCTCCCTCCAGCACAAGCCTTAAGGCTTTTGATTATTCCTTCTGTGGTTTGCTGCGGGCTTAATAACCTGAAGGATGATGTTAAAGTTTCAGTCTGAAGAGGCCCCCTGTCAACACAGAACTCAGCAGTTTGCTGTGAGGAAGGGATGCATGGAAGAGAAGCTGCATTATGATTCAGTGTATTACCAACAAACATCTTTTGCTTATGAAATGAAATACTCCATCGACCTAATAACACTTTTACAACATTCAAGTGGGAGATGTAGTCTGCTGCTTCCAGGCTTCATAGAGAAGATGTGACAAACTTCCATCAGGTTTTCATGAGGAATGTCACAGCCAGAGCACCTCAGCATGGAGCATTACCTGCTCTGCCATTTGCCAGAGCTGCTACAGGGCCCAGGCTAGAACAGCCCTACAACATTTGTTTCTGTTATGCAAATACCTGAAAGAACTAAAATGAGAACTGAAACACTTTTTTTTTGCCACCTGTTTGGGTGCAGGGCTTTGCAAGGGAAATTTACTCATGGGCCTTGTAGTCTTTGATCAGCTTGACTGACTTTTCTTGACAGGAGAAGCGGTTGTTCATGCCAGTCCCACGCTGGACCTCAGCACTGGCTGGGTGAAGAACAAGTTGAGTTATTACTGTCTTCTGCTGATTTTATGGCTCTTCTAATGTGCTGATCATTGTTTTATCTCATACTTAATTAATTTGAAAAAATTAGCAGCACTACAAATATGGATAATAGCAGAAGGACTGGGATTCATGCCTTATGAAAATAAACAGAAAGTAATGCAGGTCATTCTCTGTTAGTTATTGGATTGGAGTGATTTGTAGGTTTTCTTGGATATATATGAAAATAAGATTGCCCTAAGGACAGCAAGGATATTTAAGAATATTGTCTAAATCTGTTTACAGATACTGAATTCTAAGTTCTGATGCTTTATCTCTATATTTTGATATGATGAAAGCAAGCTGTCTTCACAATTTTAAAGAAATGCTATTATACCACTGTATAAATCCGCATTAGGCTTGGATCTTGAATGCTTTAAACAATTCTGGTTCCCCTGTCTCAAATAAAATGTAAAATAGCTTAAAAAGTTAGTGAGATGAATAACAAAGATAATCATGGGTATTGAAAAATTTCCATAATATGAAGTTAAGTATGCTAACACTGTTTAGTCTGGAGAAAAGCTGGCTAAGGGACAACAAGTTAGAAGTCCCTGAAGCTTGACACAAAGAAGGTGAGAGAGTTCATTATCCTTTCCAGTGCAAAACATAGAGACCTGAAATGAAATTAGAAGGTGTTAGTTTCACAGCAAAAAGAAACCTTTCTGAATATAATGGGTAATTTAGCCAAGAAAGCTATCAACACAAGATACTGAAAAATGTTAAGGCTTTATAGAGCAGTTGATAGATTAATGAAATAAAATTTAAGCAAGGCTGCCTAAAGAAAATTCTTACATCTGCCTCAATAAACTGCAGGAAGCTGGGGCAGTATTGTGGGTAAATGTTTATTTTCTTATACTCAGATCTAGGCAGAGTGGTACTGGCCAGTGGCAGAGTTGATGATGTGGCAGAGATCCAGCATGGTGCAGCTGTTTTTCCATTCCTGTGTCCTGGAATCAATATCACTGCTAGAAATGAGAAATTTACTCTGTTCCTGAGATGAAAAGTTCTATCTAGATAAAAAAACCTCCATTTTCTAAAACAATTATATTCATGAGGACAGATGCATTTTTATAGCAAATTAGGTAACTGTTGAATGATTGCAAAAGAAATTAAGGCAAAAGTTTAAAAAGCTAACTTTTTTTTCAAACATATCAACAATATTTTGTTGCCATGTACAACTGAAACATCAGCGTTCAGGGTTGCCTCTGCCCCAGTCTGGGTCTGGCAAGGCACCTGGATGAGTTAGGCATCCCCTTCTTGCTAAGGTTCTGCAGAAGTTGGCATCTTTTTGTTTGACCTTCTAGAAATCCTTGACTGAATGCCTGTGCATGGTGCTGCATCTGCAAATTAGAGCTGTATTATTTGGGTCACAAGTAAGAAAACCTGGCCAGGTATCTTAACAAGGCAGATTAACATTCATCTGACACACACATCCTGGAATAGTGAGTGCCTCTTCCTCACAGAGATGCAGATCTGAATAGCAAACACTTCCTCCTTTTGTTTGAATTTGCTGTTCACCTGTGCTTTGATTTTATGTTCTGTAAAGATACTCCAGAACATAACAATGACTAGATAAAGAAAGACTAAATTTTGAATCCTTCATCTAAACCCCAAGCTCTATCTCTGATTATATTTCTGGATTAAATAGCCTTTTCCCCTTAGAATTTATTTTTGTTTCCCAGTCTTACTAAGTCTTTTGCAGTAATTCTAGAAGTAAAACAGCATGATACTCCTACCCATTACTAATTTTCTACATGGCCAAGAAATGTTGACGATTTGATGCTGGCAGTATCTTTGAAGTTCAATTCAGATATAAAATAAAAAGAATACTGGTTTACAATTGATTTTACTCAAGTAACTATTTCCTAAGCACCATTATTGTATACAGTAGGAAATGGGTATAGCTATTTCCTTAGAATAAAGCAATTTGTGAGGTCTATCATAAAAGGCCAAGAGAATGCTGCCTTTGCTTCACATCCCTTTTAACTGCCTCTATAAAATTTAAGGAATTGCAATAAAACTTGGGAAAGTGCTTTGATTGGTGAGCATTATTTGACAGCACTTACGAGATTACTATGTGCACAAGGCCACTTGGAATGTTTCCACATAAGAAATTATTTAAAATTATATTTATTTTCTGATTTTTTCTTATTTTTACCTTTAAATATCTCTCAATCTGCCTTTTTTTTGAACAGAAAGATCTTTAAACAGTTCGCTGCCTCCTTGGCATTTCTTCATTCCGCTTTTCATTTCATGTGAAGTCTCCTGGGCTCTGACCAGTTCAAAACGCAACTTTGTAGTTTTCTGTGGTAAATGACTGACAGTGTTGGAAATTATGCTCCTTTTCTGACAGACAGTTGTATTCACACTGCTAAGCAGTGTTTGGACTGAACTTTTAATTTAACCTCCTGGCTTTTTTTTCTCCCTCTCTCTTTCAGCATTGTCTGTATTGTGATTCCTACTATGGCAATGTATCTTCTGTTTCTGAAGCAGCTGCAGTTTTTTCTGTGATTCCAAATGCATCTTTGGTGAACAGTTTGGGGTCTAATGAAGTATTTGCTGTTGTACAGAATAACCTGAGACATTCATATTAAAGCCAGTGAAAGGGTGACTCTTGCCAGTGCCTAGGAATAGAAACTGTAATTTTTTGGTGTCTGGTAGTGACTGATATGGTGTCAGTCAAATTGCAAATAAAAAAGAAATGCTAATAAGACAAAGAGTTTTATGGAAACTGTAAACAAAGCAGCTGAAAGTTGACTATAACTGGAGTTTGAATAACTCTCTTATGCTAGTGTCGCTATGCTGAAATTTTAGCATGTCCATGAGAAGGTTTGGGAATTTTTGATACACTGTAAATATTTCTTTGATATTTCACCCAGAAGAGAACTATTCATAGGTCTCATTAGTTCGCATGCTTAAAACTCCTTGTGTGTTTTGATACTTCCAGTCCAAAACTTGCAGTATAGTGCTGCTGGGTTTGTGTTGGATTTGTGGAGTGTTGGATTTGTGGAGGTTATGAGATATGAGGCTAGCCAATTCTTCCTTGGAAGAGGTGTGCAATAGCTGTTGGGGCAGTGTGTTTTTACTCTGCTGGTCAAACATCTGTACCAGCTCAGGGCCAGATCTGTACTGCACCAGCTACCTCCATAGGAAAAGAGAGGGCAAAGTATGTGTCGCTCCACCTCTACTGCAGACTCAGACTTACTGCCAGGATGCACCACAGAGATATCCCAGCTTGTGAAGAGGTTCTCTAACTCAGATCTAGCCCCAGGCATTGTTATTTTCAGGCTACCCAGGCCCACATAAAAATGGTCGATGCTTAATGTAATAAGCAACACAGTCCTAGGTCCTGTGTGAACAGTCTTGGCAATGTATAACCTTTCATAAGTAATTGATTTACTTTAATAACTGGGAAACTTGGAAAGGTAGAAACCTTTTAAATTAGCAAAGTTATGAAATATTTGTGTATATTAAAAATAGAATTAATTTAGTATCTAGCACAGACAGCATGCCATGTTTTCATTCCAATATAAGAATTTATGTCATTTGAAAGAAACTATGCTCTTATCCATATGTCTCTTTTCTACACAACTCAATTTTGAGATATGTGTGTATTAGAATCTTAAAAATGCTATTATATTTATATCAGTTTTATCTGTGCATACTGCAAGTGGGTGTATAAATGTCTTCTGAATGTTATTTGTTACAAGTCATCCCTTGCTTTGAGATGAGAAGTGCACTAATAAAGCTTTGGAAGTTCAAGTTCAAATACAGTTTACAGAATGGGGTTCCAAGATGCCACAAGCACCATTAAAACCCCAACTTTGCTTTTCTTCTCTATCTACTCACCTAAAGGCAGTCTGACCACAATTCTCACATTTACTCATGTTATATCAACGCACTTCTAGTGCAAGCTACAGAATACCTACACAGTGTCCTCCAGGATGTGTTTCTCCTGTGTGTAAAAAGATGCCTTACTTTGTTTCCATCCATCTAAAAAAGAGCTAGAGACTTGACCATCCTCCATTATATTATTATTATGTAGTTAAAAGATGCCAACATATTCCACTATACTTGTACTTGCATGGTGTGCAGAATTATTCATCCATGCTGCACTATAATTAAGCAGAAAGTCCAGTTTATCTTGAGGTGCCTTTTAACTGTAAGTGGTAAATCTTCTCAGGGTATGGAATCCTGTGGTCTGCTCGAGATTCAAAGGTCTGTGAGGAGTCCAAAGAGCAAGAAGCAAAATTGAGATTGTAGTTTAAAGCAGCCTCAGGAACATCCTTTCCAAGCAAACATGAGCAGCTCAAAGCAAACACTGATGTCTGGAACTGGGTGATTATCTATTTATAGGCAGAGTTGCAATATAATATATGCTTATCATACAATTATATAAATAATGTAATTTTATAATAGAATTAAATTGAATTAATTTAGCATATATTAATAGTCATACTAGCTATATTCTGCTATATTAGCATTATCTAACTGTCTTTTTTATATATAATCCTGATAAGGACTTGCACAAACATAACAGTTTTTTGCCTATATGGATAATTATAGTAATAACCACTAAAGGCATTTATTAGTCACACAGAGCAGGTGAAGGCTAGCTCCTTTTGTGTGCTCTCATGAGCCTTCTGGACGCAGAACAAGAGTGGAGGTTGTTAAATAGCTCATAGACTGCTTAAAAGGATATTATCCCTTTTTTTTGTATATTGCCTATTGTAGAGTTCACACACCTCAGAATGTGCTATTACTAAATAACTTACTGACTCTGAATAAGGCACTTTGATGCGCACGTGAGTCTAAGTCTGATTTTTTTATGAGGTGGTTGTGAAAAAGCAGTGTGATTTATGTATCTATGTATCCAAGTCAGTGGAGAAAACCAACAGTCCCACATCCCTTCCTGTAATGATTTAAATTCAAAAGTCAGTGTTTCAAAAGTTTTTTTTTGCGTTTCTGCATGTACATTTCTTAGCTTCAGCTGACCAAGTATTAATGTGAAGAATGTCCCTATTCACCCTATCTTTCAGATTTCCCAAGTAACATGATGTAGCACATTTGTTTTCTAAGCAGCATCCTACAAAGAATGCAGAAACTACTGTAGATTTGAGACAGTTATGGGAGTGATGACAACATTTTTGAGAGTGATCTTTTAGTTTATTATATGCACAGAGCAGACACAAAAGGCAATCTGAATTCAAGAGGATGTTGGAAAAGTGCATGAATTTTTAAGAGTGGGATAAGCTCACTCATCTTTTGCTTTCATGGCCAGAATTTTTCCCATTATTTAATTTATTCCATCTCTGGCTTCTCACTTGTTCTTTCATCTTCAAGATGCATGTATTTAATATCTTAGCTCAGGTAAGATTCTGTGGACTTTAAAAGATTGAAGCATTTTTAAGAGGATGGTGAAGAACAATGACTGGAGGGAGAAGGTATTTCAAATAAGCAAAACTGTGAGGAAAGTAGAGATGATGGAGATGATAAAGAAAAGAAGAGAAATTTTATAAATCTCTTTCCCTGCTGTCCATGTTCACACATTTTCATTATGAAATTTTGTCACTTCTTTCCAGCTTAGTCTTCCTGTTGTGGTTGATATTTAGCCCTGGTTCTTCAGGCCTCTTGGATAGTCATTGACATTTTTCCAATGGCAGAAGAAATGTCTCACCAGCCTTCAGTTCTCTCCATTCAGCTCGTGGCTGCAATTGGGCCTCACAAAGGTGTCAGCCCACAGTTTGTTAAGGTAATTGCACAGACTCTTTCTTTGCCTTTGCTAATAAACTGGCTTATACAACCTCACTGTTTTCCCCAAATCCCACAGCTGCCTGCAGTTCCAATGACTGTTTTGAATGGCAGGTTGCAGCCTCCCCTTGCTGCACAGAATGCAGAGCATGAAGCTTCTGCTGTGTGTTAGCTGGTGAGCACCTCCCTGTACAAATAGCACGATCATTTCTGGGTCACGCTCAGCTTGCTCCTTGCTGCGTTAGTGGCAGAGTTTATGGGTGGAAATAGAATCTAGAGCCACATTTATTCCTCTCAGCTGGCTCCAACAGTTGTTGTTGTGAAATAACAAAGCTTTCGACTGACATTATTATGCTAGGAAGACTAGGACTCTGTTTACAGTGAATATTCAAAGCTATAGACAAAATGTAGAGAATTTTAACTGTTTTTAATGATCTTTTCACTCCCCCATCCTTGAAGAAAAGTAAGTAAAAAACAATGGACTTCGTTTGGAAGTTGTAAGTTGCTCAGATTCTATAGTGCTAAAGACTTATAACTACACAGAAAACATAAAAATGTGTACCTACAAACATGTCAAGAATGTTTTCTAAAGTAATATTAATCACACTTTTTAATATTAATGAACTGCTGAAGATAATTCTTTTGTCATATAAACTTATATATTAATACCATTATTCTGATCTTAATTGATTCTCACATAAGAATTACAGTTGCTAATTCTATATTCATAGGAAGTGAATTTCTTCATTAACAATTATTTTATGGCTCATTTTAGCTGTGAAAGGACAGTCTCACTACATTTTCGTTACCTTCCTATTTCTATCTTTTCAATACCACCAATATGGAAATTCAGCATGTCAAACTTCTGGAGAGCTCTGATTTTTGTCTGCCTCTTAGCCTCCAGTCTGTTAGCCAACCAAATGGGATTCAGAGGTCATATTTTTAACCTGCTGTTGCAAAATTAGACTGAAAGGTGCTGCTAAGCTACACATGTCTAAGCAGGGAGGTTTGCAATGTATTGAAATGATGTCAGAATTTTTGTTAGCATTGATTTCTGCATTTTCCACAGGAGAAGTTAGTGACAGAAGGAGCAACGGAGAGGCAGTCCATGAAAAACATTTAATTATACTGAAGTGTCTCTTATGGTAAAAATGAGGTCCTTCTCAAGTAAACAGGGAGATGTACAGCATCTAAAACACCTAAAAGCAGGCACACCAACCTGCTCACTGAGAAATCAGTGCATGCTTGGTTGACCCTCTGTTGAGGGTCATTGTTTCACCACTATGTGGTGGTGGCAATAGAAGAACTATTATTTTCTGCAGCTGATATAAACAGGTTTGTTTTAAGGGGATGATGTCTGCTGGACATAACCCGGAGGACAAGCATTCATTTTTTTTTGTCAGGATGGCAGGTGAAAGCATGCTTTCCCTTGCTTGATCCAAGTGGATTTGTTGCCCTTGCCGTGTGTGCAGTACTAAATGAAAACAGTGTTCCCTGAATAATAATGATGCTTTAAGCTAGTAAAGTTTGACTATTTTTAAATTATTCTTTCTCTCTGCCTAAATCTGTATTTTTCATCCCCTGAAAGCAAGAGCAAAAATCTGAAACATTTAGCTGATTGTGATTTTTAAAAATGCTATCTCGAAAGCAGGTTCCCTGACACATATGTGCAATTATATACTTCTGGTAAACAAAACCAGATCATCCACATTTCAGCTCATTTTTCCCAGCAAGGAGATTTTTGAAGACTTAGTGAGTTGAAAAGAGCAGAGCAGGCAAAGCAAGGGATTGTATTATCCATCCCTTTCACACTCAGCACGTGATGTTTTTCTGAGAAGCAAGAAATTTGTTTTCCAAAGACATTGTCAAGTTCACTGAGATTCGCTGACTCCTGGTAGCAATGTAAGCTTGAGACAGCAGTGACAGGCTTTATTTCAGGACACTGCATATCATACAAAATAAGCTTTCTTCAACTGGAATGATGTCTGAGTTACAGCACCACCACCATGAAAATTAACAGACACATAGATCAGCCAAGCAGTAAGTGTGCAGGATTTCTGATCATGCACAGACAGCTGCTCTCACCGTTGCTGGTGATACTTTCCATAGGCAGCTTCTGTTTGAGGGGTTATCCTGCATGTGAGCACCCAGTGCTCCCTCTCCAACCTGTCCTTCCAGGAACTGCAGAGAGAACAGAATGCTGCAGCAATATTCGGGCACTAATTATTTTTGCCAGCAGGAGCTTGTTTTGGCCTTTGATTTTGAGCTGACAGTTAATAGATAGGGCAGTTTCAGGAGTGGGTGTGTTTTACAGCACTTGGCAAATGACTGCTTAAATCACAGGTACAGCTTGCAATTGCAGTGATATAAAACATCTCTCTGTTTACTCTCTTTATTGAAGATATGTATTCACAAAGAAGATATATTTTTTCAATACAATGAACGGTATATTGGCATTGATAAGGTGAACTTTATGGAGAGAAATTGAGTAAATGTTATTATCATTGCATTACAGGCAGAAACTGAGCTTGAATTTGGCTGCACAAAACGTATGCCTGCAGGGAGGGGCAGCCTGTGGCAGCCCTGTACAGGGTAGAGCCTACAGAATGGGCCAGGGCAGCTGGAGTGTGTGGGGATCCAGGGCTGTGTCTCTACTGCAGGAGAGGCTAGGGACAGAGAATGAACCCTTGGGGCTGCTAATGCTTGTTTTGCAGTCTGGCGCTGTTTTGTGTTGTCAGGACCAGTTTTGTTTTCCCCTCTCCCTAATGATATCCTAAGATGTTTTGCACCTTCAAGGCTTCTGTTAAACCACAGATAATGCAACCTATAGCCTGCATTTTGTACTGATAAAGTGTTGTTTTGATGAGTTGTGACACTGCCATAGCATTATTTAAAATGCTCCGAATTGAGAATAATACACAATTAAATAGTGTTTATGAAATCAGGCTATGGGGCAACCACAGGGGACCAAAAGGGGAACTCTTGGCCAAACATTATGCAGAGTGATGAGGCAATGCCACACAGCTTGAACTTTATTTAGCAGTGTGGGTAAGGTTCCAAACCTTAACTTGGTGTATCTGAGCTGATGGAAGGTGCATCTGCTACTAACTGTGATATAGTGTGGTTATTTTCTAGCAGTCATCTCATGATCCTGTGCGGGAGCAAGAACTGATATTAAAGACCTCTGGATTTCTAATTCTTGTGCTCCTCCTCTGCAGAAAATGCTGCACTGAAATACAGTAAAAGAGTAAAAAACACCTAAAGAATGTAAAATGACGGTTCCTGATGACATCCAGTTTTTGTCGTCTCATCAGTTCAATGGAGAATTGTCAGTAGAGCAGGAGTAATTCTCTCTGGAGCCCCTGGGAGCTCTGACTTTATTTGCAGTAGAAGTTGGATTGAATTCTGAAGTAATAAGAACTTTAACTCAAATGCATTACTAAAATTATGTGCTACGGATGCATGAGGGATTAAAGAGTTTAAAAATAATGATTTACTCAAGTCAGCCTTGAGGATCAAAGCTTTGGCTTCAATGCTGTCTCAAGGTGGACTTTAGTATCTCATGGGATAGTTTCATGGCTCAGTGCAACCCAGATAATTTGGCATTCCAAGCTGTCAACACCATGGATTAATAAAGCATTTAGAGTATCTTTTAAGTTATTATTGCAAGCCAAGTCTCATGCTCTTCCTGAGTGCTGCTGTGTTTGTTTCTGAAATGCAGATTTTTGTTTGTTTGGTTTTGTTGTTTCTTTTTTAGGAAAATATCCTTGAAATTGAGAGTAGGCGATTAAAACCAGCAGGAAATGTATAAGAGAATTCTTGGTGGTCTAATAAGGGATTTAGGGACTCCAGCAGGGGAGAAGTATTTTATAAATTTAATATGAGGGTAAATAGTATTATCTCTGTTTTGCAAATGCAAGAACTTATTCAAGATCATTATTCATAGTTCTTAAGCTTTTGTGTTTCTTTTCTTAGCTAACTACATCATGCCCCTGTCTCCAGCAGAAGGGCAGGAAGATGCATAGAAACTGAACTTCTTAGCTGGAATTATCTCATAAAACAACCTTAAATTTTGGCAGCAAGTCAAAGGTTTACAGCACATCAAGAAATGAAACATGAGGACAGTTTGTGGTGCTGCTCTCAACTCTCTCTATCAACATCCAACAAGCAGAGGTCAGAGTAATTATCTCCTAGTCACTTTTGGGGTCTTTGTAGCAAATGAGGCACTCAGATTGTGCTATGGAAGAGCACTGCAATGCTTGGGTAGTTTTGGCACAAGGCAGTTGCTTTGCAAGGCTCCATGGCCCTCTCACAGCAAGCTCCTGGCCTGCTCTCAGCTTAGGAGGAAAGGATCTGATGGTCAGTGTGTCTGCTTCCTCCCACTGAGCCTTTTCCAAAGTGGGAAATATCTTATTTGCTTCCTTGCTGTGTGCTTGTTGGAGCAGACTTCCAATCCTCTCAAATGGACCTCTTAGGAAATTGATACAGTGAACATTGAGTATTTGTACTTTGCACAGGTTCGGTGCCTTAAGCTGAAGGTTCTATTGACAGACCAATGGAGTAATTGAGAAGGGTTGCATAGATAAAATTAACTGCAAACTTCTAATGTAAATATGAACATTTAGACGAATTGGGAAAAAGGGCAAAGTGACTACCTAATTATTATGAAAAATGGTATTCATGTTTTGTACAATTATGGCTATATTAAGCCTATTTCAAGCAACTAATATGCAGATCTGATTCAGAAGAGATTAATTGGTGATATGAACACTTAAGCTATATAATTTACTCTGATTGAAGAGGCAATACTAAAATGTGGCATTAGCAGATGTTGGATGAATTTTTGCTCTGAATCCATCCGCTGAAAATGCTAGGTAAATCTCCCCTTATTCTAAACGATTAAATACTCTAATTTCTGGATTTGACTTGCATCTCTGTTTTGTTTCTTTGAATTATTAGTCAAGAGTCGTTGCTGTGGCAATAGCCGGTTCTGTGATGAAATGGAGTACATTCCAGATTCAGCTGTTAAGGTCTGTATGGGGGCCCTTTGGCAGGATGCAGCAGGGTGCTTATTAGAAAACACCTGCCCCTTTCTGTTTAATATTCAACACCATAGTTTTGTTCTCCACAAACTCGCTGGTTATCAGAGGGCGAGTCTCTGGGCACTCCACTAGTTGCTGTGAATAATTCACTGCCACTCTTCTCACCCTAGAACAGAGAAACTGTGTTTTGTGTATCATGCTGGCACCAGAAATTCCCTAAATCCATATTTTCTGAAACAAAAGGGAAGCTGCTAGTCATCTCCTTAATTCCATTGACAATGAAATAGTTAAATACATTTAATTCACTCAAGTTCATCGGTTCTGATCCAGAACCAGAATTTCATCTGCGCTGTGTGGATGCCCCTGAAAATTGAAGTAAGAGAAGAGAGAGGTGGACAAATTACAAAACTGCACTATCTCAAACACACATCATAAAGCTTGATTATGATTAGAGTTCAATTGGAGGCCAGCTGTATATATAGTGGGGTATAGCTCAGTTTCATTTGCCATAAGCACAGAAGTCGCACCTGGATGCCAGTACAGATGCTATGCAAATTTGCCTAAATGCTGTAAAGTCCTGAAGTATTAGCAGAGCAGAATCCTATAACAACTGTGTCCAAAAAGCCTAACTAAGTGCAGCTAACACAGATATTAAATTGAATGCTTCTCTTACTGTTATAAATGGCTGCTTTGCTGTCTTTGTCAGCAGAGTTGTGGCATTCATCCCGTTGCTAAGAATAAGAATAAGATGACCATCTGCATTTCTGCAGAGTGATGGCTACCCAGAGCGAGTTCAATAAAAGAAAATTATGGCTTTGTGCTTTGCTACAGCTGATAAATCACGAGCAGGTCTTACATTGAGGCGAAAAATGAAAAATAGCATTATGTGGCAAGACTCTTTATAGGGTACCAGCTGAGCAGCCACTTGAATTGTAATACCCCCAAAATGAATGTCATGCAAATGGTAAGTAATGACCTGTTCATGAGGAGCTGACCATGCTGGGTTATTGGGACACTGGTGGATACATGTCAGGGGCCCCAGTGATTGTGTGAAACAGTGACAGCACATATATGCCAGCTATGAGGGTGTTTTCAATTTTCTACCTTCAGAATAAATCTCTTCAGTGCTAGTTCAGCATATCATTCCTCTTCCTTTCTGTGACCTGGGGTCTTCTGGAACAGCCTGTTCCTTTAGCCTAAAAGACTATGTCCTGGAAATCAAAGCTGGTTAAAAAACAGCCTCAGGGACCCCTTGGAGGTAGTATAGACCTTCTTTTTAGGGTTTGAATATGATTGGGGTTCTCTCACCACATACATCACTGTAAAAGCTCCAGCTGTTTTATTTCTCAAGTAATAAAAGCCTTTCTCATTGGTGGGGACTCTAAAATCAACTGAAACCTAAGCAGGAGGTTTTTTTTGTATCTCAAATCAGTTCTTCCTAAAGGCAATTGATTTTCTGGTCATGTTTCCTCTTTCAGTTTACTTTTAAATAAGTAGTTAAGGTTCTAGTAGTTTCTCCTTAGTTTAGTTATCCTGAGTGAGGAGTGCATTGCATGCATGGTTTTGCAAAAGAATAGAAATATGTGCTAAATGAAGATGGAGTAAATACTATGGAAAGTGGGTTTCTAAGTAGAGTTTTGACTGGTAGCTCATAAATATTCATTGATGTCTACAATATAGTAAGGTGTTTTCAAGATAGCAGTAAAGTAAATGATCATTTAAAGGCTTTTTGTAGCCATTTACTTACAATAATAGGTAAACATCTGCTTAAAGACAAATTTTGATCTGAATTTAGTAGGAATAGCTTAAGGAGCCTCTGATCAAATCAGGTGTAATACAGATCCTACTGTGGTTCCAGACATGCAGAACTGCACTCCCATCTATTTCTTTTTCTATTTTACAGTCCCTGCTTAAACACATGGTGATTGTCAGTCAAGAAATGCCTCCAGGTGGATTTTCCCAAAGGACGCAGCATGGTGTCAATGGGAACAGTGCTTTAGAAAACATCAGCTTGAACAAATATTGAAAAAAAATAATAATCACTAAAATTCAGTTATCTAGAATGCAATTCCATGTGCTGTGGGGGGAAAGGAAGAAAAACAAGAAAATACGTTTGTGAATCTAAGATTATTATTCTTTAGTGCTAATTAATAAATGTTTGGGCTGTATTTATTCTGTAAAGGCCCACTAGATGTCAGCACATATCTAGGCTACCACAACTGGAGCAACAACCATCTGGTAGTAAAAAAAACCCTCTGCCCTGGAATGATGTAATTTAGACAGTACATAGTCACTGGCTCAAAGTGTTTTGTTTGACTTCATGAAGATTTTGGGTACCCCCACAGTAACGATGACTGTTTTGGTCATCAAAATGGGGATTTCATTCACGTTACTTTTTGTTCTTGTTTTGCAAAACACTTTCATTGCCATCTCCATTTGGTCCATTGTCTTTCAGGAAGCACTTCTCATACGCATGTCTACCAGGTGCAGCTTTATAGTGAGGGTAGCTAATGGTTTACTTTTATTTGAAGATTTAATGGCCAAACTTATTTTAAACATGATTATGACAATTCTCTTTGGAGTGGCAAAAACTCTGAATAAAACTTCAGACATATTATTCATAGCATAATATGACATGAGGCAAAATCCCCCACACCATGTGTATTACATTTGTGCTCCCCTCACCTGTCTTTCATGTAAGAAATAATGGAAAAAAAATTACTCTATTATGCATTCAGGCTATTTAAAATGCATAGACACAGTTCACTGCTTGCAGTATTTTAAAGCTAGATCAAAACTCTCCTTGATGAATTTTGCCACACAGTAGCAAGGATTAGTATTCAACCATATATATGGTCATATGCTGTGCATTCATTACTTAATATTTGTCTAGATCCAGTGTCAAAATAAAGAAGAATTTGGGTGATTTTGGCAGGTAATCCATTTTTCTTAACCATCCATATCTTCAGGACAAATGTGTTCTGGAAAACGTGACATACAAACTGGAAACTGTTGTTTGAGTTTTTTCTAATATGGTGCAGGACATGGTTCTTAGCTATTCCAGCGATTCAGACCTACAACTGTTGCTAGCTGGAGTCAGGGGACATCATGTCACCACTGCTGAGGCTGTAGTGAGCTGTAGTGCAACCCCTGCAGCTGGTTAGTTATCAGGAAAGGGATCCATGCTTCTTGTTCACCCCATTTCATCAGAGACACTCAGCTGAAGCACGTGGGCTAAAAGATCTAAGTTACCTGCAGACACCATCTGAGCTGCTCCCTGAAGGTACAGAGGAAGCCTGGGGATCAGATGCCTCAGTGGAGCACCTGAAGTTACCTGTGGTGAATCTGGGCCCATAACATGAAGTCATTTGGCCCTTGAGCCTGTAGCACTAAAGCCTTAATTTCTCTGTTGCCAGTGTGTCTCTGCTGTGGCAGGGGCGCTGCACGTGTTCCCTGCACTGAGTTATGGAGTCCTGCAGATTCTGAGGTTCTGGGGAGCTGCAGAAAAAGCAGACAGGCTTTCTGTTGGCTTGGAGTGGCTCCAGCCTGTCCTCAGACATGACCTGGTGTGAGAGATGTAATCTCATAGCAGTTGAAGCCATTCTATTTTCATTTAGAAAATTTTACTGAGTCCTTGTCCCAGCACTTGCCCAGTGTCTGCAGTGTGTGTTTTCAGCATGGCAGAATGTTCAGCAGGTTTCCAGGCTAAAAGTGCATTGCAATAACTGGCCTGCCCGAGATGCCTGTGTTAGTCAGAGCACCAGCCTGTGTGAGGAGGTGCCTCATCCTTGCAGTGTTTCAAAGCTGATAAAGAGCTGACCAAACACAAGACAGGGAGGGATGCAGAGTAAGGGATAACTTGGATTCAAGAGTGAGATCAAGTCTGCCACGAAATTTTGCTCACAGAAAATACATCCTGCTGACCTAGAAACTTTACTGACCTTATTCACACTGTGCTTAAGGCAGGTTGCCTAGCAGCAGAGATCTTAGCAGAATTTAGCCACAAACAATGTCTTGCTGTCTCATGTGTTAATAAAATTTAGGATGCATTGGAATTTCCATGCCAAAGGTGGAAGCCCCTGTGGATGTCACACAAGAAAAACAATGCAAACCTAGGTAGGCTGGCTTTATTGTTCCTAGAAAATGAAGACTATTTTGATTGTGCTTGACAACTTGTCTTTTTTCTAATATGAAATAAAGGAATTAATATTGTTTTTAAAACAGATTCTTCTGAATTCTGAGTATCTGAGCAGGCTAAAAATGCTGGTAAGTGGGAAGGAGTTGAGGAGGAGTAATACTTGGTTTAAAAGTAAATTTCATTGTGACTACTTGCTGATTTCCTATCACGTGAATCCTTGAGAAGTCTGTGAGCAAACTGGATGAATAAATCTGAGTGTTGGAGTTTATGTCTGCCTGGGTTAAAAATCAATGATTTTTATGAATTTCTTGATTTGGAAACCTGATCCAAATGGCTTTTTTTCCCTTAGCACAACCCTGTGCCTCTCATCCAAAGCAGAAGGTGATTGTCAGCAGTGTTAATGAAGGAATGACAGAATCCCTTTAGCTGGCCATTGAGTGAGAAGAGGTTCAGCAAAGGGGAAGTGAACCTTGCAGTTTTCCAACACATTCAATATTCCCTATTACTATAGCATCAGCCAAGGATGAACAGGGAAGTTTTTGGCTCACCATTGACCATTCTCTTTCTCAGATTTGATCTTTCTCCATGATGGCTTTTACTTCTAAGGAAAATTTTTTGGTTTTTCAGATTTTAGAACCAGAAAGACAAATAGTGCTCAAGAATTTTAAGTCTGGAGAAAGGTAGGATGGTAATTTTCAGTGTTAATACAGTACCTGAAAACTTTTTCATTTCTGTTTGTTTCTGGAAGATGAGCTATGGCATCAACTGGTGGAAGCTTGCATATTTTTGCTGCAGTCTATGCTGGAAATTAAAATTGGCAGATAATTTGGTTGAATAGCTCTGCAATCTGTTGCAATGTGATGTAATATACACATGCACATTGTTTCTTAGTGTTGTGTTTTGGCTCATAAGAGCATTCCTCAAAAGTAGCATACTCAAAATCCATTCCCATCTGTCCCCATCACTTGAATCAGACCTTCTCTTTGTGGTGGATCTGTACATTTTTATTTGTTAGCCCTTCCTTGGTACTCAAATGTTGTGTTCAGCTTTGTCCCATTTTGTGAGTAATTGTTGGTTAAAAATAAAATCAGACCTGAGGTTTTCAGTCACAATGTTTTGCTCCTTCGAGCAGAAAAATATCTTCCTTTCTGAAAGAAAAATATTGTAGCAACTGATTTCACATCTCCAGTTCAGACATCAGGTATAAGTACAAGTTATAAGCTGTGTAGGGATTGCTTTTGTCCAGTACCAGATATCAGTTGTTTTTCTAGCTTTATTTTTGGTCCTGGAATGATCCAAAAAAAGAGAATTTTGTAGTACTTATTCATGATTATGGCTATTGAGATTCAGAGAAATAAGGTATGTCTTTCTAGCAAGGAGGATAATTAATCACTGGAAATAATTTATGTAGAATAGTGTTGGGTTCTTGAAAATTTCTAATGTAGAAAATCAGAATTCAATGTTTTCTTTTGAAAGATTTTTTCAATTTCAACTGCACACAGTCATTGGTCTTGATGCAGTAACTAGTAAATGGAAATCTTATGGCTTTTAATATTTTGAATTTCATTAATCATTAATCCAAAATAATTGGCTTATTGATAAGAGGAAATAGTCTAATAACAGTGTCAGAGTAAGGTCCTTGCCTCTCAATGCCAAAACCTTACTATAAGGGGATAACAGGATCAGAGATGTATTGATTAATTCTATACATTTTTAAAATGAGAACCTTTCTCTATGTAGATTATGTTCTCTTTCTATTTATAGCATTTCACTGCTCTATGACTCTTGCAAAGAGGCTGTTTTCTTCAGACTGCCTTTATCAGTTATCCATCATGACCACATCTTTCTGGACAGGACTTTTTGGGGATGCAGTGCTGCCCTGTGTAAGTATAAACCCTGAATCCTGGCGTGTCATGGCAGCCATGGGCTGAGAGTACTTTCATGTCCTGAACCAGCAGAGGAACTCTGCAAGCTGGGTGACTGCACTAGTAAACTCCTAGTTATACATTCTGCAGGGGTACATGTAGCTTTGCACGATGAATCAGCCAGAATGAAGCTGGCCATTGGAGTGCACTTGATGTTAATTGAAGCCATGACTCATTCATTTGCATTTTCCCTTCCCACAGAGAATATTTAAGTAAGACCCTTTGCTCCTTATAAGGTCTTTAAATCTGTGTCTAGCTACATATCGAGAAGCTACTGATCCCCGTGGTTGATCAGAAGCTCTGCTATCACATGGGCATGTTCAGCACTTTGAAATCCAACTTGAAAGCTGACCAGGGTTTTTGGGCAGCCTGCCTTTCTGCAGCACACTTGTGGGATTCTACAGCCACTGGTTACTCTGCATCTCTTTGCCCAAGACTGTCAGTTTACTCATCATGAACCCACATTGCTGAAGTAAAAGTCAAATAAAGACAGTTTTTCACGTTTCTCTTTTTTTTTAAATCCCTGCTGAATATTAACTAAAGAACAAGTTGCAATGAGCACACTGCTTGCCTTGTTACTGTAAATGCATGCAGTAAGTGACAGTCCTGGGCTCATTTTCAATTTGAATTGACCAGGTATCTGAGGGATGGAAAGGAAAACATTGCAGACAGTGACAAAATTAGTTGCAAATTACCCAGTGGGCAGGGTCCAAATAAAGATCCCATCTCCACCAGGCAGGAATAGGTTGGCTAAAAATCCCTAAATATGAAAGCCTTGCAGAAACAGAATGTCATTATAAAGTATATCCTTTT
Source organism: Calcarius lapponicus (assembly GCA_039654755.1). NCBI lineage: Eukaryota > Metazoa > Chordata > Aves > Passeriformes > Fringillidae > Calcarius > Calcarius lapponicus. Next base: position 43,285,291 of record CM077464.1, on the reverse strand, counting down.
TTCATACTGTAAGAATAAAAAGTCCTGTGGTGTTGTGTAGTAAGGCTATAATTTTCAACCAAGTTCTGCAGCTTGCTTAAAGAAAGGTTCTTCACAAGATTTTTTTTCCACTTTTCTATTAGATTCTAATGGACTATAAAAACTGGGGATTGATTTGGCACATTAATTGCTAAAAGATTAACACTTTGGTAATTTTTCTAACAATTTAGAAGTGAATTATATAGTTGCGCTGCAATCATTCCACTTAATTTTACATCTCATGTCATTTTTCTCCCAGCATTAATTTTGTCCCTGTTGCAGCATTCAGCTCAGGACAAATCTCACTGCACTCCATTATGTGACCAGTCGAGCCTGCAGAAACAGGGAATCTTACTTAATTAGAAAAATGCACTGATGCAGAAAAGGTACATGTAACTTCTTGCACCAGCTATACCTTTTAAAAATGCATCATTGCAAAGATGACAAACTGCCATTGGTTCTTTGATCTGAAAGATTTTCAGGAGCTGCTGGAGTCAGAAAGCAGAAGGACTGAAGCCAAAAATTCCTTTCATGTCATATTATGGAACAGATGTATAAAGAATGACTATATTGGGAAGCACCAGGTGAGAATTTTTAGAAGCTCTTCAAAGCCATCAGTGAAATCTGATTTAAGAGTCCCACTTCATTCTCTACTTACTCGTGTTCCCCAGGTAAGCTGTATTCCAATGTGCTTCACAGAGTTAAATAATATAGATACCTGGATAAATAACAGTAGAAGGAGTAGTCAGCCCCAGGAAATTATAGACCTGGGGAACAGCTGTTTTTCAGCTGAGATTTAAAATGAAATGGCAAAATGACAATGCATCATTCTACTCCACAGTGGCCAGAGGATTTCGGCAAGCTCCACCACACCTGAAAACTATCAAATAATAAGCAAAATTAATCAGACAATAGGAGTGGCTGGAAGAGTTTAATAACCTGAGCCCTACTGACACAATCTCTATTGAAAATGAACCTTGCTGGCCCCAGATCAAATGTAACATGACATTAATTTTCTTCTTTGTGACCCTGCTTGACTGAATGTGCTGGAGCACTTAATTCTTTATGCTCACATCAGAAGGAGCTAATGGGAGAGTTCAGTGGTAGCCAAGCCTTCAGTGGCCTGTCCAGTAGAGCAGTGTGTGAGCTTGGGCAGTTCATTTCTGGAGTAAGGTTCAAAGCTGGACAGTCCTTGGTGGTTGGAAATTATGAATTGTTTTCCTTGATCCGGATACCAGAGCAGGTTTCCAAATCACCAACTGCAAAGCCAATGTTCTTGTAGAGGTAAAAAGAGCAAACCTCAACCTGAGAAATACAGTAGAAATATCTCAGTTTACACCTACTGAGAAGTATGATAAAGCAGCTGTAGCTGATCAGAGTCTGTATTCTTAGCTCAGACACAAATCATAATCAGAGACAGTTTTAACATTTTGAATAGTATGGGGAGAAAAAGATGGAGATACATGCCATAATATATCATCTGAAAAGGTCTTGTAGGCATAGTCATCAACTGTTTAAAGATTTCACCATTCATATATCTTTTTGAACAGTCTGCTTCTTTCAGAACCTGTACACTTAAGATTTGACACACTTCAGCCAGAGAGGTGATGCCACTACAATACCATATTCCAAGCCTAAAGAGACAAAAAGAATGCTATAAAAGTTGCACACATTCTACCACTGGCTCATTTTTTTTTACTGCAGAAATGTTGATTTAGTTAGATCCTTAACTGTCTTTTCCCTGTGGTACCCTCAGCATCCCAGTAACAAAAAGCCATCTGCTTTTTCCAGCCTCCATTTAACACCCGAGCAGGGGGAGTCATGCTGTGCCCAGCATTATTTGCACTCATGAGAAAGAAATGGGAATATGTTCAGTGCACTTTTTAGGGTTTGCCTAACAGCTTTGGAAATCGGTGGCAAGATTCACCCTGATGTTAGGAGCTTCTACATATATATTTTGCTCATCTAAAATACAATATTAAAGGTGCTTACCATAGATTTCTCCTTCTACCACAATAAAACCCACAAGATTCACTCCACAGAAATTTGGAGGGGTAAATATCTCACTCTAGGTATGTTCTGTGCTCATTTTAGAGCCTGATAAATGTCGAACAATGAAAGATAATCTGCAGTTATTTTGTGGGAATAGTTATTGTGTTAATACTAAAGATTTGTATGGGTGAAGGATATAAATGTTACATTTGATGAGAATTTTACAAGAACACCTATCTTTGTTAAACTTAGTGAGTTGGTGACATTCTGTGAATCAGAATTTGTGGAAAAAAAGAGATCTGTATCTGTACCCTCTGCATCTGTAAATGTTCACTTGTAAGAAACACATTCAACATTTGAGACGCTCTGCTTTGTCATTCCTGCAGTACAGCTTTTCTTACTTAGGCCTAATTAATTTTTGGTTTAATCTTTCTGTGCTTGAAGATACATAGACTGAATTTTGTGCATCATCCCACCCACTTATGCCACTTGTGTCAGGTTTGAATATGAAAAAGAAATCAGTGTTGTAGAAAAGGGATACAGCATAATGACAAAAATACTGTGCAGCAGAGAATTTATTTTTTAATATTAGGGCTAAAAGGACAACTGTTTTGCAGAAATGCATTTAAAATTATTACCAAAAAATGCTCTGCTCAGGAAAATGATAAAAAGCAATTGGGATCAAACAGATAATTTCAAGGGGATAAAAATCACAGCAGTGATAAATGGAAATGCCTGCTGAATTTACAAGGAGACTAATTAGGCATATACTGTTTGATATTGCTTCTCACTGCCCAGTATCTCAGAGTATGACATCTGAAAGGTATGAAGAAATGGAAAATATTTGTAACCCATACATTGTGAGGATCCAGTGGGTCTATCACAGGAGAAAGAACAAACTGATGTATTCTAAGTAAGTGTTCCACAGAATTGGTAGCTGAAAAGAAGTTTTTAATCACCATCTGCCATCAAGCACAATATTGAAATACACATGGTGGTAAACATTTTGGAATCCATAAGTCTTTCTGGGCTGCCTTCCTAAAAAATAAGGAAAACAGTTTTGATGTGTATTTAGCTGGTGAGCATTTGGTCACCCACAAAGTCATCTGCTTGAAAATGTTGTCTTTGCCATTGCTAAGTTCCTATGAGAAGTGAATCTAGCATGGAAGCGTGTAGAGGAACAGAGGTATAGATGTAGGGCCAAACTTGAACAACATTTATGAGTAAATCATGCATAAAGCCTAAATTCTCTCTGACATTGCCCTGCACTTTGAAATTCTTTGAGGCGAGTAATGAAATGTAGGTGAGATTGGCCTTTTCCAACTGTGAAGCTTTCAGGAGAGTGACTGTGAGGAGAATAAGACCTCTTTTTAGTGTCAGTGTTGGTGGTAACAGTGGGAGGATATATCTGCAGAGGGCTGTGATACTGTAGGTAATGGAGCTGAACACAGTGCTCACTGAAGCTTATCCAAAAGCCCTGTTTTGTCAAAAACAGCCTGTATGTAAATATTAAATGCATATTGAAAGTATGGTTGTAAAAAACCTTTATTTTTAGTGACAGGAAAGCAGAATATAGAACTGTGTTGCCAAGACATGATATATGTACTATATACTTCTGGAATGGATTATTATTTTCTGAAACAACTGCAGAAGTTGTATGTTCCCATGACTGAAAAGGGAGCACTTTTTAGAATGTTTACACTGAGACATAAAAGTTCTAGTCCCAGCTTTTGCATGAAATTAAGATAATCTTAGTTCCAGTAGTTCTTAGCCTCCCCATCAACACTGGTTTGACTTTCAGACTGCTGTTCCCTCTTTTAAAATTGATAGCCTAAAAAGATCAAAGTGTTCAGGAAATGGACGCAGACCTTTATTTTTACTTCTATGAAAACTGAGTCGGATGAGTATGATAGTCTGATTTTCTAAGGACTCCACTCTGTAAGATGGATGTCAGCGCATGAAGGAAACAAAACCCAAAAGTAGTCTGTGACATCAATAAGCTTAGTTTCTGGGTTTGCAGTAGAATATCAAAGTTACTTTCACCTAATATTTTATTCTCCTCTGTATATTTCCCTCAGCAAGAAGATGGCTTGTATCCTGTGGTATATACAGGAACAACTAAACCAATGATGTACTGTGAATTGTTAAAAAGTTCCCAGCTCTGATTTCACAATTACCAGATATGGGTAATTTTGTGGCCCTTTGAAGGCTGAGTGCGGAATGTGCAATCTGGATATAAGGGTGCCAAGGTAACACAGACATTGGTGAATGTGTTGCCAATGCAAGCTTGAGTTTTCATAAGGGTGCTAATATCCAGGCTCAGGAAGGAGGAACACTCAAACTGACAATGTGTTAGAAACCCTACATCATCAAGAAAAGCTGCTGCAGCAGAGCAAGCAGGCCAACACGGCTCTAGTTCCTGGTACTGCTCACTGGTGTCCGCTGGAATGTGTCAAACAACTGAATATGAATGGGCTCCAGTGGGAGGGATGGCCTTTTCCTTGCAAATATTTCTTCAGCTCCTAAGTTGCCCCGCAGCAATAATGCTTGGCTTTTTATAGAACACTGCCTGATTCATTGGCAACCTTTAGCTATTTTATTGATTTAGCATTTCTTCAGAGATGCAGTGAAATATATGACCTGTGGACAATGTGATTTTTTTGAAAGCCAATGCTGATGTCAGGGATATGTTGTCTGGTTCAAGCTCTGCTGCCTCTGGAGTTCATTAGAAGTTCTTTTAAATATGCTTTCTACTCTGTTTATGAACTATATTTCTTTTTTCACACTTGGTAAGGGTGCTGTTTTACACTGCCTTTAGTGTGTATTTCAAATCTTCTTGGCTGAATTGAGTCATTTCACGGTGAAGTAAGCGGAATGTAAGTGAAATATGCCATGGTTGGGACACTGTGGCTTAGTACATCAAATCAATAAAGAATGAGGAAGAGGCTGGGAGGACTGCTAGAATCCATTTTATTTATTCGTTAGAAGTAATGAAGCAAAATGTTTATTGTTTGTGTCCTCTGAATGTTAATCTGCTCAGCAGTTGAAATCGCAGTGAGAGGTGAAAGCAGGCTCTGATGGAATTGGCTAGTTGGCAGGTTACTGAATCAGAAGCTAATGAGCAGGCAGGGCTGGGATTTGGGGTGTGGTGAAAGTGGATTTACCACACAAGGATTTTAGGAGTAGAAGCCCACAGACCTGAGCAGCTAAGTTTATGTTGAGACATGGGTGGGTTAACTGTGAAAAGTTCCGAGCCTGCAAGAGCTGCCACTCATCATTTTATGCCAGTGTCTAAATGTAGCTCTAACTTCGGGTTTCTATTTCTGAAAACTGGCCTAAGTCTTGGGGAGTTTATATTGGTGCTGCTAAGGACAAAACCTAGCACAGCAGAGATAATGATATTCACTGTCCTTTGGCAGATACTTTGTAATATCAACATGTCAGGCTGAGCATCCTTCAGCTCCTGTGCATGTGTGTGTATCAAAAGATAATTCCAGTAAAGAAGCTCCTACTTCCCCCCCCCCCCCCCCCCCCCTTATACTTGCTTTATCTCTCCAGGAATCCTCACAGATATTGTGATTGCAGCTGCTACTGCTCAGCTGCTATTGCTGCACTGTTCCCATTCTTCTTTTCCACTGTAGAGATGGAGCAAGCCTAAAGTTGCTTCTTGTCCACTGAAAACTTGAGCCAAGAAGCTCAGAGCAGCGTAGTATGACAGCACCAGTCCACACCATGCAGGGCATAGCTCAGTGGCAATGCTGAATAAGCAGGAGAGAAGACTGGAGTTGATACATCTGGATTTGGTGGCAGAGGCAGTAGCTGTTGTTGCTACACATGATTAGCAAGATGTGAAAATAGCCTCATCAAGAAACAGAGGGATTTCCAAAACTGATGGGTCAGGTTCATGCTCGAGCCAGCGATAGTGTAATACAGAGTGAAAGCAGCTGGCCTTTCCAAATTCTGTCATGAGCTGTAAATCACAATGTCCCTCTTCTCATGTAAACAGACCTACTGTAACAGCTCATCTCTGTGAAACTTTAAATAGCCAGGGCTGAAATAACTCCTATGTCGCTCCAGGTTTGTGCTGATGCATAAAATTACACTGGGGTGGAAATACCATGGTGAACTAGACTGGAACACAAATGGTTGTGACTTTTTCATGTTTGCCTAAAGCCAGATGATAGCTGGTGAACCAGAAAAGCAGAGTATAAGTGCCATGTTCTTCACCTGGCTTCCTGCAGTGGCCAGCTTTTATGGCTGGTGAGGACTGCTACGTTGAATGGTTGGTGTTGGTGGGTGGATTAGATTTCCCAAAAGGAGGTCTGATGAAACCAAAACTGTGGTCCCTCCCCATCCCTCCCACCAGCACAGGTCACAGAACTCAGGGTTTTGTGATTGCGATAGGCAGAAAGTATTACAGGCTCTCAGGAGTGGGTCAGAATTTGTCTGAGGACCTCTGCTGACCTCTGAGGACCTCTTTCCCTTCCCAAAAAAATGGTGTCTTAGAATTGATTCTGATGTTTTAATCTTTAAAGCAAGAAGCAGTGAGAGCAATAAAATTTAATCAACAGAGCACTTGTTTTATCAAGTAAATGGATAATTGTGACATTTGACATTCTTATGAGGCTCTGTATCTTGAACATTTGCCTAATTATCTTCCCCCTTTAAAGATTCTGGCCAGATTCCTGTTTAGCAGTTCATTGCATAATCAGATTCATCTTTTCTGAAACATTTTATTGTTGTTTTGTTATTGTTATGTAGTGCATTCTCTTGGAAAGGTCAAGTATGTTGTCAAATATTGTACTAATTTCAGTTTTCATTGTGTCAGAGCCCTGGACTTTATTAAGAAAACACATACTGTGAGTAGGTCATTCCAGTTTCTACCCCCATCCTAAAGAGCAATGGCATCACTCTGTTGAGATGTTGAGAAAGTCTCTGTACAGTTAAAGGGACCTTCTCAAGATTCCTTTTAACTCTATTTTCTGTGTTCCTTGGATCACCTATTTAGAGCAAAGGGGTCTTTGCATTCCAGAAGCTTGCTTTTGGCAATGCATCTGTGTCACCTAGCTATAGCTGTCAGAAGTGAGGCTTTCATCAGGCTCCCTTCTAGGTTAATGGAGGAAAAAACATCTCCATTCAGTAACTCATCCCCAGCATCTGCAATAACTAATCTAATGATGAGTGGAATTTCCCTCTGAAAGCCCTGCTTCTCCCAGCTGATAGAGAAACTGTAGAAAATGGCCTAGACCAGACATTCAAGACTTCTGCAATAAAAGTTAGGCAAAAATTAGGTCTGCCCAGGCAAAGTTTTGTACCTGACAAGTATGTGCAGGTTTCAAAAGTGACAGGACAAATGCATGGACTAAAAAATAAAAATATGTCATCAATAGTTTGGGAAGCTGTATAATGCTAATGCTTCCCATCCACTTTTGGATGGTTTCTCTACATGTGATCTCTGCTTTCTTCCTTAAGCATCCAGTTCTGGCCCCTGTCAGAGAGAGGATTTTGGCAGGAAGGACCTTGAGACATACCTGCCATCAGCTGCTACTACATTCCTGATCTCCACCTACGTGGAACATTTCTTAGTGTTCTCTCAGGTGTAGTTGTAAGGGATTGATGTTGTGTGTGTTTGGAGAAATAATACAAGGACTCTGTATGATCTGAGCTCCCTTCCTGCTTCAAATAGTCCACAGACCATGTGCCAGCCCTCGGCGTGAAGTTGGCATTGAGTCCACAAAGTGAGCTGGTTTCCTGAATAGATGAGAAGGCAGGTGGCAAGCCAAAAAAAACTAGTTTAAAGCCTGTGAATGGAGAATGAAAGGCACAGATGTGTAAAGGAATACTCATATTATAGCTCTAGACAGACATTAATGAGTGTGTGTCCTAACTATCATGCCAAGGTTATAAGCCCCTGCTTACAGGCAAGACAGATCTAGCTTGTCTGGCTCAAACACTGGCAGTTCAAACTCTCTCTTAATTACAAGATTTATGCCTTTGCCTTTGTCCAAAGAAATGAAAGAGTAGTTCATTCTCTCAAGTTCCATTGCTTTTGTTCTCATTACCATAAATGTAAAGGTGCCAGTTGGAGTTGGTCAGACATTTTTATAATTAAAGCTTTTAAAATTTAATAGTGAAGTGAATGTTTTACACTTTGGCACTTTGGTTGCTCAATCAAATATTTTGTGTGATCTTCATTAGAGTATGAATACCGTGGGGTGCTGAAATACTTCAAATAATTTGTCCTTGGGGTCTCCTTCTCTTGATCTCTGTTTTTGTTTTAAAAAATTGTTGTCACGTGGTGGAATGGTTTATGAAGTTTCAGCAGTGTCACCCTGTAGTGCAGAGATTTTTCCCGAGTCCCCCACAGGATAAGGAGTCACAGGTGTGTGTTATGTGTGGCTGGCACTCCTCTGAATCTGCCAGCATGTCTGTCATTTGTCCCAGGGCCAGTGGAGAGTAAGGATGGCTCATTTAGCATATTGATGGCAGGGCAACTGGAGCTTTTCACTCATTCAGAACATGATTTTCCTTTTTGTACAGCTCACAAGTCTATCAGAGCGAATTCATGTTGAGGTTTCTCTCACAGCTTCCAATTTTTTACACCAGGAAACATTTTGGTCCTGCTGGTTTTGGTGGGAAGAATCACAAAAACATTCCAAGTGAAGCTACAAACATCTCTCCTTTTACACCTCTGACCTGGTAGTGATCTTGTCCTTTCTCCTCTTCCTCCTCCTGCCTCCTTTTCACATGCACTCATGTTCTCTTGAGGTGTTTCCTCTCCCCAGCATTCCCAGGGATGCTGACATGCAGAAAGTGCCCACCTGGGGGTGGTTTGTGTCTGAGGCGTTTGCTCTCTGCCCGGTGTGTCCTGGCAGGTGGAGCTCCTTCTCCAAAGGCAGGTGAGGAGGCACTGCTGTCCCTGCCCTCAGAGATCAGTAATTTCCTTACCACAGCAGCAGTGGCTTTAGTGCTCCTTCACTGCCTGCCTGCTGAGACCAAGAGTTCAGATTATTGTGTACTTTCAGGGAGACATGAGAAGAGCATAACGAGTTCCCTATGCTTAGGAAGTTACTCCTTTTACAACTCTGATTCTTCTAGATAGGCATGACTGTTTATATGAAGAGTATAAATAAATATGTGTTTGTGTTGAGAATATGTTGTTCTGAGAATACAACGTCGTAGAATAGATTTAATTTCACTGCAACATTATCAACATTGATAGCAAATATCTTTAAGGCAGAACAGAAGGGTAATGTATTTCTTCTCTTATCATCTTTGTATTGTTTTTCCTTCAATTTGATCCTGCTGCTGCAGTCTGAGAACCTTTATGCAAAGCATGGAGACAACTTAGGCTCTCATCAGATTACTCATTGCCTTGCAAAACTGGTTTTTAATGGGTACTTGAGGTCATCTTGGGAAAATATTCTTTTGGGCTGCCCCATGACAACATTATTTTGACATTCGAATCCTTGAAAAAAATGTGCCTGCATGCTGATTGCATCAAAGACTGGATCTTTCTTTTAGAGGATCTATGAATCTTTTTAGAATGCCCCACTGAATGCATTGATTATTTTTATATGTCCAGCAAAATTGGCATAACTTTTTAACCAAATGAGGAATCTCTCTTTAACTGCCCTTTTTTGAAATAGCACCAGTAACATATGATAGTTTTGGTGAGTTGTACCATCTAAGCAGTGAAAAGGAATAGAAAGGAAAATCCTCAAGAGTAAATACTAAAAAATCTACATGGCTTTTATGGCTGTGCCTACCAAGCAGTGAAGTGGCACAGCAGGAACACACTTACCAGGAAGTATCATGTACACTAAGGGCACTTCTGCAAGAGTGCAGGAATTCACATCACCTCTCTGTTTCACTAACAGCCTTCATGAAAACAAATTTTTTGTGCTTACCTGTGGCATTTCTGCAGTTTTTCAGAAGAGTATTCATATTTATCCTAAACTCTTGGGAAGAAATTCAGCTCCATTCATGAGCCAGGAAAAGGTATATACGACCATTATCTCTCACTTATAGCCTTGTTTTGATGGCTTAAGTGCAATTTTCTACACAGAGATGAATTTCATTCTCCAGTAGTTCTAAGGATGTTGTTAAAATTTGCTATATGTCACACTAAAAGGACAGCTCATCTTCTGGTCCCCGTCCTTAGCCTTTTCTTACACATACACAACCTATAAAATATCTTTATCCAGAGCAAAATTGCATCCTGCCTGCTTCCTACCTTCCTTCCTTCAAGAATAAATAGGTCATATTTGGTTGTTCAGAACAATATTTGAATTTGAGATTAATTCAGCAAATTCTGTTGGTTGCAACAGCAACAACAAAAAGCCTAAAAAGAAGAGATGGAAATGTTGACAAGAATAGTTCAAATATTTTCCAAACATAAGTATTTTCAGGATTAGAATCACAGAATCAGAGAATCATTAAGATTGGAAAAAAACTCCAAGATCATCAAGCCCAACCATTAATCAGACATTTCATTCAGAAGGGAGCTTACAACAATAAAGAAAGGGAAGGTATCATCCCATTCTCCATTAACAGCCCAAAATCCAGTGCTTCTTGCTTGGACTTTGAGGAAGTGTTAAATCTAGGCTCAAGCCAAATTATAACAGTGGTTCTCACATCTTGAAACAGCACTTGTTATCCATCTCTAGGATTGTGTGTATTGACTCTTCCTGACATAATATTTTTTAGGGTGCATAATATAGAAACATTTCTTGCAGGAGATAAGACAAGTCAGATAACTTCCTTTACAAAAAGGCCTGAAGTCATTCAGAGTGATTCTCACTGTCCCTCTCTGGTCAAGCAAATATTTGGATATAGTCTATGCTAAAGATAATATTCAAATTGAAAACAAATAGGTTAGTGTTAAAATACTTTTCCTATTTCTTAGTTTGGAGTCTGAACTGGAAAAATTGGATTTTCTTTCAGTTTTATTCATAACTGGGAAAAGCTTCAAAAGAATACGCTTTTAGTAATGTTTATATTAATTATTTTGTGCACTGTTAAGCATTACAGCAGGAAGCTTTAAGCAGGTTAAACAGTATAGACTATATTATGCAAACATGGCTGTTGCAGTTGCAAACTCCCACCAAAGGAGAGGGAGTAAAATCTTATAGAAGTTTTTATTACCAATATATAGCTGGATCACCTTAATGAATTGCAGGGGTAACCTGGCCTGTAAAATTTTTCAGTGAATCCTTTCCCAATTTCCAGGGACCTGAATGCTGGAAACAAACCAATAAGTAGGCCTGTTAAAATGCTTAAGCTGGCTAAGTATGAACAGGCCTCAGCTCAAGAGTCAATGAAAATTGTGTTACTGAAACAACAGACTGGAATGATGCCCATTAATATGTAAATAACTGATCATTCTTTATTGAGCTGTAGCCCCTTTTCTGGTTTGTCAAGGATAAGATTGAATTCAGTGGCCAAGTAATGGAACTGGTGGTGATAATTATTGAAAAACAGCATTGCTGTTTCCTTTGTAACAATCCTGCCATGTGGTAATGTCTTTTGGGTTCCCAAGAAGTATTCCTTTTCATACAGAATTTATTTTTGGTGCAAAATCAATATTTTCCATCTTGTGGCTATGGAAGTCTGCTGAAGTAGGACAAGTTACATGGCTTTTGCATTTTTTTGTTGCCAGAGGAATGTATCCTAAAAGATCCTCGAAAGTGTGTTCCTTAATATAGGCTAAATTTCCCTCTACCTCTGGCATTTACAACACTATATCCACCCAATTTGTTATGTTTAAAATTAAACTACTTCTATCATTTTGGCAGCATGACTCAGCTCTGTTTTAAGATTTTCCCACATACAAAGTTTCCTCTTATTAACAGACGTATCAACGATCTTATACCAGCTTCTCCTTCCCTGTCTGTCACCCTCAGGAAACAACACTAAGGGCTTCTGCTTGAATTGTTACCATTTTCATTGGGTTGCTAAGCACATTTTACATGTAGGCTGTCATTTTTTCCTTTGCTTGCTTTTTCCCTCCTCTCTTTCCCCCCTCTTTGTCTCCAAGTCCATTTGTAATATATATTTGTGGAGTTGCCCTTCAGCTTCATTAATGCATTGATTTTTTTTTTTTTTTGGTTAATTTATCTAATTCCCAGTCAAATGAGAACATGGTACTTGTAAATCATTTAGTTCCTCATTAATCTCTTCCAGTGCTGGTTCCATTTTTCAGCTGTCTTCCAATTTACTATCTCTAGCGAAAAATATCCACTGTTCCCATCACTTGTCACAAGTAATGTCACGGTTGCTGTGGATCCATTGGCCTGAATAATCAACATGATTTTTTTATTAGAAATCAAAATACTTGCTGCTGCTGTAGAAAGCCAAATCTTTAATCCCATGCAAGGAAGTTCACTAAATGAAATGCAATAAACAGAAGATCTAAAGCTTGCTCTGTTACTTTGTGCCAAGTCCTATTCATTAGTTTTTCTCTAACAATAGCTGTAGAGTATTAAGATGCAGCTGAGAACAGCAGAAACCCCAAGAACTGCATCCTTATGCCTTCATGCCTCACTGGCAGAAATCCTGTTGAGATGAGAGGAATAAGGACTTCAGCATTCACTTGAGAGTAGCAGGTATCAGCTTAGTCAGAACCCACAGATGAAGAATTCTCTGCTCCTATCCTCGACTATAAACATTGGTATCACATCAGGCTTACAAGCTGCTTATGGGTAGATTGGCAAGACAGGCAGGGTGCCCGCTCATACAGCAAACTGGCAAGAAAATAATTTTCCTCTGAAATGGAACAGTGCTTTTAAGGGCAGTAGATGATACTCCCCTTTCCTGGTCAGCACCAAATGCTGCCCTAGCAGAGTAAGAAAGAGAATTAGACTGAATTCCCTACAGAAGGGAAGGGAAGGGCTGTCATTGCCCATAACTGTTACATCAGTTTTATTGCTGAGTCAGAATAGGTCTCACCTTTAATGCTTCCTGGCCAAATCTATCCTTCAGCTGTGGAAGACTTGAATTGTGTCCGCTAACACTGCTCTGGACTCTGTGACAGCTTTGCAAAGTGGCTTTCCCTGCATTTCAGATATTTGCAGTGTACTTTGGTGTGAGCATGTATATACTTTGGGATCTTTTAGACATTAATCTCAACCACTTTTATGTTATTTTGAAAAGAGAGAGATTTTACCAGTAGACTCCTGATGTCACTCATCCTGACTTTTTCCATAGCCATTGTGCAACAATCACTGAAAACAACTTCAATGCCATGGTTATTTTAGTTGCCATCCAGTGACTCATCTTCTTCTGGCTGTAATGGGATTTAAGGAGCATTTAATGTTCTCTATTGCGTATGGGGTGATTGCTTGCACAATAGAATGATAAGCATCTTCAACTTAATATAGATAGAGATGTTAGACTGATGGGAAGAATTAAAATGGATGGGCATTTTGTATTTGAGACATCAAATAAAAAGTACTGCCTTTTAAGAACAGAAGTCCTGAGTAGGGAAAATCAGGCCACAGTGTTTCTTCATGTGGCAAAAAAATATCAGAGGAGGTGGAAGAAATTGGTGTAGCTTTGTTTGTAAAGTATGTGCTGGTTAAATTGCTCCCCCTTGCTGATCTGTCTAATCCTCTTAATGAGGCTAGGTAAGCAAAAAGGAGGCAGTAATGATGCTGATGACTCAGAGATTTCTCCGTGTGGAAGAAAACAAGCAGAAGATGATTGTCTAAACAGAGCAGCACAGTGACTCTCCAGGTGTCCTTTGCACCTGTAAAATGGTTGCTGGATGGCAAACTAACCAAGCTCAGAGGCTCCCAGTGTCCCTGGGTACAAGTGCTAGAATAGAAATTTGTACATTGTGAGAGTGTGAGATTTGCTGTGTTTCAGCCACCCTTCAGCTTGCAGGATGTATTTTTTCTTAAGCCTAGATTTGTGTTGATCCTTTATGTTTGAAGAATGAGACAGCAGCAAAACAGCTCAGAGGCAATAACCAGCACACAGAGACGCTGGGGCACTTTGTTCTGCTCTGATGAGTGGAATGTAACCCATCTTTCTCACTGAAACTGCCCTTATCTGAGGATAAGGGATGGTACTTGTTTGACACTCCCTAATTTGTTTTGTTTTGTTGATGTTTTTTTTTGTTTGTTTGTTTTTTTGTTTTTGTCTGAGGTTTTTCGTGTTTTTTGTTTGGTTTTTTTTTGGGGGGGGGTGGGTTTTGGCTTTTTTTTGATAATGAAAGATGTTAGGGGTATGCTTTTTATTTAATGATTTCCCCGTGTGAAGTTCTGAAGGGACATCATCCCTTCACCAATGTTGACTGTTTATTGTAACTTTTCATTGCAAAATTTGTAATTTCTCCTGTTGACCTGGGGCTGCAAACTCCATGGAGAGAATCCTGACCACTAGGTGACACAGTTAAGTTACTTTCCTTCACTCAATGAGCTTTTAATTTTTCATGCAAATTGAAGCTAACTCAGCCAGAGAGATTGTAAGGACTTCTGCCCCATAAAGCAGGCAAGCACTTGTGGTAAGAGAAGTTTTATGAGGGGCCAGTTGAATCCCATCAGGCAGAGGATGGCTGTAAATGTGTATTTTCACTTGCTGAATTTCTACTAGATTGTGGTACAGAAAGGGGAGCAGGGTTTCTCTGCTAGCTGTGCCTCCAAAGGAGCAATAACACTCCTCCTTTAGACATGCTGATAGTCCACCAGCTGGATCACCCCTCAGATGGAACAACAACTGGTGGAACCCAGCAGGGCTTGGCACTCGACTGCCAAGTGATGTTAAGTATCTGTGTGCATGGCCAGAAGTTTTCCAGAGACTCAGGGAGCACTCACATTTACGCTTGAGTCCCCTGAGGGAATTCAGGGTTTATATGCCAAGAGGGGAAGGAGACAGGCAGCAGTTTTATGTATCCAGGCTTCAGGGTAGGGAGGTAAATACAGAGAGAAGTGAAATGTATATGCCCCAGCCCTTCTGTGCATCTGGTACTTAGTATCTATTTCACTTGAACAACATGGCCTTCTGCCATTGCAGCCTCGTGCCAAGAAAACCACAGTAATATATGTCTGGTGCCAGCTCTACAAGTTACACAAAGAAAACTAGGTAGAAGAAAGTTTAGAAGATCTGAATGATTTCTGCAGGGGATTATTTTTTTTCACCTGCAAGGCTTAATTAGTGGGATTCCAGATTGTAACAGTGCAGTGCTTGAAAACATGATGGATTGAGACAGGTGTTTTTTTTAATGAGATGCAAGTTTTGATGTTATAGTGAAGTTGTTGAAATATCCAACAGCACTTCCTCAGACAGCTCCAGCTCATGCACAGTGCTTTGGATATTGGAACCCATTTTGTTGCAGGCCAGAAAGTTTCAGATTTGACTTCCTTCTCTTCACACAGTTCTTACATCAGATTTATTTTTGAATTTGTCACTATAGAAATCTACTTGACCTTTACCGTAATCTTGAGTAGTTGTAGCAGGGTCAGTACAATGCGTACTCAAATGTACAAGGTGGGTGAGAATGTCAGAGGCAGCGCTGAGCGTCCCCCGTGCTTTGCCTGGGGAGGAGCTGTTACCCTGCTATGCACAGGAAAACAGAACAGGCCACAGTGCATTTCACAGTGCAGAAGGGTAACTGAGCACTGCCTAGTATTTTTCACTTTCCATCCATACACTATAAAGCAAGAATGTTGGAACACATATTTCTAGCAACTGTGAGTTTCTGCACATTGGTAAATACCATAATTCTCTTCTGCTTGTCAAGATGTACTGCTTTTGAGTGTGGGGCTTCAAAGGAGGCCATTTAGAAACATGATTTTCCAATCTGGATTGGCAATTATGTGCCCCCCTAAAAGCAAGTCACTGAGACTGCAATTTTGAAATCCTGCTAAAAAATAAGCATTATCTGACTTGACATGTCTGTGCACTAACTGCTGGAAAACAGTTAAATCAAAGGAATATTTATAGCACCAGTGGGAGAATAAAGTTGGTCCCTTAACTGTGACAGAGCCCATTTCAGTCCTGTCAGCTGTCTCTGTTCTTAGCTGAACATCAGAAAGCAAGTGGTGGCTTCGTGCTGCTCTCTGCTGTGAGCTGAAGCTTCAGTCAATGTTAGTGTGAGTCTCTTATTAGACCCTTCTGTCTGTACTGGCTGCAGCTTCCTGCTTTTGATCCCTGGTCTCTTGAATCTGACATCCACTTGTCCTCTCGATTGTGTAATGCTTCATGGAAGTTTTCCAGTCCATCTGTGTGTAGGAGATTTTAAGTATATGCTAATTTAATTGTAAATTATTGACAAGATGAATACGGAAAGATCTGTTTGTATGCTTTTGATACTGGAGAAATCTGATCAGATATTTTCCATCAAGGAAGCCTCTTGTCCTGGTTTGTATGCTTCATTGAGACTATCTCCTGCTTGGCAAGTGGTCTGAGAAACTGAGAACCAACCCCCACAGTGTCCATAGCTGCACATACATGAGGGGTACAGTCAAGTTTAGGCAGCTCAGGCAGACTCATTATGATGGTGTTTGCACCTTTAGCTCTTCAGTGACAATCATCAATTCCTTTCCTGCAGTTTAGGATAGAGAAGCTCAGTGAATGTGTTGGGAGACATGCTGAAAAGAGCCCAAAGAACAGTTTTTAAGCCAGTTGGATGTGATTAATTGAAACCGCAAGTGAATTTCCTTAGCTAAACCTAGCAGCAATCCTTCTCTGACCTTTCAGTTATTGTGGGTTGTTATTAGGATTATTTTTAGGATGTTATTAGGATGATTGTCACTGTGATTAAGGGCCCCAAGCTTTTTTCCTTCTAAAAGGATAACATACTCTTTTTATTTTACATTAAGGAAATCCTAGACCTGTCACATCTTGCAATTGCTCAAAGGCTCCTGCCTGCTCCTGCCATGGCACTGCATCTCATTTTTCTCACCTGACTGTCCTTTGCCTTAGCCATCCACTAGAAACACCCTTTTCTTTCTCCTGCTTTGTGGAGGTTGCTGATGGAGGATGTGCATGACCAGTGTGACCTGCAGTGTGCCTGTTGTGGCGTCTGATACGTGGGTTGGTAGAGAGGCAAGGCCACAGCACTACACGGAGCACATCTATGCCTCCCATGAGATCCTGTATTCAGGAGCCTTTTGCCAGGGCCTTTCCTTAATTTTCTTTGTACAGATTCCTGCTAATTATCCCCGTTGTAGAGAACATAGTTTATATTTCCATCCTGCAAACTTCTTTGATGTATGAGAGTTCAAAAAATACTTTTTTTGTGAGGTCCAGAGGCTGTAGTGCTGAGGCCCTGAGTTGCTCCAGTTAGCTGCCGGAAATTAAATCCAGGCTCTTTGATTCATGACCATGTCTCTTTCCTATTATACCTGAGCACTGATACCCTAAACACTGAATTCTGGAAATTTGATTCTGAACTTCATGATCTTGGCCTCTCCATCTGTGTGCACATACCCAATGTCCTTATATGCTCTGAACTGGTATCTCTGTTTAGAGATTGCTGTCTAATATTTCTGGGACTTGGAATTTGCTCTTTTAGATTCTTGGCAGAGAGACCCAAAGCTGTCCTTCTGCTTTATTATTTTGGCCTTTAGCCTTTGTAGGGGTATGTTCTTCTTTCCTGAGACTTGCCTTTAGCTCAGCAACCTGTGAGAACTCTGTGATTTTTCTCATCTTTTGTCCTCTACTTTTGCAGGGACTCTGACCTAGTTGTGATATGCACAGGTCACTGATATTGCAGAGAATGAGAAATTTTGGTGATTCCTGAGAAATTTTGGTCTTGATGTTCTTTTTTCCATTTCCTTTTCCAAATACTCAACATCTTTCTTTTTCTCTTAGCCTTAATTTATCATCTCATGCAACTTTACACTTTGCCAACTTCAACAACATTTTATCTACTTGATGATGTTGAAACAATTCAAAATGTCTTGCAGGCCCTTGATTCAGTTGTAACATTAGGAAAAATATCCATATGGAGAACATCTCCTGAAGATGAATCAAAACAAGATAGTGAGATACTGTCTTATTATTGTTTTTAAAACCACTCTACATTCACATCCATTGCACTTGGGCATAGACTGCTGAAGCCGAAATTGTCTTTGTTGGAGTAAACATTTTGGAAAAAATTTACATGAGATCATTAATGATTCAAAAATACAACAGCTACTTTTATTTCTCGTCCTCCTAAAAAAATAAAAATTAAAAATTGGTGACTAAACTTTGATTATCTGAATTCTTCCAGTAAAAGTTTTACAGATTCTGTGAGCAGTGTCATATGATTTCTATTGTTGGGAACATGTTCTAGTTTTATCACACCTAAATATATACCTATTCTATTTCAGAAAACTTTTTTTAAAAATAGCCCCTCTTGGCCCACGTGTCAATGATTAAAATTGCTTCAGTTTCACTGAGGAGACTCAGTGAGCTCAGAGTGAGATCAGAGCCCTCCGTCTGGTAGATAAGCACACCTGTAAGAGTACTGCAAAGCCTAAGATGCATCTGAGGTCAGCTTCCCTCTCTGACTGTCATTGGATTCAACACCAACAAATGCAGAGGGCTTTCCAGGTGCCAATTAGTTCAGCAATTTGGCTTTAAGATGGGCCTCTGCTGCCAGTACTGTGAATATTGTGTTGGGGCAGTGTCTCTAAAGCTAGACAAAGCTGGGGCCAGGTAGTGTAGCTTAGCTCATTTTCACATGGCTAAAAAACCCCTACAGTGTGGTTGGAAAGGACCTCAAGGATCATCTTGTTCCAACCCCTTGCCATCAGCAGGGACACTGCCCACTAGATCAGTTTGGTCAATGTCCCATCCAACCTGGCCTTGAACATTTCCAGGGATGGGGCATCCACAGCTTCTCTGGGCAATGTGTCCAGAGCCAGGCCAGCTTCAACAGTAAGCAATTTTTTCTGTCTATATATTACAGTATTTACTTGTTATGATTGAACTTGAGTGTTTTATGTTCCACTGCAACACATTGTAATGATGAGCACTCTGATGGAAGTGCCATAATGAGGCCAATCAGCAACAGGGCTGACCAACAACAAAAAGAACCTTTGGTATCAAAGCCTAACAATTTCCAGCAGCAGTAAGGAAATTTTGTGAAAGTGTGAATACTTAGTCCACTTACAATTGTCCATTGTCTTTGAAATGGTTATATATTCTGTGACTATGCACATGTAAGTGGAGTAAGATTGGAAAACCTCTTTTCCTTCAAGGGAGAAAAAACTTGATCTTGGCAGAGGCATTTATCTGAGTACTGTACAGAGGCACTTGAGGTCATGGGGGATGTTTGTGTATTAAGTAATGAAACTCAACACTTGGACCTCTGGGGTATGACTAGTCTGCTCTCATACATGCAGATGATGCAGAGATGCTCACCCAGTGTTCTGCAGAGCCTTTCACCAAGCCACTATGCCAAAGAGCTCCTGGCTTTGACTGGTGGACAAAGGTTTCACTGGAGTGAGGCTTGGACTAAAAAGGTTGGTAGTCAGTCCCTTCTGACAATAGGGAGGCTCCTGGCAGGCTTGTTCGGAGACTGATGAATTGGTTTACTCAGCCTGTCCCCAGGAGAGAAGAGGACAGGAAGGTGTCCCACAGGGAAACCACACAGCACAGTCCTGGTGGTGAGCCTGAGTTGGATGCAGCCTTTTGCCACAGATACCTCTACTCAGACCATGGCCAAGTAAGGAAATGTGACAGGGGATAACAGTTTATCACCCATTTGGTGAGGCTGATAGAACTGTGTATTTGCAGTTAAGGCTAAGTGGGCTGCTAAGAAACCAGCTGCAGAGGTTTAAGATCTTATAATTCCCTTACTGGTTGCTACTCTTGCCAGCAGTTACCACTGCAGTGGGAAACCTGGCAAAAAGAAATGTGCACCCATGCCTCTGCCATTTCCATCCACAGTCAATCATCTTAGTGGAGACCTGTGTCCTTCGGCATTGCCAGCTATCAGGTGTGTTGGGACATCATGGGATTTTATTTTAAACTTTTTGAACAGGGTTGAAACTAATACACCTCATGCTGAAATTAATTTTAAATTAGCTGAAAATAATGTAAAATAATGCTCTTTCATTGTCAAGTTAAATCCTCAGATTCATATCTAAATACTTGGAAATGTGAGCAGTTATGGAGATTTTTTTTAATCTTAATCATAGAATTATGATTTTTTTGCAGACTGAAATAATGGACTTTGGTAATTTGCCATCATAGATGCATGCTACTTGAATCTTTATTGCAGCAGATCAAATTCTTCTATGCAAATGGCAAAAAAATGAAAGCCGAGAAAACTGCCTTCATTAAGGTATAAATGAAACCATTTGCCATACTTACAAGGACATTCCCAACCTGCTTTTGGCATAAAATGTGTCTTTTACAGCTTATCTTGGCACACACATCTTCTGCTCCTAATTATGAATGCCTTGGGGTGACACCAAATAAGCAATAATTCCAGCTGCTTCTGACAAAAGGAGACACTGCTGCACTGCATTATTTCTCTGATAAATGTATCTTCCCAATAAGCTGAAGCAGGCTTTGCATCAGCAACATCTGCAACAACAGGGAGTTAGAAAGTGGGTCAGGTATATTGATGGTTTGGAGAAGGAGAATGGATGAAGGAGGGTGTGTATGAATGTGGATCCACTTTTGCCTTTGTGTTTTCTTATATATACCTTGCTAATTGATTCAGGTCCTCTGGTGGCAGCCAAAGGGAAAGCTTTCAGTATAAAGTGCTTCACTTGGAGCTTCAGTAACCAAGGCTGAAAAATCTGACTCTGTTAGAGTTAGTAGTAATTAATTTTCTTGTCTCATATGGGGACAGCATTTCTCCTTGTAATTCCTGAACAGGTTGACGGCAGGATCTAGGTAGCACATAGATAATGCTGTTTGCCTTCAGCACTGGCTCTGGAATTGTGCATGTGACAATGACAGCTTGAGGTGAAAAAATGTCCAAAAGAAGATAGCTAATTTCAGGAGGGAAGGGATTAAAATCTGCAGCCAAAGGGTTACAATCACCCAATGAAAAAGGTAGATGGAGACCATGTGTTGTTTTGAGTCTGGTGTTAACGTACCAGGCAGCTGGACAGGAGGACATTTTGTGGAAATATCTGCAGTACGAAGTTTGATTCCCTGGGGCAAGAAAGGAGATGGTGGAAGCAGCAGTAGGTGCAGTCAGACCGAGAAATCTCTGCTTTTGCTGTTTATTTTAACAGCAATATTGAGTTTATGTTGTGTTGATGGCTCTGGAGACTGTCTAACTTTCTTTTTGCTGGCTGGGCAGGATGGGTTTGGAGTATGCTCCCTTTGAGCTGCACAGTAAGTTGCCTAATGCACAGTCTGTAAAGACCACCTTGAAGGAAGAAGAATCTTGAAGGAATCACCTCAGCCATCAAAAATATAGTCCTTTGCAGTAGCAGGCAGCCCTGTGATAAATGTTTAATACAAGTAAGTCAACAGAAATGCTACTCTGTGTATATCCCAGGAGCCACAGAACTTCCCCCAAACTTGTAATAACAAAAGGCCATAATATAAAAGGCAGAAACACAAAAGCACACCACATGACAGGACAAAAAGCAGAAGAGATTGGGGCAATACCAGTGTGTTCAGACTCTAAAGTACCAGGAGAATTTGTCCTTTAAAGAACTCTAGAAGGTCCTACAAAGTAAACAATCCATCATGCTATTGATAGAGAGCAAAACCTTCCAAGCCTTTCTTTCCAATCTAATTTGGAAGGATTTTTTGGCTTCATTCCTGGGAACCAGCTTAACCCTTGGTGCCTGAGCAAGATGCATCTTGATTTGGATAATTGTTCATCCTCCATGTCCATTCTGGTTTTTAGCGGCCTCTATCTTCTGAGCTAATTAGATTTTGTGTTAGTATTGATGGTCCTTGATACAGTGATAGTGAGACACACAAGAAACTGGACACAGACTTTCAGATGCATCTTATGTTGACAGTTAACCCACTCTTAGAGAAGTTGTGTCAAACCTTGTAAAAACAATATTCTGAAGATACGCTAACCTTTTTTTTTAATGTTTGCTTGTTTTTCTGTTAGATCTTTCTGCAGGGTGTGCGAGAAAGAGCTCATTAGAGACTAGCACAGGAGTCTTGTAGGCTTGTTTCCCTATGTTGTCACTCTATGCGTCTGTCTTATTTTTCTCTGTTGTTGTAGCACAGATCAGATGGAAAATCTGTCCTTTCCTATACATTTTTTATAAATTAAACTCCTTCAGGTAGGGCTGCTGTCAAACTAGGTTAACTTTTAGAGTCTCTCTCATACACAATGTCTCTTAAAATTACCCTTTGGGGTTTCAGGGCCACTAAGGGCCATATGCTTCTAGCCTTCAAACAAAAGAGAAAAAAACAGAAGTGTTGACATTGTAAACAAGAAATCAAGTGAAAGCGTCAGCACATTTTTTACACCAAGAGTTGTCTATTGCACTCTGGAGCAGGACTCAGAGAAGAGGAGACTGTCAAAGAGGCATTAGTAGTTATGCTGTCCTTAGAAAATGGCACTGCAGCACACAAATCACCAGGTAGTTCCCAAAAAGACAAACTCAACTCTGAGTTGCAAACCTATGAAAAGTCTCATGCATAGTTCCCAACAGGTGGGAAAGATTTGGTTTATAATGCCTCAGTATACCAAAAGTTCCCTATTCCTTTTAGTGCTGGCTAGAATCTGGAGACTCCCTGAATGGAGTTCTGTTATTTATCATTTTGCTGCAACATTTTTGTTGAATAGAATTTTTTCTTGCACTGGTAAGAGAGAAATACTAATTAACTCTCTCAATTTTTGATAGCTTGCCTAATTATGAAACAAATTAGTGTCTAATTTTTATTGTTGTGAGGATTAGAATACTGATAAAAGCCTTAGAGTAATAAAATGATAAATACAGGTTTTCCTAATGGTTCTGGACTGGATCAGACATTTAGGTACTTTTCCCAACAAACTTACATATTCTTTGGAAAGGAAAAGAGAGTACTCTTTGGGGTATTTTTTTCATTAAACCAGTTCTTAAAATTAGCCTCTGAGAAAATGAGAACAATTAAGTGTGCAAGCTACTTGGGCTGGAATTGTCAAGCAAAAAGTCCTGTTTGCTGTCAATGGAGGTTTTTCTTGAAAACTCTAATGGCACAATTGCTACATCCATTCTAGTACTAAGAATACTCAGGAACTTATTTGACATCTGTAAAGAAACCAAGGCATCCAGAATGGAACAAAAGCTCTTATTGTCACTCTGCCCCTGTAAATGAACTGAGTTACAAGAGGCTAGGATTAGAGTATATTCATGCATTTACAGAGAAGGGTCAAAATAGTAGCAGTGCTGTCTTATGATGGCCAAACACTGTAATAAAAAGCAAATGGCCTTAAAGAGTCATCTTGTAAAAGTGGGAGTAATCTGAGATATCTAATTTTGCTACAGTAAGTCAATTTAAATTAGGGAGCTATACTGTTTATTGAGAAGTTTTAAACTATAGGGATTAACCTTTGAAGTGAAATCAAATATCTACATGATTAAGAAGAATTATCTGTGTCAATATACGTAGCTCTCTTTTAAAAGACATTATTTTAAAATGTGCTGGTCTAATCTAGTGATTTAACACTTTTAAATACCAGTGGTAAGAGAATCTGTTTCAGAGGTTGTGCTGTTTTTTTCTGTGTCTGAACTGCTACACTGATACCAGAAGTGTATATAGACAAACCTTTCAAAATGGGTTGCTTATGTGCAGGATGCAACACAGAGGATGTAAAATCACATATTTTGGTTTTAAGTTGCTCTTGGTATTAAATGTTTGAGGATGGTTATGATGCAGAAGGGAATGCAATGGGCTTAATGTGCTATAGTTGGTTGCAAAGTATAGAATTTAATGGTGTCTTTCTCTCTAAATGTGTTATAGATTTCTCTGTACTGCTTCATGTAAGTACTGAAAGAATATGTTAAAATGATGCATTTTCTCATTACTTAATTCTTAATAGTGTGTTCATACATCTTGGTTTATATATTTGTCAGATATTCCCTATAGTTCAGTTTATTTGTAAAATATTACTGGGGTCTTTTCTAAAACAAGGTGGAAGTTAATTTTATTTTTCTGTCCATTTCACTCCTGACAAGCCTTGTATTTTGTGACTAATTTGTCTCCATTCCTTCTGATGTGCTTGTAGAGTAAGTCTTTGAATTCTTCCATTTTGTCAAGCACAGAAGACTGTGCAGTGTTGTCATTTCTACTATTTTTAGTACAACTGGTTGAGTGAGCAGTCACCGTTGGCATTTCTTTACCTGTGCAATCCAGAGAGATCCCAAGAGAAGAGATGTCTTGGCAAAGAATGCAACTAAAGTTTGAATGGATGATGTCTCAGGAAAAAATCAGTTCTAAATGATTAAATTTAAAAAAAAATAGTATTGGGAATAATGATTCCATTTTCCTGCCTGAGCAGCCTAATACCAGCACATCCCATACAGGAGTCTACATAACTGAAAGATCCAGGATTTTAAAACACTTCTCTCAAGTTGCAGTTGTTGGGTTTTCAGCTAAGATTTTCTATTTTTCCCCCTAAAATTTCTCAGAACCACGTGAGTTTCTGTTTTCAGGAGACCAATTCACACAATCCTAATATTAAGAATGGTCCAAAAGCATTTGATGGTGAAAGAAATGGCAGCACACAGGCTCCAGTTCAGCCCTTCAGCTGTGTCTTTGCCAAATTGAAAATGTAGCTGAAAACAGTGAAAACAACCTTTTATTCAATATTTTTCTATTTTTCTCCTGTTTACACTGCCATTTCTACCTACAAACTCCAGTTTCTTTTTTATTTATATAATGGTCGTATTACAAAAGGTCTCCAAAGATATCCTTGTCAGAAGCATTCAGTCCAGGAATAAAGTTGTGCTATGCTTATTAAATGCCACATCTTGTATTAGCACCTTCCTCAAGTAAACCTGTCTCAGGTTTGTCAGCTCTATCAGCAGAATCATTGGCACTTTCCATGGTGTTTTCTTTGGAAGAAGTGGTCTTCTGAGTCCTTGAGAAGCAGAAAGAGGGATTATAATGTTTCGGCAACAGGAATTTGGCTTTTCTCCTAGTTAGGAGCTGACATTTCCATTTCTTTTTTTGCCCTGCCATCGTGTAAATTCACTGGGTCATTCCCATGGTCAAAGTGGGGAATGTGCTCCATGTGCAGGGATGCAGGAGATGGGAGTTCAGATCCTTGACTGCTCAGGAGTACAGTAGTTAACTTTCAGCAACACACTGAAACTGATGTTGCTTTGACTCTCTTGTCCCCTATATTGGCTGCATGAAAGGCTGTTTTCTTTAATCTAACAAAGGGGACTTTTAAAGTTATGTAAGAGTTTAGAATGCTAAGAGGAGTGAGCTGCTTAGCATAATTCTTGGCCTGAGAGGTGCTTTTATTTCTTGTTTATCTCCTTTGATCTCAGAAAAGATGCTTTGTCACCAACTAACCTTTTCCTTTGGTACTGAAAAGCTGCTGTGGAAATAATAACAAAAAAAAAATTGCAAATATTGCTGATATGCACTGTACAGTGTCCAGCTTCCAGTCATCTCTTTCCTGGTCTTAAGCTTGATTTTTCATGGTCAGCTTGTTGCATATGCTACCTATTTGCACCAGGGGTACAGCTCAGTGCTGTGAAAGCTGTGTGAAAACCAGATGCAACAGGACAGACTCAAATAGCAGTTAAATATGTGCCCACTGGAAATAAGTGGTCACTTCTCTTTCTGTGTGGGGGACTTAGATATCAGAACCACTTTAGTTGTCACAATCACAGTGTTTGGTGTAGCTGTACTTTTTAACAAAGTATATACTTAGACAAAAAGGAGCCATTGAAATACTTCTGCCTGTGCTAGTGTGAGGGAGCATAGACCAAAAGTGTCTTCTGGTTTCACACAGCTAATACTATGCTGAAGTTATGCCTTTCCCTATTGCTGCTCCATTTCTCCTGGAAGACTGAAAAGCAGTAAGCCACTTAACTGAAACCATCTCTCTAATCAACATGCAGTATTTACATTATCTAAAGCATTCCACCATTAAAAAACCCCTTTGTTCTGGGTGTGGGATGGTGACAGCTGCTTGCTTCTTGTCTGTTCCTAGTCTTTGTATCCCAGCCATGACATCAACTGTTATAATCCCTGCATGCAGCAATTTCATTTTACCTCAGACTTCTTTATCCATAACAGGTGTTCACACGAAGAGAAGAATTGTGCTCATTGCAGTGAAATTGTCAAAGGTCAAATCAGGTTTGAAGATGGCTCAAAGAAGTTTTGTTTTGTCCTCAAATGCAGTTTCATGCTGCTTGGTGTACATTGTTTGTATGCAGAATTCTACATTTTCCATGGAAGTGAGAGTTGGGAGTAATTTCATTTGCAGAACCCACAGGCTAGTTTTTGCTAAATAACATTGCTCAGTGTGGTTCTGAAATCGCCTGCTGCTTTGCATCCTTTTAAAACGTTATGTGGTCTGTGACTCTTGTTTTGCAACAGGAGAGAATTCATGTAAAATCTGTCTTGAATTGATACAAACTTCATTCTTTCCTGGAGATTACAGAGATGGGAAGCTGAAGCATTAACCTTCCTTAGCATGGTTACATGCTCTGGAAGACAATGGATGTGTCTTTCGTTTACAGTCTGGTGTCTCTATCTGCATCCAAAAGGTTCCCCACAATGAGCTGCACTGGATGGAGTGCTAGACCTGTTTGAGTGCATTTCTTGGACTCGTGTTACCTTCTGGGGGCTGCATGTTACAAAGAACATGAATCTTGATTCTATAAACAATGCTCATGCCTTTTCTTTTATGGCTTGCTAATGTGAAAATTACAGCCTTTGCTGCAAAGGTATTTCAGGGTGGCATGCACTTAGCTTTCTCAATATTTCCCAGTTTCATTTTTTTGGAAAACAACAAAGGATTAAAATTTTTTAGGTGTGGAATAAACGTGTAAGTTACTTTATGAGAAAAAAACCCCAAGGTATATAGGGTTTTCTTAAGATTCTTGTCACTTCAAAATGTCAAACTGGAGAGTTGCCCATTCTCTCCTTCATCATCTCTACCTCTGTGCCCTTCAGAGTTTATTGTCTCAGGAATATCTAGTAAAGCCTGATTCAACAGCAGCTATAAAAAAATTAGGAAACAGACATTGTGGGATACTCTAATTATGATGTAGCTGACTGAGGAGAGAAACCCTGTCCATTTACTAATTTCATCTTCAACTTTTGTGATATTCATATATGGCTTTTGTCTCCTAACTTCCAAGATAACCCAAGGACTGATCTTAGATCTGTTCAGCCAACCCATAAGATCCTTTACCACCCTCCTGTGCAAGGCAGCACTCCAGCTGCAGCAGTGTGGGGCTCCAAGTGGGCCACAAGCCAAATACCCAGCCTTGAGCAAGAGTCTACAGTTTGCCCTGAGCTTTGTGTTACCTTTTGTACTTCTTCAGAAATACCCAACCCTGCTAATTTAGACATAGCTCATACATGCCCACACTAGCTGCAGTGACCACAGTAGAGTGATATCTACTGTTTCTCTAATTTTTTCTATCCCTCTCTGTGATCCCCTTGGCTTAAAATAGATTAAGATTCTTGCATTAAAAATAGAAAGACAAAAGCTATGTGCATGTCTGTATATTTTGTTTATTAAAATAAATCAAGTACAGACACATAATGAGGGTGAAACTACCTTGCTTTTTAAAGCTATTTCCCCCTACGCTTTGCTGTCTAGTGAAACACAGTGAAATAGGCAAAAATGGGTTATATATCTGTGAAAAGATTTTGGTGAGATTGTAAATCATAGGAATGAAGCTTATCTAGGCATTTTCTTTGTAATAAATGAGATCTGCAGATAAAATTATGGTCTTATTTCTATATCCTCACTTTTTTTTCCAATTTTCAACTGTGATTTCCTTATTGTGCCAGTTCCCTCTTTGTCTGATTCAAATGGCAAACAGAAGCCTTGCTCTAATTGGTTGCTCATCCTATTTTTAATTTGCAGGAGCATTTTAATCCTTCTGAATTACAGAAGAGGCAAGCAATTTCCATAAACCTGAGTAATGAGATTTGTTAAGCATCTTTTCACCATGAAGATGTGAAACTGTATGCTGATTCCCAAATCTTGAGAGGTTCCTCCTCCTAAGATATTTTAAATTATTTTACCTTCCAACAAAATCAGCATTAGAGAAGGGATATGACATGACCTGGTTTGCCAAGATTGATTAAAGGACAATGTACAAGACATACCAGTTATTCAAAAATAGTATTTCAGTTTTGAGATCAGGCACTGTAGGCAGTCTACTGTTTAATAATATATGTTGCATGGCTGCTTTTATTAAACACGGGAATAATAACAGATCTCTAATTCTCATTATTGACTTGAATGAACAGCAGTCAGCCTTGAAAGGTTATAAACAGACCTATTTGGATTACCCTACTTTTTTTTCAAGAAAATACAGATGTGATTTAACAGATTTAAATGCACAACATGGGTATCTAAGCTGGGTCTGTGAAACCACGAAAGACATGCCAAGAGGTGGAGTAAATTTCCATTTGAGCAGCAAGTTGGGATAAAGCTAGCAGCATGAGGTTTCCACAGGCCCGAGCTGGATGTCCAGCCCAGGCCTGCAGTGGAATGCTGAGAAGTCCCTCCAGTCCTTTGACTCTTTTAGGCTGGTGTTTTCTGCTCATCCTGCCTCTGGCACCACCAGCAGGGACAGCACTGAGTCCTGGCATTTGTCATGCCCTTGCCCTGCCTCGTAATGATCCAGGAGGTTTTGCTGTTCGTGAACTGCTCCCCATCTTCTCTCCATTATGTTTTTATTATATATGTGACCTCTGGGCAGCTGCAGATGTGCTGTCCAAAAGAACATGTGGCCTATTTTTGTGTCAAGGGAATGACATTTGTTAATCTCCAATTTGCAAAATATCATCTCCAGAAAGCATCCTGTACAGCAGCTTAAATGCAGTACTCTCAAATTCCTGCTGGCTTTGTTGTCTTTGCTGATGCCTTGAGGGTCTAAGCCTTGGCAGCTGATGTTTTCTTGCTTTGATGTTCGGAATTATGTGTATTGCCAGCCATCTAATGCCATATTGTTCCTTTGAAGGCATCAGATGCTGCAACTCGAGAACCTACTACTTCTTCAGTTTACTGTGTAGAATGATCAGTCTTCACCTTTGGTTGGCCTCCACTAGCACAGCAACATTACTCCTCTAGGCACCAAAAAGGTAATGAATGCCCTTCAGCTCCTTAATGCTTTTTCTTCCCTGTCTCAGTTACCTGCACCAGGCTACTACTGTTTGAGTACCGTAGGTGATGTTGACACCAATGAAGGTAACCATGACACTTCAATTATTAATGACCTTGGATCTGGATCTGATTTTCACAAGCTCAGGGATCCTGCAGCTTTTTTTCCCCCCTCCATTTGTAATTGTGAATTCTTTTTCATTCTAAAAATGAAGCCCACATCTTCTTCTGGGGAAAAGGCAGAGGAAGAGCTGAGACCCTAATTTATGCACCTTTCAGGTTAGATTTGTGGAGTACATGGTAATTTTAAAAGCTTCCATCTTTAAGACCATCTAAGGACCCTGGCAATTTTCTAAGTAATTTCTAAAAGTCAGGACCAATCACATGGTATTAGAATTTGCATACCAGTATTAAATATTACAAAATCTTTGAGCCTCTTTTGGATAAAATCAAGTTTTTTGTTTGGAAAGCACCCTTGTTCTGAATTTTGGAGTACTGGATTTGAAGAAAAATTATGTCTGATCTCCAAAATGAACTTTCCTTCTTCAGCACAATTCATACTTCCTTCTGTAAAGAATGAATTGTTATTCTGATCTTCTGTGTTTTAACTACTTGTTTACAGCATTTGGGTTCTGCGTAGTTTAGAGGAGGTTCCTGACTTGTTGAAAAGGTTTTGTGCTCAGAGAATAAACTTCAGGCAGAGGGACAGGTAATGAGATCAGAAAGGCCACTGAGAGCTTTCAGCTTTGTAACATCAGCAAGTGTATGTTGTAACTTTGCCATATCAGCTTGGTAAGCAGGAGAGAAAGATGCAAGTTCACATCCTGGCAAATACAACAATTTAAGAAGAACATTAGTTCATTAATATTGTAATGCAGTTCTCAATAGTTTATGTGCAACACAATTCAGTTGTGTGGTCCTGGCTGCTTTCAGAGAGGTAGGCATTACTCGTTGTGTCAAACCTTTTAGTCTCCACTGCCTACCACAGCTCATTATGGGGGATCATAGCTTCAGGTGAGGTAACTTGATTCATTTATGCACAAACTGGGCAAGAAATCCATAAATATTTAAAATTGAAAATGTATATTTACCAGTGCAATATTGCATATTGAATTAGTTGTCTGGTTGCCTGCCAGCCTTTCAAAGTTTGTGTTTAATTACCAAGTTACCTAAGTCTGATGGCCAGTCTGTTTAATGGATTCATACTGCTGCCCTTTCCTTCAGCTTCTCCTTAAGCTCTTCTGAGCTCCTTTTTGACAGAAATGAATTGAAATCTTGTCAGTTTAGTGCACTGACAAATGAAAATAGATGACTAATGTTGATTGTCTTTTGGTATTTCATATGCTGCTTGCCAAGAATGTCTTATGTACTGCGATCATTTAGAATCCTACACACTCGGGGTAGTCATTTTTTTCAGACTGATTGCAGTCAGTTGACAAAGAATATCATTTTGAGCAGATGCTCACCAGTATCCAACCATTCTTATAATTACTTAGCATAAGAAGAAAAAAATAAATAAGACACAGAGGACCATTTAGTCATATGGTCTGATGTCCTCTGTATCCCGTGTCATTAAATTTCACACGTGTACAAGCAGCGAGAGCAGTAGCAGTAGCCTGCATTTGACTAAAACCTGTCTTCCAGAAAGGCATCTTGAGCTGGTTGAGGGACATAAAACCATTTAAAAATTCTTGGTACCTTTATTAGCTACTCCAGTGATGTGTTGTCACCTTAAAAAGAAAAATTTTGTGCTACATTTGAATTTGCCTGACTTCAGTTTCTACCACAGCTTCTTGTTATGCCATTCTCCACAAGATTAAAGAGCCCTTCAGAATCCAGTATTTTTTTTCCTGCATCGAGGTACTTATATGCTGTAATCAAGTCAATCTTTTTGATATGATAAACAGATTGTGCTCTTTACATCTCTCTTAGCCACATTTTTCTTCAACTCTCAAATCACATTTTCAGGTCTTAATCTGCCCCCTCTACTGTTTTTCAATGTTTATTTTTTCAAAACATGGGCAGGAACACAGTATGCAATATTGGTATAATCAGTGATATATCCAGAGAGTTCCCTATTTCCTACTCCCTTGATGCAGGTCAATCCTTCCTTTTAGCAACATCACAGTCAGTGTTTAGGATGAGCTGGTGACTACAGTCCCTAAATTGCTTCCAGCGAGTGCCATCACCCGCTCGGTGCGCAACACCTACAATCCTTCAGGCTTATTACAGGGATTATTGCAGGGATTTAGCTACAGAAAATGTATTTTGTTTGACAAGATCCAGTTTGCCACTCAATTCAGACTACTTCACTTGGTTGCTTGGCACCTTTGCCATTTTTTTTTCTTTTTGTGGGTAATTTTCAGAGAAAAATACCCATTCAAAGAAGGTTCCTTTACTTTTTGTTGCTTTTTGTCATCACTTAAATTGATTAGGCAAGGCCTTGTCAATTTAACATCTGCTTTAATGGTATCATGGGGGTGCCATGTTTTTTTCAGACTTAAAATCTGAACCATCAGTATGCACATAACCAAACAAGCAATCTCATTGAAGAATTAATTTAGAGAAGTTTGATTAGAGCTGGTCTTCATAAAAAAGACTGGAATTATTTCTATTAATTACTTTGAAATATTTTTAAATTAAATGATTCTTCCTTTATTATTTAGAGTGCCAGTGTTGGCCTGTATTTTCTTCTCATTCCACCTGCCCATTTTTTTACTACTGGTATAAGATTAACACCCCTATGTAATTTCACAAATCATGATTTTCACCTTTCTTAATTACTAGTGGGTTGGAGCAATTCTTCATAATCCCCTTGAGATATATCTACTTGTTTCTTTTATAGCACAGAAGTACTTCTAGAACATGTTTACATTTCACACATCAGCACAAAACCACTTATGAACTACATTTACTACGTGGGCTAGTACCATCACTAGGTTTTCTTTTGTTCCTAACACTTTAAATTTCCTATTTGTCTTCAGTTGTCACAACCATGGATATTTTTTCTTCCCTATTAAATTATTAATTTCTGATATTGTAACTTGCAATTTATAGCAACTGTAATTTATATAATTCCTCTTTGTTTTCCATTTGCTTTCTGATTGTCACCTTTGAGGTTTTTATGGTAAAGTTACCACTCTCTGTGATTGCAAAGTCAGTCTTTTGGCCATTTAATAGATGCTTTATGAGAGCCCCTGTTTGACATTCACACTAAATATGTTTTTTCTTGTCAGTTGTCCCCTACTGTTATTCTCAGTTTGGGGAAATTAGCTCTTTGAAGCAGCAGAAATGCATAGTTTTGATTGGGGCTGTCTTTCTTTTACCCATGATGAATGCAATCAGACCACAATTGCTTGTTCCCAAGCAACTACAAACTCTTAATTTAGCGTTACCAATCCCTTTTTCCTATCAAAATGAGGTTCAAATACTTACCTCTTGCAGTGTAGGATATCTATTGGACTACAAAATTATCTCCTCCAATTGTGCAAGTTATTAATGGTTTGGTAGAATCTGCTGTTAAGCTACAAAAGGGCTGCACTTGTTTCTCAGAAATAAGAAAAATTAGGATACTACTGTGAATAGATGTTCAATTCACATGTGAATATTTCACTACTTCCAAACATCTCTGTCAAGTATTAATCATGATCTAATTTTAAGGGGAAGCATAACATTTTGGGGACATTGGTCATTAATTTTTGGACACTTTCAGGCCTTCCTGCTACAACAGTGCTTAAAACCAAAACTTGTTTACCATTTTCTTTTAAAAGGTAGTAATTAGGATGGAAATTTATTTTAAGAGGCAGTAATTAGGAAGAAATCAAGGGAGAGGGGATTAAGAAGGTCTATGCCGTGCTGTACGGGGCACGTGTCCTGGAATGAACTGGAACAGCTCATTGAACACAACTCATCCAGAGACCTTAAAACTTGTTCTGTTGAGTTTGGAGAAGTAGAATGAGAGGGGACCTCACTACAGCCTACAGATTACTGGTGGGGGGAAGCAGAGGGGAAGGCACTGATCTCTTCTCTGTAGTGACCAGCAACAGAACCCGAGGGAACGGCCTGGAGTTGTGTCAGGGGAGTCTTAGGTTGAATATTAGAAAAAGGTTCTTCACCAGAGGGTTGTCAGGCACTGAACAGGCTCCCCAGGGAAGTGGTCACAGCACCAGCCTGACGGAGTTCAAGAAGCATTTGGACAGTACTCCTGGGCACATGGTGTGACTCTTGGGAATGTCCTGTGCATCGAGCGGTAAGAGTTAGACTTGATGATCCTTGTGGATCCCTTCCAACTCAGAATCTTCTTTGTCTGGGCGACAAATCCCCTGGGCGGGCGGCGGTGTCCGGCCGGGGCTGCCGGCGGTGGGCTGACCGCGCCCTGCTCAGGGCTGCCGGCCTGCCGGGGAGCCCGCAGCCCCGCCGGGGCTTTGAGGCACCGGCTCAGGCTTTAGAGGCGGCGAAACAATCCCGTTGTCACAAGCAGCGGCTGCCACAATCCCTCGCTTTGGCACTGAAGGCAGCCCGTGCCCGTGGCCGGCCGTGCGCTCGCCCTGCCCCGCGGGAGGGGCGGCCCGGCCCGGCCCGGGCCCGGCGCGGCGCTCCGAGGGTATTTATAGCGGCCTCGGCGGCCCGGGCACAGCGGAGGCTGCGGCAGCGGCCAGGGCACAGCGGGGGCCGCCCCCCGCTCCTCTCCGGTGCCAGCGCGACGCCGCGATGGAGGGTAAAGGCGGGGGACGCGATGGAGGGTAAAGGCGGGGGACGCAGCCCCTGTGTCCCTGCTGTGGCCCCGCTGCGGCCGGGCTGCGGGGCTCGGGCCGGGGCTGCGGGGAGGGAAGCGGAGCGCGCTCTGCCCCGCTCGGCGCGTTTAAACACTTTCCTCGTCCTGCGGGGCTCCTGCAGCCTCCCCATGCGGGTAACCCCGGCTTGGCGGGGAGAGGGACCTCGGGGCAGGGGGAAGGGGCAGGGTCGGTTCGCAGCGCAGGTGTAGGGCTGCCTGCCTGCTGGGCATCCTCCTGTAACCCCCTTTTTGGTACAGCGCAGCAGCAGCGTGGCCAGGATGGCTTAATAAGGTGCAGACTTTGCAACAGTTGTCATAAAAAACATCGCAGAGCAGGGTTTTCTGTTGAAATAAGTGATCTTTAAAGAGCGGTGACTTTAATTTAAATTTTTAATTTTTTTTTCATCAGGCGCCAGAATAACATAGTGATATTATAGCAATATATGGATTTGCTTTCGAACAAAAGGTCTCAGTAAGGGAGAAGTTAATCCTGTTTTGTAAAGATGTTATCAAGTTTCTTTGCCCGGCATGAAGAGGGAGGCCTTGCATCATTTAATGAAAAGGGAACGTTGACCTATATATTTATAAAAGCAGGGACTGTGGATGAAG
This sequence comes from Calcarius lapponicus, assembly GCA_039654755.1. Classification (NCBI taxonomy): domain Eukaryota; kingdom Metazoa; phylum Chordata; class Aves; order Passeriformes; family Fringillidae; genus Calcarius; species Calcarius lapponicus. Next base: position 43,250,678 of record CM077464.1, on the reverse strand, counting down.
TATGGCTAATACAATATTGACACTGCTGGAGGAGCTTAGAAAAATGCAGAGATTAAATTTGCAAGGTTAGAAAGGAGGGAAGTCCTTGGTGTTGTGAATGGAAGCTGATTGCTAAGTCAGAAAAATAGTGAAAGTGTTTGCAGGATGGCTCTCCCCCTCTCCCACAAGATCAATATTCTTGATAAGAATTTCTTAACTTATCTCAAGTTGTGACTCTCTTATGAAAACCATCAAAATAGACTTGAGACCTAATAAGTTTCTTTTATATTTTACCCTAAATATGAATGAGAACAGTGAAAAAGCTTTTTATTTCCAGGTTGAGAAGTCTCTTGCATTTGTGGGTCATTCAAGAAAACTGCATAAACTTAATATTTTAAAAACAGTAGATCCCTTTTTTCTTTATTTGATGTAAATTGAAGGAGCATTGTAAAGCTACATGACAGTTCTGGTGTGTAGTAAATATGTTCTGGTGCCTGTAGTAGTTTCAGGCTGTACTGTAAGGACAGCTGTACTACATGAGTAGCAGAGGCAGTACTGTATGAGTGACAGCAGCTCTCAAAGTCATTTGCTTCAGATGCAGCTTATATTTATATCCTCTGCCTAAACAAATATATGCTGCCAGCAGTCTCAAAGACTGAGATCCTGGTGGTATAGCTGGGTAGTAGTGTTCTTGTTCAAATTTTGCCTGTTGTATACTACCAAAAGTCCTAATTTCCTTCCTAGTTTCCTTCCAAAACTATTGGCTTTGGCTGATAAGACAGAATGTGTCTAATGGTAATGTGATCTCCACCCTTGTTGCTGCAGGTTTTCCATTCTCTCTACCTTATTTGTGAGTAGCATCTGTCATTTCTTTGCACATTCCCTCTCATAAGGAATCCTTTACTCTCACAGACCTCTCTTTCCTTTGTCTTTGGTGATTTGCTGTGTTTTCTGCCAGGTTCTGTCTGGTGAATGAGCTTCTCCCAGGTGGGATGGTGAATGAGGTTAGGCTACTTTCTAGCCTTCTCTAGAAGCTCAAGTTATTGTAGAAATTTGGCTTTGTGATTCTTGAGGTTGTACAACTTCGCTGCCTGCTGAAACATTTTTTTTTTCATAAGCAAATGTGAGTCCATTGTTAAAACTAGATCTTCTGGGCTGATCAGTGCAGTTCTCCTTTCAGTACTGATATTATGGGCTCTTATCTTTTAAAGTCCTATTGGAAAGCATCTGGGAGAGAGGCTGTTGCAGCACTAGCATTGTGTTTGTTTTGCACAACTGGAGCAGCTGGCATAGTGGAGTGGAGACCTGAATGTGCAGAGAGTTAAGACTTGCAGAAGCTGCTGTGGTGAGCACAGTGGGACCACTCTGAGGGGTGCCACTCTGGGTTCTTTTCCTTGTTGTATTTTTTTCCCCCTTTTTTAAACCCCCTCAATGTATATGAAAGTGACCATTTGAATTTCATCTTGCTAATTGCTAGTTGAGCCTAATTTCTCTCAGATGTCACCACGGTCCTCAAGGGAAGCCTTAATGACTATGCATGGATGAGTAAGAGGATTTTTTTTTGGGCTATGCTTTCATTCACACAAAAGACAGCAAAATCCCATTAATGAGAGAGGGGCAAGTTGTAAATTCCTACTCCTAGCTGCAGAAAGGAATCTTCAGTGCATACATACTTCAGTCATTTGGCATCAGGGTGGTTTTCCAAGGTTGATTTGGCATGGAGAAAGCTTGGCAAATTCTGTATTTGGAGAAAAAAAAATAGGTGAGCTGTTTTCTCTGGGGCATAAGTCTGAGGGTGCTAAGCAGAGTTTCAAGCAGGTTGCTAGCTCATCAACAGAGTCAGAGCTGACGATCACAAGAGGAAGGGAGCAGCCAGCATTTGTGCAATATTCTGACTTTAAACTTCTGAATTGCTGGTGGCTCAGCCTGTATTTGGTATGAATGGGGAGTTACATGGTTTTATGCCACCAGCAGACTGGGGAGGTGAGCTGGCAAACATTTTGTGTAAGGTGTTGCCATGTTGCCATCTCAAGCATCTGTAATGTGAAGCGTGGTGAAACACCCTGGGAGTTAGGGAGACTTTAAGGCGCTGGTAATGTGACACTCAGGTTAGTATTTTGGTCAGAGCAGGGGGATAGGATCTCTCCTGTGTCTTGAAATCTGATCTGATAAAAGAGGTGCTTGGATCTTTCCTAATATCACTTCATCAAAGGAAGGGTGACATCATTTTGCAAGAAATGAAGCTTGCATCAAATAAAGCCATTCTGAGTGAGTGCATTCGTGGTGCTTTAAAATTAATAAGAATTTTCTTGGCAGTTAATGAACATTTAGTGAAGAAGCTTAATTTGACATTTGAGAAGTTCAATAAATAACTTTTCTTTCTTGATTAAGGCGTCTTTTAAACTGTCACTTATACAACAAGGAATTGTCACTTTTTAATGCATTATGAGATCTTGTTGCATACTGATTCAGCTATTATTGCCTATTAAACAGTTTAGATTTCGTTTGCCTTAATTTCCCTGCTCTTGACTATTTTAAGCTGCCTGCTTCTTTAAAGATCATTTCTATTTGCATAAGCATTTATTACATATTCAAGACAGAATAAATGGACACACTGAAGTACATGTCTGTATTTCTGACTTCCTCCTACTCTGTGGTCTAGTTTGAAATAGTTTTTTATGCTCATCCCAGATGTTTACCTCTTCAAGCTTTGCAGAAATCAAAAGCTAGATTTCTTATGGCTTTTTTTGCTTTGTCTCGTGTCACAAACTGCAGAGGTTGTAGGAGGCAATTGTTGAAAGCATTGATAAGTCCAGGATACTCATCAGGACATGGCTAATTTTGGGCCACTTCCTCCCTTTTGTTCTCCCATCTGTGTGCACAAGTAATCTTATTTTGGCATTACTGGGCTTTATACATATGCAATGAGGGAATAATAAATTGAAAAGGCAAATTGTTGTTGCCTTGTAGCGCATTAGTAGTGGTTATTTCTGTTAATAATAATTGTCAGGCCTCATCTAAGAGTAATAAAAGGTGTCTTTGACCTGATTCAAATGTATCAATGTCCATCTCTGTTACCATTTCTTGAGTATATGTGATCTTTATGTTTTTAATGAAAAATTTGTCAAGTGTCAGCAAATAGGGTTGTCTTTCAAAGTAAAAGAGTCAGGACCAGAAGCTTTTCAGTCTCATGAATGTCACAAGAAAGGTGGTTCTTAGTGGCCACGACCTTTTGTCAGCAAAGTAGCAATGACTCTACAAAGTAGTTGGTTACATCTAGATAATTTGGAAATGCTTGTGTCTCTAAAGCTTAGCTATCTCTGCCTTTGTCACATCTCATTTTATGTATGCTGAAAAGCCTTATAAATATGATCTTGCCCATTGGCAAATGTCAGGGTTTCAACAGGAAATCTTGTCTTAAAGTGGCTTGGCATCCCTCTGCTGGTTACACTGCATGACAGCTTGCAGGATCTGATTGAGCTGCTTAAACTAATTTTTTGCAAGCAGCCCTACTCCATTGTTCAAGGATTACTGAGCCCTCTTTGGGGCCAATATATCATGTAAAAAAGCTCTGGCACCAGCCTGAAGGGGAAAGAGCAGGTGACAAATGCTGTATGTACCTGGTATTTGGTTGCAGTGCTAATGCTGAGGTCAACTGACTGATTTAAGTTTTGGCATGGTCCAAACAAACAAACCCCAAACAAAATAAGGTATCCATTTTCTGGGTGCACTCAGACTACAGGCAGTGTGGTGGCTCTGTCTGGGTCTCTTTCAGCTTGCCATTGCTGCGCCCTAGTGTGCGCAGCAGGATCAGATCTGCGCTTCCACCAGGCACCATCCAGACTGATGCTCTGGAAAACGACTGCTAGGGTCTTCTGCTGGCCCCTGCCAGTGCCATGCAGCAGCCTGGCCTCTTGCAGCTCAGGAGTGCTTTCCCAAAATCAAATAGTAAACCCACAGTGTGTGGGTGGGCACAACCTGAAATAGTGTGTCCAGAGCCCTGCTGGGTCCTTCATCTGTGTGACCAATCTCTGCTGCTGTCACCAGCAGCGTTACAACAGCCTGGGCAAGGCAGCTTGCTCCATTTTGAAAGTGCATTGAGCTACTTTAAACTACTTTCACATTGAATTGATAGGCTAATAAATTATGACTATCTACGTAGGAACTCGTTCAGAGAACCTAGTGGTCTGGAAAGTTACATTCTGATTTGCTATGCACCAGCTTCCCCATGTTAGTAAATAAGGGCATATCTCAGAGTTATGTTGTGGGCATAAGTTATTGAACAGCAGTTGGAAATCCTTTGTAGGAAGCAGAAAATATGGAAGTGTTTATGATATGAAAAAGTGAGAGGAAAATACTTGTTTTGACTGTAACTTGAATGTGCAGGTAAAACTTCCTAAAATGAAATTTCGACTTTTCATCTATTTCTTGCACTGAATCCCATTAAACTCAGTTTTCGTAAATTACTGCCTTCTTAGTTGATTTTTGAAAGACTGGAGCTAAAAGTTGATTTTATATTATGATTAAAAATATAGTTCTTGCATGAAATTGCAGGCTGTCAGGAACCCTTTTAAAACAAGTTGCAGAACTTCCATTTGGATAAAAAAACTATTTGTTTTCATTTAATATTTTTTTTTCCCCACTGGACCATAAAAATCTCAGGGATTCTGTGTGTTCTATGTGGGTCACACCTGTATTCATCATTTCTGTTTGAACTCAGCCTCCTGAAGTTAATTCTTCTATACCATACACAGTGTTTTGATTGAATGTTGCAGATTCAGTCACTTTTCCAGTGAAAAAGGAGCGTTCATTAGATGTTCACCATCAATACCCAACTTTTAATTAAAATGAAAAGAGTTCTGTTTCTCAGATACTTCCTACACTGTTAGCAGGTGTTAAGTGTTAGAACATGTGAGAAAGAATCTCACTGGGGTCAGGGAGTTGGGAATTTCCATTTCATAGTTGGCATTTGCCGTTTCTCAGTTTTGCAGCAAGGTGAATTCCAATTCTCCACAGCCTTTCTTCCTAATTGGAAATGTTACAGCACAAATCATTCCCGCACTTATTGGTTAGGGCATTGCAGAGTTGTTATGAAAAATTAACATCAGTTCCCAAGGACTGGCTGCATAAAAATGTCTGAATCTTATATTTTAACTTTTACTTGCATTTTTTTTTTTAACCAATCCTGCCTAGGACAGCACAACATGAGATGTTATGAGCATTCAGCTAGAAAGAGTCCCTCCTCAGAACTCAGGAAATACCTCTGAAAATAGGACCTCTGTCCTAGCGTGCTCCTCACATTCCCTGTCAGATATTCGTCTCTGTGTCTCCTCTTCTCATTTCATTTTTGCAACCCTTTCTTTAGGAAAGGGAAATTCAGGTGTGGGATGGAGAATAGGATCCATTTGTAGTGCTGTTACTGTTCAGTGCTAACAGTGAGCTCAATGGGTCTATTCAGGGGTTTTGGAGCCCAGACACAAGCACTTTTGTTTTCCTTGGGTCCTTCTCTATAAAGGTCACATTTGCCTTTTCACAGTCAGAGGATTCTGTGTGGGGGTGGCTGTTTCTGACCTTCTGAGGGGAAGTACCCAACTTGTTCTCTATCCACAGCCCTGGTCCATAAATCTACAATACAAGAATATGTAATATAGGGAGAGTTGCATAAGCCCTAACATACACGTGCCTACTCCTTTTTTCCTTATGGATAGCTTTTCCAGGACAACAAGTAATTTTATATACTGGATTTTAAGAAATCTGCATCTCCTTTACTTGGCGACAGGCCTGGGAAATCAGTTTATGAAGAAACAATATATTTTTGCCCTAAGATTGGAGTGGTTTTACTTTATTCATATGTACAGAAAGCAGTGATTACAGAAACAGAAGTTGCTTTAAAGATTGTTTATACCAAGGGACTCCAATAGCTGCATAGTGTGGGACAAGTATGTTTTAATGCTTTGATACATGATCTGGCACCACAGTAATTCATTAAACATGGTGGAGTCTTGATACTGAAGGCACTTATTTTCTTTTGCTGGGCACACTGAAAGAAGACCCATGACTAGATCATACAGAATGAGAAATTTAATTTTTTTTTTCTGATTAATGCTGGCAATTACTACTGCATTTGTTGCAAAGTAGAAATAGGCCTTTGGTAATAGCCAGATTTTTGCATTCCCTCAAATAGTAAGTGGGGCTAATACAGTATAAACTGAACAGGATTTGGCTCTGGCTGTCAAGCATAAGCTACTCTTTCACAAGAACTCCCTTCTGTTTCCTCATTCACCTTGTGAGCAGTAAATCTTTTTGATAATTTCATGCTGCTCTCCCAGATATTGTTAGAATGGGCCAAGTACAATGCTTCAGTTTCTTTTTATAGTGCAAGGATTGAGCAGTCAAATATAGAAACAGATGAAGCTTTTAAAATATATGTAGTACTTACATAAAGATATAGAAACATCTGAAAAAAATGTTTATTTTTTTTTCCTGTACATTATTTCAACTCCAATTAATTTATGTTTGCTGCTGGGAAAATAATATTGATCATAAAAATGAAATGCTGGTTGGAAATACTTAGGCTTCTGTAATAGAATATTTCTTTCAGGATGAAATATGAGAATTATGTGCTTGATTTTGCTGCTGCTGAAGCCAGTGGCTGAATGCCCAATTGCCTTCAACTGGAGCAGAATTGAGTCTTCTCTTTTGCAGAAAAATATCTTTAACAGTCAGTAATTCTTAATCTCTCTGTTAAAGCACTTCCATTTGCTAAATTTTTAGTTCTGTTTCAAGCCTGGAGCCATTTGGCTGAAATTGTATTTGATGTATTTTCTGGAAGTCTGTTTTCTGAGTCTGCTTCAGAGTATGTTTCTGTATTCTCAAATAGGAAAGAACATATTTATTACAATCACATTTCTAGATGGTTTCCCTATCATATTTGAAAACAAAAGAAGTGTATGTGACAAGATGCTGTTTCAATGGGCTCTCCCACTTCAAAGAAAGTGATGTTCCTTTAGTGCAATCTGATGTGTCTGACACAGATATATAAAAGGCCCAAAATTTTTGGAAAACAATGTGAGCCTTTGATGAATGATTTTTTTTTATAAGACACAATATGTATCATCAGCATAGTGTGTGTTTTTTAGCTTGGATACTGAGCTCTGAGAATGTGTTAAAGGCATCCATTTAATTGTGACATAGAAAGTGAACTGGAATCTTTCTGGAGGTTAATCTATCTAAAGCATAATAAATTGATCATTGGCCTCTTTAAAAAATGTGATTAAAAGAAAAAATAATATGGAATTTCAGATGTTTATCATCTACTTAGTTTTCCTCTTCAGGGTTTTACTGCAACCAAGAGGACATACCTTAATTTTTTGATAGGGAAGAGTTTGGTCATCTCAGAGAACTCCAGAAGTCAGATAAGTACAAGGAGAAGATTAAGTATCATCAATTGCAGAAAGATCATGAGGGATGAGAAGAGTATATGTATCCAGTAGTGATTTCTGAAACCTGAAGACTATCTCAGAAAAATGTGTGTGCTTGGGGCTTGATTTAAGACCTGATTGTGAAGTAATTGTTTCTGCTAATTTCAGGTAATGGTCTTATGGTATATTCCAGGGCAGAATTTGCAACAAATTCCAATTGAAATTGTAAGTGATAAGCAAAAAAATTATTGAGCAAGTGGTAAATAATTGCAAGGAGTATTATTCCATGAAATAAAATATGGGAAGTTGCAGACTCTTTGCTGGAGCTTTGCACAGGTGAAATGCTGTTGAAATGAAGTCTGTCTTCCATCTCTTCCTTATAACCTCTCTGCTTTGCCTTTCTTTCATAGGCTGTGCTCAAGTTCTGAAACAGACGTGGAGATTAGGGATAGACCATCACCCACATTCCACATCATATCTTCCTCAGGATCCACAAAGCATCCTAGGAAGACTGTAAAACTTGTGTGTGGAGGTGAACAGACCTGCTTCAAACAGGAAGCTGTTAGACCGATGACTTGGTTCCCTAAAGACCTGGTAGAAAAAGTAATGTAAAGTTCTGCTGTTGCAGAATTCCTGTAAAAAGATCATCGTAAAGTCATGGAAATATTAATATCTTATCTCTGTGCAAAAGTGACAGGAATAAGGCTAAACGAGTTACCAATAAAAATCTTTTTCACAACTCTGCTTCTAGCAGAGTTTATGGAGAACAAAAAAACCCCAAACCAATCCACCAAACAACAACAAAAATACCCCAAATCAACAAATAAAAGGAGTTAAAGAGTTAGTGAGTTCTCTCACTCTGCCATCAATTCTGCTTGTAACCAAAGGAAGTATCAATATCTGTGCTCTGCAGTAGATATTAATCTCCCACAGAGTTCCTTTTTAGATCCTGTCCTATTTTTCATAGAAACAAAACACCTTTGGCATACATAGTGATCATAGACCCTCCAGGTGATGTTAAGGTTGAAATTCCTTTTTGTATTTATGTTAAACTCTGAATAGTACTTATGACAGCTATTTATGCATCAAATAACTAAGTCTCAACACAAAATTAGTCTCTGTTCTCTCTGCTCAAAGCCCTGATGCCTTCAATTTCCTGGTAATACCCAGGGTTTTAAATCTTATAAAGTTGACCTACTAGCTTGTGTTTCCAGAGATAAACATCTAAGACTTTTTCAAAGCTGCAGTTTCTTTACAGTGCCTCTGCTGTGGTGTGCTGGAAAGCATGATGAGAACTGACATTTTTGATGTCTGTGATTTTCCCTCTTTGCCTGTTGAAGATTTAATACTCTTTGCCTGCTTGTTCTCCATCTGTCCAGTAGGAACATTTGTGCCTTTCCTATAACAATGGGCTGAAGGCTACTCTATTCAGAAAAATTTAGTATGCTGCCCATTTGGATTAAAAATATAAGTAATTTCAGAAAGGCGAGGGGAGAGGGTGTGTTTGTGTTATTTTTGTTGGCAGCATTATGAGATGTGTGAGGTCCCATCTCATGTTAGAATTTTGTCTTGTTTGTCATATCTCCCCTGATAAGCCAAACTGAACTGAATAGCTTCTCTGAGTCACCAGAAAATAAAAGCTCATGGGATTAGCAGGGTTTCTTTCAAACAATGGACCTTGAAGTAATGCACATTTCTAAGCATCACTGTTTCTCTTCTAAGTCCTCCTGTGCATGAGGAGCTGTAATTATGATAAGCATGATGAATGTGTCAGACTGCAGTGCCTGGCAGTCCTCTGGAAATTTAGTTGTTTAGACCTGTGAAAGAGCCGCCTGTCTTCTCTACTTTGGAAGTGGAGCAAAAAGTAAAGCAATAAGATAAAGCTGTTTTGGGCACAGAACATACACCCATTTCTCCATACACCCCAGCCTTGCCCCATCCTCACTGTAAATGAAGACAACCCATGGTGGCAATGCTGCCTGGCTCTATAGACCTCAGCTATTCTAAAGCAGGATCAGCAAACAGACGCTGCCTGTAACCCAGATAATTTGGTTACAGTAGTTACCGCTTCTCCTTTCAGCGCGATACTGTTTCAAATATCTATTCCCTCCATATCTCCAAATGTCTCAATTTCATCTTCTTGCTGGTGAAAAACAGAGTCCTGATCTTGCCATATGAAATCAGTACATGAAAGAGATATGTAGTTGCCACTGTTGGCCAGTGTCTTACAAGCAACTTGGATGAGCTCTCAGGAGTAATGCAAAGGTGGAAGTAAAAGTGTGTTCATGGAGGAGAGTATGTCTCCTGGGTAAAGGCGAGGGAGGGGAAAGAGATCATCGCTGGAGAAAGGAATAAACAAAATAAACAAGATAATCTGCCCAGCAGATGATTGTAATTAGTGACTGAGGGCACTTAATGGGATAAAGGCAGAAAGAAGTACAGGTATGTGGCATTGAAAGGGTTTTTTTTCAGGGAATGTGGGTCAGTGAAGCACTCTGCAAAGAATGCAGAAGATTCTGAGCAAGGGGACTGGCTGGTGGGAAGGAGCAGCATAAAGATACAGGAAACAAAGCTGAAAGTTATTTCATGAAAAATTGGGAGCAGAGGGATGGCTTGTGGAGGGAAACATTTTCAGTTAAGAAAAATGCCCATTATCTTTCTCCATATTTCTATTTGTACAGCTGTAACATGTTCTAAGCCAGAACTGTATTTTCCTCTGTGTTTGGAAGGTCCCTTGCGTGCTTTTGTATGTTAGAGAATGCAGTAGATACAATACAAGTAGGCTATTATTACCTGCAGAAATACAGTCTGTGTTTGAAGTAATGTGTTTGGGGTTTTTTTGTCTGTAAAGATTCTTCCACCAAAATCTAGGATTTTTGTATGGGTAAAAAGTCCATGTGGGCTTTTTTTTTTAAGTTGACGAATCTCCAGCAATGAAAGAATATATTTTTTAGTTTATTATTTATTTATCCTTGCTTTAACGATGAGTTATTTCTCTTACAGTTGGTGTTTGCAAGCAGGAGATGCTCCAGAAGAAGAATGCTGTTTTGGTGGATGGGGTCATCCTAAATGGTCCAATAATGGACTCAAAAGCAGGAGAGAAGTTTGTGGAAGAGGCCTGTAAGATTATAATGGAAGAAATTGTCCAGAAAGCGGATGATGTAACAGAAAAGGTAAAGCCATAGATTGTTGTTGAGACTCTGTAGTGAAGGTAATGAACAATAAATCAACTTTTTATAAGCTCTATTTTATTACACTCTAAGTAGCCTCAAAATCATTTCTAGTCTGTGCTTGGCTCCAAAATAAAATACAGCCTTACAAATTAATAAAGAATATATTATAAAACCCTCCAATAACATAATTAGCATACATATCTGCCAGAAAATTATTTTCTTTTTAAATCTTAGAATGCAAAGGTCATTTTCTTTGAGATCACAAATGGCTGTAGTGTTTTTCATGTTTGGAGTGGGGTTGAATTATTTGTTTTCTCCTCAGAGACACTGGTGTTGGAGAAGGAGGAAAGTGAGCGTGGTCCCACCATGAAAGGACAACATTATAAGATTGCTGTGGGCTTTGCAGAACCTGCTTAAGAGGCTGTATGGGAAGAGGTCCTGCAAATAAACTGTGTTTGCCTTTGGGCATGCACTGCTTGCTCCCACCTCTTGGCAGAGCAGCATCTTAAATGCTGTGATTACACATCCTTAGCTAATGACAGAATTTGAGCTGCAGGCTTCTTTCTTTTCTGCCTTTCAGCATTTCCCACTCTAATGTTTATGCTTGGGTGTTGTCTGAGACATGATAAAACCAACATCCCATGAGGCCAGCTTACTGGATATATTTTCTGGTGGCACGCTGCCCTGCCACGGGAAGTTTTGTGAAAGCAGAGCTGAATGGGGTGATTACTTTGTACTCTATAACCTCTTGCTCCTGGCTAAGCTGTTCACTGATGGTGTCTCCCCTGCTCCCCATCACTAGGTCTGTGAGTGGCAAGCCCCTGAGAAGCTTAAGCAGATTCTTGACCTGGAGATGAGGGACACTGGAGAATGTCATCAGAAGATTCTGCAGCTCTGCCATGATGTTATAAAATACAGCGTCAAAACCAGTAGGAATGGGGTTTAAGCATGCTAAATTAGATGGGATAATCTTTACAAAGCTCTGTCACCTTTTAGGGAACTGGGAGTGTGAATGTTTGTTTCCCTTCTGCCTATACAAGTGTGCAAACAGTTGTTTGAATTCTGGTCACCACAGGCTTGACTAATTTATGTCATAATGGCAAACTAATCAAAAGTAATGAACGTAATGTCCTTTACATTAATAGTAGATTCTGTCATTTTGAAGTCTTGGGAAAGTCACCTAAACAAATGATATAACAGTCTAGCAAAACAGGCAGGAGAAGGGCCTTTTTGTGTGATTTCCTGCTGTCTGAGTGATGAGATTTGAAGTCACCATCATTGCCCTCATATGTTCTTAGTGATGATGACCCTCCATTTATTATTGTTCTATTTGAGCAATAGTCTTTCAAGCTGTTAATTTGCTGATAGGCAGTAATTTCTGTTCCAGACACCATGAGAGGAGAGCCTGCAGTGTTTCAGAGACAGTACACCACAGCTCTGCAGGATTAGTTCTCTATAGCTAACCTTTCTGCAGCATGTGCAGGGTAATTCAGTCTCGGTGAAAAGGGATGAACAACATCTGTTCAGGAAATGGCACTGTGAATCAGTAGCTCAGGATTTTAGATGTTGTAGGGCTTAGGCTGTATTTTGTTAAGTAAGAAAGACACTTGATATACTTTGTTGTGCATTTCTGGGCTGCATTCCCTGCTACAATCACTGTTGCTGCAGAGTAAAACTGTAAAATAATTTTGAGAGGGAACTTATGATTTGAAAACCACATAAGAGTAGTGATACTGATCTGCAGGGGTAGTGTACTAATAATATGCAGATAGAATTACTGAGTTAGTGGAAGATGTTCTGTTTATCTTACTTTTGCAAATTGCCTTTAGATTATAATATGTCACCATAGAAAGGACGTGGTATATAAAAATATGCTGTGTAAATAGTCTTTAATTTGAGTGTAGACATTTATTGAAGCCCTAGTTATAATATAAATGGAGTCATACTGTTTATCTGGTTTTGCATGTAAAAATGCTGTGTGCTATGGATTAAACTTTAGGTGGTGACCCCACTGTTGAACAGAGTTGTTTTTGTAGTCAGCAATAGTATAGATTTTTGTCAAAATTAGTTATATCTCAGTGTTTAAAGGAGGGTAAATAAATTCTCTTTCATTTTAAGTCTGCAGCAAAATTTTCCGAGCTGTTAAGACTGCCTCTCTCTGTGTTGAAACTCTGGTGGGAGAAAAGGCACAGCTGCTTGGGATCCTGCATTCTATGGCTTAGTAAAATTTGGCTAAGCATCAACTATGGCCTCTCAAAACCACTGTTTAAAGGCACTATGTATATTCAATTGTCAATGCCTTTTATTTTTTGCTTTATAAAACTCGTGAACAACTCACAATTATTCTGTGCACCACTTGCATTTCTCAAGACATGTTTTGAAGCTTTAAAGTGCTTATTAAATTTACTTTCAAAGGAATGTCTGACTTTGGGAAAGGACAGCAAATCCAGAGAATATCGGGAGAATGGAGTCAATTGTGGTTTGCAATGACCAGCATTCAGCTGAGAGGGAGTGTGATGTATTCCCTTTTCTGGTATATCCTGTCATTTGCTTTTCATCTGTTTTTTTTTCAGATCATCCAAGATTTTTCAATCAGCTGTATGCTGGAATAGATTATTACTCGTTAGTGGCTCGTTTCATTACTGAAGCACTGAACCCCAGTGTGTAAGTGTGGTTCTTTGTCCTCTTGATGATGAATTAGTATGCTTTTTGGAATAACAGCTTTTTTGCTTCCTTGCTTCTGGTTTCTGATAATTTTCAGTGTTACAGAAGAGGCGGGAATTGTGCAATACTTTGGGAGAGGGAAACCCTCTGATTTAGAATGGCTGAGGTTGGGGTTTATGAGGAGAGAGTTTTTTTCAAAGTTAATAAACCTAGAGTTTTATCTCACATAGTACATAAAAATAAATTAATCAGACTTAACTTAGTTGTTCATTCCTTTGAGGCATTCTGCACACAGTTGACTGCAAATGGTTACCTGTCTACTGTTTACTTGCAAATGTTAAGCTGAAATTTAAGCATGTGACCCATATTAATAGAAAACTCTGGTGTATTACTTTGAGAGTGGAAGTGCCAATGAGATGCTTCCAGAAAGTAAGCAATTACTCTACTGTATCAGATCCATAATATTTTTAGTTTAGAGTCATACTGCTGGTGGTGATCAGCTGCTGATAGATTAGAGAAAGGTGCCAGAAGCCTTTGTCTAGTTTTAGCAATGCTCTGTGCCATGAGTTATGTAGTTTTAATACCAATTACCATGCTGTTATTTCTCTTTAGATACACATATGAAGTATCCCCTGTGTTTCTGTTGGTGGAAGAAGCAGTCATCAAGAAAATGATTGAATACATAGGCTGGGAAGAAGGGGATGGCATATTTAATCCAGGTAGGAACAGTTCAGACCTCAAACTCAGTCATTGTAAACTGCCATATAATACCATTAATTCTATGAACATTGGAGTCATGTAGAATATTTGAAAATGTATGCAAAAGTGTAGTGATACACAAAACTATTTAATCTAGTCTTATCTTATGTGTTTCTAGTAATAATTTGGCAATTTTGGCCAGTGAAAGAATGAAAACACTTCTACATTAAATATAGTTATATGGAATTATTTGAAATTAATTGTTTATAGCTAATGCCCTTCCTGACCTTATTAACAATACCAACAGCCTCATTGGAAGGAGTCAACTGAGCTGACAAACAGGGAGCTGATTTATGTGCTAGATACCAATCCATGGTACCTGAGGGCATAGATCTGTGTATCCTGCCTATGAACTGTGGGAGCAAGAATTTACTTGTTCTTAACTCCTTTGAATTTTTATAATTTTATTAAATCTTATGATAAGGCAGGCCAAACAGATAATTCTTAAGCTGTTTGATAAACCATGTTTTTCAAATGTTCTGTAAGGCAATGTTTCAGCCCACAACACTGAAATAATGAAGCATAATGGTGATATTTCACAGGTTATTCAGGTAACAAATAATTGGGATAGTTGTGAAGCTTTTATATCTATTTTGGGGGTGAAAAGTGAAATTAAATGAGTACATTAGTTAAAACTCCCCCTCCTGAACTGAAACAAAGTCAGTAATTCTAGCCTACACATGAGTAGTAGAAAAATAAAGAAGATAAAAATCCCTATTTTTTAATATATTACTGGTATGGATTTTTTTTTCACATCAAATTTGATGTGTATTTTTGGTAGAAGCCTTACTTTTACAGAAGCATTTCTGGCTTAATACTTCGTGATCTACTGAGAGAAGATAAATTAATTGCCCTTATTTTGGTTCTAGTTTTATGTAAGGGCTTTTCTTACTGCTTTGGTTTTGTTCTTCTAGGTGAATAAAACCTGTCCCGAGTGAATAAAACTTGTCCAGATCTTACCTTGCAGATCTTTCAGTTCCCACTCACTGTGTTTATTTTTTATTTCTTTTTTTTTTTTTCCAAAGACCTTTTTTCTCCCTTGGTCCTCTGAGGCCTGGTTGCCCAAGAGATCTCCAAGGCTCTGAGCTTGGTGCAGGCAGCTGAGCTTGCTCTGCTGCAGTGTAGAGGGGAAGGTGCTGTGCCAGGGTTTTCTCTGTTGGGAAGGACTGCTTGGGCACAGCTCTTATTTCTCAGAGAGGAAAATATCCCCAAAGAGCATCCAAACAGGCTCTGCTTCCATGCATGCTGCAGAGCCCAAGGTTCATTTTATGGATGTAGCCTTCAGGGGAGGAAATAAACTGTGATGGATGCATCACTAGGATGCCTGTGGGGTTTATTTTTGCCTTACTAGGTCAAGCTCTCAGATGCAGGAAAGTTACTCATACTGTGGCTAATACAATATTTGTATGTCTTTTTGCAGGTGGCTCTATTTCTAATATGTATGCTATGAACTTAGCAAGGTACAAGTTTTGCCCTGAGATAAAGGAGAAAGGGCTCTCAGGTCTGCCAAGACTAGTTCTGTTCGCTTCGGAAGAGGTAAAACAAAAACAAAGAAAAGCTTTTTGAACTTTATTTTTTCAGTAGCTGCAAAATGATATCATTTGCATATCTGATGGAGCGCTGGTAGAATAATTCTGACATCAGTGTATGGTGTGGAGTATTGGAGTGGAGAAGTCTGACGGTAAATTTCCCTGCAGAAGCTTTCTTGCTTTCAGAAAACAAACACAGATGTTGCTGCTTTGAAAACTGCTGATACAAGAACAGGTTGTACATGGGGCAAACCTGAAGCAGAATGCATGTACTGTATTGTGGAGGTCTGCAGCATTTGATTTCCCACAGCATAAAGTCTAGCAGGAGCTGTAGGTGGGTTTTGGATGTCAAAGGTTTTTTTCTGCATGTTTAATTTGTACTAAACTCAGTGCTTGTGGGCCTGTGAGATGGCTCTCTGCAGCTCCCATTTTGCCCTATGTCTGAATATACAGATTGGTTGTGGTACAAAGTCAAACCCACCATATGCCTCTCAGAAAAAAAATTCTGGACCTTTAGACATTTTTTTCTTTAAATAATTGAAAATACTTGGCCAGTTTTTAAAGCTTTTGAATAATATAAATCCAAAATGCCTGTGGGAAATTGAATTACATTCATACATTTATTCTGAAGGTAGATTTTGGAGGCTTTTTTCTCCTCCCTGTCCCTTCAGTTTTGAGAGCTTATCATTTGATTAGTGTAGAGTTGTTATTAATTCTGACTCTACTATATAAAAGCCCCAGTGGAAGCCTGCACAGAACCTTGTTGTATTAGAAAATATGGACTTACTAGGATAATTTTAGCTCAGACGTTTATGCTCCAAACAGTTTGCAGTGTAACTAGATGAGAGGCTTATTTTGAAGAAGCCTGAGGGATGAAGGTACTGTGTAAGTTTTCCAAGATAACCTGTCTTTTAGAACTGAGCCCACATGTTCTAAATAAAGGTGGTTTGTTTGTTTTTTCATCCCCCAAAAAGATATTTTCTTGTTTGCTTTCCTTTCTTTTTCTGAAAAGTGTGTGTATGAAAATACATGCCAGTTCATATTTAATCCCTCATGTTACTTCTTCAAAATAGTTAAGGAGGAAAAAATGAGTTTGAAGCAAGTTCCATAAATCCTTTTGAAGTGAAGCCCATGAAACTTTCATTATGAAGTAAGATTTTATTTCATTGCATGGTTTAACTACAATGTATTTTCTTACTCTGAAATAAGCAAACATTTAAATTCATGTCAAAAGAAATTTTAATTGTCTGCCAGAATAAATTTATTTTCATGTCTTTGCTTCACCAGGAAGACCAAAACCATAAAACATAAAGCTGACCAGGAAAAATAAATTGTTAAATTATTTTTAAGGCCATGCTTTGGATCTCTAATACTTTGTTTGCTTCTAACAACTACGTAATCTTTAGTACCCAATAATCATTTACTGTAAAATTGGTGCTTTTAAGAGCTAGTGTGACTATTTTCTAAGATCAATAGTGTTTATTCAGTGTTATGAGGGAGGAAATGGGCATAATAATTTATAATAATTTATAATAATTTATAATTATTTTAGATCCACCTGTACTGAGTCCAAGCTAGATGACTTTTTGGAAACTTTTGTTCAGATATGCCATGTTGAGAATATATGTAATCAGTAGCCCACACTTGAGACAAGTATGGAAGCGCTGGTGTCATACAATCCTAGTTCTTTTATTATTGTTTTTATTTTGAGTCTTATTTAACATTTTGCACCTGTGAATCACAGAACCAAGGAACCATTTAGGTTGGGCAAGACCTCTAAGATCATCAGGTTCAACCTTTGACTGACCACCACCTTGTCAACAAGACCATGGCACTAAATGCCAGGTCTGGTTGTTTCTTGAACACCTCCAGGGACGCTGACTCCAGCACCTCCCTGGTTAAACTTCCAATGCTCAACCTTTCCTGTGATGAAATTCTTATTGTCCAACTTGAACCTTCCCTGGCACAGCTTGAGGCTGTGTCCTGTCAGTGGTTGCCTGGGAGAAGAGCCTGACACCTCCTAGGCTACATTCTCCTTTCAGGCAGTTGTAGAGGGCAATAAGGTTGGTTCCCTCTGTTCAGCCTTTTCCCAGGCTAAACACCCCCAGCTCCCTCACCCCCTCCTCATAGGACTCACTGTCTAGATCCTTCACCAGCTCTGTTACCCTTCTCTGGACATGCTCCAGCCCCAGTGTCTTTCTTGTAGTGAGGGCCACAAAGCTGAATGCACAATTTGAGGTGCAGCCTCACCAGTGCTGAGCACAGGGGGAGAATCATTGCCCTGGTCCTGCTGGCCACACTACTGCTGATACAGGCCAGGATGCCATGGGCCTGCTTGGCCACTTGAGCACACACTGGCTCATGTTCATCTGGCTGTCAACCAGCACCTCCAGGTCCTTGTCCACTGGGCCCCTTTCCAGCAATTCTTCCTCATGCCTGTAGTGCTGCCTGGGGTTGTTGTGACCCAAGTGCAGGACTGGGCACTTTGACTTGTTGAATGTCACACCTTTGGCCTTGCCCATCAATTCAGCCTGTTCAGATTCCTCTGCAAATCCTTCCTACCCTCCAGCAGATCAATTTCCCACCCAGCTTGGTGTCATCTGTGAGCTTCCAGAGGGTACACTCAATCCCCTCATCCAAACATCCTTTGTTTTCGTTTCTGAAACTGAAGAGGTATCTGAAGAAGCAAATTGTCAACCCTCCCAACAAAACAAACAAACAAAAAGTAAAACAAACAAACAAAAAGTCAAACAAACAAACAAAAATTAAAACAAAACTGGAGAAATTAACAACCTGAGTTTATCTTCATCATGAATCAGGCAAGAGCATTGGCATGTGAGGCAATAATGAACGGAGTATTGATAAGGAGTCAAAATACATGACTGCTCATTCAAGGCCCTTGTGCCATTTGAGGGCTTGGCTGAAATAAAATGATTTTGGCCTTGATTTGCTAAGTCTCTAAGTTTCAGTTTGGCACTTGTCAAGTTGAAAGAGTTGCCCTGCTGCAAAGCAGGGGAATGCACAGACTTTCAATGACTTATGTGATCTGGGACTAGGTATTTTTTGTATGTTCTTGGATAATGTAAAGATGTATATTTAATACATAGCCCACCCAAGGTCCTCACATATTCTGCTTGGCCTTCAGGAATAAAAGGCTCCTTGTTCCTGTAAGCAAATGCTTGGATATTCAATGCTGTGGTGGTATGCAGTGAACACTGTTTATGCTACTACTCTGTAATACTTTTGCTGGACCATAGCAGTGTTATTCCCCTTGAGACAGGAGCAGCAGAAGAGTAATTTTTATATCCCACTTTCTGGAGGCATGATTTGTGGCTCTGAAGAAGATAAATGCTGTTCTAGTTATAGATATCAGCCCACCTTTTTATTCCCTTTTGCTATCTGAGTCCCATTTAAACTTTATTCTGGCACAAGTATGTGCTTCATTCATCTGAAAGGTAGAAATCTGATAAGTTTGAGGTAAGTGAGGGTAGAAGGAGGATGTGTAAACAGTTGAAATGTACATGCTGATGTGAGCAGTTTTTTTAGATTAAATGAAACTAAATTCCTCCCCAGTGCAACTTGATCATGAAAGTAATAAAGCGAGAGAACACAACATTAACTTATCATGTTGTCCCCTGTTGAAATTACAACAGACGAAAACAGGTAATAAAGCAATCTCATAATAAGGTAATTGCTTTATGCAATCATGTTTCTAGGAAACTTTTTAAAATCAAGAAAATACAAATTTGTCTTCTGTTTTAATGAGGAAAGGTAGAAAGTACCTTGTCTTTGCAAACATCATTAGGAAATGAAAACTATGTCTAGATATAGTACAGCAGCACATCTTAAATGCACCAATGTTCCAATTTGATCTTGTGCTCTAAGATGGTAATTTCTTACTGCAAATGGCTACAGATTCAATAATTTGTCCAAACCAACTAAACTGTGAAAGACATGGTAAGAGTAACCTGAACTCAAAGTGTTTAAAGTAATACTTTTAATCTGGATGTTTCTTTCTCCTTTTTTTGGAAAGGGAGCTATGAAAAGTGAATTAGTTGGTGCTCTTGTGACTGTAGCTGCTAAATGCTCTTTGTTATATTTTTTCTTAAAATGATGCAATGCAGTTTAGCATAATGGCTTCTAGTAATGAAGAAGGGGGAAGAAATTCTTACATGTTTTCAATCAATATAACTGAACGACCTCTTTTTTCATCAAAGAAAGCATATCCCAGGTCTATGTAGTATTATGGGTCTTGTTCTTTTTTCTGTCCTAGAGAAAGACAGAATTTTCCAAGAAGTACAGAGGTTCTTCTGGAGCAAAAATAATTTCACTTGCAGCCTGTTTGTTTTTGTATTCTCTCTGTTCTTCCTTCTCTTTTCCTCTGCTTTTTGGTATAATCTCTCAGGTACTCAAGCCTCTTTTATCTTTTTTCCAGTCTCTCATATCATTGTTTATAATAAAATATATATTTTACCGATTGTCTGCTTACTAGTATACTGAATTTGCAGGTCTTATTCAGTTTGGAAGGATCTGATTATTCTGGGTGATTCATACCTTTCATTTGAAAGTAATGGCTAGAAATCAGTGATTTCTGGCAACTTGTATTTTAAGTGATTCACTTGTCAGTCAAAAACATCTCCAAACTTCTACAGAACAACTTACAATCATTATTATCTTTATTGATGTAATGTAAGACTAATTATCCACCTATGTATGTTATTATTCTTGTAACAGTCTAAATGACTGAGCCCTAAGGCCTTGTGGATGTGTCATGTTAGAAATTAAGCTTTCTTAAAACTACTCAGTAGCATTATGCCATTCTATGCCTTTGTTTAAAAAGTGGGTGATGGTGGGGGAAACCTCTTTGTCATAAAGAAAAAGAGCCCTCTGAGATCATCCATCTCATCAAAATAAGCGTGACAGGCTTTAATACCCTTAATATATTCATGCCCACACATTAAAATGTTGTACATTTTTCATAATTATGTTCTGCAGTAACTGCATTTGTGTGGACTCTCAGGAAGAAAATGGAATTAATTAACCACCTGGCTTCACCTCCTGTATGAAAAGCAGCAATTGTAGACATCTTTGTGTTTGCTGGAATATGCTTTATTTTAACCCTTCAGTAATAATGTGTAAAAGAGACTGTTTTATTTTTGTGAGGAGGGCAATGATAATCCAAGGGTTGGATGGTCTTGCTTCTGAGAAGAACTGTCTGGTCCTACAGGATGAGGTGTACTCTCAAAGGTGACTCCACTGCTATAAGTGGGTAGTTTTGGTGTCTAAATACCTTTGGGTTAAGGAGGTTACTGTATCTTGAATTCCCAGGCTAATCTTGAAGACGAATTAAGTAGAGATCAGTGTGCTCTTGTTCTGGAATAAGCCAAAGTGTTCTTGTGCTGGAAAACAGTATCCTCAGTAGAGCAGGTCCTTATAAAGGTGAATGTTGGAAATATGGTTAGAAGAACCATTTTGTTGAAAACCATGCTTGTTGAAAAGAAAAAAGTTTGTAAAAAGTCTATAGTGGTCTGTGGGCTTGAATAGCGTTCTCACCTTAGTCATTTTACCACATTCTGATTAAATAAACACCCACTTCTAAAATCCTCTTTTGCACTCCACAGGCTTCACAGACTGTTGCCCTTTATTCAGTGCAAAGTGAGAAGTGGGCTGCATATGTCTGTGTACTCATTCAGATATGTCTCAGTGATGAGACCTAGCTAAAATTCTTTGCTAAAATAGTAACTTAATTTTCTGAAAAATGCAGACTAGTCCACACTGGAACCTTTTGCAAAATCCCATTATTTCCAGATCCTTTTGCAGAGATGGGATGTTGAAAGCCTTGCAAATCCCCATTTTACCACATCAGAAGTTTTGGTAGGTCTTGGGAGCTGAGCTCCTTGATCCTGTGAACATGGGTTGCTGTATTAGCCCATGGGTCAGTTTAGCAGAGTATCTTGTCTCTGGCCAGTGGCCACCAGCTGGGGATTAGAGAAAGCATACAGAATTGTTACAAACATGAAGTAGTAGAAGCTTCAAATATACATCCTAAATAAGGGTCCAGTTTCCAAGGAGTGGTGCTTTTGGACTGTCAGACCTAATTAATTGTTTCCAGGCTGTTGAGTTAAACAGACTTTCGACCCTTTTCCTCATGCATTTCCTAACTCTTACACTCATTGATACTTTTGACTTAGTTCTATTAAAACATTTTGAAACAATTAATAATTCTTCTCTGATGACACTTCAAAGTTTCTACTTTTCATTCTAATGCAGAATGAGCTCTAAGAAAAATTGTATGAAATAGAGCTTCTAATTTTTTTCTTAAGCCTGCATTTTAAACATGGTGCACCACTTTGTCTTTATTTTCTCCAGTTTTCTGTGTGTATTAAGTACAAGATGGGCTTTGTGATATGTACCTTATAATTTTGCTTTTTGTGTTAGAATATGCTGTTGTCATGGCTGTTAGGTGCTGTTGTACTTGCCACTGTTCCCTATGTTAAAAATTTGTTTCTCTTGTTTAATTGTGTGTGTACTTTTTTTTGTGCCTCTCTCACTTACAGTGCCATTACTCCATGAAGAAGGCAGCCTCCTTCCTGGGAATTGGTACAGAGAACGTGTACTTCATCAAAACAGATGAAAGGTAAGAATGCAAAAGCCATGACTGATCTCTTGAGCCTTTGTAAAATGCAGTAGTGCTGTACATAACTAACCTGTTTGAATGTAACTGAAAAAGTTTTAAATCTGTGTCCCTTAGAGGTAAGATGATACCTGAGGAACTGGAGAAACAAGTCCAGCGGGCCAGGAAAGAGGTGAGAGGGGGAGAGAGAGTGTGAAGGAGAGAGGAGTGTGTGCAGACTGTGTGCTTGTGTCTGAGTGAAAGGAAGGAAAACTAAGAGTGACCAAAATCTTAAAAGTAGGGCAGTTAATGTAACAATGTCTTTCTTACAGGTACAATCTGTTTGCCACAAACTTGTGGAACAAGCCAAGGCTTATGGGTTCTACACTCTTAGAAGGGAGGAAAATTCCACAGGGTGTTTACTGCTAATGAAAGTCCCGAGTACAATGCTGCTCTGAACTATTAAGCACATTTCTTATAGGATTTCTTTTGCCCTTGATCCTTTTTTAAATGGATGCAGTATGTTTTCCTAAAATGGTTTTTCAGTTAATTACAGCAGTTATTGCTCTATTGCCTCTGCAGTGAGCAACAACTGTAACATGTGGCTTAGTCTCTAAAACTAACTTACAAGCTTCAAATGCTAAATTCTGTCCTTCCTATTATTCTAGTGAGAGTGCAGAGAAGTGCCTCTTTTCCCCTAGGGACTTTGCTAAGTAGAAAGTCAAAGGCAAGAATTTGGAAAAGCACTCATGTGTATTTGGACAACATTAGCACACATTCCCACAGTCTCTAAGACAGTCCTTACCTATAGTCATAATTTATTTTAGAGAGCTTGAAGGACTGAATGTGACTTCCAAGGAAATCTTTTGGCTTGGTTAGCTCATCCTCTTTCCCACTTCCACTTTGTGCACAGAGCAGTAGAATTCAAAGCCCAGCCCTTAGTCCATGATGAGTGAATACAAAGCAGCTAGTGCAATGTTCATGGCATGGATCATACATTCCATGGAATTCTGTCTTGGGAAATCTGTCTTTGTGGCTGATAGAAAAGCCAAGGCAGTCCTGTCCTGTCCTGCACTGGCATGGCCACAACAGCTTACAGTAAGTTCTGATTTGGATATATTTTCTGCCAAACAACCATCTCTTATTTGAGTTTCTTGCTGGATAGCATAGCTATAGATACATGGGGGCCCTAATGACCTAGCAAACTCTCTTTTTTGCCTCTTTCTCTACTTTGCATTTTCTGAGAAAGACAACCTGTACTTTACTCATTTGAGCAAGCTGGGGGGGAAAAACGGGACTGAAATAAAATAAAGCAGTGGGAAGCAGGCTTGCAGGAGAATCATCTCTTTGCTTTTGCAAAAACAATATTCTTTTTGTTCTTGTAACAATACATGTAATGGTCATTTGAAAGAAATCATCTGGCATTTGTGATTTTTTTAAAAAGGTCTACCTCAGTATGGTACCCCACAATTTAAAAACAAAATGCTCTGCTTGCAGGAAAACACGATTTCACTTGCATTATAAAGGAAGTTGCAGGTGTATTGGAAGCTTTCATTTAATCAGAGCTTCAGTGTGTCTGTCCAACTGTGTCTGTTACAACTTTTACAGAAGGACACTTCAGTAAATGACAGTAAATATTCTAATGACTCTAGACAACAGAGGGTGTATTTGAAGCACAAAATGGTCACTAAATATGAAAGGCAAGAGTCTTATCTTTTTAGAGAACTTATGCAGGGAGACTAGATTAACTATATTGTCAAGAGTAATAAAAATGTAATTCCCTTCTTTGTGGGAAAAGTATAATGGTAGCAATTACTGGAATTTGTAGATATCTGAAACTTGTCCCTGTATTCAGTTGTGCTACCAATTGGCTACTTGAGAACCTTTGACTTTGATGTAGCTGTGGGGCAAAATTGCTGGGAAGACTAATAGAAAATAGATGCATTGGATACATCTTTGCCTCACTTGCAAGAGTTCTGTACTGAAGATTCAGGCTGATTTGTAAGTTTGATTAACTATTGTGGTAGCTTGTACTCAGAATAAATGACCAAGAAGTGAATTAAAGGCTGGTAAGTCTTTGTGAATGTATGGGATTAATTTAAGTTCATTCCACTGTTACTTTTCACTGCTTTAGCCATTTGTAAAGAAAATCTAAAATACAAATAAATCATAATTACATACCACTCTAACAGTCCTCTACACTGTAAAGAAGGATAAAACTGTCCGTGTAAGTGTGATGTAAGCCTGTCTGTCTCTGTAGATGCTTAAAGTGGCAACATTAAAAAAAAAAAAAAGAAATAAAGATATCATATTTCAGCTGGGTGAAGATACATGGAAGACTGGTGTGGAATTTGATTTTTCAGCTGATGTCTGATTTCACTAAAGCTCCATTGAGTTACACACTTACATCATCTGAGAGATCTAATTCACTGCAAATGAACTTCAGTGATCCCAGCTTGCACAATCCAATAACACCTTGAGTGCCTCTGCAGTAGGTGTGTTGTCATTCTGCAGGCCAGATGCTGAACCGTGCAGAGCAGCTCTTTGAGCAGGCACTTCCCAGCAGTGAGACTGCACAGTCACTGCTGGGGCAGATACCCTCAATTTCATGGAGTTGCTACAGATTCTCATGGACTACTTTCATGGAGTTGTGGCAGTTTCTACTCCCAAGCAGACCCGACACAGATCTGCAAGGGTCTGTGAGCCAGAATGCTGCTAGCTGAAGGGAAGCAAAGATGGATGGCTGTCAGTGGCTGCCTGAGACCCCAGCCTGACAAAAGCTTTCCTTATCCCCCCTGACTGACCTGAACACCATCTGAGATTTCCAGAAGTCTCTCTCCTAACATTCAGTCACCGTCTACAGCCCTTCTTCTTTCCCAGACAGGAGTGGGAGCAAGGGAATAGCACTCAGCTGCAGGTCAGGTGTGGGATCAGTCAACGGTGACTGTCCCTGTCATGGTGTGCACCAACGTGGCTGAAGGCAAATCACCTTCCCTAGCTGAAGTTTCCTCTTCACCAGGCAGAGAACAGGGGTCTTGTAGAGACAGTGCAGGTGGAAACCCTAAAGGGATGAGCCCTTTCCTTGCATGGGTAGTCTGCTGGCTGAGCTAATTGCTTTATTTTATCAGTCAGAATGACAGCATATATGGTAGTGAGATGTGAAAGACTGAGAATTGAAAATCAGTGTATAAAGAGAGATGTCATATATCTGGTGTGTTTTGATTCTGACAAAACTAGCATATGTCAAAACAGTCTGAAGCTGCAGAAAGTCTGCCCTGGGATGGTGTTAAGTAGAAATGGAAAATGCCTTTTTTTTTAAATGAAGCAAAAAAAAAAAAAAAAAAAAAAAAAGAAAAAAAAAAGAAAAAGAGATCCAGCTCTATTAAATGTAGTACCTTCTGCTGGGAAGCTAAAATGTGGATTGTCACATCTTTGTCCTACATTCCTCTCCTATCTTTTTATACTTTAGCTCTGCAAGTATACAAGGAAGAGATGAGCGGTGCAAATGACTTTTTTTGTTTTGAATCCTATTGCAGGGGTCAGCACCATTTCTTGTCTGTGCTACAGCAGGCACAACTGTGCTGGGAGCATTTGATCCTCTGGATAAAATTGCTGATATCTGTGAAAAGCATGGCCTCTGGCTTCATGTTGATGTGAGTTTGTATACTGCATGGTTTTGTTTAACACTGCTTTTTTTATAATTGCTCTTTGACTGTTGATATTTCTTTTTTAGCAGTTGGGCTCTAATAACATTTCTTCTTCCTTACATAGGGACCAGAAATGTGTTCTGATTTGACTTGGTTACATATGCTGCAAAACAGCAAATAACTTGGTTCTGACAAGCAGCCAAAGCCATTTTGTTATTGTCAGGTTATATTTCAAAATTATTTTATAATCAATTTCTTCTTCTTGCTACCTCCTAAAAATGCTTCAAGAGTGGTATACAAACACAAGTTTTGATTCTTCCCACATTCTGCTGGGGAATAGACACATTAGAATTGTGGTGTGAGGTTCATACAGGTTAAAATAAAGATATGCTTTCTGACTCAACCAGTCATAAATTATTCTGTTTCATATTTACAGATTTGAATTTCCTGTACATATCCTTACATTTTCCTAAACTGTTAAGAAATTTTTCTCTTTTAAAAAAAATCCCTTGTAATTTTAGGTTTGGATATTAAAATCCTGTAATGAATCTTTTTTGAATAATCACTGTGCCTTTTTATGACTTGAAAGAGTTAGCTGTAAATGTATTTTTCTAAGATAAGCCACTTCATATTTTCTAAAATTGCATTCTCTCTATAATTGCAATGCCACAAATCCAGAATTATAGTTGGCTAGATTAAAAGTCATAGAGCAATAAGAGAATCTGGAGCAATATTTGTGGAGATTTCCAAACCTGCTCTAAATTTCTGAAATGTTTGTATAATGTTGAGTATCTAAAGAAAGATCATGTAGGCAGTGATGCATGTTTCAAATAAATGTCTCACAGACATTAATAAATACTCTATGTATGAGTCAAAAGAGTTTTCTTATATTCTTGGAGACAAAAATGCAGAATTTAGGCCTAATATTTAAAATGTCTGCCAAGCCTCCTCACGGCTGCGTGCTGCTGAGAAGAGCTCATCAGATTTTCAGCAGGAGGGCAACACTCCACACAACTCTCTTGTGTGTCTGTGTATAGGTGGAGGGAGGGATGTTGTTGGAATCTGTGTTGGACCTTAGGTGAGTCAAACAGATGTGGCTGGAGCCATCTCCAGTGGCTGTAGGAGAGCAGTCAGCAGTCTCTCTGTAGATGAACTCAAATATGGTGGGTCCTGTTCTGAACTTTAGTGAGTTGTTAGTCTTTTGAAAAGAACTAACTTTATTCTTCTGATTTTGCCTCATGTTAAACTAAGGTAAAAATGTTCAGGATTATCTTTAAGTTATTTTCTGTTTTGAAATTACTGTAGTTGTCAGATGTTAATTGTTTCCCAGTAGAAGGACAAATGTCCAGGGATAAATTGGGTTTGCAGTCTGGAACATCAGTTGTTCTCTTAAGATGTGATTCGTGTTGTGAGCCTCTCAGTGGTTCTCAGAAGTTCTATCAGTATTTTCTCTATTTTTCACACTATATAAAGGGTTGGGTGGATGGCTGTTTATCTATTTTTTGTTAAAAGTTTCTAGCTGTATTTATAAGAGGACAGGATGTAGGGAAAGACTGAAAGCTTTCCACAGAAGTGACATCTGGCATACATGTACATACAAGTGTGCTATGGTAAAATGAGCAGACTGTGATTCTTAGTGTAACATTTTTTCCCACACAGCACCACTAGAAAGAGATTTACTGAAATTATATCTGTACAGGTACAGCGAGACTGAGTCTCTAACATTCCGAGCGACTATGAGAAACACAGAGAAGGATTGGTTTTTTCCTTTTATTTTTTTTTAGCAAGCATACCTTTTATCACTATAGGATAGAATATAAAATCTTTGAAATATTTGAGAATCCACAATCTGCTGAAAGGCCTGGCTTCTTGTTGAATGATTTACACGTTATGCAGTCTAACAAGTGTGTACTGCTGTTTAGGCCTGCTGTAACTTTGAAGGAAAAAAAAGTACAGTACAATTAAAACAAAGAGTAAAACCCAGGTTAAGTGCTGTCTAATGTAGGACTTTCATGTATCATTAACAGGCATCAGGATTATCTACTGCAAGTGCTCTCACAAGCTGTTACTAAGGATATCTTATATGAATGTCAGTGGTGTTTTTTCCAGATTTACACTGATTTATCTCATTTCAGAATATTTTCTGATCCCAAAAATTGATGTGTTTGCCTTAGGGACACTCTTTTCATTAAATATGAAATGATAAAGCTTGTGATTCTTAGGAAGGGCAAAAAGGAGAATGTCAACAGAAATTCACTGAGCTTCAGGAAGATAAATTTCAATAAAGCCAGAAATAGTAGATAAGCTCTGACATGAAGACAAACCAGAGAGGAAAAGCAAGTTAAGGAAAATGTTTTAAGAAGATAATACCAGTAGGTCCAAACTGCCCTGGCAGTCAAGCTGTTCAGTCGAGCCTAAGAGCTAAGGCTATACCAATCTTATTTTGTTCAAAGTGCAGCATTCCAGTTGCTTATTGTGTTTTAACCTCCATCTCTGATGCCTTTCTTAATAACTTGTTTTGTATCATCAATATGCCTCCAGCATTCGTGTACGTCATGTATTGTCTTCACGTAGCTTTAAATGCTATGTGTGAGTATTTTTTCCCTAGTGGCCCTGACTGACTCTTCTTTTTTTCTCCTATTATTAGGCCTGTAGAGAAAATCAGGCTTGACCTATTAGCCCATGCTTAGGTAATTAGCTTAATCAGGCAGTGCACACTGTGATTCCCATCATTTAGCTGTAAATGATTTGTTGCATATGAAACAGAAATTTTCTCGTACCTTGTTGTCAATTACATTGTGTGGGACGCAGGTTGATAAGAGTCCTGTTTTGACCTACCCTGTCTTGCTCTCAGCTGGATTTGTCTTGAACAAAATGTGTCATTCTAGTTTGATGTACCTGCCCTCCTCCTCCCTTGGATGGAGGAGAAGCAGTCAACTTCACTGTGTCTTTACAATATCTCATCAAAAAGCCAGAGAAACCTGCCAAGCTGCAGTTCTGGTAGTGAGTGAAAACCTGGCTGGAAGACCATTCCCAGAGAGCAGTTACCAGTGGTTCTTTGTAGGGGGAAAAACATTTGAGCAGGATTCCTCAAAGGTCTGTCTTAGGGTAGAAATTATCTGGTATTTTTGTTAAACCACTTGGATGAAAAAGAATGTGCTGACAAATTTGAAAATGACATAAGACTTCTGACAAAGGCAGTGGGAGGACAGGATTAGAAATCAAAGGGATTTTGACAATTTGGAGAAAAAAAAGTGGAAAAACTAGGCTACAGTTCAATAGAGATAGAATTCTAAGCTTTAGTAATCAAGTACACAAAGACAGGCTGGGGAGTGTTGACTAGATAGCAGATCTTTACTGTAAAGCCCAGATATTTTCCTAGTTCACAAATCAGTGATATTTTCAAATAGAGTTAAATACCTTTCAGAATTGAACAAAGGAGATACATAAAAGGATTCTTTCTTTCTGCTTCACACGCCATCTGCTTTATCTAAATTTTGTCCAAATAAAAAGATGCAGTTCAAGAAGGCCCTACAAGAGAAAGATTAGAAAATGGGAAACAATGTAGATAAAGATAATCATATTTAGAAATTACGACCAATGAGGAAAGATGGAAAGCACTGATTTTATTTAAACTAGAAAAGACAAATAAACAGAACATAATAGTCTATAGAAGCTTCAAAAGGTGCTGCTAAAAGAAAAGGACTAATGTGTTCCCCTGACTACTGGAGGTGTGACAAATGGTAACATTGTTTAGGACTGACACTTAAATTAAAAAGGTGTTATTTCTGTTACACACAAATTAAGTGGTTAAATTGTGCAGCCTCCATCATTAGAGAGGCCTTTAAAACCAGACAAAGCCACTGATTCTGTGTCTCCTTAAATGCCTTCTCATTCGTGGTGTTTTGTGGGGTTTTTTTGGTATTTTTTTGGTTGATTTTGTGGTTTTCAGGTATTTTTGTTAGTTGTTATTTTTTCTGTTGGGTTTTTTTTTTGTGGTTTTTTTTTTGTGTGTGTGTTTTTGTTTGCTTGTTTTGTTTGTTTTGTTTGTTTTGTTTGTTTTGTTTGTTTTGTTTGTTTTGTTTGATTTGTTTGTTTTGTTTGTTTTGTTTTGTATGTTTTTTCCAGCCCTGGATCCTTAAGCACTTCGTCTCTGAATTGGGTAAAAAATCATGGATCATAAATTTATCTTGTATTACTGTGGCTCAAGTAGAGTAATTTCTAGACCTACAGTGGTATTTTTTTAAGAAAAGACAGAAAGTAGGGCCAACAGTGCTGTGGAAGCAGCAATTGCTGGTCTCTCTCTGCATTTTATTTTTCACTTCAGTGCTAACTACATGTGTAATTGATTCATTGATTAGTAATCTCTAAAAAAGATGTGGTTGAGAGAAATGAGAGGAGTAGGGCTGATCTTGTCTTTGGGGGTGGCACACTGTTGAGATGACCTCTCAACTGCCTTTCTAGTCCTGTTTTTCACAAACAGTGTGAGAATGTCAACTTTTTCAAACACAGAAATTTTGGATGCAAATTTTGTAATTTTTTTTTTTATTTTAACAGGTTGTTTATAATTTCTGAAAATCAGGGAATAACTCAGTGACTGTTTTGACTTTATAAAATCACAGAATGAGAGGAGTAATATTTGTCTCTGAATAGGAAGTTCAGTCTGATTGTCATCCCATAGCATGGCAAATGTGGACTAGCTGGAGAAAAAAAGTTGCAAGTCATGGTGCTCCTGGATTACCATGAAGTTTGAGGCAAAATAATTTCCTACCTTAGTTCCCACCTGGAGTTTGTGCAGCAGGGAGGATGTTGTGAGCATGACAATGTAAAATATGATTTGATCTATTAATGTATGTCATTAATGAGGATGACTTTTTAAGACAAGTTAATAACTTTCATCTCCCTTGTGAGCCTTTGCCATCCTGTCTCCCAGAGATAGCTGATCTCATTCCTAATGTATAGTCTATGAAGCAAATACCAATGATAAACTCATATATCAGCTATCACATATTTTTATTTCAAGGAAAGAAAAAAAAAAAACCCAAAACCAAACAAGCATATATTTTCTATGCTTAGGTCAGGAATCTTTACATCAGCAACTTTCTCTTTCTTTACAATTTTTTTAAAAATAAACTGAGTTCAAATGTTTTGTGGACTGATGTATTTTGTGTGTCTCTGAGGAGCTTTACTTGCTTCACAGGTAGTTTGCTTAAGTACATTCTGCCTTCATGACTATTGGAAATAATTTTATATATTTATTTATCTAGCAGTAACTTCTCAAATGCTCTGTGTCACATGTGTAGTGTTTGCATGGTCTCCTCACCTTTCTATTGTGGATAAATGTTATTGTTTGGGATCTGAAGGTTCACAGACCTGATCCTTGCAGAATTCATGAAAAAGTATCACATTCCCTAATTCAAGTTGTCCAGAAATTAAACATATCTAATAAAAAACTTGCTGTCTGGGTTCCTGCTGTAGTCCCTGGAGAGACACATCTGCCAAAGGTATCACCCAAAGATGGGTGTCTAGATTAGATGGAAGTAAAAAAGGAGTTTCAGTGGAGAGCTCCTCACTACAGAGAAGGTCTAAGGGGCTCTTAGAGCACACACTTAGTTCTTAGATGAGCTGAGGGAGTCTTCAGTAATTTTAAGCTCATTTGTGTTGCTGGTGACAGAAATGCTGCTACTGCCCACTGACAGACTTTGCTTTTCATATCTCTGCAAAATCTGAGCCTGGCCTTTGCAATTGTCAGAGATTACCACTGCCCACTGTTTCCCCTCTGAAATTCTCAGAAAGGAATTGGCTATCAGGAGGAAGATGTGCAAAGTGGGGCTTTCTGCTGTCACTGAGAGTTTAAGGCTGGGGGAAAGGAAGCAACAACAGGTATCAGGTATTTTTGGTATCAGGAATGAGTCTGGTTATGCAAGGACATTTCAGTTCATTGCCCTTGCTTACACAGAAGGACCACTCTGGTTTGTGGCTCATGTTCTGGCACAGACCACAACCTCCTCTATTTCAGGCATAGCCCCAGGCTGCTGGAGATGTAACTAAAGGCAAAATTTAGCCCACTGACTGTGTAGTAAACAAAGTTTTAAATGAGATAAGACACCTTTAGAAATTATTAGTTTGAAGTATTATCAAAGTAACTTTATACAAATAATATTGTCTTGGCTCCATAAATGTTCCAACAGGCTTCTTGGGGTGGCTCAGCTTTGATATCAAGGAAGCATCGCAGACTTCTTCATGGTATCCACAGGTAAGTCAATTTAATCTATTTACTAGGGATTGAGGTGGAAGTTATGTGGCCTGTTGGCTACCATAAGTGCTGCATTTTTACAAATAGTTGGAGAGATTTCTGAACCTGTGGTGGGTGTGGGTGTATGGGAAATCTGATTTGTTGGCTTGGATTGTGTTTGGTCTTTTTTGATTCTTAAGTACCCATGATTATAGATGCAATTTTCACCTCCCTTTCTCCATTTATGATTTTTGCAGAGCTGATTCTGTTGCCTGGAATCCCCACAAAATGCTGTTGGCAGGAATCCAGTGCTGTGCTCTTCTGGTGAAAGACAATTCTGTAAGCCCTCCTGACCTTTTTTATTTTCTTTTTCTTTTTCTCCTTTTTTTGTTTTTTTTTTTGTATTCTAATAAGCTGTCATTGCTGTAATATGAAAGTGGAAATAATTAGGAAACAGCTGAAAGTCAGTTTTACTATACTGCAGTACAAAGGCTGAATTATATTATTTTGAATTTCACCACTTAATTAATAAAGGGTGAATAAAAGAGAAGGGTAAAAACAATCCAAATCACTGTACTCACAAGTGGTCAAATTTTGCAGCTGGTGCCCTTGCTAGTTAACTTCTGCACATAATTTGCATTTAGAATGGAGTATTTTGTCACCTGGGCCTGGCACACTCAGCCACTGAGCTCATCAAAGCCCTCAGAATAGCTGCCATCCATCGGGACTGCAGCAGTGCTGTGTCTGCTTAAGGCAGGCAGAGCTCGTCTGCACCTCCCCTTGCGCGGGAGGGAGCGCCAGACTGGGAGAGGGCTGGGAGTCAGAGCACATCCAGGTAAAGGCGCTGAGCCTTCTGCCCACACTCTACCAGTTTTTCCTCATCAGCAGGGTGATTTAGGCTTCCCAAAAGCCATGACTAATTTAAAGGTCTAGCAGGAAAACAACAGAGCTCTGATCTCAAGATGACTCTGCAATGTAGCAAAAATCCCTTCTTGCTTCTTTGTAGCATTCTTTTATCTCAAAAAAAAAAAAAAAACCCAAACAAACAGTAAGAGGTTAATTATTTCAACCTTCATTTAAAAATCAGACCTGCTAAAATTTATGCCATCTGGCCACCTTTATGGGTGAGTTTTACCTTACACTGCATAGGTTATAACAGACTGAACCTCACGATGATATTGAGTCCCTAAGGTTTGCATCACTATTGTGTGGCCATGGTTTGTAAATTGCTTTTATAAATCTCTGTCAAAACAACTGATATTTTCTATTCAGCTGCTGGGGTTACCTATCCATCTAATTTGTTATGAACTGCTTTTGGTAAGAGCTGATGAGGACCAAGGTGTGTACTTGCTAATCAGCACTCTCTTGGAGCTGATTGCTCTAGGTCAGGGGTGAGACCTGGCAGGACAGCAAGGAGAAGTGTGCCACCTCGTTTCCTTACATTAGAGCCTGTGGGATTGAAGAGGATTAGATTTCAGGGTTACCATCTATCACTTTATTCTGAGCTAAAAAACAAACAGAAGAAAGTTATTGACTAAGATTAATGCAGTGTCTTAATTGCAGGCTTGGGAAGATTTCAATGCTGTATTTTTAACTAATTAGGCCCAGTACATAGATATTGCCCCAGGTCATGATTAGGCTACTTGGACTGAATTGTGGAAATTTCTCAGGAGGAAAAAGGAAAGAAATGTAGAGGATTGAACTGTTCTAGCTACTCTAGCCTTTCAGGTCACTTTATGAACACTGTTCCAACTTCAGGGCTCTGGCAGCTTTTTTGTGGTTCCCTTCTGTGCAATGTAAGGTCTAGTAGAGACCTTACATTAGTAGATTCCCCTTTTAAACCACAGATGGGCAATATTGTGTTAGAAATACTTGCAAAGTTGAATCTTAGGACTTTGAGGGATGAAAACGGAAGAATTATGGATCACAGCATCAGATCCTGTTGTACAGTGAGGCATTCTGGAATGCAGAAGATTTGTCTGCATTGGGAAGAAAGGTTGTTTTACTCTGTGTCTAATTCCTGGGAAATTGGCTCTTACTCATTCTGTGTATGTGCCAGTGAAGTCTTTATATGCAAACAGACACCCATACAGATTTGAGTACTTTCTTACTAACCAGCTGGAATATAAATCCTTAAGAAAAAAAAGATCAAATGCATATTTGAGACACTTTGACAGAGAAGTATTGCTTCACTTTGATCCTCTCCATACCAGAAGAGGCAGCTGAATCCAGTTTCCCATAAAAAATGCTATTTTTGCACCAGTAAGAGAAGGGAGAAGTACATGTATCAGTTTCTCACTTGGGAGCTTGTTCCACTTCTTCTGAAGCACATAAATACCTATGGCTAAGATGAAGCACACGTTTATATGTGAACATAATTCCTTCACACTGTGGTTAAGATGCATCAGTGGGAACTGGATGCTGAGATGTGAGCTGGAAGAGTCTGGCACACAGTGGTCTGTAAGTGAATGTTCAAGGAACCTCAGGTAGATTCTGAAGTTCTGAATTCTCCAGGAAATCAAAGCAGCAAAATGTTAATTATGAATGTTAAGTCCCATTTATGGATTATCCTATCTCCCTTTGAAAGACTGATTGAGGAAGTTTTGTTAGCCCATCTTCCCATTTCTTTTGAGGTCTATTTGGAAATTTTGAACACTTCAGAATTAGGCTTAGTTGATTATAAATGAGCAAATTAATCCCCTTTGGTTTTTCTTTGTCTCCTTCATACTTTCTGTAAGAAAGATAATCTTTAGAAGATGTCATCACATTTCAGTTGTTCTGGTAACACTGCAATTTCCCATTAACATAGGTAATAGTGGCTTTTTTTGGTTTGGTTTTTTCTTTTGCCATATTTCTTCAATGGCGTTTAGCAGTCTTAGTATATTTAAGACACTGCAACTGACTTGTTAGAATGAAACATTGTAATTAAGTATTTTCCTGTACAGATTAAAAAAAAAAATGAAAAAAAAAAAAGATTAGCTGCAGTGAAATGCTGATAAAAGAGTATTTCCTGGCCTTAGTGAAACAAAATTGGAATATTTCCAAGGAAGGTAGACATAGAAAAGAGATATAAGTGTTTGGCTTGATTAGAAGAGAGAAGCAATTTCACCAAAGGGAAAGAAAGATTGCCTAATCCTTTGTAAAACCTCAGATCAATGGCTGTAGTTCTTCAGTGCTTAAAGAACTCAAGAAGTGCTCAGCAATTCCTTTTTCACTGCCGTGTCCTGAGTAATTTTCATCACTTCTCCAAGATAGTCTTAGTCAGAAAACACTGGTATTGCTGAATCATGAGTTGCAGTGACTGTTTAAACACAAACCTAGATGGATCAATAATCTCAAAACACTGGTGAAGCCAGTTTTGGTCTTATATGTTCT
Source organism: Calcarius lapponicus (assembly GCA_039654755.1). NCBI lineage: Eukaryota > Metazoa > Chordata > Aves > Passeriformes > Fringillidae > Calcarius > Calcarius lapponicus. The sequence goes on along the minus strand of CM077464.1, from coordinate 43,215,283 downwards.
CAAAATGCTAGGAGTTGGTGTTGGGTCGTACATACTCCCTTAAAAACCACAGAGCCACTCCAAATTGTCCTTGCTCTCATCCATATTTGTGTGAATATTATCTCCATGTGAACAGAGAACTACTGTTTATCACCAGTGCCAAAGTTCTGTGACTCATGAGAGTGAAGCACTAGTTTAGGTAATTCAGAATCAGTTCTAGGTAATAAGCAGAATTTTTACTTATTAGTTAAGCATAAAGTCTCAATGTAGCTAATGAAATCTCATTTTAGTGCAGAATATAATTGATTAAGGTGATGATGGCAGCCATCCACATGTAATCTCTTCCTCATCGCTAGCAATGTAGAAATATCTACCTCCCTGATTCCCCTCCAGAGTAGCTGCAGGAAATGCTCTGTTCTCATTGCTTTTGCTTGGGTTTAATACAACTGAGAACTCCTTCTCACCTCTCCAAACACGTTGCTGTAGTGTCCTTTAACACTACACTGCTTTTGACAATTTTCAAGTATGCTATTCTAAAGATTGTCCTTATTGCCTCAGAAAAGGCAAATCAGGGAGAGGCTTGTCTTGGGGAAAAAGATATTTTATTAATGAAATTGAAATTCACTTTTAACTGGCAATGGAAATGGAAAGAGATCAGAAGACTTGCTGTAGGTAAGTCTCTTCAATGAGAAAAATATGTTGAATTATGAAACTGGAGCTCTTGCTTTCAGTATCAATATTTTTTCATCAATTTTCTATTAATTAGAACACACAAAGACTCTACATAGACTTCATCAAAATCAAAAGCTCTTTGAAACTTCATAGTGGACTGGGGCCTCTATGAAAGTAGTATTTCCATTTCTTAAACGTTAATAGACTGATGATAAGGCTGAGAACTTGCATTAAAAAGGGTAGAAAGATAAAAGATGCTGAAGAAAGAAACTCCAAGTTGTCCAGTGGGGCCATTCTAATGAAACTTTTGCAATTCTTCTGAGCAGATGTAGCAGCTCAGTTACTGTGTGGAAAATTGTTGGGATCTTTTTGGGACTGAGAACCCTGAGTTAGAAAGCATATTTAAAGCATATTTCTATCCTTTATTTTTCCTTCTACTCTTCCATCATTTCAGTAGGAAAATTGAGATGACTTTTTTGTCTTATATTCCCTTTCTTTTCCCTTCTCTTTCTCACAAAGGATGATTTTCATTTCTTTTCCTCTCTGCTCTAGTGACATGAAGGAGGATGTCACTGTACTTGCCTCTGAAGATTGATAGTATCAGTATCTTCCGCAGGATTTCTTGAGCATGTTGCATTCTTTGTAGAATAAGCAGGTGGAAAAGGATCATAAAACCACATGTATTGTCAGCTTCTGATGCACCAGGAGATGAAGACAGTACCTGCCTTTTTTTTTTGTATTTTATAATGAACTACATTACCAACAATACAAGCTGACTCAGGGCCATCAAAATATTTGTTGCATTTTTCTTCTAGAGCATTTTTTAAAACTATGTAATTCTGCAAATGTCCTATGATCTTAAGTGAATTTCTCAGTCTTTTGTAATATTGCCAACTGCATTTAGGTTTCTTGAGATAAACAATGGTTGCTACTTATCAGATGACAGGCATGAAGGGAACTAGTATTCTGTGACATCCTCTGTTGTGCAGCTGCATTGCATTCTGATAAGACAAAAGATAGCGCCTCATTGATCAACCCTGCTGTACACACACTGCAGATACATCATTCAACATTTTAAGTCAGTAAGAGACAAAGCAATTAGCTTAAATTTGTGGATGTTGCTGCTTTTTTGCTTGTTTTTTCTTTTTTTAAACACTAGATCTAGCAAACTTGTTATTCTTCTGGAAGTAAAGGTATGAAGGTCTAAATGAATGGAGCACAATGTCTTGACAGAGTGACTCCTGTTTCTTGTTGTGCAGCTGCTAGCCAGAGAAAAAAAAAGCTGTAAAAAACCACAAAAGTATGGATGCCTCAGTGCTTGATTATTCTGTCATTTCTAATGTCATCTTTTGGCCTTTCTTTATTTGAGAAAATCAGAAAGTAGGTGTTAGAATCTTATATGTTGCAAAACACTGCATCCATCATTGGCTTTCCAGCTGTGGCTACCCTGTAGCTGCACATTATCACTCTGCAAAGGGAGAGCAGACACCAAACCCTTTTTTCCCCAAGCAGTCATAAAAACTGCCTTTTCACCAGGCTGAACATGCTGCTCCTGTGACTAAAGTGTTTAGACCAAATTCGCTGTACTTTTATCAAATATTACAATGGGATTTTCAAACCTATACAGAAGTTGTGGAGAAACCTTGGTGGTGTTCTCCTTTAGTGCTCTATTAATAGGTGTGTAGGTGGAGTTTTTTATTTGCTTTGCTTTTTTGGAGGGAATTGAAAAGTCTAGGAGAGAGGCAGAGTTATTCTGTGTATGCCAGTTCATCAATTTTTTCTTTTTGTCTTGACCTTTTTACTCCATTTTATTGCCAGTCCCATAGTCATAAGTAGGGTATTGGAATGTAGAACAAGAATTGTACCTCTGTTGAGGGAATATGACACTTTGATCAAGAGTGATATCAGACACTGTCCCATTTTAAAATCCGAATTGCAGCAGATGCAGAGAAAAGGGCAAAATGAGAAATGATTTTTTTGTTTGCTCAAGTTGAAGAGTGAGATTGAGTAGGAAGATGAGTTGTGCTCTTCTTAGCACTGACAGATCCATGTTTTCTGTCTCCTGGGCACCTCACAGGGCCACCCTCATCTCTGTTCTTGTGACCTGCTTTCTGCCAGCCCTTCTCTCTATTTCATAGTTTTACAGAGTATATTTTGGTATTTCGTTCTTCAACCAACAGCCGGTCCTATGTCTTTTTTCTTCCTCTGCACCTTTAAATCTGTAGCAGCCTCTGTGCTTTCTGTTTCCCAGCCTTGTTCTCTGCTGTAACCTGCCACATCACTCATTAATCTTTGTCTGTTTTGTGCTGCTCATCTCTGCCCAGGTTGTCCCTCAGAAGCTGTAGGCTGGAGATTGCTGAATAAAAATATTTTTATTCAGAAATCATGATTAGCATATATGAAAGTATATTTTCTAAGGTTTATTTTCAAACACTACATTTGTTTGAAATTTCCACGAAAGAGAAAAAAATTGGGTTGTACTAATCTCCTTGTGGTTTTTCTGCTCAAACAGCCAGCCTGTGCTAAATCCACAGTGATTATTTGGCTGTAAGGGCTAAACATTTATTTCTTTGGGCTAAAATCTTCCTTACCTGCAACTAACCAAAGCAGGAATGGATTGAGCCCTTTGTGAAGATGTAGGAAGTTCCATTTGTGAACATGTAGGGAGTTCCTCAGGGGTTGTTCTTGATCATGGTGCTTATAATGCCAAGACTGTGGGTACAGTTCCTGTATGAGCCATTCACTTGGATTGGACTCAGTGATCATTGTGGGTTCCTTCCAACTTAAAATACTCTGTGATTCTGTGATCTAAAGACTGGTGCAGGTGTCTCCTTGTTCTGTCTCTTTCACATCCATATATGTTTTAGGGCAACTGTTTCTGTGGTACCCACTCCCATGATTTCTTGAGATCTGAGTCAAAATTCTGCTTCCACCTACTGCTCTTCCATGACATTATGAAGAAAATAATCATAAATAAATATTGGTTGTCAGTGTGAATTCACTAACTTTAGGCTCATCCAGGCTTCTTAAACCACACCATTAGCTTTGGATGTTATCCTGCATATCCAGATCTGTTTGATAACAATTTGATACAGACAAGAAAAGAAAGGCTTTGGCTGGTGAGGAGGTTTGAAAATGCTCATCACCATTGGAAGTCTCTATTGTGTTTCCTCACAGGGCCTCCTGAAGAAGTGCTACTCTGCTGAGGCTGCCTACCTGTTCCAGCAGGACAAGTTCTACGATGTCAGCTACGACACTGGGGACAAGTCCATTCAGTGCAGCAGGCGTCCGGACGCATTCAAATTCTGGCTGATGTGGAAAGCACTGGGAGCTACAGGCCTTGAGGAGAGAGTGAACAGGGCACTGGCTTTGGCAAGGTACCCCCTCACAGTTTTGAGTATGTCTAGACTGTTTAATTGGCTGAAATGTTGGCACTGCTGGTACTCCATATCCTGGAATAGGCCCCATTGTTACATTTTGCCTCTATCTTTTTGTTTGTCTATAATAGGTGAAAGTAATAACAATAATGATTAGTGTTATTACATTTTCTACAATATTTAATAGTGGTTATTGCTTCTAGCAATAAGCGTGAATGTTGGCAAACATGGAAGTCAAAACTAGGCTATCAGTCTGTATTGTGGAACATTTATGTTACCTGAACTACACACAAAGGTCAGAGTTACTAAAACACTTTCTTTCAACACTTCCTGTTCAACTGTGTGTTCTGATTTTGGTGTAAAAGAAGCACTATGTGTGAGAATCCAAGCTGTGTCTGGCAAGAACCAAAGTTTCCTGCTCACATAATTCCTTGTGAAAGAGGAAATGCAAAAAACTGATAATGGAAAACTCATATGAGGACACTGTGTTAATATTAGGATGTATGTGAGCAATATATGTATCAGGATGTATGCAAAAAATATTGTTCTGACATACTGAGTGGTTTTTCTCAAGTTTGCTGAAGTTCTTAATGTTTACAGTATGTTCTGTTAGGGACTGAAACAGCTTTTTCTTGTGATCTTCCCCACACCTGTCCTCTTCAATTTCATTAAGTTTTTGGTCTTGCAGAACTGAGTTTCACAAGTGAATTCAGCAAAATTCTTGGTAGAAGGTGTTTATAAAGTGATGGTGATGTCCTTGTTTCTGGGAAGAGACTCCCATACACAGGTGGTTTTCTCTTCTCTTAGAAGAAATAATTTTGAAATAAGATAATGGCCCACTAAAAAAAGTTCACTTTAAGTAAAATATTTGTTCAGAATTTGTACAAGACAAAGCAGAATGAAAACTACACCAAGCTAGCTACACACTGCTTTAAGTCAAATAATTGGTATTGACATTTTACTTTTTATATGAAATAAGTAGAAAAGTATTGAATATTTGCTTCAATCAAAATTCAAGGAATAGTCTGACTCTAATGAAGTTACCTAAAGAGAAAATAAAAATATAAAAATGCCCCTGACCTAAACCCAGAGTGGATTTGAAAGGAATAAAAAGAAAGAACCAAAACCAGTGGAATCAAAAAAAGTTGTGACTTTTTCTCTGCTTTGTTTCTTTAAAGCCACTCAGTTTTTTGGCTGGTTATGTGTTTTTTAATATGTTCTGGTTAAATTGCACCTTGTTTTTTTTGCGAAGCATTGTACTGTTCTTTGTCTGTTCCGAGTAAGTAATTCTTTCCACTATCAGTAGGAGAATTCAGCCTTATCAAGGTCACTGGGCAAGGTCATTTGACTGACTGTGTAGTGATTAATGACCTTTCTGGGATCGATATTTCTGTTCAACATTAGGATTCAGATGGTAACACTTCTAAGGAGTGACTGGCTTGTCTCCTCTGGTTTTTGGTTTGTTTTTCCATTAGGAAGAAATTTAATTTTTAGACATCATCTGATGAAATAGATTCTTCACAGTGGTGGCATTGCCACCTTGAGTTTGCGTGGACATGGGCACTGTACCAGGCTTACCGACTGCTCAGCTGTGCAGCCTTTCTCCTCATTTGTTACATTAGATATTACTTCAATTGCAAGGGTAGTATTTCATTGTTCCTGAACAAAGACCTGGATTAATTATGGAATTAGTCCACTGACTATAGAATTTAAGGATTTAAGGGCAAGATTGCTTTTTTTTTTTTTTTTTTTTTACTTTGCCTATTGGCTATTCCAGTAGTATCTTCTTGTTCTGGAGATGAATCATGCTTTCAGGGTATTAAATATCCCGGGAACATTTTGATGCTGTCTCTTTGGAAAGGCTTGCTTTTTAAATATGTAGAGTAGAGCATCCCGCTGATTGCTTCACATTTTTTTTGTGTATTTTCTTCCCTCCAATTATCTTTGATGTAGGGATGTTGCTTTATAAAGCAACACTAAAAAGAAAAGAGACATAAACTGCTTTTACAATACAGTTATAGTTACTACATAAGCATCTCTTCATTTTATGCTTCATCTTCTTTGGAATTTTTCTGCCTGTTTCCTCTTCTGACACCCACTATTAGCAGACATATGTCTACTTCCATGGCAGATCTCCACCCCTGATTTTCTGCAAGGCTTAATCACAGCAAATGACATTTCTCTGTGTACTTTGGTCTTCACTAAGACTCAAGCCCCTCTAACATACAACAATTGTGACATGATAATAAAACTTCACTGTCAACTGTGGAGAGATGCACAAAGTAAATTGCTCCACTGCCATCAAATGATCCTGGCAAGATAAATCATGGGCAATGGATTTTCTAACAGCTGCCTTCTTAGGTTATTGACAGTGTAGTTAAGAACATGATTAACAGTGTTGTGAACCTGACTGACACCATGTAGCCTATGTCAGATTTTATACCTAGGTGATATAAAATAAAGGTATTTAAGGTAAGAGGGAAAGATATTAAGCATTGCAAAATTGCTCTAACAATTAAAGACCTTAAAAAAAAGAAAAAGGAAAGTGATTATGGATAGGTTTCATAATTTATTAAAAGACAAAATTAATTAAAGGCCACTGCCATATGAATAGCCTGCTGATGTTGCTGAATATTGGTTTCATGGCACAGACAAGCATCTTGTAATAAACAGGACAGAAGCAGCAAGCTTGTTTGACATAAGATAATTACCTTACAGATAATCACGTCTCTCAGCCTAAGCAGCAGTGTGGACATTAAGAGCCAGATAACAAACAAGTGCCCACAGGAGGATCTGAACGGAGGTGGCAGAAACAACCAGAAGCGTGACTTGTTCCAGGGAGAGGAAACCCCTTCCCAGTGCACAGCACAACTCCTGAGCTGTGTGCCACAGGCACTGGCCCTGCACTGCAGCAGTGCCGTGCTGGGGTGTGTGCTGGGAGGCAATGAGTCACAGGCACAGCTCTTGGTAATGACAAACAGCATGACAAATCCCCAGGCACTGTTTGGAAAAATGTGTGCCATCCAGGGTATTGCTTATTGCTCACCCAGCCAGCCTGTTTCTGCAGCATGTCTGCTGAGGAGAGGCAGGGCAGAGACAACTGTGCTAGGGGAGTCCCTCCTGGGGGCAAATTTCAGGTGTGTGGGTAGGACCAAGGGAGGTTATTCTCACAATATTTCTCACAAAAAGAATTACTGGTGTGATGACCAGTAATGCAGCTTCAGACAGGAAAATGCCAAATAGTGAATGCAAGAGAAGAACAGATTTGTGCACAATCAGTAGTTTAACTGTGTCAGTTAAACTAACATTTATTAACGTTAGACAGCAATATCTTCATGAAAAAGACTAAAATTTTGTTGTAATGGAAAAGCAGTGTGAATTTGCAGTGAATTTGTTGAAATTTTTCTTTGTGAGGCTTTGAGGAGGGGAGAAGAAAAGAGAATTCCCATCTACATCCTCTTTGCTTCAGAATTCCTGTGTGATATGTGCCATGGCAAAGTTGTGGTCATGTGTGATGGTGTTCACAGAGGTTTTCAGGTGAAGGAAGAGACGAAAATGTTGACTCTATGTTTAGAAGGCTTGATTTATTATTTTATGATATATATTACATTATAACTATACCAGAAAGATTAGAAAGAAAGGTATCATCTCAGAAGGCTAGCTAAGCTAAGAATAGAAAGGAATGAAAACAAGGATCTGTGGCTTGGACAGAGAGAGAGAGCCAGCTCTGCCTGACTGGTCACTAAATCCAAACACCCACACGAGACCAATCACGGATCCACCTGTTGCATTCCACAGCAGCAGATAGCCATTGTTTACATTTTGTTCCTGGAGCCTCTCAGCTTCTCAGGAAGAAAAATCCTAAGAAAAGGATTTTCATAAAAAGATGTCTGTGACAGTCATGTTTTAGGGAATTTCTGTAAATTGGAGCCATTTGTATCCAAAATTATAGTTCAAACCCACCTCTCCATTGAAGGCTTCTGTGTTTTTCACTAGTGGCAGATGAGAAAGAAAAGAACTTCCCATTTTAATACCCTGTTAGCATATGGGGTCCAGGGATGTTGTATATAAGCAGTGGCCCACTGAATGGAAAGTTGCACTGTTGTACTATGTGGAATGTGGGCAGTACTGGGAAAATTGCTGAGCTTGAAGTATGTTCAAATTTTTAAATTCTGGGCTGAGCTAAGAGATCCTGGTGATAGTAGAATTCAAGAGGTGTCAGAGTGACAATGGAATAACATGGCAGCCCAGCACTGGCACTTGAGAAGAAGGGATGGAGGTATTAATTTGCAGTGGGAAAGTTCACAACCTGATGCAAATAGGCTCCATTTGTGCCGTGTGGCTCTGCTGAAAATCTGTGCCTGAGGACAGAATTTGGCTTCTCCTTAGTGCTCCTTGGCTGGCTGTAGCCTTCTTTTGTTTCCAGGAACTAATAGCTATTGCATTTTCACAGCAGGTAGAAATGAGGTTTAGCACTGTTGTTTTCTAAGTGTGGGGAAAAAAAACAACAACAACAACAAAAAAAAGAAAAATGAATACGTTTTTAAGACCCTGTTTTTTTGCTGTTGTGTACTTCTGTGTGTATTGTTCTATGTGTGTATTGTTCTATGCTTTAAATCCCTAATTTTTTAATTACAGATATCTAGTGGAGGAAATTAAAAAAAGAGAGGGATTTCAGCTTCTTTTAGAGGTAAGTGAAATGAGAACTGAACTGTTGTTGTTGTTAGGAAGCCTCAATTGTTTGATTTTGTTCTTTTTAGTCAACTACCAATTTGTATTTTGAAGTACCTCATCTAGTAAGTTATGTATTGGAGGTCCAGAGATGTGATTGAACACACATAACATGGGCTGTGTTCTCTACATCGTTCTACCTAATTTCCTGTCTTCTGGTCCTGTATTGTCTCAGTGAGTGTAGAGAGCACTTTTTGTGAGAGTGAAGAGGCTGGCTGTAAAAAAAAGCAATGCTTGCCAGACCTACAAATAAGACTGTGTGCTGGATGGAAAAATAGTTTGATCCTAAAAATGGACTTTTCATAGTTAGAGTCCGTATTTTTTTCCCCTAGTTCTACTTTGACTCCCATCTTCCTAAAAGCTACCCAAAAGTTCTGTGTTTCACTTGTTTTACTAAACCTGTCAGCTTACTTCCTGTTTGGAGAGCTTGCTTGGGGGAGGGTGGGTGTAGGGAATAGAGCTTGAGTACTGCTTTTCCACCTGTCCTCAGCTCTTTGGTTAATGAGGCTGATATTGGGGGATGTTGCAAATACCTGTCATTTTTATAAAAACCTTTTGCATTGTTGGAAGTGTGTTTGTATGAAAGACAGGCAGCTGTGTGGGGTCAGGAGGAGAGTACATGGAGAAGGATGGGAAATAGAGTAAGTGCCACCATGAGCATTCCAGGTTAGGCTAGACAAAATACAAAATATGAAAAATATTTCCTACTATTCATACAATATAAACTTTTTTTTTAACTTTGGAAACTGCTGATCTGTTGAAGAATTTTAGGCCAGCAGCACAGGATGGGGTCAGTAAAGTGGCAAGTCTGTTAAAAGGTGTCCATTTCTTGTTATTGTGGACCTCAGCAGAGAGCCAAGATCTGCTGTAGATGTGAAAACTCTTGCTAAGAGCAGAGGCTGCTGTGTAGTTCCTACAGTAATGGGGGCATCTGGATTTAAAGTGGGTTTGAGAGGAGTGTTGTAGTATGGACTATGAGAAAGAAGTTGATCTTCTTGAGTCCTATGAGTTTTTCTGTGAGTTGGGAAATTGAAAGGGTTAAGAAAGTTTTCAGGAGTGCAGGGGATAAGCAATGAGAATTCAAAGAAGAGATGCCATGAGGCAGCGAGGCCCAGCTGTGCAAGGGAGGATGGACTTCAGACAAGGGTCTTAGGAAAATGATCCTCTGATACATGCAGTGAGGAAAAACCTGTAATGAAAATTGCTCTATGGCCTGGAAACGCCAGCTTGTGCTTGAGTCATCTTGAACTCTTCTGTGGTAAAATTGCTTACCTGCTTGAGTAAGACCTGTGACAAGATACCCAGAAATAGAGTGTGAAGCACAGCTGGGGGTTGTTTTCTAGGATGAATGGTATTTTCAGAGGGTAATGATGTATTTGATATGTGAAAGGAAACTGAGATAATCAAGGAGGCAATATAGGCAATGGCAATATGGTAACGTCTACCATCTGTCTGCTCCTGCCATCTGATTTTAAATAGTTTTGAAGTAAACCCTGTAACACTGAGCTAGACCTTGTTCTTATGGGGAAGGCACTGCCTTTTCAGAGACTGTGTTTACATGTGTAAACTCAAAGCAAGCTCTTTGGGGGAAGAAATGGGACTTTAAGAACTGATCTTTATCCCATTCAGCAGCAGCACATGACAGGTTTGCAGCTCAGTTCCTGCTGACAATGATATTCTTCTTGATGATTTCACTGTCTTTAATACATTCTTTGAATGAAGCAGAAAATGATATGAGCAGCTCTCGGTGGCCTTTCATGGAAGAACATCTCAGTTGGTAGGATCACCTTGTTTAGGAGACTGCCTGAGATTATAATAGCAGCCACATCCACAGTGGGGCAAAGAGATGGGGTGGCTCAGCTACCAAGCTCCCTTTTAGCAGCGCTTTTTCCTTTCCTCTGGTACTGATGAGGATGGCATGTGGGAGAGGAGTGGGGTGTGTGAGTTCACAATCCAAATTATCATAATCCATATTAAAATCTAGTTGCCATCTGAATGCTGTGCTGCAAATAGTGGAGGTCAAGATTGACTTAGTAATTTATGGATTGTGTGGGATGGCATCACGAAGTCTAGTCCTCATATTATTGTTCTCTATACAGGTAAACAAACAAACAAAAAAGTTCCAAATTAGCAGGAAATTTATAGACATTGGACTGGCCTGCTGGGAACATTTTCTCAATCATATATGATACAGAAATGTCATAAGCACAAAATGCCTTATTTTGTAATGCATGGTGAACAGCCGCTTTGGCTGGGAGCCTTGCAGCAAACTCTGCTGAGTTTAAAGGCAAAATTTCCCTGGAGAGAAGCAGACATGTGAAGTCTCAGTCTTTGCTCAAAAGGCCTGCCTAGATATTAGACAGGATATATTCAGGATATGGTGCATACCCTGCAAGGGATCTTGAGATTCTTATAAAATGTGGCAATTGAGAAATTCAGCATTAACTCCAGCACTGTATAGTGTGCTCTGTGATACGAGACGAGATTGGTATTGTTCAGTAGAAAAATGATGAGGTGTGAAAGTGTTAAATGGTCACAAAAACTGAGTTTTTGTGTTTTGTATAAAAGGCATAATTGGAAATTTCCATTTAAAAACCCCCAAACACTAAAAAGAAAATATATTCTTTAAAGTTGCTTCAAATATGAATTCTGTAACTTACCTTCTGCACCTCTCTAATACTTTTTCTAGCCAAAGTTTTTTACTGAGTAAAACAGAGTTAAAGATGAATATAGGAAGAAGAAATTAAAAAGCAGCCCCTGGCAGCAGGAAGAGGAGTGGATGATGTGAAAAATTATGTGTAGTTTCGAAAAAAAGGAAACCGAAGGTGACTTGGAGGAGGAAGCTTTAAAGGAAAGAGTATAAACTCAAAGGCTTCACCTTCACAGAAAATAAAGCAGAACTCTGAAAAGATGTAATATGTGTCCCTATTGCATCTTATAAACAATCACTTGTTCTCTTGTTTAGCCGGAGTATGCAAATGTCTGCTTTTGGTACATTCCACCAAGCTTAAGAAAAATGGAGGATGGACCTGAATTTTGGCAAAAGCTGCACCAGGTGAGTGTCCTGTGTTACCTGAGGCTTACTGATTAATCTGTGTGCCAGGTAAGAATGGGAAATAGCCCTTGGCTTTGCTCGCCATTAGAACCAGTCAGTAGACTGGGGGTTTAATTCTTAGATGTTAGTAAGATTTAAGTATTTTATTAGTTTAGACAAATCTAATTATTTTTTTCTTACTATAAGAGATATAAGCATTAACAAGTATTCAGCTTGCTATCCAAGCTGTTAGCAGCTGGCAGAACTGAGAGAAGAGGAACAGTGTTGGCGCATCTCTTGTCTAGACAGATTATTCATTCATTACCTGTTTCATATACTTAGTGCTGTCCTTGGAACTTGGCTTGCATTATCTGTGATAATCTATGATAATGCAAGCAAGGAAGTGCTTAAGAATATATTTCTGATGTTAAACATAAATGGCAATAGGAATACAATGGGAAAATGCTGTTGGAAAAGCTTCACAGATGAGTGTCTTGGTAACTCTTTGCCATGCTGATAAAAAATCATGAACATCTTGGAAAAAAAGCAGCAGTAAAATTTTGAATTTACTAGTGGAGAATCATTAGTTAAGACTTAATTAAGAAACCACTAGACATTGTGGTATTATGTTTTACTGAATAAGTTATTCTGTGAGGAATTGAATTTAATTCATTGTTCGCTCATCTCTGGAAGAGCTGTGGTGTTCTGTGTTTATTTTTTCATAGAATTTGCTACTAGAAGTTTAAATTAGAAGATAGATGTGTGTATCATCTGTATACTATGTAAACAGGCATACATACTTTATATACATGCTTCCTGTAACATCTGCTCTCATTTCAGCAGCTTTCACAGGAATCACTTTCAATTTTTGCTGGAGCGTCTTTAGGAGAGTGATCTTCCTTAACTGCATCTGTGTTGTTTTGGAAAATATACTTTTGTAGTCCAGATCCATGCATAGCCACAGTATGGATACAAGGGCTTGGCATTTGCCATCCTTTCACAAAGCTGTGTTTTTTTTGTTTGGAGTTTCCTGTCCTCTCCTTAGAGTGGAAGCCTTATATGTGAATATGTGTGTATGTGTATATATATGTGCATGTATGTATGTATACAGAGCTTTATAACAGCTCATCTACTCATGGAGGAGTGAGGATTTGGGAATGAGCAACTGGAAGGCATAGAAGAAAAAAATGATGCAAGTGTCACTGTTTGATTTATGTGGCTACAGATGGGACCAAGGAGGGAAAGGATGAAGCACAACAAATGGCTTTGAGCATGTATATTTGAGTGGCTTATGGAGTGTAACTTACCATCTCTTTGCTCTGTTACTCTATGGTGCTTCTAGTCAGGGTAGGGAATAGATACCTGCCTTTATTTTATGTACCAATATAGATAGATTATTTCTAGAAATACAGATTTCCTAGCCAGCGTTTTTGGAAAAGAACTTGGAGGGAAAGAAGCTTGCATGCAATTTCTTCCAAGAACTGACCACTGCTGCAGATCTCAACCACTCTTTTCATGAGCAAGGTGACATTTTCTTGATTCTTATATCTCCTCTGATGAAAACCAAAGAAATTCCAATTCCAAGACATAAACTATTTCTTCACCATAAAAGCCTGAAAAAAAAAATCTAGTGCAAAAGAGACAAAAGCTCCCTAGGAAATGGCACAAATTTCTCTCCTGGAGGAAACAACAAATCATTATTGTTAGTTGCGTTATTTTAGACACTGCTGGGAAATAGTTAGACACTACAGAAGTGAGCCTGTTTCACAGTGGAAACATGTTATTTCACCTTCCTGATTCTCTACAGGGATAGGTCTGGGGTTACACTGCTTTTTGGATGCTGAGGGCCAGTTTGGGGCACAACATGTATCAGTGAGCAGATGAGATGACAGCACTGGGTCATAAAAATAAGACTGACTTGACTTTTTCAGCTAAGATCAATTTGTTTTAACTCTGCTGATGCAACCATCATGGTCATTATATTACATTAATCAATACAAATATATTGCTGGACAAGAAGGAATCCATCCTGATCAGCAAGGTGTAAATGATGAGAGCATTAAGTCTGGAGAGGTTGTTACATGGTGCTGTTGATTGACAGATGGGGCTGTGACAGTTTCTTGATTGCAAGCAGCTCCTGAATATTCCCATAATATCACTAAAATGAGCATTAAAATGCTTTCATTCACAATTTCTCTTTTCACACCACATTTTAACATCACAGTTATTCTGTTTATCCAGAAATCAATCTTCCTTTTTGTTGACCTGCATAACTGACAATAATTAAGAAAACATATGTCTTAAAAATCCTTAGGGCAAGTAATTGATTTTATTAAACTACTTGTTCAGCAATATTGTTCAGAATAACATGCTGTCTTCTAAAGCTAGTTATATGAGTTTTAGTGCTGGTGAAAGTTGATAAGCAAATTGTTCAGATCTAAAGTCCTCAGCTTTAGTGAAGAGTTTGCATAGTCCTATGCAAAATAAGCTTGGAGGTTTTCTGCTGTACTGGCTCTTCTCCAGTTTCCATGGCCCATTTTATATGGAAATGTGTCAGGACTGACTGGATTGTGGTGTGATACCTGATTCTGATGTCAGCCTTCTTGTTGTCCTACATAGAATGTGTCTCTCAGAAGCTTTTTTTTTTTTTTTTTTTTTTTTTTGGATAGGCTGTTTGTTTGTTTTAAATTCTTGAGCCTTCAACTTCAGCTGTGAAATTTGGGCTCTTCAGAATCTCCTATATTCAAAACAGAAAGGTGATGGAAGCCTGAAGGATTTGGAACAGCCACTAACTGGTCATTTGATTCATCCCTGAACAGTTTAGGGAGTGAGAAAACAACACGATGGTGGGGGAAGTAAAGAACAGCATGAATGGCACATTCCTCTGTTCTGTGTGAAATTGGGAATTTTGTGCACATCCACAGTCTGACACCACTTTGATCTTTTGGGATTACAGCAGCAGTTGGCTGTGTAGTGAAACTAGTTCTATAAGCAGTGCAGCAAGGCTTTGGGTGCAGTCAGATGGTCCAAGGCAGTCCATGCCCTGAACACTGAGCAGCGTGCTGAGGCACTGCACACGGTATAGCCCATAAACAACCCGGTGTAAAGCATTTTCTAGCACTATTCTTCACAAGTGAGGAGAGATTTCTTCTTGTAGAAGCCCTGCAAACGGGCCCTCTGTGGTAATTGAGGAGTTGCTGGTAGATCCAACTGGAATTATTTGTCAGTGGCGTTATTTTGTCATTGCAGACTGGGGGCTGCTGTCTCTGACCTGGAGCTGACATAATTGTCGGGATGAAGGAGCGATGGCTTTGCCAGTGCTGTATGCGCCCCCCAGTGGGAATTTTGCTCCTTTTCCTTAGATGACACAGAGTAGGATTTATTTTGTTTTCTGCTGAGAATAATTGGTGTATCACAGGGTCACGGTGAGAAGAGCTGAACTGGAAATTGCAAGGCAGAAATGGGAGTGAAGGAAGAAGTAAAAACACATAAGAAGATATAATTTCAATTTTCGTATTTTCTCCATACCTACAAATATCTATGCATATTCTTTTAACAATCTTCTCTTTAGAAAAGTCATCTTTCTCAGCTTATACTGAAATGCATGCAGATGATGTAGAATTAGCTGATTGTTAGTGGGAGCATCTCTGGAAAGCCTCCTGGCAGCACAGAGGATGCTAGGGTGCAAGGAAGAGTTTGGAGGGATACTTTTGGAACTGTTCTGTTGCCATCCTGCTGCTAACCCAGTCAGCTAGCCATGTCTTATTCATTCTGGATGAGTTTGTAGTCTGGTAAAACTCAGACTTTGGTCTTGCAGACAAAAAGACAACACAGAAGTAACTGTTTTAACAGACCCCCTCCCCCTGCAGGACCCTGACCTTGCCAAATGATCCTGGAGCATGACTGTAGGTAGAGTACTATGTAATGAATACTGCTCAGTAAAGAAGGCTAGTGGTTTGTTGCTAAATTCCACTTTAGACCTCAAAATCAAGGCTCAAAAAGCAGCAGTAGATTCCTAGTAAGCCTTTTGTGATTTACTAAACTTTGCCTGCTCTGTAGTTCTGAAAAAAACATATGCTGGAGTATTAGATGTCCAATAGTTCAGTAAAGCTTTTATACACAGCTGTTAGTTTCAGTAACTCAAAATTCTAGAATCTCAGTCTCAGACTCCACTTCTGTGATACAGTTGGTGTTTTTTGGTTTTGTTTCCTTCCTTTCCTTTTGAGGATTTTTGGCCAAGTAATACAAAATTTATTGGCTGTAATGGAAGGCTCAGGATGCAAAGTCATGTTAAAGTAGTAATGTCCTACTAAAGCCTGTATAGCTTGGAATGCCATTTTGCCCCTCCTGTCTTCACCTTAGTAAAAGGTAACCTTATTCCAGCCTTTCTCTCCTATTTAGGAGAAGAATATATCTGTTATCTGAAGGCATATTTGTAAAATAGCCTGTCATCCTGAATGGTGTTGTGATACATTTGCGTAATGAGAGATTTCATCTCAAAGCATAAATGTAAGGAGGTTGAAGAGGTGTTGCCTTGGTAACCCCTGAATCTTATGATCTTGGTAGTATAAATAAAATACCCCAACCTAATCAAGGACCAGATTCAGCAGTATTCATGTATTTAAAATACCTATTGATTATGGCACACATTTGAAATGGGAAGGGAAAACAAGACCTCCAGTTGGTTATATTGACAAAGTTTGTTCTCCGCATTTTGGAAGAACAAGAGAAAAACTACATGAGTTATAAACACAGTATTAAATGCAGTGAAATCAGGTTTATGCATAAGAAAGCTCCTAAATATGTCACTGCAAGTGTATTTCTACTTGAAATAGATTCGTGTGCAAAGTGTTATTTGATTTGCTGGTGTCCCTGTGTTTTTCTTACTCTTGAAGAAGGAAACAATTAATGATAGTTTAATGTGTGTGTTTGAATAGTAATGGCATAGACAGAGTTCTGTGAATTTTCCTTATATAAGTAACTTTTATGGTAGCCAGTAGCCTACTGCCTCTAGCATCTAGCTCAGTTTGACCCTAGTTTTAGTGGAGGGCCACAGCAAATGACAAGGAAAAAAATGGTAAGATTTGCACAGAAATATACAGGAGTTAAATTGGCCAAATCATTGGCTTCCATGACAAAGTGACCAGCTTAGTGAGGAAGGAAAGGTTGTGGATGTTGTCCATCTAGGCTTCACTATTGCCATCCCTTAAGGTCTTTGCTTTCTCTTAAAGCACCCTTCAAATCTGTTGTGGACTTCAAGAAATAAAAATCCGCAGATGGAAGAGATTGCTTTGGCAATCTTTCTTTTAGACAGGGGATTGATGGATTGTCATTCCAGCATATCAGATGGGACCTCTGAAGGGGCTGTTCAAATAAATTTGATTTGTCAGGGGAATCAAGGTCAACAAAATCTTCAGATTCACCCTGTAAAACTTAAGGCACTTACCCAGGGAAGCTGCTTGAGGAACTGGCTGGTTTCCCACCATCTTTAACATGGAGAACAAGAAAGGGAGCTCCCAGTTCATGATTTAGGCAACCTGCAGTCAGAAGCACCCTTGAGAAAGACTTCATTATTCAGTATGGGAATGTAAGAGGTGTCATGGTCCTTGATTGGCTGCATTCTTTCTAAATACAGGTAAAAAGAACCTAACACTAAATCTTCAGCATGGTGTGTACTGTTTTAGATTTTTATTTCTCAGGTTTATGGAGAGAAAGGCTGCAAAATCTCCTGATTGAATGGACCTAGCTGCATTCTCAGTGTTGTGTTTCAAGAGGGGCAGAAATGCAGTATTCCAGGAGAGGTGAGATCAGGGGGCCCTGTGGAGGCAAGGCTGCAGGCAAGGACCTTAGGGGAGAGAGGCTCAATAAACACTGAAGCCACAGAATGAGTAACAAGATAATAATCAGGCTTTAGGTTGTAGTGTGACCATTGCTCAGCAGAAGGTGATGCTTAGAAGTTTAATAATAAAATAAGCATTAATTTTTTAAAGTAGCAGCATCTCTTATTTTGCAACTGATATTGCATAATATACCGTAGCAAATGAATAAAATTTTTTGGAGTTTGGCTGCATATAAATGACTGTTATTGTTAGGAAGAAAGGTCTAAGCTTTGATAAATGAGACAAAACAGTACAGTATAATATAATAGCAGAGAAAAAATTATAGCAGTGTTTCAGTACCTCGTTAATGAGGGATTTGCACACTTTCCTTTTCAATATGTGTCTTCTTCTGCAGTTTTATATAACTCATCAGTACAAAAGTGACTGTAGCTGTTAATTAAACAGGGTATTTAACATTACTTTTTTTAAAATGTATTCTCCATAGAATTGGGTTATAAGAATACAAAAATAACATGCTTTAAAAAAAAATTGTCAATTCAGAGTAAAATATTTTGGTTTCTGAGTGTGTATCTGATTATAACTGGAATTTATGGGTTTTTTTCTCTTTTGTATTTATTCTTGCATGATTACTGAAGTAGTAGTGTTAGTCTAAAGGTCTGAATTGGCTGATGAAGTCTTCATCAGGAGAAGGAGTCAATGTGCTTGACAGTGCCCATTTCACCTTAGGACTTCACCCAGGTGTTAGAGGCACTTCAGTTTATATTTTACATTGGTGAGGTTGTACACCTGCCTAACTTTCAGCCACATATGATGTGTGAGAGTGACCTGATCTCACACTCGCTCTTTCATGAGATATCTGGCATATCAAGTGTATGTATGGGGCTAGAACAGAGGTATATTTCTATGACTCTATTGTAACTGCAGTAGATGTAATAAGATACGTCAAGGCTGTGAACTGCTTCCAGCCTGTGCTTTCTATAATAATCCTAAGTGATACTGTAGTAATTAATGACATAACAGTCATATTTCTGACATATTTCAGACATATTTCTGTTCTAGTTTCTACTTTGTCCCTTATTGCAGACTGACTTTTCCGGGATGTGTAGTATCAGTTGGGTTCCAGTGAAAGACAGTCCCATTCATGCAGAAATCTTTACATATGTTAGGCCAGTGGTGCTTGTCTCAGTTGATGCAAATAGGCAACGATCAACATCACTAAATAATACATCTGGCAGCAAAACAACTCTATTTTAAAAGCATTGCTGCACAGCTGCTAAAACTACACCTCAATTCTTGGGAGAAAAAAAAAAGAAGAAACCCCAATGATTTTGATACTGAATGGTTTGCTAGATGACAGTGCAGGGCAACTTTTGTCAGGGACTTAACACTGAGCTGTGCATGTTCAAGACACACTAGGGACTGGGGTCAATTGATCCCTGATGCTCAGCCTACTGAAACAATCAAAGCTGGTGGGAGGGAGTCTGCTGCAGCTCCATATGTTGCATTCGAGCTGAACAAGGATTTCATCTTCCCCAAGCCACCTGCAGAGTAAGATTGCTGAGATCTCCAGAGATGAAGTAGGTTTCACACTAGTCAATTCTTGCTTGAAATCCTTTTAAGGATAATGGAGGGTCCAATAATTTCTCTATGTGGTAATACACATAATGGCATGAAAGGAAGCTGGGGGGAGTAGACAAAGTGGAGAGAAGTATTGATAGGAAATAAAATCACAAAAGACCCACAGATTCAAAGCAAAGGACCAAACCTCCAAGGAGGTGACTGCAAGGTGTGTTTCCATCACAGTATGAAATGTTCTGTGATGATACCTTAGTTGGCTCAAGTACTAGGAGCCACATGGCCACAGGCTAAATCTGGTACTTAATTCACCTTGAAAAAGGAACAGTTGACATGACTGTTCTTTCAGGACCAAAGCAAATCACCTGTGGTGGTGGTAAATGTTTTGTGTAGGTGTACTCCTTTCTTACAGGGAAAGCATGGGTTCCACTTGTCCAATATCTTACAATTTTTTCAGCCTTAGACCTGAGCGTCACTCTAGCTTTCAGTTCAGATATTGAAAAGAAACCTGTTTTCAAATCTTTGCATTGTGAAAAGCTTCACATATAATGAATCTTTCTGTTTGTAGGCAGGAAGCTTCTAAAAATCTTATTTTGTGACTGATAGGTCGACAGAGGGGACTCAGTGGAACTGCATTCTCTGCTTTATTGCGGACTCAATTTACTAAAGGGCACTTAAGCTTCTGCATAAGAGCTCCTTGCTATTTCTGTGTGAACAAAGACAGTACTTTTTAATTTGTATGGCTTTCAAATAGATACAACCTGTTACCCAGATGCTTTGCGCCCATTGTTAAGCGTCTCTTAAACTGTGGAAAGACCAAGAGGGTAAAACAACCCCATTTCTTTGCCAGAAAGGTGAATGTTTGGGGGGGACTATGTAAAAATGGTGCAATTCATAGAAGTTAAGCAGCTAGCTGGCAACAGAAAATTGTTTTCTTTGTGTTTGGGCACAATTGAAAAAGCTAATCTGAAAACTGTGTCAACTATGACATTTTTTGAAAGCAAATATTAAACTATTTTCTGAGTATAGAAAAGAGGAGGGAATTTGTAATGAATGTAAGAGTTTTTCATGTCTCTTTGTTTGTTTGTTAGCATTAAAAACACTACAATGTCATCCTTGTTTGTACCTTTCATCATTTCCCAATAGCATAACAAAAAAGTAAGTACTTCTTACTTGGAGTCATGTTCCTCCACAGAACAGTATTGTATTTTTGTTCATTACTGCTATAGAAATGAAAAAAAAATCGTATTTTGTAATGCAACACTGTGAAACTCTTTAGAACTGTCCATATGCAGTGTTTCAATGTAAATGCATGTGTGTTCCTATGCATACACATGTATAAGGGTGTGTATTTACCTCCTGGGATCATATAAAGGGAGATTATTATTGAAAGGGAGAGGGTGGAATAACATAAAGTATTACTCAAGTAACTTCATTGTGAAAAAACTTATAAAAGGATTCACAGAACAGTTGATATTTGAAAGGAGCATTGCAGGTCTTTGAGCTCCTGACACCTAGAGTCAGATGTCCAGGACAATGTCCAGGTGGCTTTTTAATATCTCCAAGGATGAGACACTCCATAAACCTCCCTGGCAGGTGTTTAATCACCCTGACAATGAAAAAGTACATTCAAATTCCTGACTACATAGCACTTGTTTGCCCAATCAGCATGTATTTTCCTCTGCTTAAATGGGACTAATTACACTTCCTTTGCTTCATTTTGGAGTTAGAACATATTGGCTAATATTTTAAATGGCCTTTTGTGCCTCTCTGTGAAGAGAACTGCTTTTAGCAAGAAAGCAGAGTTTGAAGACACTCAGCACATTTTGTTCTGCCTGACCTTATGCACTTTGTTCTCCTAAAGCAGCACTGTGCTCCTGGATGTCTGTGCACCCCTTCATTCTGCTCTCTTGGTGCCATATGCACATTAATAACCAATGATAGAAGAAAAAAAAAAGTTCGAGTTACAGGTTGAACTCCAAACTACTGCTTTTCTGAAAGTATCATAGATCATGTTTAATAGCCTGTGGATCAAAATGAAACCCAGTATATATCACAGGGGAACTCAATAATTGAAGCATTCTGGGAATGTCTAAGTACTGGAGTGCTGAGGTCCCTAGAAGTTTCATTCTGTGCTGTTTTTACCTGAATAAAAGCCCTATCATCTATTTTTTTATAACAAATTTTAATAATATTTTAATGCACTGACTTAAATTATTTTATCTGACATTCAGGGGAACAATAAATTCCTTTTTTAGCCCCTTCCAACTCCTAATTTTCTGCAAATGAGAAAAACAGTCCTTGAGAGACACAAGCATTTCAGAATATCTCCAGTACACTTGACTCATGGCTATCTCATCTCTGTCCTGGGTGTTTGCAGAACAATCCCTCAGGAGCACTGAGCATGTTCTTTGGGTCTGTGAAGCTGATCTATCTGTCTGCCAGCTCTGAATTTATTCCTTTCCATATGAGAAGCCTCAGGGGCTCTCTGAAGGATCCAAACTGGTCTCCTGGTGATGGGAAAGCAATAATTTGCAAGCCTGAAGCTGCACAGGTGGTACTGTGCGGGTATGGTGAGGATGTATAGTTTTGTCTCAGAAAAGCAGCAGTAACAGAAGGGTTTTGTGGACTTGCTGCTCTGTGGGTTGCACAAGGGATAAATTCTTTTCCTATTTAAATGTGGTAGAAGGAAGGTTGACTTTTGCAGCACCCTGGCAGGAGAAGAAAAAACTTGGGATGAAACTGTAGGAATCCTGCCAAGATTGAGACCCTTGAACCTTTCTTGACTGAGTATTACAGGTGCTGGTGTGCTGGGGCTGCATGGTGTGCCTGTGCCAGAGCTGGGCTGGTGCAGGCTGTGCTGGCTGACCTGGAGCCTGGGGCTGGGGCAGGGAGGCAGCCGTGCAGCCCAGGTCACTCCCCTCCACGGCATTTAATGGTGCTCCTCGAGGACCATCATGTTTTCACTGCATTGTTTCACCTCGTGCTGTAAGCTGCTCCTAGAGCTGCCTTCCTGCAGCTGCCCAAGCTGTGCCTGCCTGGTCCTGGGAGGGTTTTGGTATGCAGTTCAGAGGATCTGTTTTACAGCAGGAGTTTGGACTGAATGGGGCTGATGACTGAAGTTGATTTTTAGGCGAGCATTTTAGGGTGCACTAGGGACTGGTAAGAAAACTGCCCACCAGAGCCACTGGCTTGATATATGATGGCTATATCTATATGTATTCCTTTATGATGGTTGTATATACTCATTAACCTCGCTAATAATTGGTATTTCAATGCTGAAGGGTACATGTAGGATAACGGCAATATCTACCCCTCCCCTTGCTCCTGTGCATAGGAGGAATCTCATTGAAAGTGAAAGTAAAGAGCATGGCCAAGCAAAATTCATTCTGAGCAGTTGTTTAATTATTATGCATGATTTGTCCTTACTTTTGCACTAGTTAAACTGCAATGTGGAATGGACCACACCACTTTTCTTCTGCAAGGGTGTGGTAACAGGAGCTTCTCTGAGTGCTTTAGATATAAAGGTACTTGAATATCAAAAGTTGCAGGTGGATGAATGAACAGTGAGTAGTAGTGTAGTCTATTGGTGGTGATTTTTAAATGAACCATTTCTACAGTACTCATTAAAGTTCCCTTCAGGTTACAAATCTTTCTGGTGATATTGGTGGGGGTGCCAGCCCTGCCAGCTGGTACCTGCTGTGGTTTCTGAATGAAACAAGTGTCTTCTAGCATTCTGTTTGGGTTTGACATGTTCAATAAATAACAGCAGTGAATTGACCATAGTGCAATAATAGTGATCATAAGATAAATAGCATAGTGATTTTTTTGGTTCATTTTCTAGTGAGTTGGACAGAAGGAAAATAAAATCTTTGAGTTTCACCCTTAATTAATGGACTGCTAAAACATGAGTTACTATGTGTTTGATGGAAAATAAGATTTTTCTTTCCTGTTTTATCAGCCAGAAAGGAGCAGCTGCTGAACAGAATAGGTCTTTATTTTGTCTCACAGTAAACTTCCACTGTAGTCTGAAACATGGGTGACAATTTCACCACTGGCTTAGCCCATCTGGGGAAATATTCACTCTATTTGTTATATGAGGCAAAAGTGGGGAACTCTCATGTCAGTGGAGTTTCAAATGATGTGGACAATTGGGCAAGTGCAGCATCTCTAAAAAAGAATTGCAATTTGTTATTAATTTATAGTTCACAAATATTCAATAAAAGAATGGTTAGAGGTTATTGTAGAGTACTGTCATTGTCTACTTGGCCAGCTCTGTATTTTGGAGACTCTTCTCTGGGTAGACCAGTGACTTTTGTATAAGCACATCTTCTAGAAAGGCATCTATTCTTGACAGGAAAACATCAAGGAATGGTAAAACTAACACATTCTTTCTGGTCCCTCCTGTCAATAGCTAATTATTCCTGTACAAAATGGTGGTGAAAAAGTACTTATCCACACTAAAATAGCCTTCTCTAATGTTGTTTTTCTCCTTTTGCTCATAAGTTATAATTAAGTCACCTCTCATTCTTCTATTTATAAACTAAATAGATTCATATCTTTAGGTCTTCATTAGACATTGAGTTATTTCTGTGGCTGTCATCATCATCCTTCCCATTTTTCATTATCATAAAAAACCCCAACTAATATCTGAACTATGCCAGCACCTCTGTTTCCACTACTGTATGTGGAGATAAAATTGTCTCCCTAATGCCTGGGCACTTGTTTATAAAGTCGTGGATCATATTACATTTTTTCTTCTACTGTATTTCTTTGGGAGGCTCTGTAAAAAAAAAAGGTGATTAATGCTGAAATGAAAAGTTTTCTTGTGTATATAAATTACTAATTTGAGAGCAAAATAAATTGTCAGGACATCTTGGGTGGTTTGGGTTATTTTTCCCATTGGCCTGTGGAAAACAAACTGACATCCCAGATAAACCAGTGGTCTTATGATCTGTGAAGCTTTGTTTAAGAGCAGTCCTGACTGTTTTAAAGCACTCACATAAGTGACCTAATTACAAAACTTTGTCATCTGCCTCTTGACAGGACTTTTAAAAGCTGATTTTGGCTTGGGTGTAGAGTGGAAGCAATTGCAGAGAAGTCAGTTTCTTACCAGGAAGGATTTTTGGCTTCTGATGTGTGACATGGAAGCTCATATGAATTTTGTTTTATTGTTGACTGCTACAATCTTTTCAGAGTCACTGTTTTTTTGGGGTAGTCATCCATTTTAAGCTGTCTCTGCTTTTTTCTTTGTATGCATAACTTACCTTTTGAGTGAGTCTGAGCAGTCCAGGTCTGTGCAATGGCTTGTCTTCCTTGTTTTTCTCCCTTTGTGAGTCTCTCACTTGCAAATGGTATCAACTGTCATTTATTGACTTTCAGAAAACCAGCAGTGAGGATCAGCATCAAGGTTAATCCTGATCTCTGTGGAGCCTCACTAGCAGTAATGTTTGATTGACATTTTGTTTTTCCTGTGTGGGGGAGATATGCTAGTTATTCAAATCTTGCTTGGTTCTAACTTCATTCCTATTGTGTGGGTCCTAATTTTTTGTGCTGTTTCTGTGTGAATTGTTCCTGCTATTTTTCATTTAAATGGCTTGTGTAAGGCTTTACCATTAATGCACTAAGTGCAAATAAATCATCAAGAAACTTGGAATATCAGCAAAATAATGAAGGTGGGCTGACCCAAAAAAAAACGGTGCTTGGCAAAGATATAAATATAACTGATCACAAAAGACGTACATTTTGAATCTGTTTCTATAAATTTTATAATTCCTATATTCTTCCTACCTTTTAACTCATTATAAATATAAATCCACCATGAGCTTTTCTTTTTAACTTCAGGTTCAACTTGACTTAAGCAATCTTATTTCACTAGGTCTGTCTCCTTACCACTTCTAATGAACAGTGCTTGTTTTCTGAAATTGCCCACACTATCCTCAAAAATTGCCCACAGTTTCAGTGAGCTGTTTTTAATCTTAGCTATCCAGGCCTAGACCTAAAAATTTCTCTTCAGTAGATCTTTAACATCCTGATGGCTGCTGATGGCTTGGAAAGCTCATCTGATTTGTGGTAGGAATCCCTCCCAGCAGAAAAAAAAGCTGATTGAACATTTCTGCCTTGCCTGCATTTTTAATGATTTAACCATGCATAGGGCTTCAGCCATCCCTAATGTACATACTAAACTGCTTCTTCTTTCCCTTGGTCCTGTCAATCAAGGTTTTCTTTTCCTTCTGATAAATTTTTCTTCATGTCACATCTGTATTGATTGCTATCTGATCTGCTTCCCTCTTTCAGCTTGTTAAATATTGCTTTGCTATCTTCCCTTTGCCAATAAATCGGGATGGGCTTTTAGATAAAGCTGTCTTCTTTCTTGATTGAAAGATTGCAGCTTTTGGCCATCTAATCTCTTCTTTAAAGAGCTTTAAGCCTTCATCTATCTTTTCTACCTGAAGTTTTTTGGAAATTAGGTCTTTTAAAGCAGTCTTTGTGATTGTGACCATCTTTTTCCTTAGGCATCGCTGAGTATAGTTAAGTTGTGATGAGTTCACAGGGGGAAGAGCTGATTTATAGACCAAATGAGTAATTTCTTTGAGCCACAATATGGTTGGAAATGAAGATGTATCATACTGGGTCTGCTGGTGAGTTGGGACAGGGTGTGCAAAACTGATTGTTGTATGAATTAGAGTCTATGGATGTGATGGGTCAATGTGTGGTAATGGGATGGGGTGACTGCTGGGGAAGGAAGGGTGAGATAAAGCCAGTGCTGGGTATCCATGGCTGCTTGAATGATGCCTCAGTTTGATTAATATAATGTAGATTTCTATAGAAATCTAATGTAGATTTCCCTGGGTCAGGCTGGATGGGGCTTTGAAACAGCCTTGATTGTAGTTTCCCTGCTTGCTGCAGGGTTGTTGGACCAGATGACCTTGAAAGGTCAACTCAAACTATTCTGTGTAGCATTTTGTGCTTGTGAATCAGGCTGTTTTTCACAATCCACAGTAGGTGGTTGTGCTGACTGCACTGCTGAAGCTGCAAAGATGCTCTGCTGGAAGTGGTTTAGGGATGGCGGTGAGGACCTGGCTGGAGGACCTGCCCTGGATGTCCCGCTCTGGATCCCAAGGATGGGAGTTCTGCTTGTGTCCGTAGCTGTGTCAAGGCTCAGGGCTGAGGTCCAGCCGGCTATAGAGCTACACGAGCAGTTGGGGGTGACCTCTGGAGCGCGGCTTTTCCAGGGATTTCCGCGGGGCAGGCAGTGCTGGAGCGCGGTGACCATCGGGGGGCACCAGAACGACAGCAATGCGCTCGGGATGCGCATTAGCGCTCAGGCTGCTCATGTCCCTTTGGTGCTGTCACGGGGAAAAAAAACCCGTGTTTGAGGGGGGGCAAGAAATGCCTTCCAGTTCTTAAATCAACATAACTTACTCAGTAATACTGCAAGCTCTATTTTGAAGGCATGAGCTGTTAAAGAATAAGCTAGCAAGCATGAGTGATCGCCCACTTTCCTGGCAGCACCAGCTCTTTTCTTTTTCTCCTTTTCTTTTCTTTTCTTTTCTTTTCTTTTCTTTTCTTTTTTCTTTCTTTTCTTTTCTTTCTTTCTTTTCTTTTCTTTTCTTTCTCTTTTCTTTTCTTTTCTTTCTTTTCTTTTCTTTTCTTTTCTTTTCTTTTTCTTTTCTTTTCTTTTCTTTTCTTTTCTTTTCTTTTCTTTTCTTTTCTTTTCTTTTCTTCTTTTCCTTCTCTTCTCTTCTCTTCTCTTCTCTTCTCTTCTCTCTTCTCTTCTCTTCTCTCTCTTCTCTTCTCTTCTCTCTGCTCTTCTCTTCTCTTCTCTTCTCTTCTCTTCTCTTCTCTTCTCTTCTCTTCTCTTCTCTTCCCTTCCCTTCCTTCCTTCCCTTCCCTTCCCTTCCCTTCCCTTCCCTTCCCTTCCTTCCCTTCCCTTCCCTTCCCTTCCCTTCCCTTCCCTTCCCTTCCCTTCCCTTCCCTTCCCTTCCCTTCCCTTCCCTTCCCTTCCCTTCCCTTCCCTTCCCTTCCCTTCCCTTCCCTTCCCTTCCCTTCCCTTCCCTTCCCTTCCCTTCCCTCCCCTCCCCTCCCCTCCCCTCCCCTCCCCTCCCCTTCCCCTTCCCCTTCCCCTTCCCCTTCCCCTTCCCCTTCCCCTTCCCCCTTCCCTTCCCCTTCCCCTTCCCCTCTTTCTCCTTCTCCTTTTCTCCCTTTCAGTCCTTTGTTTAAAGTTATATCCTGATTGGCAAGGTTTAGACTAAAAAGTTACCTTGAATAAGATGTATTGAATAATTATCATTGAGAGATCAGTGTCTAATAAAATATGAAACTTGTAAGGATTTTACAGTTCTTCTCAGCCCATTTGAGTGCCTTATATGGAGTCTGAACACAGCAATATTTGTATACATTTTTAACAGTAGTTGAATGCTATTTTTTTGTTTTGTTTTGTGGGGTTTTTTGTTTTGTTTTTGCTTTTTTTTTCCCTGAGAGTTCAGCTGATGGTCTGAATTTCAGAGGTAAAAGGATAACTATAGGCATTATTTTCTTGCTTGTTGCTGTATGAGGTTATTAGAATGGGTAGTATTTTTTAACAGTGTCTATAGGCTACTGGTAAGTCATGGTGTTGAAGCATCTTTGACTGCTCCTTCATCCACCCTCATAAGAAAAGGGGGGAAAGGAAGCATTTTTTCCCTTATAAAGAAGACTGTTCTGCTGTCTACAGGCAAAGTCTTCTTCCCAGTGTCTCCTGAAACTCCTGCTAATCTTTGATGGAAATTCACAGTATTAATATTTAATATTGAAGGTATAAGCCTGTTTTTGTAAAGACATATTTTCTGTTTTGTTTTGGTCTTTTTAAGTAAGTTCCTGAGGGTGAAGATATGAGTTTCTGTGGGTGGAGCCACAGTATGACTTCTGAAAAAGCTAAGTTTGCTATCCAAGAATTGGCCTTGGTTGGCCAGTACTGCTGAAAAGTGTAATCCAAGTTGTCCTGAATCATCTACAATGGTCAATAGCTAAAGCTGCCAGGGGCTTTTACCCCCAGTGGTACTGATAGTCTTCCTCTGTCCAGTCACCCTCCTGGTTTACCAGGCTTGAAGTCCTCCCCATTGCATGGATAAATGTTGAAGCACAATCAGAATGGTGGGCTTTAGCTGTAACAATGCACACAGTTAATTTTTGTAAGTGAAGAATTTTGCAAATAATGTTTCTGACTTGACAACAAATCAGAAAACAATGAAATGAATGTAGCATTTAAGCACATGGAAGAGGCTTGGTGAAAGGATTCCTTGCTTGAAACCATGTTGCTCCTTCTCACTAAGCTGGACTAAAAAGATACTATTTCACCATGCCGGTCTTGCTTTCTTTATATCCCTAGACCATCATAGTCAAGACTACTAGAAAACAGAATTTTCATGAAAAAACGGACTTTCATCAGGCAGCTAGGGGCATCTGGAAATTCCTGCTTTTTCAAGTTCACTAAGCCTATTTGAGGTCTTCTAGAAATGATGAAAAGAATTGTTAATCCTGCTGCTGCTGCTTAACTTTAAATCAGTAACGTCAGTCCTTAAACCTGTGTAGTTCTTTAATTCGTGCACTAGATGGTGATCAAAAGCAGCCCAAGTTGTTTTCTCTCTTCCCAAAATCACAGCTGACATTGGAAAATGAAAGCACAAGACTGACAGTTTTTCCTGCCAAGCTTTTAAAACTTTTCTCCCTGTCCAGTAATGATAAATTTATTTAGTAGAATAATCTTTGAGATTAAGTTAGAGGTGCTGCTAAATTCATTTATCTGTTCTAACTGTGATTTTAAAAATCATTTGTTGGATAAAAGTGTAGGAAGTGCTTCTCTCTGTCAGATCGTAAACCATTCATCAAACATTCCATAACTTCAAGCTGGGGTTAGTGTTGTTTCCATAATAAAGGAGTTAATATATACTAGTATATATTAATAATACTATAATTTATAAATATATATACTATAATACTATAATATATAATACTACTATTCTTGAAATAATTGCTATGGATTGAAACTTAAATCTCTGTATGTACAGATTGATTACCATTGGCCAAGACAAGGTAGTAATGAAAAAGCAAGGGGCCATTACTCTGAAAACATGATTACAGTTTTTTATAAGATTAAAAACAAACCAAGGAAAAACCATTTCTGTACTGCCCACCCTGAAATGATAAAACCTGCTCTAGTCCTGCACGTTCAGATTGCTACTGACTTCAAGGGAAGATTGTAAGATGTGTTTTGGATTCTGTAGCTGGAGAAAAGGCATCCCACTGAAGAGAATCAGTCAAAAATATTCTTGTACTGAAAAAGGCAAGGTATAATATTCAGGAATGGAGGCTGATAGGTGGACCCACACTGATCTGGACAAGGGGAAATCTAGTACAGTACAGTGCAGAGTGACTGTAGGTAGAAAATATCAATGGTGCAGTGTTTAGATAGCAAGAGGGAAATGTACAAAACACAGTACTGTAAGATGGTGATGTACAACACACACTGGACTGCACTACAGCTATTATGAGCCAAAAAAATATAGTTCAAATAAACAGCTAAAAGAGGGAGAGTGTCACATGAACAGTAAATGTTAATAGCAGGGAAACGTTCTTTTTTGTTCTCTGTGTAAATTTGTAAGGAAGCAGAAGCCTGTCTTGTGACTAGAGCTCAGAGCCACTCACATGCATACATCCTTCCTCTGGCAAGGTTAAAAGCTGGTGGAAAGAACCCTAATTCTGCTCCAGTGTGGGAGGAGGTGCCAAGGGTGAGGGCTATGGCAAAAGATGCAGTGCTCTGGAGCCACCTCCATGTATGGAAAGATGGATGAGATCTGATGGTGCATGGAGCAATGGCATGGCTTAAATTAGGCTTAAACAGAACATCTGGGTTGTCTTTTTTTTTTTTTTTTCTTTTTTTTTTTTTTTTTTTTTTCTTCTGAGCAGAACACAGGCACTCAGTGCAGAGACTTTATCCCAGAAGCTGAATAAAGAGAACCCCCTTGGATTTAACCCCAGTGTAAATATTTGTAACTCTTTGTGACTTCTGTGAGGCAGGCAGTAAAGGCACAGATCATCAGTGGTTAGGAAGCTGGATAGCAGCAAATCATATCTTCTCACAGGCAATTGTAGGGTTAAAAGAGGAAAAGGAAATTTGATGCAGCTACAACATGTTTTACACTGGTGATCTGTGTAGCAATGAGGAAATGCATGGAAAAGCAAAATTCCAGACAACTGAATTGATGATATGATTCATACACTGACTTTTTCATTCAGCACTCATCCCTGCTATAATGAGAATCATCTGAGTGGAGTAAAATAACCACAGTTTGGAGCTTGTAGGAGGGCAGTAGCCTATAGCCATGCTAGATGTGAGAGTCATTTGCTCTGTAGCCTGTTGGAGAGCTGTGCCACGTACAAGATGGAGCTTTTCCTTTGGCTTGTTTTTTGTGTTTGTGTTTTTTGGAGGTGTCCACTGCAACCATGACTTTCATTCCAAATTGGTCCTAAGAAGCTGTATGTATTCATATATGTAATATATGCATGCAAATAATCTGTGCTTTCAGGAAAAATTGATCTTTGCATGTACACATGGCCAGCTTGGCAGCAGTGCACCAAAAGAATTTGTATGTGCTAAATTTATAAAAACTGGCTCCAAACATAGAAGGGAAATAGCGTCAAGAGAGTTGAGGCACACCCTTAGGATGGTGTTTGCACGTATCCTCACAACTGTTCTTGTTTAAAGATGGCTCTTGCTCAAACAGCATCAGAAATGTAAACCTTGCCTTATTCTGTGCAGTTTAAGTTTTTGATCTTAGAGAACTCAACATATGATAAAATAATGAGGTAAAACATATGTGTATTTAATCCTACTCTGAAGTTGCATTTCAAGTTCATGCCAAATGAAGCTTCACCCCAGAGTTTTCTAATGATCAGTGTGCATTCATGGGACCAATAGGAGGCCCTTGGGATAAAATGTGAGTTATTTCTTACATACAGGAAATTATTCAAAGCACAGATCCCTACTATTTCAGTGAAAACCACAGAATCGTAGAATGGTTTGGGTTGGGTCATCACAGAAAAGACTTCAGAGCAGAGGCAATTCAGTACAATGTCAGAAGGTGGCTGGCCTTGGGGCCTAGCAACATTCCTCCTTTTTCAGCCCAATAGGTGTGAGAGCACTGGGGTTCTCTGTCCCCAAGTCCAGTGAGTACACAAATTCCAAGAGGTGCCCATGTGCACACGTGTGTGCATGCACACACACACAGAAATACGTGATATACATACAGCTGGCTGCAGAGATCAGCACAGAGAGCAGTGGCTTGACTGGCATGAACATCCCCATGAACCCATCTAAAATCATGTCATACAGACATGGGCACTGCAAACAATCGTATTCAGCTGTTGAGGACTGAAGTCTTGAAATATATGTACATTCCTTTCTAGTAGCTGGTTTTGGAAATTGAGTCTCTCCAGTTGCTGACAACTTGGTTGCAGGTATTCAGACGTCCTGTCCTGCCATCTGGCTTGTCCATCTTGGAGTTTATTGATGTTCGCACACCCACACAGAAGAAAGAATTTTGATTCAATAAGAATTAAGGATAGTCTGCAGTGATTAAGTGTGGGATTGAGATAGGTAAGGGTGCTGACCATCTGTCTGTTTGTATCTGCCCTGTTAATCTTATTTTCCCTGTATTTTAATGTGCAAAATCACTTAGTTTGGAAAAGACCTACTGACCTCTCTCTCTTTGTGCCTTTGGTTCTTCAGCTAAGTATTGCATAGTGCATTTTTCACAATTGATTCCCCTTGAATCTTCTTGTACTGTGGATATCCACTCTGTATTTTCATCCAGTGCAGCTTTTGGGCCAGTCCACCTCAGATTTGAAACAGCAGAGCAACATGGGTTTTAGATAGCTTTGATGGCAGATGAAATATCTGCATGGACTTCATCTCACCTTGCTTTAGCCAACTAAAATTTAGGCAGAGGTCTTCCACTGAAGCCCATGTAAGAGGAGAGAAACTTTTCCAATAGAGCGTGTCTATCTTAAGGCCTGTCTTATTCTAGGATGAGATGAATCCCTCCCTAGCAGTGCCTCTTTTTCTCCCTTAACTAAAGGCAAAGCCTAGATGGCTGGCATAAGCTAGATGTCTAACCTTTACACTGCCAAAATGATGGCAGTAGAATCCTACTTCCACATTTTATCCTCAGTGCTGAAGGCTGTGTCTCTGGGTAACATGTTGTAAAGTTCAATGTACCTAACACTTCCTCTCAGGCTGTTGCTCCACTTACGTGCAAGGCTCTTACAAAAATATCCAGCTGCAGTCTGTAAACAGTGTGGGTCCTGACGGAAAAATACTGTCAAAGATCAATCTAAGTCAATATACAGAGGTGGAACTTGGGAAATAGTCTGTGTTAGTGATGTGTGCGGCATAAAGAAGATGGAGTGACCAGGATTTGATTTTCTGTGATCCCTCACTGAGCCTTCACCAAGAGTGAAGCTCACAGCAGTCAGCAGCCCTGGGTGTGCACTGTGGCAGAGCTGGCGTCTGCGCTGCAAGGGGGGCACTCTGCATTGCATCCTGTTGCTGCTGTTCAGCTGAGGCTCCTCCAGGAAGGAAACCTCTTTGACCCAAATTGGATGAGTTTATGTGCATTTTGCAAGAATATTTGCAAGGCAAATTTGCACTAAAAATACCCTGTCCTGCTCACTAATGTACCTGAGTGATGTCTAGCTTGGGCATAGAGTTGTGATTAAGATCTCAGTCATTATTTCCTTTCTGTGTGACTCAGTTCCTTTCAGAGATTAAAGTGGAGATAATAGTATTTCTTCTTATCTAAGAAGTACATTGAAATGTGAGGATGGAAAGCGCTGTAAAACTACAGAATAGAAGGAAATTTTCACTTATACTTAGGAGTATGGCTCCTTTTCCTTTTTTCTTTTTTTTTTTTCCCTAGCAGTAGCTACTTACTGATTTATGTCTCTCCTTCTTACCTGCCTAGAGTATGACAAGTAGATTGCTGTGGCCTTAAGAGCATCAGGTTTTTTAAGACAAATGAAAAAGTTTGAAATATGGCGTGGTTAAACAGAACCTTTGATTCCTTAGCTGTGCTGGTCCTGGCAGAACAATATAAGAAGGGTCTATAGTAGCATGAAGGAGAACCTAATAAAATGCATAACAATGTAGTCCTGATACAGGAAAATAAATATTTCTATCCCCATATATTTAATTTTATCCAATATTATATGATTTAATTATCAAAGCACAGTAATAATGACCTGTGCAATACTAATGACTATTGGCAACAAGGCTCAAGAGGACACACAGTCTAATTAACTTTAAGAGGATGGATTTAATAATACATTGGATTAACATCTGTTAGAATGAAGCATAAAGATTTATTGTTCTCTGAATAAATACTGACCTCTTGCTCTCAGGTCAATAAATCTTAAGCTCGTGTCCACTTAAATTAGTATCTACTTATTATGTTAGCACTCTTCTGTTTCCTATCACCAACTTCACTAGGACGAGAGGGGAGCTGCACTTCTCTCCTGCTGCATCAAACACTTCTTTCAGGAACTGAAAGTAAACATTGAATTTGCAGATAGAAGAAAAAAGGTCTGGGCCCTAAACTGTCCTTTCTTCACATAAAACTGTCCTTCCTTGCTGTTGCTTCATAAGAAATTTCAGAAATGTTGGAGAAAAAATCAATTACTATTAATGCCACAGAAAAGGTGTACAGCTTGCATAATCTGTGTGATGTGAGTGATATCAAAATATTTTTGGGGATGAGTGGGAGGAAATCTTGCTCCTTCTTGTGTAGTGAGATACAAAGTTGTTTCTAGGACTTTGCATTTCATTTTGTGCTTCAGATATTTAAGCACAGATTCCTTTCTAGCTGTAAGAGTTTCAAGAGGAAAGAGATGGAATATGTTTCTTTTTCATGCATACAAGGGAGGGATTTCTTGTTACTCTCCAAAGGGGTCAATATGATTAGAAATATCTACAAGTCTAAGAAAATTGTAACTGAGAAGCATTCCTCTAAACTAGTTGAAAATCCTTGAGACTGATATCCATTCAGCGTATATTCAGACCTTCCTTTCAAATTTAATAGATAATTTAATGGGTGATATTTATAAGGAAACATGGGTTAGTCTAACTCCATCACAGGTGACTTTAGCTATAAAACTCCCTGTGACTTCAATGGCAGAGTTCTGTAGGTGAATGTTGATTAATGTGGAGATCCTTTTCCAGACACACTGACCAATCATAAAACTTCTAAATTTTTGTGGGATGATTATTTGTATTTTTTGGGTTCTGCAGAACTTTTTCAATAAAGGAAGTGGAATCTATCAGACTTTAATGGATAAGTTTTGTGTAGCAGATCATAATTGCTTTCAAAGCTCAAAACATTGTTCTTGCTCTCTCTCCTTCTCTGTAAGATTATCTAGGCTGGTGCAGAGCCCTGACAAAAACATGCAAGTACTTTACCCTGCTTTTATTTTCTTTCTGATTGTGTGTGATTTATAGGTAGATGTGGCACTAAGGGAAATTGTGTCATTTACCATGGTAAGTAGGGAATACCTGGTCAGACTGATGAAAGAATAAGGTCCTCGCAGCAATTTGGTGTACAGGACTAGAAAATTTCATCTGTGCCTCTGAATACTGAGCTATATCTATATCTCTAAGGGTTTAGGCCCAAGGTTAGCAGATCTTTTATTTCATGTTTTCCTTTGAGGTAACAAATCCTTGGAAAATGGTTTCTAAATTGTGTGCCCGGTCTGCTGTTCCCACTTCAACTGACCTTAAATTATCTAGGGATTGACTGCAGTCTAGTTCTACTTACCTCAGACTGCTATTAATCATCATTACCTATACACTGACTCTTTAGTTTGCAAATACTCATAGGTGCAAATCATTATTTTTCCTTTCATTTTTCACCCTTTCAGACTGCAATAGAATTGCACATTTTTGACACCCTAGAGATTCTGCTTTGTTCTTTCACTTTCCTGGTTGTCCATGCATTAATCACAGAGGTTTGTAACATATGTTGGGTTTCAGTTGGGGATTAAAAAAAAAAGATAAAACAGCTCACTGGGAATGAGGAGAGGAGCAAGGAGTGAACATTGTCTGGGGGCAAGATGTACATGGGAAAAATGTTGTGTTGACTTTGATAGGGCTCGGTGGCTTTTATTTCATAGCCATATCAGGCTTCACAAAAAGGAGTCTCAGGTAGAAAAATAATTTTGATAACTGACAATTATTGGTCTTGTATTTCACTCTGTGGAGGGGCAAATGGGATAATTTACTATGTTCAATTAGGTGACTACCTAATTGTTGATTTAGACAACTGCCTTGCTTTTGTGTTGGCATTTTGGGTCAATGGTAGACACCATCCCCTCATGCTCCCCAAGGAATTGTATGCAGCCTCTGAGAAAGTCAGTATGATGACTTTAAGGAGAAAAAAGAAGGTATGAAAGTTACCTAATTTTGCTGAAATACCAATTTTTTTCTTTAGATCTGGTTAAAGAATATGCATTGCTGGTCTGTAATTCTTACTGTACTGAAAATAAAGGTGCTGATATCTTATACCAGAAGCTGTCTTGTGCAAATAGTAAATAAGATCTTAACAGTGGGGAATAATTCCAAGTTTCTGAAATTACATTCCTTTTTCTACACTAGAAGCATGTTGAATTTTTGAACATGTGTCACCACATAATGCAACTGTCTACTTTTGTAAGGTGTCCTCCCACCCCCAGACATTCACATTGCTTTATTTATTTATTTATTTATTTATATGATTTCTTTATTCACTCAATGGAGTGGGAGGGAATCTCAGCCCTGTGCATTCAGACCAAAAGGATAGATTTTTTTTGTTACTCTTGCTTTCAAGACAACATGCTACCCTTTCATCCTGGATGGAGAAGGGGAGCTTTGGCAGGGTTGAAAGACTGGAAATCCTAGTCACTAAAACAGGAACTTAATAAAATTAGTGCACAAAGAGCCTTGTGTAAGCTGTGAAAGCTTTTAAAAGAATTACTTTTATAAAATCAGTAGTGCTCAGCTCTTTTGAACAGATGAGAACACTGGAATCACAGTGTTGTGTGCTAGCCTCTGGAGTTTTCTTAACTCCTGCACTTTCTACATGGCTTGTTAATAAGATCTTGGTAAAGCAACACAGAAGCTACAGAAAAATAATAAGAATTCCATGTGAATTGTCTTGAACAACCACATGTGCTCAGACAGAAGCAGACATGGGACTGCGCACCTGGAAAACCATATTGTGTTGTTCACCAATGTACTTTTTAGCTGCATGTAAAAACACAGACAAACTTGTTCAAGTGCTGATTCTCTTCTGGGGGCTGTTTGTCCTGGCTCCTCCTTTTCAGAGGCCAATACTTTGTCTGAAGGCTATTTTCTCTTGCCTCTTTAAATATGAATTTCTTTATAAATGACCAGCCTAAAGAAGTCATTGAAGACAACCAAAATCTGAAGCCAGCCCACCATCTCCTATTATTCAGGTAGTTTTCAGGGATTTGTGGGATTCATAACAAGTCCTCTGGCAAAAAGCAGTGGATTGGAAAGTGATGTGCAATATGTGGTAGTGTGGACATACTGTGCAGCCCTGAGTGTGAGTTGAAGGTGCACAGGGACAAAAATGCAGCAGCATCTGTTCTTTGGAATGTTAGTTCCCAAAGAACGTGGAAGTGGTTACTGCTATTTTGACAAATGCACTTATTTCTGCTTTTGTTGCGTGGTGTGGCACAAGGGAACACTGGCGCAATAGTGTAAGGCAATAATTTATTAGTGGTTTAGGGATGTGGGCCCAGAACAAATTCTAGACAAAAGAAAAACATGTTTGGGTTTTACAGAAAGCCTTGGCTACAGGAACAAAGCTGTGATTGGGTGTGCAAATATTTGGTATTTCGATTGTCCTGGTTGCTGTGACAGCTGAAAAATGGTCTGAGTTTGTTTTTAATTATCACCAGGAGGGAAAAGCCTGTTTTAAAGCCAGCAACTGATGTTGCAGCAAAAGGCAAGAAAAGATATTTAACAGTGGGGAATATACTTTCTCGGTGTTAAAATATGATGAAAGCACTATTATTTCCAAATGTTTATAGTATTTAGCTAGTTTTGTGATTACAGCCAACCAAGAAAAGTGTTTTGTTCATTTGTATTGTATCCAGTGATGAATATTAAAATGTCAGCTACTGTTCTTACTTGATAATGACTGGTATAATTGATATCAAGCTTATCTTCTCCAGCCATGCTGGGAAATGCACCAGGCATGTTGTGGCAGGTCTTTGTGAGGCCTGCTTAACACAGAAATTATAAAATACATATATCATACCTTGTGAATGCTCTGCCCACTTGTATCAGGGTGTAGTGGGTTGGCCAATAGCAATAGATAGAATCACAGAATCATGGGATCATTTAGGTTGGAAAAGGCCTTTTAGGTCATTGAGTTCAACCATTAACCCAGCACTGCCAAGTCCATCACTAAACCATTGACATGACTTTTAAATACCCACCCAGGCTTGCTGATTCAATCACTTCCCTGGGCAGACTCCTCCGGTGCCTGACAATCCTTTCAGTGACAAATTTTTCCAATATATCCCATCTAAACCTCCCCTGGTAAAACTTGAGGCCATTTGCTCTTGTCCTATTGCTCGTTACTTGAGAGAAGAGACCAACCCTCACCAATGTATGACCACATAAAGACTTCACTGTTCTGAAGGGTTGTATAGGAAAAAAGAAGTGTCTTACCCAAAAGAGATGTAGTCATTTGTCCAAACAGCCTCTGGCAGGGTTTGGGACCAGTCCTGTTTGTGGAGTCTGTATCCAGTACTTCAAAACCTTATTCTTATCATTTAAGCAAGATAAGAAACTGTATTATGAAAACCTCCCGAAACTGATAATCATTATGTAAAAATTTAAGATTGTGTCCAAATACTTCATAAATTGGGGTTTTATTGTATTGACTTTTTTTTTTTTTTTTTGGTAGCAATTGCTGTACAGTGGTTGTTTTGTTATGAAAATGCTTGAATTCAAACTGGTCATTTCTAGCAGGAAGAATAAGTTGTCAGATTTTGAGCAGCCAATAGTTGTCTTTTAAGTAAAAATCATGAGCTTCCAATTGAAAATTTGCCCCTTATGGGGGAGACAAAAAAGATTTTTGTGGTTAGATGTGAGGGACTGTTCTGTATAAACTTGTCTTCCATTGCAAGGAACAATTTAGACAAGGACACAAAATGTGTTTCCCATATCTGTGAAATCGTGAGAATGTGATCTTTCCATTTTGTCAAAAGGCAGCTTTTTTGTCTTTTAGCTACGAATCTTCAGCCAGTTCCTCATGTGGTATTCTGTACCTTGGAAAATTTAATCAAGGCTGTATTTGAGGAAGAGAAATAGTTTGAGCTGCTAATATGGTCCTGCTCTTCCAAAGCTGTCTAGCCTGCTTTTATGGATCCGTAGAAAGGTTATTGATTTACTATGAATGTGGCTTTCTGTAGAAAAAGCTGAAAGCTGTTTGCAAACTGCCACCTGAAGCAGAGGCTTAAGCAGGAAATTTAGATAATTGCATTCTGCTTCCATTGAAGTCTGTGGCATTTCGGAAATTAATATCAGGGGAAACAGAATGGGGTCCCGTGACTGGGAGTTACTGCTGCCAGCAACTGGAATAACTCTTCAGCTTTGTGTTGCAGAGATGCTCAACCACCTGGGAACTGTTCAAAAGATTTGGAAAAATGTTTCTGACAGTGGTTGCCAATATTGACACTATTTTTTGTAGGCGTTCTGTCTTTGTAGTTCTTGCTGGGTCAGCACATTTAGACTCATCCACACTACTCAAAGCTATTCACATGGAAAGTCCAGACAGGTTTGGCCAATAGAATGGGCAGTCCATAAGTTTTCTCATACTTTCTTCTCTTTTCCAAGGGACAGCAGTTCTACAGATGTTTTATTTAAGCAGCGTCAGCACTTTTGATCCCACATACTTATGGTTGTACCAATAATGAGTTTCTTTTTTGCTTGGCCATTGAATTGAGAAACTGGAAGAAATTCTTGGTTTTAGTTGATCAGAAAGTTGTTTTCAGGCAAGCTAAAATGAAGCAATTTGCATAGTTTAAATTTTCTCAGTCCTTTTCTACGGGTTTAATAAAAGTGGGTCAATTTACAATTGAATTTAACTTTTAATTGAAAACAGTATTTTGAAGCAAATACTCAAAATATGTTTGTTTCCAAAGTTTAGAAAAAGTTTAGTCTTTCCTGGTTTCTCTATTTTTCTGGTTGATTATATCTTAGGCTGTTTTTCAAATTCACATTTTTTTCTTCTCCTGAAGCAATATATTTTTATAAAATCATTGCTTAGCAGAATACTTTTACCCAATATTGTTAGCAATTTTGCAACTCACTCCTTTTGTCTTAGTGTTTAAATTAAAAAAAAACCACCCCAAAAGCAACATAATGTTGCTTTTAAAACTTATAGCCTCTAGCCTACAGTTTGGCAAAAGCTCTTGTGATGTGTAACATCAGGCATGACTGGAGAAATCCAGCCAGAGTCTGTGAGAATGGGGGCAGTACCCGGTGGCATCCAGGTAACAGATGTGCCAGGGGCGGGGAATATAATTTCTGATGGGACAGTTTGAAAATACTCAATTAGGCCTAAAATGAGGTCACTTACAGATTAAAGGAGTGTACTAGAGAAAGAAATTTATAATCAAGGTGGATGTGGTCTTCCATTCATCAGCAAGCCAGTCTGCAGTTGTCCTGCCTGAGCTTTCTTGCACTTTCAGCATATCTGTTAATTGCAATTGCCAGGGACAACATTAATGTAGAAAAGTAGGGGGTTAATTAAAACAGTAGGTGCTGATTTCTTTGCTTCAGAAAAAAAAAAAAAAAAGAAAAAAAAAAAAAAAAAGAAAAGAAAAGAAACCCAAGATAGCAGATAGCATATTTTGGGGAATTCTGCTTCTCTTTAGCTATCCATACCCAGAAGCACCAGTGCAGTTTGCAGCTGGGGCTGGGGGCTCGGTGCATTTACCTGGTATGAGCAAAGGAGCCAGACTGCTCTGTTCTGTTCTTTCACATCAGAAAGTATCTGCTATTTTGGACCAAGTGTACAACTTGAACTACAAACTGGTGATAGTGGGGTATGTATTTTCGAAGTCAATGAGATTATGTGCATTGAACAAATTAGGCACTTTGTTATCTTATTGTGATTTTTCTTTTTTGTTTTGTTATGAGAATAAAATCTACAAACCAGTTCTTCTTACAATAGTCCATAATGTTCACCAAAAGGCAGCTAATGGTGATTGAATTCCAAAGCATAATACTGTGCCATGACTAATGGACTGAGACTATTAACTATTTAACAGAGCTGCTCTGCCTGTTTCCCTTTGCACAACAAATCCATGTGCCTGAAGGCTGTTCTTGGCTTAAGAACAAAGTTTGCATAGCTTGACCAAGGTGAGAATAGTTTTGGATGCCTTGCTATTTGGAAGAAGAAATTTTCTCAAATAGGACTTTTGTCGGGTCCTCTGAATAGATTTTTATGGTCCAAATTTGGGAGCTAACTCTTGGAGACACTGGGTATGGGATTCTCCTGCTGAGAATGTGCTCAATCCTTTTGTTGAGTCAGACTGTAATGGTGGTTGCTGAAGTTTGCTATGCTGTTATAACCTGAGCCTGATGGAGATTCTTAAAGTGTTGGAGAAATTTTAATTAAATGTCATTGATGAATCAGTTAGTAGGACACAGTGGTTTAAAGGTAAAAAAATTTTGCACTGTGGTGTGACTGTGCAGAATCACTTTTCTCAAGGATGCTTGAGATATGGAGAAGGACATCTGTTGCTCTTCTGGTCCCTGTGGAGCACTAGATACTTCAGCTGTAGTGTCTAAGCTGATCCCAGCTACGTAACATACTGCTCTGTGTGTATATGTGCTGGGAAGAAGCATTGGCATCTTCCATGTAAATATGTATGAGGATCAGCTGTGGTCTGGACTCTTGATAGAAACAGCCTAAAGTTTAGGGCTAAAACTTTTTATTGTTGGTAGTGTGGCTGAATGCTGGCTGAGAGTGGGAAAAGAGATTACCCTGTCACTCAAGTAGGTAGAGAAGGAGCTAAACTACTCTGCAATCTTTGTTCTGTTTTAAAAAGCTCTGCTATCAGGAGTAAGGGAGGTATGAGCTATTACAGCTGCTGCGTAGCTCTGCACAGACAGACTGTGATGCACCCATCAATCCTTAGGAAAAGCTCCCTGGGCTCTAGCTGCACAGTGCAGTGTGGGAAACTGGTGTAGAATGGCCTTGCACACATGGCACCTCCTCCCCACATTCTGAGGTGGAAGAAGAGCCTGTCTAATAGCTTTTATTCTGCTGTAGTGAGTGTTTAAAACAATAATCCCCAGGGAAGACTGGCAGGGGAGACTAGCAGTGGGAAGGAAGAGGTGAAGGGAGCAAAGGAGAGAAGAGACCTTCAGGCTTTGGATATATCACACTTAAAATTCTGAGCCTGCTCCACAGATGGGCCACATAAAGAATTAGATTTGCAATTTGAACAAAGTTCTGTAGGAAAATAATTGGACTGGTGAAGCAATCTCACTCTCACTAAATTGCTTTCCAAGGACCCTATCCTGAATGGGGCTGTGCAGCTCTTTCTGATATGTGAGCATCTTCATTTCTCATTGACTCCAGTGAGAATTAAACTCATTGAACTCCTCACTAGGCAATTAGTTTCTTACAGGTCTTTTTTTCTGTTGCAAAGTGGTAGCTGCCTTTCCCTTCTGTTAGCAGTCATACCCTGTGCCACTCAAGCCCAAGCCTCAGCATGCAGGTATCATTTAATGGTTCTTTTGTGAGACATGTGCCTAAACATTTGAGCACAGATTCTGTTGCTTATTGTTTTCTATGGATAGGATCCTTGACAGTTTTGTTACACTGACTGTACCACTTTAGCAAAATGAACATGCAAAATATGTGATGGAAAGTCTTTCCAAAACCAATCCCATCAAAAGCTTATAAATAAATTTTTTTATTTTGTTTTATTTATATAGGAAGAGTTTGTTTTGCTTTCAAAAAGGGATGAACACATTTCAAATTAAGAGGACAGATTCATTAGCATGGAGGATGAATGAGATAATAAGTGAGATCATGAAAGTGAGGTTTTTCTACCTTTCCTTTCCACGAGGGAAGACCTACAGAAATGCAGTATATTTACAGTCCTCAAATTACTAAAGCTGTAAATGTTTTTGCTTTCATGGCCTCTGTTTGCACTACTGCACATTTTGGGACGATGGATTACGGAGCACCAGGTGTTGGGATGAAAAGAATCAATAGTGTGATACAAAAGATGAAATAACTGTGATGGAACATCAATAAAGGCTAAAAGCTGCCATAGGGATTTGAATCTTAAAGAAGAGCCTGAGAAAGTGTATTAAGAAGAATTCACTTCTCCCCTTGCACTTGTAGTATCTTTATTCCATGAGCAGAAGTCACCTGGGGGCTCTGTCAAGGACAGAGGTGGAGGAGTTTTTTCTTTTCTGTGTGTACATGGTGCCCAGCACACCAGCTCTGGGGCACAGCGTCATAGTGTCAAGGTAATGTCAGGAGACAGCTGGTGTAGGTGCAGTTTGGAATATGTTTGGTCTGAAGTGGAGAGTATTTTATTTTATTTTTTAAAGAAATAAATTAAATTAAATTTGTTATTGATTTGCACACTACTCCCACAAGCAAACTAGATGAATACATTTAGAAGTAACTAGTTGCAGCTCACATCTGTGCTGTTGGGACGTTGTTCTGAAGAAATGGCAGCTGCTCCTCTGCTGCTGTGACCCATTCTCAGGGGACTTGGCCACAAAAGAAGCACAGCAAAGCTAGGCTGTTAGTGTTGAGAACTTTATCTGTTTCTATCTAAGCAAAAAAGACTGCTGAAATATGTAATGTAAAAGTAAAGCTATTAGGTAAGTTTGGCATCATCATTTTTCTTTTGCAAATCAGGCACAAAGTTTTAGAGCTGAAATAAATTCATGCAGAAAGCAAGGTTAGGTCACACACCTATTTTCTTAGTTCAAAGTCAAATCATCACAAAGAGAAGGAGAGGAACTCACTCTTCTGAAATACCTTGGTATTATTACTAATATATTAAAGTGCAAGATCTTTTAAAAAATACTCCTGTCAAAATGCTTAGTTCTGCCTTCCAAGGAATAGTCCAGAAATGCATTTAAGCTTATGACCTATTTCAAGCATGACAATGCAGAACTACTCACACGCTTTAAGCTATGCACAAGATTGATTTGCCCAAGTTGAGCCCTGCTGGGATGAGATCAAAGGCTCTGCTATAAGGACCTGGCTCTGCCAGTCTCACTCATGGGTTTTTTCTGCAGTAAGATTTCATTCCATGCAGCACAAGACTGGTGTAGGCAATAGCTACTCACTTAGTAAATCAGCAAGATGAAATCTCACACGCCAGGATCAGGCCTTGTCTTTAGTATTGCATCACACTGAGCTTT
Source organism: Calcarius lapponicus (assembly GCA_039654755.1). Classification (NCBI taxonomy): domain Eukaryota; kingdom Metazoa; phylum Chordata; class Aves; order Passeriformes; family Fringillidae; genus Calcarius; species Calcarius lapponicus. The sequence goes on along the minus strand of CM077464.1, from coordinate 43,171,564 downwards.
TTGGCAACTTGAGTTTCACAGGGGTTCAATGCAGAATGTCTTCTAGGGACAGCTGCTTTGCAGATGTGGTGGAGTAGGGTCATCAAGGGCAACAAGTCATGCTTAACCTGGTTAGCACAAGGAGACAAACCCTGCCTTTAACCAGCTGCAGCTGATGTTCTTCCTGAGTTCAAACCTTTGATCTAAAGCAGGAAGACTAGAGACCTTAACCCAGCCTTTCCCATGTCACTGATCAATGCTTCAGGCACCAGGGTTTAGATCTTGCTTCAATTCTTTCAGGAACTGCAGAACACAAGGGTCTCAGTGCTTTAAACCTGCAGGTCTGAGCTTGGCTTTCCTTGGGGCAGGCAGTGGGGAAGTCAGGCAAGGAGTGCAAAACTCAGGCAGTTCAGAAAAACTCTGTCAGTCACAAAATACACTTCTTGCCCAAACATGCTGTATTTCTGAGTGTGACATCAAACGTTTTGTGGTTTTTTTTTTTTTTTTTTTTTTTGTGTCTCTACTTTCAGGTTGCTCCTATAATTAAGGAGAGGATGATGAAGAAGGGCAGCATGATGCTTGGGTACCAGCCTCACCGGGGCAAAGTCAACTTCTTCCGCCAGGTGGTTATCAGCCCGCAGGTTAGCCGAGAGGACATGGACTTCCTGCTGGATGAAATCGAGCTTCTCGCTAAGGACTTGTAGCTGTAGCTCCACAGCATCAGGTGCTGCTCATGTGTGATATTTATGGAGAGAGTGGCAGCAGCATTCTGGTGCTATTTTGTGGAAAGTAGTAAAAAGCTGGAGATATAGTTTGGAAACTGTCATTTTACAGATTGGTGTTGAGAACTCTGCAGGTAGAACACCCCTTCACAGGAAAGCATTTGCTGACAGGGGCTGGGGGGCAGGCTGGTGCTTCCAGCACCATTGCTGCCATTCTGGGAAGTGTTTCCTCTGAGAATGGTGTCTGTGCCCCAGGAAAGGCAGCTATTTACTGGGTGCCTGTGCACAGTGTAGCTCAAACTGGTCACTTATGCATGCAGGCAAAATTCCTCTGAAGTTGCTATTATGAGTGGATTTGTCAGTGAGCTAGTTAATTCTCTTATCTACTCTGTCAATATTTTAGTTTGGTAATTAACATGATAAGACTGGAAATTATGAAGTTATGTGAAATGATTTCCTCAAGGCCACCTAACTAGGTGCATTGCCCAGGTTTTCCACTGTGAGCACAGGCAGACAGTGCAATGAGGCTCAGTGCAGACATCACACCAGGAGGGACCTCCTGCACAAAGCCCTGAGTAACCAATATTGGCCCTGCTAGGAGCAGGTTGAACCAGATGACCTTTTAAGGTCCCTTGCAACCCATAGGATTTTGTGATTCTATGAAACACAGTCATTTGGTCCAGTCAGTGTTTGCCAGTGTTGCCCATCCAAAATACCACCACTTTAGGAGAGCTGAAAATATCGGAATAACATTTAGAACTTCTTACTTCTTTGTCAGTAGGAGTTGCCTATAATTTCTGAATTACTGTTCACCTTCATTTATTTTTAAAGTGTAAAGATTTATTTAGAAGCTTTTAGATGCACTTTAAAATTTTAACAGAGAAAAAATATATTTACCTGGAAGATATATATTTTTATGCATGATTACTTTATATTAATAATATAGCAAAATTGCTTATTTGTCATTGTTTGTTTGTATTTTCCTACAGATTTGAGATGACTTGATCTTATGTTATCAGTGTATAATTTGTAATTTTACTCTGCTATTACAGTAGTGGTGATCAGAGAAAGTCTTCCTGTGATTTTAGGATATGAATAGTTTGAACATTTTTGGTCAATCTTAAATTACAAAATTAAGTTCTGTGCTTTGTCTTTGTGGTGAGTATTAGACTATACTTTTCATCTGTTTTTTATTCCATAAAAATAATCCATTTTATAAAGATAGAAATGTATTTCTTGTGATGAAGTTGTTGCAGCAAACCAGTGGAAATAGCCATGTCTTTCACCTTGTAATCAACATCTGCTCCATGTTAATGTTTTGCTGTTTGCTCCTTATTCTGTATTTGAGGTAGCACTGACCACTATGAATCTTCCTGCTATAACGTTTTCTGTCCTCGTGAAAGCTGTCTATAAACACAAAGCTTCCCTGGTTTCATTTCCTACATTGTACTAGGATCCAACATTGCATGAAATTCCTACTTCCAGTCTCCAGGATGATGGTGTGCAAAGCTTAGCAAGGTCATGATAACCGGGGAAGGTCACACAGTCAGAGCAGTGGTTAAAAGCAAGGGTCACCTGCAGCCCTTGACAGGTGCCCTTAACAGCGTCCTGGAATGGATATACTTGTACTATCATAGTGATCCACCAGACTTTAAACAAAACCCATGTTGATAATAAAATTAATATCACAATGTGGCCCCTGGGTTTTGCTCTTCAATACCCACAAATCACTCCATCATTTATTGACAGAGTGTACTTCTGGCTATACCAGTTATCCTGATCTTGGAAAGCCTAATTTCAGGGCCCATAAGGCTTTTTTTGCCTCCCAGTCACTCAGGGTGGAGTGCAGAGTGCACAAGGAATGCTGCATGAAGGGGACGACTTTGCTCTTTCATCTTGAGTTAGACAGGACCATTACCCCTTCTCCTTCTCTTTCTTTGACCTTGAAGGGAAAGAAAGAATACAGTGTCAGGAGGTTTTATTTATGGTCCAGATTCTTGATAAGTACCTGATTTTTTGATTCGTAGAGAAGTTATAACACATTTCATCAGCTAAGAATTTGGTCCGTGGTGTTTTATGGCACCACCACGATCAAAAAAGTGTTACTGTCTTTTTTCTCTTTGTGCTCTCCATTCACTGTGGCACTAATTGCACATGTCAGGCAGAAGTAACGCAGTTCCTTTCTGTAGCAGTAGTGGCTATAGTATTTTAAAGTGAGAGTAAACTGGAACTTTTTTCATAGTTGCAGAAAATAAGTCTCTGATCATCATGGACACTGATTTCTTTGAAGCTATATGTTAACCTTCCAGTGTGATGTGAGTACCTTATCCAATCTCCATATATTTTCCATTGTTTCTGACCCTTTACCATGTCCCAGGTGCACAATATGATGGTTTCATTTCAGGACTAATGTAATTTTCTCATAATTACTTATGTTGGAGTAGTATGTACAAAATGTCTATTTTGTAGCTGGTGATTTTAATAAAAAGTGAAGTAAATGACACCCTTATAAATACAGGCTGTCTTTGTCATTTGTCAATCTAAAACTGCATTTGCAAACATAGAAGGTACCTCTAAGCACTCCAGATAAATAGCACTTCAGCTTTAAAATGTGAAAGCTAGTTTAACCCTGCTTCAGGATGTGGTTTATCTGTGTGCTGTGCCCACATCATCTTTAATAAACATTTTGGGTGAAAACATGTCATGATTTGTCTTACTCCTGCTTTCAAATGCAGAGGCTAAATTGTCTGTGCAAAAAGACCTTTAATTTTTATTATTTTTTTGCTATTCTAGCTAGTTGGGATTGGCCCATGAGCTCCCTCTCCTAGTTACTGGCAAGCTCCATCACTCAGGATGCTAAACAAAGTTCTGAAAGTAGTGAGGTACATGCATAAATCAAGTATAGAAGCTGATCCATTTGTTGTCTGTAATTTCTTGGGTCTACCTCTAATAATTGTTTCAATAGAAAAGGAAAGAAATATTTAGAAAGGATACAGAGGTAGATTTTACTCTTAGTTGCGTGGCTGCATCTTGTGAGAACTTTGAGCATTTTGTGATAGGTCCACCCATCACAAAATCACCCCATGAATAATTGTGCCTAGAGCCAGCAGTCCCTGTCTCAGGATTTCTCAGGATTTCTATTAAGATTTTCTGTGATAAATGAGCACTAATCATCACAGTCTGGTTACATATGATTTTAGTTCTTCTAACTCCTACTGATTTAACTGGAAACTCTTGCTGCATTGTACCCTGAGTCTTATCATGGGATCTCTCATTTCAACACCAGTTTGGCACTCTGAACAGCTCAGTTTTTCTGTTCTATGTTTGTGCCTAGAGATTCAGATTTATCTTTATTTTTGTGAGACTGAATTGTAAGCATACTTTCATTTGTATCCTTCAGTGATGCATTAAGATGCTTTTCAAATATCATTTGACCTGTCCTTAAAGAACAAGAAATGTTCTTTAAGAAAAGCCTCATAGAACTGGCTGAGTTGCATTCCCAGAATGCCAAGTAAAAGTATGTAAAAACCTGTTATGTGCTTGTGGCTTCCTCATACACATGGTCTACAGCGCTGATTCATGCTCAAGTGATTTTTATTTTTAAATCTCCAAGTGTTGTGTTAGGGCTTACAAAACTGATATGAAATGTTGAAGGCAGAGGAGAATAATTCAGAGTTACTAAATGTTGAGTTCGATCTCTTCTGTTAGGTCACAGAGGAGTTCTGTGACAAGCCAGAAGTGAGCTAAAAGTGACATTTGAGTCTCACATTTTCTACTGTGCCAAATCAGCCCAGCCTCTCTTCCCCACTGGCTCTTTTCTTGGTTTTTCAGTGGCTGAGTAACATGTGGAAAATCAGTTGTTGGAAATCAGATGTTGCAGGTACAGCCTACTCATTCCTGTCCTCCTTTCTGTAGTGTAACTGGTAAATGCTGGTAATTATTTGAGCTTATGAGCAATGTATCTAGTGCAGTAACTGCTAAATATTGCTACTGTTAAATCCTGAAATAATACAATTGCACAGGTTAATTTTGTCCTAATTGCTCACGCTAATTGCAGGTTAGATGCAATCAAAGCTGCACTGCCTGGCAAATGCACACCACAAGAAAACCTGGTGGAGGGTTTTTTTTCTTTAAATTTAATCTAGTCTCCCACAATTACATGTTTTTTCTTCAGATGTACAATTGGATGTTATTACTCTAATTCTGTAACTGCACAATAATCAACCAAAAAATTACTTTGAGAAATAAAACAAAACAAGGAAATTCGCTCTGCAAGAGGAGCAAAAAAGAGAACATCAAAGGTTTCAAAGCAAGCCCCCAGAATGGCTGTGTGAAGGATTAACTTCTGCTAAGTGAATTGCTGGGTGCCTGTGCTGCAGGAGTGGAACAAGGGAAGATGTTCTAGTCATGGAGTCATCAAAGAACTGTACGTGCCTTGGCACTGCAGCAATCTGCCCCAGCACGCCATGGCCCATCCAGTATCCTAAAGAAGCCCTTCCAGAAGTCTGGACACTTTGTCGTATATTGATGATTTTTGTATATATCAAGGTAAAGTTTGTTTTAAAGCAGTGACACTGAAAGGGTAATCTTTAAAAAGCCCAAGAAAGAAGACCATTTTCAGCCTTGGTAGCTCGTGTACAACTAAAGAACAATAAATCACATTTCTAAAATTCATGAAAGAAAACTTGTAAAATCTTTAATTTTATCAAGGATGAAGGCAAATAGGAGAAAGTGAAAGATATGGACTTCTAATAATTCTGTCAAACACAGATGTTCTGATTTGATGAAGTAATTTATTTCTTATAACTTGTACAAAACTATTTAAAAATGGAAAGTATGATGAAAGCACTTGCCATGAAATAGCACAGACCCATGGAAAGTAACATTTTTCTTTAGGACTGTACACAACACCATTCTTCCAAGAAACTCTCATCCAGCTTGTCATTCTGGGAAGTGACTCCTTGAATCTGTCAGGCACTGACACTTTGGGGACTTGCAAAAAACAGCAAGCATTTTTTTTTGTTTAAGGTAGAACAAACTAAACACCTGCAAAACAGAAAATTATGAAGATAAGTATAATGATGGCACAAAAAGTAGTGTATGAGTTAAACCTAAATGCCGTGTAAATAAAGTGACCCAGCCAAGAAATTTGGTGGTCATCAAAACAGACCTAGCCTCTCATCTGGAGAACAGCAGCAAGGAAACTCGAGCTGGGCAGCAGGCTCAGTGGCTGGTCCAGCTCTGTTGAACCTCAAGCTGTGAGCAGTGAACAGTGGAAATATTAATTGGTGCTACAGGGCCAAACCATAGCTCTGCAGAGTCATGTGCTCCATCTACTGGTGTATCCTCTGGTGACCCACTGGTACCACACCCAGAAGGACTTTTCCAAAGAGCACTCCTGGACCTCTCACAAGTGGCAGAGGAGGGAATGGAAGTGAAAGATCTTGGGATTTTTTTGGCAAAAATGAATTGTCATAAATTGTTGCTTTGATTTTGGCAGTCTCCTTTAAAAACATTGAATTTCGATGGACTTTGGGGAAAAATATGCAAAGCTGTGATTATTTGCCTTTATCCTGCCTAAGTAGTGACCAGAATGCTGTGCAATCCCTTATGACACTGGTGTATTTGAGGCATCCAAGACTAACAATGGAGAACTCATGCCAACATAAAAAATTAATTTCTGTGATTCTGAGCCACCCGGCCAAGCAGTAATTCCTTACCTTTGCTTTTTATCAAGGTTAAAAAAAGGAGTTCAGGAGTGTATAAACCACTTTTAAGTTGTATGTCTTCAGAATGCTCAGTTTCCAGGCTTTTATCATAGAATTGTAGAATAAGCTGAGTTGGAAGCGTCATCAGGATCATCAAGTCCAACTCCTGGACCTCCACAGGACACCCCAAGTGTCACACCATGTGCCTGAGAGCATTGCCCAAACACTTCTTGCACTCTGTCAGGCTTGGTGCTGTGACCACTTCCCTGAGGAGCCTGTTCCAGTGCTCAAACACCCTCTGAGTGAAAAAAACTTTTCCTGGTATCCAACCTAAACCTCTCCTTCATGCTGTTTTCTTGAGTTCCATCACAGGTCATAAGAGTGAAGAGATCTGTAGCTGCCCCTCCCCTTTTCTCTTGAGGATGCTGAAGACCACAGTGAGATCTCTGCTCAGTCTCCTCTTCTCTGGTCTGAACAGACCAAGTGACCTCAGCCTCTCCTCACCAGGCTTCCCCTACAAACCTTTCACCATCCTTGTGGCTCTCCTTTGGACACTCTCTAATAGCTTAATGTCTTTACATTGTGGTGCCCAAAACTGCACCCATGACTCCAGATGAGTCTGCACCAGTCCAGAGTAGTGCAGGACCTTTACTCTGAAGCAATCCAAATGTCAGGGTTTTTTTTTTTTTTTATATTTTCCTTTCCGTGAGAAATATCAATGTTTTATAGGGAGTTGCAAAAGAGGATGTCCTGCCCCCATGCTCCAGAACATTTTGCAATTTCCCACAGAACAAAATTTCCAGCTTCTTGGCCGCTCTGAACTCAGACATTTGGAGGCATTGATTGAACACAGCCCTGGAACTTCTGTGGCAGGAAGAGATCTCAAGATCTCATTGAGAAACTATGACCTCCATCCTGAAACAGGATCAGTGGTATCAGAGAACTAGTGTCCAACCTTTTTCTAGTCTATAATTCATGGCCAAAAATTCTGGAAAATCTGCAGCCTTCCCTTGAGGTTTTTGTAATGGATGTTTCAGATTTTTTTCTTGCGTCCTTGATAACCACCACGATTATGGCCAACAAGTATTTTCCCCCTTGGTGTTTTCTACATCTTCAAAGATTCTAATCTTTTTAACCCTTAATTGTCTTCTTGTTTAGTTCTGCATTGCAGTAATTGCTCTCATGTTTCCTCAGAGGCCATGCTTTAAAATCTTCTAATTACTCTGTCCAAAACAAGACAGAGGAGTCCTGTGGAACCTTACCAGGTTTTAAGAGTGGCAGGATCACTCTGTACACCTCTCTGTGACCACTGCTATTTACCCATTACAGTGTGAGGCCCACCTTCTTTTGTAGCAGCAAGACTTGATTGATTCTTACCAGGTTTGTGATCGTCCCTGGGCATTAGAACTTCTTTGGCCAACTCCTCTAAGTGGCTTTTCCCCATTAGATATCTGTACATTTAATCAGTCATTTTTAAGTGTTGCCACTGAAGAGAATCCTGTTTTTTCAAAATATTTATTTAATCTGCCAAGAACAATTTGAATTGTCAGTCAGTCTGTCCTGCAGCACAATTGCAGCCTCTCCCAGCATGATGCAGTTTGCAGATTTAATAAGCTGATATTTTTGCCCATCACCTAGGCCATTGCTAAAACAATGGGTAGGAAATAGAGTCACTATGGAACCATATTCAAATGCTGCCTAAATCCACGTTGTCTCCTATTCTTGTCTCACTGATTTCCAGTTGTCTATAAATATTTTGATTCTTCCCACCCCTTGTAATTATCTGAGATACAAGGGACTGAATGGGTTCCCCAGTTCTCTTGCACCCTTTCAAATGACAAGTGCCAGCTCTGCCCCTTGGATAACATGGGAGCAAGACGTGCAGCTGCACATCTGGGGGCATGTTGCAGCTTGGAGAATTTGCTCCTGAAGTGGTTGAACCTCAGGTTGGATGTGGATGGAGCTGAGGCTGGCAGGTGCAGGAAGGCCTATCGGGGCCGTGTGCCTGGCTGCTGACTCCATGGGAAAGCAAGAACATGGAAAGGGGAAGATGAGGGAAGGTTGGAATCTTGCCTTGGTACAGAGTTACAATGTGGTTGGGACTTGCATCTGGATTTGGAGCCAGACATGTACTCTCATTTTATGCAGGAAAGTCAGAGTACTCGAAGAGAAGCGAGGCTAGGTATGAGACTGTGAGAATGCATTTCACCCAGATCAGTCATGCTGAAACAATAAAATACACTAAGCATTCTTCACCTTCTTGTTAACCTGTGCTATTTTGAAAATTAATCTTTTGTTGTCTGATTGTAGGTAGAGAGAAGAATAATATAGCCAAACAAGTGCAAAACAGTTTGACCTTTCCAGATACTTTTCTCTTTTTCAGTCCTTCCTGGTGGGTTTTTTTTTTTCAGTGTGTTTTTTGGTTTTGTTTATTTTTTAATGTTTTTCTTCATAAAGCATGCCATCAGCATTTAGTTTACTAGGTTTCTTTAGAACTGGAGGACAAAGATGTTGCTCTGAACACAGAATGTTGAACCTGATGAGACAATCATGTAGGAGATAGGGCATTCAAAAAAAAAGCTATTCCCCTTCCCAATTAAGAGCTCTTTCCCCATAATTACTGTCTTAATGAAAGCACAACATGTGGCTCACAATACCTATGATTTCATTTTAATTACTACTGGAAGACAATTAAAGCAGTCATTTAAAAATGCAATTCTGCACACCATGGATGGGACTCATGCTGGAGCAGTTTGTGAAGAGCTGCAGCCCATGGGAAGGACTGGAGCAGGGGAAGGACTCCTCTCCCTGAGCAGTGGCAGGAACAACCTTTGGTGAGCTGACTATAACTCCCAATCCCTGTCTCCATGAGCCACTGTGGGGGATGAGGTAAAGCCTGTGAAGGAGAGAGGAGTAGGCAGAAGGTGTCTTAAGATTTGGTTTACTTCTCATTATGCTGCTCTGATTTTTATTAGTAATAAATTAAGTTAATTTCCCCAATTCAAGTCTCTTTCACCTGTAATGATAATTGATGAATGGTCTCTCCTGGTCCTTATCTCAACTCATGAACCTTTCCCTGTATATTCTTTCCCCTGTCCAGCTGACAAGGGGAGTGATTGAGCAGCTCTGGTGGGTGCCTGGCATCCAGCCAGCATCAAGCCAGGACAGTTTAATAAGGAAAGTGAAAGCTGCACACACAAACAAAGCAAAACAAGGAATTAATTCACTGCTTCCCAGTGTTCAGCCATCCCCAGGAGAGCAGGGTCCCATAACATGTACTAGTGACTTAAAAAGACAAACACCATCACTCCAAATGTCTCCTGCTTCCTCCTTCTTCCCCTATGTTATAAACTGAGCATGATGTCCTAAGCTCTGCAATATCCCTTTGGTCAGCCTGGGTCGCCTGTCCCAGCTGTGTCTCCTCTCAACCTCCCAAATTGCACTCCCAAATTCCCAGCCAGTGTGGCAGTATGGAAAGCAGAAAAGGCCTTGGCTCTGTGCAAGCCCTGCTCAGCAATAACAAACACCTCTCTGTATTATCAAACCCGTGTTCAAATCCAAAACACAGCTCCACACAGGCCACTGTGAAGAAAATTACCTCAGCCAAACCCAGCACATATCCTCAAGTTAATAATTTTATGATTGACAAGATATGTGGCTCAAGCAGGAAGTGTGTTGCTATGACGGTAAAGAGAAGGCCTTCACTTCATAGCATTCATACATTCCTATTGCTAATGTGTTGGCTGTGCACCTGGAAAAGGAGATGAAAAAGATGAACATCAGCATTTGACCTTTCTGACCCTATAGCCAAAGTTTATTCCATGCATTTGTCCATGAAAAAAAAAAATCCATCTCTTCTAGAAGCTAATAGGATTGATTTTGAGCATCAGGACAAGTAGTACAAAAACAAAGAGTTCCAGCCTAGCCATACCACATGGCAATCAGGCCTCAGCAAACATTGTCAAAATGCACATTGGAAACTTGAGAGACAAAAGATTTTTGCAAAAACCCATTGTATTTCTTGCTTGTATTTTTGAGCTAAATACTTGGTATTATTAGCACAGATGTGAAGGCCCCTGAAGGATAGAACAACCAGTCTTTAAGCTATTTTGTGAGCACTGTCCATGTGTTGGTGGGCAAAGCACGGTGTCAGTGCTGAAAACCTGCCTGCAATCCATAGACACGAGAAGTCAAACAGCTGAAGTCAAATCTTCTGACCTGAGCAGCGTTGCTGAAGCAAAGGGATGGTCCCAAAGTACACATCAAAGAACATAGAGCAGGCTTCTCCTCTCCAGGCTTCAGCTGTGGGACCACTTGCTGCTCATGCTCAGGCTGCCCCTGGCTCCCTGCACAGCCCTGCTCCAACCTGGCCACAGGAGCCACATTTGGGCCAAGCTGTTGATGTGGTGGGGATGGTGACACTGCTGCATCGCCTCCTTGCACTCAGGACATTTTGAGATTCTTTCACATTGGAAAGCAAACCTTATTCTGCCAAAATGTTTTCATCTAGACCTAATAAAAGCAAATTAGACTCTTCCCCAGATCAGGAATTAATTTTGTCTGGTTGTGTGTCATAGGTAGAATAAACAGTTTATACTTGGGCAAAGGCTGTGTTTAAGTATGGCTGGATCCTGTTTGGTTTACTGTGATTAACCTAAACAATTGAGAAATGTTGAAACAAGTTAATTTAAATTCTTTCTTCCATTTCCTACAGCTTTCATAAGGTGAGGTTCTTAAAGCAACTGTTCCAGAAATGATTTCAAGGCAAGAAAATGAATGCTAACATTCTTACATTAAAATGAAATTAGGGCAGTCCCACCCTCCTTATTTAAGAAGGCCTCCATGTCCTTTCCAGATGTACACAAGCTAAACAACCTGCTGCTTAATGGGAGATCTCCTTATGCTCAAAACACAGGAGCATTCCACTGTGGCATTCTAAGCCTTACAAGAAATACTTGGAATCATGGAATCACAGAATAAGCTGAGTTGGAAGGGACCCATGAGGATCATCAAGTCCAACTCCTGGCCCTGCACAGAACAGCCCCAAGAGTCCCACCATGTGCCTGAGAGCGTTGTCCAAACACTTCTTGAGCTCTGTCAGGCTGGTGCTGTGACCTCTTCCTTGGGGAGCCTGTTCCAGTGCCCAACCACCCTCTGGGTGAAGAACTTTTTCCTGTTCTCCGATGCCCTGCAAGTTGCTTTTGCAGACTCTTCCTCAGTGTTGGGGCTGAAGTGTCAGTGATGTCATGCCACAGAAACACTGCTCCTGATGCTCACACGGAGATTAGATGAGCAAAAGGGATGGTAGCCAAAGTACTTGAGTGAGTCTGAGTAGAATTGTACAGGACTTACCAATTGGAAAATTAAGAGTCTTGGTATGAGATTTATATCCTGTCTAGATTTTTTTAGCTAATTAAAGGTATACCCTATTTTCTTCTGCCTCCAGAAGCACCAGATGGCTTATGGAAGCAAGTATTTTTGTTGAAGAGAATCAGTAGCTTGACTTTAATTTGATGAAAGGAGGAAACCTCATCTTTCCAGAAATGTCTGGATTCAAGTATCAGCAGTTATTATTTTTAACTTGCTTAGTGCCTGTCTTATTGACGATCTGCTCCTGAATATGCTGTCTGCTAACCCATGTGCTGCAAATTGTAATTCTCCTTGGTGGCAGCAGTTTTGAGCAGATGGGCTTTGTGTTTTCTCTCACTGGATCCTTTCCCTGACAGCCTTTATTTCAGTTTTGTTGGATCAAAGATGAAACACTGGTTTTTGTCATTCTAGGCATGCAAAAAGCTTTGCCCTTTCAAAAAATAGTACTTTACTTTAAATGATTCTCAAAAAGTCATGTGAGAATGCATGGAGAGACCCCAGAACAGGCCTTGTATTTCCATCTCAATCACTGAAGCAACAACCCTTGGCACTTCTGCTTCTAGGGAAGCATTTCTTATATGCTGCCAAACAATGTATTCCAATTTAATATGGATATCTTTCAAATCCTTTCTTACTGAGTAGTCATAGTATAGACAGCCTTGATCAGTGAGTGCAGAGCACTCACATACATGTATAAGGAAGTCAGAAAAAGCCCAGCCTTAAGAGCTGAACATCTGCGGTCACAGACAGACAGACAGATGTTTATCTGAGGAGAAGTTTATACTGGCTTCAGTTTGAGAACTAGAAGACAATTTTAACTTTCAAGCAAAATCAGGAATTAGATGCAATCAATAGATTCTGTAAAAAAAAAAAAAAAAAAAAAACCTTAAATGGTCTCCTGAAAGGTTGAATCATGAAGACCCTGGCATATTTTTAACAGAAAGGAATCTCTTTCTGGAGCTCTTTGTGCGGCACAGGCTTTATTGAGGTGGGGAGGGGAGGGAAGCTCCATTTCTGTAACTCAGCATACAGCTCTGATAACAGGTCCTGCATCTCAAGCTGGTTCAGTTCATCCAAAATAAAGCACTTGCCTAAGCCCCACACACTGCCAGCTGGTGGCTGAAGCACTCTGTAAAAACGGGGATGTTTCAGAGAGCCTTATGTCACACTGGCAGGTGGCTGAGCTGTAAAATACAGAAACCCCTGCTCCAGCAGGGCTGGAAACATTGTAGGACTGTTTTCATTCTGGCTCAGCACCTGGGATTCATGTGGAGGGGTTGAGAGTCAAGAGTGAGGCTAGGGGGCCTAATGCAAGTTGCTCATGTGTATTACAAACTGATGGAACTTCATCCCAGTGGTACCAGGAGCAGATTATGTGGTTGTCTGCTCCTTCAGAAAGAGAAGAAGACAACTGTGGTCCAGGGAGCCTCATGCAACCACTCATGGGAGCAGAAAGGCAGTAAACCTGGCTAGAAACCTCATCACCATGTCTGTGCAAGCCCGTTAGATGCACATCTGATGTGTGGTTCTCTGGGGCTTTGCTTCCTCTGTATAATTTCTGTCCTAAGAGAGCCAAGGGACACTGTGTTAAACAGGTGTGTGCAGTGGGCTTGCTTGCTCAGGTGAGGTTTCTGCAGGATAGACCCTGGTGGTCAGGGCAGCCCCTGCTGGGGTAAAGATGAGGCTGGGGAGTGTAGAGGGCTGCAAGAGGAAGGGCACAGCTCCAGAGTGATCAGAAACAATGGTGAGGTGCCCTTTGGGAGGTCATGCAGTATCTGCTGCAGGTTTTTTTTCTGAAACACAAACACAGAGGAGAATTTTCGTGAGAGGAAGACCAGCACCTGATCCAAAACTGGGGGGAAGAGGGAGGTCACTGTGCAGCCATCGCTGGGCATCTCGGGAAGAGGAGTGGTTGGGAGGGGCTGCTGGCAGCCTGGGCTTGAGGCCATGGATGAAAGAACAAAGAGCAAGGTGAATTGCTTTTTGTTTCTTCTTCCACAGAAAATCCTTGCTGCAGCAGAGGAGAAAGAGAACAAGTGTTTTCAGCTGTGAGTGCTCCCCCCTGTGACAGAGGACAGGGCCAGCCTGGGAAGAAATGCCAGGGATTTTGCTCTCCATGGTTTCACATGGCAACCTCTTTGCGAGAGAGACATTTTAGCAGTGAGGGTTTAATCATGCCAAACTTGATCAGGCGACTGTCTAATCTTTTTAAGAGTTTAGCTACCTAAATGAAACTATTTGAAGAGATTGTTTTATCACCATTACAGCTGAGCAAATAATTCACCACAGATAATTTATGAGCTGCCTTTTGCCTTTGCCTCTTCATGAAGTGATTAGATGGTGCTCAAAGCATTCATTAGTCAAGAATTTTAAATCTATTTCCTGGGCTTGGTCCCCTCAGGAGACTCACAATTTGGCTGTATTTCAACAAACCACTGACTGTCTCCAGCTTTGCCCATGAGCAACACCATTCAGCATCCAGAGGTCAAAAATAGGTGAGAGCAGCCAGTAAGTCAAGGCATGGAGAGGAAACGGGGTCCAGACGACCAGGCTGGGGCACCATGGACTCAGGCCAACAGAGTCTTGTGGGTTGTGCTAGGAAATGTAAACCAACAGGACACAGGTGTCTGAAAGAAAAAAAATAACCAAGCACCAAAATCCTGCAATGAGGTGCATCATTTACATTGACCTAGGCTGAGACTCAAATTTTTGCCATCTCCCCACAGCAAGAGCCTTCTCAACACACACATGGTGTGCACCAACTTGCAGGAGTGTTTGCCAAGTAATAAGCAGCATGAAGGCAGCCAAACTGCATTCAGGAACAGGCAGACAGTCTGGAACTGAACTCACTCCATCTTCTTTGTGGCCAGAGGGAAAAATTGCCACGGGCAGAATTTTATTAAAAACATAATGCCGAAAAAAAAAAAAAAAAAAAAAAAAAGCAAGCAGTAGAGAGAGAAAGAAATAAGGATTGGGAAATAAATTAATCAATGTTCCTCTGGGAGCAAAGGAAGCCCTTGGGCCCCAGTACAGCTGGCTTGACAAGAGGACAATATTGCAGGTGCTCTACATGTGGCCCAGTTTGTTTCCAGGTGCATTCAGAATAATGATGTCTTAATGCTTTTCTATTTCTTTTTTGTTCTCCTCAGAAGCTGGGTCATTATTTTTTCCTTCTTTTATCATTTGTGTCTATTCCAGTAGCAATTTGGAATATCCTAGAAGGGGGTGAAATCCCCACTGTGCTGGAAATTATGTGAACTGGTGACACAGGCAGGCTGCACTGGGAAACTTCCTTATCCAGTAGAGACCACTGCAAGGTTCAGCAGTAAAGCCAAGGACTGCTTTCTGCACTGCACAGCTGGAGCCTTCTTGCTGTGCACCCTGGTGACAAAACGCTGACCCACACACTAATTAAGAGCTGCTCACAGTAGGATGTATAACACAATATTTAGGATAAGAAAGGTGGGCAAAACCTTAACTTAAAAAAAATAAAAAATTAGAAGTATATAGAGTACTTTATTTCAAGGATATCATGTACTTCAAGACTAAAAGATCTGTGGAATTTGCCTGCTACATTTTTAAAATGCATTTGCAACACTTGCTCGCTGTGTTATGCCAAAAGGACTCAGACTTTGAGCCAGCATAAACAGGATGTGGGGCTTGAAGGTCTTTGCCAATATGTGGCTGGTGGTGGGGACTGCTGAGGGGTGGCCACTGCCACTAGTGCACTGGCACACGCTAGGGCCAGCCACAGGGATGCTTGGCTTGCCAAGGCTCAGCAGGGCACTGCTGGAAACCCCAGAGGTGCGGGCAGTGAGCCTTTGCATCCTGTTGGGAAGCTGAGAGCTGTTCTTGTACTTGGCAGAGGGCAGCTGGCTTGAAGGAAGAGCTGCTCACCTGTGGCTGTCTGCTTGGGGAGCACCTAGGCAAGGCCTCCTTCACAAAGCCCTCGTTTTGCCAATTTTAGACTAGACATGGCCACTGTCCTTTGTGCACCTGACACTGCCTGTGTGTGTTGCTCTGTTCAGAGCACTGGGTGCCCAGAGAGGAATCACTGACATGCTCAAAATTCAACAAGGCCTTCAGCAACCTGATTTAAGGTGCCTGTTTTGAACATGACCCTGAAACAGATGACAAACAAGCACAGAACAGACGCAGATGCCCCTGCCAGCCTCAGTTATTCTTGACTCATGAATGAAGATGTGGATTCCTCTTTGAGGTATCCACACTTGAAGTTTCAAAAGGAGATAGTCAATGTTTTGCCAGTGGAGGTTTTAGCATGAAAATACAATCTATGAAAAAAATGGTGATGTCTGGAGCATCTCAGATGCCAGTCTCAGACACTGGTGGATGGCACCCTGGGCAAAGGCTTAGATTCAACCCAAGTAACATTGACAGCAATTTGAAGAGGGCAGAGGGAGGTATCTTGCTGTTTTTTTAAAATTCTGTGATCTGCATGCCTTCCATGGGAGGGGTATCACCTTAAAAAGGTGAAAGCTCTTTGTGGAGAGCAGTAGCTGTAAGGCACAAGCACATTAATCATGCATTTCTCAGTGACACAGATTTAGTGGGCTGTCTTCTGGCTCACCTGAATACCAGCACCAAAATGACTGAGGTCTAACCATGGTTCTAACTATAGAACCATAGAATCCATTAGGCTGGAAAGACCTTTAAGATCAGAGTCCAACTGCTAACCCAAAACTGCCCAGTCCATGACTAAACCATGTCTGTAAGAGTCCCATCCACACTGAGACCCGAGCAATCCAGAAGTAGGAAAGCCCTTTCTCCTTCCTTTCCTTTGAGACTAGTGAAGGTATAAGAGGGCAGGGGCTAAGGGGCCAGCAAGGTTGCCCATCTGCTGGTGCTGCTCTGCTGAAGGGCAGGATGGAGACTAGGGGAAGGAGTCATTAGCAAAGCACATTGGACAGACTGAGAGTGACATTCAGGCCCCTGGTGGGAGGAAATGGACATGAATCATTTTAGGATAGGGTTCATTTTAGGAAGAGCCCTCTTCCTATCCTGGATGCTCCAGACATGAACTTGAGTTGGTGTTATTTTATTTGCTCCAATAAACATTTGATTTATACAAAACAAAACAAACCCCCCTCAAAACAGTTTACAAAGCAAGTTAAGTGTTTGAAACTTTTGATATACAAGAGTATATATTGCTCACATTCCTATTTCATACATGATGTACAGGTGAAGTATTCCTTAAAAGAATAAAATTTTTCCTTTACATGTAGTGTTAAAAAACCCCATAAAAACGTCAGTACTGTCAGGAACTACTGGTTGCCATTCCTTGACCTTCTGTGTGGATGAAGAGAAATGGGCTGAGACCTTCTACCTGCCCGGATGCACTCCCTACCCACATCTCCTACCTCTGCCTATGGCCCTGTGAATTTACAACATTCCAACATTCCATCCCTAAAAAATGCCATAGAATCCTCTAAGTTCCACCGTAGGTGTGCAGGTTTTGTCCCACTCTGTTTTAACATCTCTGAGCAGTTTGGTTAAAATGCAAAAAAAAAAAAAAAAAGCAGTTAAAAAACCATTTCAAAGAAAGTATTTGCCATCATAAACCTTAACTCCTATTTGAATAAGCATGATTCCTATTGACTTGCATGGCAACGTTTTTGAGAGGAATATTGATGTTTATCTGTCAAAGGTGTTTAATAAACCACACCAGATACATGTGTCCAGGATTGGTTTGTGCTGGTTAAATTTCTAAATTGCAAGGCCTGCTGACATGCCATGAGGAAAAGAAAAGTGGATAAATCACTGTAGAACACCTAAAGACAAAATTTTTAGCACTTCTTAAACAAATTGCTGTCATGTGTATAGGCCCAATGTGATGTCAACTGTCTCAAGCATTTTGGGGAACTGAAAGAATGCAAGCAAAGTCTGAAAGATGCTGTTGAAAAAGTCTTTCTTTGTTTTTGGTTTTGGTTTTTTTTTTTTTTTTTTAATTCTGTGAATTGCTGACTTGCTGAGGCAGCCCTAAATAAAAGCAATGCTGAGGGCAGGATATGCCATTAACCTATTGCTATGGAGCTTTCCCTCACCTCCAAGGTCTTTTTGCAAAAATAAAGGCAACAGCTGTTGCCTCTTACTTTAGAAAGTGTGGAACAGTCACACTGTGGTTTGCCTACACTGTACAAGGAAAAAAAAAGTTTGCTCTTATAGCAACACAATCAAGGTAAAAGACAGGGGGAAAATAATAGGACTGCCCACACTAAGAATGCACAGCAAATATAAAACATCTGCTTGGATTGTTGCTGGCCCTGTCCTGTTCTGTATGATTTGGGGGTGGGGATGGGAGGAGGGGAAAACTGTTCCTGCTGATATTTTGCAACCTGTTTGCAAGCAGCACGAATTAAAAGCATAAATATATATATATGTATATATATATAAAACATTAATGAACTCACAAAACATACATGTGGGAAGGACCAAACCTCCTCACATGCCTGTTCTGGAACACTTTGAGGACTTTGGGGTTAAGATGAGAGGGAAAAGGCATTCCTGAATTTTCCACAATGTGCTGCAGACAGGACCATGCAAGTACAACTGCAAAGTCAACTTGGACTGTCTGCTGTGAGACTGCTCCTGCTCCTGTGAACAGCAGGATGACAGCCAGGTGATCACAGCACATGCTTTGAAAGTCATCTTCTTATTGCATATTATTCCTATTTTTTGGCAGAACGCTTAGTGCACAATTGCTGGTGTGGTGCTATACCAGTCCCCCCAAGCTCCTTCCCTAAGGGCTGGGATTTCTAATGTACTGGTAACTTCCTGGAAGCACTTTCTTTTAATAACTTTTCTTTTCCCAGGACATGGCTGTTTATAGATATATAGATACATATATATATATATATATATATATACACATACACACACATTTTATATATATATATATATATATATGTATATATATATATATAAATAGCAATTTCATAGTTATATACAGGCATTAATAAAGTGCATAATGTTATTGGCTATTTTCAAATCCTTTTCCTGAGGAAGTGCTACCATATATAGCTCCTCCTACGACATGATGCTGGCCGCCAGTGCTAGGGTATGACTGCTACTCCCCCAGCTTGTAATTCCCAGAATACATCTCCCTGTCCAGAGCTGGAGCCTAAAGGGAGTAGTGACGGCCTCAGTCCTCCAGGAAGCAAGTCAAGGCACTGATCAAGACTTCTTCCTTTGCCAAGGTGAACGCGTCTAGGAGCGACTTCCCTCCGTCCCGGAGCTCTCGGGCGCGCGCTACTTGGCGGTGGTCACGGAGCCGTCCTCGGGAATCTTCTCCTCGGAGCAGCTCCTCCCCGAGAGCCTGTCGTGGTGCCTGAGCTCGCTGAAGCGCTCGGCCACGCACTGCGCCGTCAGCCGCGCCTCGGGGTCGTGGTCCCAGCACTCGATGAGCGTCTCACACACCATCTGGATGCCCTGCAGGGAGCACAGAGACAGCGCCCGTGACGGCAGCAGCCACCTCAAAGCCTCTCTCACAGAGCTGCTTCAGTGGCCTCAGAATTTTGGGGTTATTTCACGTGTGTCCTGGGGGTCCTTTATGGGATCTGCTGCTTCTGTCATGTAGGCATTGTTGCATTGTTTTCTTTTTTTTTTTTTTTTTAAAGAAACCCTACTACAATATTTTCTTTAGCTGAAACTGTCATTTCTGAGCATGTGGTCTGATATAACAAGAACAACGATGCTTCAGACTAGTGATATAGAATCAAGCAGGGTTTTTTGTTTAATAAATATGATTAAAATTCTTGGACAACATGACCTCCTGCTCAACCCATGCCTCTGCGTGCTGAATTATGCTTGGGTTTTCCAAACAGAATTCTGATTGCCAGCAATATTGGGCTGTACATCAGCTCTTTATGAATTCCTTGTAGACTACCTAAATCTATGTGCAAATATGGGCCACAGTCCCACAAACACTTGAGCACATCACTCACAGTTGTAACTGTTTAACCTTCCTTTCAATTCCAATGCAAATGTTTTCAGGAGCAAAAAATCAGTTGCATCTCTGTAATGAATTTTATAAACATGAAGTATTTGCCAGGAAACTGTGTTTTGTTTTATGATACTAAAAGCCCATTAAGTAGGATTTATCTTAAACTTACTTAAAAAAATAACATTTCACAACACTGCATTAATTGTATAATTTACCTAATTGGTGATGTTGACTGATGTCAATGCTAATAGCAGAATGTTACTGTCTGTATACAAATAACATTAGTTTTCTGCTGGCATTGAAATTACAAGCAGTAAATTAAATTAAATATTAAACATTAACTTGAAATCAATAGTGCAACAAATCTCATTAAGGGGGGTGTGGGGGTAATTGTAATATGTAAATCTATTCCAGAATTTTATCATGATGAATAATGAGTTCATTACAAAAACACAACTGCAGAGGAAGGAAATTAATATGGAAGAGCCTTTACAGTAAGAACAACTTCTATGGAGTTCAAAGCAGATCCTCAGCTGCAGCAAACTGTCACAGCACTGTGGAAACTAATGCATCACTGCATCTTAAACAGCACACTGTGAAACACTGAAGGGATTCAGGCAAAGGGAATCAAATCCACCTTCATTAAATGTCCTCCAAGCATGTTATCAGGCATCTCCTTCCTTAGACTCTTAGTTGAACCCTGTTGGGGCCAGCTGTGCCCATTCTACACACAAGTGCATGGCCCTCCCAGTTGGTGGGGTGCTCTGTGCTGGGGGCAGTTTGAGATGTGGGTTTTATATAGGGAAGAAACCTCTGAAGTCAAATGCAGGACACCTAGGTCCAAATCATTATCATTTTACTTGCATTATAAACACAGAGGTGATCAAATCCACAGTGTATCCTACAGCTCTACCCCAGTACCTCAACCTGCAACTCTCTGCACACTCAGCCTTGCTGTCAAGGGCTTTTAGTGCTGGTAGTATCAGATATCCAGGTTTCCCTCAAAATTCAACTTTCTTCCCTCGTTAAAAGCCCCTCCTCAACAGTCCTACACCTCACAGCTGAGTACATAAGGAGCAAGTTCCTGCAGTCCAGGAAGGGGCTGCATTCTGCCATAGTCATCAGGTGGCAGGTGTTCCTGGTTGGAAAGATGATTGATTTTAGCCACTCACTTGGTCTTTTTTAAGGAGCTGTCAGACTGATTTTAACTTTCCAAATGGAATTAAAAAGGGACTGTTACATTGCTCCTGATGGAAACAGTAGATGATATTCTTGGTTGCCTGGGCTTTTATAAAAGTTTGTGATACTTTCCTTTTGTCACTGAAGACCATTCAGCATATTTCATTGAGAAGTGGAATGACCAAGCCTCATGTCTCCAATATGATTCACATTTTATCTCTACTGATAAAACTACTGAGAGCAAAGGTGAAGAAATGCATGTGTTTGGCTTGTTTCCATTCAGTTTCCTCTACTGAAAAATCTACCATTGCCTAGGAAGTGCAACCATGGTGCTCGTGAACGCAGGAAGCCAACAAAGTGCTTTGTGATATGCAAGGGAAATGGACTGCTAATGCACAACCTGAATAAAACCAGACTGGCTTGCTGAAGACTAATTTCCTATTTCATTAAATTTGTCAACAGCTGGGATACAACTATGACTGGTTTCCATGGTAAAGTACTCAGATTTGCTTTCTCTGCTGAAGATCCTCTGTAGTAGGATGGTCTCCCTGGAAATGAGGTAAAACAAATTGAACAGTGCCCTGTTTGCAAAGCTGCCAGTGGTGAATGGAGAAGGGCATCGTGCTGCTTTTGGAGTTGAATAATGCTGAAACCAGCCTGACTCAAAGTTAAACATCTTGATAGTAAGGTGAAGATGTGGCAGACCTGGTGAACTGCCCAACAAAGGAACAAACAAGTGATACCATTAGTAACTTATCTAAAGCTGCTGAGCTGACTGAGCTGGCCTGGAGATCTGACTGACAGTCAATTGCTTTATATTATGAAAGCCCAGTCCCACTTTTTAACAACAGCATCTTCTAACATAACCCTTCTGGAAATGAGTTAGACATTCCTCCCCTTGAGGGGTCCAATGCCTCAAGGTTACTGCCATGCCCTCAAGGTTACTCCTCGAGGCTGAGTGGAAGAGATTTGCCCAAGGTTGGGATGGGTGGCTGACATCAATCTTAAGTTATTTAATTGGTTTTGCTACCTTTAGTGCAGTTGCTTTAATACGATTGCCTCAGTATTGCTTCATAGTGCACACAATATGAGTAGTTACAGCTCCTACACTGTGTAGTACATAACTCTAAGACCTTTTTGTCTAGTCATTATCATAATAAATAATTTATATTTTTATATCTGGTTTGGCAACCTTAATCATGTGAGACAAAGTTGTATAATGGTTCAATTGCACATATACAATCCTTAAAGCCACAACTAAACCCCCCTCTGAGAAGGAGTTTAGAAAGAAGGGGATCCTTTCTGTACCTCATGACTCAACAGGAGGGCTTCTCTAATAAATTTTGTCTGAAGCTCCCACTCTGCCTGCAACAGAGGGCCACGTGTGAAGTTGTTTTCTTTGCCCTTTCAGAGCCTGCTTTAAGGGCCTAACTATTCTGTGGCTCTCTGGATGATTTTTGGATCTCAGGCTTCCAGTGTTTCTGTTTTGACTGCTTTTAGATTACACTGGTGTGTAGCAGGAATACCAGGGCATTGGGGCAGGCACGGTGCAGAGAACTGTGGTGCCTGAACCACATCAGCACCAGCGCCACTCTGTGATGGAGTTTCTCCATGTGTGACAGACCTCTCCAGGCAAAGACAGGTGCAGCCTGTTGGGCAGGGCACTGAGGTAAGGCTCAGGCTTCAGGCAGCAGCTAAATGTACAGTGCAGCTCCCACTGCCCACGTGTGGTGCTCTTACCTGATGGTTAAGCCAGGAACTGGGGATCTCAGGCCGCCCTCTGTCTCTCAGGACATTGTCCTTCATGCTTTCCACACAAGGGTGTTCTCGCACTTTGGAGCCGAATGGGGGCTCGTACTCTTTCACTTCTGGGAAAGAAGCAAACACAGGGTATTTAGCTGGGCTGTGCTGGTGCCAAGAGTGGAGGGAGCTGGCTATTCTCTGAGGAGTAGGAGCTACTGATTAGCTGCTCGCTGCCACTGTTCTGCTTGACCAGCTCCAAACAAAGCAAAGCCAGTTGGCATTTTCAAAAATGTTTCAAATGTGTTTCTCACACACACTCCTTCCCTCCCCTTTTGTTTCCTAGCCAACAAAACAATTCTCATTTAAACCCTTTAGTACATAATAATATTAGCAACAGTCCAAGAAGCAGAGTAATCTATAACGGTTTGTGAGCCTTTCAATCTCTGCTGAGGTAAAACGCACATGAGGTTTAAGGTGAGTTTTGCATGAGCCAAGCTTTTGAACAGTTGGTCACCCTTAGCTCTCCTGGAGTCCACACACACTTATCAGGTGAAATATAAACTGAAATCTATCTAGGTCATGGTAGATGTGAATGTGTGGATTTCTAGGACAAAACAGTTGCTTGGAAAGGGCAAAGATACAGTTAAGGAGCAATGCTGGAAGCTGCCATACTGCCCTTGTTTACTCCTAAGCTGCATTCTTTTGTAGAAAGTAGTAGTCTGTTCTTATTTTAGATTTCCTTCCCAAAATGGATCAGTTTTGGCCTGTGATACAGGGGCACAGCTTTCTGAAGGGGCTGCTGCCACTCTAGTTTTTGTTTGCATGTTGCATATTTTCTTTGCTTTTCTTTGGAGAGAGAAAGGAAGAGGCAGACATATGGGACCCTTGGAGAAAACTCAAGAAATCTCTGAGAGCGGAAATATTATAGTAGATGCTGACACAGTGTAGAAAATGCTGTGGTTTCTTTGGGAACAGATGGAGACTTTACTCACAGGCCTAATGACTTGCTGCTATCAGATAAAGATTTATGAAGTTGGCCTGTTCTGCTGCCTCTTGTTTCTTTCTAGGAATTAATTGGGGGCAAGAAAAACTGAAGTATAATCTACAAAGCAGTCTGCAGAATGCATGTGAATGCCCAGATGTGTGAACAGAGACAAATGAGCAGAGAGACAAACCACTGCTGCATGATGCTACAACCAAGTTCAACTGAGTGCCCAGTGTTGCTCACTCCTCGAAAGGGCTAAAAATTGCTGAGAATCCATGAATAAGGATTAAAGGCCCAGAAGAAATGGGAAGAACATCTAACACTTGGGTTTGTTTACTTTGGGTAAGAAAGGTAAGGATGGGGTCATATGATATGCTACTGAAAATAACTAAGTATCAAGATGACACAGGTCAGATCCTTCTGTCATGTCTCATGATAAAAACAAGGTAGTATTGAAGACAATTATCTTTGAGATTTTTCCCCAAAGCCTTGAAGTCAGGCTGTAGATCTCACTTGCATGTGATGGTCATGAGATGAAGACTTTATCAGGCTAATGCTTAAGAAGAATAGCCAAGTTACAATAACAAACATTTTGGAAAGGATATTAAACCTTGTGCTTCAAATGCTTAGCATTTAGAGATTCAGCTGCAAACAACTGTGTGCATGCAGCAGATCACCCCATAGATGCCCCCTGCAGAGCTCTTCTTCCTTCTCCCTAGCCATCTGCTGCTGGCCACTTTCCACAAGACGCTCTGGAGAATGGCTATAGTCCAGAAACAAAACTCCCATCTTCTAAGACCCAAGGGCCAAAGTCTGCTTCACTCTCTTTCCTGTGCAAGAATGCAAACCAGTTTCACTCACATTAATCTGAGTCTGAGATGACTCAGCCAAAATAAATTTATATAACTTTAGCCCTAGAAATGAATTGGGAAGTTGCCATGTTGCTAGTCAGACCTGGGTTAGCATGCAGTGGATGCACAATGATTATACTGCACATACCTATATGTTCAAAGCTAACAAAAATATTAAAGTTCACCAGGAAAATTTAAACTACATGACATAGATGGCCATTTCCTGCACCATCTCTATCAGTCATGGTTCAGTTGTGGCAGTGGTCATGGACACCAGCCAAGGCCCTGCAATCTTGCAGGGTGAGGAGTTAGAAGAGTCTCAATGGCCAACAGAGGGAAGCTGGTGCTGTGGTGCTGTTGTTCCCTCTCACTAATTAATCTCAAGGTTGGTCAAGTTAATGAGATGGTTCAAGCAGGAGAAGGGAAAACCCTTCCTGGCAATTGATAGGTTCATCATACATTTTTTCTGTTTGAGAAATTGTTTGTAAGTTATGGCCATTCCTTTTCCAAATATAAAGATTGAATAAATTTTTCAGGTTTGGATTTTTTGTTGTTGCTTTGTTTTTGTTTATGGTAAAGAAAGAGAAATTTAGGCCAGATGCCAATTCACTGTAATGTCTTTCTACCAATACAGTCATGCCTTCCCTCAGTTTGAAAAGCATGTGACATCTCCTTGCTATTTATTATCATGCTTCTCTTTCCCTTGGAAAGTAAAAAAAAAAGCCCACTAAATCCTCATGCAGTAAGTCATCCTAATGCTGTGGAATCTCAAGTGTCAGACACGTTTTGCAGTAATAGCTGGTGTTATTCATGGATCATGTTTACGTGCTGCAGTAGATGTAACAGATGTCAATTTGAGGTAGGTTAAGATGTTTGTGGCTAGATGCCTGTGTGTGGCTGTATACAGATGCTGATTCTATTTCTCAGGCCTTATATGTTTCTTTTCATTGGTTTTAGACCAGTTGGGCACCAAAAATGACAACTGGATGAAGTACCATAAATATGTCAGGAACCACAAACTACAGAACCTTTAGCATTCAAAAATGGCAGACTTCCTTCAACTTTAACCTCCAGCATTTGATCTTTACGGTTGACAGCTGACTTGCACTACTAACTGCTGTACCTCTAGTTTCTTTTGACATTGGCCTAGCTATAGTTTTCAGAAAGGCTGGGATAGGATTTTTAGTCCCCAACAGAGACATTACTGAAAATCTATTTGTTCTGTGTGATGAAAACTTGGAAAATTTGGCTCGCTTGTCTTTTTTTACTCTAAGCTTTTTGCAGTGAAATTTTCTTTGGGTCAGAACATACCACAAACCCTGTTGACACTCCCTTATGTGATCTGTCTTACTGATTTCTGTGGGACAACTTCTCATGTTGGATGATGTTTTATTTGCAGGATCAAAGCAAGAGTGAGGTGAAAGGCCAGCAGAAGTCAACTGTGAGGCACAGTCTGCAGCAGTGAGCTTGTGTTTGGGAACTTCTGGGTCCCTTTGAAATGCCCCTTTATTTAGAGCTTATGAGGGGGCAGAAGGGATAAATCAATTTGTGGTGGAGCTGCTGTGACAGCTCATGCAAACACAGGTAGTGTGTGCAGATAGTTCAGATAGTGTCTTCATGCTAGAGGAATTTGGGTAGTGAATCTGCTAACTTGCACTAGTTGCACAAAGGGAAAATAATACCCAAAGCAGAGGCCCAAAAATCCGTTTCATGGCCAAGTTTAAGATGCTGTCGAATGCTTCCTTTATAAATTTCCCTAGGTTTCCCTGTTGAGGGAAGGATGCATTGGGATGAGTGAACTCATTGTGCACACATACATCCTAAGTGACTTCACATCTGATGATCCAAGACACAGTCACCCTTCTAAAGATTTGGGAGTGCACAAGCCCTGCCATCAGGCTTAGGGGCTGCTTAGTGAATCCTGAGGTAGGAAAGTGGCCAACACAGAGCACATCAGTGCTCAACACAGGGTGTGGTGCAGTGACCTTACCCACTGCCACATGGGCTTGTTGAAGGACAGCACTTGCTGCCTTACATGTAGCACTTGTGGTGACACTGGGAGAATTTCCAGGACAGGGGTGCCTGGCATGGGGTGATACTGCACTGTGTGGATCTACCAAGCAGGGTTGTACGCCACTACAAGCCAGCGCAGTGCAGACATGCCCTGATTTAGCTCTGCTTCACAGAAGGAGAAATTCAAATCAGTCCCCAGCTGCAGCCACCTCAGGGCCCACTGTGCAGGCACAGCCCTGCTGCACAGGCCATCTGATTGCTCCCTGCTGCCAGGAACGTCACCGCTCCACGTCAGTGTGATGGAAGCTGAGCATTTCATGAGGTACAGGATGCACAAATGTTTAGTTGCCAAAATGTGACTCTTGGCTGACTCTTTTCAAGTAAGCATAAGATTACTCCCAATTTTATTCACATGAAACACAGTTCTGGTAAAGCAAGGCCTCTATTTTAAACAAAGTTCTGTTACTACACTGAAGCCAGCCACCACTCCAGGCAGTACAATACTGCTCGAGCAACATCGCCATTTTCTGAGGGCTTTCTTTTCTCCCTCTTCACCAAACCTGTGTATCCAAAAGTTCCCTTTCCCCTCCTTCTCCTCTGCCCCCCACAAGAGTCCCTCACCCATAGCAGTTGCGATTCAAACCAGATGGTTTTCTTTTCTTTCTAGGAGGCTGTCAGAGAAATTACACTTGTCTCAGTCACCAAAGCTGTGTCACTCTGAAAGCAAGTGGTTGAGATGAAAATTATATTTCTGGCAACGTGCAGCATCTGGTGCACAGCTGCTGTGCTGAATGAAATACCAAGTTAACAGCAGTGTGGAACAGTTGAAGTTCTCCCCAAAGTAGTATTGCTGAGTTTCTAAATATGCCTCTTAAATTATACACTGGTGAAAAATCAGTCAACCTCGATCTTTGCCTCTGTCTCCCTTTCCCTTGTGCCCCATTTCTGCTTCTCCATATTTAGCACAACAAAGTAACAACGAACAGCGTGGCCTTTCACAAAAGCCAATCCCCACCTGCTTATTTACTACAGCAGCTTCACAGTATGGGTTGTGCTGCTGGGTATTTTTGTTTAAATGTCTGCTGACTGAAGAGGCCTGGCATAGCATGGAGGCTGTGTTTGACAAAGCGTCTCTAGTGAAAGGACCTGCCTGCATCACCTCCCACACTCACCGAACACCTGCACGCTGACAAATGAATCCCAAGAGCTCCCTTTGAAAAAGAAACAAGCCCCTGTACCTCTGTGTGGCTGAATGGCAATTAGCCCCCCTTCCTTGCATGCTTCCCTCCCTAAATAAAGTTGTTAATGCTGTTGTCTTGGCTAAGACTCCCCACTCTGTGCCTCAAAACTGCCCTGAGCTGACACCACAGCCAAGCCTGCCCTGCAAAGACAGAGCCTAGATCTTTTAGGCTGCTTTGAAAAGGCTGTCTGCAATCAGGTCAGCCTACTCTGCCTCACATGCAAAGATTTTTCTCATTGCCAAACAGTCTAGGAGTAAATGAGGGGTTTGCGTGAGCAGAGGCAGCTCCTCAGGAAGGCTGTGAGGAGAGGAGGGAGTCTCACAAGTGACAGATGGAGAAGGAAAGCAGAGGGGGAGCTGCAGCCATGAATCACTGCAAGGGTATTTCACCAGCTGGCTGCAAAGATAACCAGACTGCTCGAACCAGGGGAAAAGCTGAGAAGGAAATGAGAGTAATGGTGCACTGCTGTTGCAGCTCAGTACCAGTGACAAGTTAAGGGATCTACATCCTGGGAGTTGTGTTTAACTGCTTTAGACAGAGATGCCAAGAGCAAGTTCCAACCCCTACAGATCTGCCCTAGTGCTCCTGGGGTTTTGCTGGGGACCTCCCCTCAGGAAAGATGACTGAAATAGGGAAATAAAATTCAAGAAATGTGTTTCTGGAGATGAGAATGACTGAGGGATGAAATGAATAGGGAAAACCAGGATGTGGGTGGGGGTTAAGCATCACTTGAAAGGGGATGCCGGGCCAGAAAAATATTTCCCTTTACTGAAATAACTTCAGCTCTTCTCAAGGTTATAATGGGTCAATCTCTTCTAGCTAAACATGCTGGTGATTTTCCTTCCTTATGAAACTCCCTTTATATCCTCTTTTAGCAGTTGCCTTCTGAGAACAGCAGCAATAAGGTTTGCTTTTGCTGCAATCTTTGTTTTGCCCTACTCAGCAAATCTGAACAGGAAGGGACTCAGGCATCATCAAAGATGAAAGACTCCACAGTGAACAGCTCATATTTATACTAATCAGGTGAGCTTCTAAATGCAAGAAACAGAGACAGATCATGAGACAGGGCACAGTTCCTTTATTTCAGGTTTTAAATCTCCTCTGCCACATTTACAAAAGTGCTAATGAAAGGCTGAGGTTGTGCCAATGCACTTAGAAACAGGCATGACCACGATCTATTAAATATGGATAGGTTTGCCTTGTAATATGTCAGACTGAGGCTCAGTTCCTGAACCACAAAGTGTTTTACCCTTAAATGTTTGAGTAGAAAAGAATTTGGTGTTCTTTTCATGCTTTTATGCTAGCACATTCAGCACACACACTCACTTCGTAGCTTTCCTGGCAGGGTGCAAACAGGGGCAAATCTGTTGCCCACAATACAGCCTACCCAGCAAGACCAAATGCTGGTCAGACAGAGCAGGAGACTGAGATGGAGGCAATTCCTCCCTCCTGCACATGGACATCGTGGTGCAGCCACACAGTCACTGTGCAGAGTGGCTTCAGAGACCTCCCTTGTGGTATCCCACAGATGCTGGTAGAGAAACAAGGAGCAGCTATGCACATCTTCCCCTGGGACATTGGTTTCCCTCCTGTACACTATGTTCCTCATAGCACAGTGCTCTAGCCTGCAAAACTGTCCTGTCTCTGCGTCTATGGCAGCCCTTCAAGGTGGAACCATGCCAAGTCCAATGAAAAGGGAGCCTCTGTGGCTTTGGAAGAAGGATAACAAATCAAATCACAGTTGCCTATCTACTATAATGTCCACATTAGTGTTACCTTTTACAGCCCTGCTCCTTAGACTGCCTGTGTGAGCCCTGAACTGTGCAGCAGTATTTTTTAGAATGACTCTTAGACAATTGCAGAAGAATTTGACATACAACTGTGTCTTATTTTAGTTCCCGAAGAAAGGTAAAAAACTTCAAACATGGCAATATGTATTGTAGATATCCCAACAGCAACTTTTCTGATTTCTAGCACATACCAGTGTTACACTCAGAGAATTTTGGGTCAACTTTAGGTAAAGCAGAAATTGAGTGTTTTGTTTCAGAAGAAATTCTGAATATGAACAAGCACAGCAGCTTTTCATGGAGCTGTTCTGATAGTCAGTTCAAATAATTTTTATTTTGTTACTACACTTTATACCGCAAACATCCCTTGATTTCTCATATGGATGATCTCTTGCAAGATCACAAAACATGATGTGCAGCAGCTGGTGACTTTGGGAAAACAGGACACTTTCCATCCCACTATGATGCCTCTTATGGAAATTACCAATTAGTAAATGTGACACTTAACTGGCCCTCACTAGGTTTGAGAATTAACATTCCATGAAAGTAAATGGGAAGCAGTTATCACTTCTTCAGCTTAATATTTCAAATTGACTTATGTTTCCAATTATTTTGAATGAGATCAACCAGACTGAGTCAATCCATGGCTACCCAAGATGTCATAGGGAAACCAGACTTTAATAATCTTTAGAAGTGACCTACCTAGCAGCAAACTTATCCTTACACCGAGGATCAGTTTGCTCGTGCGCTTAGTGCTTTATGTTCAAGCCTGCTCATGCACATGTGCATCTCACACTACTGAAGGACTGTTAATTTACAGATACACCAGAAAACCTTAAGATTTTGGTGTAAACCTTAAACCTTAAGATTTTCTGGTGTATTTGGATGCTGTTAATTTACAGCATCCAGATACACCAGAAAACCTACCCAGACAACCATGAGAGCATATCTGTCTCAACATACTTTTAGAGAGAAGAAAACAGATGGCACTTACCTCCGACAGCGTTACAGCGAGATGTCATTTCCCAGAGGACCAAAGCCATGGAGTACACATCTGTTTGTTTGAAGGACTCCATGTTCTCCAGGTTCATCCTGGACTCCAAAACCTCAGGGGCCATATATCTTGCTGTGCCAACCTACAGGAGAAGAGATTGGGGAGAGCTCACGAGCTGAAATTGCAGTTCATGTTTTGGATTCCACTGTGATTTAACTTCAGCTTTCACAGAAACAGTGCCATTTGACACGTATCCAAAAATTCAGGCTATACTTGGCGCAGGCCATATTTTCTGCTGCCAGGGGAATCTGGCATCGTCCTGACTACCAACTTACTTGCACCTCTCCGGGTAAGAAAAAAAAAAAAAGGCCTTTTTAGTTCCTTAAGCAAATAATTTTGACAATGACAAATTTTCTCACTCTTTGGCTATTCACAGATAAACTCCGACCTTTGGGCCTGAAGCAATTGCTGCTGACCAAGTGTCTTTCAGATGAGCAAGAAACACATTGTATTGTATTGCACAGCATATTACAGTGTTAGCTGTTTCTTTTCATGGCAGGCTTAAAAGAAGAGTAAATGCAGGCCTGGGAGAAGAAAGCAAACACACAAATACTGAATGCAGAACCACGCATTTGAATCAAAACCAAAAATATGCCCCTACGAAAAAACATTCTCATAAACTTTATTCATACTGAGCAATTTTCAGCAATGACTAGCAGCTTTGCTGAGATCTGGATTATGATTTTGCATTACAGAAGGTGAAGTTTACAAGTCTGTTTTTATCACAAGAAAAGGTTTAAGGAAGAATTCTTGGATCACTCAACAGTTGCTCTCAAACGACACTCTTCACAGGGTATAAATAACGTATCCCCCTTGAAAAACTGCAAACAGAAGTCTTTCATCAGGCAAAGACAGCTTCAAGTTGAAGACTGGTTAATGGCAGAGATGAACAAATATAAGTGGGTGATACAGTAGGACATATGATTTAAACGAGCTCTTTACACTACAGCAATCACTCCAGAGCCCAGAGGCAAGCAAGGCTGCAAAAGATCATTTCAGTTACTGGGTCTGCAACTGCACACAGCCACATAGTAAATGTACAGTCTTGAGAGTCTATGACACCCTTTTTATAAGCTTCTGTAAACATGTCTTATCACCTCAGGCTCAGGGTAAATGGGAAGATGTTCCACAAAAGTGCAAAGTATCATAAGAAGAAGAAAAGATCAAGAACACAGCTTTGTCATAGGACCTTGCAACAGCAATCAATAAATTTGTGTGTCAAAAATATCTGAATGGTTGTAGGATCTTTATAAACAGAGGACAGAAAAAAAAAATTCACTGTGAGCAGTCCCAAAGTTAAGTTCCCTGCTGCATTGACACTGATGAATTTAAGGCCAAGCATGTGAACAGCAGCTATACACTGAAGAGGAACTTGGGACAGTCAAGTCTCAGCGCCACCGAGGTGAGCACCAACTCCCTTCCATACATAAAATGTACATATGGAAACACTGGAGCAGAGGTTGTTGCTAACCACCGTTAACTCTTTAGCGCATGATTTCTTCTCCAAGCACATCCCATCCAAAGCTTAAGAAGGTTATCTGTGCACATGGGCAAACATCTGCAAACCTTGCAGATTTTAACAAGATTAATGATGCCTAAACACAAGCCCCTTACATTGCCACAAAGTTCTGTCCTGGTCTGGCATTTAACATGCTCTTTTCAGCAATCAAAAGGATTCTGCACTTTTGCAGGACAGTGGAGGATGAAGGCCTACAACTAAAATGCACAGACGAAAGCGCAGACAAAAATTGACTTGAAGAATGCTATCAAGCCAATCTTATATCCATCCTGCTTAGAATTTATCATGTATTCCATTCTGCTTGTGTCCTTTTATCTGCATTTAGATTATTAGGTCTTTTAGTCAAAGATGCTTTTTCTGTATCTTGAAAACAAGTGACTTCTGAGTCTCAAAGGCATTTTTAGGTATCTGAACTCTGGCAATTCCAAGCTGATTGCCCCTCTAGAGTCTGGATATGCTTCTTCTTTGCAAATATCAGTCTGCTTTCAGTTCTTGGTTTTCCAAATCTTCTAGTGAGGGACCATCTCTCTTCATTTTTGTGATGTTTGGATCTTTTTTTACTGGAGATCTTACATTTCTTTCAAGCTGTTGAGAGATGTTTCATGCCCTGAGGTGCATCAGTCAGAGAGGCAGTATATATTTCTCTTTATCTTATATGGGAAACCATCTATTACAAGGGTGCTGGTGCTGCTGAAGCACAGAACTGCTGGCCTTGCAGCCACCTACCGGTTCTCTGAACACAGTGGGAAGAAGGTCCAGATTTATATGGTTACATTAAGTAATGTCTGCAAATATTAACCATCATGGATGACCAAACTCAAAAGAGTGCAAAGGTTCTACAGGGGAGAAAGGTGATTTCCAGCCTGGTATTGTAGTCAATAATGGCTATAGCTGCATGATATGGAAGGTAGTTGGGTAGATTGGAAAGAAGATGGCTTTGTAATCCCAACAACTTGCCTTCAATATTAGTGTCTAAGGATGACCGGTAAAACAGTTAAATACTTACACTCTTATTTATTTCATTGAAAGCTCGAGTTTTTCTTGAATTAAAAATCGGGTTAGCTCCATTATACAAGTTATAAAATTGAATATCCTGGTGGCAAGGGTTTGAGTCAAAGGGTAAATTTTTGAAATTATGCATAAGGCAAATCTTGGTGCAAGACTTTAATAAAAGCTACAGCACTGAAGCTGGCATGTTGGGGAATTAAAGTGGGTTGCTCTTGTGTGCCCAAAAAGAACAAGGCAGAGGTTGGAGTCAAACGAATTGACTCATACTCCTTGCCACAGAGAAGAACACCATCAGCTGGGTCACCCCCAAACAGATTCACTGAAGCTAAACAAAGTAAAACAGTCAGCCTCAACATCAGTGCCCAAGGACACCAACTCCAAAGCCGTAAACTGATCTGAGCAGCCCTGTACTTTGTCATCAGTGCTGGTGTGGACTGTGGAAGTGGCAGTATCCTCCTACTTCCAAGTGACTCTGAGCAATGCCAGAGAAATCTGCTTGCAATAAGGGTCCGCTTTAAGCAAAGTGTCTGTGGGTGATAAATTTCAGAGTCCTTGTCTTGCTTCAAATGGGACCAGTCTTATGACTGACAATCTGGTATGACTTCATTGAACTCTAAAAAGATCTGGCATGCTGGAGAGAAAATATATGTAACAGAGTGGTGTTTGTAGTATTTTAAATATGACTCTACTAATTAACATTCACTCCTGGCTCGGGTTAATAGATCTAAAAATGAGATCAGGACAGTTGCTTTTCAATAAGGAGACTTGCAAAGGCATATCCACATTTGATAAAGCACAGTAAAACTCCTGTGAACTCAACAGAACACCACAGTCTGAAATTTGTCTCTGAAAATGTTCTAAGCTAAAATATTAGTTCCATGTGAGGTAAAAGTCAGTTTAAATTTACAAGATTTGAGTGACCCATGTATAAAAATATAAATATAAAAATACACAAATATAAGTATAATTAAACTATTAGGAGTTAAGTTAACAAATGATTTGAATTTATACTATGGGAGTTTTCATTAAAAGAGACAATATGTAGATGCAGGTAATCTTCAACGCCTTCATAATCATCCCTGTGAGTATTATCCATGCCCCTTAGTTGAAAAACCACAACAGAGCAATTATTTTTATTTGACATCCTTGTATTTGCTTACATGTGGAGAATGTACTATTCATTAAAGAAGTCTCTTTTTTTGAATTTTAAAATTATATCTATCAGTAGTTATGTGCTTACAGTTTTTGAGGATGCAAGACTGACTTCACATATGCTGGGGCAGACCAGGATTGGATCAAGTCACACAGAAGTGTAATGCCATGAAGCATGAAAACTGTGTCAAAACCTCACAACATGAAGCAGATCCTTATTGTATTTGTGTGTGTGCATTGCAGCAGCACCATGAACAGTTGCTAACAAGCTCATAAATGCTTGGTATAAGTGAGAGGATGGTTGCATCACACACACATGCAGGTCTCCAATCATAACAAAACCTACATTGCACTCCTCTTGTTGCTTTAATGTTTAGAGCCTCTTTGTTTATAAACACATTCACATTAATTTTAAATTGTTTTAAGTCAAAGCTGCCATAGAAGCTTTTTTCATCTTTTCAGCCCAGGAACTGACAAACTGGTACATTACCTGCTCCCCTTTCAACCTTCTAACTTACCTGCCCGCTGTTAGCCAAGTCATCTACAGACAGGGAAGGGTCCAGCCTCAAGGATAACCCAAAGTCACAGAGACAGCAGGTTAAATCATTTTTCACCAGGATGTTGGAACTCTTTAGGTCTCTGTGTACGATAGGTGTTTTGGGACGACCACAGGGTGTGTGATCACTGTGCAGATGGGCAATCCCTCGGGCCAAGGACCCGCCAAGTTTCCAGAGGTCCTCCCAGCTGATGATGTGCCGTGTGAGATATTCCTGCAAGTTTCCTTTAGCATGGAAGGCAGTGATCAACCAATACTGTTTGCCAAGGTCTGTCTTACGTTCCTCTGCTGTCAAGAACTGGAGTATGTTCTCGTGCTTGAGGTTTACATCTGAAAATATGTCTTTCTCAGTTTTCCAGGAAGCATATTCTTCATAGGAGAAAATCTTGACTGCCACAGTTTCATACTGTTCTGATGTGTTTTGCTTCAATTTGGCTTTATACACTTCAGCAAACCTTCCTTTGCCAACAACAACGTCCAACTCAATGGGCAGCAGCTCTGTGTTGTGGTTGATGTTGTTGGCACACGTGGAGCTGATGTCTGAGCGGTCGTCGTCTAACATAATGGCACAGCCATCACTGCAGTCCTTATGCTTCTTGGGCTTAACATTCTTCTCCCATGCCTTGCTGAGTTTCCTCTTCTTGTGAGTGCGGTAGGCATAAAAGATAACAATCACAGCAACAGAAATCACCAGTAATGGGACAAGACTTATGATTGTGACTTTGGAAATTTCATCTTTCTCCTCTGGCTTATGGGGGTCATCTGTAAAGAACAGAAGGAAGGCATGCATGAAGTTATATCATAGTTTGACATATACAGAAGGCTGTCAATAATTATAATTTTTATCCAGAATGCAATATGTTATCTTCTCCACTACCAAGAATATTAAAAATTGTCACTGCTTTCTTGATTCAAAATTTTGTTTTGTATGTAGGGCTCTGCTTACCAGGACTTCCCTGTCTGCTTATTTTACAAAAACATAGAACTGAACAAGTAAGAACCTGATGTAATTTAGTAGCTTTGTTCTTCTCTCAGGCTTTTAATACACAATGAATGAAATCTTCACTTTCCTGAATACAATAGCCAAAGTCTCCTGTACTTACTCTGTCAATGTATTCTTGACAGAATTGCTCCTTTAACCACTATTACTAGAACACATTAATTTTTCTATAAATAAACAGACAGTGAAGCCTGTGAACTCCCACTTGCCCAGTTATTACTCCAGATCCAGTATATTTTAGTAGGATCCCTGCAAAGCCATCTTCAGGAAGTCTGTTCACACACTATACAAAAACATTTAGGCACAAATATGTATGCTTGCATACAGACCCAAAAACCAGAACTCATTCTCATGCTTTGATGTATATGAATGTTGCTAGAACTAATTCAAATATCTGCATGTCAACAGGCTCAGAACAGTCACCACCACCATCCTCCAGGTACTTCTATATGGATTTATGTATTGGAAAACTTCCTCTGTGAGTGTCTTGCTGGCTGTACACTGCTTTTCTGCTGTAAAGAAAATGTTCACTCCAAACTCCATATGTGGTGCACTGCACACACCAATATATTCTTAGGTGGAACATATAGGTAATAGAAGAGCAACAGGGACCTATTCTAGAATAGGCATGCGTTCTGGGAAGAGTACAGATTATTATCCTACAGGTCAGAGCTGCCCTTTCACCTCTAAAAACTACCTTCTAGTTCTGTATTTCTTAGGGAAGACAACCATTGTAAAACGGAACAGTTTTGTTCCAAGAAGAGATTAAAGGAGGGCCAGAGTTTATATCTGAAACTGATTTGATCAAACAAATGGAAATTTACTCTCTTAGTCTCTTTCTTCCTTTGAGTCACATAAAATGTACTGTATCATCTTTGCATGAGGGAGGGAATTGTTAGGAAGAAGTCCTGGGACCCTAACCTGAATGGACTGAAACAAATTAAGCTGCAACTACAGTTAAGCAAGTGCCTTGTGGTGGTAGCAGGATGCTCTGGCAGATGCTCACAGCCACGTCATTGACTCAGGGTCTGTGCCCCAGACCAAATAAGTCAATACAAAAAGGAAAAGTTTAATAAGCTCTGAAGGGAAGCTGTCACTAACTACATTAGCCACAAGTCTCTGTTTCCCCTACTCTGTGCCTTTCAAAACAAAGGTGAGCAATGCTAAAATGGATAAGGATAAAAAGTCTACAATTAGAACAAGCAGTACCTCTGATCCTCCAATTTCACTTGTAATTACTATTCCATTGTAAACCCAGCTGGCAATTTGCAGGAGCCATCAGCTGTTCAAAGGCAGGTGATAGGACATCTGAAAAGTATTTTCTTTTTATTTAGAAAAAGGTTTGCATCCTGAAACAGGATGTGCTTCCTCTGTTTGAAAGGTTCATCAACCAGATGCAAGTGAATAATTAAATCCTAGCCTTTCTCGTAGGATTTCAAGGAAGAAGAAGTGCCTTTCTAGAACTGTCATTCCCAGCCTTGCACAGGTCAATGACATCCACTAGCAGTACCTACAAAAATATATTTCCTTTATTTATGCAAAAGAACTTGAGGCAATCCCTCCTTCCAGACCAATGCATACCACAAATCCTTGTTCTCCATCTTGACAACAAAATGTTAGTACATTTTAAAGTTATTAGATTTTAAATTAAAACAATACCTAAAAGTTCATCACAGATTTAAAACATATTGAAGAGGGGAAAAAAACCTACTGTGTTTGTATGGCTCTTATGAGAGGAATATATTTAGAAAGTCAAATGTCACTGTCAGTAAATAGATTTGCATTGCTTATTCCCTTGTGCATTCTTTGCTTCTAGAAAATCTGCTTTATTAAGAACTTGGGAAACACCCTGGTGGAAAAGAACTGACTGCATTGTGGGATGGCTGTTTTGGAGTTTTGACTGCAAGCAGGTCACAACTATGTGACACAACTATGACCTGTAACAATCAGAGAAAGTAATTTGTTGAATATTTGGGGTTCAGTTTTGCTGTTTTTGTTTTTTTGGTGTTTTTTCTTGACCACAGGAAAGCATGCTTAAGTCTGGACTCTGCCCTTGGAAATGAGTAACATGTCATCTATATCATAGGGTATACTCTTTCACAACTATGAAAACGTTTCTTTAGGGCCTTTTAAGTAATTTTTCTTTGCCACAGAGCTGCAGCATGTAGACCGGATACCTGAAATACAAATATCTTTCAGAATGAGTGACAAAAGCCTTAAGATGTATTAGTTGTCTTTCAAATTGTTCCCCCTGAGTCCAAGCAGTTGGAGGTAGCTGGGTGCATGTTCAGCTCTAACTGAGGAAAAACACACCCTGTCCTTTATTGTTATGGACTGTGTGAGGATCTCCAATCATTCCTACAATGTCCTAGAGCAGGCTGTATTATTTTGCTCTACAGCTGAGAACTCTTCAGCAGAGCTCTCAGCTCCTTCAGCTCTTCCTCTTTTTGCACAAGAGAAAGCTCTGCTTGCGGTGCAGGGGAATTTCTGGGTAGAAGGGAAAAAACTGTCAATGTTGCAAATGTTATTTGAAAAAGAATGTTAAAAAAAATTAATCAAAGCAGAAGCTGAGAAGTTTGGCCACTTCCCCCTGTGCACTGTATCATCCTGCAGCCCTGCTGCAAAGTGACACATCCGCTTTGGCATGGTCGTTTGGAGGAAGCAGAGAAGCAGGCAGTGAAAAGCATACAGCTGCACAACCCCACCTAAAGCAGCAGGGTCAAAGGCTGTGCTAATTTTCAGTATTTAAGACACTAGGCAAATCCCACTCAGTGTTTGGGAAGTGCAAGAATGAGCACACATCAGGGAGAACTGAGTGTCAGGACTGACAAGGCTGAACTCTAAGCTTAGGAGGGGACCAAGCTGCCTGACAGGAGAATTTAAGGGGATAGCAAGAGCAAAGAGCTGGTGGCACAGAGGTGTGTCCCAAGCAAGTAATTTCTGGAACTGTCTTTGATTTTGCCTGATGATATAAACAAGATCAAATCAGCCATTCCAGCACAAACTAAGGATGGGGTACTTCTCTGCAAAATCTGTGTACAAAATCAGGACAGGATCAAAATTCAGAGCATAGCTGTATGTTTGCATAGTGGCTAGCCAACATTTTATGGCTTGACTACAGGAATCTAAGAATAAATATGTTCACTTATAAATAAATACCTATGACTGAAACCTCGTAATTTAAAAAATAGGAGTGCAGCTTCCTTTTTCTGAGCATTGGAATGAGTAAAATCTGGCTGTGCAGGCAGGCAAGGAAATGGTTAAATGAAACAGCCTTTCATGTTTTGCAAGCCTGCTCCTAAATAACTTTCCCCACCCACAACTATTATTTGGGTGGATCAGTCCTTTCTTAAGCTTCAAAAGAGCCTATTAATATAGCATAACAATGGAGAAGTTGAGCTAAAAGAAAGCTTCCTGTATGTGGTTTAAACTAAGCACAAACCATCTGCATAACCCTTAACACTACCTAAGCCTTGAGGGAATAGGGCTCAGGTGCCAAGGAAAATGGAAACACTGTACAGCCCCTGTTCAGCCAGGGAGCTTCAAAGCCCTAGAGCTTGCAAATTCTTTAGGTTGGTTTTCATGCCTTTGATACAACTTTAGTGTCACTGAACTTTGGAAGGAATAAGTAAAACAACAGCAGTGAAATGAGGACACACTTGAATGGCAGGGCAGCAGAATGCCCAGCCAGTACTGACAGAACTACTTCCTTGCTGTCTGCTGCTCCTGTGAGCTCTAAAGCTGCTGCCTATTCAACTGCTAGTCAAAGCCACAGAGCACAGAAAGAATATATTTGATATTAGCAGAACGTGAATTAAATATATCGACACCGATGTATTGCAGGCTTGTGCAGTGTCTTAAAAATTCCCAGAAACACAAAGTCACAAAACATGGTCCCAGACACAGAACTGGGATCTAGTTATTTTGCAAGATGCCAAGACACAAAGCAGCCCTTTGAGCTGACTGGAGGAAAACTCCATTTTGTAGAAATTCTGAGGTTTCAAAGTTTGATTTGAATTCCACACTGGAATGAAAACCAACACTTTTCGAATGCTTTTGCCTGAACAGAATTTCTGTTCAAATGTTGCAGTTTGGCAAGAGATGTATGTGAGTGCTGAATCCCCAGCAGTGAGTGGACTGGTATGGGCAGGGTACAGCAGCTTCAAGTTCAAGACCTGCTCTGAATCAAGGGAGAGCTTTTTACAAAATGGGAGCTTGAAACTTGCACGTGTAGTGATTTCTGAGCAAGGCACCAGGCAACAAAATATGGAGAAGCCTGCCCACCTCTTTAGTACTGTCTGGATGAAGACTATCTCCATAAAGTTCTTCACTTTCAGTGAAATGAAATTTACTCTGAACAGCTGTTCAGAGTAATTTAGTTTATCTCTATTGAAGAGCTCTAAAGTGGAAATGAAATTCTGTAGCTCAGTGTTTCATGTATATTCCTGATTTTGGCCTTTTTAAAATTAAAATTGTTTGGAAATCTTCAGCAAAACAATTTTTTTGTGGGAAATATTGATTTTCAAAACAAAAACTCTGCTTCTGACACTTCTATACTTTTCCCTGAAACTCCTATCTTGACAAAAGTGGTCTGAAAGTTGATCCAACTTTTAAAAATTTCTGCTAGTTTTACAGGAATGGTTTTGGGGGGTTTGAAGATGGGGGTGGGGAGCTTTTATACTCAGGGTGGAGGGTGTTTCCTTAGGAAAATGGTTGATCCTGACACAAAATACTTGGTAATAATCAAATTCAAACGCCACACTCCAAATTAACCTGCATTTTTTTTTTATCATGGTAGCTTCCTGGAAACATTTTAATTTTTCATACTCGCTGGAGATGATTTTTTTTTTCCAATTTAATAGTTTTGCTGTGCAGGAAATCAGTTTCACCCCTCCTTCAGCTCAATGCTGAGCCAACTCATGGCAGAAGAGAGAGATTACTAGATTTTAAAAACAGAGTGGGCTTTATCTTACCATCCAGTGGAAAATAAACCCTGGCATTTCTTGCAGACTTTCCTGAAGGTTGAATTCCTTCAACAAGTTCCTGTATTTGACAGGATCTTTTTTTGGACTAGGTAAACCAAGTCTGTCAAAGGCCAGTAAGTTGTGCCTGAGCTGTATGTCTTCATCTTTTAGTCTGAAAAGGATATTACCAGGATATCCAAAAGAGAATCTCTCTCCTGGAGAGGCATTACCTCCGGTAGTTGGCAGGTCTGCCTGGCCTGCTATAGAATCATGGAATTGTTTAGGTTGGAAAAGACCTCCATGATCATCAAGTGCAACTGTAAACCCAGTACTGCCAAGTCTACCACTAAACCATGTCTCTAAGTGCCACATCTACAGATCTTTTAAATACCTCCAGGGATGCTCATCCAACCACTTCCCTGGGGAACCTGTTCCAGTGCTTAACAACACTTTTGGAGAAGAAATTTCCCTAGCTATCCAATCTAAACATCCTTTGTACAACTTGAGGCCATTTCCTCTTGTTCCATTGCTTCTTGCTTGGGGGAAGAGGTTGACTCCCATCTTGCTACAACCTCCTTTCAGATAGTAGTAAAAAGCCAGAAAAGGTTCCCCCTTAACCTCCTGTACTCTTGGCTACACAACCCCAACTCCCTCAGACACTCTTCACAGGACTTGTGTTCCAGATCCTTCCCCAGCTTTGCTGCCTTTCTCTGAACACGCTCCAGTGCCTCAATGTCCTTCTTGTAGTGAGGGGCCCACAGGATCTGATGTGCCCTCAGCAGTGCTGAGTTCAGGGGGATAATCACTGCACTGGTTGTGCTGGCTCCACTCTTTCTGAAACAGGCCAGGATGCCATGGGCCCTCTTGGCCACCAGCTCTCACTGCTGGCTCGTGTTCAGCCACTGCTGACCAGCACCTCAGGTTCTTTTCCTCCAGGCAGCTTTGCTGCCACTCCTCCTTCAGCCTGCAGCATTGGTGTGACCCAAGCACAGGTTCCAGCACTTTGCACCCTAAGGGTTTACTTAAAGGTATGGGAACTCATTCATCTGTTCTTTTGGGTATTTGACTGCCTAAATGTTGCTCTGCAGTCAAAAAATGGCTGGCAAACCAGACCCAGCTCTCTTAATGCATGTCACTGCCCAGTCTTACCACTTATCTCTTTTCCTGAAAGGTAATAATAGCATGAGCTATTTTGAAGACCAGTAGCGTACCCACTCCTGCCGTCCCCTGCAGACCTGCAGCTTTGGCCTTGGCACACGACTACCTAAGGGGATTAGGACTCAAGACTTCTCTGTAACATCCAGGGAAAATCCCCAGTTATATGACCCAGTTACATGTGTTACATGTTGGAAGAGTCATGCATATGCATTGTCACCTGATGGGAATGGCTGCATCTTAGTCACAAGGGTGGGAGGGAGGCAACTTCATTGCCTCTGGGTGGCTTACTTCAGCAAAAAGGCTGGGCAGCAATGACCTAATGGATATTTCATCTATTGTAAGCAGGATTTCATTTTTCAACTGATTGCCAAGTATGCTATTCGGCACCCAGGAGGTCTAAGAAACGCTTAAGCTCTAAGACAGAACAAATAGTTTGTTGCTGCTTTTATTCCCCCACTGCTGGCTAGAAAGTATAATTCCTTGGTTTGCTGGCACAACACCCATTTGTTTAAAATCTTCCACCCCACTAATGCATTCCCTTTTTATCTCTGCCATTCTAATAGGTCCCTTCACTGTGTGTACAAGGCATCTTTCACACACTTTGACTTTTTTAGCTGAGCTTTCCTACTCAGCAATATGAAAGCCAACATATTTTAACTTTACATGATGTGACTGAGTTTCTGTGATACATGGCTCAGTTATAGAGCTCGGGGGTCTGCTGCTGTTTGCTGGTGAATTTCTGAAACAAATCAATCTCTCCAGTTTCAATATGTTTCAACAGATGCCACACATTAACCACTATTTTTATTCCCAGCCTGAGTTTCACCCCTCCAACCTTTCCCAAAATATTATGTTGCCAGTATTCGTTACAGTTTGTTTCTGTCTGTAATTATTAAAGTCTCTTCCATGACAACCTGATAAAAGGTTGGCCACATTCCCATACTTATTAAGCTCTCAAGTGATGCAAATTGTAACAAATATGCCAACCAGACTGGAAGAGCACTGCCTAGTTTGTTTTTACACAAATCTGTAACTGAGCATGGTTATTTTCCTAAGAAGCAAACAATATAAATAATACAGAGCAAAACAAAATTTTGGCTCCTTTAGCCTCTTTTCATTCCATTTCCTTTCTATCCCATTAAGTGAATCAGATGTTCAGCATTACACAGCCTCTCCTTTGGTTACACACAGCTGCAGGCACTGGGTGGGACTCCAGTGTCTGCAAATACCTAAGAGGAAACATAGAGAACAAAGCCAATATACAAGCAGTGAGAGGCTCTGTGCAATGTTATGTAATGTTACTGACCTCTTTTATGGGGCAGCTGGAAGACAGTTACCTTCTGAACATGTTAGTTGAATAACAGAAAGAGAGATTAATGAAAGCCTTTGTTAAAATTCACTTGGAAGCAGTCCAGCTGTAATCATCTCCCTTCTGATGTTCCTTGAGCACCGGACAACTCATCACATAAGTATTTATGGGCTGGTGACTGTTTGCACACAGATCTCAAGTAGTCAAGTAAAATCACTAACACTTTGACTCTAGTAAGGAGAGGAAGAGGAGAGAAAGAAAGGAAAAGACAGGATCAACATGTTAGAGACAAATGAAAGGTACAAAGTTAAGGACATTTTGAAACATAATCCATATTTCCTGCAGTCTGGGCACAGGGCAAGGCATCACACAGGCATGCTTGCGGTGATTCAGGCGGCAGAGCAGCACCAGCTCTCCCAGGTAACAACTGTACACAGTGAGCAATCACAGCACTTGGAGCACTGCAAATCCACAGGCTGTAATTTGTTCAGGCAAATGACTCAGCCACAATTGATTAATCAAATAGACATGTCTCTTACACTCTCAATTAGCCAACTCTGTAAAACCATGATCAATGTGAAGTTAAAAAAAAAACTGCTAAAAAGCAGCACAACACCCTCCCTCCCTCAACACACTTCCCCAATTAGCTTCATTATTCTCATAATCTCTTGTTGACCTGTCAGTCATCTCCATTACTGAGGTTTTGGTATTTCAAGGCAACTGTCTGGATGGTTCAGAGTTGCTGCTTAAGGTTTCTCCCATATCTGGGTGTGGTGGGAATGCCCAAAATAATGACTTCATCTTGCAGTAGGTGAGCAGTAAACACAGTCTACCTAAACAATCCTACAGACACCTTGGTTGCAAGCTTCATAGAGATCTGCAAAGCACGGCAAGAGACAGGTGAGGATAAAAAATTACCACCATGTCAATTATTAGGATGAAACAACTATAAACAAAACAAAACTGTGTTGAAATCCTGGTTCCAACTTTTGAGTTCTCTGCACCGTTGCTTAGATTTGAACATGATGCCCAGGATAACAACTGCATATATATTGGTAACAGTATTTAAAGGATTTGTTTTCTTGTTTGCAGTCTCCACTGCTGGTTTGCATACTAATAAATGACTGTGCCTAAATGAGCTGCACAAGAGGAAGGAGTTCCATTGCACAGCAGGTAGGTAGGTCATGCACTAAGTAACATGCAGGAATCCCATCTTTTTGTC
Source organism: Calcarius lapponicus (assembly GCA_039654755.1). NCBI lineage: Eukaryota > Metazoa > Chordata > Aves > Passeriformes > Fringillidae > Calcarius > Calcarius lapponicus. The sequence goes on along the minus strand of CM077464.1, from coordinate 43,127,084 downwards.
TACAATGAGTACCTTGTCATTTCTGTCCATGGAGAACAGGTTAGATGTGGGGCTAGAAAGGGCACTTGGTACTGCTTGGTCCCTTAGGGTAAACCAGGCTTAACTTCAGTCAAAGAACATGGGATAGTTAGCAAAGCCCAGCATTGTTAGGCAGCTGTCATGCTCACACTGGCTGATGCCTGGGAGGTGTGGTGAAGGGAAAACTGAGGAACAAAGCTGCCCAAACGTCACTGGAGGACTGGGACTCTGCAAACAACTACAGACAGACCTGATTCATCCCAGCAGATCAAAGCAGACGAAGGTAAATCAAGATTCAGAAGATCCGCCAGACACAACCAGACATCAGGGTGCAAAAAGCCCTCATAGTCTAGTGCTGCTCTCATTTTTTCCACAACAGAAGGACCAGGCCTCTGTCTGCTACCTAGCTAACTTCTAGCCACCCAAGGCCTTTTACCCCAATTCTGGCTAATCTTTTCCAGTGGTTTTGCTCCCTGGCTTTGCCTTCTGGTAGCACTAACATTAGACTTTTGAATAAATAATAATTACAAAACACTGGCATTGAGATTTGCTGTGAGAAGCATTTTTCCACCACAGGGGTGAAAGCTGCTTGCCAGTCACCCACAATTTTGTTTGGCAAAAAAAGAGAGTGATTAAAAAATAAACACACAGTCGTCAGATTTACAATGGTTACCTGTCTCCTGCATGTTATTTCTCCAAGAAGTACAGAACATTATTTAGAGTGATTTTGCACTCAGTATTTTCCACCAGCTGCCTGTGTCCTGGAATGCCAGGGATCTGAATCAGGGTCAGCTCCCTGACACAGCAGAACTACAGGCATATTTAGGCCCACTTTTGACTGTGTCTTGCTTATCTTGCAGATTGGCAATTTAAATGAAAATCCATACAATAAACAGGCATTTGATTTTCATATATCTACTTAAAACATTTCTAAAGGCACTCTTAAGTGAGTCACAACACCTCCAATACCCAAAACCTTTGGATGCTTGTGTCTAAAAATGGAATCAGGAGGTTTGCCCTTCACAGTCAAGACTCATGCAAGCCAATAGTGCTATAAACCAATTCTTCCACAAGCAATAACAGCTCAGCTGTGGATTACTGGAATTCAGTGACTAACCTTTGGTGGAAATTAGAACTTGCTGCCTTAACCAGGGTTTTCATTCTTACCTCAGAAACAACAGAAACAAACTAAACCTGGTCTGTCTTAAGTGTGCATACAGCAAGAAGAGGTAAAACACTAGTCATTTATAACAATACCTTGAAAGGAAATGCTGTGATCAACAGGTGAAAAATTGCAATCTTTTTTATCTCCGTTTCTGCTAATAACTTATTAAAATCGCTGTTGGATCAGGCTTTTTTAGAGTAGCTCTCATCTTGCTCTCTAAAACTAAAATGTGCAAGACCACTGCAAAAAATTCTTGTTCTGCTGTATAAGAAATGTAGAGGAAAAAAAACCCTGCAAGAACAATGTACAGAATAGATCTGGATGACAGTCATTCCAAAGGCAAAATTATTACAGGCTATTATCTAGTTGTCTGGAGGAGCCATGGACCAGCTGGCTGTGATGTTCTGCTCAAAGTTAAACACAGACAGGAAACCGCATGTCTGATACTGTAAAAATCGTTTGTCTTCCTGCCATGGCTAACCAGGCAAGCAACCCAAAGGGGCTGTTTTCATTTAAAAGAAACACTAATCCATAACAATAAAAAAGGAATGACAAAGCCTCAATTCTCCCCCTTCCTGACTGGAGTTAATGCCTGTGTTTGTGAATGAACTGGAAATGTTACGGAGTGAAGTTTTACATTACTTTAATTTTTATCTGTAGTTATTCTCTTAATACATATGAATGCAGCACATGGTTTTCATGAGTCACCTGAAGTGCTCACAGCACGTGACCAAAAAGGAAAGGCTCTACTTGGAAGAGTGAAAGGAATTTGGGTAAAAAGACTGGGTTTAAACTTCTACTACTCCTTGTGGGTTGATCTGGAAGTGTGAGTGAGCTGCAGAGTTCATAGGAATCAAGGCACTTGGTGCTGAATTTTAGAATGGTTTTCATAACCATACACACCAAAGACACACATTTATCAGTGATTTCATTCAGCTACATAGCTCCAGGAAAAATAGCTATAACGTGGCTAACACACAATTTAGCCAAAATCCACAAGGGTGTGGTTCATATTGTACAAAAACACTAGACAGCTGATGCAGAGTAAGATCTCTTCTCTGGGGACACATTCTCTTCAATAAAACCAAGCAATCTGCCTCCCTGGGTCTACCACTTGTGCTCATACCAATACCAGTATATACTCCAAATCCTTTAAAGATTGGGTTGGTCATACAACCATGGATGAGAAGTCAGGTTGTCTTGTTTCAAATCAAGCTTGATGAGGGGATGAGGAAGATGGGGATGAGGGCTGGCACCAGAAAGGGATAGCCTGGGCCAAGGGAAGCAAAGACATGCTAGCTTGCTCTTGGCTAATTTGGTGTGGTTTTGTGACCTAAACTAGTTGGCCTTCTTGGAGGCTAGGAGGTGAGAGCTACAATTGTTCACACAGTCATTCACCTCAGTGCAGTCACACACCATGTTTCCCAGGAGTGGAAACAGCATCCCAAGCCTTTGTTAGCTTAGGTAACAAGGACCTAATTATATTCTTTTCTGAGGAATTTATGGGCGTGGTGTGCCATACCCCTTCAGAAGTGTGAATACATAAATTTCTCCATAGGAGACCTCACCCTTTCCTGCCAGAAACCTGACTTTGTCTCAGTAAAATAATCACAGCAGGTAGGACAAAATAAAGCAGAAGGGGTGTGTGCACCCACACACCTCTGTGTGTGCAACAGGAGGTCCACCAGCACTGCACACACCTGCATTGCCTTCACTGTGTCTGCAGTGGCACCCATCAGAGCTCATGAAATGGAGTAGGGATGGGTTATGCACTTGTGGTTTGGTCTGCACTCACATTTCCCTGGTTTACCTGAACTCACATACACTGCCTTGTGCCATATAGGTGTGAGGGAACATATTCCCCAGAGAAGGAACCTAGCTTCTTCACACCCGCCACAAGAGAGGTGCAGATGGGTCAGTTACACCAGAGAAAATGACTTAAAATTCACATCCTATCAGGTTACCAGTAACATCTCTCTATGCAGATTACACACTATGGCAATACAGCCTTGAAGAAGAGGTAGGACCTTAAAAACAGCATTTGCCTTTAGTTTAGATTTATAATGTAATTAGCATGTGTTGCATTTTGGTGTGCCAAGAGAACAACTGTAAACATTTTGCCTTCATCTTCCATCAGTTTTTAAGTGCAATATCTTGAGCTGAATATCAGACTTACTTCAAAATGAGGACAGCCTGGCAGGAAGAAGAACCCTCAGAACACAGAAAAGAAAGACTGAGATTTTGCAAGATTCAAAAAAGACCAAAATAGCACCTACCATTAGAAGTCCTCCCCCACAAAATGCAATTCCAAAGGACATCAGCATAACACAGTTAATATTAACACAGTTAATATTACTTGCAAGGAATGTAGGAATGCAAGGTAAATTATTAAACCTACCTGATGTAAAAATGAGCATATCATTGCATTCTTCACCTGTGCAGGAACACATGAACATCAATCCCCCATCATCCTTCTTTTCCCTCATCAAACACTGCTCTGAGTTATAGTCATCCAAAAAGTGACCATACAGTGTTTCCTTAGGATCATGGCATATTGTTTCTAATGTCATATTTTCATCATTCTGTCTCCTAAAAATGAAAAGGAGAAAATTGAAATCAAAAAAGAAATATTTTTAAAGGGAGCAGACAGGACCATGCCTGGCCAAAATTTACCTCTTTTGAGAACATAAATGGCATTTAAAGAGCATCCTATGTTTTTCTCCGTCTTTGTTGAATGGGGCAAATTCGGCACCATCTGGGCTCCTCACAGCTGTACAATGGCACAGCTATTCCTGTATCATATTCCTGCTAAGCTCACAAGAGTGCCTCTGAAAATCTCTCTTGGAATTATTCAAGCTAATAACTGCTGTGAACTTCAGAACATACTTTTGGTTTTTGTGGTCACTAAGCCGACAGTAAAAATCTGTGGGAAATTACGATAAAAACGGACTTATTTCCTCAAAATCAGAGAATTTCTAGTGAGTTGGTCTTTTAATTTTCCTTTTGAAGCATACAATCAGCACAGTTTGAGCACTGAAGGAGCTATATACAAAAAAAAAAAAAACAAAAAACAAACTCAACCAATCAAAAACACCCCAGCAAAGTACCAATCATAAAAACTGATTCAAGCTAGAGTTGCCTCACAGTCAGGGAAGTATTCACAGCTGATAATCTGGACCATAATTTTATGTTTCGTCCAGGTCCACAGATTTAATTTCATTGACAAAAGACTTGTAGGCAAAAAGCACTTTGCAGTTCTCAACTTACTTGCCTTTTGGATAAATGGTCATGAAAAATCCAACATGTATCCTAAACTGTACAACAGCTCCTTTTTATGGCAATAATAGACACTGATGGCTTACTAAAGAATCACAGGAGAAATATGGAAAAGCACCCTGGACTGATCCTGAACTGAAATGCCTACTTCCAATTATGCTGAACATCTCAATTCAATGGACACAACTAATCCCTCAGTACATGAATTAGTTATGTCCCTCTGTAAGTGGTTCTAATTATTTTACTAAATCAGCAGCAATGCTGCAAACACTGTTGAGTTCCTTTAGTCCAGTTATTAACTCATTAAGAGTGGTTCTGGCTTTCTTTGGTAGGACTGGATTCCCATTTATGAAAGGGCAAGGGATGCCCCAGTTTTTAGACTGGAACAGTTTTTAGAAGCTTAAAGCAAATAAAACCTAAAAAAAGTATTACAATTCATTTTCATAAACTCTTGATTTCTTGAACCTATACAGAGGTTATATAAAAAGCATCATGCCTACATCAGTCTCTACCTACACAGAAGTTTTTTCCCATTAAGAGGAAGTATTTCTACCTATACATGGCAATAAGCCTCTTGTGATAAATCTACATAATCTAGTTCCCTTGAAATCTGAGAGAGAATTGTCTTTGTTCAATAACTCTCACTACAATCCTCTCTTGAGCCTCAAATCTGTTTCTACTCTTGAGTGCTGTGGGTGGATACAGCTTAATGGCTTGCACAAAACCATGCCTCTTTTCCAATAACAGCGTAAGCTGGAACAGAACTGTTTTAGAAAAAAACAAGTCCCCAGAACATTTCATACCAGAATTGTTAACCTCAAGCAACTCTTGGTATGCTGTGCAGAGATATGAGCTGGAAGTGTGAGATCAAATCCTGGTGAGGGAGCAGGGACATTCTGAATATCAGAGCAATCGAGGAAAGTACTAAGCAGTGATGAATGAGGGTGTGCTCCTGTCCCCACCTGTATGAAGAAATAACTTACCATATAGCAACACAGACTTCACTACTCTTCTCACAGATAGAAGTGATGTTGCAGTTACTCTTGCACCGATGTTGGTTTGAGCAGGTTGTTACTTTAATATCACAAAACTTGCATAGGTTTGACATTTTCAGTCCACTTTCCTTATTTCTTTCTACAGGTGATGTAAATTCAGCTTAAAAAAAAAAAAAGGAAACTCAATAATGGTAGATGATCAGATTGCATTACAGCTTATTATGAAGATAAGGTTTTCATCAGCAGCAAACATTTCCTCTTACCTTAAATTAGAAAATCTTTGATCTTTCACAGCTACCAATTTTCTTTACAACAAGGTAAGTGCCACGATGTCAAGACCAGGTTAATCAAAGTGGATTTGAAAATCGAAATGAACTTCTATTGACTTCAGAGGGAGCAAAAGTTGCTCCGTAATTTGCAGAATTATGCATTTTCCAAAACCAGTTTGCACTGAAATAGCTCCTCTGCACTCACCCATTTGCATTACTTACAGGCAGTGTTATCTGTCCCCCATGTATAACACTGCATCATGGTCTGTGTGCCACAGTAACTGTGCGTTCCACACTGAGAATGCACATTAGCTGTGTGACATCATTATAACATGGATCAGCATGAATTTTGCAATTTTGTCTTTACAAACCTGAGACATAACCAAGGTGTCATCCCTAATCTGATTACTGTTCACACATAAAGACCACAGAGCTGGAACAGACTTTGAGCTTAAGGTAGATGGCCTGCCAGAGGATGTGGGTGAAACTTGAGCTAGAAATGCAGTAGGGCATCTGTGCAGCTCATGTGATCAACTGCAGGAGTCTAACTGGGCCAGCTGCAGGGGACTTGAACTCTAACTAACTAACAACAGCCTGCTTTGACCCAACAGCTACTTTTCTGCACCCAGAAATTGAATAATTAGATGCTTACTGGTTCTGAGTCTCAGTACTTACCATCTGCTTCAGTGTGGCAGCAGTAAGGAAAGAGATATTTTTGTGCCAGTGTTTGAACTTCAGGAAGCATACTTTTAGCTCAAAAACTATTTTGAAAAGACAGTGTAACTACAAGGAACAGAAAACGCTGACACAAAATTCTTTCTAAAGCTAAAATGAACATGCAACTATCTGAAGTGGAGCAGACCATCAACAACGGTTTCAGTCTGACTCACTTTGCAATGCAACTGGAAAAGTAGGGTGAACCACTTTGAGGAGATACTGGGCTTACATGCAGCACAGCCCTTCTCTTGTAGCCACCTGCGTGTTAAAACTGTGTTCATATTGCTTTCTGCAGCCAAATGTTGCTAGTCAACCCGTAATAGGCAACCAGGGATTTATAATTTCCCCCTCTCTCTACTCAATTAGCTGAGAAATCAATTTTTTCCTTCTAGAACTTCACTTTTTACTACCATTAGACTATTTTACTACAGGAAATAAATATACATGATTTTTCCAGGAGGAAATAAAAGAGCCTCTTGCTAACATTTTCAATTGAGTTCTGAACCATTGTGAAAGACTGAGACAAAGGTTTTCTCTCTTCATCCAAACCACACATCTTTCTCACCACTAGCATGCTCTGGTACTGACCTAAGGTTTCTGATCTAACAGCCACTATACTCAGTGGCAAAACTTCCAATGGTTTTACAGTATAGAAGAGGATGCTACACAGAGGGGTGGTTAGAATGAGCTCACTGGGTGTGGCAGTGTACTCCTCCCTGCTTTTGGCTCAAGCAAGAGCTAGCAGTGGTGGTTGTGAGGGCTGCACCTGGCTTAAAGCTGGACTCTGGGAAGACAGATAACAGCACAATAGCTGAGGGCCATAAAACTTACTCAGCAGCTGAGGTCTAGTTGAGCATGCGCCAAGCAAAATACAGCTGGCATGCAAATACTACTATAAGTCAATCATCTTACTCCATAAATAGGGAACAGCCCAGGGTCTGCTGAGCTCTCCTGCACAGCTGTGGGCTGCATGCCAGGATCTCCCCTTGAACAGGGATGCCTCTTGAGGTTGTGAGAATCCTTATTGCACTAAATACTCAGTAAGTGAAAGGGGAATAAGCAAGCTGAGACTTTGAAATCTTGGCTAAGTGAGATAAAGGACTGTGTGAACATATAATCCTTTAGACCTTAAGTTCCTAGCCTGGAACCGGGTCTGGATCCAGCCACACATGGAAACCACCTGAGAAAGGGGTTTAGAATGCGAGGGGCTCCTTTCTGAACCTCATGACTCAACATGAGGGTGTCTCTGACAGTGTTGTCCCACCTTGTCCTCTATGCAGAAAATAACCAAGTGTATGTCGCCATCAAAGCTTGCCATAGCACTGTCATGTTTACTATCAAACTTTGTCAAAATAAACATTGCTCCTTTTCCAAGGGAGGTGTGCCACCCCATTTGCAACACTGGGAGCTCTTATATGGGCGGAGAATGCTAGCAGGATATTATAGGCTGGTGGAATTTTAAGCCCGAGGTAAACATTTCTTGTTCTGTTGTGTTGCAACAACTCCTGGTAGCCATGTAGAGGAACAAAGCCTCATTGAAGCAGGTGTGGTAGGAACTCAGAAGGTCTTAAATTTACTATTCTATGAAATACATGTCAACATAATCCTCACTATAGCAAATGGTACATCTCTTCCTTACCGCATGCTGAAGAGAAACTAATAGCTGTAACAACTTATCTAGGTTGCAGTAATGATTGAAACAACCTGATAGTGAGGGACTGTCCCTCTACCCAGAAAAAAAAAAAAAAAAAAAAAAACCAATCCATGGTTCTAAAAGCCTGGAATGAAAATAGAGACAAATACTGAGGGAGAGGTGAAGTAATTCCCCCAAATATACACAGGAAACCTGTGGCAGGGGTGCCAAGCATCTCACAACTGAGCACAGGGGAAAGGCATCAGCTACATCTATGCTGCTTTCAGCTCTGAGCTCACATGGCAGCTGTGGCATGATGGATGCCTGTGCCATGAACATGACTCAGTCCCCTCCAGTGCCCACAGCACTGGAGCCAAGAGCCACATGAAGGTGGGTCCTTAGGTAAACTGTTTCAAGCACATTATATTTGTTGAGAGAAAGGGTTTTGCTCCTATGCCGTCCCTGGCTGTGCCAGGTTCTACCAAGGCTCACCCACTGGAACAAATGGATGAAAATAAATATGTTTGGACCTCTTCCAATGAGGGATATCCAACCAAAACTACTTAATAAGAAAAAAAAAGAAAAAAAAAGAAAGAATAAAGGAAAAAAAGCCTTCTGGAAAGCAGCAATCCCTGTAAGGTCACAAACCTTAAGTTTCTAAGGTAGGCACTAGTTTAATCACTAGCAACAGTACCAAAAGGTTGGCCAGTTAGGACCAGGTAATTTCTGATCAGGTTTAATTGCTATCAAAAGCTAATGGAGTTTTGGGACTTCCAGAACTGACTACACTTGTATTTTCTCCCCAAAACTCTTCTAACAGAAGCTGACAGATCAGTGACTCTTTATTCATGCCTCTGGCAGTTCAAAAAATTGTCTAAACTGCCCAGGTGGACAAATTTTATTCCATGCTTCAACATTTGGTTTAAAGTGAGGCTGCAGTTTACTTTCCCTAAGACTGTCATAATGCTCTAGCAGATGTTGGTCTGCTGTTTGTTATTACTCCTTGGCCTTGTCTCCTGTGATAACCCATCTAGTTCCAAACTAAAGCCACGTTTGACTTTTTCTATCTGACGCTGAAACCACACCCTGCAGATGGCCTGAGAGGAAATCTGGAGTTAGATAGGAACTTTGATGTCACTCTTTGATTACAAAGTGACATCACTACTAGACTACTGAGAACTTAGAAATCCTCAAAAGATGGGTCTTCTTCCAAGTCACATGAACTCACACCTATCTTTAATCAATAAAGTCCTGCCTGAAGAATAACAAATTGGCAGGACTCTTCCCTTGGAAAGTGTATTCACTCATTCCCTAAGGGACTCATAAGCAAGGAGTGGTTCAGGACCAGCAGACTGTTCCTCTTCTTGTAGTCACTTAAATGTTCACCTCTAAAAATATTTGACTATCCTGCTGCACACCTCATACCACACGAGCCATCTCAATATTTTCTCCTGTTAGGAAAACCAAAGTCACCTGAATACTGTGGACAGAAGCAACCTTTGATTTTGCAAGAAAGAAAAGTGGATATAATGAAAAAGTTAACAGAGAAATCACAGATTTGCAAAGGTGAATGAAGCCCTCCTAAAGTATGCGCTTGTCTCCTAAAATTTGAATTTGCCACCCACTATCTAATGTTAGTTTTCTTATTTTGACTTCTACAGGAAGCCTAATTCTAGCTTTCTTTGCTTCTTTTTCCATGGAGAGGGCCCAAATAAAAGACTGTGCTTTCTTGTCTATGAGACTTTCAGCCAACCAGTTCAGCAGAGATCAGCCACTGTGGTTAAAATGTATGGAACATGCAAGCCAACATGTGGGCTGGACATTATAGAAGACACACCAGAGTAGTCACATTAGAAATGTCCACTCCATGGATTCTGGTGGAGCCAGGCTTGCAGAATATCACTACTCTTCTGTGGTTCACATCTTTATTTATGATTTCCTAGGGCATCATAAACAGGACACCTCACCCAAAGTCTATTGACTTTGCTTGAAGTGGTTTGTTTTGCATCTGTTGTCTGTAGATATGTAACTTCTATTGAGGTCTAACGTTGTAGTTTACTTTTCTCTTATTTTTAAAATCATTACAGAATTCTCACAAGCTAACATTAAATAAAGCCCAAACCAACATGTCTTTTTGGAAATATCTACACTGGAAAACTTTTTATGTCTTCGGATGCATTTCAGAAACAGCAGCCAATTTCTCTTACTCCTATCTTGTAAAATCCTGTCACAGCACTTCTATTCTCTCATCCAGTGTCTCTGGCACATGTATACTTATAAAACAGCAGGCACATCCCATCCTCCCCCCCCAAAAAAATGCTGAGAGAGACATTGGGATGGGAACTCAACTACTGAGCTGCTGTGAGATAATTCCACCTGATGGGAGAGATTTGAAGATTTCACTCCATTACATCATGGAAATCTGCCAGGAGAACAATGTCTTTATCAGAGAGCCTTAAAGCAGATTGTCCTCATTCTCCCAAAGAGCACAGCTCCATGACATCATATATCTGTGTTTGGAAAGCACAGTAGCAGCTATGAAGAGCATCCAAACTATATTGCCTTCTCATCCAACAGAAAGACATCGAGTTTTGCCAGGAACTGTACTAAACACAGCATGACTTCTATTTTGACTACTATCCCCAGCACATGATCTACAGCCCTAGCGGAACTTTGACAGTTATGGAGACACTGCCAGCTTCATTAAATTTGCCTTACACATATTGATGAATTAATTGCAGGAGTGAGAGACAGCCAAGGAAAATGCATGACCTGAGTTTTGCTTTCAAGACCTGGATGTATGTCCTGATGGCTACTCTTAAGTATACTAATTGTGTCCAGTGTGGTAATAACAAGGAAGTGAAGATGGAAACATAATCAATGCTAAAGATAAAAAAAAAAACCAAAACATGAGTTACAAAATCACAAGACTTGTCGGACATATCATGGAAATAAAGGAAGGGAAAAAACACACACACACACAAAAAAAAACAAACCAAAAAAACCCCAAACCCCAAGCAACCAAAAAAACAACTGCTGGGTTCTCCCTTGCTTGCCATTGCTGTCTGTACTCTTAAGAGTGCTTTTTGAGACATGTTTTGAAATTTTGGCCATGAGCAGGAGGGTTGGAATTACCATCTAACTAGAAAAAAAAGACATGATAAATTGAAAATAAATCATTGGGATCCAGGAGGTGGATCTTCTATTTCTATTACTCATCATAAAATCACAGGAGCTGGCAACACTGCAGATCACCTAGTAACTTCCATCACAACAGGGAGGATTTCATAGGGTTACTTCAGGGTAACCCTATGAAATATGTATGTTTAGTTTTTCAGTTGCAGCTGGCACTTCTAAGCTTAATGTCATCTGAGCTGAAATGGAGTGTCACTCTGGTACATACTCCTATTTTCACCATGTGAGTATGAGCTCACAATGTTCACACTATCTTGGACACTGCTTCGGGTGCAGTCCTTTATCTCAACCATGAGCTACCCCAGCAGGATTACCATGGGTACAGGACTTTTATGCTTTTGTGACTGTTTCTATTAAGATTAACAACAATGATTATCAAGAGTGCTGAGACAGCCTCTGTAAAGCCAAACATGTGCTATCTTTTACGTACAACTAAAATATGTCAGAGGAAAACAGGTTCCATGAATGTTTAACTACCCCTGTGGCAGGACTCCAGGAAACCACATTCCTATGGATTGGTCTGCAGAATCTCTCAGCCTCGATCTTTATCATACACAGTCACAGACCACTGACTACCACAGAACACAACAGCTGCCTTAGTCACTAAAGTTGTGCCTTTGAGTGTGCTGATTGCACTTTTGCAAATTTCAGGGGCTCAGTGATGGATAAAAGCCAAAATAACTTCCTGTTTGAACACAGTACTTTGTGAACTACTTGGAGGAGATGCATCTCATGGCTTCTCCCGTCATGTTAAAGCTTTTGCCCATTGTATGAAAAAAATGCAAGTCACTCCTATCACACCAAAGAACAATTTGTTGGGGCCCACAGGCTTTTTCGAGGTTTGCATGACTGGCTCTTCAGCCATGACTGAGAAGTTTGCTAGGAAAGAAGAGAGCAGACTAGGTAAGCCATGTTGACCAGCTAGACCTAGACAAGAGTAGTTTGGCCACCCCTAGCTGAAGGAAGGTCAAGGCAGAAGAAAGGAAAGCCAGAAAACTACTGATGAACTGCACTGAATTTGGGAAACCACCATGTCTCCCCTACCAGCAGGCAAGGTATAGGGGAAGGTACATGCAGAGGGAGAAGACAAAAGGAAAAGGAGCAGGAATTGGAAAATTTCATTTAACTTGCCTCTGCAGTAGAAGTGCCTGGCTTTTAACAGCAAGTGGAACTGGCAAAACTTTGCTTTAGGGATTGCTGCAGGCATTGACACAGACACAGAATCAAATCTGACAGGAGCTGGGGGAAGGGACACAACCAGAGAAAATAAGAGAGGGAACAGCACACTGGAGATCCTAAAGATGAAGATAATTTTTGTATTTAAAGCATTAAACTGCCACTATTTTTATCCACTATTTCCAAAATGAGTGATCATTAGCAGTTTTAATAATGGGCTAGGCTCTTCTCTCTGGTACAGGGCATGGCAGTGCCTCAAACATGCCTAAGAACAGAGCTCGCTGTCGTGACTCTGACTGACAGCAGTGAAGGTGAGAGGAGACTCCAGCTCAGCACTTAAAATAGAAAAAACATTATTGTGATGCCTCAAATAATGAGATAGATTTTCACCTGCAGATCCTTAACTTGCAGTGCATTTTGTGGCCACTATTTAACACTCCATGGCTGGTGGAACAAAAGAATACTGTCTCCAAGCAAAGAGGCTGAAAAAAATCTAAATGATGGCTTCCCATAGGGCACTTAAATGGACATTTCATCTTCTCCTGACTTTAACCCACAGCCTCCCTAACAAAGCTGGTAAACAGCACACAGGAATGGGGAACCATATGTGATATAACAGCAATTTCAATTTATTCAATTATGACTACAGGGTCTAGGTTTTTTCCTGCATAATGCATTGAGTTTGGAATTTACTGGAAGTTGTCTTCGGTGGTTAACCCCTCCTGGGACTTCAAATACACAATGGACATCGAACACAGCAATGCTCATCTGGTTCTGAAGATTAGCAAAAACAGCTTTCCTGCTTTGTTGGAATAAGCATGATTCATAGTGCAGAACTGACATTTGCATAACTAACTCTGACCTGTGCACTAAGAAGCATATTCTGCATCTAAACCTCCTTTTGTATTCTCCTCTGCTCAGTGAAAGCTGTCATTACTTCACTTGAAACAGAGCTGAAAGAGTATAAACACTTCAGCTTTGTACAAATATTATTTTTCCAACTTATATGGTCTGAAAATAGACAGCAGTCATTCAAGCATAACACAGTTATTTCTGTGATATTTTTTCATGACAGATGAGTCTCTGTGGAAGACCCCCTAACATTTAGAACATACATAATTAGGAACAATTCTGACTCATTAAAACACAAATATTCCTCTACTCTCTGCTACAGAACCTTGCCCATGCAAGGTTCCACAAAACCATGCAATTGTACCTTCTGTGTAGGTTGAATGGATTTTCTGAACCCATTGCATCTCTTCCCTCAGCCAGTCAAGAAAGCCTGTTTATAGTAACCCGCTTCTCTCCACTCCTGTTCCCTCAGTAGTCACACCACTGGCTGCCTGCTTCAAAGTATGATAGAGCTCTTAATTCTTCATAATAGCAATGGGGAAGGTGAATCATTTGTCCTGATGGAGGCACATACTGCTTCCAAAAGCTTAATTTATATTTCTTTCCCTTATGCCTCTTATGACAAAAGTAATGAGGAACATCCATCTTAAAGAGCCATTTACCCTGTTTTCAAGGGTCTATTTATTAAACTCCCAGTTTCCAACAGGGAAATTCAGAAGCCCACCCAGTACAGGTGGAACAGAATTTATTTGCTAAAAATTTTATGGCTAAGCTATTTCTATTAGCCATGAAGTATACCATAGAGACACACCTTGGCACTTCAGTTTATCTGCAAGGCCACTGAATGTGCTCAGTGTCACATGTACACTGAAAGGCCCATGAGATCATGAAAGAAATTGATCATATTCTTAAGGTAACAGTGCTGCTTATTGAGAGGCATCGCTTTCTTACAAGCAGTTCTAAATGCCTGTCTTGGAATATCTGCTTAATGCAAGGGCAATCTTGTCTGCCTTTTTAGGTGCATCCTCACTGGACAGGCTACAGGTGGGAGGAAGCAGAGAAGTTTTGAAGTCTATGTCTCAGATCAAGGGACTGCATCTCCTGCTAAACTTCCGGACACTAGAACACATTAGGATCCATGGTACAGGCAAAGAGGCAAATTTCAAAAGTGCTAGGAGCTTCCTGCTGTATGGTATTGCCAAATGCTGCCATCCTTCCCATGGGGAATTGCAGCTGTGGTTCTTCTGATGGACAGTTTGTGGGCACATTGGTACGGTTCCTGTCTTTCCCTTACAATGACAACTGCTGTTCTGGCTCTTGGCTGTGACAGCAGAGCATGCTGGGCAGAGGGAGCCCTGCCCTCAACTCCCATAGACCCCACTGCACCACCCAAGACACATAGAAATCAAATATAATAACATACTTGCCTGGCCAAACACTCACGAATTACACTCCTACAGGACTTTACTCTTATTTAGTATAAGGCCTCATCCTGCCTAAGTTTCTGAATTGCTACAAGTAACTAAGCACTGGCCTGGCAGACACACACCATCACATGAGTTCATTGCAATTAATTAAAAGGGTGGAGGTTTTAAGGTTTTTATCAAATACTGCTAAAGCTGGATCCTATTAAGTTTCTTCAGTACAGGTTGTATTAGGAACAAGTCTAGTCAGACTCAAAATTGGGACTTACCACACAAAGTTGTTGTGGTTTATTCAGTTCCTTTAAAATCAGCTATAAGCTCAAGAGGTCTGAATTCCATGTGTGAAAAAAGCTTTTGTGTAACTTGATTATCTATCTGCAGCATTTTCAGCAGTAATAAGGAAGGCTGGATAGATAGCAGAAAATAATCTCTTCCAAATACAAAATGGAAATTATTTGAAGACTGTTCTTTACACTGGCAGCATACAGAAACTCAGGTGGCAAAAAGCCAAATCTTTCTGCTGAAACTACAGTTAACTCTCTCTAGTTAACCCTTGCTACAGCTAAACTCCTGCCAAATGTATATCCTCTACTGTATTCAAAAGAGCACATTAAGATTAAAAAATAGAGGAAACTGTGAAAACACTAACTAGAAGCTGCCATGGCTTGCCAAGAGTTAATACAGGTGGGCAGATATTTATTAATACTGTTTGTTCACTCAGAAGACTGGCAGGCACTTCCAAACCCTCTCTGGTCTCAGAGACCTACCTCCAGGAAAGGTTATGAGAATATGTTACTTTGGGGGAAGATTTCTGCTTACTTTTTAAAGTAGTGAAAATGAAACACAGACATAAAGACTGTGACAAATGACACAAAACAGGAAATTCAAAGCTACGTCTGACTCCCACAGGTTCCCTTTGATACAGCCAGGTTGCTCGGTGAATCAGAAAAAGTATCACTCCTGTGTTTGCCATTTTTTACTTCTAATTCTCATTTTTATTAGTTTTACTAGTATGCCCTAAAAACTACTGACACACACTTTCCTGACAGGTTTAGAAGTTAGAAAGCCATATTCATCTTCCCTTTTGAAAGGCTCCTGCCACATGCAGCTTTACAGAGCCCTCATCAGATCCCTCCTTTGGGGATGCCACTGCAAAGGCCTGCTCACACACGTCTGACATCTTCATTTTAATGTTCCTTTCTGATGCAAAGAAACAACATATTTTGAGAACAACAATTGTCTGCCTCATGGAGAAATCCTCAGACCATTTTCAGAAAAATGACTAATTTGTTTCTAAAACATTGTGAACACAACAGATCTTCCCTTTTTCCCATTTTTTCCTGCCTCTCTAGTGAGGCTATAGAGGAATACCTGCACAAAGAATTTTGAAAAAAACATCAGTCACGCTCCCCTGCTCCTTATTTGTTCACACCCCCCATAGCACCTTCTCCTGCCTCCCAGAGGCATCAGACTGCACCCTGGCACACCTCCCTCCCCCTCCAAAGGCCAGCCTGACCCAGAAGAGTTCTCCAGTCTAGACATCTATCTGACAACACAAACACAATGAAGAATGTGGTATGAGGAGCGGCAACCCACAGCTGGGGAAAGGCAAAACTGCATATTTCAGCTGCAGCAGCAAGGGCAGAGAAAAGTCTCCGTGGATCCATGGCTGGAGCTACTTCTGGGGAAAGGTCAGGCTGCCCAACATGCCAGAGACATGGGAGACCTGCCTTCTGCTGCTGTCTCCAACCCACAGTCTGCTTTCAAATGTTACATACCCTGAGACAGATGTCACAGCCCTTCCAGGAGAGGAAACAGGGGCTCTGCAGTTAGTATTTCTGCCAGGCATCATCACTGCAAGAGCAGATGGGATTTGCTTAGGACTCATCAGCACGGCTTATGATGCTTTGGGGAGCATTCCAAAGACTGATGTTTCTTCCCAGACATTTCTGCAGAAGCACCTCAGGCCTCATAGTTGTTTAAAACCACTGTAAAAGTGGATTCGAGGTTATTTTGATTTTGAAGTATAGAAAAAGGACTTCTGGTGTCTCATTTTACAGGAGATATTTGAGAAGACAGGTGACTCAGAAGACAGTCACTCTCTGTGACTGTTTCTTCAGCAGTACAGAGACCTATCAGATGCCTCCTCTTCACAGGATAATGGAAGAGTCAGAACAGTCTTGTTTTTAGAATTCAATTTTTTCAAGAGGAAGGATATTAAAGGGACAGAGAGTATGTGAAACACATATATCCTCTGTCTGACATGAAACATTTGATTTTGCTGTAGTTCTGTAATGTGAACACAAAAAATAAAATTCAACCAGTCACGCCAATTCTGCTTTGGGGTGTGTGATGAATATTTACCTGAAACTGGGGAAAAGTGTGATGAATATTTACCTGAAACTGCCACAAGTCTGGGAAAACACTCTGTAAACCCAGACAAAAGTTCTACCTTCTGTTCTGAAACTTCTGCTGAACTGCAACTTGTACCTCTGACTTCAAATATCCTGCTTCTGACTACAATTCCTTTCTCTAAACTGGAATCACATTGGCCTGTGGACCAATGAACAAAATTTTAGTCAAATAAAGTCAAACCAAATAATGGATTTGAGATGCAAAAAAGAAAAAAAAAAGTAAATCAAAAGCAATCCTAAAATATAACACAGAAATTGGAATGGGCTGCATCTGTTCAAATATCAGTTTAAGCGTCACATTTACAAGTAGGAAATACTGCAGAATTATGAAGCACAAGGGGCAGAAATAGCATGAGTAAGACATAAAAGGATTTTATGTCCAATGGCATGGTTTGGAGCACATGAACAGCGGGCCTGCCATTCAGTGTTCTAATCTCACCTAGGCAGAGATACTTGAACAGAAGTTTCTCTCTCTTTTTCCATGCCCAGCTCTGTAGTGAGCCTCTGCACTGGCCCTTCACAAGTGCACCTTTTGTGCCAGCTGTGAGTTAGGGGGTGCTTTGTGCCTCCAACCAGAACCCACATTCTTCAGGCATGATCTCAGCAACCTGGACAGACAGGATTGGAGCTCACAGAGCAAACTGGCTTCGGCCACAGCTCCCGAGGCCACCTTAAACAAGGATGAAGTCTGCATGGCAAGAGTCTTTATCTGCTCCACAGAAAACTCTGTGTGTGCACTGGTTGCTGCTGAACCCAACCAGAATTTCTGTGGTATTTTGTAACACTCCAGTAAGTATGGGGAGAAGCTGCATGCACACAAAGGCTCACAGCTGCCCAATCAAAATAAGCATTTAAATGGATTAACCAGACAACTGTTCTTTCAAACTTGCAATCGTTACACAGCTACATAAATCAGAGGGATTTATAAATATTTGTTTTTCCAGATAAAAGGAAGATATTAGTGGGATTTTTTAAAGTGAATTCAGTATCTGTCCCTCCAGCCATTAATGAACAAACAAGAAAACAAAACAAAAACAAGGATGTTATGCATGCAAGAATTGTAGTAACAATTCTGAAATTGTTACCTGGGGATTTTGGTTTAAGCTTAATATAAAAAGACAACTTACTAATGTGAGCAGCATGAAAGACCTGATTTTATTTAGGTTTTTGAAGACCTCTGAACCTGAGGAATATTTGAGAGATCTGGAATTTAAGTTTAGGCACAGCCCATGACTAGAGGATGCTATTATAGTACTAGTTTACAATATAATCTACCGATTATCATAAGACAGAATTCTGTGCAATTTCTTTCTCTAGAACTGAATATAATCCATCATTGCTAGGCTATTTGAAAAACTGTTTCCAAATAAGAAGACTCATTTAACAAGTCCACATCCTTAACATGCACACAGAGGCTCCTCTGTCAGCTACTGATGGGCAAACATGTTTATGCGGAAGCTCTGTTCAGAGCTCCTTTTTACTGTGAGAAGCCATTTTCAGGAAAATGGTGCTTATGAACCTTTCTGTCCCCACACAGCAAGTTTTGAATGACAGATTCAGGAAAACAGTATTAAAAAGAAATTACTCTCTTTCATAATCCATCAGCTCAGCTGAAATAGTAGATCAGAGAAAAGTTAGACACAAATGTAATCCCCTAGGAGTAGAATCACTTTGAATAGATTTGAAGAAAAATACACATCCTTCTCAAATTCAGTAACTTGGATGGTTATATTTGTCTCTGCCAAGTTACATGTAAAGAAGCAGAGTAATAGAATTCAATACCCTGGGGACATGCTATCTTGATAGATGCATCTAACTTCCACAATTATTAATGGGAATTATATATTGAGTATTGAGAAAAGGGCATATGCATAAAACTACACACTTCTAATGATATTCAACCTTAGGAAAACTTTCTTTTTCAGACTTCTGTTGCAAAGATCCTACTGCTGTGGCACACTGTTAGTGAGTTATCAGATTTCTTGCTAAAGAAGTATCCCTCTCAACAAAGCAGCTTCTCCTTTGTCTGCCAGAGGTAAATTTGCTAACATATTCCCCAAGTATCAGCTGCTCCTTTTCATGCATTTGCAAATTACTCCCCCCAGTTACCTCTGAGTCTGTGAATCACTAGCTGGTAATACCACCCTGCTGAAATAAGGGCACAAAATAAGGACTCCTTCGTTTATATCTGAAATTTTACTGGGCTTAAAGGAAAATAAAAGCCAAGAGTGAAACCTGCCCATTCTGAAATAAATAGGTGTTTCACCTTTAAATATCTTTCCTGAAACTTCACTGAAAGGTCCTTATCTTTGCCATTATTTCTAAATCACATGCGAAGAGAATTCATTCACTATATCATAAAACTGAGTATTTTAAGGACACTTGCATCTATATGAGTGCATGGTCCACCCACAATAAAAAAAATTAACTGTGGACACTAAAAGACCTGCATGTAGGTCCATAGAACAACACATTACTCACTGCTTGTAGAACCCAACCCCTAGCAGGGCTTGCATTACAATGTAAGGAGAGGACATTCCCACATTAGGTGCTGCTCAGCAGGAAGGGACTTACCAATCTAAAATGTTTAGTCTACCTGCCTGAAGATATGTGAGGGACTGCGGGCTCTTACACTTCATTTATTATGAGGCAGAATATAATTGTAAATTTGAAATGTACACATCAAGTGGGATTCCCAGGGTTTTCCCCTCCCAGTTGCTTTACGTAATAGTTGTTTACTCTAAATCCACTATTTCAGTCCTCCAGCTATCTCTTCAGCAATTCTAAAGACCATAATCTTTCACCAGGACTCCAAGACAGCATATACACTTGCAAGCTTGTTTAAAAGAAACATTGCAAAGAAAAGACTAAGTTCAGTCTCTAAGAAACAATTCCTTCTATTGAAGAGAAAGCTGGGAAGAGATAAGACAGAATCACAAGAGCAAGTGTGCCAAGTAGTAGCTCAGAACCTACCACTACCTCTCAATTTTCATCTGAATACCTCAAACTTCATCCAATTACTTCAACCATTTTATTTCCTAACAACTAAGAACTGTGAAAAGCAATATATAATGACACGTGATAAATTTTTAACCAGTGCAGTTCATTTCTGGTACAGTATTATGTTCCTCTGCTACTACATAATGTTCCTGCTACTGCAGGACAGAAGATGTTTATTGTCACGTACATGAATTAAATTTAATAGGATAAGATCTTCACCAGATGCTGTGATTTCTGAATGTTACTATGTCAACTTATACTCACTGATGTTTAATATTTTAGAGCCATCAAATGTTTCTGGATATTGGTCATCATCATCCTTAATCTGGAGGGCACTTATTTAACTGTACAAATCAGTAGGAGTCTGCAGGATGTCTAAGGGCTTCTATGAAATGCCTTGATCTTTTTAATCAAATGCCAAGTGGATTAATAATTACATCATGAGAATACTATTTCAACAACTGTCATTGAAGAAGCTGTGTATAACATGGTCATAGCAGCCGAGCCACTCAGCATCCCTTAAACACCACGAGCCAGTTACATGCTTTGTTATGGTTTCTGGCAAAACTGCTCAGTGACATGGGCAGCTCATTCTCTAAACCTGTCACTTTGGCATTTCTCACAAATACTGCGCTCATGTAGAACACAGTTTGTTTTTAAAAGTGCTCTCCTAAGGCAAAACAATTCCAAGCTTTCCCAACACAGTAATAGCTTAGACTATACCAGAGGAAAGTGTTCCATAGCAATAGAGACATTTTTTAAATTCCTTGGATGTAAAATTTTATAACTCATGCATATTTGAAATATCCCCATACAACATTAGTTAGCAGAGCAGTTTAACTGTTTTTTTACTTCTGGAAATGCTAGTCTTAACTCTGAGTGGGATGTGAGTGATACCAGCCTGGTGGTGGAAATCTGCTGCATCAAAGATTTAAAGGTTGCAAAAGCTCTATGACTCTATGGATGGCATTCCCAGTCTGGCCTTCTGAAAGTGAAGCCATTCCACCCAGCTAGTTTTGCAAAGCCCTAACTTACCTGGGTATGTGTTTAACAAGCCAAACCATGTCTTAATTTAGAGATTCACATTGGAAAGTCCATCACATGCCTTGGCTGTACTCTAATAATGAAAGTATCCTGTTTGCTAAAAATGCAGCCCTTGTGTCTGGGGTGGTTTCTCTCACCTACAGCTTCCATTTTTCAGAACGGATGCTTTTTCACCTTTCATAACATCCTCCCCCATGGAGTCTAAAATATCAAGTTAGCACAGCTTAAAACCCTATTTTCCACCAACTAACTGTGGCAAACTTCCATGTGAGCTCTGCTACCTACAGCTAAGCATTCTGGCAGAGCAGATTTAGCTAGGTTGCGCTACCTTAACTGTGTCTTAAGGCAAATTATCCCAGTTAGTGGTGTTTATGTTATTATGGTAACTTAACAAGGCATGGCAAAGTGCCTGCATATCTGACCAATCTGACCAACCATATCTCCTATCCAGCCAGAGAACAGCAGCTGTGGGTACTATTCCTAATTCTTTAGCTCTTACTATGTCCAAAACCACAACAATCCATCATTTGAAAAAGCAGGAAATTATTCACATTAAACTCTCACCTGAAAATGCAAAAAAGACAGCATGGTTCCAAACAAACAGTACCTCCTCCTTCCTCACCCACTGCAGGCTAAGGACAATAGAGTAGAAATTGATGCCCTGGTAAAAGCAAACTATATCTCATTTCCAAAAGCACACTGGAAACTTAAATCAAAATCCACCTTTTAAAGGGAAAAGTTATGACTGTATGGGCAGTCTAAGTACTCATTCCAAGCAACAGCTTGGAAAAGCAGGTGTCAGTGCTTTCTATTTCTAGGCATGTGGTTATGATAGTGGTAAATGTGCCTTGTCATTAGCTTTCAAGGGTAAGATACTTCAAATAATTAGTGGTTTGCTTCTAGCATTTGCTACCCACCTTCACCCATGAGAAGGCCAGTAAGTTTCTGCCTTCAAAACACCAGTAGATACATGCCTGATAATCACACTATAAGACACCAGAAGAAAAAAGACTGGTTTAGGAATGTGCAAATTGGTTGAACCATGAATAATATATATGTATATATATATATAACTATGTATATATATATATATATATATGTATATGTATATATAACTGAGGGAAAAGTTAGGCTTTCAGTTGTCAAACAGAAGAAAGTTACCAAAGCTTCCATGAGCCTCACCAAGCTCCTGGCACACAGCCTCTTAAGCGGGAAAAATAGGGGAGAAAAAAGTGTTAACATATTATTGAACTTGACAGGGTGTTTGAGACTGTTGAGAATTTCTGGATGCTCTAAAGGCTTTAATCCAGAATTTCTGTAGAGAAAGAACACTCTCTTTCTCTACAGAAATTACTGTCTTTGAACCTCAGTTTCCCAATCACAATAGACAAGTGTTGAAACAATCTCTGTTCATTTCCCACAACTTCTAGAATTGTCTATAGAAACTGTAATTAACACATCATTGCATTACTTTTTGCCACATATTAAGCAACACAAGTTGAAACCGTGGAAATACTAATATAAATGATTGTACTGAAGTTTAATGGTGGCCTCAAAAATACAATGGATGAAATCATAGGAAGCTGGAAATCTGTGTTTGAGTCTCTGAAGACTAAGAGGCTTCGCATTTCCTAGTTCACTGCTTTAACCATAGGCTTAGATGCAAAAGTTGTTCTTAGTTGTAAGTCACCAACAAACCTTGTCTCCTTGTCCCATGTGAAATAAGGAGCCTCTGATCCCTTCCAGTCTGTATAGGAGGAACTTTCATGTCTAATACAGGTACTTTAAATCCTTTTAGGGTCAAGTGCATATTTTTTTAAATAACAGGATATGCCTGATTCTTCATTCTGAACCCCACTTCCTGAATATTGGTGATTTAGCTGGAATCACATTTTTATTTTCCTTCACAAACATTAAAATCAGGGGACGTATATGTATAAGAATCCCTAGGCTGCTCCTGCACTAATAAATATTCATCATGCCAGTGTGGTGTCAGGGAAAGGTGAGAACAGCAAAGCCCCCATCCAGCCAGAAACCTTAAGGCAAAAATATAAAATGTAAGAAGTAAGGAATGTGTGAGCAAGAAGCTGATGGAGAAAGAAAAACAAAAAAAGGAAACACATTTTGGTTGTATTTTCTTTTCCAGAAGAGTTACTCTTCCTGCTGAATGTCTTCCTATATCTATTACCCAGAGCAAAGAGAGAGCAGATATGGCTTTAGTTACAAGCAGACAGTGTGGTATTCCTGTTTACATGCAAACTTTGATAGCTCTGAAAGCCTCATGGCCTGGCACTGTACTTACCAGATGAGAATACTACAAATGCAATAAAAGGATCAGCTTCCCAGATTTTTGACTTAAGGCATTCCCTTGTGGTAAAGCTGGGTGAGGAAATGGAAGAATAGACTGAGAGGAAGAAGGGAAATTCAATAGCCCAGAAGCATGTATTGCTGACATAGTTACTTTGTGAAGGCTTAAATAAAGAAGCTTACGAAGTCATGACTATTACATGGTCCCCTCTGATCTTTTCATGAGGATGAGAAATGGTTGTTTTCAGTTTAGAAAGGAAAAAAGATTCTGTATGTAGAGTGTCTCTTTGTTGTGCTGTGAACTCCCTGGAGAGAATATCAGTCACCCTGCAGGGGCTGGAATAATGAATGAATCCATCAGGGAACAGGCTTTCTTCTCCTGTGACATGCTTTGGGGGACCACCCACACACATGTCAACCCTTTTTCTGCAAAGTGCTGCCTGTAAAGCCTTCCCCTGTCTCAGCCAGCAAGGATCCTTCATCCTAGAGCCTTTCATTGATGGAGTTTAGATACTCTCAGGCTGAGGAGTGACATGACCATGGGTCTCCCACTTTCAGGGCAAAAGCTCTAACCACTGGAGGAAAAGGAGGCAAGGCAACCGTGAAAATTGGTAATAGGAGCTGTGGCGAGGTAGAAGGTACACAGCAGGGCAGCTGGCCTCCTGCCACAGCACGGTCATTGCAGAATCACAGATCCCCTTGTATGCCAGAGACAAATGAGAAGGGTAATTGCTGCATGCTGGTGGGCAGAACCGGTCAAAGGGAATAAAAGATCAACCAGCATCTGCAAATGACAGCTCTTCTCCATTGGTTCCTGACTGCAGATCATTCAAAATTTTTCAAAATCTCATTAAATGTCTCCCATTAGTGAAACACACTAATGAACACTCCTTACTTCCTGCACCCTTTCTGTAAGTTTCTCAAGAAGAATGGAACACTCTGAAATCACTACCCGGTCACATTAAAGGAAAGCTTAAGATAGCTACAGAGCTGAGAGTGGAGCATCCCAAGTGGAGCCTGAATTTGCACAGTAGATGCTAACTGCATAAAGAAGAAATATTTTAAGAGACTAGACAGGTGGAGGAAAAAAGCTGGGAAAGGAAAAAGATGTAGTTACGTCTATCCTATTTCCCCAAGCAGGGACTTCAGTGGCCAGAAGTTATTCACATACACTGCTGGCTGCAGTACTTGAAGGTATGCTGAGTCCTGATGTAACTATGACTTCACATTTGCTCCAGCCACAAAGCTCTCAAAGCATATGGAAGTTGGTCAGGACAGCCTGGTAATGCTAAAATCAGGAGGGCAGCCAAAATGGTAAGGAATTTAATCTTCCTTTGAGAACTAAAGCATGTCTTAAATTGTTGGTGAAGTGGTGCTATCCAAACCAGTGATGCACTGCAACTTTATGTAACAAGTTTTCAAAAGTATCTAAGCTGCTAATTAGGCTCAGGGATCAGACCAGATCAGTATCTCAAGACATACAAGAATCCTGGATAGCTGCTTCTGCTTTCTTCTCTGAAAATAACCAGAAAAGATAACCCATTACTAATCATCTGTGGTCTGCTTCAAAGTTCGGCCCCTTGTACAGCAACATTAAAGATGTGCTTATATTAGTTAGTGAGATGAAATCTACAAAATTGCCACATTATCATCCAAAAGCCCCAGGCACCATCAAACCATGCCAACAGGTGATGTATAGGCACGATGAACTTAATCCCATTCTGGGCTGCAGAATCCATAGCAGGATTAAAACTGGAGGGAGATGGCTCACCTATATCTCACATTTAAAATATTTAGATCCAGGAGAATTACAGGTCAACACTTGATAAATCTAACTGAACCACCTTTTCTTGCTAAGTCAATTTATTGAGTACCAGCTCACTTATGATCCTTCTGGGTAAAATGTTAAACAAAATTAAAAACCACAACCGCAATCTGAGAAGGCATTTGTTCTTTAGTCCTCATTTTGCATTCTCCACTTTTCTTCCTTATTACCTATACCAGCACTAGAAGCTTATCAGCGATGAGGGAGCTTCAGTTTTCATACATTTTAGGAAATGCACTTGAGTGTTTTCAGAGGAAAGGCCTGGTCTTGATGAGAAATCATCCTTCTTATATATTTATCTTTTTTTGGGACTACCTATCCCACATCAATTCATCTGCATCCTCCCGAATTCCTCTACCATGACTCTTCCTGGGCAAAAATGTTTAATGACACCTTACAAGAAGTTTGGAAGTGTTCTCTTTCTGAAATCTCCCATTCTTAATGTCCTGAGGACTTCAAAAAACTGCAGTCAAATTACTCTTTAGCTCCGAGAAAGAGAACCAGATCACTCTGGCTCCTGTAAGACTGATACCACAAAAGCCCCTCGAGGGAATTACAGCCTCATAACATACAGTTGCCTATTATTTATTCTGTGGCCAGATTCTGCCAGCTGGTATAAATCAGGGCAGGTTCCTCGGCTTGAGCAGAGGAAGCTGATTTATGCCAGCTGACAGCCTGGCTGCACGCGCTCCACTTGCACAATGCTAGTTTTTAAAGGGACCTGTTAAAGTGCCCCAGGCACGTAAGAACCACGCTCGCGTCTTTACTTGGAAAATGTTGCTCCGAGGAATAGAACTGTGAGACCTTCCTGCTGCTCTCTGGGTGTACTGTTCAAATTGACAGAAGAAAGTCTCTAAGCCCTGACAGAACCACCACGACCTTGGGAACACATTTGCATTTTCTAATGTCCCCTGCATAGACCAGTTTTTTTAACTGAGCTTTAATGCTGCATTAAACAAAGCCCATGGGAATATCAATGCAATGTTTTGGAAGAACTGATCAGCTGCAGAAAGGGCAGAATTGATCTTTCAAAACTTGTGTTACTGGTAACTATAAACACACTATAAAGAATGTGGTGTGACTTGTAAATCACTCGATAAATGCATAGCTTTGGCTGCTTGATAAATCTTTCTTTTTTACCTTAAAACCTTTTTTACCTTCTACTTAAGAGAACAGGGAAACAGCTCATTTGAGGGTGTGGGCTGAAGTGCTTGGGTACAAACAGAAGAGAGTAGGAATAGAAAACAGCTTTCTAATACCTCTGGTTTCAGATTGCCATTGGAAAGGCACAGCGTTAATCCCAGGTGTTACTGTAGGGATGTAACTGCTGGGTTGTCAACTGAAGCATGCTTTAAGTGTGAGGAAGCAGATTCCTCTATCTGCTCCTGAAATCTATTAATTTCAGTCCAATTTTTGCCAAAACACTGCTCTGGGTGAGCAGAGAATTGGAATCCTGGTATCAGACTAACAGGACTGTTAATAATCAAAATTGTGGTTCCTTTGCATGACGCAAATTTCTGAATGCAGCTTGTTATTACGATATGAAACAAAGACCAGAAGACCCAAGCCATTCAGAGCACTGCCATTCCCACCCAACAAGGAGCAAATGAACACAAGGCTACAGGTCAACCTGAAAAACACTGTCAGGGGAATGCTTTACCTGCCCCACAAAGTGCTTCAACATTTCATACATTTTCATGTGCACAACAGAGTGAAACCAAAATCATTTGGGGTGTTAGATATGGGGATGTCTATATATGCATGCCCAGTGAGAGTGACAGCCCTCCAATATCCTGGAGAGAGTGGACAGGGGGAGCTCCAGTTTCAAACGTGCATTTTGTGAGTCAGGCCATGCATTTAATCCCACCTTTCTTGCACTGACCAATGTTTAGTCTAATTATTGATTAATGATTATTTTTTATCTTTCTATATCAGAAATTCCACAGTGGACCAGGGAAGAAACAAAAAAAAAAAAAAAAAAAAAAAAAAAAAAACCCAAAAAAAAAACCAAAAAAAAAAAAGGAAATGTTTCCTGATGAAAGTTTAATGGAAACGGGTACATTTCCACAAATTGTCTCAGTTTTGACAAATCAGCATTTTCCCATGAAAAACAGTGTCAAAAACTCTCAACCAGCTCTAATTCCAACCAGATTAACTCAGGGATGAATGCCAGCAGGAAGTTCTTGCTAAATACCAGTTGTTTGAGCAAGGGAAAACTATTTCTTCCTGAGACGATCTTCCCAGAGGTGAAAAGGCTTTAAAACCCATATGAAAAAAAGGACAGGTAGTTCCAGCTGTAACAACTACAATGGCATTCACAGCAAGAGAAAGAGCAAGGAAATGGCATATTAAAAAAAATATGCATGAACATGGACAAATCAGCAACTAGTACTTCCCCTGACACTGCTAATGTTATTGTTTCTTAAAATGTAGAACAGAACAGTTGCTAAAGCTTTGCAGCAATGCAAACAAGCTAACATTAGCCTATATGAACTGCTGGGCAGGGCTCTTAAAACATGCTTCAATTTCAATTCTGCTTAAATCTCGAGAAGCTAATGGACACATACAAATGATGAGCATGCTGTCACCAGGAAAAAATGGAATTAAGCAATTCCTGGTGAGATTTGTTAGTTCTAACTACTCCTCTGGATGAGATTCCATCAGTGGATGGCATTTGAAGAAATTTGCTCTCTTTACATATCTTACCCTAGACATCTGTACACAACTAAAACCATGTTCTTTCAGGCTGTAGGATATAAAATGTTGTACTCAACAAATGCCAGTGCTGCTGCTCTGTTGCTACACCAGAGTGCAGGCATAATATGAAAAACAACTGTTGAAGATTTAGCTGGGTCACTGAGAACCCAATTCTGCAGATGTTTAGTGCCAACCCACTGCTTACACTGGCATTTGCCCTGTCCCAGTGTGAACGCCCACTCCTTGCTGCAAAAGCAATCTATCCCCTGCAGTAAGAAGCTTCTCTGCTATTTGTTAATACAACACCTACCAATGAAATTAAACTTCCAAAGGACTTTGGCTGTCAAAGCCAAGACATACCCTTTCTGATTTATTTTAGTCTATTTTAACCCTCCAGAACAAGAGTTCATAGAAAAGCACAAGCATTTTTTCATCGCCTTTTATTTTATTCTTGAAACCATTATATAAGCATTTAAAAATCACTTCCCATTATCCTATAGGAAAAAAAAAACCCACAAAACAAAAAACCTTTCTAATACCAACAAAATTTAAGACTAAAGATCAATTAAGTAACTCAAATCTCAGCACTCACTCTCTTAGACTAGGATTCAGACTTTCTTTTTCATATCAGGACTGGCTCTCCACTACTTCATGCTGGGAACCCCTTGTATTCTTCAACATCTTCAGAGACTGGTTAATACCTCAGTCAATTTTACTGAGTTTGCAATGCTCTGGCCATGCAAAATATCTAATGTTCCTGGGACGTGCCTTCCTAGGTACTTCCCCTGAGTCAAAAGGCTCCTCTGCAGCAAAGGAAATGACACTGCTGTCTCCCACCTGCCTCAGGGCACCCTTTCATTCCTCTGCTTGTCAGGTGCCAGAAGGGCTGTGGGAACCATGGGCAAATCAGGGCTGTAGCAGCCCATGTCCCCACTGCTGATCCTGGGACCACAGAGGTGGCTGGAAGCTCTGCCTTTCACTGTGGGCTGGACTGTGCCCATGCCAGCCAGGGTGGAGATTGCACAATCACTTTCATCAGAATCTGTCATTGCACGAGTGAGCATGTTTCATACCTAGCTGATATAAATGCACCCCATTATGCAAGATCCAAGAGTAACAGATTGGGCACAACCTGCTGGTTTTGCTCATTTTGGCAGTACTGGAAGTAAGGCACAGCTCTTCTGAGGTCGGGGGAGTGGCAGTGAATGTTAGCAAAGTGCATGTAGCACATACATTACTGAGAAAAGAGTTCCTATGCCACAAATGCAAAAATGAAACCCAAAAAACCAATAATGTATCACTTTAAAAATATCTTGCAGAGGAAATATAAGCATTGGAAACTCCAACAACTGGTGCTACAGTGATATTGGGCTCTTTTTTTTTCTCCCCTCAAAAGAGCAAGTGCTTTCTAAAAGCCTTTGAAAAAAAACTTGCAAAAACCCCCACAAACCAAACCACGAGGAATTTTCCTTCTGGTAAGAGCCTGACACCATATTTCCTCCCATGTTCAGAGTTAACCTTGTCACAATGACAACTTTTATTAGGCCCCATTATAAGATGCTGCATCTTTCAAACTGTAACAATTCATCCCAGAAAGGAGTATTTCATTTTGAAGCAATGTTGTTTGACTAAATATAGGTCATATAATAGTGTTTATAAAATATGAATGAAAAAATACTATGAATATGAAAAACTCTGAATTACTCCATTGCCCTTTTTTTTGTAATTACTTTTGAAACTGTTTCAGAAAACCTGCTATAACTCGGTATAACTCTACTAATGCTAATGGAACTATATTCATTTGCAGCAGCTTAAGATCTGGCCCATAATTTTTTAATAGAAGCCATTCCGATATGGAATTCACCACCTGAGTATTAGAGAAGCTTGTTAACGCCAATGAACTAAAAATAGCAAGTAAACAAAAGTGTTTCTCAAAGTCTTAGGTATAAAAGTCTCACAATTCAAGGATACCCCATAAATAGAAGAAAATGCAATATCATCTCTGATACATCCCTACTTCCCTCCTGAAATACCTGGAAAAATGCCAGTTTTAATGGCGGGCAGGAATGCATTTTAGACTCAATCCTGTTACAAACATGTTCCATCCCGTTACAAGATGTTTGCTCTCCTACTTCCCTTTTGCAAACATCTGAAGATCTAAATTTGATTTTCATACTATAAAATTAACTAACTCTGATATGGCTTTCAAAAAAATAGACAACAATGCAAATAGAGTTTGGCTGAATGGAGATATTAAGTTCCTGATGTTCAGAGATGAACAATTATTACATGGATGATTCCAAGGAACAGATTTCTGGTTATGATAACCCAAAGACAAGCTACTCATTCATATTCACTTGAACACATTAACACAAATTTCTTACATGGACAACTGCTGTTTTGCAGTGCCATTAATTGATAAAATGCTCAATAAATTATTCAAAATCATTCCAAAAAAATCACACCTTGAGTCTATACTCTATGCAAAAAAAGTCAAGTACTTCTGTGTAGTACAGGACATGAGAGTATCTTTTTCAAAGGAGATAATTCCTATTGAACCTGTTCATGAATTTGTGAGTTTTTCCAAAATCCTTATGGAAATGTGTCATTCTTGTCTAATATTTTGCTGTGAAAAATGTTAAAATGAAATATTAGCTGGTGCTTTGTTAACTAGCCATCTGGTTAGTTACTAGGCATACCTGGGAACTGAGCTCTTCTGAGACTGATATATCTCCTTTTTTTTCAGCCTCACTAAAGTGATGAATTACGACAAAATAAGTAGCTTTTTTTTTTTTTTTTTTTTTTCTGTTTTGTTTTCCCCCAAGCATTTGGCAGCTCTAATTTTCATTCTGGTGCCAAATAACTACCAACATCCAAACTTCACACTTTCTGCTCCACAGAACTGTTGCTTTCTGATCAGCTCTTCTGTCAGAATTCTATGGCACAACAGAATCCTATGGTGATTATAAGAACGGTTTTTGAAGCTATGGGGTAGATTATCTGACAACAGGCCTGCACAGTTTTGGTTATTGTAGGCTGTAGATGAAGATGAGTATGAAAAATGCTGGAATTGCAACTAGTTTATGTTCTTTTTCCTCACTGGACCTATGACAAGAAAGAAGAACAAACTCTTGAGCCATGCCTGCTTTTAAAAATTGACCCACAGTTTGAGACTGTCTATAGCTGATTGAGAGGGAAAAAAAAGGTATAATAATAACACAAGATTAACAAAAGCTGAGCTTCTCCATTTAAAGCTTTTTGTGATGGGAATCTGCAAAAGTTTGAGGCTGGGTCAAAATAAAGGCCATCACTAGTTGAGTATGATTTATGCTAATGAAAAATTATAGAAAACATATATAAAAAACTAACAAGAAGCTACACATCTCAAATTTAATGTAACTTTGAGCTGTGGGACACCACAAGTCTTTTATTCTTACACTGTTCTTTTCTTCTGCTCTAAGTTTTCATGAGTAACTTTGCAGGTATGCAAAACCTGTTGACTTTGACAGGGCTGTTAATGAAGCATGAAGTTAGTCAAAACTGCACATAGCTAAAGGCAGTAGCTATTCAAGAGTTTTTTCCACTTTATGCTATTGTGTTTCAGCCAAAATTTGTGATCAACTACTGACCATGAATGGACCAGACAGGAGAATCAGAGGGCCCAGGGCAAAGTTTGTAGAAGCCCAGGTGTCTGTACACCTTACCTGAAGACTAAAACTAGATGTGCCATTACAAGACATCTTAGAAAGCTACTTAATTCTTCACAAGTGTTTCAGATGCAGTTTGCTGCAAACTCTTGTTCTCCTTTTAGGTTCACCACTTGTTCTGCAATGTGATTTAGGGCCTAACCTTGATTTTACAGACGTTAATTCACAGATGTGGGTAACTACTGGTAGGACAGAGACGGAAGGCTGCTCAGGGCAGGAATCTTGTTTTTGAAGCAGAACTTTTAAGCTCATAGTATATTATAAATTATGATATGAAGAATACTGCAAGCTGCAGACCCCCAAAAACCTATCTAAGGATGTCTTGGTAGAAGCAGGGTAAGGATTATAAAGTGTCACTTTTAAAGTGAATCAAACAACATGCGCAGCCAGTGCTGGAGGAATGAGTGCTTTTCAGTCCAACTGCTCACAGCCACGGCTAAACTCCGCTCTTAGCAGAAACTCTCACGAAACCCAAGTTTTGGTAACCAAGTGCAGACCCGCGCGGCAGCGGGCTCTGTGGCCACGCACAGGCCCTCTCTCTGAGAGCCCCCGAGGCACTCCGGCCGTGTGGCCGGGGCTGTGCAGCACACACGGTGCCCAGCCGGGCTGCGGTGCAGCACACACGGTGCCCGGCCGGGCGGCGGTGCAGCACACACGGTGCCCGGCCGGGCGGCGGTGCAGCACACACGGTGCCCGGCCGGGCGGCGGTGCAGCACACACGGTGCCCGGCCGGGCGGCGGTGCAGCACACACGGTGCCCGGCCGGGCGGCGGTGCGGGGCCGGAGGGCGCTGCCAAGGCGCCGCGGGGTTCCCGGCCCGCGCCCCGGCCCGGCCCTGCACCCGGGGCCGCACCAGGTGCGGAGCCGCCGCATCAGCTGCGAGCAGGGCCTGCAGCCCTTCCCCCGGCCACCGCAGGCAGCCCCCCAGATGCCCTCTCCGGGCTCCTCCGGCCCGAGCAGACCCGGCTGATTTCCTGCCAAATCCGCTCCTTTTCTCCCCGCTATTCCCTCCATGGACGGACCTCAGCTTCGGCCGCGAAACCCCGAGATTCCCAGCCCTTTCTTCCCCGCTTACTCTCCCGCAGGGCCATCAACAGACACGCTCACCCCCTCCCGAAATGTTTCCAGCCTCAAAACTTTCTTAGCAACCGTGTCCCCCGCCTCCCGCGGCGGACGCCTGTCCCTCGCCGCCTGCCCCGTCCCCTCCCGCCCCGCTCCGGCCCCGGCAGCTGTCAAGCGGCAGCGCGGGCCGGCGCGCACTTACCCCGGAGCAGAGCGGGGACCGAGCTGCCCATGAGCACCCAGAGGGAAAGGCGCAGCAGCAGCCGCCGCCGCAGGCTCCTCGGCAGCCGGGGAGTCATCGCGGAGCCGGATCGGCGCGGCCGGCGAGCCGCGGGCGGGGCGCGGGGGCGGCGGGGAGGCCGCGGCGGCGGTGGCGGGGCTGGCGGGGAGCGGGGCTGCGCCGCTCCGCTGCTCGGGACCGCGGGTGACTCACTGAAACTTCACTTCGGCGCTGCAGGGGAAACAGGAAATCTTAAACTTCGCAAACAGCTGGGCAGGACTTTCTTACTCTTACAGTAGTTCCTTCTCCCCCTTCCCACAGTCACCCCCTCCCCTGGTCTCGCCCTTTTTCTTTCCTTTTTCTTTTTTTTTTTTTTTTTTTCTTTTAACATGAAACCTCACCCAGTTTGGTGTCAATCATCTGCCAGGGGCCAGCCCCTCTCAGGTCTGGCTCTCCCACCACAAGCGCGTCGGGGCCAGCCCCGACGTGCAGCCCGGATCGCGGCGCCTGCCTCCCTCCGAGGCGGGGACCGGGCGCGGGCACCCGCCTGGAGCTGCACCGTGCCTTGCGGGGAGCCTCAAGGTCGACAGGAAACCGCCAGCTCAGAGGGCTACTACTCCCTCCCTGCGAGTTGAAAAGGACCCAGTCGAGTCATTTGGGACATGGGGACTTTGCAGAGCTCCTCCCCGCATCCGTATCCCTGACCTTAGCGATGCTGCTGCAGCAGACTGTTTCCTCCTCTGCAGGACGGGTATCGGAAAGAAGGACGTAGCCCCCAGATGAACTAAAGCAGGGAGCAGGGAAGGTTGAAGTCGGGGTAACAGCAGGAAATATTCACACAGACTAGCTGGGCACTCAGCTTGCAGATGTTGAAGCTGACTGGAACAACTTTCCACCTGATGCTTATTTTGCTCCCAAATAGGCTGGTTGTGCACTACTTTATCTGAAATGCTGTGTATGTGACACAAATGATGTTTGTCTCCATCCCTCTCCAAAGGAACCAGAGATTTTGCCTTCTCTGCAAGGGGGAAGTTGCACCTAGGATTCAGAGAGTAGGATCACACTGGTGATGTCAGCTTTTCATGGCCCTGTTAGAGACTGTAAGAACCATTCAGCTTTGAACCTGAATAAGGCTTGAGCTCTCTGCCAGTATAAATCCAGTCAGTGCATAGCCAGCAGTTGTATTGAGACCCATTTTCAGCTCACAGTCTTCCTTCCTCTCTGATTTAACATTGATTGAAGGGTAAACTGATGTACATGAGGATAATTTGAGGGTGATTGTTCCAACGTTGTTGATTCACTTTTGTCTCAGTTTCAACATTAGTTAGAGATACACATCTGGGTATTTCAGAAAGAGGGCTAAGCCCTCAGGGCAATATATGTAATTCATGCTCTGAATGTCCCAGATCACCTCTGTTTGAATTTGGAAATGTTTGCATAAAGAATTTAATTGGCCTATAACAGACATTAAAAAAAATCATTGTGCTTTTATGTAAATTTAGTTTTAAACACTCCCTAAATGCATATTTTCACCATGAAGTCTCAGTTTATGGCACAAAGTCTCTTAAACCTCTCTCCAAGAGCATTTTCCTCTCCCTCACCCTCTTTTAATATAGTCAAGATTCACTCAAACATGTGGTGGTCACCACCCTCCAGAGGTAAGAAAAGTTGCAGACTCCCCTTTGAGCACAGACTGGAGTGCTCTTATCAGTTCCTGTGCACCAGTTCTGTGCTAGAAGGTGGCTGTGTTTTCAGTATCCACTTAAACAAAAGCATTTCTCAACTCCCACAAGTATATACTGTGTGCTGTACACTCCTCTCTCCTCAGAGCTGTCAAGTTGCAGGTGCCAAAGAGTTGCTGTTTGCTTAGAAAGTTGACTGTGTGTGCTGAACTCTCCTATTAGTTTCTGGTGACTACCTTCCAAGATGAAAAAGAAGTTTAGAAGCAAACAACTACAGATTTAATATTAGTATTCAAACCTGTCACAAACTAGGTGTGACTTGGCAAGTCACACCTTGCATCTCTCTCCTTCACATGAGTGCTGTGGCTCTTCTCCAATACAGGCATATTTTGCCCAGCCTCTCTCATCCAGGGTCTGGCAGTAGGTGAGGGGCTGGCAGGAGATGGAGCCTTTGGGAAGGGCTGTACTCAGGTTTCCAATAGTCTCAAATCCTTAAGTTTAGCCAGACATCACTGCCCCTTCTCTCACATGAGCTGATACAGCACCTGTTACGCAGCAAGTGAGGAGTCTACAACAAGTGGACTTCAGGAATTTGTTATTTCCATGTAAGAACTGCTTTTATTTTTACAGATGCATCATGCAGTGAAGATTGTGCTACAGCTGTGCTTTGGGTGTCCAGAGAACCTATGAGAGTGAGAGATGTTACTAGAAAGTTTTTGTATGGAAGGGAATCTTACCTGGATATCCTCAGAGGAAGGGCAGTGTATCTTTGTCACCAATAGCCTGTGTGGAAATTGAAATAAGGCCAGTTTTGGTTCACAGATTTATCCCAGACAGGCTTATTAGCGAAAACTCATATTTTGCCTTTTTGAGTACTACAAACCTCCCTGTTAGGGCCCAAATGCAGCTTAATCAGGATTCCCTGGACAACCAAAATATCTGAAACAAGACTAAGCTGGTAATTTCTTTCCACTTCCTTGTTCATAGCTCCCAGTTCCCTGTTTTCAGATAGCAGTTTCTTCTATATTGAAACTGTGAGTATTTAACCTCAGCCTGACTAAGGTAGAGAAAGAGTCCTCTTCAAAGATTGGGAGATGAAAGGTGTAAATAATAATCTCCAGCCTGACAGGGTAAGGGAAGACAGCTACTTTCAGTTCCTCATTTAAAAAGGCAAAATATCAAAGCACTGAATATTGTGTTTTCTTTCTGAGCCTTGGAAATATATACCAAGAACATAAACAATTTAGTACCTCTTGTATCTCAGGGTCTCCTAGTGAAAGCATGCTAACTGCTCCTTGCTGCAGGTTTTAAGTACAGCTTTTAAAACAGTCCATAAAACTACCGAGTATAAATGATCTCTCTTTGTTATTCTAACTATTTTCTAGCTTTCAGTATCTTATTTCTGTCAAAATCCCACATGAACTACAGCATTATCTTTGTAGAAAAACACTTTCAAGCTTCTACAAAACATGCATTGTTACTAAAAAGCTGTTGTTTCACTGTACTTAACATACACTCAACTCAAAAGCATTCTGCTCACAGCCACAAGCTGCTGATGTCCACAATAAAGCAATTATTTTGATTTGTTTATTAAGTCCAGTGTTGTTTGTTACAACTCTGTAACGATCCCAGAACAAGATGGTTCCCAGACACAGATTTAAGTAAGTAAGGCCTATATACAGTTGCACTAACACAATATAATATTCATGCCTCTGTAGAGCTGATATATGTGGTGTGGGATGAGACATCTCAACTTTAGCTGCCGAAAAGTCAGCCTTGGACTGAAGTTCCAGGAGATGGCTGAGAAAGCCCGTCACCTTTCTCATGACCTGATGGAGCAGTCCTGTTTGTTTCACTGTGATAGGATAGTCCCAGATCGGGTTCAAGAACCAAAGGATGGAGGACAAATGCTGGATGAGCAGAACTGCCATTATGGTGGCGGCAGACTATTAGGTCACCCACATTCCCTTGGTCATCCTAGGAGGGAAAGGAGTCTAGATATTTTAAAAACCTTCTAAACCCAAAGAGCTGATGATAGGGAGCATAATTAGCCCAGACATCTACTTGGTAGGTATCTGATGTTAGATGACATGAATCCTAAAGAAAACACTCTTCGAATTGTATACATCACATAAGGTAAGCTACAAGATGCTTTAACTCATTGAAGTTAATGCCTGTGATTTTTGTTTGGAATGACATGAGGCAACCAGGTACATAGTATGCTGATATTGCCTTCCTGAAACTGTTTATGAAGTAACTAGAATAAGTAGCTTGACCCAAATAAAAACATTGATGACTCTGGACAAGTTTTGTCATAACTACTTTCAAAATAAAAATAGGAAATCTACTTTTCTTTTCAAAATAAATATAGGAAAAACTGACATGTCCCATTTTGATGTTTTCATTGTGATACAGATTGGCTTTTGTTTTGAAGCAGACTATTAGTTTTGAATTTTTTTTTGTTCTTCCCATGTTACCTATGAAAAAAGGACATGGGAACAATATCTGACACTTTGATTTCACTACAGTTAGTCAAGAAGTTTATTTTTCAGAGAAATTTTGGCATTTCAGTTCAAATCAAAGTCAAATTTTGTAAGCCTGTATTCTTTGAAACTAAAAACCTCCGTTCACTGCAGCGCTCTGTTCATGAAACTGACATTTGCCTGCTAATTTTCAAATTGAGGGTGCTTGGCATGGAGCATTAGCCTTTCAGCATCCTTGATAAAAGCTCTGCCTGTCTTGTGTATCATTGGCTGAAGAACAAATTGTCCTCTTTGGAGCAGTGTGAAACTGTTGTGCCCTGTATCACCATTTGAATAATATTTCTCTTTTAATTTAGGTTATCATAGAACACAGAATTACAGCTACTGTTAAATGCAGTTTTCTTGTTTTGTATAATCACTGGTTTCAACTTGTTATTGATAATTTGCACCATTATGAGGACACACACACCCTCAAGCAAGGACATTTACAAAAGGTTACATTCATTGTAAAATGTTTTTCAAAACTTATAAAATGTGTTTGGACTTAACGCAGCATTTATGCTTATCTCATAGATATAATCAAATTAAAACATCTGTTGTGTGTAATCATCTGTCAGAAAAAGGAAATCAGCTTGTTATCAACTCCTGCATACATCAGAGGCAACAACAATAATATTATCTTCAAGATTTATCTTAGTAAAGCTTTCTCCACAAATCTTCTGAATGACATTTATCAAAATGAGGTTTTGAAATATTTGAATTAGCACTCAGTTCTCAGAGAACTGCTGTTCGTATGATCTCTGACTTTTAGCTAGAATGCAAATCAACCATTTCTAAGCTTCACCAAATTGGCTTGCTCTGTGTTTACTGTGACTGTGTAAATACCCTGCAACAGTGAAGGCAGAACTATGTTAGTGTCAGAAGAGATATCTTTCTGCAGTGCTGCTGGCAGGAAACACCATTAATGTCACCACACAACCTTTAAACTAAAACTTCCAAAAACAAAGGACATTTGGAGACTTTATACTGTTTTCTTCAGCTTCTACAATGAGTATCTGAGCTGGAGGGAAACTTGCACACTTCCGTAAGTGTGTTGTATTTTTGTGTGGAATCTTCTACATGTAAAAAGAACTTGTAAAATTAAGTCTAGATGATGTGGCATTCTTAAAAGACATGAAAACAAATTATTACAGATGTACTCTGCATATAATTTGAGTTGCTCAAAAATATGGTTACCCATGGAACCTGTCTTCATTACCACATAATTTGTAGTATTTACTATCATCAAAGCTTGTTTTTATAGGCTCTTCATTAGAAAGAATTTGAACATTGGATGCCAAGCCTCAGAAAATATCTGAAACTATCAAAGAACCTCAGTAGTATAACACAGAGGCCCTTCTGTTTCATTTTTCCCACAGGAACATAGGGGAGTTGTGTATCTATCATAAAATATATCCCTAAATCTAATCAGAAAGAATCTCAGTACTTCAACCACAAAGCCCCAGAACTGAGGAAAGCCTCCTCCCACCCCACCGAGCAGAAGATCATGTCTGTGTTGTTCAGGAATGCAGCACACTGATGATGTTAAAGTGGCTCATTTGACCGCGATCTTTAAACAAATTTATTTGCGATAGCACAGCTGTTCCTCTCAGGAAGGAAATGCCTGCTTCCATAATTTTTATCTGTGAGGCAACTTTATGATCCGTGGTCACAGGAGGTGGCTACTGTGCTTTAGAGGTCAAAAGCAAGCAGTTCAGGAGGATCCAGAATGCCTTGGGAGTTGGATATTGTTCCAACAGAGCTGAGCCCATAACAAATGAGCTAACTGTGGCTTGCAAATAACTTAGCTAATAAAATTCACTTTTGCCGTTTTCCTCTTCTGTGACTAAGATCTTCATCAAACTAGCCTGCGAGCCCCATTTTCAGGCTGTGCACTCACAGTGTCCCAGATCTTCCAACTGGTGTGACATCTCCCATGTTGGACGATGCTCTCTGTGCAATCCTACCAGCCTTGAAAGTTGGGCAAGCATTTCCAGTCATATCTCAGGCCAGAGCAGCCAGGCTACCATCACTGGTTTCAACTCCTGGCTGTAGCAGTCTAACGCTGAGCAGTGAAAATTACACCATGCTCACCTCCGACTCTCGGATGCGAAGGATACCTACTCTGTCTGCTAAGTTGGGACAAACATTGGGGCATTAAAGACCTCTGCAAGGATGAGGCAAATATTGTTAAACCACAGCTTCAGGGATACTCAACATTCCCTGCTTCACTAGAACAACACAGGGGCTATCAGAGAAAGCTTTAATGTTATTTGCACTAATTTTGTTACCTTTTTCAATATTAAAGTGTTATAGATAGTCCTTAACTGAGAATTAAATGCTTTGAAGTTAATAAAAGATTCATATTGACTCCACTGTCTATGGAGAAATAGCAGTATTTTCTGTCAATTTGGTAATTCTGGAGTGTCAATTTCCCAAATTCTATGCCCAGATATTGACTTCAATGAGGGAACAAATGCGCATTGCTGGTTCAAAGTCAGTTTTCCTTTCCATAAAAATGTGTACAACATTTCTTGCTCAACTTTGCCCTGTCTGTAAGGATATTTCTGTCTTTGGAGAAAGCAGTTTGGTACTTCTTCTGCCTACTACAAATGGAGGTGCAATTGACAACAATGAAGGATGAGAGTGTGAATGAATATTTGATATCTCTTCACATGCTTTGAAGTATAGATAAGGAGATATCATGTCCAGTGCTACCATAGCTTGATCTCTGAATCATGCAGCAGTTGGAGCCTTCCTGTCCTGAGGGACCTCTGCCAATCTTATATCAAAAAAATCCTCAGAAACTGAAGAGTTTGTAGGCTTTATGGTAAGTAAAACAAGACAGCCAGGCAGCAGAGTGGGATGTTGTGCAGAGAAGTGTAGTGATG
Source organism: Calcarius lapponicus (assembly GCA_039654755.1). NCBI lineage: Eukaryota > Metazoa > Chordata > Aves > Passeriformes > Fringillidae > Calcarius > Calcarius lapponicus. The sequence continues at coordinate 43,086,994 of CM077464.1, read as the reverse complement.
ACCCTTAGGGAGTGAGAATATCCTGTAGAAGTCAGACTTAATTTTCTGAAGAGCTTTTATAGTTCTTGCTATTTATTTGATGCGTGCATTTGCTTGCCATAAATACTAGCCTGGTTTTCATCTCTACCTTTTTTGATGATTTCTGAAACATACTAATGTTTCAGAAATAAGAAAAGATGGAAAAATCAACTTCAATAATCTCCATCACATGGAGAATGAAAAATAATTTACAGCTGTGTGCATGACATTACTTTTATGTGATTTCAATGTTTTTTCCTTTAAAGGGCATGCTGTTCTGAATTGGCATGTCTTTCTTTTCCTCATTTTGTTGCCTATTTTTGCCTCCATTCTTTGGGTTCCATTCTCCCATTTCTCCTATTCTCTATTAAATCTTTCCTTTGTTTCTTTCAGTTAATTTGTTCAGAGTGTATAATCCATCCCCACTGATGTTTCCTTTGGGTGTCAATGACAGACTACTATGTAAAATTAATTTTTTAAACATCTTTGCTATTACTACTATGTCTGTCAAACAATGCTAGTGTTAGACTTACAAACTGCTTTTTCAAAACTGTCTTTGCTTGCGCGTGCACATTAATATTTCATCTAAAACAATCATGACTATTTGTTTCACAATTAGCAACTACCACACTTTCTTAATTAAACAGTGGTAAAATCTCTGGGCCTCACATAGTGTTTGTTAGTCAAAACCCTGAATAAAGGGCACAGGGAAATGAGCAGCATAACAGACTTCACAGCTCATTTATTTACCCTCTTAACCACAATGAAGAGTCCCAGCCCAGGCTGGTCTCCATTTCATTATCACCCTCAAAAATTTCTAGCTGTTTTCAGATGTGCTGATAAGCTGATATGTAATGTCCTGTAAAAACACCATGGCACGAGGTCCCACCTTTTCTAGCAGTGCAGTCATATTTGTGTGTGTGGTGCTGGCAGCTGAGCTGAGGTTGGTGCAGCAGAATGAGCTTGGCCTCCTGTACAGAACGTGTTTCCACTCCTGTCTGATCTACTTATGGATCTTAGTACCATGTTGGGGAGTACAGTTCCTATTTTCACTGTAAAAAGACATCTAATGTGCAGTGATCACACAAACTGCATTCTCTCACCTGGTCCTCCCAGTTGCTGAGTCCCCTCTCACAGTCTCCCTGCAGCTATTTCTAGCCTCTCTGAGTTCCTGCCAGCTGCCATTTCCTGCTCAGCCCACTCAGCACACTGCATGGTTTGCTAGGCAGCAGCCCCCAGGGCTGGCATGGTTTGACATTGTTGCTTTGGGTTGTTGTGCCCTTCAAAGAAATGCTGGGGTACATGCCTTTGTATATCCTGTATGGGTCACACTCCACGGCTCTTGTGAAAGATTTTACGTGGTATTTCCTGTAAAGTTTCTTAAACCCAATAAAGATTCAAGGAAAAATGCTATCTGAAACACCTGCTAGGTCACTGCTTAATTTCTTTCCTTACTTAGCTGCAGTGAGCAAGAAAATTTAAAGGGCAAACAGGATTTTTAGCACTTCAGTGGTGTGATTAAAGTTTGCTGGTGTCAGTCATACAGTCAATAATGATTGACAAGGCAGTTTTCATATCTGAATTTCTACCCATAAAAACGTGGAGTAAATGCTATCTTAGACTCTTTAAGAACTTGGATATCTAGCTGTTGCTTATTGATTAGTTTTGATGTTGTTCATCCTCTTGGGTGTTGATGAGAACAATAAGAATCTGTCAAAGATCAAATTATACACAGACATTTCAGGTATTGTTCCTTTCCTTGCCCACACTAAGCCAGACACAGATGTCGACCCAATCATTTAGAACACAGGTTCCAAAAGTCTCCAGTCCTGCAGAGCATCCCTTGAAAGTCACAATGCCTTCCATGTGCCATGACAAATGGTGCCAGTTTGTATTGCATGATGCTTGGAGCATAGAGCCAAGCTCCATGGCCTTTCTGTTTTCTGCTCATTGTACACCCATGCCAAGGCAAAGGAAGCCACACCTTTGAAGGCAGGCAGGTTGTGGAGGTGATGAAGGGAGCAAGGTACCATTTTGATTCTTCTACATAGAAATGTAGACCTTCCTCAAACTGCTAGTGAAGCAAACGTAAATATAACTTAACCTTCCACTGGAGGTAATCACAAGAGGAACCCCAGTAATTTCTTTTCATGGCTAATTTTTGTAAAAAGCATTTTTTTCCTTTTTTTTTTTTGGCATTGAAATAAACCATTCAAGGTTCAAATTGTCACAATTGCACCATTTATGATCACAGTCTCTTCCTCTCTTCAGAAAGCCATAAAAGTTTTCTAAGACTCAGAGGAAACCCACTAATTTTTATACATGAGGAGATGCACTGCTTCCAACAAAGTGCTCAAAGATGCTCAGCTGGAATGCATGGAGAAAGAGGCTCCTGGGAAGAACGGGCACATTTCTTTTCTCATGAGTGCACATTATGACCTAAAAAAATTATTGCTTTGCCTACAGCACTGAATGGGTTTTTAAACAAAGTATATTTATTCTTATTTCTGTTGTTTACTTTTGCATATGGGACATGATCAGACAAATTTGGGATAACTCATAACTCTATGGACATGGTTTTTTTCTGTGCAAGACTCAAGTAATGACTACTACCCCACAATGTGGATAGGATTTATCTGTTAGGATTTATAGGGCAGAATTCACTTCACAGGTATAAAACACCATAAATGACATATGTACTTCATAACTCTAATATGTTTTCTTCTACATGGCCTTTCAGGTGTAAGCATCCATCCTTTTCCAGGGTTCATATTGATGAATCTTAACAAGACATCTGTAGTACCAAAAGAGATCCATCTAAGGCTTGCTAACATTACCACTTACTCCTTATATAGCTGAGTACCAATCATAGACTAGCAACATGAGCTTCCAGGTGTGAAAGGAGTGGTGACAAGTGAGAACTGCAAGTGTTGATAGAGTGTGCAAGCCAATGTGTGATAAGCAGCCACCAGTGTGAACTTTGGTTTCAAAGACTAACACACATTTTGCAAAGGCAGCATTTCCAGCCCTTGACAGGAATTAGAGGCTGTTTTTCAGCACCCACAGGATAACCTTCTGCTGTTGCTCTACAAAAGGTGCACACTACTTTCAGCTTTTGCAAAGCAGATTGTCATAGACACTTCTTTGTGGGCTCACCCCTGCTCTGCTGGTGCTCTTGTACACAGGCAGCTGTTCAGAGCATGCAGATGCTGGGGGCTTCCTGCCTACCTTTGCAGCAGGCAGCCATTTCTGGCCTTCCCCTGCACCATGGGCCCCACTTTGTAAAGTCTGAATCTGGATCCAAACACAATTTTCTTCAGCATTCACAGGAGATTTTATCCTAGGTTTGGGCTTGCTCCTTTCAGATTAAATACCAGCTGCAAAACTTGTATTCCAACCAAAACTTCCTCCAAGTTTTGGGGTCTAGGGTTGCAGCTCTGGTTTAGCTCCATTTCTAGCTAATTTAGAAAACTCTATATGTAGAATATTTAAAGCCAGACATTTGTCCCATTGAAATCAGTAGAGTCTTGCTTTCTTGAAACAGATTGAAAAAGGGCACTTCCGTCATATAGGTAAGATTAATACTAACTAGAACGTTTAAAATTTTTTCCAACAGGCCTAACATTTGGTTGGGAATCAGCTAGCCTAATTCTGTAGAATTTTTCCTTTTGTGATCTCATTTTATTGCTTTACATGCATAGACATGTCTATTTAATATTAACTCAAGAAACATGTCCAAAAGACAGTCCTTGCTTAGTTTGACCTTATACCTTCCAATTGTTGTTTCTGGAGGGGTGGGTTGTTTCCTCTAAGAGATTTAGTGCAGAGATAGGACAGCAGATTGGAGTGGACTATCAAGCCATTCCAATGAAATGATTGTTATATTTCTGCCATTGTATAAAACCTAGGTTGGAGTTGGTTAGGTGAGAGCTGATGGTGCACTGAGTGGTTCAGAGGCACTCCACAGGGACACCCTCCAGTTTTTAGAACAGTTTTTGCTCTTAGCTCCTTGTTGCAAAGGGTTTTAGCAAACATCTCGCCCTAGGAAAAAGAGTCTTTCTAAAGCGTATGTTATTAGTTATTTTTGTTTGTTTGTTTGTAACAAAATTAAAATTGAATGGGCTGTGCTCACTGAGCAGCACAGAAACAGCAGTTGGCTTGAAGCGAAAGGAGCTTGAGTTAAAAATCCTCATCTTCTGATATATTGGGCAATTTTCTCGTAAAAGTGTGATAAAGTTAATTTGTATAAACAATTGCTTCTCCAGCAGTGTACAAAGAAACAGTAGCAGGGGGTGGCTGTGGTCACAGCTAAGCAGTCTCAGTGACCTTTATTACTAACCTAGCACTGCATCACTCCTGGGCTCTTGTCAGCCTCTCAAACACACCAGCCCAGTCTCTGTGTGAAACTTCATTGTGCTGGATAAAGAAAATCTTCGTCTATCTGAATTTCATTGCAGCTGATAATGGCAGCTGTTTTTAAAGTGCTTAGAAAACCAGCAAGAGCAAAAAGACTCTATCAGACATTAGAGGTCAGAACAGAGCCCTGGGAAAATCTACAGTTGCAGCAGCACCTGTCATGTCAAGCTACTATTCACGTAGGTTAGGCTGTGTAAGAAGGAAAGAGGGATAAATTCCTGTGGTCACTTATGGTCCCATCTCAGTTCTGTTACTGCTCTTACCATATGAGTATAGGCAAGAGATTTAAGATTTTCCGTAAAGTAATTTCAGGCAAAATAATCCACAATGGAATTATTTTAAGTAGTTGTTGAAGAGACTGTTGAAGGGAAATGAAAGGAAAAAGTGACACCCCTTTTTAACTGGGTGGAAAGAAGTTCTTGGAGAATAATGTGGTAAGAGCTCATGTGTAGCATAGTATTCTGGCATTGTACAGTATTCTGTGCAATTGCTGTGACAGCAAACCTACCTACAAGGGTTTTGCAGAGAAATTAAAGCAAGGAAAGCAGTTTTTACTGAAGAGATTTATAAAACAATGCCTCACAAGTGACAAGAAGCCACTCTTCAAGGCCCACCAGTTTACACATAGGTTGACAGAGTGAGCAAGTATTTTTGCAACAGTGCCACCTGGCCTTTCTTGAAGGAGGAGAGTGCAGCACACATTCCCCTTGTTCAGGTGGAGTACTGCACAATGCCTTGTTTAAAGCTGATTGATATTTGTAATGGGGTTAATGTTCAAACACTTTTGCAAAATAGTTAGCACAGGTGACCAGGTCTATCTCTGAGCTGTGGCCAAGAATAAAATATAGGCAGTCAAATTCAAAGGTGTCCAACCTTCTTCCTTAAACAAATGATGACATTCTCAGAAGTTCTTGATTTGCAATCAGAACCAATTAGATGAAATCAGTGAGAGAGATATCTGTGGATTTATTTACCTTCATTAATGTCAAACAACATTGGACAATCAGGATTCAGTGTGAATCATCTGGAAAGGATGAAGGCATTAGTATTCCTTTTGCTCAGCTAACAAGGTCCTGTTTTTAAGATTAAGGCAAAATTATAAAATCTTCCCAAGGGGCTGTAATTATATTACTGCTATTTACTCTGAGTGCTTTTCTAATTTCTAATATAACTGTTCCTAAACTACTGAAGTCTTATTGGGTAGTAAGAACTCTTCTCACGCTGAGCTTAAACAATTCATATTGCTCAGCTGATCAGGAATGTTGTTTTTCTTCAGTGTGAGCTATAGCCATTAGATCCATGTATTCATTTTTTGTGACACCCCTGAGAAATGACTCCACTGTGTTACTGACCCACAAAGGAGGGAAAAGAGGGAAGCAGCAAATATAGCAGCTTTCCCTGATCTGAGGAAATTGCACAAGAAACATTCTTTATGATATCCTTAAGAGAATCTGTTGGGTAAACCAGCTTAGTTCCATATTCCCCAAGAGTTCTCCTTATTCATGACAGTAGAAAGGACTAAGATTTGGTGAAGTCTTCTCAGAAAATATAAAGAAATACATGTTTTTTAAGATTCGAAAGGGAATGATGTTTCATTCCCTAAGCCAGTTCTGTTAAAATACTTCAAAAATATTTAGAAATTTCACAAGTGTTTATATTGCTGTTTTTACTGCCACTCCTCATCCTCCGGTACACCCCAGTTTGCCACTAAAATTATCAAATGAAAGGATAATTAGAAAAACACTAAATTTTAAGTTCAAACTAGTCTGATGAATCTTCTCTAGATTTGAACAATAAAAAAAATATAATTTTCAAAATAATGCAGATTTATAATTATAGGAAATATGCAATCTATTTTTTTATTACCTTTTTGGGTCTTAGGAGCACTGGCAATAATTATGGTGACTGCCTTGGGTCCCTAAAGAAGGGTGGTGGTAGTAGAGAGTCTCCTGTGCTCAGTAAAATGCAACACTAAAATGAATTATTTGAGTTAAACCAATGCTTTTCTCCATGGACACTGTTAGGTAGATTTACTCCTGGTTTATGTTGCCAGAGATTAATTCAGCTGGGAAGAATAAGACTGAGATGTCTCCATTAATTATGCTTATCTAGAGAAAACACCAGAAAAAAAAGCATATGTAATAAACGACCAGAAGCTTAAGGGAGACGCTTGTGAAATGACATACATTCCTTTGAAAATTGGAAGGCTGACTGATCATTGGAAAAAAAAACCTTGTCCAGATGATGGTTGATTCTGCATTTCTTGATGTCTTCAGATTGAGGAAATATGTTGCAACTAAATACAAGTTACTGAACTAAATCAGAATTAAAGAAAATATGGGTCAGACTAAGTTAACTAATCATATTTTCTGACCATAAATTACAGCAATCTCCAAAAAGTATGAAAATCATAGAAAAAGTGTGGGCAGCAACTCTGTCTAGTTCCAGCTGCTTCCTCTCACTGGCTATGGGCTCAGGACAGAACAGTTCTCTAATCCATGGCAACTAGGAAAGTGAGATCCTTTAGCTTTTTTGTTTTGAACTAATGTGCCTTTTTCTCTGAGCTTCTTTGCTGTTTCTACCAGGCTCTTTTTACATGGATAAATTTGGATTTCTTGTAGAAGTTCCTCCATGTTTTGCAGAAAGGAAGAGCCATGGCTTCAGCTTCATGGGCTCTACTGGGGAGAAGCATCCCTGCCTTCAGTCTGACAGGAATGTGGAAATTTATGCTGAAGTATTTGTGTGAATTTATTAACATCTAATGCCTTATCTATGCACTCTGGGGTGCTCATTTTCCCCAGCAGTGGTCACTATGAATGGGAAAATGGTTCTTCCCATGAGTGGCTCCCAGCAGTAACATCTGTGTTAGATGTTTCAGCCTGCCTGCCTCCCCAGTTTTGCTACAAGAATGGCAGTTTGGAATGATAATTTCTCCCTTTTTTTTGCAGTTGTTGCATAAGGAGATAGAGTGAACTGTTCATTTCATTATGGAATCACAGAAGATCCCAGGCTGGAAGGGACCGTGAAAGATCACCTCGCCTGAATCATCATTCAGCCCAACTCACTGAATGCACAGAGGCAATAGGCAGCCTCTATTCCCAAAAGATTGACAGTCATACATAAATACATATTTTCTGCCAGCCTTTTTTCTTCTACTCAGTGAACTAGTTGCATTCATCATATGTGCAGTTTAGGCTGCAAAGTTGTCTCAAAGCACAGCAAGGATTTGTTTGGCCATTGTATGTCTCTCAGTAAGCAATGGATGCAGCCAGAATGGTAGTGGAAAAGGAAATCGGGGGAGAATTTTAGAGACACACAACTGCTCTCTTGGTCACATGAACAACCAAGAAAACCACCCGTGATTGATGCAAATGAACTTTTAATCTTCTTCTCCGCAGGAACTTGTGCTAGCCACAGATTTACAGCTGTCTTTCTGTCATGAATTCCAGTCAGGTCTGCTGCTCTGTTTAATTCAAAGCAGCAGCCCGTTTCCCAGCTGGTGCTTCGCAACTTAGAATCAAGCACATCTCTGAGACCTGGGTCTGGTCCTTACAGCTAGGTAAAACATATGGTCATTGGCCTCTTAGCTCTGTTAGATGTTCTAGAATGAAAAGGGTTGTAGGCAAGCCAGTTTGCCCATGAATTCTCCTCGTGACACATATACTAACTCAAGGGTGATTTATATTTTGAAGACCAAAAGTATTTTTCCTATGCAATTTACTTACTCCTCCAAGCCTTTTGGCCTCAGTGCAGTAACAGTCTGTGTATCCTCAGTTTCACCTAAGCTTCCCGTGTCAACCTTTACTATTCTGCTTTTCCAAAGAAAAACATGCATTTTGATGGAGTATTCCTTTCAGTTTAATTTACTTTTATACACATTCTTTACTATCATATGAAAACCACCCTTTCTACAGCGGTTTAACCTGTATCCCCTTGTATTTATTCACTTGTCAAAATAAACCTAAATATTAAACTGTTTCGCTGTTCTAAAAGCAGATTCTAAATACAGCCTCCTTCCACCCTCCTGTGTTTTCATTCTGAATGAAACTGTTGATTTACTTGACTAATTCCAACATTTTTGTTATTGCTTAAGAAATACACTGTCTTAAAAACCTCAAATTGAGTATGAAGTAGCAGAGAACTTCTCAGTATTTAAGCAGAAACATATTATGTTCCATGTGAATAAATCACATGAACTGACTTTTGCCCTCAGAAGGTCTCACTCATGGAACTTTAGAATTCAAATTTTTTTAAACCCCAGAGTATTTGAAAAGCTTTATGACCTCCCTTGAAATAAATGTAACTGAAGCTGGAAAGAGCCTGAAGGTAAGAAAAAATGAGCTTCTAAGCCTAAAATCCTAAACAGAACAAGGCACTATCTGAATTTCTTTCACAGAACAATCAAAAGCAATAGCAAAGTCCTGGGTTACCTCTGCATATCGTCTGTGGGATCAAGATTTACTAATGGGTGCTTTTGGGAGGTTGGTTTTGTTTTGTTTTGTTTTGTTTTGTTTTGTTTTGTTTTGTTTTGTTTTGTTTTGTGAGAGCAAAAGGAAGAGGGGATTATGGAATAAAAACAGCTGTTGAATTGTGTCATATGTGGTAATAAGCTCCTTTCCTCACCCACCCAATCACATAGGGAAAACATCAATATTTCAACAAGATGATCAGAATCCAGAAGATCATTCCACAGCAGCATTACCTTGGCAAGAGGTACAGGTATCACAAAGCAAAACTAGATTGACTTTGCAAATAGTTCTCCCACATTTTTTCCTGAACCCCGTGATCTAAAGCGCATCAGAAGTACCCAGTTTACTCTGACATTTCTTCAATTACTTTGAAAATTATGGCCCAGGCTGTAAACAGGTACTGAGAGAAAGCGGAAGCCAGCTGAGGGACTGGAGTTCAGACATTCAGTGCTAAATCACCTTACACTATGGAAAAAGTCAGCAGTCTCTGGATCTATTCACAGGTTTCTGATTCCACTTCTGCTACAAGAGCTCAGGAGGGAGGTGACAACTTCATGAATCACTGGGACGACATGTCCATCGACAAGGAAATGACGGAGTTTCCTAGTAAGCTGAAAGTGAGAGAAAGAATTTCTGGGAATTGCTGCAAATTTGATCATCCCTGTCTAACGAGGAGTCAGCCATAACTTTGATGAATAAAGGCTATACATCTTTAAGGAAAGGTGGTGACAATGTTTTGGCCAGCTCTTCAAAGTGTTTCTCCTTTCAGCCAGACACACTTCAGTCTTGCCTGGGTTCAGCCTGAGCTGACTGTGCTTCATCTACACTCTTCCCTGTAGGCATTTTGATGTGGTACAAATGGTGGTGGTTGCATTGTTCAACAGGGGGTGTACAGGAGGGCAAAGAAGACAATTTAAGTTTGAGTGGATGTGGTAACTGTGAGATAATTTCTATTAAGGCAGAATTCCTTTCTAGGTATTTCACTAACACTTTAGCAACATCAACAGCCTCACCATGCCCTTAGAGCACTTAGGAAAAGGTGCCAACCCCTGTCTCCTGGTAGGAGCTCCCTTGTCCGGACTGGACTGAGTTGGGATAATGAAAATCAACTGGCAGAGCCTCCTACTGGAGCCCTTCTGGAGAAGGCCTTGTGACACAAGGTAGATCAGAAAGCTCCCTTTACTTCAGCATAGCTATGCCTACCCTGTGTTGTCAGTAGGTTATAAACAGGCTGTGCTGGCCAAGAGAGATTCCCCACTTCTGTCCCCTTATAAACATGCGCGCAAATCTCTGCAAGCAAGTACAAACTTGCCATTCAGAAGGTCTGAACATCTCAAATAAATTACCACATTTTCAAAAGCCTCAGCACTCATGCAGGAGCCAAAAAGAAGTTTTCCAAACTGAATAAACCAAAACCCACTCTGATGCCAATGAGAGCAATAGGAACCTTGGACAGTCTGTGACTGAGATGGCCCAAAGGAACTGAGCTCCAGGACCAGGAGCTCTGCACAGGCTAGCTAAGTCCTTCAGAATACATCCTTCATTGTTGCAGACAATGAAGGTACAGAAAAATCACCAATAGATGCCTTTAGCTATTTTTAGATTATATTAATGATTCTCAGATTGCAAATCTGAAACTGCCATCTGCTCAGTGTTGCTGCTTTCTGAGTGCTTGTGTGCTCTTTTTTCGTTCTGCCTAACACACTTTCTTGGTGCCATTGAAGTCAAGAAGAGCTTATTGTTAAAGGTAACCATGGAGAAACTACCTGCAGAAGTTGGTAAAGTGAATACCCATAGTGCAAAGATGTTTCATAATGAATCAAAGAAGAAAATCAATCTTTAAAAACAGCTAAAAATATGCTGCAATATACTGAGAGGAAGAAATACAGGTGAAATACAAGTTATGTTGCGTGAAATACATATACCAACATTTTAGAATGCTAAATAAATTGATCTTTTGCTTTAGCTGAAGAATTGTAAACTGAAAATAATGTCCCTTTTGCATGAGGAAAAATGCTTTAAAATAGAATTGGTCAAGAAAATCTGTGCAAACACAAACTATTCCCAAAGGCAGAGAGCAAATCACTAAAAAATTTGCTCTAAAAATCACTATGCTGATTACACTTGCTTACTATGCAATTTTCTCTTCCTGCAATTCATCCATAGTCTTCAAACTTGCAATCTCAGGATAATAATTTTCACAGTGGATGCAGGCTGTATGGTGAGTGAGACTCGGATAAATGCTAGAAAAAGCAAGCTGTCTATTCAGTTGTCTGGTGGGCTGAAAGTTAGTCAATTACTGCTGTGAACTTACAGTTTTGGAGGTTTCCTTTCAGCCTTTTTTCCTCAGCAGAGCCTTGAATTACTGGATTTAAATGGATGCCAACAATTCATTCATTCTTAAAGCACAATTTAGTACTTAAGGCTGAGGCATCCAACCCCTAAGACAAATATCTCTACGTTTTTTTAAAATATGGATATATTTTCTTTAAAATATCAGATAATATAAATTGGAAACCAGAACTATACTGTATCAGTGATTTCTTTTACTTGTTATTTAATACATATGTAGGCAAGAAAGAGAAAGAGGTGAGGGGTGGGGGGACTGGACAGATGATGGGGACTCTTAAACATCTGTTACATTTCCAGAATTCCATTCCTGGTAAGACTTTGAAATGTCACAGCTGCTGCCCTTTTGCTTGTATGAGTATTTCTCCAGCTGTGTGGAAATGCTGCAAAACCATTTTGTGACCTGTCACAGAAAATATTTTGACTCAACAAATCAATAACATAGAAGTTCCTACTAAATTGTATTAGCTAACTCGGTGTCAGAGTGGATTAAAAAAATATAGTTGGTTCTTAATCATTGTATTTGGAGCTGATGTGTTTGGAATGTATTTTCCCAGAAAAGTTGCATTCCTTATTCTTTTAAGAGTTTACAACTTGGTTCTTCATTTCTCCTCTACACACTTAAGCCCGAGTTAAGGAAAGGGTTAAAAGGCAATTAAGGGAGAGACTTTATCCGTCACTGGAGACTGATTTCTGACTCTGAACTATGTGCAGGGATAAACCCCCTGCAAATCAGAAAGAATTTCTTTGCGCAATAGACTTTAGAAGTGGCTACCCAAGTACCCGAGAAAATGAAAATGGATGAGGGGGAAAAGTTATCTAAGAGAGCTGTGGGGCTGGAAAAGTCTGGGAAAGCACTACAGGGAAGTGATTCCAATTGCTTTATAAATACTTCCCCTGATGGTTCTGGGTACTATTGCAAAATGTCTCAGTTATCAAACCCCGCAGAGACGCAATTCTGCCATTTCTCAGACAGGGCTGACTGACTGCTGGCCACCTGACAAACTGGGGAGATGCTCCACAATAGTAAGTGTCACTGAGCTGCCAAGTAAAGCCAGTGATCTGCAGGAGGGTGAGGGATAGAGGGAGGGAGGCTCACCAACCTCACAGTAAAGAATTTCTCCCTAATATCTGATCTAAGCCTTTGTAGATACTCTCTCTCCAGCCTTTCTTGTGAGCTCCCTTCAGATACTAAAAGATCTCAGTTAGGTTCCCCTGAAACTTTCTCTTCTCCAGGCTGAATAAACCCAATTCTCTCAGCCTTTCCTCACAGGAGAGATGCTCCATCCCTCTGATCATCTTGGTGGCCTCCTCTGGACTTGCTCCAACACGTCCATGTTTTCCCTGCGGTGGGACCCCAGAGCTGGATGCCAGGTTCCAGGTGGGGTCTCACAAGAGGGAAGCAGAGGGGCAGAATCCCCTCCCTTGTCCTGCTGCCCACGCTTTGGATGCAGCCCAGGAGCCATTTGGCTTTCTGTGCTGTGAGTGCCCATGGCTGGGTCATGTCCTCTCACCCACCAGCACCCCCGAGTCCTTCTCTCCAGGGCTGCTCTCCATCTGTTCATCCCCAGCCTCTGTTGATACCAGGGGTTGTCCACAGCCAAGTGTTTTGTACCATCTTATGATACTGCCCCTTGAGATCAGACTGTGACCTCTAAATGTTACTTCAGTCAGTCTTTGGGAGAGATCGAGAGGGAATCCTGGCACACGTGCAAGCACAAGAACAATGTTCTGCACCCTGCTAAGTGTATATAGCTGGCTAACATCAAATACCTGTCAGTGTTCATGATCTTAACTTGCATCAAATTGTTGTCTGTCTGAAAGCAGGAAAGGCTAAAAGGGACAGTGGGGTGTGGGTTTTTTGGTTTTTTTTTGAGAGGAAATGAGGCAAAACTACTGCTGGTAACAACTGCCCACAGATTTCCCAGCCTGTCATTACAAAGATGTTGAGGAGGAGATTCGAAATTTGGCAAAAGAACTGATTTTCAGATAGATGCTTTCCCACCTCACTGAAGAATGTCTTTAAGAAAAATCATTCAACCCTATCAGCAAACTGATGCTTTCTGGCTTTCTTTTTCCCCATAAAAAAAGTGTTCCCAAGGGTCAGTTCTTTAGACTTCCAGTAACACTTGCACATGTAATAAAATCCCAGGATGACAAGATTCTAGACTGATTAGACACATTCTATGATTACATTTCATTAATTTATTAGAAAAACATTGCATTTTCTGTAATTTGTTGCATAATCTGACACATAAGGTCAAATATTTATTCGTGGAAGAATTATGTTAAGTGTGGTTTTAAAAGATATTAGTGTGTGGAAAATGAAGCTATTGCCACCATTTTCAAATCCCTATTTGTCTGAAGTATTGCTGAGCTTTGCAGTTACTATTCAGGCTCTGTATGGAGCAATGGTTTGGGAAAATAAAAGGGTATCAGACTCTGGGCCCATGTTGCACTTGTTCAGTCTTTCAGATTTTCACCCAAAACACCTGACTGAGCTACATTTTCACAGGATCTCATGTGGGAGACATAAAAAGAAGGGTTATCAGAGACTAGCAAGGGAAAATCATATTCTGAGAAATAAGGATTTAGTGCTACAAGTGGGATAAAATCCTGAATGCATTTCCTTCTGTCAAACCTCCTATGATAATATATAGTGATATAAATCAGGATGTAGATTCAAGTATGGGTGATAATTTGTCTGTCTTTCTTCAGTATCCTGCTGGCAAATGTGGTTTATCAAGGGATAAACCTTGATGTGACCGAGTGACTTCCCCATTTTCTAGAACTCTTTCAGTATTGGAAGTTGATACTGTGAAAAAAGTTTCAAGGGGAGCAACAGCTTGAGCTTCCCAGGAAATAGATATGCCAGAGAGGAGACATTTGACAAGTTGTCTTGTGCCTACACACTGTGCATTTGTCACAGAGAACAAGTTGCTGTGCCAGAGAAGAGCAAGAAGGTTTAAGAAAGAACAATTCAGTTACCTAAACATAGTTGTGACAGCCTCAAATGACACAGGCCCTATAATAGATTTCAAGACAGACAACTGAAAGCCTTAGGGAATACCCTAAGCATTGGAAGGTCTCTGGACACTGATGTTTATGTGAGTGAATCCCACCCTGAAGATCAAATGAAGCAGCAGAAGGGTTCTGGTGAGCAGAGAGACATCTGAGGTGGAAGGACAAGGCCTTGAGAACACAGAGTATACCCACAATGTTCTCTTCTATGGCAGAGAATGTTGTTTAAACCTATGGGATTAAACAGCTCATTATAGGAAAGACAAGATAAGAGGAGAGAAGAAGAAAAGGGAACTAAAAGAAGAACTTAGTTCAGAATATGGGCTTTCTAACAAGGGGCAAACACAGGCACTAGAGAAACATGTCCTGGAAAGGGGATATGAAGGGTGAGGAGCAAAGAGGGAGGTAGAACTAATTTGGAGGAACGTGTACAATCCACCAAGTTCAAAATACATGAAGTAATACACCCTGTTCCATGGAAGTAGTTTCCAGTACTTTTTCAGCTGTTTTCCTTGAAGAAGACCAATCACTAATTTCTGCAGCAATGGGGACGATGATCTTTTTAAACTTTGCCCAGTTTTTCCATAAGCCTTCAGAAACACTCAGTTTTTCTTTGTCACTTCCATACCACAGCTAACATGCTCCCAGACAATGAAATTAAAAATACAGGAACCTGATAGTTTATAGGATAAAGGAAGAAACCACACAAGAGAGAAAAAAAATGACAGGGTTTTGATTTTTTTCTCTAAACAATCCAGTGGGCAAAATTCTCTCAGGAGTTTTCTCTCTGAAGTAAGGACTATTACAATGCTGTAATTAAGACAGAAAGATTACTATTTAACTCTAATTACATTTTGATTTCTATTGTTTTTTATGGTTCATTTTTTTTGAAAGCTATTACTCACTGGAATCAGCCTGAACAGCTGTGAGCCTTTCTTGCTGATATGGGTTAGGAAATACTATCATTTGAACTGATTAAGTGTGCACGTTCCACTTGTCTTTATCTCATTAAATTGTAATACACAATGCACTGTACACACTGGAAAACACACAGATCACACGCACAGGAGACAATCACTTGAGAACTGGAGACACCAGGCTTTCCTGGAGGCCACCTGGGATTAATTCCCACATAGCACAGTGCATATCAGTTTAATAGACCTCATAAAACTGGGATTAAGATTTCAGCTCTATGTTAAGGCACATGACAAATTTTCAGCTGTTTTGAAAATGAAAGAGATAGAGAGAGAGTGAAGGAAATTTTTTAGAAGAAAATGTGGGACACAATTTACATTACAAAACTACCCTTATCTAGGTAATATAGTCTTTTGCCCAGTGGCAGCAGCCTATCTGAAAGGGTTGCATCAGGATGTAATTTTCTTCTCCCAAAATAGAGATTAAAACCTGCCTAGTAAAAGATCCTCAGAAATCCAGGATGTGTTGTACCTCCAAGACAGAATGTTTTACTGATGGTTATTTCAATTCTTTATGAGACAATGGTTTCCAGTGCAGTTTAAATTTAAACAGAAGCAGGGAGGTGTTACCTTTTACAGATCTCTCTTTCTTCTATGATGTTGCTTCTACCTCTAGACCACACAGCATGACAGAATATCTGTGTGCCATCTTTGGGTTTCCTACCCTTCTTTTTACCCTCTGTTGTGGACTACTGCAGCTCTCAGATCTATTCTTGGGAAATGCAGTGACTCAGAATAATGTATGTTTCCTACCTGAATAACAAAAAGACAAACTCCTGTCACACTCCCTTATGGCACTTGATGCTTGATTTACTGAAGTTATAGGGACTAGTCAAATATTAACAATCTTCAGAGCCTTTGCAAATAACGAGGCTGTTTTGCCTAAGGTCAGAAATTATGCAAAAATATTTTCTTAATGAAAAAATACTTCAAAATCCCAGTTGAGTGCCACACACACACACATATATATATATATATATATGTGTGTGTATATATATATGGATTTCAGGTTATTCTCCAGTGAACTGCACTGAAAATCTCAAAGCCCCATTTAGAAATGCCCCGCCTGTCTCTCTCAGCCTGGGTCAGTTGCCATGGCTTCTGCACAGCTCTTTAAAAAGAACCCAAAGCCAGTGTAGGCTACATCTGAGTCAGCTCAATGCCTGACCTAACAAAAATACTGTTGCCTAAAAATGGGCACTCCTAGTGGATTTTACCTGAAGCAGACTAATTTAATCCAGACAATAACACTACTAAGGCAAGACAGTGCATGCAACAGTTATGAGCAATAAAATAACTAATTTTGCCGCTGCACTTGTCAAAGAATTAAAAGGTGTCATAACACCAGGTGTCAGAGAAGACAAAATAATACACCAATTCACAGACAAGCACCTAATACCCAGGTATTAGGGTATTAGGTAAAGGATAAAGGACTTGACAGGGTAAAGGACTTGACAGCTTTTTTTTTTTTTTTGGTTATTGGGCATGGGTTAAAACTTCAGTTTTGTCTTCACGCAGATGTTTCCAAAAATACACAGATGAGAAACTTAGGTTTGCTAGGAAGGAAGGGGGTGACAGAGACTGTGCTCACACAAGTAGTGCTGATATGGCACATTTACCTCCAGAGAAGTGATGGAGAGATGTCTGTTTGGGAGAGGACCTAGCTCAACTCCAAACGGACATCTGGGTTCATTTTTCAGCATGTGTGGAATCTCATTCAATGCCCAGGCTTATTATAGATTTTGTGACGGAAGGAAAAACAGCATGAGAAACAGAGGCCAACAATTTTGTTTCTCAAGTCTCTGATCAGCCCCTGTCAAACTCCTTTTCCTGCCAATAAAAGCAAAAGAGTGTAGTGCTTGAGTGTGTAATAGTGGGAGTCAGAATTCATAAACATTTAGAGAAATCCCTCCTAAAATTTTAGTAAATACTAAAGAATTTGAACACTACATTTCATGCAAAGTACTGGACATCTTCTATTTTTAGCACAGCAAACTATCTCTTCCTAAAGCAGTCACTATTAAACCCTTTTCTGCAGTATGTGAAAGAGAAGGGAAGTTTTTCCTGATAAATTTTAATTTTTTAATAGTATCATGAAGGGAGGGTTTTAGTTTTGGTTTGTTTATTTTTCTTGTTCTGTGTGAACAAATGCCTGTTTTTTCAGTCATTCACAACTGACAAAATAATAAAAAGTGTACATGTTACATGTTTAATGAGAGTAGTAGGGAGTGTCTTGGGTCATTTGCCCATGCTCCAGATTCCAGTTTTAAGAAGCAGGGACTGGGCACGTCCTGCTGCTAATTCTGCTTTCCAAAACATTTGTGTCTGGAGAGCTAGAGGTGAATGACTGCATCTGGTAAGAAACTTTCTTTTGCTCCCCAACCTGTTGAAACCTCAGAAAATTCTCCTAGCCTTACATGTGGGACTGAAGCGGGAAAAGTCTCAGATACAACCTAACAGCGCCCTAATCCAGGACAAAACCACACACTCCATGTGAAGCAAATGCTGCCCATTTGACTCTGCCATACCCAAGCCTCCTGCACGCCTGCTAATGGGAAAAGCACACATGCAGACACATGCAGGTTCCTTTGGAACATTCTGCCCACTGGAAGAGAAGAAATCTGCCTTTCACATGAAGTCATTTTGCCAGTGTTTTGAATAGTATTTTCCGCATGTTTTTTCTATGAGATCAGCAGTCATGCCCTACTGTTCCACATTATCAGCCTTTTTTTTTTCCACCCTGTGTTTTACATTAGCGAATCAGCCAGCTCTGAGATCATATTACGTAAGTTTCTTGTTTTCTTTTTTTTTTTTTCAATTTCTGTGTTTCTCTAATTAATAGGAAGTGGCTCTCCATTAAGGCCTACAGATGACAAATGGCTTCCTTTCCTCATTTGCGCACAGCTCAGCTGCGAGCCCATTGTTCCTTGAGCTGCTCTTTCCCAGTGCTGCCAGCCCCAGGGCTGTTGAGTTTCACAGAGTGAGAACCACTCCAGGAGCAGGACAACAGTGTCATGGATACATTTGTCCCTCACCAGCCAAAGGCCCTTGTGACAAAATACAAACGTGCGCACAATAAACTTTGACCTGTAATTTTAGCCTTTCCCTAAGGAGGATTCATCTCACTTGACACTGACCTACTGAAAGGCAGCTGTCTGAGCTATTGGGTTACTGATGCTTCCTCTGTAATCACTGGGGAGGAGCATTCAACCCATCTGAGGTGAATGAGGATTTTCAGGAGGTGCCTACTTGCCACTGGCTACAGAGCATACTGAGGCAGCTACTAAATTAAACATCTATTTTCCAGATGACTGAAGTGATATGACATGAATTCCATTGTATACATGGTTTTCTGCACCAGTTGAAGCCTACTCTGAAGGAGAAACGTCTTCTTTATCCTTCAGTCTAAGACAGTCAACACTATCTCCATTTTCTATTTTAAAACTGTTGTATGACTTTTTTTTTTCTCTCTCTCATTAAGGGAACTGGTAAATAATTTGCAACAAATCATGTACTTCAATGAAATGAAAATTTTGGAAATAAGTAGTGAATACCTCCCCATTTTCTTTCAATGCATATGCTTTTCAAAATTTAGTGACTGCATCTTTTATTGACAGTTGGGTAAGAATATTCAATAATTAAAATTCTAAGGTTGAGAGTTAGTCTGGTTTGGATTCATTCACCACAGAGTATTTCTCCTTTTCTGTGGCAGACTACAACTAGAGGTTATTTGCAATAACTAATTTGACTCTGCTTGGTACTGGTTTAAAAGCATGGCAGTGGTCTGTTACAATGACTCACTTGCATGGCATTAATTTTGAGCTGAGATGGAATTATTTAAGATGCTGAAATATGATGGAAATTAACTTGTCTAAAAATTAAGCTTTATGACTTGAAAATATATATTCTGCAGATGAACCCTAATAAGCATTTAAAATTCATACTTTCTAGGAAAACTATTAGTGAATTTATTTGCTGCAATATTCCTGAAAAAATTATGTAGAACAGAATGATGTATTGGAAATACAGTCGCTACTTTTGATCAGCAAGTTAGAAGCTGAGCATTGGCACAGAGCTAACAACAGGTTAGAAAAATAAAAAGGAACGGTTGAATCACTATTCTCATTATATTTCTGCTCAAACAAAATGTTGAAAATTGTTTGGTTGTCTCTGGTATAAAAGATGTTATGAGGGAATGGTCATTTCAAATATAGCCATTCTCACTTGCATATTGAAATCTGAAGATAATCTCAGATTTCTATTTGGGAAACAGATCCTTGAGTTCTGACAGCTATTTTTAAAATAGGCCTGGAATAGTTAGCACTGGGTGGTGTCACAGAACAGAACACATACACAATAGCTGTTAAAGTGAGATGTCATATTGACAAAGCTCAGGAGACAACACCCTGTAGGAAAATAGCCTGTGTTACATCAATGATCTTTGAATATCTCCACTGAGAATCCTTCCCCAAGAGTCCTGGCAACAGCACCCTTCCAAAGAATAAGGAATCTCTTTTGCCCTCCTAGCCTTGTCCTCGTGTCTTGCTAGAAGGTGAGTTGCCTTCCAACAGGAAATTCTAATGTGCTACTTCTTTCTTGTTCCTCTAATTTTAAATTTTTTTATTCCATATTCCTCTCCTGCATGGGCTGGGATTTCCTAAACTGTCTTCTGTGCAATGGAACAAACTAATCAGCCAGCTAACATTCTCTCTCCCCTTTATTAATTGGTCACAAAATCCAAAGAGTAGAGCATTGGGCACATTTCAATTATTGAGGTGAGTAAAGGAAATGGGATGTGTCAGAACTGATACTCTGGTCTCTGGCAGATAAATGCTATAGCAGCACACACTGCTGAGAGTTACTAGATGGAGGATCTGCTCCGCAGAGGTGTGCTGGTAAGCTGATTTAGCAGCTGTGCCTAGATACAGGTCCAAACAAACAAGGATCTGAAAGCTGGCTCCAAATCAACAGCCTGGTAACCATTCAGCTAGTCTTAGAAAACATTTTGTTCCAAGGCCTTAAGTGCTTTCTATTTTCTGCAGGAAAATCTCCACTGAATTACTGTTATGCACTTTTCACCCAACAGAGGAAAAGATGTGTTTTCTTTGCATTCTGAAAAGTTGATTTAATGCAGAATCCTAGTTGGTAATTTGGCATTGGTACAGACAAACCCTCAAAAATTTTAGAAGTGACTGTTCATAGAGGGTGACAGGCATTAGAATGCTTTGCAAAAAAAAAAAAAAAAAAAAAAAAAGCCCACACTGATAACTCAGCACATTCTTCTGTGTTTTCTTTGTCAGGTTCTCTAGAAGAAGCATTTTGCAACCACACTCACAGAAATTCCATTTGGTTGCAAGACCTTTGCCCACACTAGGGAAAGTTATGCCAGCATTGTAGTAAAATTACATCCAGAACTGTAGGGAAGTAAAACATCCAGGAACATACCTCTTTCAAAAGCTACTGGTGAGAATGACGGGCAATGTCCCATGAGTTTTAGAAAAGCTCTGAAAATTTTTGTTTCTGTTTCCAAAGCTCCATTTCCAAGAGCCTGTTTGACTGATGCAGATCTCTGAGATCACACAGGTTTAAATATTTTCCTTTAAAAAGTGACAGGCATACTGCAGCTTCCCTAGGAGCATTTCCTAGCTAAGAGTAACAATTATCAGCAAACTCCAGAAATTAAAGGCAGGTTTTTGAAAATATATGCCCAATCACAATTATTAAGGAACTAAAATTTCTTTATTCCTGTGAACAGGCATGTCTATCAGTCTGACAATCAATTAGATGGAACAGATCCAACTTCTGGCTGAGGAATCCAGAGATTTATAGGATCTATAAAGTAACTCTGAGGTTTTTAGGTCACTAGACTACATCTGTCCTACTTTGGTAATGACTAAAACGTGTTATCACTGCAAGTGGTGTTGTGTTCACATTGGTGTCTGTGGTGGTTTATGCAACTTGAATGGACTAAGTTGTTTTTTTGTTTTATTTTTTGTTAGAAAGTGGTGATGGTCTTGCTCCATTATCTGGAGAAGGTAGACAGCTCCAACATAAAGGAATGAAGTCAAAAAAGAAATATGATCATAGATCAGAATGGAAAAGCCCAATCATCAGGAGCATACACAATCTGTGTCAGGACAAATGAATATTCTCTAGGCTTGTGAGCCTAGTATCCTGCACAACACTAGAAAAAGTCAAAACAAAAAGGAAAAAGAGGCTGGGAAAATTTATATCCTTACTATTGTAAACCATGCACAACACCTGGAAATGCTTAGGATTCCAATAACATCTCAGAATATAGCTTATTTTTTTTTTTTACAAACCATACTAGTATTATTCACTCTATTTTTTATCTGAGCAACATAGACTGGCAAGTAATATAAACATTTCTGGAAATAGTCACTCAAATTTTGCTTCACCCAGACTTAAAGCATTTGTATTTATTTTCTTGAATTATTCTCTTCCCTGGGGACAGAGCCAACATCAGAATAAATGTCACCCCCTGAGAATATTAAATGATTGATAACTAGGTTATTCTAAAAAACAAGAGAAAAGGAAACTTAGCAACTCTCACTGTAATGCCTCAGTATTACTCTAGTATCAATGTGTACCACTGAGAAGTAGTTTTCTAAGTCAGACACCAAAACTAGGAATAGAATAGTTGATTCCCCTGGATCCATTGCACATTTTCTTTGTTTCATGTCTCTTTGTTTCATTAATTAAAAAATTATTACACAAAGTAATGGAGAACAGTTTATTAAGAACTTATTAGGAAGAAGATACTGCAGGGTCTCCCCTAAAATATAGTATTTAACTATCTTGCTGGGCTGGGCTTCCTTGAAGTAATCCCTTGTGCTTTGTTTTGGGCAGTTTTTATCATAAATTCTGCTGAAAACTTCCATTTGCTGCAAGGCTCATCATGTCACAGTGCAATAAGAGCAGGGCTGCTCAGATCTACCATGTCACCAAGCAGTGTTTAGTTGTGTCCTCATGCTCTCCTGCTCATCCACCCTCTGCCTCTGGACAAGGAGGTGTCTGATGCCAGGCTGCCTCTGTTTGTGTTGTGTTTGCACTGGGCCTGATCCCACAGAGCCCCTGTCTGTAAGCATATACCTAAGCTCTCTAGCTTATATAAGATACAATATTAAAAAAAAAGAAATCTTCCTTTTACTTACGCATAAAAGACAAAGAAAAATAATGGAGGTAGTCACATATAAAATATTAATAAGAGGAGAGCTTTGAAGTTAGTTTTGAAGACAGGAGGAGTCACAACTCACTGGCGAAGCCAAGCCCCTAGAGAAGAGCCTGCTGCTAGCTCAGGCCAAGGTGAATTTTGGGTGGGAAACAGGACAGGCTCAGTGAAACAGGAAGGTTGACAGTACAGAGGACAAAGAAGGGTCCTTTCCAGTCCACATATTTTGTAGCCAGGCCAGCTGGATTTGATGCAGACTGCTCCAAAGCTGAAAATTCTGTGCCAGACAATTTCAATCGGTAAATGAAGATTTTTACAAAATGAAACAGAAAAAAGTTATCACCCACTCTGCTTGTCCTCCTGCAGACTTTAGCACACAGTATTGTCATTTGCAGCTTACAGAGTACTGCAGGTTTCTGTCCCTGTGGCAGCTTGCAGAGTTAGGAATGAGAGAGGTGAAGGTGTTGCTAGCTCACCGTACAGCCCTGTGGGGGTGGGCGAGCATGGGGAATAGTAAGGGGGTGGGTACAGAGGCAGTGTGGAGTGGTGCCGCATGCCCAGCAACAGCTCAAGTGAAATTAGTGGCAGTATGGATGCTGACACTGAGTTGCCTCAATGGTAGAAGATTTTCAAGTGATGGGAACAGGTCACATCTGAAATTTTTCATTAGGCTGCCTACATATCCAGGAAAATACAGGCGTTTTGGTTTGACCCAGTTTTTTCTTTCCTTTTTTTTTTCTTTACAACTAAGAAAACAAGAATTGGATTTTATATTAAAGCCCTTACTTTGGAAAACTGTTTTGTGCTATACAGCCCATATCAAGACTGCATGAGTGTAGATCACCTGTAGCTGCAGCTCTGGTATTACACTACTAAGAACTTGCTTAACAACCAAACATGCTGTGACCATGTCTTTGAACAGGGCTTATTTCAGTACAGCATTAAAGGTTAAATTTCAAACCAGCATATCCCTCAGTTAATGTTTCCTTTAGCCTTTGATGTCTGTTTACTCTTCCCCATACCTGTTTCTATTTTAGGTCAGAGGGCATTGTATGTAGTAAGAGTACACATATCTAAGAGACTGTTTCTGCAGGGATGTTATGGATGGTAATTTTAGGTCCAGGACACATACTGAGAAGTGGACAGGCTGCCAGAAGGATTATAAAACCAGTTGTGTGGTTTTCAAATCCAAAGGACAGGTTTCAATTAAGCAAAGCTAGGTTTGGCTGCAACAGAAATCAGTGCCAGGTAGAAAAGGCTTCTCTAATCCCTCTCCTGCCCCATCCACCCTTCCCATTTTTTGTTTTTGGCCAGCTGTGAGATGAACATTTGCTCTGAACTTGCACAAACCCTTGCAGCATGACGCTCTATGGAAAGTAGTTCCAAGGTGAAAGGTTTCCGTATAGCTGGACAGACTAGATTGGTGCAAGAGGCATGTCAGAGGCTGGCCCATTGCCAGGAAGATAACCCACCAGTCGATATTCTGGAAGCCACTTGCATTGAACAGGCAGGAAGATGCTGTGTATTTTGCCATTGTATAGGTTCTGACTCGGTGCCAAAATAAGCTCCCGAAATGGATGCACAGCGCAGCATCTAAAGCACTGCACTGTCCCAACTGCGGTAAAAGGAAAACACTTCTTTCCCTGTTGCTATGTACTTTGGCAGACCTCCCATCCGAAGAATTGTGCTCAAAGTACTCTGGAAACACCTGCCAGGAGACTACTTGGGAATGTTGTTTAAACAAGCCTACCTGCCAACTTTCCAGCACTGTTGACTTTGCAGTACCAAAAACGCGTCCTATTTTAAAACAGGCTTGATGGATAACAGGAACTGGGCCATAAGGATGAAGCACAGAATGTGCTTAAAATCTGCTTGCAGTTTCTGAAGCTGGTCAAAGTATGTAACTGTCTAATGTACAGACATTTCAATATGCAGCAGTATACATGGTTGGACTCCTGACAGGAACACGTACGTAATAATGGTATGTGTTGATGCTGTGTGAGGAGAGGAAGGATATGTTTTTCCTACATTAATTTACTCTAAAAGGGCTTCCATGTAATTGTTTTCTGATAAGATGTCTTTTTAAAGTGTGTGTACAATATTTTTAGAGGAGCTATAAAAATTTTCAGGGCAAAGCTTTAGTGTACAATGTTTGTTCTCAGGGGAGGTCATGCAGAAGCAGAGGTAAAGAGAGTAGCCTCTTGCCAGATTTGTCTGCTGAAGGGAAGAGGAGGTGCAGACAGACAGAAAAGATGTCCTTTTCCACACACACACAGACTTAGCATGCGCACAAACACACTGGGGCAACCAGAGTTATCAGGTAGCGATGAAAATACAGTCTGCTTCATGAACATTGGTCAGTGCAAGACATATTGATAGAACTTCTAAAGGAGGAAACTGAATTTCCTTCCATCCCCACTATGCACATACTTCTATTTTCCCATACAGTGTGTTTATTTTCAGATGTAGGTAGCTCAGTGACCATTTAGTTAAATTCTCCCTGGTCTCTTTGAGGATTTCAGAGATCTGTTCACGTCTTTGTTCTTGGCCCACTCCTAACATGTTCTTGTGATGGAGAACTTGAATCCCATGGCAACTTTTTTTATGTGAAGGTCTGTGAGGTTCTTCCACCCCCCTTTCACTATTTCTAGTAATAGTCTTAGTCCATAAATTTAATCTCTTCAGGGAATTTCAGCAAACATGGAAAATGGCTCTCTAAAGGATCATCTTAGGCACAAGGAGGAGGCCCAGCCTCTCTGGCTCAATCATCCACACTATGCAAGTTCAGTCCTGCAATAACTCCAAGAAGGGCTGCATCAGAGTTTTTGCTGATCCATGGATGTGTCAAAATGCTTACATCTAAAGTTGCAATTAACCCCCAAGAATATGCAGCAAATCAATGAATGTCCATCAACATGGCAAACAGTGAGTTCTTTCAAGCTCTTTTAAAAATTTTCCCACTGTTGACCCACAGCAGTGAGGAATACATCTGCCACTTAAAATGCAATATTTTGTGAACTTTAAAACTGTTCTAACCAGCTAAAATCAAGAAGCTGTCTGAAGTGCTCTTTATGTCCAGATAAAAAGAAACTGTCTGCTGTGCCAGCAGAAGTATATAACTCTATCCTGACATATTTACAGCCTTACTGGGCTGCATCTTTCTCTGTCTGAAGCCAAAGAAGCACTTCCCAAAGACTACTGACTTTGTAGGGCTATTTATATCCAGATTCTCTTGAATATCAACGGAGAGATTCTTGTTGACTTCAGTAGGAGCTGGATCAATGATCATATCACTGAAGTCATAATTCATTAGACAAAAGGCTCACAAAATTTAGCGACAGCTATTCTGTCACTAATCATTGATAAAAGTTTTGCTGACCTTTCCACTGCAAAAGCACCTGTGCTGTCAGAAGAGTCCCAGCTGTTATTCAACAGTTTAGAAAACATCCACAAATATTATTATCCAACTTTTCATCATGTAAAGTGCTCTGGCTCTATCACTCCATCTTAAGCTGTGGAAAAGGCAGAGGTATCCCTAATGACTAGAGCAGGCTGAGTACTGCACAACCACCTCCACGGAAAACTCTGAAATGCACAGCTCTGAGCTTGGCTTGAAGACCCTTAGCATTTGTTTTTGCAAGCTTCCATCTCTCATGTGCAGTCTGATGTCAAGGAGAGAGTTTATATCCTCAAGCCAGTAGCAGACACATGAAAATCTAAAAACCTTCCACATCCTTAAACAACAACTGAATCCATAGATGTGTGGCAGGGACAAGTAAAGCTAATGCACATGCTTTAGTTATCATTTTTCTTTTCTGTAGTGAGATTGACTTGGCTTTATATTTATTTTCCCTTTTCTAGTGTGCTGTGATTCCCTTCACTGCCATTACAATCTGATAGCTCAGTACATATTTACCTACAGTGTTTTTTGTTTGTTTGTTTGTTTACTTTTCTACAGGAATGCTGCAGCATTTGCTTTGTTTTCTGGTTTCCCCTACATCAGAATTGATTTTCTTCTTTTCAAAAATACAGAAACCAAAACCAAAATTGTGTCTGTTAAAAAAATTTTAAGGAGGAATTGTGCTCTAAGGTGTTTAGTTTTAGAAGCCTCATGGTATTTAAAAATGTTGAGTGCACAGAAAATAAATGCAGCACTTTGATATTCCTGCAAGGTTCAGATCTCCGACTTCATGGGAGGAAATTTTGTTTTAGTTATTATGAGCTCTTTTATCCATTGTCTAATTCTTGCTTCCTGTATTTTAAGTACAGGAGACTGAAGAATTAAGCTGATTAAAATCAGAAAAATGTTATTTTAAAAAGCTAAACATAATTTCTGAGGTGAATCGTCCTATACATAGCATTTTTAAACATGAGAACTTTTCAACACTCTGAAACTGAAATACTTTCTATTACAAGGTATTGTCTTGCATATTCTGAAAGATGCTTGAGATACTTGGCTTAGCTTTATCTTCTGTGTGTAATGAAGCCTATAAAGCAACATGATAACAGATCCTAAATTACAGCAGCAGATATGAGTGAGAGGTGGAGGTTATATTCAGGGCTGTTTGTGATGTCATATTGTGTTTATCAAGAATTCAGTTATTATATTTCCCATATTAAATTTTTCTTTTAGAAATCTCTTTTCTATGTCTGAAACTACAGACTGTCATGCATATGCAAGCCCTTTCCCTAAAACTGAGGGTCTTTTTTTTCCCCAGAGAAACAATAATTTGCAAGCAGTTGCTGAATGCAGCTGTAATCTTGACAATTTAGTCAAGAAAACTTTAATCCTTCACATAGCAGCACATTAAATTTTTGGAGTGAAGTCTTGAAGGCACGGGAGCTTGGAGACTAAGGACTTCTAACCAAAAAGCCTCTCTAATCTTACCACAGGTTTGGGGAGATCAGATTAAGAACTATGAAAAGTTCCTTCATTTTACTTTGGGGTTGAAAGTTTTGCTTCATCAGAAATCCTTTAATTTTCCTTCCATCTTCTCTCTCTCTAATTTTAATAGTTGAGATGGAGCTACAAAGACTCAGTCATTTCATTCAAGCAGCAACTAGACCCTAGCTGCTTTCAGAATTGACTGTATTTGCCTTTAGCCACAAAACCTAGGCCTTAAATTCTGGCTGTGCTTGGCAACTTTAAAACCCTAATAATAGGAAAAAAGATTCAGCTAGGAATTACAGAGCAAGTTTCTGGAACTTCACCAAAAATAGTGTCAGACGTGTATGTGCTGGGCAACTGTCACTGCAAGAGACTGTAGAGTTCTTTGTGGTAAATGGGTCAGAGAAGGGTTGCTAGTGAGAACTGATAACTGTGACAACTTGCTCAGCATGGCAAAAAGCAAAGAGTATGGAGAGTAGCATGAAGTGTTGCTGATACACAGGAATTCCTAATCCTAAAATGAAAATTTGTTGGAGTTGCTCCAAGGTATGCTATTGTTCAGTGCCTAATGTTGACCCTACAACATTTGATTTTTGAAGGATGGGAAAAATCTACACTGGATTTCATGTCTCCATAGCAAAGAAGTAAAGTGGTTATAAGAACCATCTACCTTGGTCTTTTGAAATCTGAGGACTTCTGAATGTTATATGAATTTTGGCTGGACAGCTTGAGCCAATTCCAGCTCCCTCAGTAGTAAAAAATAAAAAAGAGCAGCAGAAAAGAACCTGCTAGTGTATTCCCTAGAAATAACAATAATAAAAAAGTGGTATGCAATGATGTGGTGGTATGCAAAAAGGAATAGCATGGCCATAGAAATACAGTGATAAACAGCAGGGAATGATATATACCAGCAAAAGTAATTTTCTTCTACTCTATTACTAACCTCTTGTTTTTCTATCGAGGCCAAGAAGCAATGGAACAGCACCAGGCCCAAATCAAAGCAGACATGTAAGAACCCTTCTGGGACAAGAGCAATATCCCCAACCAGCCGGATCAGGAGAGAAGACCACACATATTAAGGGACCAGCCCTCCCTGCCCTGCCAGGTACTGTGCTCCTCCCCATCCCCTGCCTGTGGTTCTGGTTGTGATCATGGCAGGGCAGCTGTGGTGACCCTAAGTGGCAGGAGAAAAGAGAGGAGAGGCAGAGAGGAGAGTAAACATGCACCAGTATCAGCAGCAGGGGCTCTGTGGGTCCAGGACTCCCCAGGAAGCATCCAGATGGGGCAGCCCCATCTCTGATTGTGGCATTTAGCCCAGGTGACATTCTGGTGGCTCTTTGTTTGCCTGATAGTGTTAAAGCCTTTTGCTGGAGTCACAAGACCTTGTTCTTCTATTGAAAAGTTCTAATCAGGTTATTTTCCAGCAACTAACTCCAACAGCACTGACAGTCACCTTTTAATTTATGGCCACTACACTGCTTTCTTAAAGATAATTTTATTTATTAGCCTGCTGTTTTGTAGTGGTCTCTGTTCCATTTTGATACAAATGTGGATGCAAAATGTTACAGTTTTATTAATTCACAGATTTTATATCTCTAACAGTTTTGCTATTCACTACAC
This sequence comes from Calcarius lapponicus, assembly GCA_039654755.1. Taxonomy (NCBI): domain Eukaryota; kingdom Metazoa; phylum Chordata; class Aves; order Passeriformes; family Fringillidae; genus Calcarius; species Calcarius lapponicus. The sequence continues at coordinate 43,058,047 of CM077464.1, read as the reverse complement.
TCTGCCAGGCAATGTTATCACAGTTTACTGGGCACAAGATACAAGTCTTGAAACAATTCTGCCCTTTTTAAAATGAAGATACTAATGAATGTGGAAAATGTCTTAAGTTAATTGGTTCCTCTCAGAGGGACTGGAATGGGAAAAGGAAATGACAAGGGAAATAGGTATAAAAATAAACTATTCTTGTGCTCTACATTTCCTGATCCCCTGGAGTTTTTCATAAGCTGAAGTAAAGGAAAGACCTCACAGCTGGTGCATTTTTGCATTTTAGATGCATATGAATAGGAATATTTATGCTTTAAAATACCAACATAATTTTAAACCACCATTTTCTAATTGCAGCTGATATATGCTTCATGTGTTTCTTGGCGGCTTCATTTGGAAAAGACACAGGAACCTCAAAAAGTGTAGGATTTCATTAGGAAAAAAAAGCAGCACAGGCTGTTGTATATATTGAGGAGCTTGCCAAGCCTATGGGAAATCAGAGGAACAGATAGGCCGGCCTCCTTCTTCCAAGCTCCATCTCTATGAATTAAACTCAGGAACATTTTCTGCCTGGGACAGAAGAAAGTCTTATGTGCCTAGGTAAAAAAGAACAGTATGTGCTTAGGCTAAGCCAATTGCCCAAACTCATTTTCCATAAACAAGGCTCTGCTACGGAGACATAACTGTGTTTAATCCTGTCTGGATGACTTCATTTGCTAAGCACTCCAGAGCTTGCCATAGACCATGTGATTCACCCAGCTCCATTCACTCTAGAAAGTGGCTCTCTCTTTGACTCTGAAGCAGCAAAAAACAGTCATTTATCAGAGCAGTAGAATTAACACTGGGTCATGAATACCCTAAAAGGTTGTGCTGATTTTGCAATTGAAACTTCCACAAAGGTGTGTCTTTCCTTCAGGAAAAGTCTTTCCAAACTGTTGTATTTAATTGATTTTTATCCCTTTCCCATTGTTTTTAAATAATCTCAACCCAACACGGATTCACAGCAATTCCAGCTACTGGAGAGCAGTAAGTATTTCATCCTGAACATAAAAGAACTCCATGTTTCGATTTTTTTATCCATATTATATTTTAGGACATTATATAACTGCTTCATACAGCAAATAATTTTTAATTAACCTTTATGCATTTCTGGTTTTTTCTCCCCCACTACATGGAAGAGCTTTTCCTACCCATGAAAGGCAGGTTGGAACCAGATGTTCTCTAAAGTCCTTTCCAACTCCAGCAGAAAAAGCTGGATTTTGAGTCCGTTAATGCCTTATGTCGTAACTCTCTTTGAACTAAGTCAAGCACGCAGACAACTGAGGAGTAAGAACTGCTGCAAAGACAGTGCAGGTTTTGGCCTTGAAGGTGAGGCTTTCAGATCTGCCAGTGAACGTGAGATGCCACAAAGGTTTCTCAGGCTGAATTTCTCTCCACCATACCCTCGAGCTAGAAATGCAGGCCAGGGAGCAACAATCCCTGGAGTCTAATTAAAAGATCCTGGCTTGTAGTGTGGGAAATGCCTCCATGATGAATAGCACTTTGCTGCACTGAACAATCTGTTCTTAAAACATAAAATGGATGTGCTGATTGCAAAGTGGGGATCTGTTTTATTTGTACATAACTAAGGAGCATTTGCCTACATGATATGAATAGGGATTGGGCAAACTGCTAGAACTCTTCAAGAGCTGGCTGCAACACTAATCAGTGGGCAGTGGCTATTAGTGTGGAAATCTGATCCAGAAATCTGATCTGGATCATAATAGATGCGGACCCTGGAAAAATCTACAAAGCCTGAACTCATTGTATGTATGTCTGCTGCAGCAAAGAGGGCCCAGATCTGGAGCAGAGCAAGGCAGTTCAGAAATATCCATCACAGTGCTGCACCAAATACTGCTGTAGATGACTTGACTGTAATTTGTTAATATATAATTCATTCATGTTCACAGTTTACACAAAGAGGCCTAAAGTATGTTCCCTGTTATTCCTATGCCATTGTCAGATTCTTTTAACAAATCAGGACAACAAAACTCATGTCTCAAATGTGGAAAACCAGGGATCTCTTTCTAGTGGGAGATACTGAAACCTAGTCTGAAACAATGTTATTCACACTTGGACCTCAAGCTCCTGGAACTGAAGAACATTTTCCAATTCAAATTTTGTCATAAATTACAAATTATCCTTAGAAATTTTTATTTTACCAAAAAGGAAATAAAACCCCAACAGACGATGTTGGAAGATTGCGAACCACCTTGCAAGACCAGAACTGAGAGTGTGGATTTTGAGGACCAATTTCTCAGGAAAGGATGAGGATATACAGGCATTGTATAACCTCATTATTGTGCGTAAATGCAGACATTGACTACTAGAAATAGTTCAACAGAAACAAGGCACAGCATTTAAAGTACTTTGCAAAATACCAAGATACGGTCAACTCGTGCTAAGTAAATCCTATAATGTATATTCATGTTGGATCTTCAGTGGGATGCAAGGCAATTTTTTTAAGAGGTGTGCTGTAGCTTACTCAAGAGTTTTGCTGTTTCTCCTGTTGGCTTAGTATTAATAAGACTTTCAGAATGGTTTTAGCTTTCTGTGATCCCAAATATTGCAAGCTCTCTTGGCTTTTGTTTGTTTGTTTATTGCTGCTCAGTTGAACTGACCTAAATTCTGGGACAGTGTCTCTTGCAGAGAGATCAGTATCTCATTTCTCCTTTTGTGGACTTGGCTTTTATTCCTTTTGCTAATCTCACCAAGATTGCCTGTAAATCATTCCCATCAGGGCTGGTTTTCTCATTTTCTGCTTTTGTTTCTAGTGTTATTTTACTGGCTGTCTTCCTCTCAGGAACAATTCCTGCAGCCAGGCCAAAGAGCCTCTTCAAAAGGCACTTATTTAAATGCCTCTAAAAATTGAAAGGAAGATGACAAAATATCCAAACTTGAAACTGATGTAGCCAACACAGAAAGAAGTAAAAGGAATGAGAGATGGGGATACCTGAGGAATTAAGCAGCACCACCACAGGGTCCTACCCAGTCTCACAGCACACCAGCCCTGCTGCCCTTATGCGGGCTGGCAGGCAAGAAAATACTTTGTTACTCAGCTGCCCCCTCCATGTCACAATGGCTAACTTGCTTTCTTTTTAGATTTTACAATGCAGACATCAGTACCTTTAGACAGTATAAAGCACCATGCTCCCTAGCACAGCAGACTTGCATACATATATGCATACACTTCTTTTGATGACAAATGCTGTCACCAAAATTATGAGAAGTTGCAGTTTGGAAAGAAAAGTATATTCCCTACTAAAATGTGAATTATATATTAAATCTATCTCCTGTCACATCATGATTCAGAAGAGTTCCACACCCACAGTGTCAAAGGCTGAGTGTATTCTGTGCAGAAAGATATTTTTTAATCAGGTTTTGCAGGGAGAAATAAAAGCCAATAAATTCTGTTTGCCTTTTTCACACCTCAAAAAATGAAATCTCTTTAAAAATTAATAACAGATGGAAAAATAAAATACTAGTTTTTTGAAGCTAATAAAAATAATTATGATTCCCAGTTAACCCTGCTCGGCAGTAGCAAGAAATATCAGACTTGTCTGGACTGTTTGAAACTCCCAACTAAAAATGGTACAAGCAAAATTTGGGCTACAATCAGGTCATCATCCCACAAAGGGTATTAGGAAGAGAGCAAAGAGAAACTGATTCTTTTTTAATTCAGATGAAGCGTTAAAACAATGGTCATGAGCCAATTCCATTCCTCACTGAGACTGAGATACTGGATATTCACTGGATACTGAGACTCTGGTTCTCAGTATCCAGTGAATATCTGGTTATGAGAACTGTTCTCTGGTTATGAGAAACTGTTCTTCAGAACAACCTGATTGGAGCTGCTGGATTGGACCTTAAAGGACTTGCAAGAAAAAACTCTTGACAGTTTGTCCCCCAGCACTTCCAAGTATGTTTTCCAAAATCTAAATTTTAAGAATTTTGCCTGTTCTAGAAGATATTTTTCCTCCTATCCAGCTTCTCTTACTGCTTGAAGAAGAAAAAGAAAACAAAAGTCGCTCTTTAGGCTAATGACATGTCTTAAGGATAAAAAGGGAAAGAGAAAGATGTATATCTTGATTAAAATTTATCTGTCATTGAGGTTGTTTCTGTGCAACTCTTGTGAGTCAACCATAAATCAGCCCAGTTAAAATATCATGCTATACATATCATTTCTTTCTACTCCCATGACATTTTGACTTCAGAAAGAATAATGTCAGCCCCTGTTATCTAGGTCTGCTTGGTAATATCTCTTTTTCTATTTGGCCTGTGCATCTCTCACTTTCCCAGTGAGCATTTTGCTGATGGAAATTCTTGTACTTTTGCCTTTTCCCCTAACACTTCCTGTAAATGTCTTCTTCTTATTGACAATGTTGCAAAATAAATGAGAAAATGGTATACTGTAAACACCACATTTCAGTTAAAATCATGTTTCTGAGAAGAGATGGACCATTCCAAATGAAAAGCGAATCTGTCCCAGTCCCACAGATGGACTGGACATTGATGAGACACAGAGATTTTAGCAATTGATGGGATGAGTTGAGTTGTGGGTCCTAGGCATTTTCCTAGAAAACCAGGATGGGCACATTTGTAAGTCTGGACACAGACATCCCCACCCCCCTTAACCTTTCCAATTTGCTTAATCTAAAACTAATCTGGATTGCCCACAGCATGGGGCTTTTATCAAAAGGACTGAGCAGAGACAGGGTGGGTATCCTGTTATGGCAGGGTGTGTTTCTCTGTAGTTGTAAAGACTCATCCCTCCATTGTATTTACAGGAAAAGAAAATCAATCTTGTGAGCATGTCCTCATCTTAACCCAGTTTCTGTACACACAGATAAGAATGAAATCCAGACTCCCCACCTCCCCTGGGCTTCATCTTATTGACTGTAAACCTCTAGATCTGCCATGTACTCTAACGCTGAGATATTACTTGTAAATTGGTAACAGAATTCTCAAGGATGTAAAATATTTATAAAACCATGGATAAATGTGGATCAAAGTATTATCTCAGATTTTAAAACAGTCAACTGAGTTGGGTAATAGTAGAAATTTTTTTAGCTGGTAGACACTATTGAAGGACGCTAAGTTGAAAAACAAAACAAATCCCTACAGTAAGTTTTAGTCTAAATCTGAATAATCCTTATTAGGAACATGGAAAGCCATATCATCTTCAAAGCTGCTCCACTTGCTCAGCTTTGACACTGGAGTTATGCCCAGATCTCTTTGTTCCAGAGCTTTTCTGGCTTCTAGATGCAGTGGAAGAGTCTTGAGGGCTTCATGGCAGAGAGGAGCAAGCAAGGAGCATATCCTGAGACTGAGTTGCAAGAGTGTATTAAAACTGCAGTCCAGGTTCATCCTCTGATTGAGGTGCCTAATGAATAAACTGTATGTATAAGAGCTCTGGTGGAGTGAAGCATTTCCCCATCCCAATCTCCCCAGTAAAATGTTTCAATTTTTTACTGCTAAAAAAAATAAAAATTATCACACTTATTGCAGTTTGTCAATGGGCTACACTTCCAAAGTGCTGTACTCCAGCTCCACCAGACTTCTTTCTCAAGTGTCACCCCAGATGACCCAATGGGAGGAATCACCTTCTCTGTTTCAGCCAGGGCAAGGAGACCAGAGGACACCTCTGCCAGTGAGAGGATTTTCTGCTGTGCCTCCACAGCATGAGCTGGGCTGAAGGGTGGGCACACACTAAGCAACCCATGCAGCTCAGCAGCCACACAAGCAGGCCGTGTCCCTGCAGAGTGCTACTCAGACTTGAAAAGGCAGCTTGATTTCTGCACCTCATGTGGCTTGCCCCACTGGAAACCTGTCATGAGGCTACAAATTGCACAGACTTATGAAGAAACAGAAGCCAGATAAAAATGGAAAGACTAGAATGATTCTTACTCAGAATACAGTAGTCCTGGACTGTCATACAGCCGTTGCAGCACAGGATTAACAGAACTTCTAGATGACAAATTTTCCTGCCTTTAGGTTTGTTATTTTTGGACACTAAAAATTATTTTAATAATAAAAAAAGGTTTTATATGTTTTTAGCTTATCCTTAATAGTCAATCCCTAAAAATGTATAGAGATTTTTTTTAGCAGTCAGGGATACCAAAGAGAGTGATACAGAGTGATTTTCCTTATAATGGTGGAAGAATTATGGGGAAATATCTCATATGAAATATGTAATGGTAGGGGTATCATCAAAGTTATGGAATAGTACAGATAGATATGACCATTTTGGACAGAATATTTTGGGGAATAAAAAAATTGTATAATAATTTTCCTAGTAATTTTTTAAAATTAAAATTATGCCTTTTTCATATGGTCCCTCTTTTCTTTTTCCAAAATGAATGATCTTTATCAAAATATGATTTTCCAATGCTTTTGTTGAAAAAGGGTTTTGCAATCACCTACAGAACAGTTCCAGTCAAGAACAGGGTTTCATTCTTACAGCTGGTACTGTGGTGTTATTTCCATAGTGAGTACACACAGTGACTACAACCATTAACAGCGTGGTTATGGCATATGGCAGACACAGTTTCACACTGCTTCATAAAGCAGCATTCCTTACCAGAACTTTACTACACAGAATATTAGAGATAAGGCAAGACAAGGGAGAAGCAACCAGGTAACTGCTGTAGAGACAGAGAACAAAGCTGGGAGGACTTTTCCCCCTGATGCACAGAGCAGTTGGAGGACAGGCAACAGGCTTGGCAGAAAAGAAGTGGCTGCATTTTATAAAGTGTGGGAGGAAGCTTATGCGAAGGTACACAGCCAAAAGGGGAATGAGAAGATGGAGGAAGTTGTCCTGAGGAACAAATGTGCCTGAAAACTTTTAGCAGCACTGCCTGACTTGCAAACTCAGCAGGACACTGCTCAGTCCATCTCTAATGCATCTAATAGCTCTGGTGTATACATTAGTGGCAGCCTGTGGAACTCAACCCCTTTTCTGCTCTGCCATCATGTTAGGTTAACAGATGGATGTGTTTGCATAAAAAGATTAAAATGCTCAAAACACTGTAAACATGCAGTATTTACTAGTAACTGTCAGCTTTCTATCTCCTACAGCCATTTTGCTTCCTCACATATAGATGTATTTACAAAATTTCCAAAATGCCTATTATCAAGCTGACTGTTATGGTACCTCTGGAGTGGTTACTGTCTATTATGTAAACATAGCACTGCTCCAATTTATAACAGTCCTGTTATTTACCCCATAGAATGTGCAACTGTTCCAAGTGAGCCATTACTGACTGCCACCTAAAGTAAATTCATCTTCAGCTGCTTTTGCAAGCATGAGTTGTAACAACACTTAACATTTCAATAGTGCCATGCACGTTGGAAGATCTCAGTGCACCTTATAAACATTAATGAATGAATTCAGAATTAAAAAGCAGATCTGTGGGGAAAAATTAGAACTAATCCAATAATTCATAACAATGTCCCAGTTCAGGAAGAAGTTTAATCGTGGGCACTGACTTCAATGTGGCTGCTTATGTGTCAGAAGCTTCACACATGCCCAAGTTCCCAGGTGACTGCAAATCTGCAGGGTCCATGACATCCATTTTTCATCTCTTTCTGTTGGCAGAACACACTCAGCTTACAATCTTAACACTGGAGGTCTCTCTGCAAACCAGTCTTAATTCCGTAAGACATTTGGTTTGAATTTCATGCACACACACTCCCCCCAGCCGCACAGTGAGTCCATTCTTTTCAGGTTCCTTGTATTTTGTGCTAACTCTTCCCAGAAGAGTGCTCCACCCCACTGCACGGTGTTCTCAGAAGTGCTGAAGGGAGGCAGATGGGAAAGTCAAGCAGAGCTTTTCCCAGCTGGGCAGCAAGGATGCAGCTCTGCAGCCAGGCATTTCTGCTTGCTGAGGCTTTGGAGCCTTCAAAGTTGTTAACAGAGAAAATAGCTGCAGGTGTCCAGACTAGAATGTTAAAAACCCACATGTGTCCAGGGCAGAACAGCGACATACTGGGGAATAGTAAAAAAACCTCACCTCCAGTTAGTATTTTTCACTTTAAAGCCAAGATTTTAAATTACTAAGATATGCCATGATCAAATGGTATTCCTCTGAAGTGCATTTTCTTATGACAGCTTATTTGGGAATAAGGGAAATGGAAATGAAATTTTCTATTAACTTCATTATGAACTTATATATATAAAAAAGTCCAATTATCCTCTAAATTGTACTGGCTCCTGAAGCACTAGAAACAATGGAGCTACAGCAGCACAAACAAGAAGAAAATTCTGTCTTCTTATTTAAATTAGTAAAAAGTCAAAAATGCTCAATAAAATACTCTAATAATTGCAGTGTCTATGAAAAATAGTAATAAATAAATTTAAAAGAGCTCTTAAGAGACATCATCACCTATGCATGATAGCATTTCTCCACAAGAGAAGGCGTAGTGAAGAGAGTCAAGCCTTTTCACTTTAAGAAATGGAATAAGTATTTAAGCTCTAAAAATTAGCCAGGTTGCTACTGCTGAGTTATACTGGATCGTATTTTGTTCTGCAAATCTGTTTTTAAACTACACCAAAAACATGCAAATGTTCTCTGGAGCATATACACTGCACAACCTACTTCTGATCAGGCATCAATTTTAAAACTGAAACTCCAGTACCAAAAGTATTCTCAGAAGCAAATTCCTACACAAGTGGTGCATGGATATCAGATGATTTACTGGGCTCCCAGGGGTGCCCCACCACTGAAAGTCTCTATGAACAACATTCCAGGTTCATATGCAGTTGTGCCTTGTTAGACAGTACCTGGGAGCCAGGTTGCACACACACCATGGATTGAGCAAACACTGGCTGGAGAATTGTCAGATGTGCCTGAAAAAGCCTTGCAACAGCTTGACATTCTGGGACTGGCAATCCAATGGCAAGGTAAAGCAATGCATGGCGGGAAAACAACTCACAGGAAGGTTACCCTTAAACTTCCCTCTACTTTATCATATTCTCTTCTATTATTTACTGCTGCCTATAGATTTTCATTCACCCTGCGATGATATGGGAGAATGCGATGTCTGGAAAATTGGTGGAAGTGACTCCCTTAAGACTTAATGAACCTGGTTCTTGTCTGGCAGCTGGTTGACCTTGCTGTACCTCCATTTAAATCTAGGGAGTTAAGTCATCCATTAAATCAAAATAGCTTTGATCAACATTTGTGTAACTAATGAAAGCATCATTTCTACAGCCTCTGTCAAGTGATACTTAGTCTTCTGTGGTGATTGAGCAAAGATTTCCCTAAAAGTAGGACTCCTTTTTTTAATAGCTGAATTCTGGGTTCCATGAAGTTGATGACAAAATGCTCACTGCTTCTGATCTTTTTTTTCTGGCTTTTCAATGATATGTAAGGAATTTAGAATGGAAAAGACAAATGCACAATCTTACAGTACTGAGCAACATTGATGCAACAGATGAATGATACATTCAAAAAATAGAGAACTTTGAATATCCCTTCTTTTGCAGATTTAATATAAGTCAGATCCTTCAATATTGTATGGATGTGGATTATATTAAAGAGTTTGAGAACAATCCCTAAGTAGTGAATTGAACGCTGTCATCCAAAAATGTAATACAAAAGTGAGTTAGAAATCACAAGATATGAAAGACTTGAGAAAAAAAATTATTGTTCATGCTCTCATAGCTCCTAATGATAAATGTCTTGCATGCAGATAGAAAATCTCTTGCCTTTTGCTTATGATGAGTTTTTCCACTCTATATAAGTGATACAGAAAAAGAGGACTTGAAATATTCCTAATTACAGGGAAACTCTGATATGGAACATATATCTCACTTCTTTATGTTCCTCTTATTGCTTTTCTGAGAGATACATGAAGTGCCAATTTGAAATTCAGTAGAAGTGGGTATATTCCAACTCTCCCCAAAGATCAGAGGTTTGCATGCAGCTGGGCCCTGTGTATTAGCAAACACAGTTATCTGAAACCTAAACATATGGGTCCTTTGTATTGTCTCACAGCAAAAGACATGAAAAAGGTTTACATTTTATCTTTCAGCATGAAAGGTACTGAGGGACCAGGCGAAGGAGCCTCCCCCATCAGCACGGGTTATGGGGATGACCCTATTACGGCTCTTTTCTCAGCTCCCTCTGAAATGTCAGTCCTCTAAAATGGGAACAAAAGGCACAGGCAGAGGAGGGAGTGCTAAATCTGTATTTTCTTTCTCATGGCCCATTAACAAAACACACTTTAGAGAGGTCTCAATTTACAGTGTGAGCCAGTCAGACCTAAAAGCACAAAAATACAGGAAAATCAAAGAGTTTTTTAAAAAATCTCTGTCTTTCTTCAGTTTCTACACTAACCACAGTGACCAAAATCAAAGAACACAGTTTATACTACTGCCAACAAAGATTCTGAAGTTAGAAATTGTGAAATTTTTTGCTAGCCTTTTAGGAGCAATAGTTTAATCAGAATACTTCCAAGGGTGTCCTCCCCATTTGATTATTTTCTCTGTTCCTGTAGTGATTATATAACAATAGATCTACCAGTGAAAGGACTCAAGTGACATGGGATTTTCAGAGCCTTTTTTCCCCCATCTTCAATTTTGGAAACTATCTTCACTCATTTCAGGAAGCAAAGGGGAAGTAAAGTTCAAATGAGAAGAGAATGAGTTTCAAATGACCATCTTCCAGAAACCTGACCCCCTCTTACATGTGTTTCCATCATAGTGGAGAGATTTACAGAGTCTATTTTTCTTCCTCTTACAATTGTAAAACTTCACACTTAACACTCAGGCATCCCCATTTCATTCTTTCCCAAATGCCTTTCAGTCAACAGGACAGCTTAACTGCTTCTTTCAGCCACATAGTTTTGCAGCCTTGCTGCCCAGCACCATTTCCCTCTTCAGAAACAGATCATGTTTCTGGATGAGAAATTTCAAGGGCATGTCACATACACTCATGAACTGTCACTGTGCTTTCTACACCTACTTTGGACACCATGAGATTTGCCTCTTGAAAATAAAATTATATATATATATATACCCATACTGTTGGTTTTTGATATCCTCCTGAAAAGGCTATAGCTGGTTTTATTTCCACCCAAATCCAGGCATTTAAGTGAAGATCAGAATTAGAAGCATTATCACTACCTGTATTAGGTGATTGGGCTTCTGGAGACCTTAAGCACATCCACAGGCAGACCCTTAAGTAGGTGCAGTGTCTCAGAAAAGAAACTGCAACTTTCAGTTTGATTATCCATTTGAAAGAAATGCAGTGGTGGTAATTAATTCCATGTGACTACCCACAGACTTGGAACTAATTTTATTTCTCTATTTTGTGGGATCAGACTGCTTGAAATTTAGCAGGACTAGTGCTGAACATATCAGAGGATAGCATTTTTCTTCCTTTTCGGTTGCTATATAATCACAGAGTATAAGATTGGTGTCTACTTACCAGAATTTGAATTTCTTATTCCTACAAGTCATGCTTTGCCAGTATAAGGTGCAATTGTTTGTAATGAACCACACAGACTTTAGCCCACTAGTCTTGCTCATTTAGTCACACTACTTATTTTTGGGACCAAGACATTTGCTTTATCAATATACATTAAATCAATATGCTTTGGATTTATTGCCTGCAGTCTTGGCTTGAAAACACAGTTCGAGTTTCTATTATTTCCATTTCTTTCCACATCAAATTCATTAGAGTGAATAGAGGGACATGGGGTAACCACTGAATATGAGATTTGGCCCAAAACTCATGAATGGTTCAAGCACTCCATCCAGCTGCAGAACATGTCTATATGACTCTTTTGGGTTTGCCTGAATGGACATGACTGTAAGAAGTGGCTGTCTAGCAAAGTCTGAAACAAAGACCACAGTCTAATTACGTCCTATTTGTAGAAATGGCTTTAGGTGAATTTATTCTTAAAAGCCTCAGTGTAATTGTTGAAGTTACAAATTTTTCTAAGGAAAAGAGAAATGCAAAGGCGGAGTAGAATAACCAAATTTTTAATTTTTTTATTTCCCCTGGAAAAAGCTCAGCTGCTTCAAAACCTCTAGATTAATGTTTACCCAGAAATCACTTTTGTGGGTTCTGAGGCTCCTGGAAAGTGGTTAAATACCTGTGGGATGGCAGAGTAGGCTCCACTCCGGTACTGAAATGAGTCAGTCCCCAGTTCTGATAAAAGCTGAAGGAAAGAGCCTTCTGATGGAATCCAGAAAACTTTGCCTCTCTCCAATAAATGTTGTCATTGTGTATTGACTGGAGACATTTTTGCAGAGTCCCACGGATAGGTGGCAATGAGATCCACTTGGGAGAGATCACACAGGAGCCCTACATGCGGGATCCCCACACACTTTGAAGGGCTGCTGCCTCCCAGCTCACTTTGCAGTCAGGCCAGGCTGTAATAATTGCTTTTGGGAACTTTAAGATGCCACTCAAAATGGACTGTTCTGCTCATTTTCACTGGCATTGAAAATGAATTTTCTCTCATAACGTTTTCTTTACAAAGTAGAACAATAAATGAGCAATTGATTCTGCAAAATACAAGCTTCCTTGTGTACCACCAGTTCCATCAGCATGGAGAGTGCTCTCTAGGCTTTAATACAAATATAAATTTCTCCAACCATATTGCGTTTACCACTTGGGTTCCCAGGATTAAGCTCTCCAAACCTCTTTGTGGAACAACAATCTCCACTTTTCCTTCTTTATCAAAGTCACCACAGACATGGGATTGCATAGCCACAGAGTCTGGCTCTGCTTTACAGCACATCTCCTACAACACCACTTCAGCTGTTCAAAATGTTGATTGCTGCAGCTCCAGGGGCCTTTTCAATATAAGGATGAATGTTTTACATTTTATTTCTGCTAAATGTAGAGAACTCTTTATAGATTGTACAATATTAACTGCAGCTTTTTTTTTTCTTTTAATATATATATGATTAGAAGAGAAGCATCATCCTGTGGGGATCCTGCCAACTGACTCGATATCTACTCTTTTTTTCCTTTAGTGCTTCTGAGAAAAACATATCAATTAGTAGGATGAGGAGATGGGGAAAAATCTAGGGTTCCATTTTGGGAAATTGGGCTCATCTCAGCTAGCTTTAGCTATATTGAAGACAGGCAATCCAAGCCACTCACAAAGGACTACTCATTCTCTCTTAAGAGAGCTGAGTTGAATGAGTCTCAGGAGCTGCCTGTCTCTCTTCCTCCATCTCCAGAGAGGACTATGATAATTCACATAGATTAAAGGGTGATATTTATGATAGATGAGTTTAAGATATAATTAGTATTATCCTTGTGCTGAAGCCCACTCTTTGCATGAGAGAAAACAAAAAGTAAATTCTGGTGAGTAAATTACGGGGTCTATTTTCTTTTAAATGCAGGATACAGTTTCAAGCATCTTTTTGTACTCATTTCATCTAATCCATTATTTAAATTATGAATTCTTGCCTCCTTGTGTACCTAATAGATTTTTCTCTCATTTACAAACTGAGAAGTCTTATGCTTGGTCCTGATATTTTGAGACATATGACATTATGATGCATGTAAATAAACACCTGAGAACCATCCTTCAGGCTGGAAGGAAAATGAAGCACTGCAGGGCTGAGGCAGTGTCCTGATGACTGAAAGAAGGCAAAAGAGAGGAAGACAATCCTAAAGATGCCAGCCAATAAATATTGTTGTGACTCTGTTAAGTGATTATATTCACTCAAGAGTCAGATTTGTGCAAGTACAAACCTAGGAAAAATGCCAAACAAAATTATTTCAGTTTGGAGAACAGTTTCTCATGCAGAACACAAAAAATTTAAAGTACCCCTCCCCGGCTTTCAATTTTCTGTTTCTCTGGCATCTTTACAAACAACATTACAATATGATAATGTGGTGGTTTTGTAGCCATGAGCAATACTATTTAGTTTGAATCTGCCTGATGCTTTTCCTTCAGGCTAGAGGAAACATTTGCATGAGTGAAGACTTGTCTCTGTTTTCCAAGTGTTTCAGCTGGTCTAATGCACACAATAGCCTCTCCCTTCAAGTTTGTGGTTGCTTTCAAAAAGAGCATGGAGACATCTCTGGTGTCAGAAGTTACTGTAAAAGGCCTGGATCAATGCTTCCCTGCAACAAAGGCCAAGCAAGGAACTGAATGTATGTTTCAGTTAAACAAGCAAAGAGTGAAGGGCAGTGCTGGGGAGCACAACAGCAAGCATGGAATGTGAAGAGGACTTTGGGAATAACACCCAACACCTGCAGCCTCACTAGCAGACAAATATTCAGTGCTCTCAGAAATGACTCATACTAATTTGGGAGTGTAGAGGACAAGCTTTGACAGCACAGTCAAAGAGGCATCTCACATTCCATGGAGCCAAAAGGCTGTTCTTTAGCAAACAGCATACTCAATGTAATTTTAATCTCTCCATGAACATTTTCTAAGCTCAAGAAAGGAAAGAAATCTCTGGGTGATTGGCTAATCAATGTCCCCCTGCTAATAATTGCTTTTGAAGGGCTCTAGCATCACTCAATGACAAAGAGATTTGTTAAAAAAGCTCTAATTATTCCAAGACATTTATAGAAGGAAAGGTGTCAATGGGATGCTGGGGGAGGGGGCAGCAGGTGCCACTTTATGCAGTTTCTGAGAGCAATGCTATTTCTTAATAGAAGCAACAGTAGGAAAATCCCAATGAGAGATCAGAACAACACGTGGGTAAGGTTTGGCAGTACAGATGACTGCATCCAAAACTCACACCTCTTATGATTTGCAGGCAAGCCTGCATCCCTATGCTCATTAGAGCTGGAGCTTATGGTGATTGTGGCTGTCAAAGCATTAGCACTCTGCTGTTCCTCTATATATATATAAAATGACATCACACAAAAGGGACACTTCAGATTGCCTCCAGCTAGTTTGCCCAGCTTCTATTGCTCCTAAAGCTGCCCTGCCTCTAGCAAGGATATTCCTGAAGAGAATACATTAAGAGCTGGAATTTCTTCTCTGTAGGAAATTCTAGACTTCTTTTTTCCCTCTTTGGAACAAAAATACAGACATTTGTCAAGAGTTTCCTACGGAAGTGAGAAATTCTCAAATATTTTGTTTCAAAATAGCTAAAATGACACTGAAACTGGAGACTGTGACAGACTCTTGCTTAATGCCCAGCTCCTTGTGTAGCAACAGGGAGTCAAGGCCCCAAGACTCCACAAATGAGGCAGCAGATGAGGAATACAGGAATCAACATTCCAGCTCATTGGCTAAGGTGCCCAGAGCAGGGTCCTCACACAGAGCAGGATTTTAAGTTGGCTTATTTAAGTCCTGCTTTCTACATGAACCACCATTAAAAACTAGAAAACAATGTCTCTGCCTCTCTTTTTTCCAAACATGAAAGCATGATTGTTCTGGGCAGATTGAAATGCTGCAGTTTAAGGATTTGTGGTGGGTTTTGGTCTTTTAAAAGTTTAATTTTAGGTCATTTTAAGAAACAAATGTTTTGACTCTCTTTTCCACCCAAATTATCTGTAAGTTTCTTGTATAGATATAAACAGCTATTTTTTTATTAAGGAAATAAAAAGGCAGTTTATTTCTGGGAAATTTCAGCAGTGTCTGCATGAAAGCCCTGAGAGGGTTTCCCAGCATGGTCTCACAGCTGCTGCACAACAGTGGGCCAAACTCCAAGTGGGATCTTAGGTTCCTTGGGCTTCTGGCCTCCAAATGCCTGTGAGAGATCTTGACAGCCATAAAAACCCAGAGAAGCCCTGTGGGGCTGAAGAAGTGACTTTCTGGGCTCTACAGCCTCCTGCCAGGAAACAGCGTGCAATGATGAAAACCTCCTTACAGTTCTCTGTCCATTTGCTAAACTGACAGAGTTCCACAAATCATTCCAGATGTGATGAGTCACGATTTTCTGACCAAGAAAAAAAAAAAGAAAAAAAAAAAAGGGGAAAAAGGGGAAAAAGGATGGTTTGACTGGAGAATATCCAACCCATTCAATTCTTAGGATGGCTAGAAATTGTCTCATGCTAGACACATGTTCTTTCACGTACAAGAAAATGCAGCCCTTGAGCTAAGGAGACCAGAGCAGCATGCTCGAGTCAGTGAGGCTTCCAAGCACATTTCCCATGAGTTTCTCATGCCAAGGAATACCAGTAGTTTCAAGCTAAAAGCACCTTCAGCACTGCCACACAAGTGTGCTATCCCTTTCACTGTGTCTGCCAAAAAATCTTTGCTCTCAGAAACAGCACTAAAGAACACAGAAAGACCAGTTTATACTGAGAATTCTTCCAAATGCAGTTGACTTTTCAGAATGACTGGGGTTTTCTTTATTTTAAACATCCCTAAATTTGTCCCACAAGTGAATTTTAGCAGCTGGAAAAGCATGTATCAGAGTCTTACTGTAAACTGGAAGAAAGTTAACAATCCCCTGACAATCAGGTACATCCCAAAATGTGAGTTTGACTAGGCTAGCCACAAGTTCTCCACACAGTTTTCTACACTTGTTAGTAAGGTACATACCCTCCTGTGGCTTGTTAAGTGCTGTGCCTACCTGCCCATTCAGTCCCCAATAATACCCTCGAGCGAGCGAGGCAGAGCCACGGCAGCTTCAGAGACATGGAGCTCCTACCAGTGCCATCAAGGCTGGGCAGAACCAGGCTATCAGTGCCTCCCACAAGGGAAAAAATTGCAGTTTTTACAGGATACCAGAAAGTCTGCAATATCAAAAACCCCTCTTAATGACTCCACTGTTGGTAAGGCTTAAGCAAAACCTTCCAACTTAGGCTGTAAAGTCAAGGACCAAAGAAATTCATAGTAAAGTAAGTTTTCTTCCTTTTGATGCTCACAGTACAGACAGTTTTTTCCCTAATGGAGGAAAGCAAGATGATGTCATTAGGAGATGTATTTTCTTTCCTAAATTCAGCAAGCCAGTCTTGGTCATTTACTTGGTCATTTACTTGGTCATTTACTTGGTCATTGTTCCTTCGTTAGTAAAAGGGTTGATGCAATTAGGAGTTTGCCAGTTTTGGATAGTTACAGACTTGGAGTCAGACTGGTTGTGATAGTCTGTGTGAGACTATGTGAAAACAGCTTGTGCAGGCAAGAACTGGGATATCTTTTAAAAATTCTATCAGCCAGTCTAACAAGATACCTAACACCTCCATACAGGGAATGCTCCATCAGTCACTACCTTGGCATAGCTTCCAGTGAATTTGAAGGAAACTTTGTAAAAACAATAGAGGGCACAATAAGTGTAGGATTTTGTGCAAAAAGCAAAATTGTCAACCATGTTGACTCTGCTTTTGGGAAACTAGAAAATCATAAGAAAAATTAACATTTTTTCATTTTATGAAAGACCATTGTCATAAAGTGCCCTCTATATTTCACATGAAGTGATGGATACCTTGCACAAAGGAGAGGTAGAGAAATGTGGGACTTCCTGCTTCAAGCAAAAAGAGGCCCAGATAATATATTGAAAATACTATTATTTTTAAATAATTTTATCTAATTTGGAGAGCAGAATGTTTGAGCTGCTGAATTTTAAGAAAAGATACAAACCATGCCAAGATCCTTAAGTGAATCATTGACACACAGTGTAAAATCTGCAAGAGCTCAGCAGCAGTGTAAATTTGCATTTCCATAGTCATCCCTGCTGAGATGATCTCAGATGAAACAGTGGGATCCACATATGTAATTTAGTGCAGGAACTATTCAAGCCTGTTCTACTGAAATGTATAGTGTATTCAATTAGTTTTATGCATCCTTATTTGCCAAACACTGATGCTCCTTAAAGAAAAAAAAATGTTCTAACCAATTTAGCTTCATTCCTGTCAGGAAATTAGTATGAAATGACAACCAGCTTTTCAGAAGTGTTTCTTGACTATTTTGATATGTTTAGCAGGATGATGCAGCGCAGATGCTGTTAGATCTAAATCCAAGAGAAAAAAGTAACAAAACGGGGACTCTGACCTTGTGCTGTTTAAATCCTTCCTGGTTTAGCAGAACGTATAAATGTTGCTAACTCAAGGGCCAATAGTTATCCACTGCATATCTAGTTCTTGCTTACAGAAATCTCATTAATAATGTCCAAGTGTCCATGAAATATTCATTTCACAACACACATGTTAGTGAAATATTCATTCTGACCCTGGGGAACTGAAGTGTATAAGTTTCTCATTTTGCCGTTTCCACCCACGGGTGGGTGCTTTGCATTAGCCAAGGTGTCCAGAGTAGCCCATGTTGTCACTGCTTTGCCTATCCACACCCAGCATCAACCAGTCAATTCCACAATACACACCCCTTACTGAAAATTCTGGCTCCACAGCTGTCCCACACACCACCATTTGTCCTCTGTCAAAGGCATTTCTAGTCCACGGCTCATTGCATGCAAAGCATTTGCCTGTCCTGTGTTCAGTATGTCAGTTTCCTGCCTTGAACCTTAGGACAGATAACTATGCATTTAGTTGATAGGTTCAATGCTGGTTTTAAACCCCTCCAGATGAAGCCACTCCAATCCTTGTAGGTGACCAATATCACAGTCATGAACTCTCCTGACTCATGGGATATAGCTTTAGGAATATTGGTATAAATATCCCACCTTTCCTCCAGGTCCCCTGCGGTCCCTCTTTTGGGCTGAGACATCTTAAATACATTTTAAAGCTTCTCTAAGCGTGAGTCTCTGCATGCTGTTGCAGGAGGCAATGTCCCCATCTGTTGTTTTCTGGAATGGCAGTGAGTGACTGACCAGACTGGTTGGAGGACCAGTACTAGAAGACCCTCCTGCCCAGTGGAATGATCTTTGTTCAAATCCTACATAGCTGCTAATTTTATCCAGACAGAGACCTGGTTATCCCATTGCAGCTAAAATCTCGGGATTGGTCTAGCAAGTGGACAGTATGGTACAGTAAAGAAGGTGAGATGCTGAAACATTCAGGAGTCAGTCCCACTAATGAGCACAGTGAAATGCCAGAAGATCAATCAGGTGCTGCAAAGGATCCTGTGCAAATCATTTTATGTGTTTTAGTTCATACTTGAGTTAGCCTGGTTCCCCAGACTGAGTGTTCCCATCTTTCAAGGTGGCTCTCTCCAGGCAAGGTGTCTCACCAACCCAGTTAGGTCTGGTAAGTCTGCCAGACAGCACCAGAAAATAGCTAAACTTGCAAAATTTACTGCCTTTTGTTTGCATAGAGCCATAAGGGACTTGCAGCAGGTGACCAGATATAGGTTCATGGCAAAGCTGCTCATCAAATTCAAATTTCAGTCTTACCACTGGATTATCCTTTCACCCGGAGAAGGGGGCTTAAAGCTTTATCAGTGTGTAGGTGGCAAATGGAACAAGTGCTTATCAAGACACACAGAGTAAAGGTAGAAAATATGAGCAGCACTGACATTTTAAGCCTTTCTGTGAAATGATCCATTACTAAATATATCTTTTCTTTTATATACCATATCAGAAAGGAGGATTATGATCAAAATGTCATTTTTAATTGTATTTTCTATCCTTGCCTTGGTAACATTTAGAGAAAACTCTGAATCCTTTTCCCTAAAAAGGAGAGTCTACTCTTCCCAGGTGTATTACATAAAATGAATTATTTACAGCTCCATGAGAAAGATTTCTTTTTAATTAGAGGTAAAATTAGTGAATCCTTAGTGTCTGCTTTTACAAATGGTTAGCATTTTGTAATTTCTTACAAAATTGAATTTTACATGATGATTTTAATGGTAGCCATGTAAATCTGAACAAAAATAAGCTGTTTTATAACAGAGACAGAAAGGCAGGGGGAAAGTGTATACAAACTTTGCTATTACTTCATTTACGATTTGCTGCATATGGTCCCACATAGAGCTCAGTACACAAATAAAAAGCTATTTAAGACACTCCTTTAACCAATACACACACAAACCACAAAGTCATGAACAGGAAGAGATGTATATGCTGTGTGGCAGACTGTGTGAACAGAAGGTGAATTCCAGAAAAACCTTTGAAAGGAAAATGTGTCACTTTCTGCCATTCAAATATATTTATTTTGACTCTAGAAAAGTCATAGTTGATGTAACTTTATCAGATTTTTTTAAAATTTTCATTTTAAGTAACCTGAAAGCCAGAATCCCTAAATGTGGCACCAGTGTTACTGTAACTGAATAGAATTAGACATTTAGAGTGGAATATTTTTATCTTCTGACGTAAGGACAAACTGCAGCTGTTTCAAAGGTGCTGAAGCTTTCACATCTCCAATTAAGTGCACTGGTGTTAAAGATTAAGAACTTGGAAAGTGAAGCAACCATCAGCTGCATTTGCATTGCTTATATGAGAAAGGGATTCTGCTATTTTCATCTGCATTTTGGGCTTCTTAATGAAGAAAATTTTTAGAGCAGATTCTGGTTGGTTCTTCAACCTCCTTGATGTTACAGCACAGCTGCTTGTACCACTATGGTAACAGAACTGCTGGCACATAACAGTCTGGTAGCACTAGATTATATTTTAGGGGATAAATGGAGGGAGGGGAGCTATGGTCATGACTGATACAACTAAATACATCTGAATTTAGGAACTTTTACAAATATTCTTCCCAATAATTTATAATGTGCAAAGCAATCAAATAATTTACTTTAGCACCAGGCCTGTGAGGGAATTGGCAATAAAGCTTTTTATGTTGAGACCTATGTGATTTTGTTGGGATTTGCTCAAAAGTCTGACTGAAAGCATCTTTAAGGTTACTGGCACAGTTTTCCCTCCTTTGCCAGTAGCATAAAGTCTGGGGCAAGGAAGCATTTTAAATTTCAGTTTTTAACTTTTTTCATGAAAAGGGAATACACCAAGACATCAGGGAGAAAGCAACTCATATGACAGCAAAAAGTAATTTTTGAGGCAGAGCAGTGACTCTGACTCCATTCCTGGAGGTATTCATGGTCAGGCTGGATGGAGATTTGAGCAACCTGATCAAGTGGAAGGTGTTCCTGCCTATAGCAGGGAGCTTGGGGCTAGATGATCTCTAAAGTCCTTTCCAACCCAAACCATTATTGGATTCTAGGATTCCATATATCTGAAGCCAACAATTTTGAGGCACACATCTACCCCAAGCACAGAGCTGCTGTCTCTGTTCATCCCGTCCAAAATGTCTAAAAGTACAGCAAAGCAAGCATGGCCTGTGACAAAGAACCATAAGGGTAAAGGTTTGCAGGAAAGAGAGGAAGCAGCAAATGGGCAAGGATGTGATAGTTTAGACTCCTAAAGCCTGAGGGTGTGACAAATTATGATTTTTTTAATAATTTACCAGGTATGGACAGATGTTTGAAGCACCTTTGAGTCAGCAGTACTTGTGACATCAAATTTCAGAAGATAAGGAACTCAGAACCTCATCACATTAATTCTGATTTGAATGCAAACTTCCTTTATGTTGCATTTCTTTTCGAATCCAGACACTATTTTCCAGGTAGTGAAAATATAGCTACACTAAGGTTATAGTTTTTCTAAAATTTCCATATGGACCTAACAGTCTAAACATGACACAAAATAAAACAGCTTTTATTTGTATCATCACTGTTAACAGTGGCTTTAGAATCTGAAGAGATGGGCAACTATTTACAATTTTATGTGGTGTCAAATTCTATTACGGAAATACTAATGCTTACTGCTTTGAACCTGCAAAAAGCTCTTTTGAAAAAAGACTCTTTTTTAATTGGTCTTTTTACAGACAAAATGTTCATTGCTAAAATTTTCATTTATGTGACTATAAAACCAGAGTCAGGATCCAATCCATAAATTCCTTTGAGGTAGGTAAATACTTCTTCAATTACACAGAAAAAGTAATGAGTTGTTTAAGTTAAGTGATTTTCCCTTACAGGCACGTATTTGGAACTAGAGAATTCTTGTATTTTGTTTTGTTCATTTCTCTACCACACTGTATGTCAAACCAGTATTCATTGAGGATTTATACTAGGTCACATGTGGACAATCAGAAAATTTGAGGGAGAAGTTTTTTATTTTCTTTCTTGATTCTTTTATGTCTCAGCTCATAAACTTGAGTGGCTTTTATAGCTCTCAAATCAGGAAGACCAAGCAATTGCTTGATGGCCATGAAAAAATGCAAATCAAGACTTTGACATTGATTGCAATGGAATTTCAAATCACCTTGTCTTCAATGTCTCAATTTTCTTGAAATATGTGTGCTGTTGCATTATCTCTTTCCCTTCCTATCTCAGTCTGTTCCTGGACTTCCAGAAATTTTTGATTTTATGTGGCAGGTAAGGGAAAGAACACGCAGTCATTTCCATGCTTTTGTACTTGGACAACATCTCCTTCCACTTTCTCCTTGCCTGCTCCACAGAACTGACCAAGAACAACTTGCTTGGTTATGACTGACATGAACAGAGGCTGAACTCATGCTCAGCTTTATAATAATTGTAGACTGCTCTTTCCTCTAAGGTGCCTTTGTATTCTCCCTTCCTAAAACAGAAAAACAGCTTTGGGTGTATGATTATTAATTTGTCTTTTCCTCCTGAAAAACTTGTGTTCCAACATCCCCTTTTAAAGATATTTCTTTCCTTTGCTGGCCATCTCAGTCCACTTGGAAATAGAGGGACGTGGCAAATTTATCTCAGTAAGTTATGCTTTGGATATGTTATAGCTGAATAAGAATTTCAATTTTTCAGTGCTTACAAAGGCTTATCTCTTGCAGCTAGAGCCTATTTGAACATGTTAAGCACTTGGTTATTTTCACTGACAAGATCAATTTGGTACCAAATTAGAAACCATCTAACCTTCAGTAGTTTGAACAAAATGAGTGTCTAAGAGCTAGAGCTTGTATTTGCTGAACTCAAAGTGAAAAAATTCTAAACCCTGAGTAACATTCCTGACCTCATTCATACCTGAAATACCATCAAATATTATGGGTCAGATTTTGAACTTGTTCAACAACGTGAGAGAAGCTTACTAGCCTCTTAGAGAATTTTTCATATTGCAAGATTGATGCTAATCTTAAATGTGAAACCACGAGCCACTCCCTTAGAAGACTAGCACAGGAGTGAGTCCAAAGAAGCTGCAAAACTTCAAACATTTTGGGTGTTGGGGTTGTTTCTAAACACTGAGTGAAAACCAGCAGAAATTACTGTCCCCAGGGGGCTGATCTAACTTCCAGTGTTGGTAATATTATCAGTATAACAAACAAAGTGTGTGTTCCAGGCCTGAACATCAAAAAATGCAAAAGAAGAACCAAAAAGTAAATTCCTAATTAATCAGAAATAATTGCAAAAAGGGGCTGGAGTGGAGGAATGGGGGGAAAAAAAAATCTGCATTTTGTGGAGCATGGTTCTTTCTTTTAAAGTTTTCTTAAAACATTTTTTTCTAGATAATGAACTCTCCCTTTCTTCTTTCAGGAATATTCTGGACAAGAAACTCAAATATTTTTGTGCTCAAGTCAACATTTATAAAAAGGGAATTTTGACTGTGTGTACATACAAGTATATCTCTGTTCCCAAGAAGTCAAGTGAGATAAGGATCTCACAGTGATGTTTTAGCCAATGCACATCCTGTATCTTTGAGCACAATCAAACAAGTACAATTCATTTTTATCGATATGATTTGCCTGAATGTTTCTGGAGCAATGCTGTAAGAATATACCTGCATCCTCAACAGCCTGAGTTTTACCAAATATATAGAAAAATATGGCTATGACTGGTGCAAATTGCACCACTGTTCTTGCTGAGGAATTTCTGCAAAGTTCTTTTTCTTATGCATTCTGACTTCACCCTGAAATATTCTTTAGGAAGGGACCTCTTTCAGAGGTGCTAATAATCCTCAGTTCCTCTGAAAATAAGTGAGCTGGTGAGCTTTTTGCACATTGTTACAGTGTTCTAACATTTTGAATGCTGCTTCAAACCGTACCTATCTCAGCTGACTGTTTTGTGCTCTAATTTGGGATTTGGCCAGAGCGCAACATTCACATCAGCCCTATCTTGACATCAACAATTACTTACATTTCTTCATTATTCCACTTTTACCAGCTGGCCTATTATATTACATTATAGCATGTCACAAGGGATTGTCTCAATTACATGAGGTTATGCTACATCTGTGAGCATAATGTAAAACTGGGGTTGGGACAATGGTGTTTTCTCACAGCTCTGGCTAAGCAAAATGGCAGTTTTACAAGAATGGATGCTGAACAGTAAATTAGGAACCTAGAGATCCCCTGATCTATAAATTACTTTTACACAAATGAATTATGTTACCACAAGTACATACCAAGCAAATATGCAGTTAAACTGCTTGAGCAAGTCAAGGACTCTTTTCTCTTATCTGTCTAGAGGTGCTCTGGAAGCTTAGGCTTAGTGTTTGAAGTTGAAAAAAAAAATCCTTAAAAGCACTTCAAATATTCTATTGTGCAAACTGGAGTGAAAAAAGGTCTACTTCTAAATGAAAGCATCCTGATGGAGTGGGCAAAAAAGTGCTCAACCTCTGTATTGACTTCATTTCGCTGGAAGGGCTGTCAAATTCTCTAGGCAGACAAATCCCGAGCCAGGATAAAATGACTGTGCCAAGATATTTCCCTTAAACTGTATAGGGGTATTTGAAAAAAAATAGATTACTTCAACAAAGCTGATTTAATCGATACCAGCTGGGACAGACATGTACAAAAAAAATAAATCTCTGTTTTCATTCTATTTTACAAATCATGAAGCTGTATTCACATTTTGCGAAGGTGTGGTTCGTGCAGTAATACTTTTATGGCGATAGACATTACAAAACAATATAAAATATTTGGTGAGAGAAGCAAACACCTGCATCTTCTATGAGTGTGGGTACAGAAGCAAATGGTATAACACAGAGGAGCATACTGTGGCATTTAGTCTGCTACTATTCAACTACTGCTGTGAAGGAAGCTTTTGAGAAACTAAAACAATAATGTTATTATTGTCACTAAACAATACTGCTCAAAGAGTCAGTGCTATATATAAACTCCTAAGAATGTTTTCATCAAGCTGGGAAGCCAAGTCTTTGTGAGGCTGAAAAGAAATTTTAGTAAGTGAACAAGTGTCCATTCTGCACTGCATTCCCCAAGGGTTAGAAAAATAGCAGAAGGCTACATAGTTTATAGCATATCAGCATTTTTTTTCATATACAGAACTAGAAAAAATGAAAATATATCTTTGTTTTTTATGGATTTTCTTTAGCCTTCAGACTACTGAGCTATTCTTCAAATGCCTCTTGCTAACAAAGACTTAACATTTACCAGAGGATCGTGCAAATTCCTCAGGCATTAGAAGCATGGTTGATTAAAAAAGCCTGTATTTAGTAATTAAAACAGTGCAGCTAATCCACAACTTGAAATATTTTGGAAGCAGATCATGGGGTGAACAATACAGCTGTCAAATAAAGAAGAGCTTTTCTCACAAGGGATCACTTCACAATACAAGCATCTCCAGATCCCCTCAAGCTATAGTACACTTCTGCATAGTTGAAGACTTTTAATATTTCTTAATAGCTGATATAAATCACAAAATTTCATAACAGTGCAAGATTTCCTAGGGTTGGTTTAACACTTACAGAGAGCAGCAATTTGCTGTCTCATCTAGCTAATGCTTACATGCAAGTGGTTTTGATTCCAACAATGTAATTAAGATGTTTTAATATATTGCTGGTCATCCTTTTGTAAGAGCTTTGCCATTCCATATCCTGAGTGGCTTAAAACTTTAAATTATGCGATTAGTCATGACAGACACATTAGGAGTGAAAACCCCAAAGTGATCTGAAACAAGCCTCAAGGAGCCAAGTACAGTGAACTTAATAGTGGGAAGGCCCCCTTTCTTTTTCTTTTGTCTTTCTGATGGATATGGTCTGCTTTCCTCACATCTGTACTGCTTGATCAGAACAAGCAAGTCTCACAAAACATTTGTGGCAGCCTCAGTAAGAGAATCTGTTATTGTACAAGCCTTAACAAAGTCAAGGTATATTCTTACATCAATTTTCAGTCAAGAAAGTAACAATTGCCTCTTACCAAAAACATTCTCCCCCCCACCCAAATTTCTGTTACTTCAGTCAATAAATATGCTAATCTCTCTCAGTTATGTTCCTCTCTAGCAAGCATGGAGGAAAAATGTCTTGTTAGCTGTAGGGGAAAATAACAAGGATACTTAATTTGCATTAGGTATTTCAGAACCCATGACTGGGATCATGATCACCAGTGAAACCACTTCACCTGTGACTTTGCTCTTTCCACACTCATTCACAGCAGGCCAGATGTGCCACACTGGAGCTACTGAACCCTGAGGAGCAGCCATTACCTCCAACATTCCCCCAGCAAGAGGGGAATCACAAGAGAAGGGAATTCCTGGGTGGGACACTGATGTCTGAGGCAGGAAGGTGCTCAGCAGCACCCTACAAAGCTACCAGCAGGTACACCTTTGTCAGCTCTGCTCCTGAAGTTCCATCAGCCTTCACAGGCCCACAGACACAAGAGAAAAACGACAAGATAGTCTTACTGCTCACATGGAATTCAGTTCAAGAGATAACAAATTACTAGGGAGCATGTTTAGGCCTGGAAGGAGAACAAATTATTCAGTTGTGAACTGGAAAAAGGGTACAATGCAATTTTTATAGGTTTTATTTTAAATGTCTTTAGGCATAAAGAATAAAGAAAGAAATATATGGGAGATTTCCTTTCTATTATCTCTGTCCTATGAATATTTATGTAACAAACTACAACTGACATGGAGTATCTGGTAGGAGCTCCCTATTTAAACTAATCCATGTAAATTACATGGGCTTTTCACAAAGGTCTCATTGCTGCTCACCTTTACCTCCTACAGAAGCACCTCTACAGGTGTTCTCAAAGCACACAAGGATACAAATGCACATAATCAAATTGGATCACACTAAGAAAATTGAGTCTGCATTGATTGAAAGGCACTACTAAATCTGTCCAACATTCCTACAGCCCTTCAAAAGTCATGAACAGTCTTTTGCTGACAATTTTCCCCTGCATTCCCAGTTATCTTCTTGGTAAGCAAGGTTACAAAAACAAAAGAGATGTAAAATATAAAGCTGGTAAAATAGGAAAATATAAGACAATGGATTTCTAAAGGAGTAAAACATATGAAACATCAAATTCTTAATTGACATTAAATTTAACCTGGTGCTTTAAGAAAAAAAAGCTATTAAATTTTTCCTCAAGATTACTTTAAATCAATCCAAATCCTTAATTCTGTTAAAGTACCAGAAGAGAAACACAAATTGCTTTGCAATATGTCTGTAAGAATATAAGCATGGGAGATCCTAGTATCAGACAATGGAAAACCTTAATTGGTGTTTATAACTCCAGTAGAAGACAATAGTTAATCTTGGATGTTACAGAACACACACTGAACATTTCCTTCCTCAGTATATTTGTGTGCATGCATGTTTCTGCACATCATTTTGATGATCTTAAATGAGAAGTTTCAGAAAAAAATGAAGTATGAATACTGTCATTTTCTGTGAGAAAATGACAAGAGGTTGGTGGTTGTGGGACATCATAGTTTGTAGAGGTCCTCCCACAGCCAAACAAACTGCATCATGATGTACCTGCTTTCACACCACCGGGGAGACTACAGAGCCAAACTCTGACATCCATATTTCCTTTTCCTCAGAAATAGTGGGAACCTGTTGGCCTTTAAGCACTTTAGAGCTGCTGGCTGGCCAGGGTCAGAGGTTGGCTGGCTGTTCTTAAGTACTTGACTCAGTACTCAGCTACTACACAGCCCTTTTATTCTCTGCCTTGTCTTTCCACTGTATTTGTTTCAGAAGCCGGGACCGAATCCTTGAACTGGATGAAGTCACAGCAAGCTTTGCTTTTGGCTCCAGTGGGAGCAGCATCCTGTGTGATTACACTGTGGGCTCCATCTCCCTTTAACTTACAACATGTCAACACATTTTTGCAGCTCTATAGAAAGTACTGTAATCTTTAAACAGATGCTTGTTGTAGATAAGCAGGGAATGATATACTCTGTGCTGATTCTAAATCAAAACATTGCTATCTCCGTGAGCTACTGAAAACACTTTGGTCTTCTTCACCAGACAAGAACAGTGCAAGAGATTCTCTGCTGCTAGCCTGAAAAACTGCCAGCCATTTGTTTCACAGAGCCAAAATTACCTGTGGTTCCCTTGTAACAGTACTTGCAATACACAAGGAGGAGGAATGGAAAAGCTGAGGCTTCTCCAAACATCTCCACTGCTTACTCATTTTAATCCCTGAGAGCCATCAAACAAAGAGGGTTTTATTTTTCTCTCTGATTCCCGACTTGCTTTGTTTTTAAATCAAAAAGGTGTAACTACTTCTTCACTCTGTTCAAATCCAATGACAGCTTTCAATGCATTATTTTAATTAGGCTTCCAAATTTGTTCATAAGCTGTCCAGGTCACAAGGAGAATTAAAAACAAACACTGGCAATGTATTTCTTCATTACTTCTACAGCCTGCTATATTTGACTTGTATTCAGAAGCAAAGTTAGCAGGATGCACATGACTGGAAAGGGCATCAGTGAAGTCTGACATGGGTTAAGCTTCTGGAAGCTCTGCTCTGAACTCTGCAGTGCCTCTGTTACTTTGGGATTTGTACAAAAGATACAGGCTTAGTAACTCAAACAGCACACAGGTACTGGAGCTGAAAAGCTCACCACTGAACTGCATGAAATATTTATGCAAGGATAACAGCTGTGTTTTCAACACACATAATAGATTCGTAACTCCTGTATACTCCTCAACACCATACATTAATGATGCCTCATCTACAGATTTCATAGTTATCAGTAATTTTATCCTAATTCTAAAATTTGCCCCCCACAATTCCCTTACATCCATGAGTCAAGTTTCAAAGCAAGGACTTAGATACAATTTCCCCTCAGCTTGTTTTTTTATAGAAAAGAGAATGTAATAATCGTTACAATGTTTGTAAACTTCCAGGAATTCAAAGACTTTTCTTAGATTTAGATTTTTTTTTGCAGATTGTTCATCATTTATAAGACAAAACCAAAACCCAACACTTCCTCAGTTTTTGCCCTCTCACGGCAAAAACATGACAAAAAGAGCAAGATCCATCATGATTCAATGGATATATTAGTCAGAGTTAAGCTCACACATCCAGAGTTGATTAGTGATTTCCTAGCAATCTGTCCTGATGTTCCAATATTAGCTCATCAGCAACTCAGGGACAGAGAAGGGACAGCCAAAACCAAAACCAAAATCATACACACACTTTGATCCCTTCCCCAATTTTCTGTGCAAGTAAAGTACAATATTTTCAGATTTGCCAACTTCTTAAAGTACTTTAAAAACCCTTGATCAAAACAATACTATTTACTACAAGAGAGATAAAAAGGAATTTGGGAAGACAGCTATCATCCATGGGAGCAAGCCAAATAAATTTGTGGACCCAAACTATGAATTTTCAAACTTTCAGGTGTTTGATGGCTTGTGAATTTAATCTTAACTCTGAATTCCCTAGGCTTAAAAAAATCCATGTATAAATACCTTTCTGCTAACTATAACATTCTTTCAGGGTGTTGTGCTGTAATTTACACTGTGTTCACACTGAAGCCAAATTGCTTTCACTTAAAAAGCACCACTGCTAAGGCATAGATCATTTCTAGTACCTTTGCTTCAGCACTTTGCTCTCCTTTTATGCACACAGAAGGCTTTTACACAAAGGTGACTGTCAATACCTTTAATCCCAGCGGTGGTACAGGCAGAGAAATGAGATTCTTCCTCCTTCTCCCCCAGGCAGCTCTGCAGGTTGGTGCTTCTGAAGTGCAGAGACCTCGTATCAGCTGCTGCACATTATCTGTGGAGCAATTAGCAGAGGAGTTCACTGTACAGAGCTGTCCACTGGGATCTTTCACAGAGCCATAGAACCATTATGGCTGGAAAAGACCTCAAAGATAGATGAGTCCAAGCATTACTTTTCACAAGTCTTACAACAAACCCCTGAAAACTGCAATCCAAACTCAGCTACTCTAGTGCCAAGTACTTCATGAAGTCCTGAAAATGTTACTAGAGCAGCAGACTGTGTTTCAGACATGGACTAGGGGTCTGAGGTAAGACTAAAGGGCAATTAGTTTTCGTCTCTTCCCATTTCTCAGATGCTATTGATCTAAATACAGAAGAGACTGAACAAACAGCTTCACTGGAAAGTGCATCCATAATTTTTTTTACTTTACAGTGAGTCTGAACCAGCAGAGAGATTGCATTACATTTTTTACATTTACGTATTTCTTTAGAAGATACCTGAATTTTTTTTTCATAGGTGAAGGTTTTTTTCAAGGTGAAGGTTTGCATCTTCAAATCATTTGCAGGTACAGCCTGTACAATCATTTCTGTGGTATTGACTGTGAAACAGCAACCACAACATTCAATTAAATAAAAAGGTAATATTTTAAAATGTATTCAGCCTCACAATTGCATTACAGCAAAACTGCACTGACTTTATCATTTGTCTGTGTGGTTTCTCATTTCCTACTGTGGTATTTCCTTTTGTGATAAAATAATACTCCTATTATTTTCTCACTGTAACCTAGAGATCCATTTTACATATAAACCATATAGAAACAATTCTGGTTTTTATGTTCCCTTGTTAGTGAACATTCAGGATCACCAAGTTCACCGAAGTCATTCTCTGCATTTCTGTTGTATTAAATACAAAGGAGTCTTTGTAAAGAACTAAGAAACATCTTTTTCTAGCAAAGAATCATAGAATATCATGAGTTGAAAGGGACCTACAAGAATCATCAAAATCCAGCTTCCGGCCCTGCAGAGGACAGCCCCAAGAATGACATAGTTTCTATATCTTGTGAATAATTAACTTATCAAAGAAAAATAGCAATGACTACTGAAACGATTCTACTAGTCACAAAGTTTGGCAAAAACTTTTGATCAAATCCTTGCAGAAGCATCAAAATATTTAAAAGTTCCATTTAAAAGACTTAGTTAAAAATGAGAGAACAAATTAAAGTAGAAGGACTAAAAAGAGATTAAAAAACATTAAAAACATTTACAGACCTGCCCTATAAGCATGGGAAATAATAATATAAGAATATATGCCGAGGAAAAGTCCATAAAAGGAAGTAGTAGTCAGAGCGTTACTTAAGTACAATTGTTAAGTATAAAATAAATACCATTGTTAATGATCATATTTTTAAAAATAAATTTTATATTTTAAAGTAAAAGTATGTATCTTACAGCTCACAGCTCTAAGAAATATACAATGCAATTTGGTTTGCATTGATACAGAGGTATTTTGTTATTCATCTTGTAAAAATGGTTTTTACTTTTTATTATTAGAAAATACTAAGCATCACTGTAGATGAAGGAGTTACAGGATTTTCATATTTTATTAAGCAAAGATTCATAAGCCATAATACAGATTTGGAAACCCGGAGAAGGGAATTGGAATACAAGGTTAATAATTTTTAACTTTAGCGCTATCAGGAAGAAATAAAAATCTAATTTTCATGAGGCTACACATTGTCTTTCAATTTCGAGATCTCAGTCATCTTTTAATCTTCCCAATCTTGAAAAAAAGAAGTATAGTAGCCGGAATAAAACAGAGCATTTTAAGCAGCAGGGGGTTTGACAATCATACCTTTTCATTAGATTCAGTTGCAATCAGAGTACCTAAAATGAAGATTAGCCCTTAGCAGTCAATACACCATCTGTTCCTGGGATACTCAGGGTCTGATGGCCTGATCATCTATTTTAATGTGCATTAACTTACAAGGGCCACTAAGAGTTTCATGTCTGCGGTAAGAAATGCCTCTAAAAAGAATCACTTTTGTCCTTTCTACTTTCATGTTAGATGGCATAACAATGAAAAGAATGCATGGAAAAGATACTTTTTAGGGCAGAAATCTGTTGGGAGACAGTTGCATACATTATGCCTCTCAGCAGGCAGCTGAATCAGTGAGGCTTCATAGAACTCTCAGCTGCTGGAAAGAAACTAGTGCAGAGAAATCTGTTTGCATTTCAGCTCACTTCTTAATATAAATGAAAGTAGCCAGAAGATATGCCTGTGTCCTTGTTTCCCTCCAAGACAGCGAATCCTTCTGGGATGAAAGTGCTGTGAGTTGGCTTGGACAGGGGCTGTCCTTCAGTCAAGACAGGTCTCAGTGTCAGAGCAGAGCCAAGCAAAGCAGCCTAAAGAACCAGCACACTGGGCTAAAACCTGGTCTTTTTGATGCTCTGCACCGTTGAGGTAAAATGCACAACAACAAGGAGAAGGAAATGGTGTCTAGAAACACAGGGAAACAGAATTACCCCAGCACCTGTAAGCAGCCATCACAGCCATCACTCTGCCAGCACAGCAAGGTCATTAAGCACAGGGCCTACAGCTGCCCCTGGAAGCTGCTGGGGAAGGCAAAGCAGAGCTTCTCTCTGTGGCAGCTGCACACCAGGGTCAGCAAGTTTAATGCCAAGAACTGATCAACTTTCCCACGGTGTCATTATCTGCAGGCCAGCTTGGAGGTGCAGCTTGATGGAATGCACAGAGGGAGAACCTCTAACAAGAAGAAAGTTTAGCTGAAGACAAGCTTGACTCTAGGCTAGAGGTCTTCTACCCTTTCCCCCAGCAGTGGCAGAAAAAAGCAGCAGGCATAATTTTTGCTAAAGAATCTGAATTATTTTAAGTTCATTAAATTTCACTTCCTTGCACTCACTAGGGTGACAAATGTCAGCGGCAATATTTTAAGAGATGGCAGATAGAGCAAGAGTGTCAGATTACATAAAAGCAGTTAATGTTTCCTTAGAAGCAGAAAGTTTCCTTCCTTCACACCAAATTAATTCAATAAGACTGAAAATTAAAGTAAATTTATTTTTCTTATTTTAAACAAACAAATAAATCCTCACTGACCTTTGAAATACAAAGCATAACAGGCAAAGGTGTGATTTAAGCACTACTAGTAATTAAAAATGAAATCAGGAGTTTTCTACAGGCAATCACAGGAAACCTACTATCCTGGCTTTACAATGGGCCTGGCTATATGAACAGGGATTTATTTGCTAGCAATTATTTTCACATGCTGCTTATTAATTCCAATTGTTATTAAAGGCAAAGGATACACTGTGTGAATTGCTGAGTTCAGAAGTATTTTTTCAGGAGAAAGCACTGGCTACCTATGATATCTGAACTGCGCAGATACGTGTTTTCTACAGGTGCTTCATATAGGAATCAATAGGTGAACAATGAAAGCACTTAGCTAATCCTAAGGCCCAAGTGTTGGGACAAGAATCAAGTTCTGTTTTCAAAGTTTACTCATAAATGTCCTGAGCTGCAACTTACTGATATCACAGAACTGTTGGTGACTCACAAACCACTTCTTCTGACTGACTGACTGTGCAATATCAAAGCAGAGGTTCTAAGAGTCTCAAGAATAAATAAGCTAGCACTTTCACTTCTGTGAAAGTTTGAGCGCTTTTTGCCTGTTTTCAGAACTCCGTGCTGTATAGATAAGACTGGTTGATATGGTTCTTCCTGATTTCTGTCCATGTCACGTAGCAGAGTAGCATTATTTCAACAGAGAATAATTTTAAAAAAGAAAGGAAAAGGTAGGCATTCTCTGAACTATTCTTTTTTATTTTGACCACTGTTATGATTTTCTTTTCTCTATAAAAACCTAGGATCTGTACAACAAGCCATGAAAATCCTACTTTGAGAAATCACATTTCCTCTAACTTCCCCTCACATCCTGCAGAGTGACTTGAGGATATTTTGTGTGTAAATACAGAAATGCTAACACAAATGAGGATTTTTTCCTTTTGTCCTTATTTCCAGAAAAGATTCTAACATGTCCCTCCAGAGCTAAGCAAATCAACTGAGGAAAAATATAGTGCAGACCCACAGATCCCAAGGTTGTAGAAAACCTCACATGATTTGCAGCTGAATTTGGAGTTGATTTATAGGCTGTCACCAAATCAGTGGTGAGAAGCTGACACAAAATGTCTTCTGCAAGCTTTGATTCCTTATTCAGAAAGTCTTCTTCATTTATATTCTATTGAACCAAACAACCCAGGATTTCCTCTCCCTTTGTTGGATGGCTTCCTGTTCCTGCAGCTGCCTTCTGTGATGTCAAAACATGAGAGTTAAGTATTGCCCAAGGATTATGTTGTCCAAGTCCACAAAAATAAATCAGATTTGAGCATTTAATCCTTTTAACATCTCTAAATATGTGGGTTTAAACAGCAAAACCTTCTGTAATGAGGCAACTCCTCCCCTTCACCAGACAACTTCATGACAAGTAAAGATTCAGTATGACTTGCCTTGAATCTTACATGTTGCAATATACTGAAAGTTTCCTGTTATCTTTTCTTCATTACTGTAGCAGCAAAACCACTTTTCCTGCATCAAAATCTTATAGGATCAGATCTCACTGTATGTATAATTACATATTATTCTTCCCTTCCCATCTGACCTAAATCAATTCTTCTGGTGGCAGAGTCTGTACTCTGTATTTGAATAAAGCATCAGTTGTATTGAATGTGCTGGAATTGGCAGATGGTTGGTCAGTCATTCAGTTTGATATTAATTGCTTCTTTGAGATCTCTTCCAGAGAACTGAGGACAAAATGCATAGTGTCTTATTACATTAAGAAAAAAAATCACATCTGAAATTCTTTGATGAAAGATTTGTCTGCCTGGCAGACAATGTACTTTCTCCTTAAGAGTCAAAAATGACTAAAAAATTCCATTATTTAAAGATTATCTCATTTCCTTCCAGTGAGTTAAAAAAAAATTCAGACATTTTGTTTGGAAGAAAAAATGAAATTTCTCTCTTACTATTTGGACAACACTTTTTACTGATTAAGAAAGGGGTGTTCTTTTGCAGGAAGGCAATGTAATTTTTTCATTATGAATAATTTTTAAATTACTCACCACTCATTTATGCTCAGCTGTCTTCATGTGTCATTTAGTGGCTCATTTTGACTATAGTAGCAAGCAGGGGCAAGATCAGTTAAAACAAGAATATTTAGCACTTGATATTAAACACTGGAGGTTTAGAAGATGACCTAAGCACCTGGGGTGAGGTCTGTGGGTCTGTGTTTCATGTATTATGGTGGGTTTACTGCTAGAGCCAAATAATTTTCTACTGGTATAGAAAGTACTCCCACAAACTCTCCAACATACTTGTAATTATATTCATGCTTCACATCAAATAAATTTTCCCTTCAGTATATTAAATGTATCTGGCACCTAAAAATCATTATGTATGATATAATCTCAGATTCATTACTTTGCAGATATGTAAAATGTATGTTGCATCATTTATTCATTGGCCATTAGAAATACGTAAAATAGCTGTGAGCTGTTAAAAAATGTGGCACCCATTCTTCTGATACTTATGTATTACTATTTCCATCACAGCAATTACAGCAGGTGCCAAATGACACCTATTTCTTTTTGATAAATGGTATCTTATGCAGTATTTAAGGAAGTACTGTGTCTGCTCACCCTAAACATTTCTAAAGAGGTGACAATCGGTAAAACTGGAGGCTGCTTCTGCCACTGCAGTACTGTACTTGCTAAGTGAGCTAAATGCCTTGTTTCAAAGATGAGTCTCTCTCACATCAAAGGTCACAAAATTCTTATGCCATTTCTATGTTTCACTTTTGCACTTTTCCCTCAGTCCTTTCCTTGGTAATATTTTCTTTTTCAATAAGCACACTGCATGCCCCAGTTTTGTCTTCCTCCTATCCTACTTTTGACATCGTGGTGTGTATCTGGACCTTAAACTCAGACACTGCAAGTCATGAATGTTTTCATTTCTGCCACCTATTTACAAGCAACTTTGAGATACATCAATAACACAGCTAGTGTTTTTAATTTTTAGTAAAATCTTTCACCGAGTCTGGAGGCTTGATCCTAAGCTAGCAAGCATCACATTAGCTCCACTGATTTAAATGAACAATATAAATCTACACCAACCTTTGTCTTCAAAAAAATCTCAAGATTTCTTGGGACCTCACATGCTTTATATGGAAAGATGGATAAACACGGGAGCAAGATTTTGTCTCAAAGCTGAGCCTCCTTAGGTAAACAATAAAAATGGCTTAGTTGTATATGGCTGTATTTTGCTCTACAACTGGAAAAATATGCATTAACCAGAAATTATTGACATTGGCTAAGGCTATTCACTTAATATTTTAGGGCAGCAAAATACATATGGTTTTTTCCACATGGAAGAACAACCAGAACATGACTGAGAGCAGCTTGGATACTGTGAGCTCACATGGCTGCTTTGGGAGATGGACCAGTTGTGCTCAGAGCAAGGGAGGCCTCTTGGACCCTGTCTGGGTGCTGTGACCTGGAGATACGTCTGCCCTGGTGGATATCAAAATTCGATGACAGCCCTCAAAACACCAGAACAAAGGCAGAAATATGAGCCAGCTTTTCAGGAGAGTTTTAAAAGTTCTCTGGGCTCAACCATCATTATTATGCCTGTAGACAGAGAGTACATGCTGAAGAACTTGTGCTGATAGCATCTTCACAGGCAGTTTTGCCATGCTGTGTCATGCCTCTCTCCCTAAGAGTTGTACTTTTCCCATTCAAGTCTACAGATAACAGAGCTGTTCCTGTTTTGCTTCTGAAAATGGCTTCAGTGTGTCTCTATCCTGCTGCCTAAGTACACTGACTCATTTGAGCCAAAAGGAAAATGGCTTTAGGAATGGGAAACTTTATTACAATGGTCATTAATTAATTCCCAGCTCCATACAATTAGTGGGGGCACACTGGAGTGATGCTCAAGAATGCTGCTCAGACATCAAGCAGCCACACCATGTATTCAAGAGGAGGAAAAACAAGGCGTGACCTCAGATGCTGTGAAGTTTTGGGTGGTGTGGTGAGCTGTGCAGGTAGGTTAACTAGCCTGGGTTTAGTGCTGGGCCGATGCAGCTCTGCTGCTTCCATTTCTGAAGCTAGTATCTGCTGGAATTTAAGCTGTGTTATGTGTGCAAAGCAAGTTTTTCAGGGCAGCCAGATATCTCTTACACAACAGTTTATCTCATGGAGTACAAAGCCAGAGAGCAGCATTGAAGATGACAGGCACTCAAGTGGGAATAGTTGGACAAAATCACAAAATTCTCACCGGATCTATTAAAAAAAGAAAAGCTCTCATATCAGCTAACCTGTTAATCATGCATGCAAGATGGCAAATGGCTATGTAAAGGTTAAGAGGAAGAATTCTTTACTTTCTCAAGCCTACTGTCCCATCCTTTTAGCAAAATCAAGCCAACAAATGAACAAGAACATATTGCCAGAGAGAGGAGCTGCAAGAAATATTCTAAACCAGAAGAAAACATATTTGGCTACAGCAGCAAAGTGTCAGTTGACACACTCAGCAGAATTTCTGAGCTTATGAATAAAGATGACAACTGAGAACCGAGCCAAAACTCAGAGTAAAAACTACATAGCAATATTCACACCTCTAACGAAGCCAGGGAATTTCTGGCTCTGCATCTTTTGTGCTTTAAATGTGACATTTTTGGCATTTTGCCTCTTTGTATGTGTGTGTTTTAGTAGTGTAAAGAGATCTTAACTTTAAAGAACCTCTTATTCTGCTTTTTTTCCAATTAAATACCCTGCTAACAACCTCTGAAGTCAGGGCCACATGAGCATCAGAGAGTTGGGCTCAAAGTTAAACAAAAATACAATTAGACCAGAGTAATCTTTTTTCTCCCCAAACAGCATCCTGCCACTCACATGTTATCCTTTTTGCCTTCAATTCACTTTTGGGCATGCTGACACTCCTCCATATTTGTTTCTGGAGGTACTTTAGAGCTAAGCCATAAGTGAAGTCTAAGTCACTTCTCATCAGCGCCATAAATTTGTCAGATAGGAAAATGCCAAAATAATGTGTAAAATTACTCCATCAATTCCTGTTGCCTTACAAAATATCTTGGCAGGCTAATTTTATTTTCTTTAGACCATCTCACAACAAGTTTGCTGGAAACATTATGTTTTGATAGATTTACTGTCCAAGGTTTTTTTTTTTTTTCTGTGCAATACTTGCAACAATTTTAGCTTGTAATTAAGAACGGATGGAAAAAAATTACACATAAGGGTTTGTAAATGGTTACAAGGGGCCTTGCTCAGGCCTAGGTCTGGAGAAGGAGACAGAATTATCCTCATCAAGTTTGCAACCACCTGTAGGAGAAAGGCATATGGGGGGATGCAGCTGATATGCTCAAGGACAGGGCTGCATTTAGAATGAGCCAGACGGGAGAAATGAACTGTCAGTAAACTTCATGAAATTCAGTCAGGACACCTGCCCTGCCATCTCTGGAACAGGCTAACATCCAGCAGGAGATGGGTTGGGATTGTCTGGCTGGGGAGCAGCTCTGTGGAGCAGGGACCGAGGTCCTGGGGCACGCACACCTGGCTGAACCTGAGCCAGCAGGATCCTGGCAGGGATGAAGTGAGGGCTGAGTGCCCTGGGCTGTGTCAGCAGGAATGCAGCCAGCAAATGGGGGAAGCAGTTATTCCTTCTTGCTAGGCATTTCTTTGGCTGTCTCTGGAATACTGGGTTCATCTGTGGGCCAATGAGTACATGAAGGTTGTCAATGAACCGCAGTTCAGCAGAGAGTCCCTGAGGTGGCCAAGGCTGAAGCCTCTTGTGGGGAGAGGCTGTGGGAGTGGGGTGGCTCAGCCTGGAGGTGGGATGGATTCAGGAACCTGCAGCCCCCAGGACCTGCAGAGGCTCAGGCTCTTTGCTGAGGTGAATAGTGGCAGAATAAGAGATAGCAACCATAAATCAGAATTAAGCATTTTTCTTGGATATTAAAAAAGTGAATTTCCAGGAGGATAATCATGCAGTAGAGAAGGAGCATATCTGGTAGGCCAAAGCCCTGAGCAACCTGTCAATACCTTGTTGGTTGCAATGTATTCTCTTTGTTGAGTCCTACTTCTCACTCTATTGCCTCAGCTGCTCCAACTGCACATTAATTCTTCTGGAGGGGAGGTACCCGATGAAATATGTTTAAAACAATTTACAAGTAGCCATGAAAAGAAAAGCAAGCTGGGGAAGGATGCATAAAAAACTATGCCACAGTGCTGAGGCAGCAGAAAATAATCACACATAATCATATGTGCCAATACAGTTAATAACTGAAATATTTTGTACGTGGTGATTAGATTAATTGACATCACCTTTGATGAATGTTGGGCACTTCATATTTAAAAATAAATTTTCATGAGAGAATGTGCTTGCGCGGTCCTTATTCACCAGTGCTGATGATTTTGCTCATTTCCTTCAAAGGGCTTTCTTCCTTATAGACATTCCTCCCACTGGCAAGTGAAGAAAAATTTGACCCAAGACTTTTTGTTCCATACTGACATCTAAACCATTGGTGTGGAGGGGTTTGTAGTAATTTCTGCTTTAGGAAGAGATCATGAAGTTACAGATATGTGTACCTCCCTATCACTACAGCTCACTACAGACTATTACCCTGACACTTTTGGATCACCTAAGGCGTGATAAAAGAAAAGAGGGCACAGAAAGCATTTAGAAGCTTAGGAGATTGCACAGTGATGACAGTGGAAACATAGAGATGTGTTAATGAAGAAGCTTT
The DNA here is from genome assembly GCA_039654755.1 of Calcarius lapponicus. Lineage (NCBI taxonomy): Eukaryota > Metazoa > Chordata > Aves > Passeriformes > Fringillidae > Calcarius > Calcarius lapponicus. Next base: position 43,018,480 of record CM077464.1, on the reverse strand, counting down.
TATATAATCAGTTTAATATTTTTTTCTTCTGCAGTCCACATCTGAAAAATGCCAGTATAAATGCATGATACTCTAAAAAATATTGGTCTGCCATACTATCACAAAGCAGTGCATTTCATCCATTGATTTTACAGGTACTTTCCCTGTGAAAGTTTAAGGCTGAACTGCTGAACAGCCTCTGCCAGCTAGTGAGGATTTTCTCTATGAGCTGAGGAAGGACAGCTTTGGGATTTCCCTACCTTGCAGCAGAGTGGGTGTGGGCTCCTGGCTTGCAGGGGGATGTGTGGTGTCCATAGTGTACGTGCTGGATGCAGAGCCAGCATGGCAGCACACACTGCTGATTTCCTGCCTGAGTCAGCCAGAACTCTCCCCGGGGCTTTTTCTGCCCTACAGCTCCTCAGCAAGCTCAGACCTCAGAGCCACACATGGGTCCTATCAGATGCTATTCTTATCAACTGTGTGGGCCAGGAGACAGAGCAGCAACATGCAAATGGAAAACCCTTGTTGCAGCTACCAATACTTTCCAAACTGTAGTTTGAACCACTAACATTCAAAACATAAAGGACCAATTTCAGTGTGGGAATAGCTCAGTTAACTTCTAGGAAATTATATCGACCTACCCAGAGATAAATTTTCCTCTAACCATGAATGCAGTTAACATAAACAGCCATAGAGAAACTGTGTAGGCAATTGATTTTTTAAGATTATTTTACATGTAAACTAACTTCACCTTCTGGATTTAAAGAGTGTTGATTCAATTTTATGGACTGTTATTTCTTCAATGGCCCTGATTCACATAAAAATTTCATAAGGAAAAAGTTCTGGGATTCCAGCTGGTAAAAATTAGCTCTATCTTCATTCTCCACCTGCTTTTCCCTTTGTTAGGATCATGTATTTTATTGTGGTTTTATCAAAAAAAGTGAAATACAATTTGATAGTTATGATTTAAATAACAAAGAACTTGTGGGTTTGGATGTAGCAACCAGGACTGCCTGTAATAGCAGAGGTTTGTGGAAATTGATTTGCTATATTCACTAAGGCTGAGCATTTTAGTTCTTACAGTTATTTAGACTAACTTGAAAAATTCAAGCCTTGTTTTCCTAATTGGAGTTTCACCTTTTTTTTGGTCTAAAACAGACATACTAAGTGGCCTGGGCTATTGGCAACTCTTAGCTGCTGGTCTCTGCAATCTCCAGACTCTCTGATATCAAAATATTTTTTCTCAATTATGCTGAAGTTAAGCAACATTCTGAAACACTTGTACTTTTGCAAGTGTTGACTGTAAGGCAGAGAACAAGTGAAAACTAAGAAGAGGAACCTGAGTATCCACCCTCAGACAAGAACACAGCCTCTCTAGTTACCCTTCCCAGTGAAAAAGACCTCTAGAAGATAAGGCAGGGATGCTCAGCTATGAAGATTGTAAGACTGAGAGCCTGGAATGTGGAGTGGAAGGTACCACTGAACATGGTATTCTTTAGGTAAGCAAACACTTAAAGAAACTAAACCACCCATGTGTGGAATGAAATTCCCTTTGTAACACGGGTAGAATGCTTATGTTGAATAGAAATCATAAAATATGAATTCCAGCACAGAACCACTGAAAGGAGCCCTGACACTGCTTAGTCAAAGCCATGCTGATGTTTGAGAAACTAAAAACTCTTCCCTTCTCAGAGTGTTTCTAATGTTCTATGGTTTGCTGCAAACAAGGCAGAGCAATATAGGTCTCCAGGATGCTGCTTGCAAATTGAAGAGCCCACAAAACTTATGTGCTTTTTTTTTTTGTTTCTAAAAGTATTCCTATAGATAAAGCACTTGATCCTGCCTCTATGCTGCACTATCCATGAGGCATACTTTGCAAAAAGCTTAACAGAGAAGTTTAGTTTCAATTGTGGCCAAGTAATTAAGAAAAAAAATATTTTTCTGTACAGAAAAGAAAAAAAATAACAAAGCTGTGCATTCCTGAGGTTACTTTAGAATGCATTTGCTCCTGTCCGTCACTGCCTGTCGTAAGGCAACAGAACCTGTGATGTTTGACTGACTTGGTGCTGCAGCCACTTGTGTCAGTCACTTTGCTAAAGAGCAGAGGTGGATGCTCAGATGTGGTGGTGATCAGCATGCAGCACAGAACCAGTTTATCCACAACCATGTCCTCCTAATCTATGCCCAAGCACTGTCAGAGTCAACAAAGTATTACGTGAAGGTATCAGCAAGAAAGATCCAGTCTGTAAGTACCATTCAAAGTAAGTTATGGCCAGAGGTCTGACCACTTAGAAAAAGGAGCTCTTTCAATAAACTATTCCTTTTCTTTGGAGTTAGATTATACCATTCTTGCCTTTGTTGGAGCTATAGAAGGAACACACAGTATTTTCTCAATGGCTGGAAGGTATTTGTATTAAATAACAATTTTAAGCTTTCTCCAAAAAAATGTCTTTTCAAAAAGTTTTGGCCTGTTCTTTTTTTTTCTGAAACACTTCCTTTTCTGTGATCCATCCATTTCCGTTCTTTGTGGGCTGGTGCATGTGCACAATCCATAGACATAAATAGATAAATATAACTAAATATATAAATATATTTACACAATTATATATATATATATATATGTATAGAGAGAGAGAGAGAGAGAGAGATAAATAGACCTATCTCCAGTGAGGGACATGAGTAGCAGAAAAATGATTTATGTGGCCTATTTTTTTCTTTGTTAGGGTTTGCTAAAGAATATGGTAGGGTATAAAAAATACCCTGGATCAAGCAGGTTTCAGATTTCCTTTGAATAGAAATGAAAGTTATTATTTGCACAGCATTGCTAAAAAGCTGAGTCATCTACTTAAAGGCAAAATTCTGGTGAGGAAGATTAATTGCTTTTCAGTGACCCCCCCATACTTAGTGGTAGCTGTGTTCATTGCAGATGGAGTTCTTGACTCTACAATCATTACCACTGACATCGCTGAAACTACTTAGAATCCATGAGCTGAAGACTGACTAAAGAATTAGACTGCTATTTATTCCCATTGTCAGGACAGGTCTGTTGTTTCCAGTCTCCTGGTTTGCAGGAGACTTCTCTGATTGACCTGGGGAAGAGTGGGACTGAGCTCCAAATAGACAGTGTGATTAATAACAAAAGCACAGTGATTCTCCAGTCTTTTTCATAAAAATGGATCCTGAATTTTTTGCTATAGAGATAGTGCTCCTTGTTTCATCTGTGTCCTAGTACAGGTCTCCTGATCATTTAGTAGCTGAAGAAACAAGCAGAAGCTAAAGGCCACCAGGTCTTCTGCTGGTAAACAGCATTGCATCTTCACTGAAGGGCAATGGAGTTTCAGCAGTTCAACCAGCTGAAGCTCTTCTGCTGAACTCCTTCTGGTAAACTGGAAGGAAAGGCAGAGCTCATATACCACAGAGCTCAGAATGTTTGAGATGCTTTTTCTTTGTACCCAGGGAATATGCAGGTAGTCAGGGGAAAGTGTGAAAAGAGAAGAGAAGCCAATAGTCAAATGAATGATTGTGCTGAAGGAAGAAAGAGATGTGAAAAATTGAAGAATAATGAAATATCACGGGGCAGTTGGGGTGGGAGGAAGCCCGTGATGTTTGGTCCCTCAGTACAGTTAATTAATAGCTGAAAAATGTGAAACAGGATGCAAAAAACCACGTGGCAAATACCAATGAGGGAACCAAGGCCATTTAGAGCACTTCCTATCAAAATTCAAACACATGCAAAAATAGAGCTGCAGAAACTCATTTCAGAGCACATGGTTGCTCTTCATAAATTTTGGTTTACTCCTACTGGAAATTACCAAAGTGCTTCTTTTTTTTGCACAGAAGAAACTTGAAAGGTCTGTGACTGTGAATATTTTACTCAGCTTGAAAACACTCTGAAACCTGTTAGCTGAAGGGAAGGTGCAAGTTTCACATTGCTCCAAACCTCACTTGCCCCACAGAGTTCTACAGCTGTAAGCTGTTTTCTCACGGAGGCCCGTGCCACTTCTGTGGAGGGACCCAGAGACTTTCACTGCCGTCCACTCTTTGTCAGGTTCTACATAACATCATCTGTGGGGGCTGCCCAGGATTATTGAGTGCCCTGCTTGCCCAGCTATCTTTCATATTTGCATTCAACTATGCTGCTTGGGAACCCTCCACAAATGCATTGGCGTGAGCGCGTACTCGGGTGTGTTTGTGTGTTTGCCAATATATTTGGCACAGACAGAATGCATCTGTCTCAAAGAAACTACAGGATATCTACTCTGACAGCATTCCAGTAATGACATTGGACTGAGGCAGACATATCTATGGAACAATCATGCATTTGTCTGGTCTTTTGAATCTGAAATGCTAACTTGAATTGGAAAGGGCAAGGCCCTTTCAGAGCACTCATGAAGCAGTTGGGAGTAGGAGATCTAGAAGGCTTTTTTTCTGTCTTGTTCTTTGGAGCCTAAATATGCAAGAACAGAGCACAGCCCTGAGGGAGGCTCTGCTCATGCCTAAGCCCCTGACCTCAAAATGGAAAACTTGGAGTCAGCTAAGTCTCCCTGACAACAAAGAGGAGGGGAAATGGAATTGGCACTCCACATTATTAATTTATTTGCATTACAATTTCATTCTCAAATGGGGAATAAACTGAATCAACAAAGAGTCGTAAAGAAGTGATCTCTTGTCTACTACAAAAACCATATATATTCATGTGTATATGTGTGTGTGTGTTTACACATATATATATCTATATCTGTATCTATATATGGAATGGAGAGACAAAGTCTGCTCACCCTTGGGGGCATGGCAGGCAGCATTGGGTGTGCCAGGGCAGGAAACAGCACTTATCTTATCCTGTGACATTTTGGGGTCCTCTTTGAGCCAGGAAATGCCATCATGACCTGAAGCAGATAAGATAAAGAGCTCTAAAGAGACCTGCAGAGTCTTTATGAGTTATCAGAGTCTTTATGTGAAATCAGTTCAAACAACTGCTTATATTCTCTGTATTCAGAGAAACTAGTACTGATTTCCCTACTTGTTTCTTGCCAGTGACATCACTGACATTTTCTAAGACATCTCTCAACACCTGAAATCTACCCTGTGTTTTGAAAAAAAAAAAAACAACAGAAATGCTTGGCAACTTCAAGAATCTGTAACCAAAACAATCCCTCTCTGCCTTCTCTAGTTCAGATTCCCTACCCGGTAAAAGGAAGAGTTAAAGTGAAAGGAAATGGAGTATGACATCAGACCTGAGGCCAAGTCCTTAATTTGTTTTTTTGCTGAGGCTGAACTTAAGGAAGTCAACTGGATCCCTGCCTGAGTAAGTAATGAGCAGAAATTAAGGAAGGGCTTGAAGCCTGGGTCTTTGATGATTAGGTCAATGCCTGCGGTGTAATCCCAAGTGACCAAAAGAGTACAGAGAAAAAAAAGAAAACTACCCCTTAGCACTTCCCATTGCCAGCTCAAGAAGGAGGACTTCGGTGCTCATAGAATTGGGATTCTACAACAGAGCTGTTACAACCCCGTGGAAGTGAGAAAAACATTGGGGCTGGGCAGTTGCAGCCATGTGGCTGCAAAGTTAAAATAGAGCCATTTACAATTTTGACAGATTCCTCTCTTCAAAATCACTGTGAAGCGCAAGGCTGTACACATACACCTCCTCTGAGCACACCACAGGATTCCAAATCAGACTGGAGGTACATTCTGCAAAGCAATTGTCCAAGGATGCAGTCCAAATGCCTACCTCAGTGAATTCCATGCCTGATTCATTAAGTCCAAGGACTGGGTTTGCAAAGCTTTCATTGAAACTATTGTACACTATGCAATTACAATGAAACAGATGACTGCTTTTACCTACAGGTATAGGACATGTACAAAGCAGATTGGTTCTGCTAACACATAATATCGCACCAAAAGTTCTCCCAGAAAGAGAATGATAATGTTCCAGAAAGTAACCAGTACGTGACCCTGCCTGGTCTCCACAGAACTGCGGACACCGTTTTCCTCGGATCTAAATGTTATGGCCAAATTTTGTATTGAGTCATTACTCAGACAGTCTTATTGACTCCCATGGAATTGTACCAATCCAAATCAACCCCAGCTGTCCATCATCCTTCCCTTGACTCCTAACCCTTTGCAGTCCTATTCTTCCCACCTCACAAAGCTTGCCTTGAGCTAATTCAATGGCAGGAGTACAAATGCAATACCGCAGAACTGACCAGTTTTATGCATTCATAGCCATAGCAGCCAGGGAGAGTCAGTAATCCTGGAATCATTTGATTAGACAGCACACAAAGCTAAATTTAACTCCATTGTTTTGCTGCCTGCGGCAGTAGTAGGGAAAGGAAAGCTATTAGTAATCCCCTTCTGTATTGCTCTCACTGTAAATAAGTGTTTTTAGTGGACTACCCAAGGATGTAGATTTCATATTATAAAATATTCTTATTGCAGTATAAACTATGGGTGTAAATTAAGGTGAAAAAGGTAATGAATCTATAACCCAGAGTGCTCAGGGTGTAAGCTTTTCAAAGGGCTTGCTTGAAGACTCAGATCACAGCACCAGTGAGGATTTATACTTATACTGTTGATCTGAAACAAACAAGATCATTCTAAACGGGAGATAGCTTAAGCAGATTAAATAAGCATTGTAGAAATAGGCACACAGTTCTGCTTCACCCCATTTCCTCCCATGCACATCACTTATTTGCATTTATTATATTACAGGTAGGAAAGGAATGGTCAGTTGCTTAGGATTAAGCTCACAAGGAACAGAAAGTGCTGAGGTAAGAACTCAGTGGTCTGGCTGGCTCCAGCACTAAGGAGGCAGCTGGAGGGCATCCTCACTGCAGATTGTGTCAGGAGCCCTGTGTGCCTGGGCACAGTGTGAAGGGGAATCTCAGCTTGCACCCCCTGGTGCTGAGAGACTCTGAGTGCTGAGTGTCTGTCACAGAGCTATTCTCACCTTGAGGAAGAGGAGAGTCAAGTCCTCTGGGATGCCTTCACACACCACTGGCTGAGGTAAGCAAACAAATTTATAGGAGACAGCCCAGTCTGGGAACTCTGCCAGCAGGAGAAGGCAGAGAAGAGTCTGTCTCTAACATCTGTAACTAAAGATGGTGTTCCTGCAGTGCTCATAGAGGACGGCTGGCAACATCACAGAGATCTTCTAAGAGAAAGTAAGACTTCAGCTTTACGAGGTTTAAAAGAAGTGCTACTTAGTATGCAACTCTTTGCATTTGAAAAAGACAGAGCCCTCTGCAGACATTAATGCTTTCTTTTGCTCCTCTCACAAGCATTTGACATATTTTTGCTCACATAAAACTTGCCCACCAATTCCTCTGTGCCATGCTTTTAGGAGATGTCACAATAAATCATTTTTTCAGTAATCGTTTGCTTCTACCTCATGTAGCATATACATGTTATACACGTACCTGGAAGAGGACAAGCATCCAAAATGTGTGATATCCCTTGCTGGCTGTCTGACTAAATACGAGGGCTACACCACATAGCAGACAGACAGAAAGGATTTGGGAACAGCAAAAGTCAGAGGGGCAAGAAAAAAAGTGCATCCATTTGGCTTGTTGTTTCTAGGTTGCCAGCAATGAAATGCTGGTGTTCATACACTTATCCTTCATGTACCCAGCCATATCATTGTTACCCAGCTTTCAAACCTGGGCCGTGCTGGAACTTGCTGCAGAAACCAGTGTCTCTTTACAGGAAAGCAGTGTGTGCGTGGGTGTATCTACAGTGTAGGATTCTGCACCGAAGGACACAATGCTCCTGACACATTCAAGAATCACACAAGCTGCAAGGAATGCATTTTGCCTTAGCACAACTGCATTCAGCTGAGGATATTCCAGGCTAGGTTAGAATAACAAAAAGTATCTGCTCTAAACACTTTGGGTTTCAAAGTTTGAAAGTCACTTTCTGAGATTACTCCCCCTTGCAGTATGCCGTTTAATGACAGATACATTTGCTGGTTTCACCTACATGTTCATTACCAAAGTGAGAAGAGCAGGCTGAAAAGCATACTAAAATGAAAACACAAGGGTATTTCTTACAAGAAAAGTGGTCTTAGGTAAAGGGAAGAGATGCATATTTCCCTGCTCAAGCCAGGAACACAGATACAGACCTCAATGTAACTGTAGATTCTGATACCAGATTCATTACAAGCTGGACATTTATTTTGTACAAGAGAACATAATTCTGAGAACCCCTCCAAGAGACAGCTCTGTAAAATTCAAATTTTAAGGACAAATAGAAATAAAAGGTTGGAAATAGGATCTTCCATGTTCTGCTATATATCAAATGAGTTGTTTTTAATTACAGAATCTCAAGTGTTAAAATTACTGCATACTGGGCGGAATCTGGCAGCCTCATGCAAAGAAAGCAAACAGCAGACAAAATACAGTGAAATGGTGCATTAAAAATCCTCCAAAATGGTCTGCTATTATAAGTCAATATTTTCAGAAGCTGTCAGATAAACGATTTTAGGTATCTGCATGATGGTATGGCAGACCTGTCCAACCACACAACTCCTCAGCTGGGGTTCAGCAGTTTGCCCAGCTGCAAAGCCCAGAGCAGGCTGAAGTAGACCAGGGACAAGGATCTGGCACACCCTGTCTTAACCCACTTGGCAGATCACAGATAAGCAAGCCACCATTTGTAGTCTACAGTAGCTGAGGTGCCAACTTCCAAAAATCCTTGGGTGGTGCTGCAGGCTCTCAGAGAGGCAGGCAGAAGTCAAAGTACATAGGGAAATACTGCAGTGGGATTGTCAGAGATTAACTGGGAAGTCTGAAACCTTAGATTTTATCCCCAGACCATATAAAAGTCTCACCCAGGAGCAGAGCGCAGCGGCATCAGAAGTTACATTAAGAAACCAACCAACTAGACAAAAAATAAATTCCAGTTTATACTGAAAGTAGCAATTTTGTTTTAAAAAGCCCCCTCCAGTTGTTCCACCCTTCCCTTTGGTTTCAACTATTCAAATCTTTAAAATTCTGTATCAGTTCTTTAATCTTATGGAACCAAATTTCTGTTTTGCAAGGAAAGGGGAATGTAGGTTCAACAAAAAAGCAGAAACTCAGTGATGAGCAAAAGCAGTTTAAGTATTTCAAAAGGACATGCCCCTTCCAAAAATTCAATTGGATATGTGCAACTGATAAAGAAATCCTATAGTACTTTAACTTGGAAGCATTCAAACTGTTGAAAAATAACATTGCAAGGCTGAAGAAATAAATCAAAGTTCATTGGCCAAATTCTGCGCACAGAAAAGAACAGCTAAGATCAGAATCTCTCCCAATTGTTATCTGTTTTCCTATTTTAGAATTAAATCTTGCAATCTTTCCTCAGACAAAAATCATCCTCTGGGATTGCTGGCATTTTTTAGGACTTCAAAAACTTGGCAATTGATGTTCTAGGGAGGAAAATCTTTAAGAGTTAAAAGTATACAGCTGAACTGCAAAGAACTGTCCAAAAGTGGCACGACCTCATCCCCTAGCAACAGAAATCAATAGCAACAAAGATAATATAATTACACCACAGAAAGGATCCAGAGGGCAGATTATGTTGTTAAGAAAGAATGACATGTGAAGCAGACAGTTTTAAACACGGATGAAAATACAGAAAATGTGCAAGGTCGATAGATAAAAGTGAAATACGAACACAGAATAAATTAGCCTGCAAACTCCTAAAAGGGAAATAAAATTATTCCTGTTCCTGTTTTCACTGTTTTATTTATTCAGTACACAGAATCAGATTCCCAGGGGAGCAGAGAAAGGCATCTTATTTCACAAGAAGCATAGTGGCACAGGGAAAATAGATGACCCTATGGTGACAGCCTTGTTCTGGAGCTCTGAAGACCCAGTTCATTTCCTGTTTTGGTACAGATGGTCCATACTACTCAGACAAATCATGGGCTTCCTGTTACTCTGTCTCCCATTTGGAAAAGAGTGCCAAGTATTAGGATTCAGCGCTGAGATGGAACAGATACTGCTGTAGTCTGGGGATGGCATGGAATTACCTACAACAGAAGGATTCCTGTCTGCCTTGGCATGGAACACACATTTGTCTCTTGAACAATGCACTTCACTTTTGCTGTTCAGGTTGCTCAGATGCCTAGAGGAGGCAGGGCATAGTGCCTGGGCAGCCTCCACTCTGCAATACTTGGAACTCCAGCACCACCCGCCTGCCAGCACAGAGGGTATTTGGAAATGTGTTCCCTGATACAGCTCCCTGCCAGCACTTTCATACAGCTTTGAAACATAAAGTAACGTGGGGTAACTTTCCAAGGACAATCCCATTTCAGGCAAAACTGACAGGTACTGATAAAAGCCTATATGCCTATTGCAGTAATGTCCTATCACCAAATCACCTGATCCTCCTCCCACAGTTTTGGCTATTTCTTCCCTATACCACTGCCATGTGAACGTAGCTTTCTACTCAGAGTCCGAAGCAGGCTCTGGCTAAAGTGACCCTGCCTTTTCCAGCCATGTCCAAGACACTTGCTGAAATTAAACTACTTAAACCAAGAGAAAATCCAACAACTGCAAAAGGAACATCAGACGTTAATAGTGGTGTCTCATCATGATTTCTACATATTGATGTCACACATACTGATTTTATGCATACTGATATGTGGACTAAACTACAGCTTGGTGAACTCAGTTTCTAAGTACTCAAGGATCTCAAAAGCAGGAACAAGGTGAGATGCTTATAGTAACAAATTTTTTTAGGGGGTGAAGATGTGCACTAAGAGTAAGATTTTCACTTATTGCATTTTTGGCATAAGTGAAAGAACCTTCTGAATGACAAATATATGCTCATGAACACTCTTAGCAGTACAGCTAGTAATAATGAAAAAGCCCAAACTAGAAAGACAGAGAGATAAAGAGTATTAGAATGTATGTGAGGTGCAACTCACACTATGGGTTTTGTCTCTTAAACAGTCTTTATTTTACCTGTTCATTGCCATCCTTTCTACCTCGGCATCAAATTCTAAATTGATGGGATTCATATGTCACACATAGAAGACACAGAAACAGAGTGGCACCTAAGCACAGAGACTACATCTACAGCAACAAATGCAGCAGGGCCAGGAACAGTCCTGGACAGTCTCAATCATCCATGCTGTTAACTTGTCATGTTTCCAGGCACAGTTTTGGCCCAAGGCTGATAGGCCATTCTGAAAAGTCCTGGGCCCTGTTTAGAAGTTGACACTGGCCAGGGAAAATTCCCAATGGCAGTTTGGATGCAGACACCTGATTTGGAGAATCAGAGAATTTAACAGTATGGACAGGTTCTTCCATGCTGTTTGGTCTCAAAGCCAGTCCTGGGGACCTTTAATTGACTCATATGTACATTATCTGTGATTATCTGTGCCTTCTTACCATGAGAAACAAGCGCTACTATTCTAAAGTCTTTCTAATTATTTTTTAATTAGAAAGGTTTGAAGTAATTATTAGAGACAATTGCTTCTTTCCTCCAATCTCTGCAGAGTCCTATGGCATTTTTTGAACCTTTACAGGCAAGACCCAAAACTGGGCACCTATCCAGGACTGCTTTGCTGTTATACCCATCTTTATATCTCTTTTATGTGTAGAAGTAGCTGATATCAGACCAATTATGGTCATTATTCCTGTCATAAGATGTAAAACTCAGCACAGATGGTATCTTATTCAACCTTAACATGATGCAAACAAAAGAACTATTTTAACACACTGTATAAAATCAGGGGACTTTCCACACTCTTTCCCAGGAGTGCCTGAGAACTGATGATTTAGTTGCCTTGGCACCTACCCTAGACCCATCAGCCAAACTAGACTATTTTTCCTTCAGAACAATATGTTTTGCAGATATTACTAAATCCTGTTTTTTTCCCCCAGCTTCATATGGAACTGTGTTAATCACAGCTCAGTGGATGGGAGAATCAGCACAGTGGATGCAGTTTCATAAGCCTTTTTCACAGCCTGCACAGTCAGGCTCCTCTAATACTGGCTGTCATAGTTCTCCCATCTGAGCTGCTGTTTAACTCATCTGCTTCTCCTTTGTACCACCCAGCTCATCTTTTCTAATTCCTAAAAGTTTTATCGAGGACCAATCTAGTCACTGATACCCCATGTGATAAAAATGAGCCAGAGTTTTCAACCAGGACTCCCTGTAAGGTAATTTGAAGCAAGGTCATTACCTGCATTTATTAGCAGTTTTTGAAGAGATAAACACTTCTGAAGGTTGAGGCTAAAAAAAAAATGAAACTGAAATGAGTTAATAATTTTTTTTTCTATCTGGTAATCTTACAATCTGCAGGGACACAGATTATTTCTATAGTTCAATTTACTGGTGTGTATTCATGTGAAGTAAGAAGATTTTCCGCATGAAGTAAGAATACTTTGATTTTTTTTTTCTGGCAAGTACTGTGTTAAAAAAAATTCTGATGTTAGGTCAATTTAACACAGAACAACATAGAAGTAAATTGTAAGCAGGTAGAAAACACAATCAGTATTAAAAAAATGCACAGATTGTGTCCCAGTAGTAAAGAATGTACATAGAGAATCCTGTCGTGGTGGCAGGATTCATGATTATTCTGTTGTCTAAGATATTGCCATTCCTGAAGGATACTGCAGTTGGTTGTTAAATAGTACATGACATCATGGTGGAAAAACTGATTGATCTATTTGGAGCTGTGGAGAAGAACATAAAATCTTTGCTACTTTATAATTTAAACTTATATTTAAGCTAAGTTTTAGCTCTTTGTCAATGCTAATATCTCTGAGTATCTGAATGTCAGCTGCCAAAAATAATTGGTTTTGTATCTTTGTTTATCTTTGTTTTTCACTGTAAACAAAATAAATAAATTAATTTTTGGTCAACTCTTTTGAAAGGACTGCATTATTTAGACAAGCCATGTATTTTATTGCCTCTAAAAGCTCCTGGTTTGGCTCAGAACCATTTAAAAATGACACTGAACAATGCTGAGTATATGTTTATATAAATGAGCATATTATTAGCCTTGATCCAATCAATCTTGCATTTCAATTGCTACAGGAAATGGCACCAGCATGGATCAAATAACACACACAAATCATTACAGTTAAAGAGAATGTAAGTTATTGAAATATTCTGCCCTAATTGATGGAAACATTTGTATACTTCCCTGCCCTCAGCTTCTTTCATATCTTTCATATCTATCTAGTACACAAGAAGGCATGTTGCTGCTATTCTTGGTTCTGAATTGCAGTAACATGTCCAGGATCACATACATTTATAATGAAGTTCAGAAACCTATGACCTAGCTGGATATGGACCTTACTTTGTGATAATGTGTGAGGCAGAAACTCTATAGCTTTGAGAGGTATGACTGAAAAAATGCTAATAAATGTTCACTGTTTTGGTGTACAGTAAAGAGTGAAAGGGTTCATGTCTTGAGTTGACTGGAGAAGTCTTTGAGAAGAACAAACCCCTGTCAAATTTAGCAATTATAATGTTAATTTCCAAGTATTTCCCTGATTTGCTGAATAAAATCCCAGGTTTCATGTTTGTAGGTTTTTTCCCCCTCCAAGTTAGAAAAGAATCATGGAACTATAAGAAGAATAAAATAATATAAAACTAAAAATTATACAAACTTATCCAGGAGTTTCTGAGGAATGAAGGTGACACACTGTTTCCCAAATTGTGTTATAAAAAAAGGCAACAAAACCAAACACCCTTGCAATCATTCAGCAAATCTTCCTGTGGTAAATGCATGACTAGATTATCCTAAAATGTGGCTGGACAATTATACAGGAGAAAGTTAAAAGGTGTTTGTACAAAAGTAAAAGAAGAGGGGAGAAACTACAAAAGAAGAATCACGAAGGGCTTAAAAGGAAAAAGTACCTTTAGCCTGGTGTGGAAGATAAAAAGTGAAACCTTACTAGGAGACTGAAGTGAATAGAAATATGATCTTGGAAGAAAAAACCGTAAGAAGTTTATTTTGAATAAGGCCTTGATTGCTATAACTGATAATGCTGCAAGTGTTGCCAAGGGGTAATCTCTTCCTGAGTATGATTCCCTAAAGAATTCTCCATGAGAGCATGGAGCTGTGAAGGAGAGAAGCCTGCCATGCCCTTCATTTCTGCTGCTCAATGCCCTGAAGAAAGCAAGAGGAGTCAAATGGAAGTGTACCTAAATTTGCCCTCAGCAGCTGCTTCTAGCAGACTGTTCTACGCCCAAGGTAATGCAGAGGAGTGAAGGTATTGCTATGCAAAATGAAGGGCCTGCCCTTGCCAATCCATCTCTGCTTCAAAAAGTACATTAATTTCTAAACTAAACAGGAATAGGTTTGAAATATGTGTATATTTTGTTACAGCTGTTTCTTCCTCACTGGGAAACCAAATAGAAAAGGCTTGCCCATTTTTTACCCACTGGACAGAATGGGCCTGTTTGGAAGAAAACCTCTTCCTTACCCCTTAAATACAAGGGATGTGATTCTTGTCTGCAAATGAATAGCAGAAATAACTGCTGAAGTTAGTGAAGCTCAACAGTAATGAAAATGAGAACCACATCCTAAATGTCAGCACGGTCCCCCTCCAGATTTTCTGTACTGCTTGGCACTTAGACAACACTTTTTATCTGAGGAACTCAAAAGGCCAGTTCTTAGTTCAATTTTGAAATACCCTTCTGAGGCTGGTAAAATGCCCAGCTAAGGGAACTTGAGTACAGAAAGGTGTTTAAATAAATTACTGACAGTCACACACAGTGAGTAGCAGAAACCAAAGGCCCGAAGGCCCAGACCTGTGCTGTAAATGCAACAAGCAATAAACAAATTCTGGTCATTGTCAGTAGATTTGTGTATCTGTTTTTTAATGGAATGCATTGACTATGCATCCTTTGGGGGCTTAAATGCTCAGTAAATCAAACTCAGCTAAGGCTTGTTTTAAATAGATGTAGATTTCTAAAACAAATAGCAGCATTCACTCAGAGAAGTGGATCATAACTCATGGGTAGGCTGTTGTTTTGGAAAGAATAATCAGCAAAATTGCAGGAAGAATTTTTAGAGTGTTTTTTCAGTAACAGTTATTACTCCTGCACCATATTACATTTAACAGCAAAGTCCCTGCTGAAAACTGCAATACTGCAAATGCCTAAAGTGGTTCTTTGTGGAGGATAGGAATTATTACATTTAGTTTCCAGGCAAAGAAACTGATGACCATTTGGAACCTGGAAAAGAAGAAGATTCAGCTAAAACCAATTTCAATTTTGAATACCTCAGGTAATGACAGTTGAAGGAAAATGGAACTAAAATGCTACTCCATTTAAGAATCTGTTATATAGTACTTTTCCACAAAAACTTGATGTAAAATATGAACTTGTATTTCACAATTTCTGGAATTCTAGACCAACATGCCACCCACAAGAAATCCTGTTTAGTAGCAATTTTTTTAATTAGTGAAAATCCAGCAATTATAGAAAAAGCCCGGCGATATTCATATGAATAGGTAGGTCATCAATAATTTACAGCTACAGAATATAATCTTTTTTTCTTTTATAGCCAATATATATTATAGGAACATGCTTATTAAATTTCCAAGTGGCATGGACCTAGGATGAATTGTGAGTTCCTTGGAGGACAGGATTAGGATCTAAAGTGACACTGCCAGTTGGAGAAACTACCTAAAAAACATAGGATGTAAGTCTAAGAGGACACACAGTTAAGTAAGACTAATTAACTGCATAACTGTATAATAGTCATAGGAAGAGTAGCTCATTAGATGGGGCTTCTTAAGGTTTGGGGTTTATAGTGCCTCAAAAACTGTGTTAACAATGTCATGTTGTTTGGAAAAAAAATGATAAATATGATACCTGGGGGACAGATGTAAAGCAATTTTCAAGACATAGGAAGCCATCCCTCAGTTTTTGTCAGCTGCTGGTTATATGAGTGCTGAGTGAAGTGGTAGGCCTGTGCCCAAATTTCTACTCAGGAGCCACGAAAAATAAGAGAGGAAAAAGGAAAAGAGATTCTCAAAACACAGCCTTGAAGGAAAGACTCAATAAATAGTTAAGAGGGGTGGGGTAGGGAAGAAGACAGAGTTGATAATCTGTCAAAGAAAGAGAAAGCTACTAAAAAGAAGGAAAATGTGCCTGTGCATAATACAGCCTAAGGTTCCATAGGAAGGATTCGGGATGGGCCTTGGGAGGAGCTTTCTAATAGCAGGAAAGGAAAACCCTGCAGTAAGTTGCAGGAAGCTCTACAATCTTCCCACCAGCGGTGAGATATGTAACTGTCAGGAATGACATTAACATGAGATGTGTAGATGATTTCTCTGGGACTCTGATCCTGTTCTGCTAAGTTACGTTTCTTCAATATTTCAGAGAAAATTCAGCATTAATATTTTTTCCTGATCGAGCATGCTTGATTTCATCATTTGATCTAAGCCCCCCACTCAGACAAAGATGGAGAGGATCTAAGAGGACCAAATGGCTCTAACTGTCAGAGCCCAGTCCACAAATCACTTCTCAATTAACACAGTGCCAGTAGGCAAATGGGAAATCTGAAGCAGACACTACTCTCAGAAGGGTTCTAAGTTTCAGTTGCGGATGTTGCAATCAAAACCAACAAGAATGAGTTAGAAGTTAATCAAGTTTGACACTTAGTTTTGCTCAAAGCTAACTAGGGTGGCAACGAGAAAATCATGGTCTGGAGCCACCTCATACGCAAAGAAGACCAAACATTATAAGCTGTGTTGACAGAAACACTAAAATGCACTTAAAGAGTGTTTTAACAGATAAACCATATCTGGCTTTGATCATGCATGTGATGCATCAGAAACGTTTTGATTGGTGCATCCAAGCCTATACTGCTTCAAAATTATTTTTGCTTTGCTGTTTCTTGCAACTTCGGCTGAAAAGTGTTTTACCCCACCCAAAGTTTAAACTAAGTTGAGATATTTAAATAATTTTGAAGCTATTGTTCTCCCTCTTCATAGCTTAAAAATATATATATTTGCGTTGAAGAAATAGGCATATGGTAGTTGATCCTGACATTCATGATATAGAATTATAAAAACTTACTGCAAATACATCCTCAACTGTCAAAATCCACTTTTTTTTTAAAGAATCAAAGTGTATTTATTACTTCAGACTTGCTTTTTATTTTTGTAAGCCTTCACCCATACGGGCCAGAGACAGAGTAACAGTGAGGGAAGATGAGGAGAGGAAGAGGGAGAAGAAGAGATCAGGGGAGAGTGAGAAGAGAGAGGAGAGGGTGAAGAACAATCCCAACCCCAGTACCTCATCTTTATTTTTAGGAGACTTTGTGTCACAGATCTAAGAGGTATAAATCAATTCAAATCATGCTGAAAATTGCTGTTAGTCTTACATTCAATAAGTTCATATAATTGCTAATAACGGGAGAATTTGGCCTCTGAGTTTCAGATGGTTATTTAAATTTTCTCTGATTAAAACACTTAAAAGTAACAAACAAACCCCTCTCTTCATTAGACTTTATGGCATTCAGCAACTTAAAGAACAAAATGCTTCCCTCTCCATTCTTCACAGATTTCCTGGGTAAATTACTGGATAAAATGATATTTAGTGTGGCTCAAGGGTTTCTAGAATTAAGAACCTGGTAGCTGCTTAAAAGTAAAAACACAGAGAAGCTCGGGTTTTCTGTGTATACTGAATGAACCAAGGCCAGAGCATATATGTCTTCCATTGTGCAAAACTGAATGTGTAGTTAAATTAAGAACAATAGGTATTCATAAATCAGCACAAGTGCCCATGAGAAACAAGTCTTCTAATTAAATAAGAGAATCGGTGTTCCTTGTTCCGGAATTGTTATTTAGTATTAGGTAGGATATATTGATAGTAGAGAGACTTTTTTGTTTTTTTTTTGTGGGAAGAATTATTTGGTTTATTTATCAAAACAGCTCCCTTCCTACACATTATTCAAGTTAATTTACACAACTGGTTTAGAGGGAAATACTATTTGTGCTTTTTGAAAAGGAGCTATAAAATGCTCTTACAGAAAAATAAATCTTTGGTATCAGAATAAAACAAAACTAAAAGTAGTACTTGTGTGGAAATCATTATGGTATTTAATTCTGTTTTGATTTTATAATAAAAGATAAAACCAAAGAAACCCAAACCCATCAAAAAAACCAAGACAGGCATTAGTATCCTTACTAAGGGAGAAAATTCTGCAGTGATATGAAAAAAGAGTTGATTTATTGTCTCAACAATACTTCAGAATTTGAGTGGAAATAATTCAAAGTTCTAAATATTCTCTATTTGGTGAGTAAATGTAGCTTGAGGAATGGCTTTGTAATTTTCTGATCCTGATGCTTCCCAAGAACATGTTTTTCCATCATCTCATTAAGAGAAGAAAGAAAGCAAAGAACTAATGTTTTCTAACTTCGTTCCTGCAACCCTGAATTTCATCCACCTATTAAGATGCCTTACAGATTTCAAGTAGAAAGAAGAACCTGAGTAGGTTATACATGGTAATACAGTCAAGAACATGTACATTTCAAATAATGGGGACATGAAATATCTCACTTTAACCTCTTTAAAAATAAGACATTCTAAACTTTCAGAAATTTTTCTTCAAATCAGCTGTTAAAAGAAAAAAAAAAGGTCAGCCTTTATGCAAACAATTTTTATTCTACCAGGTTGACTGAATCCCATGAATCACAGACTAAGGGAAGTAACATGGCCATGTTTCCTGCACAAAGAATAAGTACTTCAATCACCAGTTTAGGAGTCAGATTCTGTTCTCACAGTTAATCTGAACTCCTTTTCAAGGCACAATAATCTCTTGTGTAGACACACTTTTAGAGACTTGAGCTGGCTTTGAAATTACATCTTCAGTTTTACTCAAACCGCCCAGAGAATAGTTAATACATGTAAATTCCTTTATTTTTCTTTATGCCCCTTGATGTACAAGCTCAAAGCAGGGAAATCCCATCAATGCCTTACTTTGGATGAGGCTAAAACTCAACTTTGAGATTGTCCTCTACAGTATTTCCATGTTAATGTACATTAAGCTGTCAGGGTACTTTGGTTGCCTAACCAAGAATGTGCACTGCACAACCTGAAATACGCAGGGTATTTTACACATTTGAAACTTTTTATCTTCACAAGAGATGATTTGAGCTCAGAACTCATTGTGTCATGGTGATTTGAATATATTTCATCATGAGTAGCGTTTTAGGGTATAAAGGCAACTATTTGCTATAGATGTTTTGTAATAGATTTAATGGGTTTTGTGTTAGTATTTTTCCACCCAAAGAAAACCAAATTCTATGCAGACATTTTGGTCCTGTGGGTTATAGTCCAAAATATGTTAATTTTTAGTATTTTCCTTGAGTTTCCTCACTGAAAGAAAGAGTTAATACTTGAATATTCTGCTTCGAAAATGAAAATAAAAACAGGTTTTGAACATTCTGGGTTCAATATCTTCTCTTTTGCTGAAGCTTTACAAGACATATTAGGCATACTGCTTCCCTGGTTCTGTATGTTAATAGTGTCAGAAACTTAGAAATGAAATATTGCACTAACTCTCCCTGTTATTTAACTCTGGGCAAAATAGAAGTATGATGTGATTTCAAAAGCACATTCCTTGCTGCTGCCATCACAAGACACTGGGCTAAGACTTTTGAAAGTCTTACCCTAGGACTTTGGGTCATGAGTCCTACTGAAGTCCAGTCAGTGAAACAGTAGAGTGAAGGCTTTTAAGAGTCTTTTCCTGTTCCAGTCATGGCTCTCAGAGCTGAAAATTTGTAACCAGGTCATTTGCATCATTCTGTGGCAGCTTCTAGAAGATTCAGTAATTTTAGTCATTCAAAGCACAAAGTTGTGTTATTATTGGCATTTTGACATGAGGTAGATTTTCCCTCCAAGTTAGTTTAAAGTGACCACTGTAGAAAAATTACTACCTCTCCAAGTATTTATACAGATCAACCATCAAACTTGTGGGTCTATTCCATGCAGATGTAACAGCTAAGAAAATGTTTCTGACACTTTTTTATGCCCAGTTGAGTGATTTTGGTGACATATCAAAAAGACAGAACCCAGAAGCACAAGGAGATAAAAGCACACTATTTTTAGGCTCAGTTCTGTGGTGTTAGAAAATGTTTATGAAGGCTGCTTGCCCAGGGCGTTGTGCTCCCCTTGAGCTTCCAGAACCCAGAACAGTAATAGACCACACAGCAGTGACCATCAAGTGCAGCTTTGCCTTTCAAAATCTTTGATTTCCAGCCCTACAGACTACATTATTTTCATGGCCATTGTAGGACTGTTTTTTTTCTTTGCCTGCAGCATTTTCTACAGAGTAAATTCACAGGCCATGTGTGAGAATATATGAAACAATTCACATAGAATTTTGCCATAATTTCACAGAGGACACACATTGTCACTGCCATTGTACCCAATTCCAAACACAGGATGCTGATCCCCTGACAATGCAGCACCAATGAACAACATTTTATGAGGCAGAGGAAAGTAGTCTAAAGAAGCAGAATTTAACTGGAGAAAAAATCCCACCAAACGACAAAAAATCCACCCAAGCAAGCATAGCAAGACTGAAGCCCATTACAAAGAAAAGATTAGGATGACATGACTATTTTTTCCCCCCATTGTTAAATGTAAACTAAATTAATGGCAAAAAAGTCGTGGAGGATGAGGGAGGGAAGTTGTGGATGATTGCTGCATTCTTCATTACGTCCCCTCTCCATCCTGGCGAGCTGGAACATCAGTGCAATTCTCATGCCAGCTTCCAAGTAAACAACACGCACTTCCTGGCTATCTCTAATCTGGGCAGCAATGTGTGTGAAAGGAGAGTGCTGAGTGATCTGTGGCTGTGACCAGGTATCCTGTTTTGACAAGGGTGTTTGTCCTTTACCCAACATATTGCAGAAGTTATTCTTGACATTTTTGTACTATGTTTTATTGGAAAAGACCTAATTAGGTCTTTTGGGAATGATTTAATTTGGATTACTGAGAAGGTTAGAGGGCCAGAGGTAACAATTAAAAAACAACAACAGAAAAGCTTCACTTATAAAATGTCTATTGCTTTCAACATTTTAATTGCAGTTAATTCAAAGATATTCTCTTTCCTCTAATTAATATTTACACTATATATTATCTGTGGTTCAAAATCAAGTTTTAAATTTGATTCTAAAATGTTTTGAGGAGCTAAAGGAATTGTTTTTGTAGCTGGCTCACACTTCCATTCTATAAGTAATGCTGTTCAAAAGTTATTTTCAGCAAAAGACTTCTATTTTGGAAATTGTCAGTTAAGCAAACCCCCTGGCCAATAGAATGTAATGGTTCTAGTGAAGCTCTGCTGGCAACAGCAGAAATTGGAAACAAATTTCAAGATGAACGAAGATTGGTGTAATTAATTATTTGGTACTTGGATGAGATGTCAATCAAGATACATGTTTTAAAGACAGACATGCTGTCTCCCGAGGGAGTGAACTCTGTAATTTTACCCAAAGAGTCCTTAGATTCACCCAGATGAAGAGTGTCATCCACAAGAGAGGTTTAAAAGTGGCTGAACACTAGAGAAAAAATTTTGGCTGGGGGAGAGTTTATTTTCTTCACAGTATCTAGTACAGGCTTATGTTTTGGGTTTGTGCTGAACACAGAGCTGGCAATAGAGATGTTTTTGTTATTCCTGCACAGGGCTCATGCGGAGCCAAGGCTTTTTCTTTTTTACTGCCACATGGGCAAGGAAGCTGGGCGCGCATGGGAGACTGGGAGGAGACAAAGCTGGGACAGGTGACCCAGGCTGACCAAAGGGATATTCCAGACCTTAGGACGTCATGATCAGTATAGAATATGGAGGGAAGAAGGCGGAAGTGTGGATCATTTGGAGCAATAGTGTTTGTTTTCCCGAGTAACTGTAATGGGGCCCTGCTCTCCTGGAGATGGCCGAACACCTGCCTGACCATGGGACGTAGTGAATTAATTCCCTGTTTTTCTTTGCTTCCATGCACAGCTTTTTGGTATCGCTATTAAACTGCCTTTTGTCTCATCCCAGAACTTTCTAGTTTTACACCTCTAGTTCTCACTGCAATCTCATTGTTGGGGGAGAGATGGAGCAGCTGCATGGGGCTTGGTTGCTGGCTGGGGTTAAACCACAAGAGTCACACAGCTGACACAGAAAGTGTATGTGGCTGTTCCTCTCCCATCTCATGCAGAGTAAATACTTGAATGGGCAGTTCCCATATTCCACCTAGTTGCCAGAGCCATCTAGATACTGGCATTTTTCATGGGGAAAAACCCCCAAACCCTATGATTTTATGAAGAAATACTCATAACATTGTACTTTTGTTTCCAAGTTAGCTTTCATAAAATACTCCATAATATGGATGGGGAAAAGAAAATAATAAAATTTACGTAATAACAATTGTTTACTTGCTAGTCCTTTGCACACTGAAGACTTGTATTTTTTTACCTCTATGATTCTTTTGCACTTTGGACCAATCCATAAGCTGATTTCATTGGAACCTGGTTCACTGAATAAGATGGATATAACCATCCCAGCTGTGGGCCAAGTCCTAAACCAAAGAATGCTAAGGTAGGCTTGTCACTGACTTCCATAGGAGGTCACTGCCCCTTCCATAGGAGGGGAATGGATACCCCCCCAAACCAAAAAACGTGTCATTTATGAATTTAAATATCTTAATTAAACCTAACTTAGCTACAGATTTTAGCCTGATAAGTGATGCTGGCATCAAGTAAGGGAAAGAGGTGACAAAACAAAGGCAGATTGCTTGTGTTAGAGGCAGTTGGAGGATTTAGGCAAACTCTGAGCTGAGAGGACTTTTAGGAAGGTGACAATTCTATCTGCTGTGTCCAGCAGGCACAGAATTTAACCTTTCTCTAGCTAGCTTTCTCCATTTAATACATTTGATGACAAGAAATGTTAACTTAAAATGGCTTTCAGCTAGCTACAAAACCTGCTTAAAATGTTGAATATTCAGAAAAATGTATACCTCAAAACTACTTACCATGATGCTATCTTAAAGAGAAAACCAACTTGTATTTTCCTCTTTTTCTTTTGAAGATGAAGTTCATCTCTGAATATCTTGGAAATGTCCAACCAGGATAGGAAAACTAGAGCCACACATTCTCCCTAAATTCACTCTGATTGCACAGATGTGACCTTGGGATGACTTTGACCTGTAATTTTATCATTCTACAGTTTTGCTGGATAACTCCCCCTGCATCCCAAATTGCACAAATCCAATGATATATTAATATTTTGGAAATGTTAAGAACCTGCTGTTGAGTCCTACATTTATCACTTCCTTCTTTTATTTTTTATTTTTTTTTTTGAGAATCAAATATTCATTATTGATTTTCTATCACTTCATTGTAATATTTGAATAAAGGCAATCCAGGGGCACCAATTCCCATTATATAAAAAACAGCAGGACATTTAATGGCATAATATGGATTTAATATAGGGACTGACAGTGATGTTATATATTGTTGGGAACTCAGTGTCAATGAACTTAGAGCAGACCTCATTAAACAGCAATAATTTGCTTTTTCATTTTAAGGCAAAATCCCAGTTCCACAAGACATTGTAATGGATTGTGATTCCAGAAGTCCTTCTGAGCACAATGCTCACATAAGGACCACTGGAGGGAACTAGTTAAAAGGATTTACTTTTAAATTATCTGGTATGAACTGAATATATTAGAAATAATGAATCATTACAAGCTGATGCCTTAGAATGCTAAATCCTCATTTTAGTTAAATATACTGGAGCTGCACAGGAATGATCTTGGAGGGTAATGAAAAGCAAAATAATGACAGATTAGCCAGTTCACTAACTTCTCTGATTAAAATCTTTCTCCATAATGAGCAAGCCAAATTAAATGGAGGCGTGAGGTAAAAATATAAAACATACTTTTTTGTTGAAGTTTCAAGTACTTTAGCAAATTTTGTGGACAGATTTCAGATTCAAAGACCAGAAATGCAACTTGAGGTCTCTCCCCACATTTTTCTTGGGATATGATGCTGTGCCAGTGGTAAAGCCTAAATGAATTAGACAAGTAAGACTTATAACACAGAAATTCACAAACTGGGACTTGAAATCAAGACTTAGAGTTAATCCCATGGCCGGAGAAAATCAATACAGAGATGGATTTTAATCAGGTAGAGCTTCCCCAAGATAACTTAGCAGTATTCTGGAAGCAGCAACTTCCAAACATAGAAATCAACAAGTCCAGCCTTGGTACAACCTGAGATTGATTTTTTTAAAAATTTGTTGAACACATACTAATGCAACTAATTAGTTCATTTGGGAAGCATCATTAAGAATCCAGTTCCCACTAGAGAAAGACATGGTTTCCAAGGAAAAGTAAAGTAACCCAAGAATTACTTGAAAAAGTCTGAGGCCCTAAGCTGTCATGTTCTCTTGCAGCTCATATCGTTTACCTGCCCGCACAATCCACCTTGTAACATTTGTAAAACTAGTGACCCCAGTGCACTCTTTATTATTCCACAGTCTAAAACTAACCATATTTTAATTTCATTTAAACCGCTGTCAGTCCAAATAAATTCGCTGGGTAGCAACCTGAGGTTTTTTAAGTCAAGGACAAATTGTCCATTTACATCACTGAGAAGAGTTCCCTCTAAATTTGGTGAAGTTACTCCAACTCATCTCTGTGCTATCAGTTCCATGTCTCATCTTTTATATCCTGGGGTTACAGCATAAATAAGGGAGCAATTAGAGATGCAAACCAAGTTTCAGTATCAATGTTGAAGTGGAATGTGTCACACTAGGAAAATAGAAATGTGAATCCCAAATTATTTAGGCAGAGCTGCCAAAGGGAATATATAGCATTTCCCTAATGGAAAAAGTGACTGTAAGGTGGAAAGCATAATTGGAAAAGTACAACAAAACTTGAAGCCATATGACTGATTTATACTGAGCATAGCTTAAAGTATGTTCACCTGTTATTCCCTAGGGTCTTCAGAAAGAAAGTGTTGGTCACTTTCCCAGGGGTCTCTCAAAGAGCAACAGATGTGGAGAGAGCCTTATATAGATGCTCTGGTTTTGAAAATTGTTTTGCCATCATCTTTTGTTAAGCATGAAACTCTGGGAAAATTTCACACATTTCTAATTTCCCTTACTTGTTTGCATTGCACTCATTGTCTGTGGCTATTCTAAGACTCAGAGTCATCACAGAACAAGTTATTTTAGAAAGGGAACTATGGAAATGCAAGGCATATTTTTTAGCAAAACTGAAAAGTGTGCCTATATCAAGTCTAGCCAAAAAGAATACTGGTTTTCAGCTTGTAAGGAGAGCTCCAGATTTCCATGAATGGCAAAAAGGTAGCATCTCCAAAAATTTTAGTGTCTGGGCAGATTTACGGCTGGATTAGATGATCTTTAAGGTCTATTCCAGCCTAAATGGTTCTGTGGTTGGTGAATCACTGGATGATAAGTTTGACTGGCTGCATGCAGGCTGGAGTAAAATTTCTTCCAACCCTCAGCTTTGCGTGCTGTGCACAGGCAGTGTGGTTGTGTTTCTCTTTTATACCCTGCAGCAAGAGAGGCAGGAAGCCCCACTAGCTGACTATCATATTTGATGTGGTCTGGAGCCCTCATTATGCTTAACTGCTATTACAGACCATTCTGGAATACACCTGAACCAAGAAACATGGACAGGAGTGGGTGTTTCTCAGACAGTGCACTTCAGATCCCCTTTTGCTCAGAACTGACCTCAAAGGCCACAATCTGATCTTGTTTTTCAGTTTGTTAAAGAAATCCCTAAACTCACAGATGTTAGAAGGTTTATTTTCCTGCATTCTGGCAAACTAAAATAAATGAGAAACCAAAATCATATTTCTAATAAAGAAAAAAAAATATTAGAGGTGAGTGAACCATGACTTTGACTGGGTCTTTTGGCATATAGGTATGTAACTGAAATAGCTCTGGAAGGGACTAGTAATTATTAGGAAAAAAAAAAAAAAGAAGTAAACATGTCTTTTAACTTAAACCAAAGTATACATCACCTTCAAGATCTTGATTAAATTTCTCAGCAGGAATTAGCTCAAAAAGAAAAAAATCTTCAATCAACTTAAGAAGGCCTCCATAACACAAAACTTTGCGCTATTAAAGGCATTTCAGAGAGGAAACATAGTATGAGCTTTACAGGCAGACTGACAAGAAACTAAAAATCCTCAAGTGGAGACATTACAAAACCTAGCTCTACTTCCTTCTTGCAGCAGATAAATCTGACTCATGTTTTTAATTAAAAAAAATAATGTCACTCCATCATTTTTAGCTAGGAAATCATTGCCTTCTGATACATTCTCAAAGATTTTACTTTCTACTAACTTCTCTTCACTTGTGTTTTTCTTTTCACATAAAGCTTGGTGCATCACAGGCTACAGTTATGTGCCCAGCCTGCACCCCCACAGACAGCTCGGTCTGTATTTTTGTCATTTGCAAGATGGTTTGTTGAAAACCATTCAAGTGCCCTCTGGTGACTGAAACTCACAGTAAATTTACAGCTCAGTACAGCAAGCATGAGTATTTGATGGACCCAGTAATAGCAATAAAGTGGATGTGGATGTGTTGGCATTTCCCTGTTGGCATTGGAACATCTCACAAACAACATGCCTGCAAGCCAGAGAAACCACCTAACGAAGGGAAGATAGATGCTGTGATGAATGGAAACCACATATGTTTATTACTTTGTCAATCTTAGGTCTAAGACCCAAAAGAAATAAAAAATAATGATAATCTATAAACAGTTTATTGCATTATTCGCGAAGCAATTTCTGCTACTTTTATTACTCTATTTAACAAAATAATGGTAGAAAAGCAATGTACTAGTAATGGTAGGCAAAGTTTCCATTTTACCACAGGCTGGAAAATGGATTGTAAAATTTATGCTGTTTCAGTTAATTCAGATTTTGAACACCGTGATGTAACTGAGTGACAGAATAACACCTTATTCAAGAAGTGCACTATTTGTTTATCTATCAATTTATCAATTCATCTAGAAGCTTAGCCTTTGGCAATGGAGAATCATAAAATACAATACATGTAAATATTAAAGCCAACATAGCTTGATAAAAGGAATTCAAATTCTAAGCAGTAAAGTATGAAGGAGAAAAGCATAAGATTCAAATTTCAACCATTTAAGAAAATAAAAAATGGCAAAAATACATGGAAATAAAATTTTCATTTCTATTTTAAATAGTAAGTTAAATAAGGGCAGCAAGCCACATCACAGAGGCATTTTGGCTCATCCTGGTTGTGTGGGATAGTATAATAAATGTGATCTGCTTCAGAAATGAAGTACTTACTGAATATATAGTTCTTTGGAAAATAGCAAGAGGTATACTCAACCTGCCCATGCTGTCATGGGCAAACTGTTTTTTCCTCTCATATCCAAAGGAGATCTAGAATTCCTTTCCATGCTCACATTCAAAGCAAAAAGGGGTATTGCACTGAATTAGCCAAGGAAACCACAGTTATTTCTTGTCCTCTGGCAGTTCCTTTATACCAGGATAAGTTTGATTCTGTTTAAAGATATGTTTAGACATTAAAGCCAGCTCAAATTCTGTGAAGTGTGAAGAATGGAGGAAGTAATGAAAATTCAACAAAGGGCAATTCTGGGGTTTTGTACTGGTAAGGTATTCCTCTGCATACCCTTGGAGGCCCTGGTATTATCACAAATTGAACACTTTGAATAAAAGCATAGTGGTTTAGTCAAAGTATGCCACTCTGCAAATTCTTGTTGAAGTGGGAAAGTCAGCAAATAATATGTAAGCCAGAATGATCACTTTTACAAGGTGTTTTGCACAACTCCTCCTTTCTTCATGTGCTTCAGTTTTCCTGAGTTATAACAATAAATACTGATCCATGTGTGGGCTTCCTTGAAAGTTTTTTACTGTGTGCTTCAGTAAACCCAGAAAGCTCAGAAAAAAAAAACCCACTGGCAGGCACAGCCACATGCTTAAAACCAGAAACAAAAATTTTCAGTGTGTGTTAGGAGAAAAAGGATCTGGTAAAATCCACTACACAACATGACAACAAATCCTCTACAAGGGTGACTGTTCTCCAGCTTATCACTACTGTTCTGAATTGCTGCTACTTCCCCTCCTTTTACCTCAAACTTTCTCAACCTGCAAACCATTCATCATGTAACATTTTAATCCTTATTGTCCTTTTTGTTGTCTGCTCTATTTCTCCTTTGTCAGTGTCTCCCTTAAAACATTGCCCGCAACATTATTTTTTTTTATTCTCATTTTCCTTTTTTTGTCCTCCCCTCTCGCAAAATGACAAAAATGTTAGATTGCACTTCTCATAGAATGAACATTCCTGAAAATAAATCAAACTCAAATTTAAGGTTGAAGAATAAATCCTAAAAACATCCAAAATTTCCACTGGTGTTCAAGGGTCTCCACCTTTCTAAAAACTCCTGCAAGAGTGGGTTTTAATAGGGATGTTTATTGTTTTATTTATTGGAGCAGGCTTCTTTATTGTGGTTTTATTTTTCAAGTCTGCCTTAGAGAAAATCTCTTAAATGGTTTCTAGACCTCTTAAAGGTCTCAAAAACAATCTCTCTGTACTACCAATTTTCTTTTAGCAGCAGGACAAGTTTGCCTGCCAGCAAGCCAGTTCTTTGTCAGAATGAAGAGCTTCTCATCAGTAAATGGAACATCTTCGACACTGTATTTCACTCTCTGCAGTAATAACAGAGCCCTACCAATGACTTGAAAATAATTAGCCAGCAGCAGCATTGATATTTTCTTCATTGCCAGCACTGCTCTTCAAAGCAGTAATTCATCTCTCTTCAGGAGCATCAAGCCCTCCAATTGAATAATGATGGACTTGAACAAATACCAACATCAGCAACAGAATTCCTACTGTGGAAACTTGTAATCCAGTTTTCTTGTGTAGTAATCTAGTGTTTTTAGAACTACCATCAAACCCTCCATGAGAGTGATATAGTTGTGTGCAATTAAAGTGAAGTAGATGAGATCTAAGCTTCTGAGGGCTGTGCTTTCCTTTCAACACATATTTCAAATAAGTCTGCAATTCCCAAAATTCTCCCATATTACTACCATGTTCACACATCCCAAACAAATTTGGTGAATTCAGTGACCAGTTTGCTTTTTCAGTCCTGAGACTGCAGCAAGCAGCACTGTCTCTTTTCTATCAGCATGTAAATCCTCCTACTGAGCCTCTCTGACCAAGACTGCAGTCTTTTGATCAATCTGTCTAATCCTCTACAGACACAAAGAAGTCCTGAAGCACGTCTTGTGTCCCCAATCCAGCACTTTGATTTACACTGTCTCAGAAATGCACAAAAAAAAGAGCAGCTAATTCAAATGCAGGCTCTAGAAACATTTAACCTTCACTCTCACCAGGTTTTTCCTTTCCCTGTGCACACACTACTTTTGCACATGGGAAAAGCAATGATGCTCTGCATTTGTACTCTACTGGGACTAAAAAAAGTGCTGTCCACATTCATCCAAGCCTGCAGCCATACTCCAACAATTTAGGAATGAGATAACTCCCTTTGATTAAAGCAAGTCTGATTGATAGACAAGTGGTAGTAAAAACAACCTCTGGGAGGGAACACATGGTCAGATTGCTCAGCTGGATGGGTGGCTTTGTCTGAGTAGCCATAAATTCATGGAAGAAGCAGGTGAGGGCTATGGAGGCTTTGCACAAGCCTAAAAACAGTAACAGTTAGTCAGTGAAAAGACAGTTTAGGTGAACCATGAAAATGCAAGTTCTTCCTGTGTTTGTCAATCCTATACCCCAAAGTAATTTTCTTTAATGAGTTAATCCAACTTCACGTTTTGTTTGGAGATGGTTATTTTCTTTTTGTAGAGTTAATCCAAACCACCAGACAAAATGGCTAGATACATTTCTGACATCTTTTTTTAAAAAACCACTCAAGGTTGTGTGTTTAGTTATGCAAGTGTATTAGGAATATCAGCTGTGTAAATCAACAGTTGATTTCCCAATTAAGCTGACTGGTAGCAGCAATTAAAGCAGCAATAGGTGGCCTGTAACAGTATAGTCAGGAGGCTATCTCCATTTTCAAATTGAATAGATTTATGTATGCCTTCTTAGTAAATAAGCAAATTGTGGTTTCTTTTGCTACAAAGTCTGTTTTGGTTTGATTTGAAAATAAACCTCTTTTTCCTCTGTGCCAAGAAGAATGTCCTTTGAAGCTAGAAGTGAAAACTCCTGACATTGTCTGCACCATTTCTAAGAATCAAAGAGCTCTTAACTGAGTACCAACACACATTCCTCTAAACAGAGCCCTTTCTCAGATCTATCCGGCTTGCTGCACAACCCTCCTACCTCATTATTTGCATTACTAAAAGCTGCTTGTCCTCTCCATCCCTGCTGCTGAACAGCTCACTTCTATTGATGTCTAAGACATCTAATATCCTTTTCATTCCTCTTGAGATTCCACTTCATCCTTCTATTCCTGCTCCAGTTCCTCACTGTTCTCTGATGACCTGACAACTCAGCAGAACTACCTAAAATTTGTCACATTTAAATACCTGTGCTTTGGGCAAAAAATTCCAAAAAAACAGAATGTTCTGTCTACATGTCTACGTGGCCTTTCCCTCCCTTTCTGAACCCTTGATGTATTGCCTCAGTGCACATAATATGGAAAAGAAATTATTAGGATGGTATTCATATAAATTCTATCCATCTTCAACACTTCCTTTTCTACACTTTGCTCCCTGATAAATAGAGTTGGTCAGAAGATTTTCCAAGGAGGCCTAATCACCAACAGGAATGCTGTCTGAAAAGATCTGTACCGGTCATTTAATCCGTTGTTTCTCTGATACATTTCCAGAATAACAGTGCTTCCAACAGCTCTGATTCATGTACAGCATTGTTTCAGGTTGGGGCAGCTACTGAGGCTGCCACACTCTGCTCACTCCTTCTTGGGCTGCTGAGTCAAAACAGAACCTTGTACACTGGTTTGCTTAAAAATGCTCTGTGGAGAGCTGCTGCTGCCTCAGGAGTGAATTCCTGAGCAGCACTGCCATTCACGTAGGAATGGTAACTCTGTTAGCTATTCCCAGCTATGTCCCCATGAAGAATACCTAGGTTAGAAATTCACTGTGGCACAGCTTGTAAGCAGCTGGTCTTGTACTTTTGCAGTTTGCGTTCTACACTAGCCCTTATGGCCCTTATGAACAGGAAAAATCTACACTCTAAGAAATGTTAACAGCAACTGTAAACAAGTTCTTCCTGCACTTGGTCCTTAATTTCTGTCCAAGCACACAACTCCTGAAATGTAATTAAAACATAAAAAAGATCTAAATTATTCCTAAATATACTAAAAATGGAACATCTGCTTAACTTGCAAATAACTCAGAAGTTTAGGACTATTCACATTTGCTTCAAGGAAAACAAACAAACAAACAAAAAGTGTAAGTGTCACAAAAGTAGGAAAATATGATAAAAATGCCTCCAACCACCACAAGCTACACATTTTGATACCATTCATTCCACCCACAACTCAGCAAACCAATGTTAAATAAATAGAGAAATGGCAGATTCACTTGTGCTGAAGTAATTTGAGAATTCTGAAGTAAGCAAAGAGAGTTGTGCAGGAAAGTGCTTAGAACTACAAATTCACAATATGTAAGTTGCCATTGCTTTTCTTGCAGTTTTGACTAATGAGGATGTAGGCAGGGGAGAGTCTGGGAAACATTAACAGAAATAAAAAATAAGGCACTGCTAATAATATCTCAGGCTCTGATTCCAAGTTTATTATTTTATGGGGAATTACATAGCTAACACTATTAATATTTAGCCTAAGTGAAAAAAGGCAGACAAATTACAGGCTAAGCCCAGCTGCACAGAACACATACCCCATCTTTCTCATGCACTTGTTAAAGACAGCTTAAGCTTGAATAAGCTGCTGTTTGTTCCCTTACATGCTCACCTTCTTCCATTAACACTTTATACTAATTGTTGTTAAATTGAGGTTTTCCTTTTAAAAAATCTGAAACAGCAACTAAGGTTTGGAAAATAAATTTGTGTCAGCTTAACTGTAGAACACATCATTCTTTGGCAGTAAAACCATAAGATACCATTCTTTTATAGGACAAAAGGAGCAGGTTTAATACTTTTGTGTTTAACTGAGGTTTCCATTTAAAAATTTCTGTCAAAGTGGTCTTGATTGTAAGTTCTTGTAACTTTTTTTACAGGCTTCAGAAAATACACATGGGTAATGAGAAATAATTGTCTGCTAACAGGCACTCTTGGATGAGGATAGGGGTTTTTTAGGCCTCTAAAATTTGCACAATAGACGCATGACTTTCGTGTCTTTGAATATCTGCCCAATTCAAATCTCAACAGCCTTGTAGTCTTTCTTATGCTTCTTATATTTTTCAGTGTGTTTGCACTATATGACACTGTTTTGTTTTTCTTTTCTTTTGTTTTCTTCTTTTTTTTTCTTTTTGTTTTTGTTTTTCTGTGCAACTCTTTTGCCATAACTGGCATCTAATTGCACTTTATTATTCTATAAGACCAATCAAGAGTATGTTGAAACCTTACATGACAGCTACAGGTCAGTTTACATGGCACTGGTGCAGATAAGGCACAATGTAGAGTTTTAGTCCATCATTCCTTACCTAAAGAAAGTTTGTGTTCAAGGAAGTGGAAACATTGCCAAAAGATTTACACTCATATTCTGCTTCAACTCTGTGCCTCAAATTCTATTCAGACACAACCACATTTTCACAGCACTGGTAGTAGAAATTAGAGAAAGAACAAAGAGATCAGTGGAAAAGAGATTCATTAGCCTGAAAACATGGGAATATTCAAGACAAAATTAGAGTATTTGAGAAGCATGAAGAATTAATCCCCCAGCACACTTCACAAAGGTATTTGGAACACAGTGGGAAAATAAAGCAAAGCTGCAGTAAGATGTTAAGTCTGGAAAGCACTGGAGAATAGGAAAAACTAAACAGTTAATATCTTTACCATAAAGACAGCACAGTAGGCCGTTTATATTATTCAATTCCAGATGGCTATTCTGGTTTTTTTTTCTTTTTGTAAAACAGGATGAACCCATGCAAGCTGACTAGAAAAGAAAAAAAAAGAGTAGTAAAATTTTATCACTTCAAAATGCCACAAACTATGTACTGCAGATATTCATTTTGCACAGACAAATCAAAACTAATCCTCTACTCAAAGAAGAAGGTGATAATTTCTCAGATAAGGTGACTAGCTGCACTGCACTCATGCTTTTCTGACTAACACTAAGGCAGGCCCAGGAAAAGCTTATTGAGTGGCTGCACTGATGAATGACTCACTGTGAACCCTGATGCTAATCAGGAAAATAAACACAGAAGTTCTGTAAAATGCCCTGAAGTTGCAGTTAGTCAGAAGAAGTTGAAAACAAAATCTTGACAGCTCTTCCCTGGAATGGTGCTGAGGTTATCACCGGTGATGCATCAACAGCTCCTTAAAATAAGACTGCAGAGAAAGGGTGACTTGCTACAGAAAATGACAAGCCATCAAGGAAAGGCACTGGAACTACAGTGCTCTGCTGCATTTACATGTGCTAACCAGAGTCAGCAGCTTAGTATGACTGTTGGCAACATGAAATTCCAACCATTTATCCTCTGGCACATATTTTTTAACAGTGATTCTAGAAAGTGAATTTGTTCCTCCAAAAGGTAGAGTCCTTTTTGTTACAATTAAAGAAAATTTCAAAGGCAAATCTGAAGCTCTGTGGCATTTATGTCCTCAGGATATGCCTGTGGACAATTAGCACTGCTACTAGTTAAGATCTGAAAATAGACGTTCCCTGTGTATCAAATGTAAAATACAGAAAAGATGGTCTCTTTCTAAAAAACCTTTCAATTCAGACTGAAAAATTTGAAATGGAAACTAGGTGTGATAACAGCAGGGCATCCAAGAAAGCAGATGACAGGCTGAGGTATTGAAGGGATTTATGTCACATGTTCTGAGAGTCACATGTGAAATTATTTGGCAAAAGTTCTGTCTCTTATTTACCTGCTCTAAACAGATATCTTGAGTTGGGGGGGTAGATCAAATAAGGGACATAGCAGCATGTAAGTAAAACATCTCATGCTTAGATGCCTGCCCCCTCCAAAATGTACACCAAGCTCCTGCTTGAGTACTGGGACGCTTATAACCTATGTGCAGTCAGAATGATAACCCCCGGGCATCGAGATGCAGGAGGAGCTTTCTGGACAGAGTCAGCAAAAAACACCAGATCCAGGATCTGTCTGAAATCCTGCATCTCTTAGGAACTTTAAGGCTTGAGCTAGAGCTTGGGCAGATGTCTGGATTTACTCAGGATTAAATCTCCTGCGAGTAGGTGCTTACAAAGGTGTTTTTCTCAAGCAGGTGAGCAAGGCTCACTTTTGAAGATTCAGCTTCTGAAGTAAATAAATAGTATGAGCTGTCAGATTTTAAACAGTAGCCTTATATAGAAATAAGAGAACTCAAAGAAAACTTCTGGGCTTCTAGAAAAGCAGCTAGCCTAACAAAGTGTGGGAGAGAGAGGAATGCTTACTTCCCCCTTTCAGGCATACCGTGTCCCTGTGCAGAGTTTAATAATCATCCCAGGGCCAGGAGAGAAGCCCATGGCTCTGTTAAGCTGCTGCCCTGCCTCCCAAGTATGTTAAAACTGTAGGAAAAAGGCAGTTCTGGAAGAAGGGTCTGGAACTACCCATAATCAGCCAAATCCCTTGGCCATGGGTGCATAAGCTCACCCCCTCTTTGTGCAATTCAGTGACTGCTTTGCTGATACTCATGTTTCAAATTGATCTACAAGCACTATCATCCCTTCCCTTTCCTTTGGCAACAGCTTGTAGATTCCTCTCCTACAGAAAAACCCCATGACCATAAAAAAATCCACCAGAAAACTTCAAAGCAACAAAGAATAGCATTTTGCTGAACTGTTTCACAGCTGCTTTGTCCCTAGCCCTGATTAATGTTAATGGGACCTTCTGTGAAAGCACAAAGGGGAACCAAGGCCACTACTTTGTGCCTGGAATTGTAGGGTTCCCATTTCCTGCTGCAGGTTCTTTTCTGCACAGGAAATAGTCCAACTGTCTCAGTAGAAAGGTCTGAGTCAGTGCTGAACCACTGCCCAACACGATGTGAGGGGGTCAGAGGCCACGTGCAGTTTTTGTTGTTTTCCTGTGCTGTCTTTTGAGTATAAGCATAAATTTAGAACCACAACAATTTTAAAGATGGGACAGTCCACTATGCTATTCATGCAAGTATCTAGGATGTTTGCACCCCTAAAGCAAACAGATACAATATCCTGCCTTCTGTTTAACGTTGCCCTAATAGGTAAAAATGTGCAAATCCTACTGGGGAAGTAACATTTCAACAGTGAATAGGAGCAGCAGAAGAGGAAGGGTGACTTCATGCTTCAATATTGGTCAGAGGCTTGAAACACCTAGGTTTGAGTTCTGAAGTGAGAAGATCAAACTTCTTTTGCTTAGGTAGGCATTCAAATGAGATGTTTCATGCCTAAACATTGATCATGTCAAAACTGTAGTCCTTAAATCCATGATCTCCACCAGGCCCTTCTGCCTGGAAAGGCTAATTCTCAGAAGATCTCCAAATACATAATACACTGCAGAGAACATCAATTTTAATGCTTCCTGTGGAGAAAAACTAGAATTTTGTTTCTCTAGGTAATGATGACAATAAATTAGGCAAGACAATGTTCCAAGTTCCAGGTCTTGCTCCAAAGTCAGCACGTATTTCATAGCTGGTTTATGTCAAATGCAAACCCACTGCAAAGCAGTAACTTAAACCCAGTCCTTTCCTTTTCCCTCATAAGTATCCAAAAATTGTGCCGAGTGTCACATTTCCCCTCATTGGTCCAGGGAATGTGCAACATATTTCCCTTAAGTGGAACAGCTTCAGGAAAAAGAAAGGAGCAGCCATATGGAGTTCTCACTAGTCAGTGGCTATATGGAATGCTCACTTTTGCAAGATGTGGGTGTCTTCACCAGTCAGGCGAAGACAAGAATCAGCTGCTGTCTCCTCTGTCCTAGATCAGTGTTCCAGCCACTGACATTGCCCTACTGCAACAGATACCAAGCTACACTTGAGAGGAAACATTGGCTCTCTCTTTATTGGCTGACAGGCTGCAGGCAAGCTGCCTTGAAAAGAAGATATTGTGGGCTGCAATTCCCAGGAGTGAGTCTTTTGTCTTTGTGGAGTTGTGTGGATGGAGGGAGTAGGTTTTAAGTTGTAACACAGCAGTGCGTTTCATAGTCCTGTTAGACCAAACAGGTGACTCTCTGTTGACCATTCTGGTTCCTAAATCTCTCAAGGCATCCAGTCTTTCCCAGGCAATGTTTATTGGGTGCTAGGAGGAACCTAAGCGCCAGTTTATAACTCTCAGCTCGAGTTGTGTTAGAATCAAGGAACACAATGGACTGTGCTTTGCCCAAGGCCCGTGGCAAAACTGTGACTGCTTTCAGTTTGTGAAATGCTCGAGGGCATTTTTAGGACAAAGCACTATACAAAACTCAAAATACTGTTGGACTGATTTCCACACCAGAAAGGAAGCAAACTGTCTCCTACCAATGCCACTGGCAAAATTCCTTCTCGTCAGTGACAGCAGAAGGAGGTTCCAGATAGCCAGAAAGCCAGAAAGAGATAGTGAGGAATACCACTGAGCAGCGTTGCATTTTGATTTATTATATTGTTTGTACTTTACATGGAAGCTCTCTTTCCTGTTTTATAGCCCCTGTTCTAGAGAGCTGAGGTTGTGCATTCATTGCCTTGAGCCAGGAATTGCCTCCATGTCTTGGTGGAGGTTTTTAATTTGGTGCACCACCCTGATGAATCCACTGGCGCAGGTAGACAAAGGGCAAACAACTGAAAACCTAGGAGGAGTAGGGAGGGAAACAGAAGATGGTTGCACCACATTTTGCAGCAACCAAATGCCAGCTCTTTTTAAAAGTGAGGAAGATAGCTCATCTATCAGTCTCCACTCTTTCCGACTTGTATGTCAATTCTTTTTTAAAAATAGTTTCTACTACTGCTTGTACACTGCCCAAATTAGCAGTGGTTGGTAGGAGGCTCTGGACACCACCTTGCACACCAGAATGTAAACCATGGTAGGTTTTGTATATAAAGGATCTTTAGGGCTGTAATTTCAACAGTGGCCTGTGCATTGAACTAAAAATGGCTTGGGAAAGCTGCCTTACTATAAAAATAGATAATTCCTCTTTCCCCCCAGCAGTGGAATAGAAAATATAAGAAGCAACATTGCCAAGGCAGAAATTTCCTTCTGAATCCCCTAAAATTTCTGTTTAGTCCCTGGCACAAATACTAGGTGCTATTAAAAAGCTGGAACATACACTAAATTGGGAACTAAAGAAATGGCAGTGATGGTTTAATTCTGAATGTGTGAAATTCCTGAGAGATTCCTCAATGATATCCTCAAACATTAATGACTTCATCCATGAATGCAGATAATAAAAGTTACTGTAAACTACAAATATGCAGATATCTACAGTAAATTATTCTTGTTCTATTGTACTATTCTATAAAATTACTTAAACTTTTCAGAACAGCAGACAGATTTCAGCACTTCAGAGAAATGAGAAAGCCCTAAATAAAATTATCGCAGAATGAAAATTCATGCTAATTCACTAATTTTAAAAGGGCATGCATCTAGCAAAGCATTAAAGCAGCTTACTAAAACAAATATGTATTTTTGACAAAATTCATTTTTCTAACCAGGCTGAATGTGGAGCTTAACTCCTTGATGCCAACTGAACCTAGGAGGCTCCAAGAATAAATGTTGGGATCGGCAACAGGGCAGTGCAAAGCCAAAGGCTCAACTGTATTGAGTCACATTTTGTACTGATATGAGTTTTCACACAAATGAACTACAAAGCCCTGCAAAAATTTATAAGGCCCATGCTGACAGACCAATACCTATCAAGGAGATGCTAGTCTAAAAAATATTCTACAGGAAAGAGAATCAAAACAGATTAAAAAGAGGTCTGGGTGAGGTCTTGCCCATCTGTCAGAAATTGGATGAAATTTTTAGATTTTATGTATGCTCTCTAGAAGATATTTTCCTGCTAACACACAGTAGTAGGTGTTTCTGCATAGGATTGACTGAGCTGTTTTTTAAAAGCTGAATGTATTCATTCTGCATTTGCCATCATATGTTGAGAATGAAATGATGGGGGCAGGAATCAATTAAAAGTTGGAAGGATAAATTGGTCTCCATCCAGTCCAAAGTTTTAAACTATGAGATTTAAACTATGCTTTATTAGTTGGTTTGGTTTCTTTTTAATCTTAGTACTTTTGAATTACAACATTTTATTCATGAATTCAGATATGCAGAAGAGGTCAAACACATGATTTGTAGGTGTTACTTATGAGAAGTCTGACCCTTCTCATGGCATTTTATTTATTTACTCATTTTTTACTCCCACTATCACTTTGTTGTTTAAAGATAGACAGAGACATTATTTCCCACTCACTCTTGTCTCCACTTGCTTGTCCCTTTAAGTTGCAGTTTTCTCTCTTAATAAGCTCTGAAACCATTTGTTGTTGAAGCAGTTTTGCCCACTCTGCAAAATGCAAGTTGTTGGTTTATTTTTTTCACCTAATTCACAAAATGCTTTGGGCATTATTAGGTGCCTACAGCTATAAATCACAAGTCCTGTGGCAATTTTATGTCAATGCTCTTATTCATGCATCACAGGATCGCCAGCACCATCTACACTTTGTGCAGTATCTGTTGTTTTGAGAGGCAGCAGATTTGGATGCAATGGCCCAGAAGTGTGAGGCTGTTGGCCAGAGGGGGCAGCAAGGCAAAAATGCCAAGGAGTTGTAGCACTGAATGTTTCCTTTTATGACCATGGGCCGTCACCATCTCTACTATTCAAAGCAGCTGCCTGAAGAGCCACTCAAAGTAGCCCTCCAAGGTCTGACCATCCCCAGCCACCAATATTATGCCATGCAAATAGGTCACTTTGATACTCTGGGTTAAAAACAGCAGAATTCCTCTTCAGGAAAAAGGCATTAAGAAAGCCTTATTTCCTGAGTATCCCCATACCTTCTATCCCCTTCCACCTTGAAATGAGCTACAACAGTGGTCTTGGAATTTCATTAGTGTGTGGTATTATCTGGGATTGTTTCCAAGGGCTTAATTAAAGCATTTAACAGTTTTAAGTCAACAATTACAAGAAGTGTGATGTGGAAATACGGAATTTACCTTGAATTCAAGACTTTAAAAAATTTGTAGTTTGTTTCTGGGAAGCATTTAGTTCCCTGTGAATTATCAGAAACTTTACATTTAAAGAGAGTTGAGATTTTTTTTTCCCTGAAGCAGGTACTACAATTCAAATTATCACAGATCACAGTGCCATCTGTGAGCAATTACATTTCACCTCCTTTTTAAAACCTTGTCATCATGCTAAGCTAAGTCAGGCCTCAGTTTTTTTCTGAGGTTTGGTTGGATGACCAAAGATATTTACAGTAAGATCAAGCTCAGCCCAAGCCTTCTCCTCCAAGTTGTTTATATCATGAGTTGCTGCTTCAAAATTGCCCTTTCTGAATTCTCCCTGGTTTTCTGTCTCTGCTTCAGAAACCTCTTAAAACTCCATAAGACCAGTAACACTCTTGGATGGTACTACTCTCTTTTTATGAGCCATATAAAAGATTCTTCCTCTAGGGGAATGGATGCTTCAAAGCCCGAGTTATTTCTCTCCTTTTGTCCAGGACAGACTATTAACTTCTCCATCCTTGTATGTTACCAAATTTGTTCTTCTCACCGTATTAGTGAGAATAGTAACCCTGGGGATCTGAGCGACATTGCTGATTTGAGAGGAAAAATAAAAAAAAAAGAGAAGAAAAATATTTTACTTTTCTGTAGCAGTTGAACCGCATCTTAGACAAGACTGAAGATGGCTGTCAGTACATGGTCAATGCTATCCAGGTTCTGTTTTATGTAGTGAAACAAAAAACTAAAAATCCTTACATAAAAAAGGGCCCCTTGAAAAGTTTAACTAGTTTTTCAGTGCACCAGTTAATTTTTTACCATTTTTAAGTGTTCAGAACACTGAATATTTTTTAAAACAAAGACCAGCAGAGCTGGAAGTAACTATAATCCATTCTTTCAACTTTTACTTGTACAGTACATCATCTAAATGGAAGTCCTCAAAAGATAGTAAATTTTATCAGATCTGAATGTCCTGAGCACCCCACATGTAAGGGTTTGAAAGACATATGCTTTTGATTGACATCAAAAGTTCACCCAAATATACATTTTCTGGATTTTTTTCAGCTCCATGACCCCTGGGAGCACACCTTTGTTAGCACACATATCTTTATAACCATCAACAGCATTATTAACAATATCAGCATCAGTAGACACTGCTGCCAGCTGGAAGCATTCTCCATAGAGGTGTTTGAATCCTGAATGGGATTAGAAAACCTCAAAATGGAGCTGATTTATACTGTTGGAGAACTAAGAGGTAACTGATGTTCACCCGTGCTCTTGCTGCTTTGGGGCAAAATTTTACCCTTTGTAGTCTTCAGTCCACCACCATCAGCATCGTTTAAGAACAAATGCAAAACGTACAAAAACTGGCTGATTATTATTGTAGCGCTGCTGCTGTGGTGTTTGCAATGACCCTCTTACTTCTAGAATGATCTCTCAAGGTCTCCAGAAGGTTTTCAAATAAAGTCTTAGAAACACTTTTCTTTCACCCATTACTTATCCTTTCAGTACCTAAAGGGGACCTACAAGAGAGCCGGAGAGGGACTTTTTACTATGGCCTGTAGTGACAGGACACATGGGAATGGCTTTAAATTGAAAAAGGGCAGGTTTAGACTAGAAATCAGGAAGAAATTCCTTACTATTAAGGTGAGAAACAATGGCACAGGTTGACCAGAAAAGCTGTGGTTCTCCCATTCTCGGAAGAGTTGAAGTCCAAGTTGGATGGGATTCTGAGCACCGTGGTCTAGTGGAAGTGGGGAGTTACAATTATATGATCCCTGAAGTCCTTTCCCACCCAAACCATTCTCTAAATACCACCACTGTTATTCATTACTCTTCTAAACCCATAGCATATTTCTATGACTAATACCTACTTGGGATTTAACCTAAAGTTTGGTGTTATCAGAATGGTGAATGATTCAGGCCTCATGAGTCAAAGACAGACACTTTCCACAGTCAAGGAGAAACAGTTACAAAAGCTACAGTCGGTAGATGGTCTGCTTATAGTCCCACAAGCTTGTTTAATTCAAATACATGTAAGATACCGCTTCTGCTATTCACAGTAATCTATTTATTGTTCAGCTATAAAGACAGACAAAATCTCTCCTCGAGACAAATAAAGCCTAATTCTTATTCTTATTCAATAACACTCTAATTGATAGCCTACAAACTCCCTCAGAAAAATACTGCTAGTTCAACGATGATGATGCAGTCTCCCATAGAGCCAATGTTGGAAGTTTCATTTTTGGAGCACCTTTAATGATAAATTAGAGTGATTTTTACCACAAAATGATGGCTAGAGGTGTCCTAGTGTTATTTCTTGTGCCCACTGTAGCAGCACTCTTCTCAATCCCTCATTGTGTTGCATAGTGTCTATTTAGTTTTGCTTACACGGCCAACACAAACCACTCTTTGATTCTCTGAAACATCAGAAAAAAGATAAGCTGTGAGTGGGACTTTGTTAATGGATAGTGAAACTAAACCACACTGAAAAGATTTGACTGGCTGAAAGATATAGAAGACTAGTATTAAAAAACCCCAAAAAACCATCACTACTTCCTTACACTCTTCTACCCTCAAATATTCATAAAATGAATGAATTCAGTGAAAAATGGAAGGTTCTTGCAAAACACAATTTCACACACACACTTATGAACTGCCACGTCAAACCTACATTCATTGCTCCAGCATCCTCTGCCTACGTTTCAAGTACTTGAACTCTCACTTCTCAACTTTTACACAGGACAGTTCCAGCTTGGTATGAAAATTATCCTCAAATTTCCTTACACTTCATAATTTATATTTCTTCCAGTTGTCTCATGAAAAAGAGATTTCAAACATCATAAATAAAACTATTTAAATATTAAAAGTATGTTAAAAAAACCAGCCAACATTGATTAATTTATGCCAATTCCATCAAACTAGACTTACAAATTTCACAGACTGCTGAGTTTCTAACACGACTCTTTGATTAAAGAAGCTGAGAAACTTCGTTCTGTTTATTAAATAAACTTTTTTTCCCCTCTCTGAAATTTATAATTCCTATAAAGTCTTATAATTTCTGTAACACCAGCCTATTTTTTCAAAGTTTTCATATTTAGGCTTAGGCAACAGTCATGGTAAATTCCATGATAATATTGCCAATGTTTTTTTCTTGGTGATTCCAGTGGGGTTCCACCTGTTGGTATGTGGGATTGCATAACTCCCTTTTAACCTGGGCATGACATTTTTCAGTATGCCTTTAGTGCTTCTTCAGAAACTTACATGCTGCATTTTCACTTAGGAATTTATAACAACTCCTGCCAAGACTAACTTCAGACACCACAACGGCAGGAGGCTGCTCTGCCAGCCAGCATCAGCACTAAGGGATGAGAAAGCTGAATTTGTGGGGTAGGGGTGTGAAGAACTCTGAAGTGCTCCTTTACAAAAATTGGTATTCAGGACATTCAAAATAATAATGATGAGGCAAGCAAACAAAACCATAGCTTGGCTATGAAATCAGGCTGCTCTGATGTCAGGGAAAGTGAAAGCAAGCAGGGCCTCTGAGCTCTGTCTATGTGCAGAAGTCTAGAGAGCTGCTTCACTCTGGGACAGCCTGTTTGCACACCGAGGTGCACACATTGTGTTGGAAGCTGGACACAGCTGTGGGACCATTTTGCCAGCAGTGGTGCTCATATTTGTCATGGAAACTGCTCCCTTGTGCTGCTGTCACTGAGAAAAGCTCTTGCACAAGTGAAGAAACCCTCCCCTGCCTCTTCCAAGGCCCCTAAGAGTCAAGTGCACTTCTTCCACAACGAGGTGGAAAGAGCTGAGCAATGTGCAGCCAATGATTAGCATTGAGAAAGTAATTCGGCCACTGAAGAACAGCAAAAACCTCAGAACAGTCAAATGTTTTGGAATATCTCGCTGAAAAGGTAAAAAGAGCCTAACATCAACAAATTTTCCTGGCAGTTTTTATTCCTCTCATTCTTTTGTACTTTTTATTCTTACCATCATCAATGATTTTATTAATTTCCTCCAGCATGAAGCAATTTTAAATAAGTTCACACCTTTATTTGTTCACAATAAATGAGGGGTTTTTTGTACTGTGTGTGCATGTAACTAATTTTAAAAAGCTGTGCAATGAGAATAAAGCTTCAAATAAGCTCATGTGGAACATTACTCTACTGAAAGCATAATGTCACAGAAACAATTTCCAATTTTACTTTTTTTGTACTTGCAGCAATTTTCCACATTTAGTTTTATCACATATGTCTTACAGTATTGCCAATATCTGTAAAAGAATCCCCTATACCTGCCAAAAAAAGAAAGCAAAACCCAAACCAAAGCAAAACACAGGCAGAATGTTTCTTTGGACTTCTATTTATTTCAACTTATT
This sequence comes from Calcarius lapponicus, assembly GCA_039654755.1. NCBI lineage: Eukaryota > Metazoa > Chordata > Aves > Passeriformes > Fringillidae > Calcarius > Calcarius lapponicus. The sequence continues at coordinate 42,974,887 of CM077464.1, read as the reverse complement.
TTTGCCCATTCAACTAATAAGCTATGGGTACAAGTAAATAAAATTTCAAGCTCAACTTTTGACATGGACCAAGAAAGCTAATTATTACCAGAGTAAAAGTCTTGGACTAAATATGTGAGTTATTTTATAATCTCACATCAACTTTGGATTGTGCTAGAGGGAGATTTTTAATTTCTTGCTACTTTATGTTTGATTTTATAACACTTTCTCAAAGTAAGTCAGAACTTTTTGTTTAGCTCTGTATATACTTATTCAGACAAATCTTTTTGTTTAGCTTTGTACGCTGGCTTAGCCATATGAGGAGGGTTATGGAGAGAGTGTAGAGGCTCTGATCTTCTGATTTCTTTGAAAGGAAGAGATGCATGAAATACCACAGTTCAAGCTTTTTATCTGTGGTTA